>OZ059796.1:12799881-14154452 GCA_964057025.1 Standfussiana lucernea
TAACCCCAAATGGAATATCTACCAACGCTTCTGAAGATACTGACCAGGATGACGTATCATAGTCTTGATTCCTTTCAACTACTGATTCATATGAAGAGTTACTGTTGATATCGGATTCATATTTGTCTTCATCACCATTATTATCATTGCTTCCTGCACTACCAGTTTCGTTAGTAAACGGACCATCAGCAAAATCTTCACTAGCACGCAGGGGAGGAGTTTGCTTACTAGCATTAGCAATTAGGTTGAGAGGTTCTGTTACAGGTTTGAAAACAGATTCCAGTGCTTGTTTATTGTTAATCTCAGCATCTCTCATTTTTCGTATTTTTATCTTCACAGCTTCTGCCGCATCAACAATTTGTCGTTTTAATGATTTTTCCATATTAATAAAATAGGTCGTAATTGATTTAGCGTTGTAGGGTGAATAATAATGGCAGGCAGGTAATAACCTTATATATGCATTCGTGTTATTAGTCAAAGACTACAAACGTGTCAAATTGACTTCTATAACATCCTTTGTTTTTGGAACAATCTTTGTTAATTACAAGATAATTGAAAGGTATACTCCATATTTTTGAACACATTTCACGAAATTCAATCCATGGCATGTCAGTGTTGACGTGTTCTTCATAAACATGTCTCATATTTCTTTCATCTTGTTTAAAAAGTACGATTAGGTTTGCATTGTCTCTTACTAATTGCTTAGGGATTTTACTATACGTCTGATTTAGATAAAAACAATCGATGAATTTGTGTCTCCCCATAGCAAAATAATCACGCATACTACTTTGATTTTCACAAGCAACATCATCAAATACAATTACAGAATTCGGTTTTGCGGTCTGAACACTCAGTACTTGCTCATTTTCATGATATTTCTGAAATGAAACACCTGGTACTCGTTGCAAGACTTTTTCTAAAAAAACATACTTAGGTTGTTGCAAGGTTTTCGAATAAACATAAACATTTTGAAATCTTAAACCATTCTCGTGTATAAGAAGGCCAATTAATAAATTAGTTTTTCCACAATTTGACGGCCCGCAAATGATGCATCGTACCGATTTAGGTAATAATTCTCCATGGCGAAAACCAGTCTCCTGAGAATGAACACAAAGTTTGTTTACGTGTAACGATTGTGGTTGTTTAACAAATTTCATGACGACTGCTTGAAACGGTTATATTAATAATGAGTCAATAATTTATTACATTGACATTTATAACTCATTGTAACAAAGTATCAAGGTAAAATAAGGTAATAAGTTATCAAGGTAAAATAAGTTAACAAGGTAATGTTGAGTTTTAGAACTAAAATGGTGGAATAGGTGCCGAACTAGTATTTTACTGCACTTAGGAATTCATACTCCTCCTTCCGCTCCATCGGGTGGAATAAGCATCGAACCAGTATTTTACTACACTGTTTAATCCACCGGGTGGAATAGGCGCCGAACCAGTATTTTACTGCGCTATGTAGGATTTCATTTATATTATTGGGCATTCTACTCCACCGAGAGTGACGAGGCGAACGGAGTGAGCCGATGGAACGGAAGGTGGGGTAGAATGCCCAATAATATCCTACTAACAGCTTTAGCATCAGCTGAAATTGCAAAAGACTTAGTGTGAGACTTATCACCTTTAGAAAAAGAAGAAGAATTTGTTTCACCTTTCGATTTATTACTTTGAACAGCCTCTAAAATATTAGCTCGAGTTTGGAGAAATTGCAAGAATTCCTGTAATGTAGGAGAATTTTCCATTGTGTTGGTATATTCCTCCCACTTAAACATAGTGCCACTATCGAGCTTCGCTGAGGCCAAATGGACAACTAGACCGCCCCACCACTCTGTAGGCTCACCCAAAGTCTTCAAGGCACGTAAACCTTTAGAGACATGATCTATTAAAAATCGCAGAGACTTGGCAGAATCCCGAGAGGTAGTTGGAAAATTACAGAATGAATTATAATGATTCTTTTTCAACTGTTTAACATTGTTGTATCTCTCACAGAGGAGATTCCAGGCATCTTCATAATTTGCAGAACATACAGGCAAGTTGCTGATGACGTTGGAAGCATCTCCCTCAAGGTAAGAGTTCAAATAATGAAACTTGTGTATAGGTTCAATTCTGTCATTGCTGTGAATTAAAGAAATAAATGTATCACGGAATTCCATCCATTTGAAGAAATTACCATCAAATTTTGCAATTTTAATCAATGGTAATTTGAAACCCATAGGTTTATTACTACAACATTTAGAATACTCGCGTGAAGAATGTAAAGAATTAGGACTACTATTTGGTTTCGAAAGGTTAGCATCTAGAAATAATTTTGCCTCTGCAATCAAAGAACTAAAATCACCTTCTATGGCATCTCTAATGTCGAGTTCACTGTCTAACTCAGAGGAGTTTAATAATTCTATGTCGGATTGCAGATCTTCAAAATAAATAAACAATTCACGAAACCTTTCGTGCCTATTCACTAAAGTTTGCACTTGAGCATCGGTAGGTTTTTCTAAAGAAGTTACCACTTTTAAGAATTTCTTGAACTTTGTTACGCGACCTTTAACCGAACTACGCTTGATAATTAAATCTTTAAAATCATTTCTTGAATGACTAGCTGTAGGAACTTGAAGTTTGACACTTTCAACAGGTGATCTTGAACGCACATCACTTGTACTTGTATGCGACATAATTAAAATTCAGCAATACACAATTGAACACACAACAATAATGAAATAATAAAAATACTTAAATGCAATCCAGCGTACGCCGATAATTCACGATCGCAGGTAACGGGACAATCGGCTGATGGTTCGGCTGGCGATAGATAACGCGCCGAAGGAAACAGTGAGCGTCAGCCGGTCCGCGCGCATCGAGGTACTTCACTCACAAACAATATGCACTAGAATGCGTTATTAAATAAACATTAATTACTTATAGGAAATTTAGCTGGGTTCAGGTGAAACTAAGAGGAATGAAATGGATTAGTGATTAGGTAATGCACTAACCTATAAACTTATGACATGATTTTAAGCAAGATTATTGAATATTTCTTATTATTGAACGGCAACTACGTGCTTATGGAATGAAGGTCTTTAGAAATAGGCGCGATTAAGCTATAGATTGACAATTTGCGCATGCGCACGTGGCTGTGAAGAACAATGAGCTGCACGGCTTGCGACTTGTAACTGACTTTAGATAATACTTTAAAGTATTATAATGATGAATAGCGATTTAACTTGTGTAAAATACTGACTTGACATTCGCTTAATGATACGGCTGTTGTCAGCTTAAGCAAATTAGCACATTGTTCAGGCAAATAGAGGACAGCAAATATGGAAAATAATAGAGGAAATAAAGGATGGATCACTTCCCTGGCTTAACCGCGGCTGCGGCGCTCCTAGTTCACAAATTAGCTGACCGGCGGGCTACAAGCTGTGTCTGGGATGATCTCCTGGCGATGGTATTTGGCTCCAATCGTATTTCCTTGGCTACGTTCACTGTCCATACAATTGAGATGTTCAATCGGTTTCTCCTCAGGTTAAAGAAACCAATCTCTCTTCAAGTTTGTAGAAAATCAACGGCTGGGCAACGTATTTCAAATCGACGCGTGCGTCGGGTCCAAAGTCCGCTTCTGGCAAATGACGAAGCAATTTGAAATATGCCGATAGCTGCGAAGAATCTTCTTAATTGGATCACGTCGTGGTCACCATGTTTTGGTCCAGGGTTCCAAATGAATTAAATCTGACTCCAAATAATACGTATATTCTTGATTTATAATAATTTTATTAGTTCTACACAAGTTGGTGCTATGAAAGATGGCGAGGTAACACCGTGAATGAATGAAACGTACGTAAGACCGTACGAAGGAGTGAAGCAACCGGTGCGAGATCAGTTTGGTGCACGAACAAAGTTATAATGTTATATTTAAGATAGAGTAATTATAGTTTTCCTTGTACAAGATTCATAGAAATAATGACGTATTATTGAAAAAACTCCGAATTACTACTATGGTAAAGTGAGAAGATACTCAATACTTTATTGAATTCCATAATGTGTACATCATATAACAGTCGGTATGTTAAAACATCGAATCAATTATGGACCCTGTCGGGCACAGCAAAGTTAATTTTTAATAAGAGAGAGGATGCAGGCGCTTTTTGTTAAGGAAAAAAATTAATATATACATATACGAGTATATAATAAATTAAAAAAAGTAGTATCGTTAAAATAGTATTATTCGCTTTTATGGTATTTGTATATTTGGTTTTAAGTTATATTTATGTATTTTTATATTATATTGCACGAATTACATTATTAACAATTATAATAAACTAAGATAAATAAACAAAGACACAAGCAAAACGAAAAACTAACTGCAACTAAGAAAAACTAATCTTATTTGGCTCAATTTGATTTCACAGTGAAATATATTCGATTCAAATTGAACTGCCACAGCTTTATTCCGCTACAGTGGTACAGTCATAATGCAACCCTTGTCTGCCTATGATTTTGTATGCGAATTGACAGTATGTAAGAATCTGGATGCTTCAAAATCTTAATTCACTTACTCAATTTGAATCATGTCTGAAAAGAAAATTCAAAATGCATTAGAAAGTTTGTGGGATAATACAAGGTGCAGTTTTGCGTCCTCGTCAAATTCAAGGAGGTAACTATGCTAATGATTCTCGACCCGAATCAATAATAAAATGGGTAGATATTTTTTTTTCTTAATATCGGAAATCGGTAATCCACACGTATTAAAACGCAGCCAGTCTAATACTAGCCCTGTAACCGCGCTGTCGCACACAAACAAACGCAGACGTTTATTCGATGAACGGGTGATTCTCCTCTTTTGAGAAGGGATTCATTCTGAAATAGTGTCAAATTAAAACAACTAAAAAAAGCAAAGTTTATTATTATAGACCAGGTCCGTACTTTATATTGATTATTTACGTCTTCTATGACAACCTACTGAATTTTGATGAGGATGCAAAACTACACCTTGTATATGTAGATACATTTTTAATTAAGAATGCACAGATCGTTTTCATGGCGAAAGAAATAATTGGATGCGAACCTTTTACTTAGTACCTTTCTCAATCCAAGCCAGACAACAACCACAACAACCAACCAACAACCAGACAACAACAACCAGACAACAACCAGACAACCAACAATCAGAGGTATCAGAGGCAGCATCATATTGAGGTATTTGCTTAATCGGATTTCAGTTAACATAGAACAAGTTTTAAAAGTTTGGAAATACGGTTTGCCTAGCAGTGGTCTAGTTTCTTGCTGACGTTATACGAGTAAACACAGCTAACGCTTTCCTTAAGCTAGAAAACCTCCGAGACGCATTTGATTTCTGTCATTTAGATTGATAAGCCTCTCGGGCCTCCTATAAATCGTAATGTTTCGTGAATGTAAATAATAGGGTTCATTAGCTGCCCATTCAACCCGCACTTACAGCTGAAATATCATAGTCATTTGTAATGATTAGCAGAAAATAAAATTTTATATTCATTTTATATGAGCATCACTTTTAAGATTGATGTGGGTCAAATTGGCGAAATTTGTTGAAGGGTTAAATTGGCGAAGATGGTAGTTGAGGCATTATTTTTAGATTGGAAGACTGCCTGCTTCCGACTTGCTTTAGCAAATACTGTCTACGCCCCTTGTTCTTTATTTATCAGTTTGTTCACTCCATTCAAAGGTTGTCTGCAACCTATCGTTCTCAGCGATAACTCCGCTATTGTGCCCATACAATTAGCAATATTGTAAAAGAGCTGATCTATCTATCGATCTAAAAGGAACTTTGCAATGAAAAGTTTCATTATAATCATGATAATCATTTTAAGAAACTCGTGGTAAAAGTTGGCCTTCATTTTTAGTATAACAGAGGCCTCAAAAAGGTTTTGGCAGCAGACAGGTCAGATGGAAACCGCCTGAACCAATTACTCCAATAAAACAATTAATTTGTTGGCTTTGTAGTGAACATCAGATATGACAGGGTCCCGGCCGTTTTGAATACGGTTTATCAAACCTGCCGCCCACAAATTACTCTGCAAAATTCGACCCTCATTATCGTCATTTCATAATTAATCGAATTATATTCAAGTTCACAGTTCTTTTCAGGTTATTGTACTTACATTGGTAGAGCTAAGTGATTTCCTGTCACTATTAATATCTAAGATGGAACACCGACTCCATTTCGGCGTTGAGTCCTCATGACAGCTGTCAGACGGGACCCGACGGGACCTACATTGTCTTAGATGGCACTGTTCCTAATCAGAGCAATGTACGAGGGATAATTATTGATTTACCTACCTTCTATAATAAGGAGTTGCTTACAGGTCATACGGTTATTAAAACAAGGGAAACAATACAGTATAGGAACATAATATCATGTAGAAAAAAAATAACATCATAACATCACGCCTATAATCCGCGAAGGATTAGGCAGAGGTGTACCTAATAGTACACCCACATTTCGCTAGTTATGTTTAAGTCTCATGTAATAAGGGGCGAGCCTATTGCCATCAACCGGGCACAAATCCAGACTCCGTGACTGCTACTGAAAAATTCCTGATGGAAAACCCAATAACACTTTGCCCGACCCGAGAATCGAACAGAAGACCAACGAGGCGGTCTTTAGAGTAGTAAGTCAATAATAAATAAGATTACCTAGTTTAATTTGTCGTAAAGTTCCACTCAGTCCAAATCCTAATCACAGTTTACATGGCATTGAACGTTGTAAGACGTAAGAGTGATCACTTATTGGCATGATCTCACGCGGTTTATGGCTAATAAACTGAGACCTTTGTCAATCGGAATTGAGACGAGTGACGGTTTATTTGGTGACACGAATCCTTTACAAATTAGTCACAAGTAGGTAAGAGTAGATACTAGTGAAAAAAGTAAACGTAAGTTTATTTCGTTCTGTTGTAGAAGAAGAAACAAGAATGTGGAAGAAGGTGCACATTTCACAGAACTTGCCGGTTTCGTAATGGTTAGCTTTGATTGAGAATATACCTATAACGACATCATCATGATCTGTTGAGGGCAGAGGACTTTTCTAGCAGCAATGAAAGCCACACGATCACTACAACCAGATTTATTGTCAGTATCCACAGGTTTTAAGACTATTACATTCACTGATTTCGAGCAAGTATGGCTACAGTTTAACAATTCTATCTAAACGCGGTTAAAACTTACGAGACTAGTGCACTCTTTCGTGTCTGGAAGCGAACAGGTTGCTAAAAATGTAATGTGGGCGGAAAGAACTCGCGCTTTACACTCAACTTTCGGTTCTAGAAACTTCTAGAATATTCGAACCGTGTATATAGTGCTGCCTCTAGTGTTGAAAGGCGACTACTAAAACATTCATTCATAATATTATAATAACTCATTGAAAAACAGCGCCCTCGGTGTCGAGAAGCGCAAACGGTTTATCGATATATATGCGTAAATCATTCATTGATACTGACGCCCTCTAGTAGTAATTGACACAAACAGAAGGATGTTACTACAGTACTGCTTCCGCTAAGCGACAACAGGGAACGCTACTTGGATATCACTCACATGATCGTTCCAGTCAAAAGACGCCCACAGCTGGACGCAAGCCTCAAACGTCGCCACCGGTCGATACTGTGCTTCCCGCATCCAGCGCATATTTATATTACACACATTGCAAGCACGTTAAGCCGTTGGTCCCGGCTGTCAATTGTAGATCGTTGACAGTCGTTACAAGTAGTCAGTGGCCCGAAAGTCTGACAACCAGTCTTACCAATGGGTATCGTATTGCCCAGTAATAACACTCTTAATAACTCCATGTAAAATACTGGTATTCAGCTACAACTGGTTAGTTATGAAAAGGCTAGCAGATGTTGATTGAGAATATAGTCGAAAGACGTCCACAGGTGAACTGCGTATTCCGCATCCAGCTGATATTTACATATATATATTGTGAACACTACGTATCTTTAAAAGTGTCTCGTGTCAGCCTAGCAATTCCTCTGTAACGACGATGCAATGGCAAAAATCTCTATTACATGCAAAAAACCAACTTACAAAGCACAACAAAACTTAGAAGACCAATACTTGGTTTATTCATAAAGCATGCAAAATTGTGGTTGGGAATTAACTTTACAGGATATAATTTACTCTCCAAATGGTAGTCGTCTTTTTCTATGCGAAGCTAATTCCCACTTTATCTTAGTCCGTCTTCACAATTTTAAGTAGTTCCGAATTACCGACAGTGACCCCCGTATCTATAAACAAGTCAAAGTGTTCACTTGAGTAAATGTAATTTTTCACTAACTAACACCAACCAACCAACCAAGTTAGAACTGTACAAACTCAGAATTCTTAGCTTTGCTTTCTTTGACGGTTCTTACTTCTTTTAAATTCTTGTCTATTGCAAAAAAAAATATTTGGCGCAAGTAATTGCTTAAGCTAAAGTAACTAACTTACTTTAACTTGACTATAGATACGGGTGTAAGAGTTGCTCTCAATTAATTAGTTCTCAGGATGGCCTTAAGTGCAGTCCGATCCAGTTAAGATGAAAATTGGCCTTTAGTAGAAGCACATAGTGCCAATTGACCTGACTTTTCTGAAATATTGATGCATAACTGTGCCTATGAAATTGGCTTTTTCTCCTTACAAAGCTATCAGCTTGCACAGATTCGGAGATCAATTTAAAGTACTAAGTATTTAAATTGTTAACTTATAAACGACAAAAATATACTAATGAACCATCACAAGACATGTTTGATATTTGATTAAAGAGAAAAAAAAAACACAAAATTTTAAAGAAAAAACTGTATTTTCAAAGCACTGTTTATTTAAAAAAAAAACTGTTACTTATGTCGGACAAGCAACATTCTTAGAAGGTTATTGTTTTGCACAATTTATTATTTAAACGCCTATGCAGTA
The DNA here is from genome assembly GCA_964057025.1 of Standfussiana lucernea. Classification (NCBI taxonomy): domain Eukaryota; kingdom Metazoa; phylum Arthropoda; class Insecta; order Lepidoptera; family Noctuidae; genus Standfussiana; species Standfussiana lucernea. The sequence continues at coordinate 12,808,807 of OZ059796.1, forward strand.
TAGTTTCAATTCAGTGAAGCGCGAAAATGTTTTGAAGCGACTGTCCTCTGTGTTTTGGAAACCACTTAGTTATTTCCATTATTATACTGGTTGTGAGATTACTCGCTACGTTGTCATGGCTGTATTTTAAAGAGCATAGAGGATGATTTTGTCTTTTAGGTACTGGTTTTAGTACTTAGTAAAATATTGGTTTGGCTTCACCGACACGAAAGTCGAAAATTATCCCACGGCAACGTCCTACCGGGAAATCCGAAATGAAATGAAATGAATTTTTATTTGCTAGAATTGTTGTACATTATAGATGTGGGGTTTATATACAGAGGATCAAACAATTCGCTAGATCTAGCATGCAAAATTATAAAATACATTAATAAATAATTGAAGTTAAAATAATTAAAATGTTATAATAATAAGATGTCAATGATTTGTCAATTAGTAATAGTAGAATTTCAACGTGACCGAGGATCCGATATTTTAACCAAGGTCATGGTCTACAGACAGACAGACTAATCGACACACAGACAGAGTTACTATGTTTTGAGCAACACAAATGAAGTCTTTATGTAAAAACATAACATCACGCCTGTAATCCGCGAAGGGTTAGGCAGAGGTGTACCTAATAGTACACCCACAAAGTCTCATGTAATAGGGGGCGAGCCTATTGCCATCAGTCGGGCACAAATTCAGACTCAGTGACTGCTACTGAAAATATTTTGATGGTAAAACCCAATATATTAATGTAAAACACTAAGGGATGTCAAGTAAATGGTTGAAAAGTAGACTAAGTTTCAAATTAATTCGTTTTTAGGGTTCCGTACCTCAAAAGGAAAAAACGGAACCCTTATAAGATCACTTTGTTGTCCGTCCGTCCGTCCGTCCGTCCGTCCGTCCGTCTGTCAAGACCGTTTTTCTCAGGAACGCGTGGAGGTATCAAACTGAAATTTCTATATGATACTTAGTTCTACTGTCCCTGGAAGCTGTAGAAAAATCAACCTTCTAAGTCAACGCAGCCACTTAGGCCGCAAATTTCCGCAAATTTTCGAAACTCGCACGGGGTCAAAACCTACAGGGTACTTCCCGTGAACTTAGAATCTTGAAATTTTGTACGAAGTCACGTCTTATAGTACAGATATAGGAAAAATTACGAAAACCGTAAATTTTTAGTTTCGTCATATAAAAAAAAGTTATATACCCACAGGTTTGTACGGAACCCTCGGTGCGCGAGTCCAACTCGCACTTGACCGGTTTTTTGTTAAGAATCCCAAATGGCATTACCATAACTATTCGAGAATTGCGTTACTCAACTTACAGGATGATAATACTGTGGCAATAGGTAGTACTTAGTTTCCTTCCGATGCCGTTTTGTACACCTACGGAAAACTTGTGGGTGAGATTGCGTGGCCCTTATTTTATAGAACAAAATATATTAAAGTTTCAGGTTTATCCACATAGCGACCCATCCCGGCTTGGCACGGGTGCAATGTAGATACTAATGTTTTCTCTACTATAATATGCATGTATTACACATATAAACTTTCCTCTTGAATCACTCTATCTATTTGAAAAAAACCGTATCATAATCGGTTCGTAGTTTTAAAGATCTAAGCATACATAGGGACAGACAGCCAGACAGCGGGAAGGGACTTTGTTTTTATACTATGTAGTGAAGTGTAATATCTACCAGTACTATATACTAAAGTAACTAAATACCATTTACCGGTAAGTGTCTTACCAAAAATCCTTCACTAGCTCACCTTCGGTATAGAAAGAACTCTATGCTAAATTCATGTTTCTAACCCAGCAGCCATTGGGTCTGCCAGTAAATGAATGAATCAAAGATTTCGTTTTTAAGTAGTTTTAATCCGTTTTTAAGTAGTTTTACTTAGTTGCTAAAAACAACTTGCAAAGAAAATCATCACACATTTAGTTTCACAGTCTTGAACATTTTTCTATTAAAGCTCCCGGTACATGAAATGCATTTTCACTCCACACGTAGTCTTTAAAGGTTCTAAGGTCAAGATTGCTTACCTTGACCTTAGAACGTTTTAGGAGTTGGTGCACGTCTTTTATGCTACCTTGACTTGCATATCCTTGTAGAAAAGAGATGTCTATTTATGTAAGTTTGATGCTTGTACGTTTTCAGAAATATACAGGGTGGCGTCGACAATACGACAATAAACTGCGTATACCTCACGACATCGTGTTCCCAGGACATTATTTTTCATATTCGGAATTTTCTACATGATGTAGATAAATAGGCTAGTACTGACAGGTTAACGACCCCCGCATCGGTTTATACACTAAACACATGTTGCCAACTCGCTATTTCTAAAACTTTTGCCAAATTCGTTCCTTATTTATGTTATTTTCAGACGCGAATTAGTGCAAATTACGTATATACATACCTAAGATAGTAAACCAATATTTATAAATAGTGTTGTATTTCGTTAACAGTTTTATGCTATTTAGTCTGTTTTTTTTTTTTTTTTAATTTTATTTCGATGCTAGGATGTTTTTGATAGTTTAAAAATATTGCTATGAACTAGTAAGGTGGGTGGACCATGGAAGGCCATGCTCCTTCGAAGGCCAATTATTAAAATTTCGTAGTTTTTGCCATGTGATGACAAATTCCTTCTATCTACATAAACATCCATCGAACTAGAAATCACAGACGCGGCGGTGAATCGCTCGCGCCACTATTTTGGCAGTACGGTCCCTTGCTTCATTGATATCGGAAATCGGCGACGTTAAAATAAGGTGGCTGTACCATAGAAGGCCACTCTAACAAATAAATAGTTATTATTCGTTTATTTACTTGATAAATGAAACTAACAAATATTTAAGTAATACTTTGTTTTATTACGTAATATATAAACCACTTCTTTTTATTGTAGATTTAATGGCTATTTATTAACTTTTAGTGTTAAATGACTGATTTTTTATAATGGCCTTCTAAGGAGCCTTGTTCCTAGCAAGGCCATTTTTAAGAGTTCAATGAAACTTAAGTTTAATCAATATTGATCAAATCTGAAATTTAAAAAAGTGGTTTATATTTTACGGAATAAAACAAAGTATTACTTAAATATTCGTTCGTTTCATTTATCCAGTATATGAACGAATAATAACTGTTTATTTATTAGAGTGGCCTTCCATGGTACACCCACCTTATTACCAGTGTTTTAATTTATTGTCGTATTGTCGGCGCCACCCTGTATACGCAAAGCCACTTCATAGTCACAATGGATTTAGACGCGGTTTTCACCTTAATTTTGAGCATTTATACCATAATGTGCCTCGTTGGTTTAGTGGTCGTAGGCGCGACTGCTGAGCATGAAGTCCTGGGTTCGATTCCCGGGTCGGGCAAAGTGTTATTGGGTTTTGTCACCAGGAATTTCTCAGTAGCCACGGAGTCTGGACTTGTGCCCGGGCGATGGCAATAGGCTCGAACCTATTACATGGGACTTAAACATAACTGGCGCGAAATGTGAGTGTAGATACTAATGGATACCTCTGCCTAACCCTTCGAGGATTACTGGCGTGATGTTATGTATACTAAAAGGGTTTTAGGTTTAAAATACATTCATGTCTACCTTAGATCATGATCATTGTTCTGCCCTTATCTCTAGATAACACTGCCTTTTTATAGGTAACAAGTGTAGTTACCTATAAAAAGGCAGCGAACACAAATTAAATGAGCAGTGTCTACTTGTGTCACCAATAAGAACTTATTCCAACACGTCTTCAGTCACTCTTCTGCACGTATAGACCAAAAAATTTACAAAAAATAATATGTAATGTGTACAGTACTTATTTTCTACTGCGATGACGTAAGAAAAGATGTCTGATGAGAAGACGAGTAATAGAGAAGTACGGAAGATGAAGACATGCTGCGCCGACCCCAAATAAATTGGGATAAGGGCATGAATGATGATGACGTATGGCAATCTAAAAATGGTCTTAACAATTACCACTTGTGATTTTCGAACGTCTTTGTATTGCATGTTTTCAATAGCGCGGTTCGTTGCCGTTGGCGTGTGATTTCTGAATTTCGTCTGTTTTATTTTGTGGACGGTGAAGCGTTAACTGAGTGTACGTAGATATTTATTTTCTTCGCATATGTGCGTACGAAAGCTATGTATGTGTGGAAAATTCTGCGCATAATTTGGTAGGGTTGGTAATAGACGATTCATTAGGGTAGGGCGTTACCAAATGCGGACTAGAGAGCAACGGGTTTTTATTAAATAACAAGATTTTATTTCATAACGATTTTTTGTTTGACTGATCGGCAATACAACGTCCAAGGCGTCAAGCACCTTTCCATAACAAAAACTTTAATTAAAGTGCTTTTTAAAACACAAACTTGGATGCTACAAAATAGCGGTTTTGTGGTAGCCACAAAAGGATTCATAGAAACAAAGGTTTCATACAATAAATTAAAAACTTGGGGCTAAAACTAAATATCAAAATAAACATTACGCCTGTAATCCCCGAAGGGTTAGGTAAAGGTGTACCTAACAGTACATCCACATTTCACCAGCTATGTAAAGTCCCATGTAATAGGGGGCGAGCCTATTGCCATCAACCGGGCACAAATCCAGACTCCGTGGCTGCTATTGAGGAATCCCTGATGGAAAAACCCAATAACACTTTGCACGACCTGATAATCGAATCCAAGATCTCACCACGCTCAGCAGCCGCGCTTACGACCGCTAGCGTTAACATCATTCACTCTGTGTGAACATCAAAAGATTGACAGAAACAGAACGTTGTTTTATTTCGTGATGATGACGATGATGCAAGTAGGTCTGAGTACATATCAGTGATAAACCAGGGTTTTAGAGAACAGGAAGAGCAGATCCGCTAAGCAGTTGGATGTGGGGCTAGAAAAGATATAATTTTACTGAAAACTTTTCATATGTTTCTTATAAACCTGGAAAGATATAATAATAAAGATAAAGATATAATGAGATAATTATATCGTACCGGGAAAGATTAAAATATTTTAGGATTGTCTCGTTAGAGAAACGAAGAGATATGTTGGATTTAATTTTCCTTAAAAAACTAGTAACAGGTACTTTGAACTGTCCTGAGTTGCTTAGTAAAGTGTCCTTCCATGTGCCACGAAACCTACCTAGACAGTCTAATAGGAAGCTGTTTTGCATGCCAAAAAGCAATACATATTTAAGGCAACATTGCTCACTGTGGAGAATGTACCTATGCTGTATACAAAGAACACGATGAAGACATCGACTTATTTCATACATCAGTGCCTGCTGTAAAGAAAATCATAAATCATACTTCGCATAATAACTAACGTAATTAATTTTAATTCTGTTTGGCCTACCTTCACATTTTGGATATTTCTGTTGTTTTCATTCTGTTTCAATTTGTTCTTATTCTGTTCTTTTGTTTTTTGTTTTTTCAATGTTACACTAGCTGTTTAGGCGCATAATATAGTGCATGTAGTGCTCTTCTTTAAGTGATGGGGCACTTAGACTTAAGTTTGAAATGTTATCCTATTTTTTATGTAATAGTATACTCATTGTTGAGCAGCCAAATTAAATAAATAAATAAATTCATCTTCTCTGAAATATTTTCTCCAAGTTAGAAACCTGAAACGGAAATACATATATAAAGATAGTCTCAGTACTCAGGTATGTGAACCACGTTGCAGTTTCACGTTGGTTAAAAGATTACAAATTTCAACTCAACTTGTTCTCGACTCACGTATCGCTTAGTATTAATTTGTAGAGTAACTTTAATGAATCCATTATACGTATAGCTATGATGAACACGAAAACATGAAAATGAACATGAAAATTTCGTTTAATCTACATTTGACAGATTCTACTTCTGACATCACAATCTACTATTGACAGATTATACATATGGCAGATTCCACAAATGACAGATTCTACATATGACAGATTCTACATATGACAGATTCTATATATGACAGATTATACTTATGCAATTCATAATAAAATCATAAGTAGAATCTGTCGAATGTAGAATCTTACATATGTATAATCTGTCATTTGTAGAATCTGTCATATGTAGAACCTGTCAATAGCAGACTGTGATGTCAAAAGTAGAATCTGTTAAATGTAGATTAAGCGAAATTTTTGGATAACAGTATTCCCAATGTCCACTTGACATATAAAACTTTAAAACCTCTTTGCTCTGTGTTGAAAAGGGCTACAACTCACAGACATTTTAAATGAAACGTTTTAATTTTTCTCCCATAGAAAGTCTCATTTTAAGTTTTCCGTAAAGGGAAATATAGACAGATAGAGATATGTCTTATCTACAGTTCCACACCCATATTTCGCACGTTATGTAATAGTATCATTTAATATGGAGGAGCCCTAAATTCGAACTCTTGGCTTGCTACTGAAAAAATAACGCTATGATTGAAAGCTTTTATACGTAGAGATTTAAGTGTACTTATTTACGAAATTATAACGTTTCTAGGAATGGATGTTTGATCAAATAGCAATGAAATGTCTCGCTGCAAACAATAGCATTTACTTTGTGTAATATTTGTATCTATTACATATTTTACGACTTGAAGACGCTTTGCAATATGAGTAGATTATCGACGTTGTAAGAGAACATAGCTGTACTTGACTGTGACATTTATGAAATTTACGTAATATGATTGTTATTTTCCACTGGATAACTGACTATAGTGAGTATAATCATCTGAACTTAATATCCTAAACTCGGTTAGGACATAATATGACACACGTTCCTGTGGGATAATTTCTGACCTCCACCCAGGTGAAGCCATGCTGATTCTTTGACCAAAACATGGGCCAGCTCTCTGGTCACAAGAAGAGTCGACCAACCGCTTAGCGATGCCCCGAAATACTAGGTAGGCATTCGGACTCCATGAACCCAGTGTTTGGCATTATTCAACTCCAATTTCTGTACTCTTTTCCACACCTCCACAGATGAACAAATAATTTAACCACGTTCAAGTCCATAGGCCTTCAGTGTTACAGGTCATAACGGGTTTATAGGCAGTAAACGTGTCGGTCTAAAGTACCGCACGCACATTGTCGCCGAGACAACCCTCGCGCTGCCATTACACATTTTATGACAATTTATCACGACCATTCCGTTTACGACACATTATTCATCTGCATTTTCGATTGCATTAGGTTTAGTTTGTTGAAATGTAATTGCTTCTATTATATTTAAGTTGGATTTCAATGTAGCTTTTTTAGAGTCACCATTATTTAGCCAGTACGTCTTCTTCTTTCTTAGTTCTCTATTACTCGTCATCTCAGCTTGCTTGCAGAGTTTGAGTGTAGTACCCTCATCGATGATTTTTCCGCGTGATTTACGGAACTCAAAATATGTAGTAAAGAGATTTCATGTCATGTTATGAAAACAAACAGGGACAGAAAAGTTGGGTAGTCTTTCCTATGTACGTAAATGTCCACAGATGAATTTTTCTTTGCATTTATTTACCTATATTTAATTTCCCGGATTTGCTCGCATTTTCTAGCTAAATTCACTAGCTAAAGACGGTGAAACACGACAGTGAAGATAAAGAACCGGGTACCATAAAGCAACTGGAGGGAAGAAAACAATACACTTACCACTACACTAAATAACTGCGATAAAACTGCAGTTAATGAATCTAATTCTGGTACAATTTAAGTGCGTATACGCCATAAAGTGTCATCATGAGAGCACAAATTTTGTTTTTAGTAAATTTGAACTCTCATGATGACTAAATTCATGACGTAGGTATCAACTCCAGTGTCTGACTGTCTGACTTAATCAACCGCCATCGAACCATCAGCATTACAACGTCTGACATTTAGTTCAAGAGGCCCACAAACAAGCGTCGTGATTGGCTAACTAATTAGAAATCAGTGCTTCCACGTATTTAGGCAACGACTGTACTAGATAAACGATCAGATAACGATTATTAAATGCTAAACTGTGTACTTGTACAAGTGTCATGATTCTGTGATTCGTTGTTAATGTTAAAAAATTTGACATTATCAGCTCGTACAGTTCCTGGGAACACGGGACTTCTGATAGACCGCTAATCATTGCTGGTTATCAGAAGGGTTAGGGATAATGTTGCCATGTCATTGAAGTGAGCGTCATGTTCACCGAAATTATAAAAGAGAACACAGGGCCTACCACAAAGGCGCGACGAAAACGTACAGAGCTACAGGGGATTTTTGGTCGGTCGATATTTGACAATGATTGTTCCGTGAAATTGTATTGAAGAAATAAGATGGCGTGTTAGAACCGATCTTGTAAAATTTTATCATGTATTTGTTACGGCTAATAGCCGGAATACTGTAATACCTAGTTCTGGCCAGTTAGACCTAGATTCGGCCGATAGCATTTGGTTAAACTTAGGTGTATCCTTTTTATTGCAAGGGCTCACCGACCAAATGGGTTAGGTTAGAACTGTGACAAAGGCTTGCTATTTGCCAACTGCTACCGTTCGCACCTAGGCACATAACCGGCTAAAACTAGGTGTAACTGTACCTTGGCTTTTACTCATAAAAAATATTCAAATGTATTTTTTTTTTTCATAGACTTTAATCATATCTATGGGTGATACTAATTGTGCTTGACGCAGTTTGAACCAAAATGCTATACCTACCTACAATAGTTGCACTTTCGATTGAAAATTCGATCAAATTCACGTTACATTTACATCGCACGTTTGTGCTAGACTCACCTCTTTAATCTATTCCGTGGTCACGTTGTTACCTGATAAAAAAACGGATTTCCCTGTCCTTCTTTGGCGGTTTGGTTCCGGAAAGTGGGCAAGTAGCTTTTCCATTTTACATTGCTTTGTATTTTAAATCGTTTTATCATTCTCGGAATACGAGATAGCGGATGTATTTTCTTTTGTAAAAGCTAAATTTGATACGTTACGAATTTACCTTAAAAGTGTAAAGACGAGACCAGGGGGGTTACCATGATCTGTTTGTGCAAAAATGTTTTAGGACTATTCCGAGAGTGGGAAAGTGACAGCGTTATACAGCTGTTTAGCTCCATCTCTTACCCACTCTCGGAATAATACTAAAACATTCCTGCACTAACATATCATGGTAACCCACCAGCTATAATGAATAAATAACAAAAGCCTAATAAACTCACACACACCTAGCCGCAAACTACATATGTTAGGTTCGGCTTCCAGTCTAACAGAATGCAGCTACTTTCCAGTACATATTTTACATGAACGACCGCCTAACTGAACTTCAAAACCCAGTTACTGGATAACACGATGTCCCAAAACCAAAACCTACTGATCACTTGTAATAATAAATATTACTTTTCTATACATGGTCATTTCCTACTGGACATCATTATATTGGATTTACAACAAGCAGTACCGTGTACCTCCTTAATTTCTTGTTTCCTGTCCATGTTCCTATTTTTGAAACGACTTCAAAAAAAGGAGGAGTTTCTCAATTCGCATCACACACAAATCCTTGTCAACTATCAATTTCGCAATTTCTTACTTGGATGACATATTTTTTCCAGCTATTTTGATTTCAAAACCAAACTGCAAAACCGATTTCGATGAAATTTCTATGGGACCAATCGGGAAGTAGATCCATTCAGATAAAAGAAGAATTTTTCAAATCGGTTCATAAATGACGAAGATATGAGGTAACAAACACAAAAAAAAAACATACAACCGAATTGAAAACCTCCTCCTTTTTTTGAAGTCGGTTAAAAAGCGTAAAATAAAAATGGTATTTTTTTTGCAAAAACGTGTTTTTCTTCCCTATTTTATCTAAAGCACTAGCGACCCGCCCCGGCTTCGCACGGGTGCAATGTAGATACTAATGTTTTCTCTACTGTAATATGCATGTATTATGCATATAAACCTTCCCCTCGAATCACTCGCTCTATTTAAAAACCGCATCAAAATCCGTTGCGTAGTTTTAAAGATCTAAGCATACATAGGGACAGATAGACAGCGGGAAACGACTTTGTTTTATACTATGTAGTGATGACGCTATACGCATCCCTTAAAGAAAAAAAAAACGCGTGAGCGTACATTACATAGTCTGCCATCGTTAAACGTTTTGCGATCCACTCTTGGGCTTATTGACCTATCTCATTTGATAGCTTAGTGAATTACTAGTCGGCGTCGGTATTACATCAGAGTATCACTTAAAAACCTCATCCTGACAGCTTCAGGCTGAATCGATAATCGAGTGTCGGTTTGAGAAATGTATGTTTCGTTATTTGATTCGGTTGATGTTTTATTTATAGATTTTTGGCTAAGATTTGGATATTATCTGATACTGTTAGCCTGCGTCATCCCACTGTAGGGCAAAGGCATCTCCCGATGACTTCGAGTAGTTTCGATCCAGGGCTAATGTGGATCACTGGTCGCTGGTCTTATCTAGCTTGTCCCGACATCTCCTGCGAGGTCCAACGCATCGCCTATGGCTGTGACAGTTGCAGTAGTTGTAGTAGTTTGTGTCACAGCTCATTGGGCATGCAGCAGACGTGGCCAGCCTAGTCTCACTTCAGTTTAGCGGCTTTTTGATCAACGCCAGTACTTTTTGTTTTGTAGCGCAGGAATTCGATTCGAATTCTGAGGAATCTACAATTTACAAATTAGAAGACAACTATTCAAAACACAAATTGTTCAGTGGTGAATGGTCTTTTAGCGTTTGAATAACACGAACAAGAGGTCGCTATTGCTAATCATTTTGAAATCGTCTGTGAAAATCGTATTTCAAGATGGCGGTTCTGATTAATACAATGCGCCAATCATGTACCCTCGTTCAAGTGAAAATTTATTACAGACAAACAAAATGTTTGGAATTGCAACTAATTATACGAATGCTTCTGTCTCTAATATGTCCACCGCGCCAACAGAGCATCATTTTATTGAATTCTCTCAAATCAGAATTGGTTACGATTTATGCTTCTTTGCTACATTGAATTTAAACTGCATACCTGCGCTAAAAATCGGACTAGCTACCGTTCCATTGAAAAGATCCGCAAAATTATAGGTACTTTACATTCTACATGAATTCATTCTTCAAAAATCATAATAAAATTCTATCTTTTTGATATTTCTCACACTTGTAGGTACCTATTCGTTCTGCAACGTGGAAATGCAACACAAAATCCGAAGCAACAACTTATGACCTGTATAGGACATATCGATAAACACAACTGGTATGTACATTTAAGGTTCTATTCGTCAAAACTTGACTACAAAAAGAACTAAATTTTCTCACCAACCCACGCAAACACGTAACGCCGAACCCGATACAATTAACTTCTTCACCTATAAACTAGTATAATGCTCTATTTTCCCACCTTTGATACGATAGGAAATCTACCGTGTCGGAACTTAGTTATCCGACACCACAGCAAGTCGACTTGGCACGTGGGTGGCTTATCGTCATCTCGCACCAATCATATTTCCTTTTGTTTGCTCACAGTCTCCCCATAGTCGGTCGCCGCTATTGTCAGGTCAGAAAAAATAGAAAGACGGCGCCTACTAGGGATTCGCATGTGTGTGACTGTGAGATAATTTCTTTGAGGATCGTTTGGTTGGGAGGTTCGAATCTGTAATGTTTGGTAAAAACAGGACGCAGTTTTTCTTGTAAAAATATGTATTATAGTTATGTAGAAACTGTCTTGTAAGATATACTGATTATAAAATTATAATCCTGTAAAGCAGAAAGACATATCTATCATTTAATTGTAAAAGATACGTCTTTAATATCGTTTCCTAAATTCTAAGAAACAAACGTCTAAAGCAAGTAAAATGATAAGTGACAAACTATAATCCGAAAAGGGAGAGAATCAATCACGAATTTCTGCTGTAGTAGCAACTGTAAATTCAAAATACCTAGCAATTTGCGGCTCTTTGGATGCCGTTCATCATTTAAAATGTCCCCTCTTTTAAGATACTATAGTATTCTCAGATGCTAGGTACCTTTTCTCCACGCAAAAACAAGATTAAATTGTTTTAAACTCCTCGAAGCAATTCTTCTTCAAAGTGTATTCCGGACAGAAATGCTTTTTATGTTACAATTCTTAAATTATTACGATCTAACTTTCTTGAATATTTTTTTACTTCTAAATAGGCCGTAACTTTTGCGCTTAGTTTATTTTCTTTTGCTCAATTCGAACAAGTAAAAAAAATAATTAGTATTTGTTTTATTTTATTATTATATTAGTTTATAAATAGACTGATACTTAAACACAAAAATTGGGGCTGAATGAAGTTATATAGGTGTGAGTTCATGAAGTAGAGCCGCGGGTAACAACCAAGAACTTGAAAGACTTGAAAGACTTGGACTTGATGCTAGTATCGGAACGAATTTCCGAGACAGCCAATACAAACGTAGTGTAATTAAAAAAACTAAATTTATATAACAACACAACTAAGAATATTGTTTCACTAAAACAAAGATTTTCGGTTTATGATCATTCTATACTAATATTATAAGGAGGGAAAATTTGTTTGTATGTTTGAATATAATCTTCGGAACTGCTGATCCGAATCTTTCACTAACGGAAAGCTTCATTATCCCCGAGTGTAATAGGCTACATTAAAAATGATCCCGTGGTGGGTACATTCCTTACATAACGGGAGCGGAGCCGCGAGCAAAAGCTAGTTAATAATATTTTTTAAACCATCCGTGCATCCATGCTAGTTGTAGATACATCTGTTCAATCATAGGTTTATTCAGATTCCTATAGTAAGGGACATCTAATGAAATAGATAACTATATATTTGTGAACTAACAATTAGTGAAGCTCATTCATGGACACACGTATGGTGAGAATGTCCCATATTGGTACGGTTGGCTATGTCATCTTATGGTGTAGTAAAAGTTTGCCATATTAAATTATAAGCACATAACATTTGTTGGCCGTTCATTATTTTTTATTACTTATTAGCTTTGCTTACATATCTGTGGGCTGAACTTGAAAGGTGATTTAAGTACTTAGGGCGCGAGCACACTTAGCAAACGTTTCGATATACTACTACCATACAATCTACTATCATACAATCTAAACTTTCAACCGTCCAAATGTCCGTTCGTTCCAAATGCAGAAGATGAGAGATGTGAAAAATTGTGATGATCTAAGTTGTAAAATCATGCACGGATTATCTGGATGGCAAGAAAAATCATAAATGTGGACACTCATTAATAAAAGCGATAGAACCTAATAACCTGTTTGTTTTTACAATTTGCCAAACGTCAGTTCTGTGAGAATTTGGCAAGGCTTTCTGAGAATTGCATTTGAATCCAACGCTCAGCAACGAATTAAGCGTATGGTCAAAGTATGGAACCGTCTACCTGGGTACCCTCCTCACCCTTGAAAGCAAAGCTAGATCATGGTCAAGATCTGGGCCATTAGGCGACGAAAAAAGGTGCACGTGTACCAATGAGAATAGGAATATATCCGAGTACCTGGGCGCTTAAAATAGCCGCTTTAACAGAATCATAATAGTATAATAGAGTCACGTTTAAATTCTTCAAATGGTCACAGACGCATTTAATATTATGAATTGTTACTTTGTGACCATTTCACGAACTGTAGCGTAATTCATATTATTATCCTATTATGATTCTCTTTACTAGCAATATCGAATTGCAGTACAGATAAAAAAGAACACAATTCTCAAAAGAAAGACTACACCAGTACAATCTAACATTTCAATAAAGCCAGCATTGTTTCGCGGCTCAAAGGAACTCGTCCTTTACTGAGCACACCACTTACAAGTCGTTACTTACGAGTAGTTAGGTTGCTACTTCATGATGGTTGACGGGAACACGAGCAGAACTGGCGTTTGGTAGGATATTTTATGCGGTACTCCTTGTTCGCAAGGATTATCTGATTCCTTTATTATATCTGCCTTCAGTGATGTGGAGGAATGAGGAAAATGTTGAGTATGAATGTAAGAAGATATAAAGAGGAAGACCAAAGAAACGATGGATGGACTGTGTGAAGGATGACATGGCTAGAAAGGAGGTGACTGCTGAGACGAGTAATAGAGACATATGGAAGAAGATGATATGCTGCGCCAACCCCAAATAAATTTGATAAGTGGGGGCTTACTGGTCTAATTAAATTCAAAATTCATACCAGACAGACAATCCGCAGGCAGAGCTACACATAAAGGTCATAATTTATAAAAGACAGCCCCATAACACCCATTCTTCACCACTTTCTATTGTTAAAACTAGGAAATAGAAATGGCACAACAAAATAAGAAACATGGTTGCAACTAGAAGCATCATATTAAGTAGAAATCGTGGTCACTGTTAAAATATCAGAAACTTAACATAAATAATAAATAACTAAGTATTTTCCACTAACGCATGTCTTCTAATAACTAATTTCTTAAACATTTATTTAAAAAAAAAATTTGGTTGCATGACATGCTAATTTTCGCTTTACCTGCATGTGCATATTTTTGCGGGCAGGCTGTGCTGTGTCCTGCATCCTAGCCTGGATCTTCTTCGCGGGTTTAAAATTAAATATTTAATATCATGGATATCCGCAAAGTTACGCCCGATTCCATTATACATTAATCACGTTTTTTTTTCGTGATTTTTCGGGAGCGAGCGCATCAGTGATTCCGTCACGTTCCGTCAAAAAAAATTGACCGAACGTGAAAAAAGACGATACTTAAAAAAAAAACGAATCGTCCTCGTGTGAACAGGCTGTAAGTTATCCACGTTGGTCACGTGATCATCACATATCGTGTCAGTTTCATACTAATATTTTGTTGACGTGTTTGTATTAGGAAATCTTAAATAGGTCACATTTTCTTTGACATTCTAGAGGTTTAATATATTCAGGTAGCACTTTTTCTTACATATTTCTTATATAAGTAATTTGTTTTTCATTAAAAATATCCTAAAGAATGTTAGCTACTGATATTTTTCAACCTTACCAACAGCTTGTTGCTGTCCAGCATGGTATGGGAAGCTTCGAAACTTTTACTAATTAAAACAATAAAGATTATTCCTATAAAACCTTAGATCAGGCCCTGTAGAAATACAACTAAACTTTTAACTCACAAACGATAAATTGATCGAATAACTGTGTAAAAATGAAGTAATGTACTCTCAAACATTGCCATAGACTTTAGAAACGCAATTTAATCTTAAAACGCAGCTACGCTCAAACTATCCGCAGATTTATTTCAGGGTTAGGTAACGTGAATAAATTTGCCAGACAGCTGAGTAAGGGAGCGACCATACCTATCGACGCAGATTCCGCTTGAGCCGGCCAGAAGAGCTTCCTGCCCATGCAATAAAAGCGATAATAACTTCAGTCGCCTTGTTTCGGTTAGCACGCGACATGACACCGCATCGGACTATCTGCGGCTATTTTGCAGAGACTAAAGAATTTTTTGATCGGTTCAACCCGTTTCCCGAAAGTATGATCACTTCCTAGCCACAAAGGTTACCCGGCAGTCCAATAAAGTGTAGAAGAACAAGCACCAACAAGTTTAAGTCAGTGGGTAGGTTCCGACATAACCCTCTATCTCCCGAGAAAGGCAGCCACAGCGTAGATCTCACAAAGAAGAACTAGTACTTGCAATGAAACTAACTTTAGTTACCTGAATGAATAGTTTTGGACGACTTTTACAAACTGCGCGTAGCGATAAGAATCTTTAAATCTCTGATCTGTTTACTGTTGATACTTAGTTTAATTACTGCAAAGCAAAAATAAGAACATAAAAATGTGGAGATGGTAAAAACAAAGACAAGCCTATGCCCAGCAGTTGTGGATGATAATGATAAAGTAAAAATACAAAAATAAATATGGCTACTACTGCGTGCTTTAGAACAGCTTTGATGCATTCAAAGGCCATATTGCATGTATCATACCTAGTTTAGCCTCAACATATAGGCATCATGTATCTTGATAAGTACTACAAACAATTGCTGCATTAATTGTGTTATAATCAGGTAACACGATTAATACCCATCAAGTAGATGATAATCCTTTTCAATGAGATGTCATTTAATACAGATTATGTTGGTACTTTAACTAAGCTAGCTCATAAATAGTTAAATAATAAAATTAACGGAAACCTCTTCTCCATATTGTAACGAAAACAGCTTCACACTGTCCTAACTTTTCAAAAGAAAAAATCTGTATCTATTACAGTTCGAAAGCGCCAATGATTTTGTTTGCAAAAATAATTTAAAAAAACCTTTCCGAAGGGAATTCTTTCAGGAAACATATCACATTTATTTACTTTTTACGAGGTAACTTTACTCGAAGGTACATACTTTACAGTTATGTGAGTCTATAAAAGTAAAACATGAAAAGATGTTTCAGTTAAGAAAATATCAAATTATCGGTGCTTATGTAATTATTTCGAGTATACTTTGTATTCAAAATAACATATCTTTCTACACAATTTGCATTTAAAAAGCTCTGGTCATTTCACTCAAAAGCTCTATAAAAGTTTATCCCAGTAGAAAGTTATGTTCAGCGATTAAACTTACACCTAAACATATTATACACGATGATACACTTAAAACACAATAATGTTTTCAGAGAAAAATCCGTTAGCCTGAACTAATTCACCTAATATTTCGAACATACGCAAAAAGGTCGAAATGTGTATAAATAAGTATTAAATTTAATGTCATCATACAATTTTGTTGCCTAAAATTGAAATGCAAACTATGTTAGTAGCATTCCGGTGCTGATTAGGGCGGTGGGCGGGAAGGGCGGCCGCCCAGCGCGCTATATAAGCCGGCGCCAGGGCGGGCGACTGCACAGCACCACTTGTTGCCGACGCTAGTGCCTGCCAGTTGCCAACGTTGCTGAAACAACACTTCATACGATTCAGGTAAGTGAAAAAAAATATATAGTGAACAGGAAAAATCTGTTTGAATTTTCTGAAGAAAGTTTTTTTTCTGAGATAATATTTTGGTGATGAAAAATGCATAAAAAAAAAACCAATGCTTAGTAAAAAATATATATTATACACATTATCATTAGAAAAATATTAAAAGAAAAACTAAATCACTTAAAAACAAAATTACTTTTTCAAATGTGCAGTTATAAAATTGTGCATCCGTAAAAACTTAAATTGAAACAATTCAGGTAGTTGGAAAAGTTTAAACAACACGTACAGAAATTATGGTATACTAAAGTCTCAAAGTTTTCAAGACTTCAAAAGTTTTAGTAGCCTCGTCTTTCAATTGAAATGCTTTTTAAAGTCTTGTACTCTTGTAATAATAACACACAAAACTAAATCATTTTCAAGACATCGTCACAGAAACATAAAGCTTTTTTCATAACTTATATTTCCCGAAAAATTATAACGAAAAAACAATATAATGTTTTTTAAAACACAAACAAACAAAATTATATTGATAAACATTTTAGTAACAAAATCAATGCCCTTTTAACGTAAACCAACTTTTAAACGTTGATTAAACGATTAATCGACGGAACGAACTTAAGATAATCTCCTTCCTTTAACAGAAGAACGTTACTCTGAACTCCATTATTATTTCATTAATGACTCCAACTTCACTTTTAATCGCTCAACTTTGAGTTGTGAACTAATAAACTCCGTCACACTGAGTTGGAAAACTATAAAAAAGTTTTCTAAACGCTACCAAAGCGATTGTCGACGAAATATTAGAAAAGTTACGTTTTTAACTTCGGTTAAGGCCTTTGATCAAGTCATTTAATATCCTTTAACTTCAAATATTTTTGTTTGGCATTTAGTTTGGAAGTTACGTGATTATAGAAAAATCTTCAAATTTATTTATAATTAAGAAATGCCGTGGCAAAGAAATTAATTTTGATTGTTTAAGTTTAACTTTTATACAGAATTTTTAATCTCGGAAATACTTTAAAATTTCTTACACAGCTACGTAAGTTTTGTAATATTCTTTCATGAAGTCACAGCTTGCATTGCCTTTTAATGTGTCCTTATCTACGTGTAATCAAATATTACTATAAAATGTTTCATACATCTCTAATAAACCACGATTTTAGCGAAACCCAATCATGAAAATCCTTTTGCCACCAATGTTTTTCTTTCTCTTTTGCTTCATTAAAGTTGTTTTAATATTCTCTTAGAAATTTTTCATAAGAAAACAACACAAGGGGCAGCAAAGAATTGATTAATATCATAGCATTCAAACATGAAACCAAAGGTTTTCATTTCTCGATAAAATGTATAAAGGAACACAGATTTTGATCGGGAAAATATCAATATTTGTAATAAAAGACTTGAAAGGCACAAGACATTTACACCAAAACGGTACACAGACATAAAACATGACAAAATTTCGAATATCTTACAATTTTAAAACTTTCTCGAGATCTGTAACTGATCCTTAATAAATTAATCTAATAACCAGCTACATAAATAGTCGCTTGTGTAAAATTAATTAGAAACCTTGTGGCTTAACTAACCACTAGTTGAACCGACGTTTTAAGTCCAGCCTGAATTATTTCTAGGCTTTAAACTTTACCACGTTTGAAACATACCGCGTGCAGAGGGGTTGAGGTTTTCATTCGCTTTTTATGCACATACTCGTAGTTGAATGAGTTGTCAGTGGTTTTAATTCAACGGAGTGTAATGCGTTCTACATCAGAGGCGCAGGCTTTGACGACAGAAAGAATCAGAGTAATATTTTTATGCATACATTACTTTGTAAAAAACATCAGTCTCTACATTAAATATATCTAAAATGTTATTATCAGTCTTCTTTTATTGAAATGTCACATAAAGCCAGCTCTAACCCGTGACTTTGCCCGTTTTTAATGTACCAGATACCAACCGTTTCCACATAAGAATCCAGCCATATCAGACATGCTAAAAGAATTTTTACTTACTTTGGATTTACTATATTCCATTGTAATGCCTAGGGATTGTTTTGATAAAACCACTTTTTAGTCCATATACACACTCTCCAAATAATCATTTTATACTCCATACTGTCAGTCAGTCAAGTAATTTATATTACGAAACTGTTTTAGATGAAAATCTTCTTCACCTTATCGGTGTCCTATTTTATAAACCTCTGCCTAACCCTTCGAGAATTACAGGTTTCATGTTATCTTCTCCAATGCTAGCACTTATTAAATTTCTTGTTACTTGACATTTTCTAGTCTAAGTTAAGTATACTTAGTCGTTGATGACTCATATACACTTCCCTAATTACATCCAATATGAAAGGTCTAAGGTATCCCCTTCAAAGTAATCATCTAGTTAAAGTCAATAGTGTAAGACAAACCGTGGTGTTTCTTACCTTTAATGTTTATTAGAACATTTTCCTTAACTATATGGATGATTAGGTACTTACGTAAGCCTATGAACCCCTGGTACTTACGTTGTGGTATGAATCCGATATGTGGTCATTGTTTGGAGATATATAACGAAACTAATCTGTCGTTTCTGTCTGTCCCATAGCAATAAGGAATATTTTTATATGGGAAGAAACGGTTTCAAACATTTAGTCTTGAAACCTACTTAAACATAAATCACCAAGTTGAAACTTTCAGCATTGCTTAAGACCGACTCAGGACTTACTGGGCTTCACATAATTCAAAAACTTGGTTAGTAAACTATTCGTTATAAGAAGTAGATTTACGTTTAGTCCACCAACACCACAAATAAATAATGTATTGTAAATTATTTCTTAGGACCTGTTAAGTGTCAATCAAGTTCAAATCAAGTGGCTTTAAACAAGACTGTAGTTAGCTTTTTAGAAGCGTGAAAATTCCATATATTTTTCAGTTTTCCATTATCGTTTTAGCTTATAGAACATGACTTGGTCTAGGCTCTCTTATCTCACTACTTTCTTAACAATCACTAAAATCCTAAAAACTTTTTGAAATCAGATATCCATCTTGAAAACATTCAAGTTCATACTTCGAAAAGTTTAACTTTCTCATTGACCCTAAAAAGGTTTAATTTTTAAAGGGTATTGAAACTCTCTACATTTTTCACTAACATTCTTTCTTTACGAATATTTCTCTCGCAAATCACCATTTTACCTAGCCTTTGCCCAACTACGTTAGGGTCCACCTCTAGCCTAAATACCAGTATTATACATAAAGCGACTGCCTATCTGCCTTTTACAATCCCATCACTGGGTAAGACGATACTCCTTGGTGAGGCTGGTGGTCAAACTTTTGGGCTTCCGATTACCTGTAACGATTTTCGTTAAGATTCACAAATTACAACCAGGATCAACTTCAGCAAAGGGCTTGATGTGTTTTCCAAGACATCGAGGGATCTCGATATGTAATAGATGGTCACCCATCCACGGACCGACGTTCGGCAAGTATGCTTAAACATGAAGATTGACCCTTGAGGCTGTCATTATTTACCCTCAAGCCATTGTCACATATTCAATGTTATTATTATGCCAATCAGTGAATGTAAACGAATGACATAATATGTCGCCTATTCGCCTCTCAAGCGGAACAAGTAGGTCACTGTCGATACACGAGGGTTCACGTGTGCACAACACTATTGTGAGCTATCATCGTAGTTTATTAGTCTGTCTTAGTAGCCTTCAGGGACTCTCTAGATTCTGGACCAAATATTAAGAAAAGAAAAACGGGACATAAAATTACGCAAAAAAAGAAAACCATAACAGCTGGGTCGATTTTCAGTATTTTGACATTCAAGTTGAAATTCAAGTTTAGGTTGGAAAACTTTTGGTTTATCTTTGCCAAAAAAGCCAATGCTTACGATGATGCTATAATAGTGAGTAAATAAAATATTAAAAATACAGTCGTGCCAACGACAAGATGAAGAGAAGATAAACGCATAAATAAAGGAAAATCGATGATTACCAAATATTTTTCCAGTGGTTACGACATTTTAAAATCGATCGAATTGAAAATAGAAATATGATAAAAATGCGTTCGATTCTTCGAACGCATTTTTATCATGTTTCCATATTCCAATATTGAATTTTAAAAAAAAATAATTATATTAGTATTACAAAAAATAAATGCATGCGAAAATCTTTAATTAAAATACAGTCAGGAGTTTTCTCAAAGAATTAATTACGTCGACAGAAACACACGATTTTCTGTAAATTATATTGAAAAAATCGAGAGAAAGTCTTACACATTATCTTATCTAAATTTTCTTCCTTCTTACGATCACAGAAGATAAGCAAATTCTGTACTAAAAGAAGGTCAACAATTTCCCGAAAGAAAACCATTTTTACAAAATTAAAATTATATTTACGTAGGTAGTCTTCTGCAGTTAGTTGGAAACGTGAACGAAATTAATTTAACAATGTCTAAGAATATGCAAAACTAGACAATTAAAATTAAGTCCACAATAAAAGTTGAGTGAAAACTATGAAAAGCTAAAAGTAGTTAGAACAACACTATGCTCTATAACATTGCACGTACTAAGTCTGTTTAGTGTACAGATATTAACATTGTTTTGCATACTAAATATTATAATTCAACCTGTTAGTAGATCTGAAGTCCAATTCTCGTTCTTGCTTAAAAACAATTCACAATCTCATCTCAGAGACAATCAATGTCAAAAATGTAGATAAAGGTTTTTTGGCAGATCGAAATTGGAATGCGAACGTACTTTTAAAAACTTAAGGAGAACGAAGCTTTGAAAAGTACATGGTCTTCGTTACCTATATATTATTTTTCTGGAACACCCGCCGAATTAAACGGAACACGCTCATCGAATTCACATCTAAATATGGGTATCACCCCTCTTTCTACGGGACTACGTAACGTAAATAAGTCAATTTTAAAATAAAATAAATACTTGTTTGACACAAAATATTATCATTATTATAAGAATTTATTCATACCTATGCATGATACTGATTGTGCTTGTAGCAAACAATTTAACTAAAATATTTATGCTATAGGATAATTGTATTTTCGATTAAAAAGTCGACGTATTTACGTTACGTTTACACCGCGCGATCGTGCTAGGGCCTCTTTCTGTAATGTTCTCTACTAACCTTACTCAAGTGACAGCACGCAATTCGAAAGCGAATTGACACTTTTCGAAATTCGAAGTGACGAATGATGATTGATGATTTCATAGAATAACACCAAATATCTACTTGAAAAGGGTTGAAGAGGAAAGTGTCTTATGTGTCTATCAAAGACGGATGAGACCACTTTAAACAAAAACAATATTCACATAATAATAGGTATGATATAAGTTTTTGTGTGTTATATCAGATCGACTTCCGACTATCGACTCGGAACGACAGCCCATCTGTAAGTAATTACAGATCGTTCGGTTAGACTGGAAGCCGACCCCAACATAGTTGGAAAAAGGCTAGGCAGATAATGATGTGTGTTTGCTTTCAAGCAAAAATACACATCCTATTTTAATTTGAACGACACAATCTTGTATTATTAAATAGCATTGTGACGCCATCTTACTCAGCATAGATTGAATAATTTTATGAATAATCTGTGAAGTAAAATTATTATACGATATTTAGAACATAAAGTTCAAAAGTAGTCTGGCATATCCATATGTATATTAAACAGAACATAATTGATTTAGATACCAATTACATCAAAGTGGGAGAGTTAACCAGATTATTAATATTAATGGCATTATTATGTACTCATAATAGTCCTTAATTATTCTTGGGTAGTCCACAATATTCTGGTCAGTCATGTACGTTCTACTAAAATATCGTGAGTAGGTACACTGTTATGCTTCATAAGTTTAGAAATATACTTTATTTTGACAGATTTAGTTTTGTGAATGAATGTTCTTATATACTTTGTGTTTCAATAAAAAACGTAGCATGTTTAGTCATCTTTTCATAAATATCATTCACCTGCCCTTATCCCAGTTTACTTGGGGTCGTCGCAGCATGTCTTCTTCCATACTTCTCTATTACTCGTCATTTCATCAGTCAGCCAGTCTGTCTGTTAAGTCATCTTTAATAGTTTGCAAAAATACCAAACCTGAAAAGGGAATAAACAAAAATACGTAAATTTTCAAACAACGTACAGAAACTAAACATTCAAAATGACAGTTTTCCAAGCACAAGTAAAATTTTGCTGAATGCAAAATGTAACGTCTATCACTGCAGATCGGATGCTTCTCACAAACGTTGTTATATCAATGATATGTGGGGCTACGTGGGTGAAAAGTGACGGTATTTTAGATGACATGTGAACTTTAAAATTGGAATATTTTGTTCATGAGAATTGGGTTTGGTTTGAGTAAGATTTGGAGTTGGTTTCTTTGGATATCATTTATCATTCACTTGTTCTTTATACACTGTGTGTTTATATACATAAATGATCTACCTGTTTTACCAACCATAAGTTAATAACCTATTAGTGACTGATTAAAGATATCCCTCAATATTATTTACACCACAACCTAGCAGTAAACAGTAAGGCGTAAGCTAAGAAAACAAGACTTTACTAAACTAAACGACAAACTAAAAAAGAAAGAAAAGCAAAAGAAAACAGTGAACATTCATTTAAAAATCAAACCAATTTCAATAACAATTCAGTTAAAAGGCTTAAAATTTCACTGCTCAAAATAACACCAAAAAATTTTTATTGAATTTAATGATATAGTGGCAGTTGCACATGCTGCCTCGGACGGCCGCGTCAATTTCACGTGTCCGCACTTCTACACCCAGCTTTATATTATCCACTAGTTTTTGCCCTCGATTTCGTACGCAACACGATATAATAAAAAATAAAAATAACGGAAAAAGATCATTTTCTGTGGTAAAATGTAACCTATGTGGAAACTGCGGTGAAACTGTAAGGTGAAAATTGCGTTCAAGTCCATGCAGTAGTTTTTACGTGATGCGCGTACAAATATACAGACAAAAAGATAGACAGACAGACAGACAAAATTCTAAAAACTGTTGCTTTAGCTTCTGTCGCTCTAGTGAAGACTCCCCATATTTTTTTTTTTCAATTTCTTCAATGTACAGAAATCGACCTGTAACAATTTTATGAAATGTACAGATTTCACCCTGCGATATTTTCTATGGAAGCCGATAATTTACGAACACAGTACCCTCATAGGCTTAACGTTACTTAATAAGCTACGAATAACCGTTTACGTACCGTCAATTAAAAATAATTGCGTCAAAATCACAGTGATTTCAGAATTTCGTATAAGTACCTACGTTAGACTTAATAATGGGTCGTATCAAGTTATGAATTTCTCGGCAAATATAAGCTTTATAGCTGTGTGAAGTTTAGCAGTAGTAAGTTCGCACGATTGTACTGTTTCTGATCTTTGTCAAGTTTCAATAGAGAATCATTTTAACTGGGGCGCCAACCATCATTGTGTGTGCACAAGTTATACACTGAATGGATGATATATACGTACAGACAAGTTTTCATGGTTAGATATAAAGGGTGTAAAAAACCCTTTACGAAGCTGAGAGACATTTGTTCAGATGTTTATTGGGACCGTAGTACAGAACAAAAATATGATCGCAATCCGTAATCCCAGGCATACCTGGGAACCTTCTAGTTACGAAAACATTAGTTCCAATATTTCTAAACTTAAAAAAAAAACGACTACTAACTACTTTAAATACCTCCATGACATATTTTGAATGTGTAACATTGAGCGCTATCATAAACCGTGATTTTTTCACCAAAGAAATAGTCGTTCCTCAGCAATATTTTTTTGCGAAGTTAGTTTGATGTACAAAATGCTTAGTTGGCCGTTTAGACCCTGTATTTTTC
Organism: Standfussiana lucernea; assembly: GCA_964057025.1. Classification (NCBI taxonomy): domain Eukaryota; kingdom Metazoa; phylum Arthropoda; class Insecta; order Lepidoptera; family Noctuidae; genus Standfussiana; species Standfussiana lucernea. The sequence continues at coordinate 12,833,542 of OZ059796.1, forward strand.
CTACAAAATAATCCTGACGACCTTGTAGATAAATAAGTTTAAAAAACTTTACGACGACGTAAAACATTGGATAGCGTTTTCTTGCTTTACGATGTAAGGGTCATAATTCAATTTATTCACACGCAAATTAAAGATTTTTTCAATTTTCTCGCACCGATCTTCAGTAGGTATATATAACACACAATATGAATATGAAAATTCGCAAGCCATTCCCACGAGGACTTACGATCATTGACGAAAATATTGAAAGATTCGCTTCCAATATTTTGGTGAATCAAATTCTGAGGTATGAAAAATTTAATGTTAGAAAATCATACCGAAATATGTAAAGACATTTATTCTTTGGGTATTATTCCTTAGAAGAAACTCATCTCTAGTTTTTAAAGTTAAAATTCGGAAATAAAAAAAAATCCCTTACATCTTTTCGCACTTCACATAACATAACATCACGCCTGTAATCCCCGAAGAATTAGGCAGAGGTGTACCTTACGTACCACCCATATTTTGCCGGTTTTGCTTAAGTCACATGTAAAATTTGGCGAGCCTATTACCATCAACCGCTGTGGCTGCTACTGAGAAATTCCTGATGGAAAACCCAGCAACACTTTGCCCAAACCGGAACTCGAACCCCGGACCTCATGTTCAGCGGTAAGGCTTGCTACCAACCACCAACCAATGAGGCAATCCATGTCATGTTTTCCCACTTCATGTCTAATAATACCAAAGAGGCTAATTCCAATCAATTTATTAACATTCGAATGTCTGTATAAAATTGCAGTTCCCGTAGTTTATCTTACAAAAAAACATTAGGAAGGAATACATTATCGTTACTTTAATGTCTACCATTCGGTAACAGGCTTTACCCAAAGGGTTTTGCAAATTATTTTACGTGTAAAGGAAAAACGGAGCAAGTCGATATTTCTGTTATTGCATTTACCTTTTCTTACGTGAAATTCAAATGATTCCTTGATTACATCGTGTTCTGTTGTTAACATTACAATTTTACTTTCGGGAGCAAAAATTTTTCGTTGTAGTTAATTCGAACGGAACGTTTTTTTACAAAGGCCGCAACAATTGTTTCAAAATTAAAGAAATTGTTTTCTTCGTGTACAAGTTGTTCCCTGCCTACATGTTCTTATAAATTGATCATAGTCAGAATCTTCTTTTAATACACCTTTTCTTGACGTTTTACGCCCATGTGAAATAATATATGTATGTGGATGTTAAGCATTAGTGTTTTCTTAGAAAAGTGTTCTATAGGTACTAAAAGCATTATTGTTAAGAGGTGTTTTGTTATTATCCATAATGTATTTCAACAGTTTTTTGCTCCGTAAAGTAGTTGGAAAGTACTGATGAATAATGATTTTTCTTAAAAGAATAATCTGGGAAAAGTTGAAGGTAAACATATACACAGAATTCAAATCCAATCTCAATAAAAATCAAGCCTACAGTTTTCGGTGACGGAAAATTTTTTTTTCTAAAGAAACAATAACGTTGTTGTAGCAAATATTAGTTTGGTCCCCATGGACACTAGTGGCAGATTAAACCAAGCTAGTGGAACTCCAATAGTTCAGTCTGAGACTACAATAGTCGAGAAAATGTTCACCCCACCTGAAAATAAGTATATAGTAACGAATTTCAGCTTCCAATTTCAAATTGGCAGAGTATCATCACTATTTCAATGTTCAATGAATTTGAAGTGATGGTATCTTTAATACGTGTTCCGATCTTGCAAAGACTTTAGTAAAAGGGTAGTCGAAGATTTTCGATTTCAATTCGATTCGAAAGGGAATAAAAGAATTGAGGAAGTTATTACTAAGCATTTGGAATTTCGGGTGATAAGATGTTTTTGCGTCGTAGATAGATGTCTGATTCGATTTACAAACATTTAATTTCAATAATTATATCGGTTCACAAAAATCAATTCACACATTAAAACAAAATTAACGACTGCAAATATTACCACAATAATTTAAAATTCTTGCATGAACGATAATCATCAATTTTCCATCGCCAGAAAACAGTTTGAGTTTCACTAATTGGGTTTGTAATTATATGATAAAATGCTTTAATTTATTTAATCGGTCCGGAAGCACATGTTAACATCTGTTTTCAAATTTTAACGTGGCATGTGAATGAAATGACATAATAATGTATCATTAAATGTACCATTTAATTTTTACGTACATTTGACTCGGGGGATAGGATTCTGATTTCAGCAAATTGCAGATTTACGAAAGGCAAACCTCATAATGAATGCTTATAATGTTATATCATTCGATATGTTTTGCTATGAAGGGGTGAACGAACGAATGAACCGTGAAAGCGGAATGAAGATGATTGATGAGATGAGGTGAATGATACACGAATCCCGTACGACTGCATAATTTGCGCCTACGTTGATTTATATTTTCGCTATATTGACATATTTGGTCAGACTTATTTTTTCATCGTATATTACAAGTGGGCCAGCTTATACATTAAATAGGTCGCATCGTATTTATTAAAAACTGATTTCTCTGAGTCCTGATCTGTGGTAAAAAAAAAATGTAGTGAATTTGATCATTACAGGGTTTTACTTTACAAAATTTAGTAAAATTAAAAGTTTAGACAGAAACCTATAGTTTGTATTTAAATGTAAGAACTGGCAGTCGCTTCATATAAAATACTGGTATTAGCTGTATCTGGTTAGACTGGAAGCCGACCCCAGCATAGTTGGGAAAAGGCTAGGCAGATAATGAGCTGGCAAAATGTACGGCACACTTTTCCTACCGCTTCAGGAAAAACATGTATCATGTCGTTATGTTTAAAAACTTGAACTTGAATTCTCTTTTGTGTCAATTTTCGGAACTCTGTTTCCACTGTGTAACCCTGAAAACAAAATTGAGTTAACACGGAATGGCGCGGATGACCAAATAAATCTGTGTCAATATAACATTTTACTCCGCTGAATGAGCTGAAAGTTCACTGTGTCCTTATATCCAATTCCAGTCACCCATATTTGATTGTGTACAAAATAGTGCTTGCATTTGATAAAATGGCATCCCTGGGGAGGTCGACGGCATCCATTTGTGGTTTAGTCGAATCGACGGCTCAATTCGTCGTCGCCTTTGCGGTAACATCGATTCTTCTAACGGTATTAGGGACCGCAGCGCATTTGAATCTGAACGGATGACTTCGACAAAGTTTGTTAAAAAGATTGCTTTGTCAGATTTAAGCCTTTTATGCAAAAAAAAATATTTAACTTTTCTGGTTTCATAAGAGTTGATTTATATTAGCTGAAATAACTTCAAAAAATTTAATTTTAAGTTATTTGGTGAACTGGTGTAGTTTTCGGTAAATAAAAGATAATTTAAGGCACTGGATCGTTTTATATTTAATCATAATCGAGCGAAATTTGCTCTTAGTCAATTTAACGAAACACTAGTAGTTACTTAAGAGGTAGTTAGAAGCACCTTATTTTACTAGATGCCACAATCGCAAAATTGTCGCCGCGCCGTGTGTAAAAACAGAAAATCGAACGAGCAGACATCACGCCTTTAATCCCCGAAGGGTTAAGCAGAGGTGTACCTAGTTACTAGGTACCTACACCTCTACCAAAAACTTCGGGGATTGTAGTACACCCATATTTAGCCAGTTATGTTTAAGTCCCATGTAATAGGGGGCGAGCCTATTGCTATGAACCAAAGAAATAGAATAAATAAAAGTAGACTTTTGCTAAAATTCCCAGTGAAATAAAACTTCACTAGTGTTAAAAGTATCTATGTTTCATTGGTCTCAGAGCAAAAAATCTCGACATTTCATGACATGCATATTAAATTGAAATCCATTTTAGAAATAATGTGATAGTGGTGGGTATTGGAATAATGTAAAACGAAAGTTATCAAAACTACGCATATTAGGTACTAATATAGGCTAAGAAAGGAAAATAATGTAAAAATATTGTCTGGAAAATTATTATTTGATGGAATGGAAAACTTTGGTCGGTTTAACTTTGATTGTATAAGGTACCCGTCTGTAAAAAATAGATAGACCTACATTATTTAAGAATAATTTCATGATAGAGAAATTTAAATAGATTTCTATAACGGAGATATTTTATTTAAAAAAAAAAAACTAAAAAATTAAGAAAAATATAGCGGAATATTGCATAATTTTACTGCTTTGGTGGGTTTATCATAGAGTCCATATCTATCTTACATGTGGATGGCATTTAGTCATTCTAAAACTTGGCTTCGAGTTTGGCACCTTCAGAAGCGTCCATCAGCAGACAACAGGACCCGTAGGATACATTATTAAGTGGCATATCGTTTGTAGAACAACACCACGTTTTCTATTAAAAATGTGTAAAAACCAGCCAACTACGTCTCATCCAGTTTTCTTACTAAATTCCGTTTGCTTTGACACTAGTACCACATAGCTATTTTCCTCAGAGGGCCAACTAGAGCTTTGGATATATATATGGAATCCCTGTTATCTTGCCCTGTGTGCCCATAAAGTCAAAGATTTGTTGAAGTTCCCAAACCGAGTGAAATGCGAAATACTTTAGTGTGGAACGGAATTCTGTTGTTGTAGAAATAAGAGTAGAATTATACTTTGTAGTTATAGAATAGAATAGAATATACTTTATTGTACACCAATATTAAAACAGAACGGTTTTACGAAATTGATAATTTTATGGTTACAATGGCGGTCTTATCGCTGATAGCGATCTCTTCCAGACAACCTTTGGATGGACTGTACATGAAATAGAAAAAAGGGTGGTAGTCAGTGGTGTACTGCTAATACTATTCAAAATTAGTTTAGTTTTAGTTATGTATGTTATCCTAGTTGTTAGGGGAGGCTTTAGGGCTAGAGATAAATTTGTTTAATGCAATTAAAGTGAGGAAAATATTGCGAAGTTTTAATATAATAGAGGTGTTTTCGGCAATTATCGTTTAACTACTTAAATTATCAGATGACGCACTGTCTAAATCATGGGTTCAGAAGTATGAAATTTTGCACAAGAGTTAAATAAATACTTCCTTGGTAAGTTATTTAACGAGAATAAGCACTAAGGAAGTATTTTTTTTTATATCTAAAAGAGTAAATATGATGGTTTTTTTTATGTTTTTTTTTTATTTAACTGAAAACAAGTCACTTAAGGGACATGGGTTATATGTAGAATAATATTTATGAGTAGGGAGAGTCAAAAAAGTTTTATCCATTTTGGTGTTAGCGGAACCTAAACCATTACAATATGAAAATTCGTTAGTATGCTAAAACAGTGGTTACAGATGTACAATTCAGAATACCTTTGACAATATACAACATAAAAGAATAAATTAACATATTATCCGTCCTTTATAAAAAGAGATAAAACATGAAGGGTCAGAGCCCACATACTAACCATTTCAGTGGTTATTAATGTTTGAAGGCTGTTTGTATTATAAATAGATATTTAATTTTCAAGATTAAAATGCCTTAAATAAATGAAAATATAAATGGTTATAGTTTAATTAGTACTTAAGTGTAAAAAGTTAAGAAAGAATAAGGCGAACAAGTTCACAATGTTTGCAATTTCCTTTTTTGAAAGTCAAATGGAACGTCTGAATTCCAATTACAAAAAAAAAAAAACTTAGGTTATAACACTTTGTGTACAGCTTTCTTTTTTTTTTCTTGTCCTTTATTGCTCTTACAACACGAATGATTCCCAAAATTTCGCATTTTTTGGAGGAGCTCGTGGCTAAATAATAACAGCTACTCAGATCAACCTTCAGGTTAAGCCGCGCTTGCCTAGGTTGACCTGTGGATTGTGGAGGTCAGATAGGCAGTCGCTCCATGTAAAATACTGGTATTCAGCTGTTTCCAGTTAAACTGGAAGCCGACCCCAACATAGTTGGGAAAAGGCAAGGCAGATGATGAACCTTTGTGTTTACCGTAACTTTACATTATTTATATAACTATATAAATAAACTAGATAATAATGATTTTATAGATATCTAGCAAATCATGTCAAAAAGGACTAACCGACTAGATTTCAAAAACCAAGAGGTAAACCACTTTCCTATAAAATCTACTTTTCTCCTCATACAGTTTTCGTCAATCCAAATCTACGCTTAGTAACGCGTTTATTCACTTTTTTACTTTCGATCGCCGAATATATTGTAATCGGTTTACATTAACCTCATTTTGTAACCTTTTATCATTATGGCCGTTTACAAGAAAACACAATTTTATGATTATGTTGAATGGAAAATGCATGGCACTTAGGACTAACACATAAAATTTTACCCTAAGCATCACTTTTGGGTAGTAAGAATGTTAAGCATTTACTGAATAAAAATAACAGACATATTTAGGTGAAAGAGAGATTTTGCTCGTGTCGGGATAGCTTTTTAACTTGCTCGTACCTTTGTAAAAATAATAATACATCTTTAATCAGAACCAATTATGGGTAAAATACAAAAATAGTCATAATAAAACAATGTTCGATGCCTGTACTTGGATAATCCTGTCTCAGGCGGAAGGAGCTCTAACAATATAACACTTGTAGTACAACAGATTTTTAAAACAGCTTTTTCCCAACTATGTTGGGGTCGGCTTCCAGTCTTACCGGATTCAGCTGAATACCAGTATTTTGCATGGAGGGACTGCCTATCTGACCTCCACAACCCAGTTATTACCGGGTAATATGATACTCCTTGGTAAGACTGGTTGTCAGAATTTCGGGCCACTGACTACCTGTAACGACTTTCAAAACAATATTCAAAATTATAATTATAGTGATATAATTAGAATTATTTGATATAGTAAATCTAAATAACACTATTAATATATAACTAAAACAAGTAATTATAACAGGAAAGTATGTGCGTCAACAGAAACATAAACTAGGTTTAAGTCCATGGAGTAAAAAACACAGTCAAGGCATCCATGAAATAATAGCTAGTAAGCCAGATGGTAGCAAAGCTGGTTACTCAAGGTGCCACAGACGTTCAATCGGACGTTACCACGTGTCCGGGGGCTTTTTTATTGTATCCTACAAAATGCCATTTACTCCTTTACGACAAAGTGAGCCACTTAAAACTATAATGAATGTTTCATAAAGGGTCATTCTAAATTTAGCAGCGGCGAAAGATAAAGGTTAACCCCATTTAGCCGCAATCCACGTGAACATCTTAAACATAATCCGTCGGTGTCATAAAATGAAATAGGCCAATCTCTAGGGAAACAGCAGACTGTGAACTGCGATAAATTATTTGTGTATAAAGTGAGTTAATTAAAGCATTTACAAATGCTTAGTTGATTTGGGTCACAAATATATTTTTAAAACTTACGACGACACTTCCTATTTGTCTATTTTAGCATCAATTAGTTATTTTTTCAATAAAATGTCAACTACATGAGAGAACGTTTAGGTTGGAATTATTAAAACGAAGAAACCAAATTTTATAACAAACAAAGATATTATATTTATTTTGTAAAAACATTAGTATGTCTAGGTACAGGTCTTATAAACAAACGAAAAATAGCTACATGTAGGATTAGACAAGCAAAATGTAAATGTAAAGAATAGTTTTAAGAAATTGTCGTCTTAAATTTCTTTTTGCTAGATTAAAATAATAACAGGCTCTCAAAGCTTTTCTTAGCGCAGGAAAGAAAAATCATTTTAAAAATCTCATCCCAGACAGGACAATTAGCGAGAGGAAGTGCTTCCTACAATTAGAACTACTATTACACTTTTGTTCATCATCTAGTAGATTTCTAGTCTTTTCTCGAGCTAGTTCTTTCGTATAATTTTTAAATTATTTTTCAAACTTGTGCAGTGAGGAGCGATCTCGTTAGTCGACGTAACACCATTCCTCTTATTGGATCACCGTCTCGGATAGGCTCTTCCCTACCAGCAGATGTTTATCAAATTAAGTTTGGTGTGTTTATCTTCTTGTAGGTGTCCTATAGGTCACTTTATACTTTTTTGGGATTAGTTTATTGAATTGATTGATCGGTGTTGATGCTAATTACAAAAAAACCCTACCATCGATTTTACAGATGAATGAATCGTTATTAGATAGAAAATACTTTCGATAAACTTTGATTCGTGCTTAGATCGGTTTTTATAAGAATTCCATTATTTCTTTGAGTTAAATAATTTCTAAAATAATTCGAAAGCAGTTCTTAGGCTAATCTTGTTTTCTGAACCATTGATTTTGCCCCTAAAACGATTGGCAGATGAATGATTTAACATCCAATCGCTTTCTTTTCAATTGTAAAACTGTTACTTTTGTTTTATCTACATAATACTATCTTTCCTGGCCTGACGTTGGAATGCGACCTCAATCTCATGTAAAGGCGATTGAATACATAAACAAAGCCGAGTGAAAGATAACGTGTGTGATCTTAAGACTGGCTTTCCTATTCATTTATACGAGGTGACTCTATCCAGTCTAGCAAAATCCGATACCTCTACGGAGCCATTTCTAGTTTTAAGTACGACATTGAAAGAGATAGATGCTTACCACTGAATCTTTACAAAATAATACGACAATACATTGCACTAATCCCTGTGGACGGAGTTAGTCGTTTTATGGAAGAGCATATACATATGTACGTTTGGTAGTATTTATGCAACAACAAGCAATACTGTATTTACAGCGGTATAAGTAGTCAGCAGCCCGAAAGTCTAACAATCAGTTTTATCCAGAGGTATCTTATTACTCAGTAATAGTGTGGGAAAGTCAAATAGGCAGTCAATTACTATATACAGTTTAAAAACCGACTCCAATAGTTGGATAAAGACTAGGCAAATTATGGTGCTAACGTTCTGAATTTCACAAAAAAACTTAACCCTATTCAGTTTAAATGCCGCCATAAACCTTAAAATAATGTTTGTTCAGCATTTTATCAAGAGCGTAATTTTTATGTACAGCTGTTGAAGGGTCTAAAATGTTTGTGGACAGTGGCAAACGATCCTGTAACTGTTTATCATGGCAATTAACTTTAGCAACGATGCTCCCTGAATATTTTGTAACCGCGATACTGGAGGGCCACGAAACGAACACTGTTTGCGTTTTTCGCGGCGGCGGGCGGCGTCGAGCGGCCAGACTAAAATCTACTTTAGAATCACAAGGGTAAAGCTGTTTTGGTTAAATAGTTGTTTTTGGGGTGTATAGCGCCCTATTAGATATTTTCCTAGTAGCCTAGGCGTTAGTGTTGCCGCTAATTGATGGCAATGACAGACTTGGTCTAGCTCTTGAACTTTACATTTAACGGCTTTTAAATTGAAACTAAATTCGAATGACGTGATGTGTGGGTCTTTATTTGACTTACATTTGAAGGCTAGTAATGTATTTTAGAAGGCTCACATTTCTATAACTATTATACGGTTCGAAGAAAAAAAAACAAAGTTATTCACACTTTATTTCTATCTAAGTCAGAGCATTAACAGAACATTCCAGATACATTATTGTCAGTAGGTTATCCATGAATCATTGAATAAGATGTCATTGATTTGTACACTTACAGCAATAAAACAGAGACAAACCTACATTGGTCGATAAAATACAACCCGGGGAGTAATCTGTTCCAGTTTATGAAATTTTTCATGTCAACAAAGAAATTTCGAGAACATTAATCGTATTTTCGTTGATATAGCGTTGCGATTGTGTGCAGAATATGGTGATTGGTGGTTATTTATGATCATGAAGAATCAATCAATTTTTGTTCAAATAGGCAGTACTTTATAATAGGGGTTTTTTTTTCATTTAACCAAAAGCGTGTATGTTTTGTCGCACTTATGACAACGTTTCTTTTTGTTGTGTAGTTAGTGTGATCATAGGTATCTACTATAAAGTTCATCATATGCCTCGCCTTTTTTTTCAACTAAATGTGTTGGGGTCGGCTTACCGGATGCAGCTGAATACCAGTATCCTTAAATAATAATTTGCTGTACCCTAACAGGGTCTACAACGGCTCTTAGCTCTAAGCCTTTTGTATCAGCTTGTTTTTACCTTGTGGAACGCAAATAAATGAATATGAGTATTTTACATGGAGTGAATGCCTATCTGACCTCCACAAACCAGTTAGCACTGGGTAATTTGATATCCCTTGGTAAGACTGGTTGACAGGCTTTTAGGCCATTGACTGTACCTGTAACGACTTTCAAAGATCTACAAATGACACCCGGAACCAACGGCTTAACAGCTGCAATTTTCGAAAAAAACAATATGGAGAAAAGCTTGATATAATCTTGTTATTATTTCAAATACCCTTTTGACTACAGCAAACTGTCTGTCGGTAACTTAAGTAGGTGTCGGTAAATTCGGTAATGGATCAGTACACGAGGCGCCACTTCGGTCTACAAACAACACTACTGATACCCTTTTTAGATAAAATAAATGCAGATATTCTTTAACGCTTTAGGTGGCTTTACTCCGATAACTCCTTCAATTTATTTCATAATATTAGATGGTGGGTAATTTTCGGTTTTGTTCTTACCCTTAGCTACTGCGTATTTCCGATTACCCTTATTAACAGTTCCAAAATGACACGAGAAGCTTCTCTCGGTCTTGAAGTGAATGATTTAAGGATGAGGCAGTATTTTAAATCTATTAGGTAATTTAAAATTCCTGTTTTAAAGACAAAAGCACAATAAATATTTTAGGCATAAAATACACAATTTATTGCTCGCAATACGTATTAATAACATTTAAAGTGTTTTGTTTGATTAAATGTTCGTTATTCCACTAATTTCGCTTTGTCATGACTTCAATAAAATTAATTGTTTCTCACAAATTAATTTGTCAGTTATTGGTAAAATTAATTGGGTAATTTCATTTAGTGAAGTCTATTTCCTCTTCGTTTGTCCAATAAACTATCTTGCTTGATGAATTCTGACTTTTTGTCCTAATTAGTTAGTTTAGTATCAGTTCTGATTGAATTCTATTTTCTTGGAAACATTTCAGGGGTTTATAGATAGAGCTTTATTCATATCGTTTTGTCTACAAGTTTTGAAAGTTCGGTTTTACGTTATGCCTTTTTTGCCTTCCTCAAAAAGTTCGAATGCGATTGTTTATAAACAAAAGATGAAGTTAAAGATTAATCGGAAAAGTTTAGCTTTCGACAACTTAAATCTTACATTGGGTGCCAGAGCTCATCGTTGTTGTCACTCTTTTCCCTAGTTGTAACGCTGCATAGTGTTTAGATAAGTGTTCCGTGTACAATTATTGAAGGTAATATACATACATGTATACTATCTTTTTTTTATGACGATTAAATTTTGATTAAAAAAAAATACTGTGTGTATTCTGCCATTCCTACCGTCCTGGTGAAAAACGACTTGAATTGATTGGTGATGAAAATTTAGAAAGGAACGCTACTATGATGAGCCTACAATCTTTTAATTTACCCATTGTCAGTAAAAAGTTCATCTTCTTTACAAGTGACGTCATAGCAATGATTTATACGACAATCTGAAGCGTAAGGAACAAATTAGCCAATATTGAAGTTAGTACGTGACAAGATAAGCTATTCTGATGTCACTTCTCCATATTTTCATTTTCCATGGCCCTTGTTATTAACTTTGAGAGGTATATGGTATAAACAGAATTAACTCGCAGAGCGTCAAAAGAACGTCTGCACTTGACTTTAAAGTGACTTTCAAATATTTCTGACTAAATAAATACAGGGTGGCGCCAACAATGCGACAATAAATTAAACTGCGTGTACCTCATGACGTTCCCAGTTTATGTACAAAAATTCATTCGAATATATCCAGTAGTTTAGTCACAGGACATTATTTTTCATATTCGGAATTTTCTACATGATGTATATTAATAGGCTAGTACTGACAGGTTTACGACCCCCGCATCGGTATAAACACTAAACATATGTTGACAGAGTTGTCAACATATGTTTGAAATAGCGAGTGCTATTTCAAAAACCATTGCCAAATTCGTTCTTTAAATTTTATTTCCAGACGCGAATTGATGCAAATTATACCTAAGGTTAGTAAACCAATATTTATAAATGGTGTTGTATTTCATTAACAGTTTTATGCTATTTAGTTTGTTTGAATTTTTGTTTTTTTTTTATTTCGATGCTAGCATATTTTTCATAGTTTAAAAATATTCCTATGAACTAGTATTACCATTTCTTTTTATTAGCCTATTCTGTCCCACTGCTGGGCCAAGGCCTCCCTCCCCCATTCCATTGTCGGCGCCACCCTGTATACTGGTGTACCTTTTAATGAATAAAAAAGAGATATTGTGGAAATTAATATAGCAGTAGTTTATCATAAAAGTGTTGCACAATAACTTAGAGCTAATTGTTAACTTAACGCTTAAGGAGCGTCTTACTAGGTAACACAATAAGGATCTATGTAATTACATTTCCACGCTTTAGCCTTCATTAAAAACTTTCAACATTTTATGAAACTTTAAAATTGTAAAAAGGAAATGTATTCCTTTAGGAGTGTCTAGGTAGGTGGGTACTTTAAAAAATGGTCATTTTCAAATTTTCTTTGGTTATTTAGATCCATATTTGTGAGGTCTTTCTTATTATAGCCTTTCACTTGTAATTGTTACCATGAACATCATTCTTCTGCCCTTATCCCAATTTATATAATGAGGCCAGCAGTATATTTTCTTCTTTCACACTTCTCTTTTCGTCGTCATCTCATCTCATGTATCACCCCCTTCCTAGCGATATCATCTTTCACACAGCCCATTCAACGTTTGAAAGAGAGCCTTTTATAGGTAACTTATTATGGTTGATCCATTTAATTTGAATGCCCTTTAAATGATGTTATTATTTTTCAGACTTCGCCTAAACATCACTATCACTACATAGTATAAAGCCAAGTCACTTCTGTCTGTCTGTCCCTATGTATGCTTAGATCTTTAAAACTATGCAGCGGATTTTAATGCGGTTTAAATAGATTGAGTGATTCAAGAGGTAGGTTTATATGTATAATAATTATAATATAGCATATTATAGTAGAGAAAACATTAGTATCTACATTGCACCCGTGCGAAGACGGGGCGGGTCGCTAGTTTATCATAATCTGTTAATTAATACTAAAAACTCTATTCTATTTTCTATCAAAATACGTTTTACTCTCCAAAAGTAATTCTTCCCGTTTTTAAACTTTATCTCGGAAAGTCGAACCATTGGGAGTGCATTATTGCTTAATTTCATTATGTTCAGTTGTAATTAAATAAGTGATGCTAAATCAATATTAGGTATATGGTTTTGTTAAGTTACTATTTTAATGTATTGCAGACATTATAGTGTGTGGATTTAACGTCGAATTGAAGGGCTTAACTATCGTTTTGAGTGTGTATTTGTTAAATTAGATTTAGGAATGGTTGCTAGTAGTAATTTGTTCAGGTTCTAGCTACATAAATAACATTTTAATATTTTTATATGCTGATATATGATTTGCTATTACCAGCAAGTGTGATTTTACTCCGTGACATGGGTAGGTTACTGAAAAGTATTTTAGTTTAGTTGAAATAAAATGTAACTGGATGTTTTTGTAACTAACAGTTTTCGAAATTTGAACAGATAATAAGAAACATTTTCAATCCCATCTATTCTGTATGCAAAAAGAAACCCAACCCTTACTTACACCCACGACAAAAACATAGTTCGTTAATAAAACAAAATTTTCCGTGTTGCCAAATTAATTTTGGAAATTTCGTATTTCTCATTTCACCCACCCACATATATTATTCAATTTAAATTTTAATCAGGACAATCCGACAGGCCTCGGTATGAATGAGTTACAGACTTGCAGAATTTATTAGTGACTCGACAATTGTGCGTGAAACGTAGACCTTAAAATTCCTGTATGTTTATAATTGACGTGGAACCAGAAATGAACTGTAGGATGCTGGTCTTGAAGTCCCAAATTCAAAAACAGGATCTTAAACTTGGTAATTGTAACCAAGAGTCCAAGACAAATAATAACAGTTTGGTCAGGTTTAGGTATCGATATTGGGACAGTTTTAACTTCAAATTTTTAAAGATCTGAAGGAACACCATGTCACATTTTAATTTTTTGTTTGTCTAGTTTATTTTGATAAATAGTTCTATAAATTTTTTGGGCACAAAACACAAATAGTTAATCCCTTCGTTATCTTTGGTCAAGGAGCAGCAATTTCAAGTTAGGTCACGAATTGTTCCCTTAAATTTTCTTATTTTAGCTTTTCTGCCTTTTGTACGCATTATGTGATTCATCAATAATAAAAATAAGTTGTTGTACACGGGATACAAAAACCAACTGAACACAATCAATCAAAAGTATTGATGGATTGATCAGTTATAAACTCATTTCTAAATGTTATAATGTTGTTGTTCTTCAAACTTAAGTAGGCCAGTTTTATCCCTCATTTCCAGTCAATTCTTATATTGGTATCATCTGGCTAGAATTTTATTGTATTTTGCTGTAAATATTTTATTTTAAATTTTTTTATTCCAGACATTTGTGTTCTTACTTTCAGTTATATCGTTCGCTTCAATTGTTTTTGAATATTCGACTGTGTTATAATGTAAACTGACTTAAATTATATTTCGAATGCTTTCAGAATTGATTTATTAGTCTAGCTTTAAGAAATAATGTCAAAGAGCTAGGTACCTTAGCAACTTCTTATAGTTTTAGAACCTTATTTTTAATTATTAAAATTAGGTACTTAAGTTCTAAAGCTTTTCAGAAAGTGGATCAAAGAACTAAATACTGAATTACGTGACACTTTGATCACCTCTTCATATTAGTCTTAAGTTTTATTTAAAAAAAAAGTTACTAAATAAAAAATTCTGCATTATATTTCATTCCGTCACTGCTTTGAACACACTAATAATAAAAAAGAAAAATTTTCAGCAATCAAAGACCCAAACAAAAATGGAGTTCTCAAAGCGAATAAAATAAACTACCTTCGCACAAATAGATAATCTTATTTGCTCAGACACTATTGGCACATAAAATTCACAAGCTTACACACTAGACAAGCTTTCACAGATGTTCCAAGAAAACGCAATTTTTAAAAATACCTTCTATTATTGTGGCAGATACGGAGACAATGTTTTCATTTCTTGTTAGGAAAGACGAGAACTGCACTTTCCCACCTTTACGTGAAACGAAGTCAGTTTTACGATGTCAAAGTGAAAATAAAATGGCGGTGTTTATGACAGATGTAAATAAAGTATGTGGTTTTAAAGTGGTGAAACTAGAATGTGTGTCTGGTTTGTGTTTAGTACGTAACTAAAAGTTTAGGAAGCTTTACGAATTAAGGTTAACTACATAATGACCAACTCGTGGAGTGCCAATTTATGCTCAGTTGTCACATGCAGTTAGAATTAAAAAAAAACGAAAAGGATTCAATATCATCACAGCCCAGCTTATGTACAATAACGGTTGTGGTCGGCTTTCAGTCCAATCAGATGCAGCTGAATACGTATATGTATTTTTACGCGAGTGCCTATCTGACCTCCACTCCCCAAAGTCTGAGTAACAAAGAGATTTTATATATCACTAATCAGACAAGGTATTGTAGAAGTTAGGTACTGTTATTCCAATATTCTAACCCGCATAATCCAAAAAACAATCTGCCTTCAACAAAATAAAAAGTCCATTCTTACAAGCTACCTACACTCCCAAACGCTTATATTCTAATACTTTTTTTATTTATCACCGCAAAGCCTATTCGAACTTATTGTTCCAATATTAAAAAGCAACAATTTGTGATTCCCATTCAACCAAACATTTGTATCTTTTTTTAAATAACGAACTGGCCAGTTTCTTTCATTAACAGCCAGTCTCGCCCCCTCATTCTTACTGGTTGGAGGTGGAAGGGTGGTGAGAAATGCGCTCACTGCACACAATTTTAAAAACAATTAGGATTTCCTCATAAATAAAATCTTTGTACAACTAATTTTATTACTCTCGACTTGATAACAAGTTAACTTCAAGCTTGTTAAGTTATTTAAACTTGTAAAATGGAAAAAGGAGCAAATAAATTCGTGTAGACAAGAATGAAATTTAAACGCATTTACACGTACGTAAAGTCGTTATTTACTGTCTCGACCACCACCAGCATTGTGGTAGCGCAAAATATACGAAACTTTTCATTTAAAACAAAGCTCAATTGTTGGGTACGGAATAATTTAGAAAAGAAAACGTAACAACAAAGAGTAGGAAAAAAATCTGTAGGTATTCAGTTTTTACGCCATAATTGGCTAGCGTGATGCTCAACGAATCGTAGTCTACATTTTGTAAGATCTCTTTTGTATATAAAATGACGAAAAATCGTAAAATCATTGCTATTTTTGTTTCAAATAACGAGGTAAAGAGAAAGCTTCAATAGAAGGAAAATCGATTTCCTGAATTCGTTTAGTAGTTGTCGTTGAATTGTTTGTGAAAGAATTCACCCTGAGAGCAGGTAACTATATTCTGTTCGTTTTATGATGATCGATGCGACGCACACACATTTTCCATATAGTCTAGTCTAGTCTATTGTATATCAGAAACGTCGGCCTCGTTGGTGTAATAATTGCAAGCGTTATTACTAAGCAAGAGGTCATGAGTTCGTTTTGGTTCGGTCGAGCAAAATTTCATTGGGATTTGTCCACATTTCTCCGTGACAGCCCGGAGTTTGGATTTGTACTCGATTGATGTGATGAATTACAGTTGTGATGTTATGTTAAAATTCGGAAAGTCACTGAGTATACCACCACACTAGTTGGTTCCAGTTTAGTATTACGCCAGATCAATAACAAAAAAAACTCTGTCAATGTAGTTTGTTTTTTTCTGCCCCTGCAATTTATAAGCATAACGATTACACGTCATACGAGTAAAATGAAACACACCGCACCGCAAAAAAGGCCATAAATCGTTTTAGCTGAGTTAGCGTGAATAGATATAGCACTTTTCGCTGCACTGTAAATTCTGAAAACTTTTAGGACTAACCTTTTTTGACAAGCTTTTAGTCTTCTATGATTTGTTGTAGGCAACACCATTTGTTTTTGCTTTCGGTCAAAATTCGTTAAATTGAAATATGTTCACAAAAAAAATGAAAATGTCTCTGAAAATGTCACTAAGGAGGACCCCTTGGGGTTCCTAAAAATTTTATAAAGGAGACAATCACCAGTCGTTGAAATGAAAGATGTTAGTTTTGACAACACATAAGACACTGTGTAAGACCACGTTGGTTTTTTTTTGCTAGTCTCCATCATATCCCACTATTGGGCAAATGCCTCCCCTTTCTCCTTCCATACCTATCTATTCACGTCGGTTATATAAAAAAAAAACTGGAAAAATTACCATCACACGTCAACACAGTCAAAATGTATGAAACAGCGAATTTTATTGAATAACCGCAGTACTCAATTCATGGTAACGGATTTTCACGTTAATGTCTCTTGTGCCTACCTAGTCGAAACTTCTCTACAGTATTTTTATTTCACTATTTCTTCAGGTAGCTCATCTTTCGCTCAGCAGTAGCTTAGCTTGTCTTCAAGAGCTGTCTACACACGCCACAGCGAGGTACCCTTGAAGTCAATTGCGCGGGAACAGTAACACGTAGGGGCGACGTTTATAGAACAAGGGGGTGAACGAGTGAGAACTTTAAACGTTTTCATGTTATTGTATCGCTTATCCGTTGATATATTTTCTGCAAATGGCTTGAAAGCGCATTTGGATCAAAATATAGGACAAAATACACAAAATTCTAGTCTACATTTTTACATTCAATGCTAAGTTAAATATAATAACGTTTGGGTAATTCATTCGTTTGATCACATTAAAAACAAAAGGACTCGTGAGAGATTGGGAAAGCATGATTGGATCAAGATTTTTCTGTGAATTTATTTTATTGAATGTAAAAAATCCTATCTATCAGTTAGCATCAGTATCAGTAGCAGTGATAGTGTAGTGGTGTGGTGTGCGTATTGTTTAATTATCACTTGCTTCGGTGAAGGAAAACATCGTGAGGAAGCCAGCATGACTGAGAGATCTCTCGATGACATGTAAATCAAGTCAGAGGCCCATGGGCGACATTAAACTCAGACACCAGGCCACTAACCACACGATGAAGGAGAAAGAAGGGCCTATCAGTTCTCGTAACCACCCAGTTCCACCCACCAGTTCTTATAGATCTAACCATATACGTTAAACAAATTCATATATTATGATTGTTAAGGAAAATGTTTATACATAAGTGCAAAATTATGTATATCTCCGTAAAGATTTTCCCTAACATTTGCATTTCCATTTAATAAATTAAAGCTGACGGACTTAAAATGTGCCCGTCAGTCCCACCATGGCTAGATGAGCATTGTTATAAGCTAGGTTAAGGAAATTCTGGCAACGGTTCGTGTTCTTTCTAGTTTTGAATAAGGTTTTTAGATTATACATACTTGCTTTATCTAAAAATTTAATCCATTATTGTCCCGTCCTGACCTGTGAAGTGTTTTTTGTTAATCAAAAGACATTTTAAACCATCAAAATAAAATAAATATCAGTAATTCAATTCAATTCATTCTCCATAAGTTTCTGGATGTACCCACTCTTGTAAATGTGCAAAAATGTTGGTTCTATGTTTGGGATTGTTCTTGTATTCTAGAAAGCAGCTAAAATACAGTTTTACTCTTATTAAATTTTTCATAAAATTGTAATGTAATGAAAAGTAAGATTACAGTTTTTTTATAACCTAAAAGGAAGATAGTTATGACAAACCCAGCTGCAAAAAAAAAGTAGTGACACACACATGCACTGTACAAAAACTTTTCATGTTCACTGTTCACGTGAATAACTTGAGAGTTTTTTCTACAAAGCACTGTAGTTTGAGCACGTTGTTCCGTCAGTTTCTAGTGTATTGTTTAGGAGTACCTAGCCACTACACTTAGAAAATGTTGTAATATAAATCTTGAATAGTCATTTCAAGATTGATATTTCAAAATAATAAAAATATTCTCAATTAAACGTCAACTGTTACATCCCTTATCGTGCAATATTTGGTCCGGATCATCCCCAAGCAACCATAAAAAAGTTATCGCTCTCGTGCAAAATTCTTAAAAACATAATTTAAGTGAAATCGTGGCATCTTTTAAAACGAGATAAACAGTTGTGACCAACAAAAAAAATTGATAGCTCTCATTAAACTGCATAAAATATAAAACATAAATTCATCATCATCATAGCTGTGTATTTTGGGGAAAGCTTTCAGAGTAACCGAGTGCAGCAGAATATACGTATTTTTCATGCCTTTATGGCTTCCACAACGCAAACTCTTGGTAGGACCCGTTGTCAGACTTTCGGACTTTGGTCTTGCTCTAAAGACTGTCAACGTTCTACAAATAACAGCCTCCCAACGGCATCGGGAAGCACGGAAAGGTCTAGATATGTAACGTGTAGTCACCCATCGACGCACAACGGACCAAACCTGACAAAAAATCTGCAGACATTTATGTAATTAGGAGTTCTAATAATATCCTCAGACTGAAATTGAAAACTGCAGCATGAAAATGAATGTCATAAAAACACCTCATACACTCGTACCGTAAAGTCTAAAAATAGGCACAGGTTTTCAGTCCCAGCGTGAAATGTAACGAACCGTCCAAATATTATTAGCTCATACATTTATATGACAGTTAGATGTGATATACCTAATTGAAAACAGTTATCGAATCGATCAGAATAAACCGCCATTCATTTTGATTTGACGTTTAATTAGGCTTTTGTGTAAATAGACGGTGGTATATAATATTGTTTTCAATCGGTTGTGGCTTTCATTTTTGGGATGGCAATACTGTAAATACTTTTTAACTTTTTGTGACAAAATATCAAAAAACAATTTTATGACTCTATTTTCTATTAAATAATCTTTAACTTTAAGAATTCAGATTCTATGGTTAATCTTTGCGATGCAATACCTAGGTAGCATAACTTTAAAACTAGATAAAGTTTACAAAGGCTTCTAGTAGCTATATAGAAGACAGTCATTGTTATAGTCTTCGGGTTGAGAGTTTGACTGAATCAAACTAGCCCCTGATACTTGGTCTGTAGTCTGAAAGTAGTTATGCCGACTTGACTTGAGGAATCTCAAGTTTTCACGGGGACTCGGGGCAAAGCTATACCAATTACACGGTTCGATTGAAGGTACGTTTGCCGAGGCAGTCCATGAATAGGCGACCATCCATTTTACACCAAGACCCCTCCGTGAGTCGCAAAGCCTTTGGTCCCGGCTCTTATTTCTAGATCTTTGATAGTCGTTACAAGTAGTCACAGGCCCACTTTCCATCTTGCGCCCCATGCCTTGCCTTGTTGTGAGCGGATTTCGCGTTGCTGAATTTCGGGCTAAGCATAATTTAAACTTTTTTTCAATCGACACGTTAAGAAGAAATAGTCAGAAATAAGCACTCTGACAAAAATACTTCATTGTTAAGTGTGGCTTAGGCATTCTATGCTTTTTCCTCCCGGTTGATATACAGGGTGTAACATAATAAACGCAAGTAGTATAAAAAAGACCTCTCGTGTCACCACACGAGGCCATGAAACTGCACCACTTTTGTTCTGTGACTTTTGGAAATTCATATTTTTTTTTTAGTTCTACCAAACATCTTGATCAGCTGATCGCATCGGTTCTTATACAAAATCATTTTTTTTCTTTTGCGAATTTCATGAACTCGTAGAACATAGATGTTCAGTTTCATGGTCCGAGAGTCCACGCAAGAGATCTTGCGTTTATTATGGTTACACCTTGTAGAGCGAGATACCGAAAAGCCAGTTCTAATTGTAATTCCTACATCAAATGGACAAAACAATTAATCCTCAACGTGTACATTTATCAAACAACATGTCAGCACAAACACAAACTACATTTAAATTACTCTACCCTTTTCAAGTTGAAAATTTTATCTCAAATAAAGTTATCATAGAATATGTCGCGTGTGATCTTACTAACAAAACTGTCAGTTTTGAATACCGGGATATAATGAAGGTGTCATATTTTATTACTTTTCATGGATTTACTGAGTCATGAACTCATGATGAATGCACTCTGAAATTCTTACTGGAAAAATATTTGTGTTCTAATATTTAAACCTTTAGATATGCTCCACAGCGTCAAACAATTATGACGTTTCAGTTTATAACAATTAAATGAAAAAAAAATATTTATTGACATAAAACATTGTACACACATGCAATGGAATTCCTTGACTCGTGCGATGGTTTAAACTGTGTTGCAGGAGCCAGTGTCCTCCCCTAATAAAAAGAAACATTTGTTTTATGACAAAAAAAGCAAACAAACGAAAACTTCTACTTTGATTTGAAAAGAGAGAAAAAAAAAACGAAATTAAAATTAAGTACATTCTACTAGAGCGCGTGTTTTTGTTTATGTATGGGTGTGCGTGGGTGTGCGTGCGAGTATGTACATATGTGTGTATTAGTGGGTGTCGGTGAGTGTGTTCAGGCTTGAATTTTTGTGAGTACCCTTAGCTGTATATCGATTTAAATCTTTGATTTCTAAAGAACAAAACTACTAAAATCATTTCATTTCATTTTCTTCATTTCGTTTTGATACATCTACCTATCTAGCCCTTTTCCAACAGTATGTTGAAGACTAGTGTGGTTCTTATTATTTACCAAGTCATTAAATATCAATTTCAAATTTGTCAAATTTTTACGTTCCAAAAGTTTTCCGAACACAACAGCGCTTTATTTAAAAACTGAAATAAATCCATAATCATTCATATGATTAACTAAGAAATATAAGAATCAATTCAGTTTTATGCCGATTGTAAAAAAGTTATGTTTCTTTAGCCATGAAAGAAAACTTCCACATCTTTTTACACACTGTGTCTACGTTTCTTATCTAACTATCCTCTCGCAGGTCCGCTGGAAGAGATTTCTAAATGAAATAAGCGGTACCTTTGTGCTCTTTTGTCTTAATGTATTTTTCCTGTAATGTGTTTTGTGTGTAATAAATAAATGATGTCCTTCAAGAAGTCAATTGTATCCCCCTAAATGCTGCCCTAAATGCTCTACAAAGTATATCTAAGTACAAGAATCAAACAACATTAACCCAAATATTAAATTGTATAAATACTGTACTGTCGTAGAATACATCATCATCATCATTCTCCTGTCCTTCATTCATTTGGGGTCGGCGCAGCATTTCTCTGTTACTTATCTTCTCATCAGACACCTCCTGTCTTGCCATATCATCCTTCACACAGTCCATCCATCGATTATTTGGTGTTCCTCTACTCTTCTACCCATCCACATTCAAACGCAAAACTTTTCGCAGCCTAAAATATTATGTACGTTGGATTGTGAGGATTTATTCCGTTACCGGCAGAACATGGGTTTCTTGCAAAGAAATCACAACTGAATGCGTTTATTAAACTAACCAATTACTTGAAATCACAACAGAAAAACACTGGGCACAATGAATCGGGTACAGTTTCGGGACGTCTTGACTCCGCTGCGATCAGACACTCTATGCCTTCCTCGCTGCGAGCTCGAAACATCACTACTCTGTAGAGGCTCGCTATAGGTGCGGGTAGACTTGTATAAGGTCGCGTCCACCGCCACTTGGCGCGGCTGCGATTCATTCAGTGTCCGTACTCATGACCGGATCCGACATGTAAAACAGAACAAAGTTCAACAACTTAATTTACAAACACACATCATTTTCAAGAGCCTTTTTTAACTTTGAAACATGATGCCACTAAGCATAAAACGTTTCCCTACTAACAACATCGCTCAAATAGGAAACAAAAACAAAATCTTTTTGCCAAGTACATCTTTTACTTCATGGAGACTAATCTAAAGCAATCATTTTAACACATCAGGTGGTTATAATTTGTGGAACGTTTATCAGAACTCTTAGGTACACTAAGTGACGTTTTAAGCAATCTCTAAATAATATTATTGTACTGTTGGAATTTCAACTCTCGCCGCTGAATCGAGCGTCAAAAATACAACGGTTTGCTTTTAGTTAAGCATTCGTTTAGGTGTCGCCTACTGTTAATGAAAATGGGAATTTAGTCCCCTGAGAGATGTTCAGAAATCTGTAACCATTAACAAGTGGCCACTTTAGCCTAAGGAATAAGAATTTAGTAGGGATTTGTCTACGAAACGATTCTGATTTTGTTTCGTAAGGGAAAATCGGATGTATTTACTTTGTTTGGATTACAACGTGGGTCGACTACAAATTAACGGTAGCTATAGGTACAATTCGCAAAACAATTTAACCGATTATTTGTTTTGAAAATCGAAAAGGAAGTACAACTTAGTCCACTGGCTTTGATTTAATAAGAACAAGTTTTTTTTTAAATATAATAAGTCTCCTAGAAAAATGCAACTAAACCTGTTATGCAAGACTTGGCACAAACACTATAACTATAGCTTGACAGTTATTCAAGATTGAACTTTTTTACAAAAGAAAGTGTCTTTTTCTTTTTTGGTTACTTAAACCTGATACTGTTACTGTTAGCCTGTGTCATCCCACTGTTGGGCAAAGGCCTCTCCCCATGACTTCCAAATCCTTCGATCCAAGGGTAATGTTGACCACTGGTCGTTGGTTCTGTCCAGCTTGTCCCGCCATCTCCTGCGAGGTCTACCGCGTTGCCTTCTGGCTGTGTCAGGGCTCCACATCGTGGTTAAGCTGTGGGCCAAAAAAAAACTTAAACCTAACTTGAATAATTGTTTTCTTGGCCATGAATTGCGAATTCATCTAAAATTCAACTCGTCAGTTCAAATATACGGGATATTAACAAACAGATTCAAAGCAAAAATAAGTTTGCAACTTTTTCTGTGAAAATTCTCCTTGTTTGATTCTTCGAGAAATTGTTTAAATTTTTTGCACCTGAACATTTATTTCCTCCAAGATTGATGAGATGCGAATCTAACAATTGTTCACAAAGAGATTAGACTCGGCAAAAGTTTTCAAGCATGATTTAATTTCGTACTTTTTTTATCGGCGAGGTATAAAAGCTTTAATTTATATTACATACCTTTTTCTAAAAGTTTCAATCTGAAATAAAAATGGAAGATTATTTTTGAAAGTGATGTACAGCAGAATTATTTTTCTTAATAAAAACTACATGAAAAAACCGTTCCAGTACAGTTACTGGAACGGTTTTTTCATGTAGTTTTTGAAAATGATCTATTCAGCGTTGAATTAAAATGTGATGTTGGTGATGGTGTGAGCGTTGAATTAGGTACATGAAACAGTTTTCATGTACCTAATTCAACGCTGAATAGATCATTTTGTGCTTTACCAGCTTGAAATGTTGTTATTTTGATATAATTTATTCAAATAATTTGTCATATTCATTCATTTGTCTCATATTAATTTATTCAAATTGAATAACAGCAAAACATACTCGAATCGGTTGAATATAAATCATTTTATCGCATTATTGTACTTAGAGTGATTAACATCATAGGTTCTCGCAATGATAAATGACCCACAAGAGCGAAGAGGTACAAGTTTTATAATCAACTGTTTCCCAAAACAAGAGCATTAGGGGTACGTACATATTAGGAAGCATTTATGTGGTCGATGCAAGGTTCGTGCCTGTTGCATAATATCATATACAAAAATTAAAGCAACAAATTAGTTGAACTGTCTGAAAATGTTAAATCAGCGCAAAGGAGATCATTCATTTTCGGCCCAAAAACCAAAGTGCAGTGTAAGAAAGTGGCTTCCTTACTGCATACCGCTTGCGTAACACTCGTAGCGGCATCCTCCCATCCAAAGGTACTGGGTGGTTATAGGTTCATTATAAATAAAACGAAGTACTAATCACACTAACATTGCATATAAGCACAATCTGTTACTAACCACTAACAATTTATGGACCTATCTAGTTCCGAATTAAACATATTTTATTTTATTTCCTTTATTTATTTTTCTTACTTACTAATTACATTTTTAAATATTCCTATAAAAAAAAAACATTTAAAAATATAAAAAATAGTAGCCCACCGGTATCGGGAACAGGGTCCAAGCTACCGGCGGTCAGGGCTCCAGAGAGAGGAACCTCCTAACAATACGAGCCGTGTCCAGGAGTACCGCTTTCTGAATCAAGCCCTTGATCCAGCCGCCTAACGAGAGCCTCCTTATGTAGGTATTGACACCAAACCGCTGTGAATATTATTCAACCGTTGAAAAAAGAACAAGATTTAAGTGTTGATATTTTTGTCAAATAAAAGGTACGTAACAATCAGCTAAAGGAATAGTTGTAGAGACTTTGTGCTGCAGTAAAAAATACTCGGATTGACTTCCCCAATAGTGGTGACACCTTTTTTTTCGTTGGCGACTTTGACTTTTGGGCCGAACTTTGTATGAACCGTGAATGGTCTCCTTTTAATGGTGCTTCAAGTCATGCATCCAACCAAAAACATGAATTTGGGAAGGTACTGGCCCTTTGCTGCACATAGCAACCGCTTTGTCAACTCCCTTAAAGGTACACTGGCCACTTCGACAAGGCTGCCGTATCCCGCGACGAATTTATCCCAAAAAAAAAAAGCAATTTCTGGGAACAATAAATTGAATGAGATCATGTGTGAAATCCCTGTAGGTTTGTCCGACGCCGATTGGTCTTAATATATTGAATAGTGATATCAATTTTGATTGAAAGAGAACCGGGTTACGCAATATTTATGGCGTGGGGTCTCCGTGGTGAATTGTTTGTTTATTTTTGATATGTTTGGGACTCACTGACATAGTTGTTGGAACTATTTACTATTTTTATGTAGTTAGAAACTTTGGTATTTTAAGTATTACCTACATTTATCGTTGATACGTCGTATCGTCTAAGAGAATCTGAAAACTGTCACACAAAATCATCTTTCTGCTTAGATATACAAAATCTTTTGAAATCTCTCGTTATTAGAATTAATCAAAAAGTAAATCCAGTTTCTAGACACAAACGATTTTGTCTGCTGTCTAGCAGATATCCAACCTAATTTCCAGATAAATAATTGTGATGAATTACATTTTGAATATTTTTTATCAATCAATCATAGCTTCGTTCAGAATTATTCTCTTACTGTAGCTAAAAATATTCGGGTTCTTATTTTAGAACACGTTAATATTGTGTTTTTTTTTTCATATTGTCAAACAAATGTCTTTAGTTCCTTTTTTGAACTACGTTGAAAACAACGAACAAATGAATAAGTTATCAAGGAAGATCATTATTAAAATAAACTTATCCCAACAGAATGGGCCATAAACTGTGTGTGTTTACATGAAATACCTTCGCTGAATATTTCTCGACAAATAGCTAAAGGAGAATATCAAAGACAATGTGAACGGAGTTAAGTCCACCCACTAGTTACGGAAATTAACCTACACATTGGCCTCGAATGAGGTCACATAGACACTATATTGTTCTACAAAAACATACCTATATTTTTGCTTATTACAAAATACTATGGAAAATTTTCAAAGCAATACACCTAAAAGCGTTATTTTACATACACTGCTTTTTTATTTATGATTAATTAAAAAGTATTTCGGGAACAGACTGAAATTAGAAACAACTTTAAAAAAAAGCTGTATTTTGATGTTATGACTTCACACAACATCACATTTTTTTGTTACTGCGTTTTGTAAAAGCTATTGCGTCCCACGCGTTTTCAGTTTAGCGCAAACGCAAATGTTTGGAGTTATGGGCCTTTAGTATCGAATGGCAGCCACGACAGCTATTCCTTTTGACCTGACGCTATGCTTTTGTGTACTACATGGATACATGTAATATTTTGTATCTATAACAATTTTGTACAAAGATTAGGTTTGTTTATATAGTTACACTATTCGGAACCAGAAAATTTAAAAGACATGCGTCTTCTACCTACCCAAACTTGAACCGCATGGTAGATTACGGCCTATTACCTTTGGTAGAGGGACACCTTTGATCCAGCAGTGGGAATTCTATAGGCTGATGAAGTTGTTTCGAAACTAAAATACTCGTATTTAGATGACTGTCCCGTTGGTCTCCTATCATGCGGGTCCTGGGTTCGATTTCCGTGTTGGGCAAAGTGTTTTTTTTGGGTTGAGACACCATTGCGCACTGTAATACGTCATGTGTATAGCTCATCTCAGTCAAAATTCGATCAGGAGAACTATTTATTTAGCGTTGCTGGTACATTATTATTTCTCTGCATATAATTTACAAACCATATAAGACCGACATCTAAGAAAAAGGGGGTCTTTACACACACGGCTTGCATAAAATGCATTCATAAGATAATTTGAATACCTTCACATTATCATTTTCATGAGATTTTAAACCTCTGCTCAATTTGCATTGTTGAATATGTTAAAAGTTCCTAATAGCATTATGCTTGCATTTCATATGCAAACATCATTATGTGAGCTCAAAGAACGCTTGAAAAGTAAGTTTCTGCAGTGGTGAGACTTGCAAATAAGCATACTTGGGTAAAAAGTTTCGTTTTTATGACTACATACAAAGAATCCCTTTAGAAAGTACCCAAATATTTGATTAAGTAAATGTATTTATAATTTCAAAGATTTCATTGGGGTCAATTACAGGGCAAGTGTACTTCTTAACGTAAAATACTTTGACGAAATATTTTAACGAAAGCAGATTAAAAAATATTTGGGGCAATTAAATACAACACTTATAAGGGCGGTACCTAGATAATAATGTAGAAGTAAGTGCGCTGTCGAGTATGTATACATGGTTAAAGTTAAGTCGAAAGAAATCAGCTGTTCAGTACATTTATGTTCGCCTAACTCGTCAAAATGTACTGAACAGCTGAATTTTTTTACGCTATTTCAGAGTTGGTCCCATAGTAAAAGTTGTTCGTTATAATGAGTACAATGACCCCTTAACAGGATTAAAACGACTTAAATTGAACCATGTATAGAAAGAAAACACTTTAATACAGGGTGTTGATATTGGCAAAATATTATCTGAAACTATAATTCTATTGCGCATCCTTGTCCATGGGTAACCTCATTAGTGACTTGTGATTCTTCTTTTTCCCGTTCTTTTAACTGCATTCGGGAACTGTTTCCGAACTTACTTCATTTGAAGAACTGTAACTGAATTACGTGAAACCTTTGAAGTTCGTGTTTCCGCTAAACGAGGACCTTCGAGATTTGATGGTTTGCCTGAATGCGTGGAAATGCGCTACGAAGTCTTGATGATGAAAATTTTTTGATGATTGAACATTCTAGTTCATTCATAAATATTCCTGTTTAACTTTGAAATCTAGTGTCTGATGCAAAACGAATAAACAATCGCAGGGCAAAAAGGCAAAGGTTGATGGAACTCTGGATGAGGCCAGCACAGGAGAGTGAGGATTGATATAAATTAAGAGACGCATATACTTAGCGGGGGTTGAATTCGGGCGGTGAACTATGATGGTGACGAAAAAAATATAATTGTATTGAGTTTTATAACAGGTTATTTAATTACCACAGACAAAACAAACGCCATCACAAATGTATTCGTCCACTTTTTTCCTGAGATTGTGATCATCATGAAATAATTAAAAAAAAAAATTAACTAACTTAAACACTAAGATATATTGCCAATTAAAACGGATGCCTACATATTGGTTAACTTATAATAAGTTTGAACAATAAAGCAATTAGTAAGTTAGTAAATACGAGTAAATCGAGCTAGTAATATTACGGTATATTAAATAACGAGGGATCGTAGGCGCCTTCCAACTTGTCGGTTATATGGGTAACTTGGATAAATTTAATTTACTACAAGTTTCGGATAAAGTTTGGGCAGGCTGCTCATAACGGATTATAATCTACATATAGATTATGTTTCTTTTGTATTATGAAATTGGGACAATTTATTGCTAGTTTTTTGCACTAGAACTGGACTTAACATTTTTGTTAGCTATGCTATTTGCTAAAATAACCCTTGGATAAGTAGAAAAATGCAGGTGAGTAATCAAAAGTCATTAATTTATATATACATGATAAAAATCCCACACCAGTCCCTCCAGTCCTAACTGGGTTGTCGAGGTCAGATATATGTAAAATACTGTTATTCTGCTGCATCCGGTTAGACTAGCAGCCGACCCAACATTGTTGGGATAAGGCTAGGCAGAAAATAATGCTATCATGAACAAAATAGCATTAAAAGGTAGTTAAAAATCTAAACCTTAAAAGGTCACAAAATGTGAAGCACTAGAAAAAGCCAATTTCGGTGCTCCGTCAACTGGTACAAAAAAAAAGTTGTTAAGGACAGGTGGGTGGGGGAAAGTGACAGCGCTAGACACCTGTCTAGCGCCATCTCTTACCCACTCTCGGAATAGTACTAAAACATTCCTGCACTAACAGATCATGGTGACCCCCAGGTCTATCTATTCCCTTTGTTACCACTGAGAACAATATGGTACGAGCAAATAAAACTGAGTAATAATAAAAATCAAAATGGAGAAGAATTTGTTTTAATATGACATTAAGTAATTTACTACCACCGTCTTTTCAAAGTTTTTCTTAACTTAGAAATCAATAGGTCAAATAGAATAAAACACTATATGTATTATTTCGATTAGAGTTTCACAAAAATTATTTGAGTTATAAAACCAGGGGGGTTACCATGATCTGTTAGGGCAGGAACATCTTAGTATTATTCCGAGAATGGGTAAGAGATGACACAGCGCTGTCACATTCCCACTCTCGGAATAGTCCTAAAACATTCCTGCACTCACAGATCATGGTAACCCACCTGTGCTCTCTTCATCTATCATTTAAAACCATCAAATAAAAATGACATGTCGTCACGTACTTACTAATAACAATGTTATTTTTAAATATTTATCTTTTATTAATTAAATAATGTAAAAAGTTGACCCCAAACCTAATTAAAGCATGTTTGAAAATTTAAACACTTACAAAAAGTCACTTTTCGTTCGATATCGTAATGAAAGAAAATGAAAATGTTTGCGAATAAAAAGGCGGTCAAATACTTTCCTTTTACGATTACGAGGAAACCAGCAGAGCGTTGAGTTTTATAGCTACTTTAAATACACGAAATTGTAAAGAATTGAAAAGAAAACGATGCAAACGAATCTAGTCTGTTTTTGTCTGGAAATACGACACTAATGTTCTGTTTCTTTTTATTTTGACCTACAAATCAATCAAGTTATTTTTAGGGACTTAGGTTGTTTCTAGATTTCAGTATATGAACATCATCATCAACATCATCTTCCTTCCCTTGTCCTATTATGCTTAGGGTCGGCGCATCACGTTTTCTTCTTCCATTCTTCGATGTCAGACGTCACGGCATCTTTTTATCCTCATTCATTTATATCATTAATTCCTTTCTCTTCCATATCATTCCTCACCCAAACCATCCATCTTTTTAGTATAAGGACATACATACCTAAAACAAAACGATCAAAATAATAACCGTCAAGTCTAAATACAAAATCTTCTTACAAAGCTAGAATTATTCTCAACTTCTCACAAATTCCTCGTTTTAAAAGCATTTCTTGGATTATCATTTCAACAAAGTTAAAATGTTTGAAGAATCCGCTTATTTCTTTTACTTTTCATCGTCATTAAATGCTCGTAGACAATTAGCTGGCCGCCAAGTCTGTCTGTCAACAAAGCAGGAACGTGTCTGGCATTTGTTTCCATTAATTGAGGACAAAAATTAACCATTCTGGTCGCAAAATACATGACGCCGATGAAAAAACTTCGCTTTTAATGGGAATGCTTTTACTTTTTACTGATCCAGGTTATTTTTAAGTTAGGAGCCAGGATTTTAGGCGATTTAGTCTCGAATTAAGTACTCAGGTTTTGGTTAATAGCAAATGCAAAATGGACGTGAAGATTACTACTACGACTACAACTTATTTAAAAATTAGCTGTGCCCGACAGGGTCCATAATTGTTTCCTTTTTTTTATATACCACCTGTAAGTGTAAATTATGGATTGCAATAAACAATTTGATTTGATTGGCATAATAAAAGAGAGGCCTATACCCAATAGTAAGTTAATTCAGGCTGTGGATAATGCTGATGAAATGTAACATGCAGAAATAGTACGGATGAAGGTAGACGGAAAAGCCAATATTCCTAAGCTAAGTGTATATAAGCCCAATAAAATATCCGCTGCTCGACTTGACTTCATCCCTAGAGGATCTGCAATACCAACTCAGTGCTCACCTGTAAGTCCCCTCGTGATGTTTACCTTCACAGTGTAATATTCAGTCCATTATGTTGGACTGAATATAGCATAGACTTGCAAACCAAAGCTCTAAACTCAAAACAAACTATTATCACACCAAATTTTTTTGACAACACATCAATCAATCCGTGGAATTACAGTAGGGTTCAGCCGAGCAATTCAAGTCATGTAATCAGTCACACATTACAAATATGTACGGAACTCATCCATCATACGGCGACAGCTTGTTTTTGGCCACTATCGCATATTCTGTAACAATACTAGAACAAACCAAATATTTTGATGTATTTTTAGTTTGCTCTTGAGGCTATATTATTGTTTTTAGATTTTGGCTGTTTGATGATCTTCATTTGTTTTATCATTAGCATTTTTGACAAAGTTCACTTTTGTTTTTCGAATTTGGTTCTTTTGAATCTTGAATAAATTGACAGGAGGACGCCACCTTAGTTCCGACTATGCTCACGCGCTAAAAGAGCCATGACGCACTCCATTTCAGAGGATGTTTAGTGGGTTTTTCATATTAGTATAATTTTCACGTTAAATAGAAAGATAGATTTAGTAAATAATGTAATGTGTCACTCTACTCCATATATCAGACACAATTCTAACTATGTATGTGAATGAAGCAAAGAGACGTAATTTTTGTGTCAATACAGACTGGTACGTGTACAATTTTTTAAGTCGGTGGCAAAAGCCTTTTTTTACCCAAACTCTAGACTATTCGATTTAAAAAAACCTCACGTAGACTTTAAAAAAATGTGTGCTTTTTGCCTAAATGGGGCCAAAATCCAATATAGTATTCAATGGCCAATCTTCAAGTGGCTTTTTAAAACTTTCAATGTGCGATGGCAACAAAAAGTTCTATGGACATTGCATTTTCGCAGAGGCGGAAAATTCGGGGAGTTTTTTTTCAATTGGCCAAACGTGCTTTTCATTAGAGATGTTGGGAATAGTTTCAAAAGGTAGTGACTTTCTGTTCTAGTAACGAGTTCCATTGGTATTTTCTTTTAGACTTTTCGTTCTTTATTATGTCTCTCTTCATCTACTATCTAGATCTACATTCTCTGTGTTTTTGCAGAATATGCTCATTTTTACAGGTAGGCTCTAGGGATGTATGTATGCCTTTACGAGCAATCAGACACCTAAATACCTGTATTTTTTTTATAAAAGCGTGCTTTCTGATAGTTGGTAACGTCTTAAATATCTGTCAAATATTTTTTTGTTTGGATTAATTTATCAATTCTATTTAATATAAGAATACAAACAATGAATTGTCGCTCCAAGTGTACTAATATCGTTCATGAATTAAGAAACCTTCATGTATACTTATATAAAAATAACACAATAATGGCGTAGAAATTTTGCGAAGAGACGCTAAAGATAAAAACATAGATAAAGACTGGCTCGGACTGAACAATGCTACCGCTAGAACAATGTCAACCGATGTAGATAGTAGACAATGTAGAAACAAGCCACGTGCGTGCGGCGAGGAAATTAAAGAAAAATGTAAACATGAAAACGAAGTTTTTGAACTGTATTTATTGGAGTTACTGGCAAAGTTGTGGCTGTTGGGAAATCAGATTTACGCTTAAAACTTTGAACTGTTATAGATTGATTAGCTGGGTTATTTTTATAAGAAAGAAAGCAGTATTTTGTATTTCGATAATAACGACTATTCAATCCCTTTTGTAGGATGCCTTTGCGGGTGCTCCCAATTTGTTGAGATCCGTCTAAAAGATATCCGTACATATATCATTGTGACATACTATCTTGTTATGTGTTGTACTGAAATCGATATGTATATTTGTAACCTTATGTGCTATGTTGCAGTTACTGAGCATGTATCTGGCCCTGATAAGATAGCTGGATTATCTAATTAATCTATTTTTGATGTCACAATTAGTTTCCGATAAGCTATTGGTACACGACCTAAATGTTTTAATATGGTTTGGGTTGTCTTGGTACAGGAAACTACTATCGACATGTCGAAAAAATGGTAAAAGTTTTGAGTATGAAAATGTATGGCTATCAGAGTATTCAGAGTAGGGGCAGATCAAAGAAACGATGGAAGGACTGTTTGAAGGATGGTATGGTCAGAAAGGACGCGACTGCTGAGATGACGAGTAATAGAGAAGTCGATACTTCGCGTCAACCCCTAATAAGTTAAGTTGGGATAAGGGCAGGAGAATAATACCTAGACACTGTATCGTCAGATTTTCATATTATTTGCACTTCATTTCATTCAAGAAATATCTATGGGCATCTCAACAAAATATTATAAATGAACTAAATAACAAAGATTGTTTTCGTGACAGACAATTTATTCTCTTGTCATGAACACCCACCCGAAAATCAGACTCTAATGTTTACGCAACACAAATAAATCAAATGTTATCACGACCCACAAGGGAAGAAAAAAATCTCATGCAAAAGTTAAAACTCATTCAGAAAATACAATTCAAAAGTGCGCAAACAAATTTATTTGATCTACGTTGTAACACGCAAATTCGAGCATCATAAACAACAATATTAAAGGATTCATTAAGGACCCAAATCGTTCCCGGAATGGAATAAAACAGGCATACCAGAATTTATGGCTTAAGGTCGGGGTTATGGGCTATTTTATGAATAACCGTTTATGATTATTGCTCGACGACAATTTTGTTAGAAATTCTCTAGTTTGCCACTTACAGCGCAAATAATATTATCTCGTCTATCATTATGATTGCAATCGTTTTAAGTGTTAAAGCAATTGCAGCCTTATCGATTGATGTATTAAAATTCTAGGAATAGGATTGCAGTTTCATGTTATCCACTCAAAGTATGCGTGTCATCGTCATCCTCCTATGTCTTACATAATTATGAGTAAGTGCAGTTTCTACGTCTTTTCTTTCATACGTACATATTAGCCGTCACATCAGTATTTGTTTCTCTCCAATCTCAATCATCATCCATACTATTGTCTATACGTGTTTCTGTGACATTTAATATATTTTTCTTTCTTTAAGTACTCATGTTTTCTTATTCATTAAAATTCATATCCAAATTTTGATCCAAAATAAATCCTCTCCTTAGAAATATATACTATCTGACTTTTTGAAAAACAGTTGACAAAATTATTCACGTGACACACGCCCCGTAGATCGATTAAACAATTACTTTTTGCCTTATCTTTCCACGCTCTTTCACACCAACTTACTGGATACTAACTCAAAAGTTAATCTCTGAAGGTTAATTTTCAGCAAACTTCTCTGTTGCTATAAATCACAATTTATTATGAACTTTCGACTTAAGTTTAATTACGGAACCCGAATACGTTATCGGATTGGTTTTTAAATTTAATTAACAAATTGTGTATTTTAAAGGATTAATACTAAATCGATCTATGGTCTTCAAAATGGCGAAGGATATTTAGGATAATGGCGAGGGAACTTGCATGTCCCAGAGCCAAAATTTCAAAGACATGTTACAGATAGTGTATGTGATCTCGCGTGGTAGACTATATGACACACTCCCTCTCACAGAGAGCATTATATGCTTATTATACGAACTGTGGTGGTTACATTGAAGGGTTAAAGCCTCTTCTCATGCGGGGGTGGAAAATTGCCTAATTGAATTGCCTAATCTAATTACCAACCACTCTCAGAGCGGGTTGACGATTTTAGGCCACTAGAATCAAGAAGTTTTTCTTTACGATCATTTCATGAAGTGTTTATATTTTTAGACACTAATGTGGGTGCAAAGTGGCATAATTAAGTAATAAATTCAGAATGAAGACTTAGATACTTTAATAATATACTTAAAAGGAATTTACTCATTTAAGTCATTAATAACTCTTGTGATTGATATTAAGAAGGCTAAAATATTTAAATTAATTAAGAAAATAACTGAAGCCCCACGGTTGCTTACGGCGCAAAATCTCTAGCATTTTGTAATCTCGTGTAAATTCGGTCTTGTGGCTGAAGAGCGAATCTTGTTAAAATCCGCTATAATGAACACTTTCTACGCTATATTGAAAACTTGTTAGCATGAAAATCGGCTTTTCCTAGACGTCATTTAGATTGTAAGTTCATTATAATCTTATTCTATCATTTCGGTGATAGTAATTTTCGAGGGGGAAAGGGGGGGTGTAGTTTTACTATTGTATGTGTATACATATGTACGCTTAGCTTATTGATATAGACTTCAATTCACCTTGACGGTAATTAAAACAAACGATCCTAAGCTTAAAACAATAACACTTTAAAATTAAACCCTGAAAACACTAAACTCATTATTTTTCGTGGACGCACAATGTAATGAGAATCTCCAAACACACAGTGAAAACAAAAATATTTTAGAGGACATTGTTATAGCGGTCCAGAGAACACAAAGCGACTTACTGTATGTACAAAGGTGTCATGGAAATTGGGAGGGTAACATTTTTCTTGAATAGGAAAATAACTGTGTGAAAGTAGTTTCACGGATTTCATTTATTTATCTTTTTTACGATGGTCTTTTGAATATGTTTAGTATATTTCAAGTTGTTAAGTGGCATATTTTAACTGTCAAGACACAGGCCACTTATTTTTGATACTGAGCGGGCCGTGTGGCTTGATGGACGTCGAATTTTTGGTTTTAGGATATACCAGTGTCCTCAGTAAAAATCTTAATAATATTTTCTTGATACATAAATTGAGTATACTTATTACTAAGAGGTCGTGGAACAACCAGTCTTACCAAGAGCTATGATATTATCCAGTACTAACTACCTTGTGGAGGTGAGATAGGCAGTCGCTCCGTGTAGAATACAGATATGCAGGTGCATCCGGTTAGACTGGAAGCCGACCTTAAAAAAGATGGGAAAATGGTAGGCAGATGATGAAATTAAGTAAACTTATTACGGTCTAAAATTGTTACACAGCTCCATGACAATATTAAGTAATGCTAATTTTATTTTTTTTCGTCGACAGCAAAATGCCTTTAAACAAAATCTCTCACACAGCATCACCTGTTTCGTTGTCACAGTTTCTCAGTTTAAAGCCTCATTGAGTCCCACTGGCCTGAAGCAAAAAAACTCTTCGCTCGTTAGTCAGTATAAGCCCTTCCTGTACATTGTCCCGTCGTCGTTCGTTTGCACCTTTGTGTACTAGTCCAGTTTCAACTGCATTCCTGGTTGTAGTCATTCCTGAAGGTTGAAACGAACTCACGTTTTATTTTAAATGTTCGATCTACGTTTTGTTTGATTTTTTTTTCTGTTCTTACGTAACATAACATAATTCCCGAATGGTTAGGCTGAGGTGTACCTAAAAATACAACCACATTTCGCCAGTTATGTTTAATTCAGGTCAAGTTAGGGCGATCCTATTGCCTTCAACCGGGAACAAATTCAGAATCCGTGACTGCTACTAAGAAATTCCTGATGGAAAAATCCAATAGGACCTGGGAATCTAAGACCTTATGCTCAGCAGCCACACTTGCGACGACTACACCAACGAGACATCTGTTCATCTGTTATGTGCACCTGTTCATAATATTTGACGACACATGGCCATCATCAGTCAATTCTGGGTTCATTTCTGTTGCCGAGCTATCGTGGGTAGGTGGGCGAGGAGAATCAAAACTACGTGTTGAAGAAAATTAACGATGCACGATTATTATTTTAACAAAATAATAGCAGGATTGCAATCAGTTTCCAATTAACTGGAATATAGCGACACTCCACCGAACACGTCTTGCTTGAGCGCGAAACAAACGGATCCAGACGGCCGCCTGCAAAAGAGCCCGGTGTTGCGTCAGAGTGAAGAAACGTCAACCCGAACTTGTCAAAATGTCTGCTGTGATTCTGGACGTTTCTTGACACTCTCAATAAAGGTCAAAGCGCCGTCATATTTATTGGTCTATCAAAATGTGGTTGGTATTTGTAGTTGCTCTTATTCAATTTAAATTTTTGTGTAAGTCACCCATGCATCCAAAAGGGTCATGTATAATTAACAAAAACCCCTTTTCCCCCTGAAAAAAAAGTTTCCATGGAAATTTGCTTATAACCTGCCTCATGCAAGCTTTTAATCCTCTAAAAAGTAATCGTTTTAAACTCCACCACGGCCATGTGGTTTCATTATCACACGCGCTTTCCCTTATCACAATCATGTAATTGTTCAGTTTTACAAGATTACGCTGAACCATGACGCAATGCCCAGCCAAGCGTTTCATTATTACGTCACTGGTTTTCACAAAGTCCTTAAAATTAGATTATTCTTTCTTTTTATCAAAATTTACTGAAGCATTTTCGCCGCTCAATCGGAGGTTTGCAAAGAGAGTTACGCTCCGGTAACGAATATATTCGAATGGGATCCTTAGTTCTGAATTACATCTGTATGCAGTATTTCCAGCTAAAGGTGGATTTTCCGCATGGATTAGTTAGGAACCTGAGAAACGTTAGTTATTTTTACACCTTGAAGGACTAAAGGATAAGACTTGAAATGGGCAGCGCTCACACGTGTGAAATAATTACACCTTTCTGTGGTCCAATGGCTTAGCAGCTTCGTAGTTTAAACTGTGAATACCTTGCTTGGATCTAAACCATTTTATTTATTTGACCATAGACATCGATACTAACATTATATGTAGGGACAGTAATACTTCCTGTCGGCAACCTTTTCACGCCTTAACGTCAGTATAGATTACAATGTAATTTACCTTACAGGTTAACCATGACTTGGGTCAGGATCCAGATACCATGTTTAAGTGGGTTAATTTTGCGCCCTACCTGGCCTACCTATAATGCGAGCGAAACCGCAGCCAAAAGCTAGTACAGAATATAACAGTACCTACCTACAATACTTGCAATATATGTAGGTATTATAGAAATCTAAACAATACTGAATGTTTGCGATGTTTTTAACGGCGGAAAAGTTCCAAAAATGACGCCGTACGACGCAATATTTAAGTTAATGTAAATGAGATTGTTACGTGGGCAATTTCCCTAGAATTTCATCTCAAAATACGGTGCGAGTGTGACAGACAATAATTGTCGTCGTATTTTTTTTGGCATGCGATTCTGTTGGGCTTGGAAAATAAAGTCAAGAATTTTTTTCTTAAATAAGCTTTTTGCAGATCGACGGGGTTAATTGGTCCAAGACCCAGTGTGTGATTATGCAGAAAATGTTCTATTTGTAGCAAAAATTTAAAACCTCCACAAGAGAACTGACCAACAAACTGTACTTCATTCGTATTTTTAAAAAGTAGAATAAAATAGCAACTTGAAAACAACGAAGGCCGTTGTCTAATCTAACCTTTCCTTTCGGATGTAGGTTCATAGTATACAGGGTGGTAGGACGGGGGGTTCAGAATGGCGTACTGAGCACGTGGTAACACCGGCTTAGCGTCGCTGTCCTTTCGACCCCGTGTTGTTGTTGGTTAATTATTTTTAACGACTAAAACTTATTTAGTAATTAATAAAGAAATAACAAGACACGATTTTATACTGCAAAGGTCAAGTAAAGTGGTACCTGGTTCGTTAAAACTTCCTCATAATGGTATAAGTTCCTTTTTCGTAAGACGGCTCGGGGTTAAAGGGATATAAATCCAATCCCAGTCTAACGGAGAATTCTATTTTAAATCTGACTGGGGAAGCCAGCCTACATCTACAATTTTCTCAGGTGCATTTGCTGTCTCTAGAATAAACGGATCAATTTAAAATTATTATTAATGAAGGAAGTAAGAATGTGTTCTCACTCTACTTAGGTCACGCGAAAAATGTTGGCAAGGGTGATCTCGCACATGATTGATGCGATTTTCAATATCTTTATCGTGAGGTTAGTGCCTCATCTGGTGTCAGAGTTTTTATGCCGCTCATGGGCCTCTGACTTGGCTTTACATGCCGTAGAGAAATATTTCTCCTATAATGTTTCCTCACGATGTTTTCGTTCACCGAAGCAAGTGATAATTATACAATACGCACATGATTTTGAAAAATCAGAGATGCGTGTCTTCGGTTCGAACTCGAGACCTATGACTTTGCAGTCCAACGGTCATACCTAAGCTATCACTGCTTATTCATTTATTTTCAGTATGAGTGAGCGGAAAATTCGGGGCAAATCTAATATTTCAATATTTGACGAACGCCCTTGGAAATAGCCACATGGGCTTACACTATAGATATTGTTATTGAATCTCTAGATAACCTAGACATTATCTGTCTCTCAAAAGTTTACTCTACCATATAGAGTGGCCGAATCTGTAACATGTTACACCTTGTTCTAATCGGATCGCCCTCTAATTACTACGTCGAGGGCTTTGTCAATATTCCGCTTGATCGAGTTCACAATGATAATGGTGTGCGGGTAGATAACTCGATGCTACTGAATTTTACATTTGAACAAGGTCAGGAAGGCTTATGTGCGACTTTGAACTCGATCGTGTTTTAAAATGTATGAGTACTAACCAAATACCAGTTTTGCCAGCGACTTTGCCTGCATTAAGGTCAGAAATTGTCCCGCAGTAATGTTATACTGGGATAAAAAGCACCAATCCTAACCAAATACGAGTGGTTAAATCTTCAAAATCCGTTCAGACTTCAAGCCGTGAAAAGGTAGCAGACAGAATAACTTCCGCGTTAATAATATTGGATGGATTTGTTGAGTCATGGCAAGGATCTATAATCCGTTAGCTGTGTATGTGATCTATGTTGATACTATTATCACTAAAATAAAATAAAAAATTAGCAACTTCACAATACCGCATTCCTGCTGCAACGTGGGTGCATAAACAAAAAACACGAACACAATCTTCACTGAACCCCTCTTTGTGATAAATAATTTAAATAAACTTTTCAACTTTCATGCCATGAAAACTTTTGCTCCTACAACTTCAATGAAACGAGCATAATTTTGTCCATGCAATGTTTTTCTGTTATTCCAAAGTGAAACGATCCCTAATTTACATTAGGGTAGCAACACACATCTGGTACAGCCGGGCGGCATAATGGAATATGAGTACCGAAGTAGTATGAGTGCCGAATAGAAACAGAAAGTTCCGATCGGCAAGAGCCGAACAAAACCCGATAATCTTTAGGTATTAATTGCTTCAGGGTCTCTGAACTATACAGATATAGTTTTGCAAATTCTTCAGAAACCAGTGAGCCAATCTGAAAAGTGTGTAGTACCCCTCACCGGGAACAAAATATCATACTCATGTTACTATTATAATATTTTCGATTTGTGTGTCAATTCGCAATTCGTGTTCTTCAAGGTAATAAATGTAAATCAAGTGTAGATTTGAATGAAATTGTGACTTTAGTTTCAGTAGTATGGATGGATGTATGCAAACTAGAAGTAGTTTTGGAATACTAAGCATATGTCCTTGTTTGAATTCTCTCAAAGCTTTAATGAGATGTTTACCGATGTAAATTCTGTTGAGTGAGATTCGGGAGTGGTATTACCTGCCAGTGCTTTTCAATCAGCTCTCCAGCTTTGCAACAAAACTTTCGGAAACGGCACCGAATGCAATGTATTTATTAATAAAAAAAAGTGCCCGGGAGATATTTCTCGACAGCATGTAACGCCAAGTCAGAGACCCATGGCTCTCTGACACCAGGTTAGGCACTAACCACACGATAAAGAAGAATTAATAAAATTACCCCCCGACCCACTTTAAGCCACGGGGGCCAATATCAATGGGGGTTAGCCAGGCGCAGGAGTCATTATAGTGCACAAGTATGTGATAACACACAGGTGCACTCTGTTCTTTTGCTCGCATATTCCGATGAGACGGCAATAAAAAAAAACGCAAAAAGAAAATGAGTTACCTTTTTATATATAACGATTATTATTTACGTAAGAGTCAAATCAACCCGCTAACGAATTATATGACGACCAAATTTCTTGACTTGAAGTGTACACGTGAAATGTTGGAAAAACTCAAGTACCTATAGTAACTTTGGGAGTTTGCAAATTGCCTCTGGTGATTACATAATAATCTTAATCTGAAGTCACGTGTTGACTTTTAAAAGCCAATTAATATAACACTTTTAAGGTAATTGTAATGGGGTATAGTTTCAAGTGGGTCCAACTGTACGGCTGTATAACTGTATATCGTTTCCCGTAGTTCTTTCTAGAGTGCTGAATTAATTAAAACTTTGAGTGTGTCGCCGGAGAGCCGTTTTGTATGTAAATCTTTACATGTCATGTGTGTGCAATGCTTGCGATTTTTTCCTTCATTGGAGTTATTCTATTCCAATTTATACTCATTGAATATTGTAAACAATATATGCGACTGCTGAGCACGACGTCCTGCGTTCGATTCCCAGGTCGGGCAAAGAGTTATTCGAGTTTTCTATAAAGATTTTCTCTCCACAGAGTCTGGATTTGTGCCCGGTTGATGACAATTGGCTGGCTCCCTATTACATAGTACTTAAAGATAACTTTCGAAATTTGGATGTACTATTAGGGACGCCTCTGCCTAACAGGTGTGACGATACGTTATGTTTTATAAGCAAGAAGTACTACTTTACTGGCAATCTCATTGACACTTGAAAATAATCGGCATCTTGGAATCTCGTTTTATCGTGATAAACCAACACCCTCGCAACTTACCACAAGCTTTTCTATCTTAGACCGATGTTTATTTATTACTAGGGGCACGTTATAGTTATCTTTATTCCTTATGCATCCAATTATTTCAACACGAAAACTAAACGAGCTTGACTATCCAACAAATCCCTTGCGGAACCATTGTTATAGTTTGTAGCCGAAACTCGAGAATATTCCATTCAATGAACAGTGTGAGCAGTAAAATCATCTTCACCTCTGTGTACCTCAGAAGCTTATTTCCGACACATTAATTCAACAATAGACTTACTATAATGACAAGATTATCTCTTGCAGCATAATTGTAACAAATCTTACGGTAGATGGCGCTGTAATTCGATACAACTCCATTAACTCAGGATACGGCTTAACAGGCTTGGAACCAACACAAATTTACCCCATATAAGATGCGGTCTCAACCGTTTGTACATACAACGTCCTACGTAATAGACCGGTAAGCTAGCGGAACTATTCAGAGGCCTAAGCCAATTATGCAGCAAGCTCATTGACGATGCTAATACTCTAAACTTGGGAAGCGAGTACAATAGACTAGCATGTTAAACTAGTAGAATAATTTAGAAGGATGATAATGTTCGTAATTTGTCAGACATGAATAAGGTGACAAACGACAAAATGACGTCGTGACAATTCAATGAAAAAACGATGAAAAATTACTCAGCGGATGTATGGATGTTAGACTAACTTTTTATCGGGACTAAATGATGGATTCGTCAAATATAATAGCATCGAAAAAGTTCTTGATTGATTTATTGTTGAGTTAGGTATTGACAAGTTTTAAAATACTGTCAGTTTCCCATATCCGGATAAATTTCGTGCTATTCGATCAATTTTGCACTTATATAAACAAGATACGTACGGAGCAGATGAAGACTTCAAAATCTACAACACATTCGTGAACATTTGCGAAACGACAAACAATTTATGACATCTACTAAGCTGCGTTACTTGCACTATCGCGAATCCGAGCCAAATGGGGCCTTTTGCGGCAGATCGGGACAACCGACTGCAATACAACTGTAAGCCCCACTTGGAAATCTAGGTAAAACTTGAAGCTCTTAAGTGCAAGGCAACCATCTTTTATACACATTACTATGGAAGCTAAAGTTTTTACAATAGAGTCTGAAAACCTTTTGATAGGGTATTGTGTGTTGCTGTTAAACGTAATGGGGTAAAACGTAGATAAGAAATGGTATTAAAATACGACAGTATATTTTAAAAGCACGTGTTTGTTCGATATACTTTATAGCTGCAAGAGGTTTCTTTGAATGTAATGCGCTACCTTCTAAAAGGTTAATATTATACCTCTAATTCGAAAGGGTAAATTGGCTTAATTTATTATCAACACGATAATCTAATCTTATATCATAATTATACTGTATTACACCAGTTAAATTGGATCTTAAAGTTTTTTATTTAAAGCTTTGATCCATTATTAAGTGATCTAATTGTACGTTTCGTTTGTTTTAACTCTACTCATATTTTCTTCTGAAATTGTTTTATTTGTGAGTTACTTAAGAAATATGAATATATCAACACTCATTAACATTCTGAAGCTGAAACATTAAGAGCATTGTAATGTTATATTCTACGTTTCCAGTGGTACAGTAACATGGCTCCGACATTTTGTCTTAACAAATTCAAACCGTCTGTTCTTATTAGGAAAATTTTAACTCGAAGAAATACGATGGGTTTTGACACTCTACCGCAAAATTGAAATGTTCCGTTTTAATAGAATTCTTGTCAATATTGACGTTGATTTCGTTAAAAGAACTTCCACTTTTATTTTATTTTTGGACCTCCAGCTTATTGATAGGTTTGTTTAGGATATTAAACAATGGTATTGTATTGATATCTCTTTTTCTTTCTTTATTTTCTTTCGCCATAGCGATAGCTGCGTTGAAAATAATCAAAGCAATGTTTTCTACACTTGCATTTATTTAAATATTCTTCGTAACCTGTGAATCTTCTTCTATTTAATTGTACCGTTTCCTACTTTTTCTACAGATTAAATACGATAAATGCCGTAACTAAACATTGGAAGATAATAGGACAATATTATACTGAGGACCTATAAGTTGTAGTTAGAAAATAATTCCACACTATGAAAGCTAGAGAAAATTACGAAGCTTATTTTTACGACACTAATAATATTCGGGGTAAAGCGGTGATCTTATAAGTAACTATCGTGTATCTTACACGATAGTTCATGCTTCTAGACCAAGTTGGCAACCCGGCCGAATGGCACCAATTTATGCTAGCCTAGTACTTTATTACGGGGGGTACTTTAGTACTGGTAGTACGTTATAGTGATTTTTGTTGAGCTCCTGCCAAAAATATTGATAGGTGCCCTTCGTGGACTAGGCTGGGTGCCATTCGCGCAGGTGCCTACCTTCTATTCTTCTGCTCATAATAATAAAGTAATTTTCCCTTGTTCCAGGATGGTGCGTGCGACCTGCCTGCTAGCGAGCTGCGTGCTCTTCGCCCTACTCCTCATCGTGCCCGCCTCTGCTTACCCCAGGTAGT
Organism: Standfussiana lucernea; assembly: GCA_964057025.1. Lineage (NCBI taxonomy): Eukaryota > Metazoa > Arthropoda > Insecta > Lepidoptera > Noctuidae > Standfussiana > Standfussiana lucernea. The sequence goes on from OZ059796.1 coordinate 12,877,832, forward strand.
GGTATAATATACAGTTCGAAATCTCCTATAGGTACAACGTGTTTTTTTTTCCCCATTACTCTAGGTTATATTCGATGGCGCACTTAACATCGTGTCCTGCGTGTCCTGCTGCTTGGCCACTTTAGCAGAACATAATATGATAATAATATAAATTACGTTACAATTCTTAAAATGGTCACAAACTGATAATTCAACATATTAACTGTGTCTGTGACCATTTTAAGAATTTTGATGTGATTCACATTATTATCCTATTATGTTCTGCTAAAGTGGCCATTTTAGACCCCCTGATGGACGCCACTGAAGGCGCCAAACTAGTGGCTCAATTCTGGGCTGACACAATTTAGATTGCCATCGACATGCTAAGAATAAGATATTCTATAAGTAAAAAAATACAAAAAGTCCTACAATATGTGGTCCAAAAATGCATAGTTTCGAAAATATCATTAATCTAACACTAGGACTCTCAAATTGTGTATTTAAGTTTCATTGATAAAAACGAATAATAAATTTTCATTCAAACCAATCATTCATATTTAAAACGAAGAAAATGCGACGTTGTCTTACATTAATAATCGTGACTTTGCCGAATTATTTTGTATGAAAAATTAAAACAAAAAAAAACAATGATAAATTGAAAAATAATTCATAGGCCTGTTGATTCTTTGATATGGTCTCAACCATACCCTTAAGTTATGAAATATAAAAAAACACCTTATGTCGGGAACAGTATAGTTAGGCTTATCAAAGGGGCATACCGTCTTAACAGATTCAGATGAACCTGACGTCATTAATTATTCAGAATCTAGAATTACTAAACTGAGATACTATCAGAATGATGAGGCTGATACTCCTATTGGTTTTATAGAAATAGTAATTACCTATTATTATATATAATGGACAAAGCCACTTCATATTTTACAAATTTCCACGGGTCCTATGGGGGGAAAAGGAAATTATATTTTTCCTACTCATCCGTTATTTTTTTCTGATTAATTTCATTGCGGGATCCAAGACAGTTAAATTGTTGGGGAGATGTACCCAACAATTTAACGGTATATATAACGGAGCGATCTAGACAAGTATTGCTTATCTTTTAAGATAAGTAATTATTTTCATGACATACAAAGATCTTAGTAAATTCTAACTGTATTATTGATGATGGTGGCACCAACGTCTACTTCATCTGTTCTGTTCTGTTAGTACTTTCTGTTCAAATTCCAAATTGAGTTCTTTCGCAACAAACCTTAGTGTGCCCTTTATAATTCCGTTCTCCTAGTAATTTTTGTTGGATATTCACTAGAAAGACGATTTCAGCGACACCAACATCTCCTTCATAATTCTGTTCTCCTAGTATTTTCTGTTCAAATTCCAAATTGAAATTCCAAATTGAGTTCTCTCGTAACAAACCTTAGTGTGCCATAGTAAGACAAAAAATAGCAACATAAACAAGAAGTTTCCTTGTAACTTTGGGAGCTGAATGTACCGATCAACAGTTGGAATTTATGGTTGGCGAAACGAGACTCAATGTATGAACATTAAAATAGTTATGAAAGGGCATTGTTTTTCACTTGTTTTGCACGTCTTTTATTTAGTTGTCCAAACGCGAAAGTTACCAGACGGGTTGTACCCAAATTGTTTCTCTGGGACTTCATCGAGCTTCATAGTCTCGGCGCTATTCTTGTGGTCGTCACTGTGGATTCTGGTTTTCAAGAATTGCAGTGACTTGAGAATAGTGTGGCGGGCTTGTCCCAAAGTAAAAACAAAACCTTTCACGGCTCTCAACGATGATTATAAACAACAATGTATTTTAAATTCTCGAATCTAACATATTTCTTTTTAACTTTTTCAGTCCAAGCAACTACTTCCGCGAAGAAGGCCAATACGAACCTGAAGAGATCATGGATATGCTAGGCCGCCTCGGTAACCTCATCCAGATGGAACGCAAAATGGAAAAGTACGTTGATAAAAGCATTTTCATTCATTAATCATGATAACACCCAAGTATAATAGGACCAAGCACAAAAACATTCATCATAGTCGATTTCAAAATGGCAGATGTAACCAAGACCAAGTTAAATTAACACTATCGCGTGACCATCTACTGGACCCAACTCATTTAACATTAAATTACATGACACTACTGAGCATGAAGTCCTGGGTACGATTTCCGCGTCGGGCAAATTGTTATTGGGTTCTTCCATCAGAAATTTCTCAGTAGCAGCCAAGGAGTCTGGATTTGTGACCAGTTGATGGCAATCGAGTCGCCCCCTATTACATGGGGCTAAAACATAACTGGCGAAATGTGGGTGTACTATTAGGTACACCTCAGCCTAACCCTTCGGGAATTACAGGCGTATTGTTATAATGTTACGCCATTTACCATTGACCCGAGAAGAAAAATACTATCACTGATTCGTATTCATACAATAAAGTCGTGTTTTGTATTCTCAAAAAAATAGAAAGGATTCCAAAGCCAAACAAATTAAAGTATTGATATTGATTGAACACACAAATTTCATTACATAAAATCTCACTGTCACGTCGTTTTATCAAATCCAATGTTCTGCATGATTTGTAATTGGTGTATGTTTCAAAATTTTTACATCCCCGTTGTGAAACAAAATTCCTTTCATTCACTTATTTTATACGTATTGCATACTTGTAGATCAACAATCAACAAACTACTTTCTAAAAATTAAAACCCGCGCACTTTTTAGTTATTTAGGGACAAATCATAAAATGTTATGAAAATTAATGAAAGATTCTCTTGGATCTTTTCATAAAGTTAACTAATCAGTTATTCTGTTTCATTTTTTCCTTTAGAGTTAATGAATTCAGTTGTTAAATATAACTTATTGATTATGGTAATTTTAACATCACCAACATTTAATTTATCATCTTCTACATGTGTAATATGTTTTTATCTCTTTGCAGCTATAAAGAAGACATTACTAGGTACGTCTGTATGCCGTACTTAGGTTAACATAGATCAGTGTGCAAACTTCCTATTTTTCCATACATTTTAGTTTTTAGTTGTTACAAACGTAATTACAGCTAAATGTGTTTCATGCATGACGTTACTCTGTTTGGCTTGAATTATGAAAATTCTTAATGCTTCAGTCTTTAGTTAATCAACAAGTTAATCTTTAAGCTTTATTATATTAGCTACTGTACCTGCTAGCGTCGCCATCGCTTGATTATACGTAGTATTAGCTTTATTACGTCAAGGATTATTGTGTCTGGTGGAGGTCTGGAGTTGTACAGTTTTCTCAGATTAACGACGAAACCTTCTCCTGAATACTCGACATCAGAAGTATAAGGTCGGATGTACCTGCCAATACAGAGAGTTTGTACAATCCGACTTTATGCTTCCAAGCATAAGATAGGACGTTCAAATACAGATAGTTTATACATCCGACCTTTTGCTTCTGATGTACGGAATATACCCCTCATTTACGTTGATACTTTATAGATGGAAGTACCGTCTTCCATTGACTATTAAATAGGTACTTTCACAAATTCAATATTAACGTCAGTCAGACTCGACTTTTAATATTCAAACTCACCTTTAATTTCATTACAGTAATGATTAATGAGTAACATTTCTATCTCAATCATACTTTACTATTTTTTCTGTGAAACTATTTACTGTCGCCAAACCAACGCAATATAGCAAGACTATTGCCCTAGTGTATAGCCCAACAGTAATTTGGCATTATTCCCTGGAGACCCTGATTTGATCGTTGGTAGCTCCCGGTAGTTCTCGTTATATACCGTAGATATCTGGAATACCATATTTTGAAATATCATGAATATCTATTGTATTAGAATGTTTCCTTGTAGAAAAATATTGATACTTAAAAAAGTATTTATGCGTCGATCGCGTCCATTTCTGTAGTTGCCGTGATTAAAATATTCGTTTGTTTTTCGTTGAAATAAAAACACAATCACAGACAATCTGGAATTTCCAATCAGAGTAGAAGAGAACCGAAAGAAACAAATGACTATCGAGGGCTTCAAATTTACGTAGACTGTCAAAGAGGGCAATAAACGAGCATTGAAAAAAATGGCCTGCAATTTGGTGCAATCATTTGTTTAGGCCTTCATAAAAATGTTTCAAGCGCTTCCTGCGGAACAATTTGCAATGTTTCAGGGGAGGCATTCACATTAGCATGCCTGTCCACGTTTACATTGGAGTCAGCATTTTTTACGCCCCTCACGGGCCTCACGTCGAAACTGTTGGACAAAGTGCTTTCGAGGCTACGATTTTTAAAAATTGTATTATTTGTATGGTTCTTTTAGTTTTGCCTCTCTCTCTTGCGTTTGACACTGTATATACTTTATTTGATTGTATCAAACAAAAAAATGTTTAAAAATAACTGCCCTAAGTCATTATTTAGCCAGACGGATTAAGTATTTTTATTTGGTTACGCCCAAAGAGCAGCTCCTTTATATTAAATACGTCTTGTAACACCAATTTTAATTTTGCTGCCACTTGCGAACAAATTTGCTTCTAGAGTTGCTTCACCCGTTGCCACCTCAGACCCGAAACTAACCATTACTTCTCTACTTCCAGCGAGAAGCGAGCCCTCGATCTCGGACTCAGCCGCGGATACTCCGGCGCCCTTCAAGCTAAGCATCTTATGGGACTCGCAGCAGCCAACTACGCCGGAGGACCCGGAAGGAGGCGACGAGATGCCCACTAAATCCTTAGCATAACCCTCGAATACTGCACTGAGGTGGACTACAATACAACCAGTATAACTTATAACGACCTCTCGATGCAGTAGTCAACTTCGTAAGCTTAGGTCAATCACCATCTGGCTGGCTCCATATAACAAACATGTCATCCATATAGATTATAGTCAACTTTATTCAAATTAACGCTTAACGTGATATATTTCTAATCAGAGATTTATAATAACATCCATGTTGTAATAATTATGTATTTTAATAGGTTAAACGATCGTACAGCTATAGTTGAATTTGGTTATATCCGTTAGACAACTCTAAAATTATTTGTATATCTAAAATATTACTTAGTACAGATCCATTTAAACATACTTGATAAAAATAATTATGTTAAAATAGCAGCTATCTTTCCTTTACCTATCAAATATAATTTTTGAACTGCTTTTATGGAAAACTCAGAACAAAAGTTGCCACCTCCACCGTGTTGTTGGTTGAAGTTTTTTATGAAAGACAAAAAATATATTTGACTGATTTTGATACATTTTTACGAGTCTGATGAGGTACCTAAACCTATTCTAGTCATTACTAGTCGTATCGTACCTACTTTACCTACTTACTTCAAAATTTTCATTCCATTTCGGTGTCAGTTTTCCTTCAGTATTAAAATATTATAAACTATCTTTCAACTTGTAAGATTTAAACACGAATGCTGTCTTAAAATGCTTCATATTTATTGTAAACTAGACCATACAGTATTCCTTAAGTAATTCCAACTTTATCTGTAATAGATTCAATGTTACCAATATTTAGTAACTAGATATAAAAATTAAGTGATAAATACCTCCTGTCTAGAGTTTATTGTTAAAAAATAAAGAGATATTCATATTTATATAAATGTGTTTATATTAATACTTCTTGTTAATCTTTGTCTATATTGTAAATCTAACAATATCACTTATTACTGCATTAACAAAGGCTTTTCAATGATATCCCCGAGTACTCATTAATTAGAAAAAAAATCTTAACAAAGAAACCAAACTACCATAAACATAAACCATCTTTAAAAAAATAGTTGCCTCAAACACACAACTTATTCATAGGAGTTGAGAGCAGCGCCCTCTGTGAGATATACCAGTTAACTTTTTGGCAACCCTTATCAGTGACATCTAGTATCTACATCAAGAACTCTTATATTAATAAAAATTGCGCTGACTTTGTATGCGCGCACCTTTACGATGAGGTTCTAGCAAAATTCCCTAGATGGCGCTATAAACCCCATTCTTAGTAATATTTATTTTCTAAATTTATTTTATTGAAGAACTTTTTCTAAATCGATCTAAATAAAGCTAGAATACAATATTGCTTACAAAATTATGGAAATAAAATGAATTGCACAATTATTGTTCAATAGCAGTGCTCGGTTATGATTATGACCTACAGTCATAATGATAGTATAGCTTCCTACAAAATACATAGAAGTTTGGGGGTGATGAAAAAAAAAGAATATCGCCCTAACATTACAAAAATTATGATAATCATGAAAATACAAAAGGATCGTAACACGAACAACAGCTAAACGTTAATTTTCACTTATATGTCAGTATCCCGTATGGTCTAGTGGCTAGGATACCTGGCTTTCACCCAGGAGGCTCGGGTTCGATTCCCGGTACGGGAAAATTCTTTTTGGATTTGTTTCATTCTTACTTAAACGTGGATTAAAATTTTTGCTTTGACAGTAAATTTTTTCATACGAAAATTGTAGCTGTTGCTTTTAAAAAGCAACACTACAAGAAAATATTGATTCATCCAAATTGTCTGCAGCGAGCTAAAGAGCAGTGTCAACAAAGGTGGCACGAGCAAATAAAAGCAAAAGCATCCACTACAACAAGAGCCATGACGCTAGCAACTTGCTTCCTACCACACCCAATTTCGTTGAGCGTTCGGGGGCTGAGGGAGGTCTTAGTAAACTGGACTGCAGCGCTGGGGTGAATTGTGTATTCGGATGGATGCCCATACGTTTTTTCAACATGGCCGGTCTCTCTATTTAAACCTAGTTGTGTATTTAAAGCAGTCGTGTTACTGTTTGTTTGACAAACACATGGTTGTTAGACAAATAATACAGGTGCTCTATGAATTTAATAAAGTAAAGTAAAAAAGTTTATTGACAGTTCGCCGTCTCCGGAGAAATAAAATCAAATGATAATTGAATGAATGAATGATAATTCATTCATTCAATTTAAGTTTTTACTTGTTTTGACATTCAAAAGTGCCTGTAATGGTCTAATTGGAACAAATACTTTGAGTTTCATTCATTATATAATACGTCACGGCTTTACTAAAATATTTTGTAATTTCATATCATAATTCGGTTTAATATTTTTCCAAAGTTTTGGCAGAATTTTCTATCAATCCCGATGATTGCGGCTAAATTACGATTCCTACGTACTGAAATGAGCGTAAGCGCCTAACTGAAATCGTATAGTCAACACGACGGTAATAGGTTTGAACTAAACAATACCAAATCTCTATGTTTTTTTATATAATTCGCCGTCCCCGGAGAATAAAATTATAACTGCAATTATCTTAGTTTTAGTGTTGTCATTTTTGGGATCTGTGGGTGGTACTACATCTGCTCAATTTTTTTTTGCATTTTAATACAGTTATTTTACGAAGCTATAACAGGCCATAAATTACTTGGATAAAGTGTTAGTATAATAGTGATGTATTCCTACTTGTTAGTATGACAAATAACGATAGAATTATGTTCTGTTGTGAGTGAAAAATATTCGACTAGATAATGATAAACGCAGTTATCATTTTATTCTCGTTCAAAACCAACCAGTCGCTTCTTATAAAGATGTGTTAGTAAAACGACTTTTATCGTTTTGAACAGACAAAGACATGTCATCCTCTTCCCTCACTTAGATTTTACGCAAACGCAACAAAAGCTGAGCCTGTATGGATTAAACGGGGAATCTTGCAGGGTGACAGTCTTGAGTCCACTTTTGTTCTGTCTAGCCCTAAATCCTCTAAGCAAATTGCTGGAGGATTCAGGTCTAGGCTACCGGCTAGTTGAGGAGAGGTGGTCAGGTCATATCTCACCTTCTTTACATGGATGATCTGAAACTCTTTGCCCCCAACAAATTCCGACTAATGGAGCTACTGAAAGTAACTGAAACTTTTAGTAACGCCATTACAGAAGAATGGGCAAGAAACTCCATGGACACTCTTTTAAATCAGTACTTATGTTGTTACAAAATCTTGGTTACATCATTCATGTCGAGAATAAGTACCTGCCTTAGTACATAGCGTCTAAAAAAAATCAGAGAAGAAGTAAGTAGGTACCTATAGTATGAAGTTTAGTCGCGAGCACCAATATGTACACACTTTCCTAAATTACAAAGCAATTTTCGCGAGAAATAACGATTGTAAACTTGGAGAAAGGATCTATTTCATAAAAGCATGAGTTCCAAAATGCTATCTTAGTAACAAGATGAAATTTTAATCAGAACAGTGGGAGATAATCACTTTTAAAAGTTGCTTAGTGTTTACATATTGGAGCTCGTGACTGTACATAGTTACGTTTCATAAAGACTGCAATTACATTACAAAAGACCATTTTTCTTGAGTACCTCAGCCACGAGAGCGCAAAAGTGTGGTGTACTAGTGGACTAAAAGTATATTTTGTCCGAACTCAGATCATGAAAAAAAAAATCCTTTAAAAAAACGTAAATCCTTTAAGAAATCCTTTTAAATCCTTTCAGGCAGGCCTGAAATGGTTAAAAAAAACAGTCAGATAGCTACTTTCGCATTTATTATATTCGTATAGAACAGAACATTACAACTAAGTCGTGGGCATGCGGTTATATTACCACGCTTGGCAGAAGGAGTTAGTCATGGACGTCAATATGATGTGTTCAGTTCACAGGTGGCCGCAGCTGCCCATATTCCTGGAAAAATCCTTTACCGTGTGGCTCTTTGTGTAACATGGAGTCATTCATGTAAAATGATTCATAATAATATTGTGTTTCTTTATGAAATGCTCTGCTTTTGCAGTGATACCATATTTTGCTAATGTCATTTTACGATAATACAGTATACCAAAGCAAGTTAGAATTGACTAGTAATACTAACACCCGCATCTATGGTCAAGTTAAAGTAATTACTTGAATAAAAGTAGTCAAATATTTCGGATACCTACGATTTATATTCCGTACTTTTAGTAAAATTGCTTGAAGTTATAACTCTCAAAAGTTAGAATTCTTACACCCATATCTATGGTCAAGTCAAAGTAATTACTTGTGCAATTTTTTTTATGCAATAGGCTAGAATTTAAACGAAGTAAGAACCGTCAAAGAAAGCAAAGCTAAGAATTATAACTTTTTACAGTTCTAACATCGAGCAATTACTAAACTACATAATAAAAATCGTATCTTAAATAATGACATTCACTCAAGTAATCACTTTGACTTGTTTAAAGATACGAGTGTAAGAACACGAAAATTAAGCCAACCCATGATATTGCATAAAAATATTTTCATGAGTAATTACTTAAGTTCAAGTAATGACTTTAACTTGACTTAAGTATATAGGTATACCATGTGTCAGTGGTATGGGTTAATGTAAAACCAGACGCTATACATTTTTCAAAGTTCTCTCCAAAATTAACTCTTTAATTTGGCATCCATCCAAAACGCCAATAAATAAAAAATAAAAAACTAAGTATATCCGTCCCTTCTTCTTCTTCGACATTTCCTGCACCCCATGGTATCGAGCGTCACTTGGCATCCGAAAAACCGAGTCACCAAGTTTCAACCCATAAAAGATGTTAATGTCTTGTCGTTAGCCTACTTCCATATATCTTGTTCCATCTCTGAAACTATTTTTCAGTGGTCGGCCAATATAACTGACTGTGTGCGAACTTAGAACGATAAAGTATATAGGATAGAGGTTTTTATAAAATTGTTTTTAGCAATATTTTGCTTATGTAAACGATAGTTTGTGTTACTTAACTTATGTATGATAATTCTCCTGGCCTTATCCCAATTAATTTTTGTCTTCTACATCACTATCACTACGTAGTATAAAACAAAGTCGCTTCCCGTTGTCTGTCTGTCTGTCCCTATGTATGCTTAGATTTTTAAAACTACGCAATGGATTTTGATGCAGTTTTTTTTAATAGATAGAGTGATTCAAGAGGAAGATTTATATGTATAAAACATGCATATTATAGTAGAGAAAACATTAGTATTTACATTGCACCCGTGCGAAGCCGGGGCGGGTCGCTAGTAACTTAATAAGAAGCAAAATTAATGTCAAATTGATTAAGGTAAGGTTTCATACCTTACCTTTTAACTGTGAGGGTAAAGGGTTCTTTTTGAGCTTCTGTGAACTAAAGTCCCATAATTCCCACGAGAGCCGTTGTAAGCTGTGTGGTTGTGGACTGGTTGAGATTTTAACCCTTGTAAGCTGTCCCAAACTGTTACTTCATGAAATATTCGGAGAAAAGACTCCTTTCTTAAACAATACAGCATAATGCAGGTATACTCTTACAAGGATGCTTCAACATTCACGTCCCTGATGAAGGTTCCAGAGATACGGACGAATGACCATTCTCCTGGCCTTCAAGATCCGGCTGCCTTTACCCAACTATGTTGGGTTCGCAGCCTAAAACTTGGCCACTTTGTAAGTTAAGTTTAATATTTCTACACCGGCAACGGTAGTGTATGTGAAACTGTTTAATATTAAGATCTTTGTACTCGTACCATATACTCAGAAATAAATATTATTCTATTCTATCGGCCTTCAGTCTTACCGGATGGATCTGAATACCCACGACGCAAAAACGACGGGGTGTTATAAGTTTGACGTGTCTGTGTGCGTGGGTGTGTGTGTGTGTCTGTTTGTGGCATCGTAGCTCCCGAACGCATAAACCGATTTTGTTTTTTTGTTTGAAAGGTGAATTAGTCGGGAGTGTTTTTAGCTATGTTTGATAAAAATTGGTCCAAGATGGCCGCCACCACGGTCGTTTAGTCGGGGTTTTTAAATTTTTTAATTTTATATGGAGCGACTGCCTATCTGACCTCCACAACCCATTCCATCACTCTCCCGCCCTTATCCAAATTTGTTTGGGGTCGGCGCAGCACGTCTCCTTTCACACTTCTCTATTTCTCGTCATCTCAGCAGTCACCTCCTCGAATCGTTCAACAGAAATCGCAATAACCGTACTTAACTGACATAACAATCATTCCATCTTTCCTGCTCGACATCTTACATTTTCCCGGGCTAAGAGCGTACTCAGCGAGGTCAACGACCCGGATCGATATTGCACCTCCGTGAGGTGAACACGAGGAGCAAGCTTCTAATTAAAATGCCTACTGCCTTGCCGACGTAATAGCTTTCCTGAGAGCAATAATAACTCATCTTTGAGCAATTTAGCTAAGGTTTCTGAGCTATATCGTTAGTTAACTTTAGTATTTAACAGAGAAGAGTCTACGGTGAAAGTTATTAGTTCTTCATCTAATATATCTAGGTAATTACCTCTACTTTTTAAATGTTATACTCATTATTAAGTTCACCCTATGGCTTAAGGCCAAAAAAAAATTGCGCGCCACTCCTAAATGGCAAAACATGTAGAATATAATAGAATAGAATATACTTTATTGTACACCAAAATTGAAACAGAACGGTTTTACAAAAATTGATAATTTTATGGTTACAATGGCGGTCTTATCGCTGATAGCGATCTCTTCCAGACAACCTTTGCTACATGTAGCTACATTTAATTTATTTAAAAGACTTGTATACATACTACTCATGTTTTACAAAAAAAATATATCTTCATCTTTATAAGAGAGAAGACGGTACAGAAATAGGAGCAAATATTAATTGAGATTTAACTAGTGATTGTCATTCAAGAAGGAACTGAAATGAATCGTTAACTTAAAGTTTATTTTCATGCTTTTAGTTCAAAATGGATTTCTTTGATTTTTTCTTACTTTATTTGATAGCTATCGTACAAGTAATCGTTGTCGACACCTACAGTATACACGTTCAGTATCTGCGAAGTAGACACAATAGTTAAACAATTGCAGTGACCCATACATATGTGGGTCTTTAGACAGGAAAAGGGTTAATGGGTGTAAAAATACCCTGAACGAAGCCGAAAAGCACTTGTTGTCCCGGTCATTACGATATTTGAACTTTCACTATCACTTACGGGATATCTTCCAACAACAACATACAACAACACAATAACAAAACAACAAAACACACAACAACATTAATCGCGGAAGATATCCCGTAAGTGATAGTGAAAGTTTAGTTATTAAACCGCTATTAAATTAAGCTTTCAGCTTAAAACAGTATTACGATACTTTTTTTGTTATAGACCACCTGGGAACCTTACAGTTACGGAGATATTGGGTCAAAGTTCCAACTTTTTTTTCACAAGTTTTTTTTTTTAAATAGGTATTAGCAAGTTTTTAATGTTATATCTTTATTTTAAATACCTACCTCCATTACCTCCGTGCTGTTCAATGCATCCATCAGCACAATTTTTTTTGAGTGCGTTACTTTGTGCCCCACCGTGAGACGTGATTTTTCACCCCAAAAAGAAAAGTCGTATCTTAGTTACATACTTAGTTTGATGTACAGAGTGCTTGGTTGATGGCTTCGCGAAGGGACCGTTTACACCTTGTATGTAGGTACAGACTTGCTAATTACTTAACCACCTTTGAGCACAATTCACAGTAAATTGGAACTTCACTATTGTTGAAAGTACCTCAATTATCGCATAGATATACATATAAAGATCTTGTCGTTTTATTACGGGCAAGTGACATTCAACCTTAGGTGGTATAGCAATAATGATGTATATGATGTGATATGAGTGGGCCCACGTGAGTATGTTACGAATGGTGCTGGGACATTATTCGAAGTATGACGTCATTGTGTATTTCCATTTTGCTGTCACCTTTTGTAACACCCACACGTTATGAGCTGGGGAAGTATTCTAAGACGACTACGACATAACAACGTTTATAAAAAGATATTTGCTATTTAAAACAGACATGAACATGGCTTCTGCAATTGACGTGTACAAAAAAAAATGTTATAATTTTATTTTATAAATTGTTCTTGCCTCGTTGGTTAGGGGTAGCCAGCGTGGTTGCTGAGCAGGAGGTCCTGGAATCGATTCCTAAGTCGGGAAAAGTGTTATTGGGTTTTCCATCAGGAATTTTCCAGTTACAACTACCTACATAGTAGCAACCTCAGAGTCTGGGACACCTGGGACTTAAACATAACAAGCGAATCTGGGTGTAAATTCTATTAGGTACATCTCCTTACAGGCATCATGTTATAAATGTTACTATAAGTTAAAGGTTGGTTTCTGGAATGTTGATTCAAACTTTTTTTTGGTTCCGATGTGCTGACTATAGTAAGTTTTTGCTACATCAACGAAGTTTGGATAAATGGTTATGTACAACTGGATTATACCTATCTGCGTTGCTAAGTGTGATTTGATAATTATGTAAGACGCAAATAAAAAACGATTGCGGATCACCATTCATTGTCAAATTCAAAAGATCTTGCAGAACTAAAAGGCCATTGTTAAAGTAATCCTTAATATAAAATGTTTTGTCACATAAAATACCTGACAACTCGTGCATCGGATCTTTCGTTAAACTTCATGAATAGAGACGACTATAGAATGAACAAGGATATAAATAGACTTTATAGAGCATTGTTCGGGTTAAAATTTTATAAGGATAATCACTCAAAGGATTCTGACATTGACTTCTTCGTTAAATAATTCACTTATCAGTACTTCGTTATTTGAGAAACGTTTACAACGCTTTTGCTTAACTCTAAACGGTCGATACCTTAACTAGCCCTGGCATGTAGGTACAAACTACTTCACTACTTACTTCCTATGAAGACGAAGCTGAACATCATAACATTTTTGATGAAAACAGTATACAAATGATGGCAGATTTTTAGCTTTAAAATATTATTTTTTTAATCAAGCTTCGATAAAACAATTTTACACGAATAATCCAGTGAGTTTCGAAATTGACATCGGAAAGCTTTAGGTTTGACTATTCATGTCCTCACTCAAATACTTTAAATGAGAAAATACGTCGTATGAGCAAATCTAAAATATGTGGACCGTATAGGTCCACATATTGTAGATAAATTTAAATTCATATATCTTTTGATAGAAAAAACGGATTGCAATGAAACAAAAACTAATACTTTCTCTATGTTACGCACAATATTTGTGCATTAAAACTAACCACATTGGTTTTGTAATTTTCACGTGATACTTAAATAAACATACCCGAAAACTCACAGACTGCAGACACACAGACAAACAGACAACAAATCTAAAAAAGGTAGAAATGGGTTGTGTTTATCCTTGAACACCCCTAATATATTTTTCTAAATATTTTCAGTGTAAAGAAACGCCACGTCTACAAATTTAATATATGTATGTATAGAATAGATAGATATACTTTATTTATTTGGCCGATATTAAGGTCATTCTTTTAAATTTATTTATTTATTTACTTAAGGTTAGCCAACAATTGTTTACACGTAACATTACATTGCGATTGATAGGTATACATTAAATTAAGATTAAAATAGAATATTATCCAACGAATAAGTAGCTTTATAAAAGATGCATTTTTGCATCCTCGTCAAAATTCAGGAGGTTGTCATAAAAGACGTAAATCATATCAATTTAAATTACGGTACCTGGTCAATAATAATAGACGTTGCTTGTTTTAGTTGTTTAAATTTGACACTATTTCAGAACGAAGCCCTTCTCAAAAGAGGAGAATCACCCGTTTATCGAATAAACATCTTTTTGTGTGTGTGAAAGCGCGGTTATAGGGCTAGTATTAGACGGGCCGCGTTTTAATACGGGTGGTGTACACTTACCGATTTCCGATATTAAGAAAAAAATTACCTACCCACTTATTATTAATTCGGATCGAGAATCATTAGCATACTTACCTCCTTGAATTTGACGAGGATGCAAAGCAACAGCCCGTATTGTGAAAGCCCCTTATTATTATATTACAATGCATTTTCTCCTCTACCCGTCTTTTACCGTTTTAATTTGTTATTTATTAACGTAGGTCTTTCCCAGTAAGTATTGGTTAGTGAACTAATCAAAGAAAGATCAAAACCATTTCAGCTCAGTATTGTTCATGGCCTTTCTTTCTTTACACATTTACACTGTCACTTACGGGAAATCTTCCGTGATGATCAATTATTAGGAGCTCACTTTGATTATATAATGTCTAGATAGAGCGTCGCCCTACAATCGTATCAAAGAAAACGAGTCAACATTTTCAAGTATGTGTGCGTGCAGGCGTCGTTTTACACTATGCGTCTATGTCTTTGTGTGCGTAAATAATGATACCAGCTACTGCAATTCTCCCATAAATCGCATAAAAAAATAGACTTATTAAATAAGATAAGTTTTAGGTGTATGACACGATCTGCACTGATTGGCGGGCAAGCACTTGTGAACCAATAGTTGGTTGACACTTTTTGCCACGTTTGCGCGCACTTGACGCTCCATCTAGACATTATATAATCAAAGGGAGCTCACAATAATTGATAATCACGCAAGATATCACGTAAATGGCAGTGAAAGTTCAGTTATAAACCGTGAAAGCTTAAAACAGTGTTCTTTACACAGTTGCCTAATTGCATCAAACAACAGTTCTGTACACCATACACCATAACTAGTAGAGGACGCAATCAACACAAATGTGCGACCATTTTCGTCTGCAATCGGCAATTGTGGCACAAATCCGATTTAACTGTTAGTTCAATCATCGGCTCGGGTCCCAACAGTGATTAGTTGCCTCGAAACGCTACAGGTTAACTTAATAATATTTGTGAAACTATGGTTGATTTTAAACCTGAATTGAGCGGCAAATTGGCGAGGTAACTGCATAAAATACTCGTATAGGAATAGCAATATCTTTTTCATCATATTCCAACTATTCAAATAAATTAATTGAAGTGTCTGTTTGTAATCTCAAAATAACAGCATTTTACTGAATGCATATGAAATACTGTACTTTTAACAAAAACTATTTTTTAAATTGTTTTTGTCTTTCTGTCTATCTGTCTGTTTATTCCGGTTAATATCCGAAACGGCTGGACCGATTGTGACGGGACTTTTAGGTACTGGCAGATATCTGATGTCACAAGGTTACTTTTATTTTACAGAACAAGGATTAGGGTCCGTGCAAAGAGATTAAAACCCTCGAAATTAGTAACAAAATCCGATTCCATTAGGGAGGTAAGTACTTAATATTTTTTATAATAATTTCACGCGAACGAAGGTCGCGGGTAGTTAACAGCTAGTTAAAAATACAACTAAGGTACTTTATGGCATTTTGACTGTAACAAGCAGAAGTATATGGACATGATTAGATTTGTGAGAAATAAGTATTCCAATTTTAATTTTGTTTGACATCATATTTTTTATTGCGCGCGATCGTGGTAATTTTAAGTCCCACTGCTTCACATTCTTCTGCGCACCATGTTTTTCTAACTGCAGATAAAAAGTCTTCTGCTTCTATCAGTGGCAGTGACTTCTTAAAGGAAAACTTTGCAGACTATTTCATCTATTCATTTAAAAGAAAACGTATTCACTTTCAATACATCAGAAATTAATCTGACCTGAAATAAAAATCATGGATACGTCTTTTTCTTTTTTCCTTAACATATATTGTCCCACTGCTGGGCAAAGACCTCCCCCATAGCCTTCCACTCTTCTTTCCGTTCGGTTTTCTCCTGCAAACCTCACAAACGATACGTCTAAAATACGAAAAACTAAAGTATTGTTTGAGAGATCGAATGTGCCTAACAGTAACGTGTTTCAAACAGCCTACACGATTTGAAGTTGCTTCAAAAGCAGACAACCTACCAGTACTGGAAAAATGCCAACTGACTGACTAAGATATTGGCCAAATAAATGCTACAACACGTCACCCCATGAATAAATACATACGTCACAATGTAGACGACTTTAATCTATTGTACCCAAATCACGTTCCCTATTTGTTGGCAAAATATTGGCATAGTCGCGATACCACAGCGTTTTGTAAGTATACAATATACATCGTATCATAAATATCAGATTTATCTGTTCCATGGAATCAAAGGGCAGCAGTACCCTTTTAGAATAGCCAGTAGGTTAATCTTCTTTTTTTCGTATCCTGATCAGCTCTGTCGTTTGCCTGACTTAGTCCTAGACTATGCGGGTGCACAACGAGCAGGAAAAAAGGTCCGGTATATCCTGTGTTACGGCTCCACACTTACTGCGTGTTTGGGATGGAACGATTATGACCCATTTTCTGGCCATATTGGATGTGCAGCGGCCATTTTGATCCTGCGGTCAGTTCAGAGATTTTCTTATTTGAGACCAGGGGGTAAGTGTTCTGATGTGTATTAATACACATTTATATTTAGAAAATATTTAATAAGTAGATAACATTTTAATAACAAAACATAGTAGAAGCCACAATATGAACGTGGTCACAAAATGTTCACGCCATACAAACTACTTCAAAAGGGTTTTCTATGAAGTATGTGTGCAAAGATACTTGTCCAACTCGTCCAGCCACCTTGTACAAACATTCGGGACCGTTGGGAACTGTGTACTGTAAAGAAAATATTTTTCATTAGAAGATTATTCATTAGGAAGCACGGCTTTATTTCAGCTGATCCTTCAGCCCTCAGATGGTTCCTTCGACGCATTGTGAATGCGATGCTTTCGACCAGACTTGGCCCAATTGCTGGAGTGTCCAAAGTGTCCCTACACCTGTTTAGAAGACTTAAAGAACGCCACAGACTCCGCGATTAATGTGGCCACATACTAAGCCAAAGAAATTCAGCCGGAAGACCTCGTCTGCTGAAAAATTACCTCCCCCAAGCATTGAAACAGGTACCAGTTAAAAACCATAAGGATGTTCATGAATTTCACTATGTATGGAAATTATTTTTATGCAAACCACACTGGGTAACCGTGGGTTACAGCACGCTCCCACTCAAAGAAATGAGGACTTTGTCCCAGCTGTGGAA
Source organism: Standfussiana lucernea (assembly GCA_964057025.1). NCBI lineage: Eukaryota > Metazoa > Arthropoda > Insecta > Lepidoptera > Noctuidae > Standfussiana > Standfussiana lucernea. Next base: position 12,895,643 of record OZ059796.1, read on the forward strand.
ACATCAGTCAACCAAGGGTGGTGGAAAGATAACATGGCAGCTGCTTAGTTACAGAAGAAGATCATCATCTTCCTGGACTTGTCCAGTTTCAGTTAGAATCATCACTACAAATGGAAAGTATTGTAGGTAAATACGTGTGTAGATCACCCTTTATCCATGGATGCCATTTGGCTAAATGCTAGCAAGTATACAGGGTGACTGGAATTGACCACTATGATTATTACAAAATCTGAATTTGCATTGCTCGAGTAATTATTAGATAATTGTTAGGCAGACAAAGAAGTGAAAAGAATTTCAAAAGTGCACACTGTCAAATTTAAGAAGGGTGTTCCATTTTTATATATCCTTAACTTTCGCTGGGTAATGATTGATTGAATGGGAAAACGCTTTGATCACTATTTTAACCGACTTCAAAAAAAGGAGGAGGTTCTCAATTCGGTTGTATGTTTTTTTTTTTTTTTTTTTGTGTTTGTTACCTCATATCTCCGTCATTTCTGAACCGATTTGAAAAATTCTTCTTTTATCTGAATGGATCTACTTCTCGATTGGTCCCATAGAAATTTCATCAAAATCGGTTCAGCAGTTTGGTTTTGAAATAAAAATAACTGGAAAAATGTCATCCAAGTAAAAGAAATTGCGAAATTGATACTTGACAAGGATTTGTGTGTGATACGGTAACTAAAAAGGGTAAAATAAAAACTATTTTGCAAAAAAAAACCGACTTCCAAAAAAAACACTAAAAAAGTGGAAAATAACTTTACTTTCGGAAGTCGGTGGCAAAAAAGTCAATGAAACAAACAATAGTCACCGACTTACGAAAGTAAAGTTATTTTCCACTTTTTTAGTGTTTTTTTTTTGGAAGTCGGTTTTTTTTACAAGCTGTGTTTCTATAATTAATTTAGTAATAAGTTGAGACCTCTTATATTCACAAAAATGACAAGTTAAAGTTATAGACTGATATAAAAACAAAACCAAGTAAATGGCAAAATTTTATCAAATAAGAAGAAAAATAACGTTACCCGCATGGCAGTCTCGCCCGAGTACTCAAACCAGTTCGTGGATCCACTCTTGACGGCGTATTGTGCGAAGAGGTTGAAGCCTAACCCGATGAGCTGATCGTTGTAGATGAGAGGAAACCACGGGAACATGTGCTCGTCTGCGCAATCGCTGCTAGTGGTTATATTGTAGTAGTAGTGATATCCTGAATTCATACAGACTTAATTAGAAGTGAACTCAAACAATACTGTCACAGAGCTGAACGCATAAACCAAGTGAGAAGAATCTCACTCTCTCTCTCTTGCTGATAGAAATCAGCGATAATAGAAAATAAAACGATGATGAATAAGCCAAAATGTCATCATCATCATCATTCTCCTGTCCTCATCCCAATTGAATTTGGGGTCGGCGCAGCAAGTCTTCTTCTTCCATTCTTCTCTATTACTCGTCATCTCATCAGACACCTCCTGAATAAGTTAAAATGCATAGGACTGATATGAGCTACCAAAAAGCTTATGTAAACCCTGATAAAAGTCTTTTCACAAAAATACGAAACAGTTTTAAAGCTGTGCACCTGGTTCTTAATTCAAAAACCTGTTCTAATGGTTTCGACATTGGTGGAAGGACAGGAAAATGGCGACGATGCGAAGGGTTTGTTCAAATTCAAGGCCCACGTCTTATGAAATTAAAATGGTTTAGGATACGATGGGACTGACAAACGCTATGCGTAAAAGGCCCCATAAACAAATGAAGAAAAAAAAAGAAAGTGATTGTTGCAAGTTTTGTCTTTATAGGTTACGCACTGTAGTACTCGGTTGTACTTACTCACTGATGTAATGCTCGAATCTAAACTGTTAGGTACATTACAGCCGAATGCTGCCAGTGAGGGTACGCCTTTACACAAAAGTGAAACAGCACCTTCTTTAAACAGTTAAATAGACAAGCTTACCCATCCTCGGGATACACTGCTGTTTGGTAAAGAGACTATCGGCACGGGTGATGTCACTAGCGGTGGTCGATATTTCGGTGAGTTTGCCATTGATACCAGAAACCCACAAGCTGCCTTCTTGCAGGAGTCGAGAAGAGTTGCGAGCGGCTATGCGAGTGGCTTGATCCTTTGCCAAGGTTTCTGGGGTAAGATAGTAAGAAGTGTTTGTATCAGTTTAAATAAGCAGCCGTACCAGCAGTGATAGCCTAGTGGTGTGGCCGTTGGACTACTAAGTCATAGGAACCTAAGTCAAAGGAATCGAACCCATGATACGCACTTCTGATTTTACGGAATCATGTGTGTATTCTATAATTATCACTTGCTTCGGTGAAGGAAACATCGTGAGGAAACCAGCATGCCTGATAGATATTTCTCGACGGCATGTTAAGCCAAGTCAGAGGCCCTTGGGCGGCATAAAAACTTTGACACCAGGTTAGGCACTAATCACACGATAAAGAAAGAAGAAGTTTGAATAAAGTATATATGTATATATTAAGTATATATGAACGAAAACACTGCCGTCAAACTGTACTGCAGTTACGATTCAAGAATAACAATACTAATGAGCTCCAAAAGTTCAAAGAAAACTCAATATTATAATGAGATAAAGTTTGTTTGCTTCTAAATTTGGATCTACGGAACTAGAATCGAAAAAAATCTTTCAATAATAGGGAGCTACATGATGCCCGATGCCCGATGCTGTATAATCTATATTACCTAATATTATAAAGCTGAAGTGTTTGTTTGTTTGTTTGGTTGAACGCGCTAATCTCAGGAACTACTGCTTCGAATTTAAAAAAATTTAGTGGTGGATAGCCCTTTTATCGAGGAAGCCTATAGGCTATAAAACATCATGCTACGACCAATAGGAGCGGAGTATTAATCAAAAATGTAACGCAGACGAAATTGCGCGGGTCAGCTAGTGATATGATAAAATGTATCTATATTTATACCTCAAATTAATAAAGTGTTCTTCAACTGCAATTTTGTTTTATCATCGATGTTGACCTACCATCGATGTTGTTACCTAGCTGTTCTAGCAGCTGTGCGTACACAGTTTTAACTTACCATTCGAAACGTAGTATTGCGTGATGGAGAAATAATCCTTTGTGGTGCCATTCAGAGGAGCAGTCCATTGTTTGAATCCTTGGACATCCCAGTCGTACTCTGCGTTGGAAATTAATTCCTTGTCAAACTGCAATAAAGGGTTTGCGCACAGATATAGATATACCTAGATAACGCAAGGCTTAAGTATTTTGTACTTAACTAGCAACCCGCCCCGGCTTTGCACGGGTGCAATGTAGATACTAATGTTTTCTCTATTATAATATGCATGTATTATAAACCTTCCTCTTGAATCATTCTATCTATTTAAAAAAAAACCGCATCAAATTCTCGTTGCGTAGTTTTAAAGATTACATACATACATAGGGACTAGAAAGAAATGGGGTAATATCCTCCTGGTGGTGTGAGGACTAAAACGCGTTATTTCTAAAAAGTGGACTGTATTACAATAATTATGGAAGGAAAACAAACGGTTTAAATACTATGATGTGGCGAGAAAGCAACCGATAAGTGAATCGCTCAGTGGCGTGGACGATGACGCAGTGCTGGGCCGGCCGGTGCGCGCTCGCAGCTCGAGTGCCCCGCACCGCGGCCTCAGCTCCCCCGCCCGCGATCGCCCGGCGCGTCGTGATATTCTCGACATGCTCCCGGCGTTGAAGACTTGTCTTCAATGGTTAAACTGGAAGAGGACAGATGGTGTTGTAAGCGCGTCGGACTATTCCCTTTTTCGTCTTTACGTCTGCGACTCTGCTTATTCCGTCCCTCCCAGGTATGAGACGTACGATGCGACCCAGTGGCCACATCAGTGGTGGTGATTGTTGCTCTTTGAGTACCACCATGGCTCCCTCTTCAAGCACCCCATCGGAGTCCGTCCACTTGGTTCTCTGTTGGAGGTAGAAGATGTACTCGTTAGAGAATCTATTCCAGAACTGTTGCTTCAGCTGCTCAATACGCTGGAAACGTTTTAGGCTGGAGATGTTCTGGTTGATGACTTGCGGATGCGGCAGGGATGTGAGAGATCTCCCAATAAGGAAGTGGGCAGGAGTTAACGGATATAGGTCTGATGGATCAGTGGAAAGAGGAGTGAGTGGACGAGAATTTAGAATTGCCTCAACCTGAATCAGACATGTAGACATTTCTTCGTAAGTGAGATGTGCGAGGCCTAATATACGCCTCAGATGATGTTTGATTGATTTTACGGCAGACTCCCATAAGCCACCGAAGTGTGGGGTGTATGCCGGAATAAAGTTAAAATTGATACCTGTATCTGCCATTTCTGAAGAATAGTCCTGTTTTAATATGCCAGCTATTTCGTTACAGGTGCCAATAAAGGTTGTACCATTGTCGGAGTAAATGGTCCACGGTTTACCACGACGAGCAATAAACCTATTCAGTGCTGCAATAAAGGCATGTTTTGTTAAATCTGAGACAAGCTCCAGATGAACCGCCCTTGTGGCTAGACAAACAAAAACACATATGTATGATTTTACTAATCTACATCCTCTACCTTTGCGGTCAGCTAATAGGATGGGTCCGGCATAGTCTGTGCCAGTCTCTAAGAAAGGAAACTGTAATTGAACTCGTTCCTTAGGCAAATTACCCAGGACAGACAGACAGACAGCGGGAAGCGACTTTGTTTTATACTATGTAGTGACTTGGCTACTGTCGCAGCAAGCTAATTTGTTCAAAACAACAACATTATAACGTTACAACTCAAGAACTTAGTTCTAGACATTAAGAGAACAAAAACGTAGTCTAATTTTATAGTAACTAGTTTGTGTAGTAACTTAATAATGCTTATGACGTCATAGTAGACAGTTAAAAAATGGCACGCTTGATTTTCATACGGATCGTGACTTTCAATAGTTTTTTCCGTAGAAAACAAAGATAAACGCAGTACCATTTAATAATCAACCTGTCATTAACAGCCATGTAATAAACATAAGAGTTTTAGCCAAATAGCAAAAAACGGGACCCTTATTGATTCGTACTGTTCGACTGTCTGTCCGACCGTATGTCACAGTAATTTTACCTCGAGACTATTGGCACCACACTGTTCAAATTTGCAAAGCAGGTGTCTTTTAAACCGCTATACAAAACAGACTTGAAATTATGAAAAAAAAATTGGATTGGCCTTCCATACACGTATCTGAAAAATACTCACAGCTATCTGCAACCCGGCTACATAGCCAGTATCATCGAATAAAACGCAAACAGAGTTGTCATTTTCGGGACACATCAATTCAAGAGAAGCAAGTCCCGCGACTCCATCAGGCTTGGTCTTCGGGATCCATCCTGACGCTGCAGCTGAAGTGGTATTTTGTGGCAATTCGATGAATGCTACCGTTCCAATTCCGGCACATGTGAAATCGAATCTCACTGCAACGAAGAAGACTGATGGTTTATTATCGTCATGTATACTAATTTTATAAAGCTGAAGAGTGTTTGTTTGGTTGAACGCGCTAATCTCAGGAACTGCTGGTTTGAATTGAAAATTTATATTAGTGTTGGATAGCCCATATCGAGGAAGTCTATAGGCTAACATCAAGCTGCGACCAAAAGGAGCAGCGCATTAATCATGCAAGCATGTTACGCAGACGAAGTTCAGTTAGTTCATTTTAAAATCTGTTTTTAAACTTTTTTTAGAAGAATTCTAGGAGTGTTACAACATAAACATTTACTGACCTTTCAAATTGGGAGCATAAAATCCTGAAACAAAAGCTATGGTTATTATTTAACATCGATAAAACAAAGCAACTAAGTTATTTGTTAAAACATTAAGGAAAATAAGAAACGCCACGATAACTCATAAAATCAAAAAAGAGTCAAGTTAGCAAAGGCATTTCGAAATATACCTAGTTAAAACAAAATCTTTATTAAAGGAAAATATAGGTTATACAGGGTGGATAAGACACCAATGCGAAAACGGTTACCACAGTAGGTACATCATTCTAAGCCCCCCCATAAAAATTTCACAGCGGTTATTGAAAAAAAAAACAGCTGGTTTCTACAAAAGTGCAATACCTACACGGTCAAAATGTATGGAACAGCAGATTTTTTTTTTAATAACCGATGACAAATATCTGTGCGGCCCCTCAGATTGATTCTGAGCCCCGTCAGAATGATTTACTGATACGTGATAACTGTTTTCGAGTCGGTGTCCCTTCAACCTTGTATAATCAATATTTTCCTTTACAACATTTGTAGTACACAGTCTTCAAGGACGCAATTAGTTAGAAAAACTCAACTTACCCAATGCAGTGGTGGCAACGATACTCAGTAAGGTAAGTATACGAATCATTTTTGAGTGAAGAATGGAGACAGTAGGTACGACGTCAGTTCTCCGCTCATTATATACCAAGCGGTGACTACACACTGCCCATGTTTTCGGGGTTCAATGAACAATTTGCTGAAACACACACCTACGGTACAGTGACACGGATTCTGTGTTTTACTCAATTTTTTTCCTTTATTTATTTTTCTTACTTACTAATTACATTTTAAATATTCCTATATAAAATTCAAAATAAAAAAAAAAAAACATTTAAAAATATAATATTATTAAGCCCACAATTCATGTTTTTAGTGTACTTACTTTGGCTTTAGTTTTCTTTGTGAATAATTAATCATCGATCAGCTTTCATTTGTTTTCTAATGAGATCAGACACATGTCATAATATGCTTACTATGCCGTTCAAAATCATTAACAATTTACTCTTGTTGCTAAATCAATGATTTTAATTTTGGGTAGTCTTCATATTACATCTAACATTGGCAGAATTGTCGACAGCCACTCTTGCCATAAAGAAAATGGAAAGGAACTGAATTATTTATGAAGAAATTAGACATTAGCGTTCGATTACATACGTCACACTACACTAACTTATTGTGAATATTTCGTGTTGTCATTGTGACAACCATAAGGTTTTCAGTCAAGGTATCTTCAGTTCTTGTCACTTCAATTGAGCGTAGTTCTAACAAAATATACCAATCCACATATAAAATTCTATCATTTTTCGAAGTAATTTTAATGATTTTGGATACTTTACGTTTATTAATTATTTTAAATCTGTTTTAAGCGTTCGTTTTGGTTGTATAAAAATGTTTATGAGACTTATCCTACTGGATGTGGTATTTCATATTTAATGTTGGATTAGTTTGACGAATTTAACTGAATTAATAAGAAATTGTGTAGAACTAAGTCCAATTATTCATATCCCTTTTATTTAAACCCATCTCATCCCACAGTTCCCCAAAACTGGTACACATCAAATGACCTACAAACGAAAGATCGCATCACAACAGGAAAGTCTGGTTTATTCCCGGCTCTTCATTAATATTCAATTCATTCCCAATTCAGCTGAAAGCCAGATTCGTACGGCCTCCAGTTCGTCTGTCATTTATTATTGAGTGAGGCAAAGTCAAGTTATTTTCCAATTTTTTTTTTTGGAAGTCGGTTATTTTTTTTCAAAAAAGTTTTTATTTTACCCTTTTTAGTTATCCTATCACACACAAAGCCTTGTCAACTATCAATTTCGCAATTTCTGTTACTTGGATAACATATTTTTACCAGATATTTTGATTTAAAAACCAAACTACTACGATAAAATTTCTATGGGACCAATCGGGAAGTATATCCTTTCAGACAAAAGAATATTTTTTCAAATCTGTTCATAAATGACGAAGATATGAGGTAACAAACAGAAAAAAAAATACAACCGAATTGAGAATCTCCTCCCTTTTTTTGAAGTCGGTTAAAAAATCCAATTAAAATTACAAATATAAAATTATTTGATTTATTGAATTATTATGAAAAAATACAAATAAGAAAAAACTACGTGTTCTAGCAAAATATGTGTTCTTAGTGAATTCTGGAAAGTCTCATTTCAAATCTTCCTTCATAGAACTTTTTCCTTCCATTTATCAAAGAGCAATAAAGTACAATATACAGCATGTCATTACAGTACAATATACAACATGTCATTACAGTACAATATACAGCATGTCATTACAGTACAATATACAGCATGTCATTACAGTACAATATACAGCATGTCATTACAGTACAATATCAGTGTGTGTCACTCTACTCGTCATTTCCTAAATGTTTGAATAATTTCACGGGTCGCTTCCTCAAAGTTTGGGCGAAATTATAATTTAATTATCCAAAAGGAGAGGACGTCCGGACTGCCGTAGGTGGCGGCGGTTGGTACTTATATTTTTATTTTCATGTTAAAGATACATAATATAAAGAAACATTATTCGCCTTGTTTTTAAAATAATTCAGAAAATATTTTTTTGTCGGGTAGGTACATTATAATGTCATGTCAAAACTATGTTACTAATGTCATACAAAGGCCTATGTTTAGGCGAATAATCGTGATAATTGTTTTATTGTGCCGAAATAGTACTAGTGTTTTCACTAATGGTATTTTATTTTCTTTGATTTTTACTCAAATGGGATGGTAATATGGAAGATTCAGACGTTATTATTTTATAAAGGTTCCCTATCCATTTGCATAAAATTTTAAGACCTAATATAACTTAGCATAATTTTGTTTGGCATAATTATATTTTCGCATAATATAATTACGCATAACAGCTTACGCATAATTTTTTTAAGCATAATTTCTCTAACCATAATAATGATTAAGCATAACATCCTAAAGCATAAATTTATTTACGCATAATGATATTAAAACATAGCATACAGCATGCAAGCAAGCATACAGCATGCAAGCAAGCATGCAAGCAAGCATGCAGCATGCAAGCCAGCATGCAGCTTGCAAGCAAGCATGCAGCATGCAGCATTCAAGCGAGCATGCAACATGCAGCAGGCAGGGTTTCTGTCACGGCTCCGGCGCTGCGGGCCTCCGGCGGCCCCGCGCGTGCTAATCGTCACAGACGGCTTTCGCTCACCACCGCAGCTTCGGCTTGTTGGCCGGCTTTGCCGGCCAGCCTCAGCCGCCTGCTCCTCAGCCCGCGGGCCGCCTCGCCCCTACGCGCCTACGCGATTTTAAATTGCACTCTAGGGGTAGGACAAACAAGACTACGTGGAGTCGGTTTTGCAGAAATTCGGTTCTGTCACTAATTTTTGTTGCACAGCATATTAAATTTTTAAGGCATTAGGCACTAACGTTATGCGAATCAAATTTAGGCCAAAACAAATTAGTCTTTAAGATGATTATGGCAACATAAAATGTATGCCTAAAAAAATTATGCCGAAGTATTATTATGCCAAAACAAATTGTGCCAAAATCGTTATGCCGAAGTATATTAGGACAAAGAACATTATGCGAAAAGAAGGGATCCCTTTTATAAATGGAGTGTCTTGAAGATAAATGCATACAATCTTCTCATATTATTTTTCAGAACATTTTTCCGTTATGAATAAATGTCGCAACTATAGGTACCCAATATTGGTCACTAAATAAGACCAACATTTGTTGTTTTTTTGCTATGTTTTATTTGGCTTTTTTGTCCACTTGGCTTGTAGATATAGGTATTTATTTTAGAAATAATGAACCAACTAAAATAATACGTTTATAAAATATACTTTTTTATATAGCTCAAGGTAAATAATTATTGAACCTTTTAATTCAATTTTGGCTACTTAAATATGTGCAGTACCTAGAATCGTAGCGTAATCAAAACACGACATTTCCACTGCACTCCGCAAATAGTGTTCGAGGAATACTCTGGATGCAAATCGGACTACAAGACAATATTGGTATTTATAATCGAGGCTCAATGTAAACCGAGGGTAGAATAGTTAATTAACAAATTCGTGAAGATTTGTCAGCATAGACCTAGGCATTCTCAAATAATAATAAAAACATAACTTTTTAAAACAAATGCTCACGTTTAAAATAGGCCTTGGAATTGCTTGACAAATCCAATGATTATGGCAGCATTAACTTTCATATTTTTTAGGTTTTTGAATCGTCTTTTAGACAACTATAATTTGTTCAGTAGTTAGCTCTATGTTATGAAGCTACATAATTATTTATTATTTATTTATTTCGAAATTATTACACCTTAACAGCTATAAAGCCAATGCGATGTTACAACCACAAAAATACAGATACATCATACTTAAAACACAAAAATACAACTTAAAAATTACAATGAAAATACAATTAAAATCACCTCTAAACCTTTTCAATGCACTTCAGTGCTACTCCTGTGAACTTCATCAGGCTGCAGTGAAATATATCTACCTCAATTGATATTAAATTTAATTATCTTATAGCGCGTGACAAGGGGGCAAACTTGTTCAGGTTAGTCCTAGAGGAAGGCTCCAGTAGCGTAGCCGTGGGGCGACGCGCAGCCCCATATGTATATTTATGTTTATTAAATGATAAATGATATTTATTTTGCAAATACGTTTTTACAAACACTTTTACACGTCTTCTTTTTTAAAACTAGATGAGGCCGGTGTTTCGTATCTGACTACTCTGAGAAGAAACTCAGAGGTCATAGTCTCTTTTAAGGTCCAGACATAATCTTGATAAACTCACATCAGGACTATGCAGATGGTCTTTTTAAACCACACAGATTTTGGACCTGTCCAGCCAGTGCAAGCATTTGTCAGTTATCGTGTAGCTCGACTCATAACTCAAGGTGCTCAACGAAACGACGAACAAAACCAAAGATAGGACATTTATTAAATTTTAACTGGCATCGCCTGCTTACCTTTCAACGATGAAATCCTTATTTATAAGCAGCAGCCGTATTTCCCCGGTCGGATGTAGATTTATTCATTGAAAATTAAAACCGGATGAATTCCGGATCCAAAATGTATTTCAACATTCGGAAAGATTAAACCTGAGTGGATTCCAAACAAATGAAGTTTCATTTTTCATGCAGAGGATTAAAAGTTGAATTCAATTAATATTGGTGTTGATGAAGAACAGCAAAACTAATATTCTTTCGATAACTCCTAGTTTAAATAATTTTTGCCGTCGACACAACGCTAAAAAGAAGTGCTGACATGCAAATTAACACCGGTATACCAACCGACGAACCGAATTAATTTTTTTTTTTACAAGACTTTGGTTTGTTGTTAACAATGACTTGCATTCATTCTATTTAGGTATATAACTATTTTAACCAAAATAATTACGTAAATATTTTATCACATGCATATTTTATTATTTTTTTGTGCAATTCGTTTAAATTTACTTCTGTTTTAAGTTGTGTGCTTTTCTCAATTCATTTTTAATTATAATCGATAAACCGATGTGGAATTAAGAATTTCGTCTACATCTGTGTAAATACTTTTGCCAAGTAGCTATTAACTATGATGTGAATAACTCATTATTTCTTACTATTGGTACTTATAATGGTATATTAATGATAATGATAAGGCTTTGGTCTGGTTCTGAATGTACTAAACTAGAAAGTACACTACAAATCCTTAGCTAACAATTCGATGGCACATCGTTAGACATTTTGGTGGACTTAAAAGTCATAAAAGCTGAGCTGGTCACCAAAATATCATTTGTCTCATAAAATTGAGCATCATCATTATCATGAACATCATCCACATCCCGACTTTACCAATTGCTGGGTATAGGCCGCTCTTTGCCTGTGCCAAGCTCCACGCTCTTGTGCCACCCTCAACCAGGATATTTCCGAGATGGCATCCATGTCATCTGCTCATCTCGCCCCCGGACGACCAAAACTTAAAAAAAAAAAAAAAATTAGCACAAAATTAAAAAAATTGTAATAGTTCAGAAGGCAAAACAAATCCGTCTTAATCAATTTAAAAATAACTCGTCTCCTTTGCGTGGGTGACAACAAGAATAGATTTAATTTATAACAATCTCCGATATCGAATATCCATTAAGTAACAAAGTTTTCATCAAGTAAAAGTTTCTTAACACAAAAGAATATTTAAGATTTTCTTTTTATTTTAAGATTTTATTACTTCAAGGCTTTAAGTATTTTACGCAAACTTCTAAGATATTTTCTTTTTCATAAAATCTCGAAAAGAAATCTAGAGGCTTAATGACATCACTTAACTTTATGCAGTCGATTTTAGCCACGGACTGAATTCAGATTAAGGATCGTAGGTACCTAGTTTAAACTTAGTGTTTGTAACTAACCACGCTATATCTACTATACTTATTTACAAATAATATGCCAATTTGTAATTTAGCTAGGATAGACCTTTCCAAAACCTATATCAACAGAGAATGTATGTAATATGTAATCCTGAACTTGAGGTATTTGTTTGTAAGTTTGTATGTAGGGGGTAATATTCGGAACTACTGATCCGATTTCGATTCTAAAAAAAATACTGTTAGAAAGCTACATTACTCGTGCGGCCATAAATTATATTTATATCATGCTTATTAGCCGAGATTTATCACAACTTTTGCGGACAGAGTCGCGGGCGGAGTTTTCTATGTATTTGTATAGTCGGTTTCACTAACCAACCATTAAGTTGAGTTCACACACATTCCTGAGATAAATTCTCAGCCCGGGACGGGTCCTCCATTACCTCAGGCTGGACAGTATTGTCGTTGGTAACTGACTGACAACTACATTGACACATTACCAACTCATTTGCTGCAAGAATATGTTCCCTAATTTGGTTCCGAGAACTCACATACCTACTGGAAAGGAACTAAGTGAGTCCTGAAGTACCTGTATTTCAGCCTGCAAATGCTGAGTATCAATTTAGTAGTAGTATTAAGTATCATCACTGGTGCTATATTTAATTTCACACGAATCAGAAAACCACCCGACTCTTACATAATATCACGCTTGCAACCCCGAAAGGCTAGGCAAAAGTACCAATAGTACACATACTCGTACACTCAATAACCGATTATTTTATGTCCCATGTTTCAAGTTTCAACCCGGCCCACAAAACTAAACTCCATGGCAGAAAAACCCAGTAGTACTTTGGGAATCGAACCCAGACCTCAACCTCATGCTTAGCAGTGGCGCTTGCGACCATTGAGGCAGTCGCCTAAATCTTATCTTTACTTCAACTGCACTGTTGAAACTAATGACCCGTTCAACAACGGTGTTGAAACTCAGGTCACACCTAGTGTTAGTACAAACGGCCATAAGTATTCTCTTAAATAGAAAGAAAGAAAAAGTATTTATTAGTCTCGCACTGGACAAAACAAAGTAGTATTTTGACAATAAAACGAAGATTAAAAAAAAGAAAACTTAAGAACAGATTAAAATCAAACTAACTAAACTGGTTCTGTACGAGGCCAAAAGGCCCCTATCTCAGCATGGTGCTATAACATTAAAAGTGACAGCGCTGGTATTCTGATAGGGCCCAAAGTGATGCCACGTTCATTTAATAATAATAATAAATAAATAATTTCTCCTTGGCTAAAGAGAACTGGCGCAAACCTGTAGTACTTGACACTAACGACCGCAGGGAGGTATGGCAGAGTAAGGAGCTCCACGGACGCTTTTTCCGGGCCCTTCATGGGCCCGATGTAGACCTATCAGCGTCCGTAGCCTGGCTACGTTCCGGCGACCTCTTCGGAGAAACCGAAGGTTTTGTCTGTGCAATTATGGATGAAGTTATGATGACGAATAACTACCGCAGATTTATTGTGAAGGACGGCACGGTTGACATATGTCGGGCATGCCACCGTCCGGGCGAATCAATTCGTCACATTATCTCCGGGTGTTCTCGTCTAGCTAACGGTGAGTACTTGCATAGACACAACCTTGTAGCCAGGATTATCCACCAGCAACTTGCTCTAAAATACAACCTTGTGGAATCGGAGGTGCCGTACTATAGGTATGTGCCCGACCCAGTTCTCGAAAATGGCAATATCACACTGTACTGGGATCAATCCATCATCACTGACAGGACTATTGTGGCCAACAAGCCTGACATAGTGGTGGTGGATCGATCAGAGCGGCGCGCAATGATTGTTGACATAACGGTCCCGCATGACGGGAACCTCGTGAAAGCCGAGAAAGATAAACAAATCAAGTATCTTGACTTGGCTCGCGAGGTTGTCGACATGTGGGAAGTGGACACGGCGATCATTGTGCCGATAGTCGTTTCAGCCCATGGCTTAATTGCCAAGAGCCTCGACCAATACCTGAGGAGGCTCTCGTTAGGCGGCTGGATCAAGGGCTTGATTCAGAAAGCGGTACTCCTGGACACGGCTCGTATTGTTAGGAGGTTCCTCTCTCTGGAGCCCTGACCGCCGGTAGCTTGGACCCTGTTCCCGATACCGGTGGGCTACTATTTTTTATATTTTTAAATGTTTTTTTTTTATAGGAATATTTAAAAATGTAAATAAGTAAGTAAGAAAAATAAATAAAGGAAATAATAAATAAAGTGTATAAACGAATAAATACATGAGGTATAATAAGTGTGAAAAGCACAAATAAATCTCTAGTAATAGTTTCTGATCATCTCTTTAAGTAGCAACACTTATCACCAGTTACAGATCATTACCCTCGCTTAGTTTTGTTAAGTGGTTTTCATTTTCCCACACAATGCGAACTATCTCGGGAAGGAAAGCGGAATTTTCATTGAGAAAATTTTTCATTGATACACATAGTGTTAAAGTATTTTGCAAGACCTGTACCAATTTTAATTGGTAGAACACTACGTCGATTAAAAACATCGATAAATTGTAACGTTATTTTTTTTAACACTAGGATTTTTTCCTTTATCGTGGGTGTGTGTATATACATTTAAACTCACATACATAAACAGCCAGACCCAGAACAACTATCTGTAGGCCATAAATATTTGTTCCTCATGCTGAATACGGAGGCAAACATCCATCCTGACGTCAGAATGGCTGGTCAAAAAAATATCCATATTTCTCTAAATGTATCATATGTAGCAATTATTGAAGAAATGTAGCGAATATAAGCAATTGGATAGCAATTTTTTAATATACTTACAGAGCCGCTTGCCATAGGTATCCAGCCATTCTGATGCTAATGAACCAGCGACACGTCTAGAATATCTTTTGCTGAATTCCTAACGAAGCCTGAGTGGTACGGTGGGGGGGAGTATGGTGATATGTCACGAGCGATTAAACTAACGCTCCTATACGAGGTGGTGGAACAGTCCC
This sequence comes from Standfussiana lucernea, assembly GCA_964057025.1. Lineage (NCBI taxonomy): Eukaryota > Metazoa > Arthropoda > Insecta > Lepidoptera > Noctuidae > Standfussiana > Standfussiana lucernea. The sequence continues at coordinate 12,910,775 of OZ059796.1, forward strand.
TGGTTCCCAATATTTGAATGTTTCATCGGCATCACTACTGTCAAACTCATCATAAACATAACATCACGCCTTGTCATCCCCAACAGTTAGGCAGAGGTGTACCTAACAAGTACACCCAAATTTCGCCAGTTATGTTTAAGTCCAAGTAATAGGGGGGGCGTGCCTATTGCCATTAAGGGGTCACAGATCCAAAATCCGCGGCTGCTACTGAGGAGTTCCTGATGGAAAAACCCAATAACACTTTGCCCGACCCGGGAATCTAACCCAGGACCTCATGATCAGCAGTGCGACCATTTGACCATTGAGGCACTCTAAATATAACTTGCAAACCAGAAAATCACTATGTCTTTTGTCCCAGAAAATTAAAAACTTTCCGCTCGAGTGGAGCCGCGCGCTCTTCTAGTTTAGAGCGAAGGGTATTCCAGTTTGCCACTAATAGCTTTTACTGGTTCACTGGGTTATTGTGAGCACAGACCGCAACCGGAGTTTTTTCCTGAAGCAATACTTCAGGAAAAAACATCACAACCAACTGTAACTCCCACTGTAAAAGTACTACACTACACTCGCCCTTTGTAAATATATGGATGATATATACGTATTATACATGGTCTTACAATACTAGGTCTGCATGTCTAAGTTTTCTCATTATGTTCATACGTACATATTCTTCTTTGTATCTGTTCTGTATATCGTCAAAAAATTATTTAAAAATGTTATTTGATATGGCAAGAAAGGAGGTGTCTGACGAGATGACACGTAATGGAGAGTTATGGAAGAAGAAGACACGCAGCGCCGACCCCAAATATGTTGGAATAAGGGCAAGAGAATGATGATGATGACGAATGATGATTTAAAGGTTTTGTTTGTTTATTTGTTTTAAATAGGCATGATATGCAATCAAAAATTCTTTACCGTTCTGTAGCGGCACTACAAAAAAGTACTGCAGCTGCAACATAGTACAAAAAGTATTAAAGCGCCATCTATGGCACAAATAACTAAAATCAAAATTCTGAATCGCGCTATTAAAGTACTCCGCGACTTAAAACCGTGTAGCAAAACCCGACAATGACTGTCGGGCAGTAGCTCACCAGACACAAATACGTTCGTCACCTTAAGGCCTATTTTTGTTTGTATACGATAGAATCTGCTATACTCGTAGTAGGACAGCATAGTTTCCAGCCAGGGAGCCAGGGGGCTGTTGGTAAATATCTGTGAAATTGTCGATGGAAATCCTATGTAAGAATCAAGATGGCGGCGATGGCCGCCCGAGCCGGTGTAGCACTACAGGTACAGCTAGCGCTACAGACTGAGTTTTGTCATAATATCACTCTTCTGTCATTATTGTGTGGTAAGTGCCTAACTCGGTGTCAGAGTTTTATGCCGCCCATGGGCTTCTGACTTGGCTTTACATGCCGTAGAGAAATATTTCTCCTATAATGTTTCCTCATAATGTTTTCCTTCACCGAAGCAAGTGATAATTATTATACAATACACACATGAATCCGAAAAATCAGAGGTGCGTATCTAGGGTTCGAACTCGAGACCTATGACTTGGCAGTCCGACGGTCGCACAACTGGGCTAATAATATCACTTTTACAAAATGACACTTAGTCACTAAGTTGATTTTCCAATGACTTGTGGTAAAAGCAAGCATCAATAAATTTTTCATTCATGCTGAAAACTAATACAATAACCGTTCTTCTAGTCGACCCAGACTAGTCGAGATCTAAGTATACATCAGTGGAATCGACGGTCGAGCTAACTTCCAGTACAGTGGACAGGTCGAGGGGAGGGAGGGGTGAAGGGGAGGGCGGGGAGCTGAAGAGGGATGAAGGGGAGGGGGTTTTCCGAAACAACGGGCACGGAACGACCCTCCGCTTATAGACTCCTATTTACATAATCCGATGAGACGCAACACGTATATAACCAACTGTTACGGCGCCCTTTCCGTGTCCTTATTGCTTATGCTAGCCTGGTATTTGGGTTTGATTGGCAACGGTATTGTGGCGGTTTTGGTAGTCAAAAATAAATTGTTAATCATTATTGTGATCCCAGTTTAAGATTGACGAACTCTTGAAACCATAATTGATCAAAGTAAATTTGTTATCAGTTGATACCTAAGCAGACGACTTGCTAAGATTCCCGAATTTTGAGACTTAAATGCACTAGTTACTGACCTACTTAGGTATTCAAAACAAAAGACAGCGGAAAAGTAATTACGGTTTTAAAAAATGCTAGAAATAATCACAGAGACAATTTTAATCTGTTCGTTAAAATCCCGACGAACTGTGTCCAAATTCTGCCAAGGTAACGAAAAAAACCCTCCAAATTCAATTCAAATACCCACTAGGTACTGCAGAAAAACGATAAATTATTTCTTCTATTTCACGTTTTCTCCCCTAGATAGCTGAAACAAGACATTTTTATCACTCGGATCAAATTTTTGATGGTGAAATACTACGGCTTTCTTCGATTTTCGAATGTATAGTAACTTTGCTATAAAATCTTGGTCATAGTTTCAAACTACAATATCGAGCTCTTGAAGACCTGAAATTGACTGTCGGTTTTCTCACTTCTCAAATAGGCCCTTTTTTCTTGTTTTAAGTAGAAAAAGTCGACTTACATTGTTATTGAATTTACATAGATCCATTAACTAGCTACATTTACTAACTGCCTAGAACATTTAAAACTAAGACTCAGTTTCACTCAAAGGGTTCAACAAAGTGTCGTTTAGATAACAATTATTAAAACAATTTCATGGAACAAAACCCTTATTCTCTTAATGACTAAGTGCCTAAAATAATGGTCGTTTCCAACATCTGAACTTGCTAAAAGACGCAATATATTAGTTTTATTGCTGAAGTTGTTAGATGATAAAGAGCTTTATTTTGCCAAACACTTCCAGATCCAAAGCATGTAGAAAACAGGTCAGCTCATCCAGTGACCAACAATTTTGTTTGATAAACATCCATTACACAGAATAAATGAGAACAGAAAGACAACTGAATGAATATACGCACATGCATAACTTCAATCAGGAAATGTACGCTGATCGACATCGAGGGATATGAAGCAGCAATTATAAGAGTAGGGTAGGTGAGGCCAGACATCACTTATCTTTTGATTAACAGAATTTGTGGGATCGAGTGTTAGTATGTATACGTATGCTTAAGGCTCTGGGATCTTAAACCATAAACGTAAACTGCACAGTGCTCAAGGCATGGCTTAACCACTTTTACAAGGATGCTCTGTTAATTATTGTTCCTAAACTGACGGTTATGAAACTGTCAGTTAACGTACTAAATAGTCTGAAATTACTAGCTTCAAGATTTACAGGTTTAGTGAAGTGGATTTTGTGTTCCAACCAAAGTCAAAGAAACCTCTGCGTGACCACTGACGACGCCGTGGTATTGGCCAAGTTTTGGGGCAACAATTTTTTGGTACTCGCGTGCAAGCGACGCCTGTGTGAAGGATTGGATATGGCAAGAAAGAAGGTGTCTGATGAGATGACGAATAATAGAGAAGTATGGAAAAAGAAGACATGCTGCGCCGGCCCCAAATTAATTGGTATAAGGGCAGAAGTAAGCTGCTGTCGTGCTGACGATAAAAAGAGAGAGAAGAAGAATCGAAGTAAAAACGGTATTAAGTGGCCTGTGATAATAGTAAATTACTTTCTGCATGACCTAGAATCATTTGTTTTGCCGACTCTGAATCTTCCTACTCAGGCCACTCTCAACTCGCCTTCATAATTAATACGTTGGAAGTGAATAAACAGGGCTCCACAGTTGAAGTTATCGCCTGAATTACCATAACCAACGACGACGCGGATATAATGATGGAAAAGTATTCTGTACCGTGTTTGTTCGTATTCTAATGAAGTTGCGTTTTTATTATTATTCAGGGATGGAGGAAATGTGTGAATATTTATGTAGATTTTGTCACTTGAATTAATGAACTTTTGACCTTCCACGATTTCGTTTTGCATACGGTGCATGTGTGCAATAGTGACTAAAGACATCTACAATTCATTCCAAATAAGAATAGGAACGTCAATGACCTCTATCTGCCAACTGTCACTTTAAAAGTAAGTACGGCATAAGTCATAATCGATGTGGACGTCGGCGTTCTTATTCTTATTTGAAACGCAATGTACTTATTTTTGGTTTTCTACTAGTATAAACATGTCCATTTAAAAATCAGTAGCAAATCAGCTTATACGAGAACCAGATTCGAGGATATGGTGTGACAGCCACCAACCCGCATCGAGCCTTGGTGGATTACAGCTTACAAAGAGAAGGTGCGTGTCCCAGCAAAGGGAATATTATAGACTGATTATGCTTAAACATGCCCATAGGAAATCTTAGTTATCAATTCATAGGTTAAAATTAGAAATTGATTTACTAACGGATTACAAAGGCGTCAAGTACAAACATGAATGATCGTGTAATCAAGTAAAGTACTCGTATGTTTAATTACCGACAATGTATATTATGTACCATATGTGTACCATATATGATGTGAGTATATGTATGTGGATGAGTGAAAGGCGACTATCAAAAGGTATTTTCAGGGCAGATGTGAGTGGTGACGCCAGGAGGTGACGCCCTAGAAGGACGTATAAGTGAGGTTCCTCAGAAAGGTCGGGTGCGTAGTACTCCCAGCCGGCGTGCATGTATGACCAGATGTATGCACGTAGACGAGACAAAAGGAGTATGTAAGGATCGTAGCACTAACATATTTTATAAGTCGACTACTAACACAATTTTTATTTTATTTTATTGTATATGATTTTATTTTAATTGGTGTAATTTTATTTTAATTTCATTTCTGTACAATTTTATTTGAAATTATTGTTAATATTTTGTGTATCCTGTGGATTATTATTATCTGAAAAAAAAGAATTAATTAATAAAAAAAAAGTAGCAGGGTGGCGTGCTGTTGCTACCCCCCATGGGAAAATAGCGTGAATTTATGTTTGTATACCAACTAACTAATATAGCAGAAGTGTTTTATAATAATGTCACCTACCGAATACAGAAGGGTCTACGAGGTGCGCCTAAGATTGTTCATGTAGACCGATTGGCCCGATACTACGGGGCTAATGATGCTCGGGACGAGCATGTCTAAGGAGGGGGCAGTGTTACGTCGTACGTACGAGATCTTTCGAGAAAGGACGTGATTCAGTGTGTTTGCGCTAAAAACTTCCAGAAGCGTGCCATTATTATTAGTTCAAAGTTAAGTAGGTAACTACTTATAAAAAATATTAGGAATTGTCATTGTAATTTCGACCGTACGCCGAGGGCATAAAGTACCTACTTCTTTATTCGGTACAAGTAGGTTATTATTTTTTTGCCTACTACTTGGTAATGTTTTTTTGTTGATGTTTTTATCGAACCGTTCTACACATCGCCGGAATGTTCGTGAATAATGGGGTAGTATAAAAAGCACAAGCGCCGACACACAAGGGTAGTCTGATTCAGGCGATACAACGGAGCGAATCGAAGTGAACTAGAAGTGCGATATCCAAGCGAATAGTGATCAGTAGTGTACTTGTGATTAAGATTTAAGTGTTTTGTGTTTAATAAAGTTATTAAATTGTCTGATTGGTAGTAATTAATTTATCCCATACCCAGCTCGTAACAATAATAACCAAAAAAAAGACAGTAGCGAAATATTTAACTAGTTTCTATAGCTATTCAGTTTTTATTATCTTTGAGTCTTCAATGTCGATCGTGATTCTGAAAGCAAGCCAGTTACAAAATTGTCTGAAGATGGTAAACTTATGGTATACATACCTACTTTAATTGTAAACATATTATGGACTAAACATACTAAAAATGACTTAAAGCGTGTTTTGCAGTAATTTGGGTGCTAGATTCTTTCTTGTTAAGGTTATTTTTAATATGTATAACAATAACAAGTAAGTACTAAAATAACATAAGTTAATTCATGTATTAAGGTTATGAGACAGTTATAAGCAGCAGTTGTTAGCAGTCAGTTATAATTTTATTTTATATTTGCTTTTTTATATTTTGTATTGTGTACTTGTGGCGTGTGCCAATAAACGTTTTTTCTTTCTTTCTTTCTTTTCTTTCTTATAAGTTCCTGCTGTAAATAATTTATCAATTTCTGAAGGACATAAGTTTTCACATTAATTCCAATTTGATGATCAGTTTAAACAAAAATAATCGTTTCCTGTTCAGATGAGTATACTAATCGAAACATGATAATTAGTTTAATTTTTGTTATATCTGTATTAGTCGATACTAGCAAAACATTGTGCTAGTTGACTTTGCCTCTCCGCTGTCGATACCCTCTGCAATGCTTTCAGTGTTGCCCTCACACGGTTACCCAGGTCAATATCAACCAGGGTTAGCAGACGGAGACCTTTCTTCAGTATATCTGGTGCTACGCCTACTAACGATTCAGCCACGTTATTCGCAATCCTCTGCCTATGTGCATCACTCTCAATGATTTCATTATAAAACTCTGCGACTGGTTGCAAATCAACAGCGTTTCTTTGTAATGGGAGCAGCCTTTCTGTTGGTCGTGCCTCATCAACATAAGACATGGGCCCGTTGAAAGAGTTCGGGTAATAGTTCGGTGCATCCCTCATGTTATCCCGCACAGGCGGCCTCCCATCTCTATTGTAATTCCTATCATACAAAGGAGCATTTATTCTTGAATTTGCATGATTGACACCCAAACGGTAGTTTTGCGAATCTGGATAGAAAATCTTTCTTGCTTTGAAAACTAGATCAGGTGGTCCTGTTATACCGGGAACTAAGTTGTCTGGGTTGTATGCGCCTGTCTCGACATCTTTGAATTTATTGTCTACCCGACGATTGAGAACTAACCGTCCTACAGGTACGGTACGATAAGTTCCTCGTTTCCATAATCTTGTCATATCAAATGGATCGTAATCAATTCTCGACAAGTCGTCCTTTGTCAAAATATCCATTTCTAGTCTCCAAGCTGGGTAATTTTTCATTGCAATTGCGTTATATAAATCTCTGTTGTAATAGTCAGGATCTTCGATACCTATTGCTGCTGCTTGCGTATTTGTCAAATTTACCATACCTATCTCGGATCTATAATTGAATTTCACATAGAAACGTTCACCATGTTTGTTGTATACTTCATAGGTGTGCAATGGGAAGTAGTTTGACTTTCTATATCCATCTGGTATGCCAAGATCAGACTGTAACCATAGAAGCGCATGCAAAAAGTCAGGTTTCAATGTGATGAAGTCCCATCTTGCTGTGTTATCAATTATTCCAGTGCGAGGGTTTCTTCTAAAGGCACGGATGAATACAGGGAATTCAATTGGATCTTTGTACAAGAAGACAGGTATATGGAAGCATATCATGTCTAGATTTCCTTCGGTTGTATAAAACTTAATAGCTACAGCTTTTGTCTCTCTACTTAAGTCATTTCCGCCTTGATTTTGTCTTGCTGTTGAAAACCGAGTTGCTACGGGTGTTCTCTTGCCAATTACATTGAAGACATCTGATTTAATGTACTTGGAGACGTCGTGGGTGACTTCAAAGTATCCAAATGCTCCATAACCTTTGGCATGTACTAATCGTTCAGGTATTCTTTCTCTGTTAAGATGAGAGCCGACCATGAAATGATGTTTGTTGTTAAATATATCGGTATTCATCGTTATAGTGTCTCGTAAGTCGATTGGGTCTCCTGTTAGCTTGCTCCATACTCCTATGGGTTTCTGAAATATAAAACCAAAATGTTTTAACACATGGCAATCAGCTCGTCTATTATTTTATGGGACTTAAACATAATACACTCTACTCTTTAGGGATAAACAGGTGCTGTCAAGTGATTTCATGCATATTTAAAATAATATTTATGTCAATTACTTCAGTTCACTTCGATTCGTTATGCATATTTTATACTAGCTGGTGCCCGCGAACTTAGTACGTGTGAAATTGTTCTAAAAATAGGACTTCCCTATCCAAATAGGGAAGTACTATTTTTAGAATAATTTTGTTTACAATTTCATGGGTTTTAATTTTTTTGTACAAAACCCTAGCCTTTTAACCTAAGTTACTCTTTATAACATCAGCTATCTTTCAGTAAAAGTCCCGTCAAAATCGGTTTAGCCGTTTCGGAGATTATCCGGAACAAGCAGACAGAAAGACACACAGAGAGACAAAAATTTAAAAAAAAACTGAGTTGTGGAGGTCAGATTGACAGTCGCTTCAACTAAAATTACTGTTATGCAGTCAGCCTGGAAGCCGATCCTAACATAGTTAGGAATAGGTTAGGCAGACCGCAATAAAGAAGAAAATGGCAAGAGAAATTAGAACTAAACACGTTTTCATACCGGGTGTAATTGTCTAAACTCGGTCAGCTGTTGTGTGAAAGCATCTTCCGTCACATTTTCGTATCGAGCGGCAGTCACGTGTTTTATAATCGCGCACACACAAATACAGACTATAAGTTGCCTCATCCTCACTATCATAAGTGAAAACGTTGCATAGTTTCATCAACTTTATATACTTGTAGAGCAATTTATAGGTACTTAAGTATAGGAAAACGTGAGTTATTACAACCACTGCACGACTTATAATTTTTGTTAGTCTAGTTTTATTGGTTAAAATCATAATTGGCAGCTTTGTTCCAGCCAATGTGAAAAGGGGTCCACCCCTTTTGCACTCGTCTGTGCGAGTCTCATCTAGGTCTTCTCGATTCTTTGTAGGTTGGCAGATACTTTCAAATATTTTGTAGTCGCTGATATTGTTTTGTTTTTTAACAAAACACAGAAGGCTGTAAACAAAACACGAACCGAAAGTGTCGTGCACAAAGGGTGACCATAATTTCGAATCAAAGCTTCAAGAAAAACATAACTGTTCGGAAAGAAAAATGAGTTGTTCTGTCTCTGACAAGAGCCACTAATCAATACAGTACTGTCCAATGAAAAAATAGCCCTGTACATTTTTACACAGATATTATGTAGAAATCATTGGTTATGTCCGAATTTACAAATACGTTAATTAAGATATCCTATCTAATCATAAAAACATAAAGCGTGCGTTTATTAAAAATTTACATAATTTCAGGAAATTGTGTATTATCGGTAATGCCAACTTTAACACACTTTAACATTAGGTTACAAAATTACGTACTTTCTAGGGTTATTCTACTGCTCCCTAACAGTCATTTTTTATGTATAAAAGATTTAGGTACATTTTTCTTCAAGTTCAAACTTCTAAATGTCACTCTCTGCCAATTGGCAAAGGGGTTTGAATATTTTGGCGTGCCTTATTCCGCCATTTTATTTCATTTTTTAAATAGCAGCCACGCACAAAACCTGTATTAATTAATCATCAACATCATTTCAACCGAAAAATGTCCCCTGCTGGACATAGGTCTCCTCAAAGATCACCACAACGACCATCATCCAGCGGGTTCCTGCAACCCTCACCAGGTCGTCGTCACCAGCGCTGCGTCTTTCGATAAGCAGTCGCCAATCTAGAACTCTTCGGCCAAGTTGCAAAGTTGTAAGAACTGATGCGAAGAGTGTAACTTTGATAGCTTATATCTCGGAAAAGTGACGCTTTAGAAGACTTCGTCTTAAACAATAATTTTTATATTGATACCAGTATACCAGCTATTGATTATACAGCCAGGCATACTTAGTAGGTATTTTTTTAAGAGGGGCTTTAGACGACTAACTTTACTGTGGGTGAAAGATCTGACGACTACGGCATCTTTTTCAAATAACCCAACACTGAGTTTACGAAATAAATATGTGCGGTTTCCTTGAGTCATTAAATATCTACTTACTGCGATACATACGGTCATAATGTATTTTAAATTTTATTTTAGTATTAAAAACATATCAGTAGTATAATAAAAATAAATATAATATAATAAATATATTGTCTCAATATTGTTTCATCGTTCGAAAGGTTGCTGCTGCTTTTAGTAATATGTATTTACATTTATTTTAGAAAATTAAATTATATAACGTAAACACGTGTACAGTCAATTCTTTAATAAAAAATAATAAAAGCATGTTGTTTAAAAAATAAAAAAAATTGAAAAATTGCCAATTATTTTAAAGTTAGCTTGTAACCTAGGCAACTACTGTCATTTATTTCAGGACAGTAAGTAATATAAAAACACGTGTATTGATGTATGTACACGTGGAAGTTCATATTCCAACTATCCTAAAATTATTTTACCTCTTACGTAAACCTACGAAAATAAAAGGTCACTCTATAAGATAATACTACTAATAATTAAAGTAACAAGGACAATAAGCACGTTAAACCACGTTGTTTACCGTAATGTTTATTTGCCGATAAGAAAATGAATGTCAAATAGAACCTCCTTTGTTTTTTTGTGTTAATACTTTTTTTAAAGCAGTTGATTCCCATAGATAAACTTTTTAGTTGTACGGTACGTTAGTACTTATATCTCGATGGTTGTACGTTTGTTTATGAATGAGGCAGTATACTAAAATTAAAAAAAAAACTGTGATACTTAAATATGTATAAAACCTACCATGCAAGAAAATAATTATGGACGCGGACGTAAGCCAGGCAATATAGTTAATATGGAAATAAAAAAAAAATGTCAAAATTGTTAATGAATGACAGTTGTTTGACAGAACATAAAAGTGATGGTATTCTGTTCAGTTTCAGCGCTAGGGTGGGCCGCGAAAGCTAAATTTTCTTACGTAAGACAAGTTGTATTTCGCCTTAGCGCATCCTCCTCAATGAATTCATTGTGATTTATTAAGACGCTAAAACAATAGTGTTGTTATGTGTGTGTGTTGTTAGTTGGTGTCAATCCCTTAGCTATTATTAGATAGGCAGTTGCTCTGTTGCAACCAATTAAACTACAAGCGACCCAAACATGGTTAGAAAAAAAATATACGGACTATGATCAAGATCTTCACGTATGTCAATAATTTTTATTTGATTGATCTAAGTTAGCTAAACTCTTAACTTTCTATTATATTGGATTTTTATTTCTTGCAACTGATGAGACGATTTGGATTAAATTGATCGCATTTAATTATTAGCTTTTTTCTCATGACTCATCGTAATAATAAGCCGAACTAAAAGATTTTGTAAGATTTGCTACAGCGCCTAACTCATCTTTCGGCTGATTAGTATCACTGTGACATTTTATAAATGTTACAGCTTCATAGGCACCTTTTAGCCTCGTACAGGACCGATAATAATTTAGGAATTATTCCCAATAGTCCCCTCTAGACCTGTCCTCCGGGGTGACAGCTGGGAATTGTCTTCCTAGTTGTCACCGGGGTGACAATTTGTGCCGACTGTTCCCTTTGAAAACTGACTAGAGGGGACAAATGGGAAGTCTGTTTCTCAGTTGTCCTAATGTAGCCTTTAGTCATGCTATACCCCAATACCAAATTTGGTTCTGTAAAAACGCGGCAAACTGATGGATGCTCTGCTTTCCTTCGCCATGACTTATTTATTATAATCGAGCTATGTCCAACTTTTTCATTTTCTTTTATTTCCACCGTAGTAATCTTACGATTTAGAAATTTTATTTTGATTATTCGGGGGGTGAGAAATAAATTAAGTCATAAATGGAATAAAACAAATAAGACAAATCTAAAAAGGACAAAGATATTTGTTTTTAAAAATTATACAAACAGTATTTTTTTTATAAATTGTGGGTCCGGTTCTGCTTAACCCGGGGATAAGGATGATGTTATGTTATCTACCAATATTATTATAAGACAACACTGACAACAGAATAACACTGCTATACATAGCCACACCTGACGCTACATATAAAATATTCTTTATTCTTTGTAACATTTTGTATACTATTTATTTGTATACTTATTCTTTGTATTATAAACTAAGTTGTTCTCATTAACATTGGCTATACACTGTTCGAGTTGACTCCGCCGCTCCTGCGGTACTACAGCCCTCGCTGCTGCTAACGCTGTTCTTACATTACGACCCAACTCAATATCCACCAGGGTCAGCAAGCGAAGGCCTTTCTTTTCTACGTCCGGAGGCACGTTTATCAGCGTCTCTGCAATGTTTCTAACAATTCTCTGTCTGTGTGCGTCAGTATCTACTATTTCGTTGTAAAATTCGGCCATTGGTTGCAAATCTATAGCATTTCTATGTAAAATGAGTAGTCTATCAGTCGGTCGACTCTCATCTACGTAAGGCATCGGTCCATTGAATGAATTCGGGAAATAATTCGGTGCATCCTTCATGTTATCAAGAACAGGCGGTATACCATCTTTATTGTAATTCCTATCGTACAATGGAGCATTAATTGCTATGTTATCATGATTTACTCCCAATCGATAGTTTTGTGTATCGGAATAGAAAACCTTTCGAGCTTTAAAAACTACGTCAGCTGGCCCCAGTATGCCTGGAACTAGATTATCGGGACTGAATGCAGATTGTTCATTGTCCTTAAAGTTATTATCAACTAGTTTGTTGAAAACCAGCCGTCCAACTGGCACTGTTCGATAAGTCCCCCTTCTCCAGAGCCTTGTGACGTCAAATGGATCATAATCCAACTTATCCAACTCGTCTTTTGTCAGGATATCCATTTCTAGTTTCCATGCTGGATAATTTCCTGCAGCGATTGCATTGTACAAATCTCTAGTGTAATAGTCAGGATCATCAATAGCGATGGCCATCGCTTGCTCATTTGTCAGATTAAACAATCCAAGCTCAGTTCTGAAGTTAAATTTGACAAAAAATTGTTCACCTTGTTTATTGTAAATCTCGTACGCATGAATCGGGAAGATATGCATCTTTCTGTATCCATCAGGTAATCCAAAATCTGAGAACAGCCATAATATAGTGGTCAAGAATTCTGGTCTTAAACTAATAAAGTCCCATCGCACAATATTATCTAAGGCATCGGTACGAGGGTTTCTTTTAAGACTATGTGCAAAACTGAGGAAGTCTAGTGGATCTCTGTATAAAAATATGGGAAGGTGCAGACATAAGAGATCCAGGTTTCCATGTTTGGTGTAAAATTTAATGGATAAACCTTTTGTTTCTCTGACTAACTCAGTTCCTCCAAGATTTTGTATTGCTGTAGAAAATCTTCCGACTACCGGCGTTCTCTTCCCGATTCCATTGAATAAATCAGCTGTAGTGTACTTGGAAACATCGTGTGTTACTTCGAAGTATCCAAAGGCACTATAGCCTTTAGCGTGTACGACTCGCTCGGGTATCCGTTCTCTGTTTACATGAGAACTAGCGCGAAAGTGGTTTTTATTGTTAAATATGTCACTGTTCAAGCTTATTGTATCTCTTATGTCTATTGGGTCACCCGTTGTCTTCGTCCATACTCCGATTGGTCTCTGTAAAACAAAAAAAAAATATTTTGAGCCTTGCTGATGGTTCAATTTTTGGGGGTTTAAGTATTATCTTTATACAATTCCAGTGAGCAAAAGTTCGTTATTCTTCTCCTGCTAAAAGGTTTGACATATTTTATGTTTTTTTTACGACATTTCCTGGATTGTTCATAGCTTTAGTTAGACTCGATTGGTGGCGGTGTTGTCCACATCCATAACTGTGACAGGACAACGCCTGCCTATCAAGTCCATTTGTATTATATTATTTAAAAGAACGAGAACTAAGAACGCTTAAAAACTAATGACTGTATTCATTTAACCAGAATTCTTGTTATACATAAAGGTACTCACTGGATGTCGTCGCCGAAAGTCAAGCAACTGTTGTGACACAGCATCTCCCAAAGTCTCGTTGTGATATTGGTAACTCGTCACATATTCCACGGCTACACAGACACAAATACAAATTACAAGCTGCCACATCTTATTCCTGAAAACGAAGTGGAAATTACATAATAGTACCACCGTTTTATATAAAGAAACCGCAGGGAAACTAGTGCTATTATTACTGCTATTTCATGATAATTAATGAAGCAGACAAAAAAATGTACCTAACATTAAAATCGATATTTTTGAGGTTTGAAAACAATCGTCTTTGTCAAAAGAATCATCAGTTAATCGTTCAGAATCACGGGAATAAGCAGTGGGTTTACAGTCCCAAATATCTATGTTGCTTTGTATCCTTCGTCCTGTTAATTATTTTAAATTACTTATAATTTCGTCTGTGATTATGAAACAAGGTAATAACGGATCCTGCACGAAGCCGTCAACCAATCATTCTGTACATCCAATTTAGTAACTCTACGCAAAATATATTCTTGGGAAACGACTTTTATTTTTGCGGTGAAAAATCACGTTTTACGGTAAGACACAATGTAACGCACTCAAAACATTGTACTGACGGTAGCATTGATTATGACAGGGTTTATCGAGGTATTTTTGAGTATAGGTATCACATTAAAAACTTATATAAAAAAAAACCTCTTGTTCCCAATATCCCCCATATACGTATGGTCCAGAAAAACAAAAAATTGATCACAATGACGGTGAGTACAAGCGCCTTTCGACTTCGTTAAGGGTATTTTTACACCCATTATTATCTGCTCTTAAACATACTTATTATTTTTTACGAAATTGAAACTTGTGCAACTAGGATGTTCTAATAATGATGCCAATGAATAGGCGGGTATTATTATCACGTTATGCGTTGTTATTCAATAAAATACAGTATCTTTTAAACGCCATATCGAATGTATTTCGCGCCAAATATGTGAATTACAAATATTTATTTTTCAATAAAATAAAATAGCTACTGCCTCGTTGGTTGTTATTTTTTTTCGTACTTATACGAATGAACACGTAACAAAAGCTATTATATATATTCTAGGAACTTTACTGGGAATCTTTTTGAAATTCGAGGAAATTCCTGACGTATAGGGACGCTTATTTTAAATAATTCCCACTGAATATAATGCGTCGGCTATATGACCCCAATCTATATAAGTCGCGAGTTAATAGGCTTCTTTTGGGTTTGGTCGTTCCATCGTCCACTTCATCTCTGTTCTCAGGACAAGATTGAGGTCAAGAGTAATTGAGGCCATTTAATATTCAAAAAAAATACTTGCGAATATACTACAGCCTCGTGGAAGGTTCGATTTTGATAACGAGAATTCGCTGTGTATAAACTTATCAATTACACTTAAAACGGGACATTTACCATTTAAAATAAAAAGCTCATTGACATTTCTGTTTCTTTTTTATTCTAGACATGAAAATATCATCAATATAAAAAAAAAAATGTATATGTATATAAAGTAGTGTGTCAAGGATCGCCCCATCCGCTTGCAATAGAACCGACATATTGGAAAATCAATATTATCATTAATGGTAAATATCCCGTTTCAAGTGATAATGATAACGTTAGTTACTATGTTAGTTTAAAAACATGCAACAAACTGTCGTACGTTGGTCCTGTTTTCAAGAGAAACGTTGTAGCGTGAAACTAGAAGCCTAAGAAAACAGCAACAGGTCTTAACATAAAGTCTGGAAATGGCCCAATTCAAATCACTGAATCTCGACACGTCTATAAATATGAATTTAATTTTTTGTCTCAAATAATTAAAATACAAAAAATAAAAACCCGCGCAGACCAAGGTCTAACCCGTGATTAACTGTGAAATCTAATTGAAATAACTACACGCAAATAGACTTAGGTATCAAATTAAATTATTTCCTAACTGAAAGACGATTAATTATTTACCCAAAATGCAGATTTCAATTATGCCCCTTATTAAATGTGGAAGGATAAAATGTTTATGTTAATTCACCAAACCAGCAAATAAGCAAATAATCACTTAATAAGTCCGTTTTGTATACAATTATACATCAGTTAGTTGGAAAAGTAGTAACTGTGTTATGCAATTCGTTTATTGAAAACAAAATAAAATAAGGGATATGATATTCGTCCAATAAATTTAAAAAATTTCACACTACATAAATATACACTTAAACAAACATATCTGAACAGACGGGAAAAAAAGAAACTAAAGTAAATGTACCAAGTTTGACATATCGATATAAATTTTCTTAACAAGCAACGCCAACTTGAACTGCACACTTAATGGTGTCATCTTTACATAGTGTAAAACCAAGTCGCTTCCCACCGTCTGCACGCTTAGATTTTTTAAACTACGAAACGGATTTTAATGCGGTTTTCACCAATAGATGAAGTGATTAATGAGGAAGGTTTATTATATGTATAATACATACATATTAAAGTAGAGAAAACCATACAAGACTATTTCAAAGATTGGTCGTATAAAACATATTTTTGTGCGCTTACATTGCAAACGCTGGCTAAACCCTACGAGATAGATCAAAATAATGCACAACATCTTAGAAGATAATATCAGAGATTTAAATTCGCGGGGGCAGAGCGGCTGTCGGCGTCGGGCCGTACGTACTGTTAGGACACGCTTTAGAAATCCCTTTAAAAAAAAGATTATTGAAGGTTCATTGATTTTAATAAGTGAAAGGCACAAATAGAGTATTGAAAAAAGGAAATTTGGTCAATATTCTGACTTGCGACCTATCCGGTAGGAGTCACAACCCGAACTGCGCTATTGCCTGACCAATGCACTAAGTCTAGAAATAAATAATGATGTGGTGCTGACTAGTCACTTAAGGGTGTATTCTGGGGATGTAACAGAACGAACCTCGGGAAAGGTGTGTACGTTTAGACGACCCGCCCCGGGGCGGATCGTATATCTTTTATAATTTGAATTGGTTTTGTTTTGTGCCAGACTTTTCAAAACAGTAAAATATCTCTTTGTGTTAGCAAAGAGATTATATCCCAACTTTTTCGCCGGTGATCGTAACACGATATCACAAAAATTGGAAGATTAAAACAATAATCCGAAACTTTCATCGAATATATTAAAGATTTTTCATTTACATAAGCAAGACTACATTTTCTATATCTTACCGGTGATTCAGGCGAGACGCAAGACCAGCCGAATTCTCATACAAAATTGGGCAGTGTCCTTTGATATTGACAATATTAAGGCATACTTAGGCATTGCGCTCTTCGATCATATCTCTCTTTGAGAGGTGTCATTGCTGTAGCCTTTGAGATCTTCAACGCTTGTCTTACACGTCTTCCGAAATCTGTATCTACTAGCGTAAGGAGCCGAAGTGCTTTCTTTTCAATATCACTTGGTACTCCTTCTAGTGAAGCAGCAAAGTTATTGGCTATCCTCTGTCGGTGTGCATCATTCTCCACAATTTCATTGTAAAATTCAGACATTGGTTGTAAGTCTACAGCAGTTCTCTCCATAACGAACAGTCTTTCTGTTGGTCGTGCTTCGTCTACATAAGGCATGGGACCATTGAAAGAGTTCGGGTAATAGTTCGGAGCATCCTTCATGTTATCCCGTACAGGTGGTTTCCCATCACGGTTGTAATTCCTGTCGTACATGGGAGCATTTATTCTTGAATTTGCATGGTTTACTCCCAAGCGATAGTGTTGAGTATCAGGATAGAATATCTTCCGAGCTTTGAACACAGAGTCAGTTGGACCTACTATTCCTGGAACTAAGTTATCTGGATTAAAAGCAATTTGCTCAACATCTCTAAAAACATTGTCAACGTGGCGATTGAAAACTAAGCGACCAACTGTTACAGTTCGGTAAGTTCCTCTTCGCCACAGTCTAGTAATGTCAAATGGATCATAATCGATTTTTGTTAAGTCATCTTTCGTTAAAATATCCATTTCTAATCTCCAGGCTGGATAATTTCCTGCAGCGATTGCGTTGTATAGGTCCCTGTTATAATAGTCAGGATCTTCAGCTCCTATGGCTTGCGCTTGGACATTTGTCAAATTAAACAAGCCGATCTCAGTTCTTAAGTTGAATTTGACGTAAAACTTATCGCCATGTTTGTTGTATACTTCGTATGTATGAATTGGAAAATTGTTCATCTTTCTGTATCCGTCTGGTAATCCAAGATCGGATAGCAGCCAAAGAATTATATGTAAAAATTCAGGTTTCAAAGTCAGAAAATCCCATCTCATTGTGTTATCAAATATTCCAGTACGTGGATTTCTTCTAAAAGCTCGCACGAAAGAAAGGAATTCGATTGGGTCTTTATATAAAATTGGTATATGTACGCATATAAAGTCGAGATTTCCTTCTCTCGTATAAAATTTTACAGCTACTCCTTTCAGTTCTCTGCGCAGGTCAGTTCCTCCAAGGTTTTGTGTAGCTGTAGAAAATCGTCCTACTATTGGTGTTCTTTTCCCAATACCATTGAATAAGTCTGCTTTGATATATTTGGATACATCGTTGGTCACCTCAAAGTATCCAAAAGCACCTGTGCCTTTAGCGTGAACCACTCGTTCAGGTATTCTTTCTCTGTCTAGATGAGACGTTAGTAGGAAATGGTGTTTGTTATTGAAAATGTCTGTATTCAATGTTATCGTATCTCTGATGTCTATCGGATCTCCTGTGAGTTTCGTCCACACGCCTATTGGTCTCTGAAAAAGAAAAATATAAAATGATTTAGTATTTTGTTGCAATTTTGCCGTATCGCAATATTTATCAAGAAATGCCCATTACACATTTGCCAATGAAAATTATTGAAAAATCAACTTTTAAGTTAATAGGATAACACTATTCACATACTGGATGTCGCCGTCTAAAATCAGCCAACTGTTGTGACACAGCATCAGCGGTTTCATTATAACATTGATTTCCGACCACATACCCTAAAACTACGCAAATACAAGCACAGACTACAAGCGACCTCATCTTGAGAGGCAGTAAACAGTTTATTGGTTGCAACATTTATATAATGTAGGAACGGGAAAGTACTTCCCGATCATTGGCATAATGCCGGGAAACAACAGCAAAATGTTTTGATTTTAATTGAATTAAACAGTATAATATTTTGGGATGATTGGCATGTATCCATTTGATACCGGATGTTTATTAACTTTTAGATGAGCTAGCATTTATACTTTTTTTGCTCTTGCTTGTCTTTTTCGTGCTAATAGTGCGGAAGGTATTGTCAATCCGACGAATTCTTTTTACACGGGCTGAAAATCATATCGAATAATAGTTTAACCATAGCATAGTAGGTCTCTGAGCACCAGCTGCTCCGAAAGTGGGGAAATCCAAAGATCCATGGTTTCCCCCATGACTAATTTTCATTTGTATGATCAGTGATAAACAACTAATAGAAATGAATTTAATTCAGCATAATTGCTCGCGAAAATTACGCGCTGCCTCCCGTATTATAATGGACTAGCGGTCGCCCGCGGCTCCGCCCGCGTGGATGTCGGTTACCGCTGCAAAAAGCCTACCCAGGAAAGACACGGTCAGCAAAATGATTCCCAGGTCAATTCACAGACACCGACAGTAACATTGACGACGCAGTCATTATCCGCAGGCTGCACAGATTGTCTTTCTGTGTATGTTAAGTTGTTAATGATGAAAATATTTAAATGTAATTAATACTAAGTTTTCACTTCTGCCGGCAGTCCCGGAGCGCAACCCGTTGTTTAAGGATAGATAACTAAAGCGATTATTGTAGAGCTTCTCCATAAACAACATTTGACGTTAAATTATTTTCAGGTAACAAAATATACTGATGGTCGGGAGCCCCGACCCGTGATAGGGCAACGTAAAGTTGCCCATGCGTAAAACATTCTTTTCGTAAATCAATTCCTACTAATTTGAATGTTTGGCCCTGGGATTTGTTTATCGTTAGTGCGAAAGAAATTTTTACTGGAAATTGGAGCCTTTTGAAGGGTATAGGCAAATCAGTAGGGATCATGGGTATTCTTGGTATATGAGCTAATTCACCAGCTGCAGGGCCGGTGATAATCTTCGCTACTATTAAATTATCTTTTAGCTCCTTTATAAGAAGTCTCGTGCCATTACACATGTTGGGGGGGCTTAAATTTCTGAGAAGCATTATCGGCGTGCCAACTTTTAACGACAGTTCATGAGGTGGTAGCCCAGCGGGGTTCAGAGAATTTAAAAATTCCTGGGGGTAGTGCACAGCGTCCTCGATGTTAGTGACGGTGTCTATGGATTTATAGCACTTAACTTCACCCGGTACTTTCTGCATAATTAAACTGTTTATTTCGTTGACTGTTTCATTCCTGGGAGAAACTATTGCTCTACAACACAGCCAACGAAAATCATTTTGATGTAAGTTTTCGATGTCAGGATATATAGCATCTATCAGACTATCTAAATTATGGACTATTTGGCCTAGAGACTCATCCAAAGTAACCGCATAATCGGTGCCCAAATTTAAAGATGGAAAAATTCCTTCTCCAAGTTTCAGCAGCTGTTGTGGAAAATTGCTATGCGTATTTCCATGTAGATGAGCTCTCATATTGGTGCGCAAATTCAAATGTTGAACAGATGTCCAAAGGTGAGACGATTTTAAACATGCCTTCATAATATCTGCTCGCGTACCTCTGTTGACGACTGGAAGCGTTTGTCGGAAATCTCCAGCAAATACAAA
Organism: Standfussiana lucernea; assembly: GCA_964057025.1. Lineage (NCBI taxonomy): Eukaryota > Metazoa > Arthropoda > Insecta > Lepidoptera > Noctuidae > Standfussiana > Standfussiana lucernea. The sequence goes on from OZ059796.1 coordinate 12,931,210, forward strand.
AGTGATACCACCCATGACATTAGCAGAGCTTCGGAGGTCTTTTAAAGTACGGTCCACGGCCTCCACATGAGCTCTATGACTCATGGTGCATTCATCCCATATTACCAACGACGCGTCTTGCAGCAACTTACCAAGAGGCCCATTTTTCCGAATAGAGCACGTAGACCGTTGATCTAAAGATACGGATAGCGGGAGTTTAAACGTAGAGTGAGCAGTTTTTCCTTCGTTCAAGAGAGTTGCAGCAATTCCTGACGAAGCAACTGCAATCGTTATCTTCCCTGATTGCCGTATCTTAGCAAGTATCAAATTTGCGAGAAAAGTCTTTCCGGTGCCTCCTGGTGCGTCCAAAAAAAATAATCTCCCCATGTTATTGTTCACGCTGTCCACAATAGTCTCATAAGCATGTCTTTGATCTGGTACTAATTTTGGCACATTGTCATTAACAAACGCTGTTAGATCATTTCTGTTATACTGTTGTACCATTGTGTCAATAGTATTATTCTGGGTACGAACGGGAGAAGGTAATCCAAAATCACTTAAATTTTTGTCGTTTAATTCTAGAAGTTTGTTTTCTATTTCGATTAATCCTTCATTATAAATGACTTCAGTGAAGGGTAAAGTGTTATCCTGATTTTGTTGTCTGATACGATGTCTAATATCTTCACAGAACTGATCTTTGAAAGTATCCCATAACTTCAATGGTTCCGATGGTTGACAAAATAAAAGTATGACTACGAACAACTCCCTTAGTTTTTTTGGACAATGTGATAACGAAGCTTCGCTTAAACTGTTACCCCAATGGTCATCGTTTTCAAGTAAACCTCGGTCACGGCAAGCTGCTTGATACGTCTCTTTGACAATACCGTTTACAGTTTTAAGGTATGCAAATGAGGTCGGACCGCGTACGTGGTGCAGTAGAATCCTAAGATAAAAACACTCTGATTGGGATGGATGTATCCCGTAGACTCTACCTAAAGCGGTATCTTTTTTTATCCCCGGATGTTCAACTACATCTTCACCACGCCTCCTTCTAGTGAATTTATTATTTGCCCATGTATAGTATTGCGGGACTTCATGATACAGAAGAGTTTTCGCGAATTCATCTTCATTACAGAGAGCAAAAAATGCCAGTAATGTTGTATTGCGTGGGTTTTGGACCACTTGATGAGCTGTCCCTGGTGTAAAATACACCCTTTGACCGTTCTCTAGATGAACGGCCAAATGCACTACAGTAGGATGCCGGTCGTGAACGGGAAATTCAAATAAGCGCCAGACAGCTTCAGATGTGCTTATGTACCTGCCATTTAAATAGTTTTCAACCTCATCGTGTGGGTTTCTAAGGCTAAAAGTTGCCTGATCTGAACCTTTATTTATATACTTACATATATATTTAATGGCTTGGACAGAGTGGCAATACTCCACGTTTATATGAGCGTTAAAAGTCTTACATAGTAGCGGGGAGTATGGAACAATCCACCTATTATCTATCGTCACCATGTTGCCCCTGATTTGTAGCGTAGTGCTCCGACCGCCATTTCCTGTATCGCGCCTACGATAAACTGGATACCCATCCTCTCCGGTCTGGGTATCGTTCATGAAACGGCGAGGGTATTTTTTTGTGCAGACACCGTTCTTCATGCATGGTGCAGCTAAATTATGTTCTCCGCAGGGTCCATGTACCATATTTTTAGTTATAATGTCGTGTAGTACCGGATCAATTTGTTGATCGGGTAGCTCCGCAACTATGACACTGTCGATCTCATCTGGTTGTATTTTAGTTTCTAGCCAGAAAAGCAAATGACAATGAGGTAAACCGCGCTTTTGCCACTCCACACTTGCCATATAACATTTTACTTTACCGAATATCTGTTCTTTGACAAATAATTTGATGAATTTCTTCATCTTTAAATGAAATACACGTGAAATTATGTCATGACGGTCGAAAGACCGTTGTCCTGGTAGCAGCTCCGCTTTAATTTCAGGCCATTCGGGGTTACATGTAAAAGTGACAAATAAGTCAGGTCTACCATAATTTCGGACGTACGTCATCGCGTCCTGCGTTTTCTCGTGCATGAAACGCGGAGAACCCGTAAATGACGATGGCAATATGACATGTTGACCGATATTTGTTGGGTCAACATTTGCGTCATGATTTAAGGCATCTCTGAGATGAATGTAGTCATCAGCCCTCAGTCTTTGTTGATTCCGAGAAATATAATTTAATCTTTCCGATATCATTTTCGCCATCATGTCAACACAATATTGACTAAATAAGTCTCTGTAATAATGTAACGGATTAAAAGAGTTAGTTCTAAACATTAATCTAAATGCATAAAATTGCATGCACGAAACAGTTTTATTACGCGCAGAACCCTGCTGAGGGATAGTCAAATAATAACCGTCTTCTCCTGTCGCAAACATTATAGGATACTGTAGTGGATCATAGGACCGATGTAGCTCAGAAACTCTTTTGAGCTGTCCGTCTCTACCGTGTAAGACTATATCCCTGGGACCTTTGTCTTCATCGACCAAGAGAACGGCTACCTCGTTTACAGTAGGAGCATTATATCTGCCTCTGTGTGCTGTCTGTGGAGTGCGATCTGAATGAATAATTAACTTTAAATTATCTGAGGAGTTAAGTTCTAAGTTTTGTTTAAAACTTCGTATATACACGTTATGATTATTCAAAGCGGTCTGTAATTCACGAATTAAATCCATTTTTAAGGTTGGTGCGATGCTTGATCGCAACGATAACTGGTCTGCATCCGAAATAAAATATATTTGCAAGAACTGTGGGTTTTGGCCTGACGGTGGTAAAAGGCTACCAATGAGATGATACACCTGTCCTTCAATTTTAAAAGTGGGCATAAAATTTCCTTCCCTGATTTCTTTTGCGCCAAACGAAGTCATTTGAAAAAGACTATTGTATCTACGTATGTTTGTTAAAAAATGACCAGATAATGGATGGTTATTAGTTAAAAGATTTTTTATTGGTTGTGGTGGCTCCTGAAGGTTAGGAAGACAAATTTTACCTGAAGCACAGCACATACCATTAGGTTCGTCTGTCCATTTCTTGGCAGAGCAGTTAGAGCAGATCTTATTCATGACTCCGATTTGGACGGACGCTTGTTGTGCATAATCAACCTGCGGATCATATCTGAAAGCCAGTCTGTTGCTGTTAGCTAAAATTCGATTGCGAACTGTGTTTGTGGACAACTGCTGTCTCTCTGCTTGAGCTCTAAGTCGCTGCAAACGCTCGACACTCGACTCTCTTTCGCGCAACTGAGAGGTCCTTATATTTTGTTCATGAAGACGTTGGGAACGCTCCAGCCTCGACTCTTGAGCGCGTAGCTCGGAGGTTCTCAGACTTTGTTCGGCAAGGCGTTGCGAACGCTCGACACTTGACTCTCGTTCGCGTAAGTCAGAGGTCCTTACATTTTGTTCATGAAGACGTTGGGAACGCTCCAGCCTCGACTCTCGTGCACGTAACTCAGAGGTTCTCAGATTTTGTTGTGCAAGGCGTTGCGAACGTTCGACACTCGACTCTCGTGCGCGTACCTGAGAGTTTCTCTGATTTTGTTCAGCAAGGCGTTGTGAACGTTCAGGTGAAGATTCTCCCATACGACGTATTCTTGCTGCCCGTGCTTGAGAACTATGTTTAGAAAGTTGAGACCTGGCTCTCTTAGGCATTTTCAAATGTTTAAGAAAATGTTAATAGCGTGTAATAGTCTAGCTCTGAAAAGAACTGTTGTTTAGCCCTGAAAAGAACTGTTGGTTAGCCCTGAAAAGAACTTTTGTTTAGCTCTGAGAAGAACTTTTGCGTAGGTGTAGTTTTAAGAACGAAATCTAAAAAAAATCGCACGAAAATTATTAGACTTCGCGCACGACCGCTGCGTAGGGAGCCGACCTCGCGACTGAGCCGCGCGGGTACCTTACTCATAGATCTAAACTCCCCTCCCGCACGCGCACCCCCGCCTTGGTGACGCCCACTTCGCAACGGGCCGTGCAGCAGAAATCGTAATATTTTAATTTCGCCATAACTTCAAAACCAAACGTCCAATTTTAATCATTCAAAGACCAAATATTATCTCCATAAACTGTTCTTAGTGATGAAATCATTTATTTTGATAAGGATTAATAGCATGAGTAAAATAAACGCGTTTAAATGTAGTCCAAAAAAAATTCAAGATTTTTAAATAAAAAAATGGTTGCTGTGCCTCACTCGACATAGATGGATATAGTGTGTCGCGGACTTTTTTGTAGATATTTATAAGATCTACAATTAATTAGAACATTTTATGGTTCTATCTTTTATAGTTTAGGCAGCGTACGCAAAATAAGTAACTTTTCTGGTTGATTTTTTACACCTTGTGTCCGAAAAACCCAAATATCTTACGGAACCCTATTTTTTTCCAAAATAAAATATAGCCTATGTTACTCGTGGATAATGTAGCTTTCGAATGGTGAAAGAATTTTTAAAATCGGTCCAGTAGTTTTTGAGCCTATTCAGTACAAACAAACAAACATACAAACAAAGTTTTCCTCTTTATAATATTATTAGTGTAGATGTAGATATCTGTGATCATCAAGCATTAGATATTTCCTAATTACACAAACTATAATTCAAATAACTGAATACCTCTAAAGGGTTTATTGTACTCATCATTATAAACATCTTCAGCTGTGGCATCAAGCCTGAAGTAACAGAAAAATTTGCTGCCGAACATAAATGTGGCTTCGTACCTTCCCCTTTTCATAAACCAGCTTCTGTAACTTAAAGACAAATAGAAATTGCATTTACTGAAAAACATAATTAATTCAAAATAGACATGGAATTAATTCTCACAAAAACACCAACTTGCTTGGATAGTATCAAGCGGCGTAATCTCCAATCTCGTTAATTCTTGGCTCGACATGTTTATACAACAGTGGTTCCAGTAATATACCCTTAGGATTGAATACAGGATTTATAGGAAAATGTGTAAGTTTACTATTAAATAATGGCAGAATGTGAGGAATCTCATGGTAAACCGATATAAAACCAAAAAGGTTGACTGGTATAGAATTCCTTGTGGTATTGAGTCCGCCTATGTACCACTATTGTACATGAAGTTTAAATAAGTAAATAAATAAGTAAACTTTTGATAGGCAGCAGCCCTGTGACTAGACTGGCCCGCAAATGGTAATGGTACGGGACCTGGGAATGATTATGACCTCTGGAGTTGCAGATGGTACATATGTGAATATTGGTATGACTTCTCACTATACGAAAACAATCATTATCTTTACTTATAATCCAAAAAAGTTAGAATAGCATTATTATCTTTTTATCGTGTAAGAAAAAAATAGCAATAGGCTCGACCCCACATGGGACTTAAAACAAAACTGGAATTTGGATGGACCATTCAGTACACACCAAAACTAGTCTGCCTAATTTTTCGGCGATTGCAGGCGTGATGATATTTTATGTGTGGAAGAATCGCTTGGAAATCGCGTGAGAAACCAGCCGATGCTTCTATTTTCATGTTAGCTTTAAAAAACAGTTGTGGCTCAAGGATTTCTCCTTGCAGAACCCCTCAATCACTGTCTCTCTAACTCGTCCGTAAAGGAAAATAACTGTTGAATCTGTGTTGAATAACTTTACTAGCTTTGAGAAAAATTAATTGCTATGAATAATACATATTAGTCTTCAACCTATGTCCGAAGTACACTACTTAATATTTTTGGGTATCGTTACAGGATGTGTCGAACGTAATTGTCTATGAATTTAATACCTACCTGATTGTAGTAATCTGTTGTTTCCTTTTTATGTACAAAAAGTGTAGTTAGTTACAATTATGTTTCCGTTGCACGCTACTGCATTTATTACTCATATTAAGATTCATAGCATAGATAATCCTGATGTTTATACAGTCGAATTGGAAAGGATAACCACTATAACGGGTAACCTGAAATCAGGATAAATAAAAAGAAAAATAATTTTATTTTACACACTGACACATTTACCAGAATATTAGGAACATTAAAAATAATTTTCATATCATTCAAAAGCTAAAGAGTAAACCGCAGCCTATTTGTCTGTCAAACCAAATTAAACGCCAAAGAAAGTCACCATTTTATAAACAGTTTTAATTTGCAAAAAAAAAACAATTTATATAGTTTCTGCAAATATTAGGTTATTTGAATACAATAAGAATTAAATACTTTTTATTTTTAATCAAAATGGTTATTATAGAATACGTATGGCCTGTACCCCTTTTGTTGGAGGATTCTTTGGTGGTCCTTCAGCTGTTGGAAAGTTTCTTATTGGTAGGTTTGGAGGAGGAGTTGCTTGAGCAGCCAGCTGGGCTTGTGCTTCTGCGAGCGCTACCTCATAACCCACTCTCACTCGTCTACCCAAGTCATGATCGATGAGCATCAACAACTTGAGCGCTTTTTGTACCACAGGCGGCGTGACCGGCACAAGGGACGCAACTAAATTGTTAATAAATCTTTGTCTATGTGCTTCATCTTCAAGAATGTAATTGTAGAAATTAGACGGGGGCTCCAAGTCGACAGCATTACTTTCCAATACTTGTAGCTTCTCCCTTGGTCGCTTCTCGTCCACATAAGGTATTGGGCCGTTGAAGGAATTAGAATAATAGTTTGGTGCATTCTTCATGTTTAGCCTGGTAGGTGGCGTGCCATCACGGACGTATGTCTTAGCGTACAGTGGCATGTTAACGAAAATTTTGTTGTGATTTCTTCCCAAACGATAATTTTGTGCGTCCCTGTAGAACGCTCTTCTACCTCTGAACAAAAACTCAGGTGATCCTGTAATACCGGGCACCAAATGTCCAGGATTGAATGCTCCTTGTTCTATATCTCTGAATTGATTTTCAACATTTCTATTTAATACTAAACGTCCTATCTGTACGGTGAAAAACGTGCCATTCTTCCATAGTCTGGTAACATCGAAAGGATCGTAATCAACTTTTTGTATGTCACGTGCTGTCATCATGTCCATCTCTAATCTCCACGCGGGAATGTTTCCTTGATCAATAGCATTGTACAAATCTCGGTTAAAGTAATCCGGATCCGTACCTTGTATCACAGCTGCTTCAGCAGACGTAATTGTTGAGATACCTTGCTCAGTTCTAAAGTTAAACCTTACATAATGTCTCTCACCATTCTTATTTGAAATTTCAAAAGTATGGATGGGGAAAGAATCCATCCTCCTGTACCCATCCGGAATTCCGTAATCAGCAAAAAGCCAGAAGAAGTTATGAGCGAGACCCGGCCTTTGTGTTATTAAATCCCAACGAGCTGTAAAATCGAATAGGTTTGTCTGTGGATTTCTTTTGGATGCATGTACTAGGTTCAAGAAGAACATCGGGTCCCTGTACAAATAGACGGGCGTTTGCAAACACAAAAGATCTAAATTGCCTTGTTTGGTATAAAATTTAACTGACATGCCCTTTAATTCTCTGCTGAGGTCAGAGCCTCCTATATTTTGTAATGCTGTTGAAAACCTGACTACTAATGGCGTTCTCTTGCCAACTCCGTTAAACACATCAGCATACGTGTATTTGGAGACGTCATTTGTAACTTCAAAGTAACCAAAAGCACCAGTTCCCTTGGCGTGGACCACTCTCTCAGGTATTCTCTCACCATCGAAAGTCAACATCGTATCGAGGAGTAACTGGTTGTTAAACTGGTCTTGGTTTATCGTTAGTGTCTCCCGAATTTCTGTTGGTTCTCCATTATTTTTCGTCCATAGTCCTATCGGCAACTGCAAAGAAAAAATTAAATAAAACATAAATTGTTTTATATACACACTCAAATCCCTTCTCTTTGTAATATATGACTCATATTTTGACATACTAATATTTTTATCTGAATAATTCAATAAATAATTTCCAAACCACTGCTTGTTGCAATTAAAATAACTAAAAATGAAAAAAATACTACTTTTGTCTACTACATTAAAGTAAATCAACACAATTCTTTGTACCCACCGGATGGTCCCGTTTAAAATCCAGCAGCTGTCTTTCCACTGGTTGATACGTGACATTCAGATATCTAACACTTTCCACATTGAGTACTACACAAACTAGACACGCAACGATCGCCTTCATGTTAGAAACGTCTGCGTGTTACGCACTAGGCCACCGAGACTTGCTTATATAGCCTTTATTAACAACCGATGAAATCAATCAACAAACTACAAATAGGTTTGGGCATTTAAAAGTGTTTTGTTATAGCTGTTGTACTATTAATTCCATAGTTTATGGTTCTGCGCGCGCATCTATGTATTTTTAGGGTTCCGTTGCCAAATGGCAAAAACGGAATCCTTATAGATTCATCCTGTCCGTCTGTCTGTCCCTCCATATGTCACAGTCCTTTTACTCCGAGACTGTTGGCACCATACAGTAATTTAAAGTAATCTAGAGAGTAGGTGCTTTCTATGAACCGCCACACAAATATGATGTGAAATTATTAGTGTCCGACCGAAACTGGTTTTTACGACCGAGACCGAAACCGAAACCGAATTTTGGCAACAGTCTCAGTTTCGGCCGAAACTGAAACTTCCTTGCGAGGATCACGTTTTCAGTGAAAAATAAAGGAAACGTTATTATAATCAGTTGGTCTTTATTTTTTTTTATCTTGAAATAACATAGCTATGCGGTTTCGATATTCCCACTTATTGGTATGATAATCAACATAAAAACCCCTCATTTATGAAAAAAATATTAATTGCGCCTTAAAAATACTTAAAATAGGTGAGATGTTTATTTGAGTAGTTAGGTTAAACTTGATTCTGCTATAATCGATGTATAATTAATGAATTGTTATAATGATTTTTTTTATGTTTACTACCTACTCTTGTACTATATCACGCAATAAAACTTACCGAATTCAAAATAAATCACACGAAAACTCACAACAAACAAAACGAACTGCAAACACAAGCCAGTCACGACATGATTAAGCACATGGACGCGGCAAAATGTCTTCGTCGCTTACTCGTTTGGATGGAATTTTACGTGCCGAACATGGTCATGTTCTCTCGCTGTGATCGGTCGATCACAGCGAGAGAACTCCCGAATGCAGTTTCGGTTTCGGTCGTAGTTTCGGCAGGTCTGCCGCCGAAACCGAAACTAAATCGTAACTCGTTTTTTTACCGAAACTCGACCGAAACCGAACTTTCGGTCGGACACTAGAAATTATTAAAAAAATCAAGTAAGGATAGGCTCTCCATACGTGTAACTGAGTGTTGCAGAACAATAGTTCAATGTATAAAACTGTCTATCGGTAGCTCTTATAAAATGATGTCGAGGTTCCTAAAACTTTTATTTTCTTAAGCCAATGGTTGATAAGATATCTGCTTCCAAAGGCGTCAAAATTCGAACCCCTCCCCCCCAATTTCTAAAGTAGGAGGAAGAAAATTCTGAAAAAAAAAACAGTTTTGTAGAATATAATTTATTAATTAATATTTCTTTATTTTATTTTATTATTGGTGTGTGCTAGCTGACATGTCACAATTATTAATTAATGCAATTGATTCTTTTTATATACTTTACACACAATTATTGTATAGAATCTGGTTCTTCTAACCTAACAGACAGATGTGTTGCTGGGGAGTTTGTTCCGCCACTTCTTCCCAGTTAAAACACTAGGAACTGGCGACATTTTGGGGGACTGTCTCTTGTAAACTTGACGTTCGAAAAGTGCTGATTATCAGCCTAATTTGAATAAATTACTTTTGATTTTGATTTTATTTGATACTATGAAAAACAATTTTAATTTTAGTTTTGCTGTTGAGAGTATATTTACATCAGAATAAGCGTTAAAAGTATTGTCACAAAGTTTTTGGTGCTACGGAACCCTGTGTGAACGAGTACGACTCGCGCTTGGATGTTTTTTTTTCATGATAATTTAACCAATATGATTTGTGTCACATAAATTTATTTTGGAAACCACTAATTTACACAGAAATACAGTCAAGAAAAACATTGTCATCATCTGCAAACCCTTTTCCCAACTATGTTGGAGTCGTATGGAGAGTATGCTGGAGTTTCCAGTCTAACCGGATGCAGCTGAATATCACTATCTAACATCCACAACCAAGTTAGTACTGAGTAATACGATACCCCTTGGTCAGACTGGTTGTCAGACTTTCGGGTACTGGTTACCTTTTATGGGTGTCAAAGATCTACATAATATGACAATCGGCATCAACGGCTTTACGTGCTTTCCGAGGCATGAAGGAATCTCTGTATGTAATGAATGGGCACCCATTAACAGACCGACCTTGGCAAGCGCGGGTAAACCTGAATATCATCCCGTGCGGCTGTTATTATTTAGCTACGAGCTACTCGAAAACTTTGGAAGCAGAACACTGTAAAAAATTAAATATACAATAAAATGTAAGTTGAAAATAAATGTATATACAATAAACCAACATCATTATATCAATATTTTACCTTTGACGACCCGAATAGCGCAGCGGTAGTGAGGCTCCCTTACGTTCATAGGGTTCCGGGTTCCCGGTAGGAGCAAGTGTTTGTGTGATGAGCATGGACATTTGTTTCCGAGTCATGGATGTTTATACATATGTATAATAAGTATGTATTTACAAACAAAAAGTATCTATGTAGTATATCAACTATCTGGTGTCCACGACACAAGCCTCGTTGCTTAGTGAGGCACTAGATGGCGCTGTGTGTAATATCCAGCGATATTTATTTATTACCTTTGGTGACGTGTCACCAACGCAAGTGGCAGATGCGTTTTCAAAATATTTCAGTTACGTTTTCCTATCAAACTTACTATCATTAGGTCCTGAACTTGCTATCGCGACTGCGAATATCTTCTGGTACATCTTGATTACGTCCACAATCTAAAATTCTTTGGGCTATGGTTCAGCTTCTTCCTTAATCCACACAAGGATCTGACGGAATACCCCAATACTTGGTCAAGGATGGCTGCGAGAGTTTTCAAATTGTCCTTGCAATTTATCTTCAACCTGTCTATTACTTCTAATGTATATCCTACGGAGTGAAAAACTTCTAAAGTACTCCCGGTACACAGAAACGGCCCAAAAAGCGATATTAAAAACTACAGTCCAATAGCTGTTTTATCCAGATTCGTAAAAGTATTTAAATCAGTGCTCTTTAAAAAAAATTCACAACAACCTACAACGATAGTTCGCGGACGAGCAGCACGGATATCTGCCAAATAGTTCAACCACGTCTAATCTACTCATAATAACTACTACTAGCGAAAAATATTAATGACAAAAAACAGATTGATATAACTTGCTTGGTTTTCAGAAAGCCTTTGACCGGGTAGATAATAACATACTTTTTAATAAATTAGCATTGGCTGGTTTCTCTGAGACGTTGCTGAAATTTTTCACAAACAATCTACGCGATCGCAAGCAATATGTTATATGCAAAAATGACATTTCGGAGAGCTACTCGGTCACTTTTGGGCACTGACCTTGGGTCCCTTCTGTTTCTATGATGATGTCAAAGTAGCTCTTCGAATACTATAGCGATACAACCGCACTGAAACTTGACATCGATAACATTAACACCTGGAGCACTGTAAACAACCTCAATCTTAATAGTTTTAAGGTTTTTAATATGTATTAGTTAGTTATTGCTAAAGATTATTTTGTGTATTTTTTCTATGGGCCTCAGTAGCCTGATATTAAAATAATTATTATTAATATCAGTGAATGCGCCATCATGACTTTCTCAAAAGCCAAACAACCCAAAAACAATATGACACTCTGAACAACTGAAACGTGTTTCGACAACAACATTTTTCATTGTATGACGAATCCTTGGACAACTTTGCGAGTACTGAACTGAGATTCCTGAACACTAGTCGTTAAAAAATTCTATCTTAATTTTAACACTGCTTTTTCACATTCGTTAACGTTAACTAGAGGCATTTTTTAAATGTGTAGCTTCAAGAGTAACATGAAACCGTTTAAAAATAAACATAGTTTGTTTTAAAAGGTTCCCATACAATTTTCAAGAAGCTATAACTCGAAATCTATCACCAAGAATCGCGGAACATATGTGGGATATTTTCGGATACCCCGGCGCGTGAGGATTCCAACATTTTTTTATGACATCACTGTTTGAACAAGTAGGTACGCACCTAATAAGTATTTAATTGAATGTCTGTTGTAATATCAGAGAGAAAAAAATCGCATTTTGAGGGGTCCGGGAAATATAGATTTAAACTTTTTCTGTTGTAGGTAATTCAAAACGGTGTCAACATCACCTCCTGGCGTTCCATCATCTTACCACTATACCGGACGTTAAATTTTGAATTTAGTTGTTGAATTATGGGATGAATGGCCATTGACAGGCCCTAGAAGGTCACCTTGTTGGCAACCAACTGCAGATTCCAAAACGTTGTGTGTGTCCCTGTACATTAATTTTGATGGATGCCTATAACATTGCCACATAAATTCATAAATCTTGCAGACCCCCTAAATTTCTCTCTGACTCTTCTGTACAGTAATATAACTGTTGATTCTGTGTTGAATGACTTTATTAGTTTTAAGAAAAACTTATTGCCATGAACAATACATATTGGTTATCAACTTATGTCCAAAGTACACGTTACAGGATGTGTCGAACATAATTATCGATGAATTTAACACCTGCTTGTAGTAATCTGTTGTTTCCTTCTCATTTACAAAAGTTACTGTAGTTGAGGCTGAATTATAATGAATGATGTTTCCGTTGCACGCTATTGTTGGTAATGTTATTGTTATACTGTGGAATTGAAAAGGATAACCACTATAAAGGGTAACCTGAAATCAGGGTAAATAAAAGAGGAAAATAAATTTATTTTACACATTTACCAGGATATTAGGAACATTAAAAATAGTTTTCGTATCATTGAAAAGCTAAAGAGAAAGCGAAATAGTTTATTTATCTGTCAAACAAAATAGAACGTCGCTATTTCATAAACAGTTTTTATTTGGAAAAGAAAATCAACTTGTATGGTTTCCGCAAATAACAGGGTATTATTTGGATACAAAATGAATACGTATGGCCTGTGCCTCTTTTGTTGGAGGATTCTTTGGTGGTCCCTCAGCTGATGGAATGTTTCTTATTGGTACGTTTGGAGTAGGAGCCGCTTGAGCAGCCAGTGCGGCTCGTGCTAGTGGGAGCGCTACTTCATATTCCGCTCTCACTCGCGTACCCAAATCACGATCGATGAGCGACAACAACTTGAACGCCCTTTGCACCACAGGCGGTGTGACCGGCACAAGGGACATAACTATATTGTCAATAAATCTTTGTCTGTGTGTTTCATCTTCAAGAATGAAATTGTAGAAATTAGAAGGGGGCTCCAAGTCGACAGCATTACTTTCCAACACCCGTAACTCCTTCCTCGGTCGTTTCTGGTCCACATAAGGTATTGGGCCGTTGAAGGAGTTAGGATAATAGTTTGGTGCATTCTTCATGTTTAGCCGGGTAGGTGGCCTCCCATCACGAACGTATGTCTTAGCATACAGTGGCATGTTAACGAAAATTTTGTTGTGATTTCTTCCCAAACGGTAATTTTGTGTGTCCCTGTAGAAGTTTCTTCTACCTCTGAACAAAGAGTCAGGTGGCCCTGGAATACCGGGCACCAAATGGCCAGGATTGAACGCTGCTTGTTCTATATCTCTGAAATGATTTTCAACATTTCTATCTAATACTAAACGTCCTATCTGTACGGTGAAAAACGTGCCATTCTTCCATAGTCTGGTAACATCGAAAGGATCGTAATCAACTTTTTGTATGTCATGTGGTGTCATTATGTCCATCTCTAATCTCCACGCAGGAAAGTTTCCTTGATCAATAGCATTGTACAAATCTCGGTTAAAGAAATCCAGATCCACACCTTGTATCACAAGTGCTTCAGGAGTCGTAATTGCTGAGAAACCTTGCTCAGTTCTAAAGTTAAATCGTACATAATGTGTCTCCCCATTTTTATTTGAAATTTCAAAAGTATGGATGGGGAAAGAATCCATCCTCCTGTACCCATCCGGAATTCCGTAATCAGAAAAAAGCCAGAAGAAGTTATGAATTGTTATCGGTTGTTTTGTTATATAATCCCAACGGGCTGTGAAATCAAATAGGTTTGTCTGTGGATTTCTTTTGGTTGCATGAGCTGCGTCAGAAAAGAGTATTGGGTCCCTGAACAGAAAAACAGGCGTTTGCAAACCTAAAAGATCTAAATTGCCTTCTTTGGTATAAAATTTAACTGCCATGGTCTTTAATTCTCTGCTGAGGTCCGAGCCTCCTAAATTTTGTAATGCTGTTGAAAACCTAACAACTAATGGTGTTTTCTTGCCAACTCCGTTAAACACATCAGCATACGTGTATTTGGAGACGTCATTTGTAACTTCAAAGTAGCCAAAGGCACCAGTTCCCTTGGCGGTAACAACTCTCTCGGGTATTCTCTCTCCATCGAAAGTCAACATTGTATCGAGGAGTAACTGGTTGTTAAATTGGTCTTGGTTTATCGATAGTGTGTCCCGAATTTCTACTGGATCTCCATGATTTTTCGTCCATAGTCCTATTGGTAACTGTAAAGAAAACAAATAATGTGTTTTATACTTAAAGCTTGTCTATTTGTAATTAATGAAATTTTAGTATCGTCTTCTGAGAGACGTTACTAAAGTTTACGGCACGGTTGACATATGTCGGCCATGCCACCATCCGGGCTAATTAACCTGCACATTATCTCCGGGTATGCTCGTCTTGCTAACGGAGAGTACTTGTATAGACACATACTAGTAGCTAGGATTTTTCATCAGCAACTTGTTCTTTAATATAGCCTTGTGGAATCGGAAGTGCCGTACTATGGGTATGTGCGCAATCCACTTGGACACATTGTACCTACTGGGATCAATCCAACAACACAGGACTATTGTAGCCAATAAGCCTGATATAGTGGTGGTGGATCGATTAGAGGCGCGCGCAGTGATTGTTGACATAACGGTCTCGCATGACAAGAACCTCGTGAAAGCCGAGAAAGATAAGCAAAATATCAAGTATCTTGACTTGGCTCGCGAGGTTGTCGTCAGGTGGGATGTGAACTGAGGGATTGTTGTGCCGATAGTCGTTTCAGTCAATGGCTTAATTTCCAAGAGCCTCGGTCAATACTCAGGTATTGACCGAGGCTCTTGGAAATTGCCTAACGAGAGCCTACTCAGGTAGGCTCTCGTTAGGCAGCTGGATCAAGGGCTTGATTCAGGAAGCGATAATCCTGGACACGGCTCGTATTGTTAGGAGGTAACTTTCTCTGGAGCCCTGACCGCTGGAAGTTTGGACCCTGTTCTCCTGATACCGGTGGCTACCGAGTTATATTTTTCAATGTTTATTTTTTTATTTTGATATTTTAAAGGAATAAGTATTTAAAAATATAAAAATTAAGTAATGATTGATCGAAAAAATAATACTAACCAAAGTATTTTCTATCTAGCTTTTGATACTCTTGTCAACGAAATTAAAGTAAATCAACAAAATTCTTTATACTCACCGGATGCTCCCGTTTAAAATCCAGCAGCTGTCTTTCCACGGGTTGGTACGTGACATTCAGATATTCACTTTCCACATTGAGTACTACACAAAGTAGGCACGCAAGGATCGCCTTCATGTTGAAAACCGTCTGCGTGTCCCGCACTAGGCCACCGAGACTTGCTTATATACCCTTTATTAACAACCGAAGATCAGTCAATTACAACTAGGTTTGTGTATTTAAAACGGTTTTAGTTCTGCTCATTATTTTTTTCGAAGATCGTTTTTGATCCTTCTTACCCTTAATTCTGTCTAACACCCTTGGTTTGATTTCATCGCTTATTTAACCGTAAATCCAAGAACAAAGGAATCATAAAATATGTATTTATTCAATACGAATTTACAAACTATAAACAATCTTATAAGAATATTAAAATATGAGCACTACAAACATAAATAATTCAAGGGGTCAAAAAATTTGTCCGCATCACTATCCGGCACCTCGAATGGCAATTCTGATTCTTTGGCCAAGAAAATACGCCGATACTCTGTTCACGTGAGAGTCGATCAACCGCCTGGCGATATCCCGGAAGACTAGGCGAGCACTCGGACCCCATGGCCTTAGTGGTTCAACCACAAACAGCTCAAGCACATTAACTACCAATGAGGTTTTGTATTTGGATCTGCAGCAGCCGCCCCAGTACAGCTTGCCGTACTAGGAATATGGGATGGCGCAAGGGTGTCGACACACGTTGCATCCCACACCAAAGGTCTACCCAACTTCCAAGGCATTACGGTCATACCGTCTGGTCTCTTTCCATGTCCTTGTGCGATGTGTAGTATAAATCATAATATCATAATATTTTTTTTTTTTGTATAAGAACCTGACTCACATCTTTTTCATCCTTTCTTTTTCGAAAGTTTTATGAGGAACAGCTAACAAATAATCGATCTTTTCACCAATTTCATTATTGTAACATTCATTTAAGTTTATCTTAGAGATCATTCAGTCAAGAAAAAATTGGAAGGAATCCTAAATCCTTCATCACGGGAACACGTACTCGGCTCTCGCATACTAAGGCGGGAGAGGTGTTGATCCCGCGATGTTTCAATTGCAGACCAATTAAGTAGTATTTAATCTGCCAAAGGAGTACACAGCTCATTCTTTTTCTTCTAGTTGCGTATCATCAATAAAAATCTCCTTCCTACTCCTGAAATTCATGGGATTCAATACTTAACCACTAGGTTAAAAATTGAATAAAAATACTAATTTTTAATAATAAAATGGTTGGGCCGTTGCGTTGCAATGCCTTTTTTTTAATCCGAAACCTTACTTGGCGTATGTACTGCTGCAACAACTGCAAATTTTCATCAAAATCGGTTCAGAAGTTAAGGAGTGTATAGAGTACGAACAGACAAACAGACGAACAGTTATTGTTTTTTTATATAAATAAATATGGCAACTCAATTATGCTAATAATGATCTCTTGAAAGAAGATGCGTGTTAAAGCAGATTCCACTAATTTGAATGCACCCATAATAGCTGAAGGTACAATGTAAATCAATTAATCGACTTTGTACCAACATCATTAATTAACAGTAATTATCTACTTGGAACACAAAACTGTTTTGATTAACGTCTAAGAGTGGATTCTTAGACGTTAATCAGACGATTAGTATCGACCATTCTGTTGATCCTTAGAGCAGCATAATGCGATCTTTTTCAAAAACCTTTTTTGGACACCAAAATTCAAAATATAAGGTCACTTAGATATAAAACAACTTTTTATATGGCGACTTAATCTTCTTCTTCTTCTATATTACATTATATACATGGTTAAGTTTAAGTCCTTTTAATCTTCTTAAGGGGTTGTACTCGCGACTTAAGACTATATAAAAAACCCAACAACTACTGTCAGGCAATAGCCCACCAGACATAACATCCGTCTGACCGGAGGATCCTCCCTTATCCAGCCAGCTTCAAATGGGTATCCCTGAACACCAGCATGCAGCATACAGTTGAGAAATATGGACATAATGGATTATTGCTCAACCCCCATGGTAATTAGCGTGATACTATATAGCCTACGTCCTTCCCCAGTATAAAATATATATCCTTGCCAAATTTCATTACGATCCGATCAGCCGTTTAGTCGTGAAAAGGTAGCAAACAAACAAACAGAGTGACTTTCGCATTTTTTGTATTAGTATGGATATAAAAAGTAAGAAACTGACTGGCTGACTGATTCACTGACTGATCGATCAACGCAGAGCTGAAACCGCTGGGCCTAGATGCATAAAATTTTGCACAAATATTCCTTAAATGACGTAAGTGTGCACTAAGAAGCGATTTTTGGAAATTCTGTCAGGGGTTTGGGAATTTTCTAAAATCTCTTATAGGGGTTGAAAGTTTGGATGAAACTTCGTCCACGCGAATGAAGTCGCGGGCAACAGTTCGTTTATTTCTAACTAGCTCACCGGCGCAACATTGTCTGCGTAACATTTTTTATTAATGCTCCGCTCCTTTTTGTCGCAGCGTGATGTTTTATTAACCTACAGCCTTCCTCGATAAATGGGCTATTCGACATTAAAAGAATTTTTCAATTCGCACCAGTAGTTCCTGAGATTAGCGTGTTCAAACAAACAAACAAACTCCTCAGCTTTATAATATTAGTATAGACAGTAATCATTAATAAATATCATCATCATAATTCTCCTGCCCTTCCTTACCTTACCCCAATTTTTTTGGGGTCGGATTTCTATATTACTCGTCATCTCAGCAGTCACCTCCACCGTTCTCAATCATTAATAAAATATTTCTCTCAAATTATTTAGAAAATAATCCTGAAATAAAACTGGTCCAACAATAAAACCTTGCGGAACTAATGAACCACATGATTTATATCAACATTCATTCATAATTGCTTCGGGTTTCCATTCGAGGCTGCTCGATCCTTGTTGAAGTTAAATTTACGATTGCTTTCTGTAATTTCTTGTCCGTTTATGCTTTCATATGATTAAAAACATACGTTCAAACTGGGAAGAATATTTTTTTTTTATTCTTGATGACTACAGTTCTACATTTAAAATTAGTGTAACGCTAGAACCGTTTGCAGGTACGCACTTATATTATATTGGTACACTATGTGCTGTTCTGATTGTATTGTATTGTCTAACGGGCTGGTGTCCTCAACTCTACGTCCAAAGCGCGTATTTTGCGTGCTTTTCTGATACCAAATTAACATTCTACTAAAAGGCGCTTAACGTTGGAGGTTTAAATAAATAGATGCTGTAAAATCAAAGACACATCAAGACTTTTATTTTTTTAAATTTGTAACATAGATGTCAACACGAGAAAATCATTTTTCTTTTCATGTGGGTCATAGGAGTATCAAAGTCTGTAGAAAAAAGAAGGGGAGACAAAAAACCTAACAATAGTTGATCAAAATACTTTATGCTCCATCTGAACACATTAATCAAAAATATTATATCTACGATAACCAATATTAATTATTCTTGCGTGTTTGCGGCTAGTATCCAATTTTATTTATTTATTTATGTACATTAGAAAAACATATACAGGAAAGAACATACAGAAAAAGAACACAAAGGGACCGCTGGGGTAGGTACCGTGTTATACTTAATAAATTTTTGACATAACACTTTATTTATGCCTGTCTTGTGCATTTTCTGCATAGAACTGTGTTTTAGGAGCTGGTTCTGCAGTTTGTACGTTTCTTATAGGAACGTTAGGGGGAGGAGTTGCTGCAGCTGCGTCTTGTTGGGCTCTCCTCTGCACCAGAGCTATTTCGAGCCCTAAACTTACCCGTTCACCTAAATCGCGATCAATAAGATATAATATCTTTATAGCTCGTTGCACCACCGGCGGTGTGACTGACACAAGGGACAAAACTATAGTTTCAATAAACCTCTGCCTATGAGCCTCATTTTCAAGTACGTTATTGTAAAAATACCGCAACGGCTCAAAATCAACAGCATTTCTTTCCAATACCTGTAACTTCTCCCTCGGTCGCTTCTCATCCACATATGGTATTGGGCCGTTGAAGGAGTTAGAATAATAGTTTGGTGCATTCTTCATGTTTAGCCTGGTAGGTGGCGTGCCATCACGAACGTATGACTTCGCGTATAACGGCGTATTTATGAAAATTTTATTGTGGTTTCTTCCCAAACGATAATTTTGGGTGTCCCTGTAGAACATTCTTCTGCCTCTGAACAAAAAGTCTGGTGATCCTGGAATACCGGGCACCAAATGTGCAGGATTGAATGCTCCTTGTTCCACATCTCTGAATTGGTTTTCAACATTTTTGTTTAATATTAAACGTGCTATCTGTACTGTAGTAAAAGTGCCATTCTTCCACAATCTAGTAACATCGAAAGGATCGTAATCAACTTTTTGTATGTCATGTGGTGTCATCACATCCATTTCTAATCTCCATGCAGGGTAGTTTCCTAATTCGATGGCATTGTACAAATCTCGATTAAAGTAATCCGGATCCGTACCTTGAATCACAGCCGCTTCAGCGTTCGTTAAATAACTGAAACCTTGCTCTGTTCTAAAGCTAAACCTTACATAATGTGTCTCGCCATGTTTGTTAGAAATTTCATAAGTGTGGATGGGGAAAGAATCCATCCTTCTGTACCCATCCGGAAGACCATAGTCGGATAATGTCCAAAAGAAGGTGTGCAAGGCAATTGGTTGTTGTGTCACGAAATCCCATTGGGCCGTGAAATCTACCAATACATTAGTCTGCGGATTTCGTTTGAAAGCATGGACAAGAGACCAGAACAAAATAGGATCTCTGTATAGATATACGGGGGTCTGTAGGCACAAAAGATCTAAATTGCCTTCTTTAGTGTAAAATTTGACTGACATGCCTCTTAATTCTTTACTGACGTCAGTTCCTCCGAGACTCTGAGCCGCATTAGAGAACCTGACTACTACTGGTGTTCTCTTGCCAACTCCGTTGAATACATCTGCATAAGTATACTTAGAGACGTCGTTTGTAACCTCAAGATAACCAAATGCACCAGTTCCCTTGGCGTGGACCACTCTCTCAGGTATTCTCTCTCCATCAAATGTCAGCATCGTATCGAGAAGTAACTGGTTGTTAAACTGATCAGAGTTAATCGTTAGGGTGTCCCGAATTTCTACTGGATCTCCATTATTTTTCGTCCATAATCCTATTGGTAACTGCAAAGATGAAAAGAGATTTTGTAAGCAAATTATTTTAAATAAATTGTTTTAAAATTTACATCCTGCGTTTGCAAATGAAGGAAGAATCAATCTCAGAAGGAAGTGACTTAATACCAGATGTAACTATTATTAATTGTACTTATTTTCACTATCGTAACACTTTTATATGACTAAAATAATGTGTACCTACCGGATGTTCCCGTTTAAAGTCCAAAAGCTGTCTATCCGCTGGTTGGTAGGTGACATTCTTGTATGTAACACTTTCCACGCTTATTACCGCACAAAACAAACATACAAACGCCTTCATGTTGGATCGTCTGCGTGATTCGATGGTTTTTAGCGAAACTCTGTTATATAGCCTTTGGTTAATATCTTTGTCTGTATTTGGATGCATTCTGATTCAATAATTGGATGTTTTTACGTAATAGCTTCCTGTTATAGTGTTGCATGATACTCTCCATAATTTAGGGTTCTGTTGAATTTGTTAGTTTTAAATAAGTTATCTGTTTCTTTTACTAGATGCGTTAGGTTCTTCTGATTCATCCGTGCCTCTGTAAATATCAACTGAATCTGTTACGCAATCTTCATATTTCATTGCAAAGTAATTCAACTATTTATTACAAAGAATCCACTAAATACCATAAACAACCTTGAATAATATACAAACTAAATATTTAAAATTGAATAAATTAAGACTAACACTAAGTACACTAACTACATATGTACAACGACTACAATAGGACATTTTTAGGCGTCAAAGTTTAGCATCGCTGTCATCCACGAACGTGCTCAGAACAAAGGCAGCATTGGCACGTTGAATGGAAATGCTTTGGCCAAAGAAAGAGCCAGCCCTCTGGTCACTTAAATTCAAACTTATATTTCTTTGAATCCTTGTGTCTGATTACTTTAATTTTATCATTATTCTAATTATGTGTATCCTAAATTAACTAAACAATTATAACTATCATTAAAAACTCTGACCCCAGGTTAGGCACTAACCACACGTTAAAGAAAAAAGAATATCATTAATTTGATTTATATATTTTATATAATTTGAATGATTATACACGATATACATACACGGTTGTTTAACTGCAAATATTATGACGTAGCTAAAAATCAATCAATTCTGTCTTCGATTACGGTACTGGAAGGAAATGCGTGTGCCACTCGTGCTATTATGAAACTATGAACTAGCGTTGAAGTATTTATATGCCTTATTATCTATTAAAATAACTGAGCAGGCTGCAAACAATTTTAATTTACTGCAGATACTGAATGACTTAACTTATTTTTAACCGATTTCAAAAATGGAGGAGGTTCTCAATTCGGTTGTATTTTTTGTGTTTGTTACGTCATATCTTCGTCATTTATGAACCGATTTGAAAAAATATTCTTTTATCTTCCCGATTGGCCCTTTAGAAATTTTATCAAAATCAGTTTAGTATTTTGGTTTTTAAATCAAAATATCTGGTAGAAAATGTTATCCAAATAAAAGAAATTGCGAAATTGATACTTGACAAGGCTTTGTGTGAGATACGATCACTAAAAAGGGTAAAATAGAAACTTTTTTGCAAAAAAATCAATGAAACAAACAATCCTCACCGACTTCCGAAAGTAAAGTTATTTTCGATTTTTTTGTTGTTTTTTTTTTGAAGTCGTTTATTTTTTTTTTAAGAATACTCGACACTTCAAGATTTTGCCCACTACAATGTACCATACGATAACCGTGCTATGAACGTATCAGGCAAAAATGTATTCGTTGTATTGAAAAGGATGACATTATGTCCGCTAGACCGTTCCGTCACCGACCAACATCGTTGCGTGCTATGCACGTAGCGTATCGGCATCGGCAAAATATTCTCGCCGACAATAATAGTATTAATACGCTATCGTGACGGAACGGTCTAGAAAAAGACTATGCCCATGGTCTCATACTTTGCAATACATAGAACATAGGGTTTACCAACGTATGAAGACCGTTCTAAGCCCGTTATAAACGGGACTGATATGTTGTTGATACGTTCTAGTGGGCATAGCAGTCCGTGTCATGTTTCTTTGCCTGATGCCGTGCCGTCATGGCATGGCAAACTTCATGCGCAGACTTCTTTCAGATCATTAATTCGTCTTTATATGTGATGATCACGATAATCACTATACTAGTGTGAGAGAGAGACGGAGCTATACATGACCGATAGCACCATTCTTTTCTCGGTCTATGTAGTGGAGCATGGTTCTTTTGGCGCTTGAATGGCCTTGACAGGAGGACGAAGTGGGGGGGGGGGGGGCTGCGTTGGTATTTATAATTTTTTTCTTTTTAATTCTAAGGAGATTGTATAGTAAAAACAAGATGGCTGTGCACAGCCACAACCTAAGAACCATGTAGCTCTGTGATTCATCATACATCCCTTTTTAATAAATAGTAACCTATATTCTTAAAAAAACATGGCGGCACAGTATGGCAGGAGCCGACGTGAAACTGTCGCCAGCAACAACAATTGGTAATAAACTACAAGATAACCTTGACAGAGAACTTTATTCGTTTCTTTACGATGCCGTAAATAAGGACTAAGGATGTCGGAGACATTGAGTCCCGGAAAATCTAAAGCCAAATCTTCTGTCGTGTTTTATCGTACGAATTCAATTGGGACGTATCGAAGTCTAGACGTATAAACATAACGGTATAAGAAGTTTTTTCGAATCAGCGTGTTCGCGACAACGTCATTCGATATAGCAGTTTTCGACTAAATGTGTTTTCGAACTGGCGCGTACCACTCGTAAAGCTTTTCGAAATAGCGAGCGTCGCAATAACGTCATTCGAATCTTCATATCACTCCCAAAATTGACGGGTTAACAGACAGGACTTTTGGCAGTATACTCATAGTCACCGGATAAGGTAATCTAGATAGATACTTTCCCGAAAATTAAAGATCGAAATGAAAAAAATAACAGTCATATCCGTATTTTCATGGGTTCGTCATATAGAAAGCTGCTAATGAGCTACGCTTCGCGACAGAAAAAATACTAAACATCACATCACACAGGGCAATACAGGTTTAGTAAAAGGTTCCGATTGCCATGTTTTATATACGGAACTATAAAAGGAAAATAAATAAAAAATACCGGAGAAGCAATTCGTCATCTACCAACCCTAGCTGATTGATTGAACACAAACAAATGGGACCTCCCTCCATTCGCGTTTTATTTATTTTTAGATCTTTACCTTTTATGTAGATCTTGTCATATCTGTTTATGTATTTATTCGAAAGCAGTTGAAATGTATGTAGCACTTTTGGATTGTAATTTGATTTCTGGGTCACTGTTGATTCGGCATGTCTTGCCTCTGGGCGTGCAAATATGTTTGTTGATGGTGGAATATTTTATTGACTTTCGCATATTTTGTTATGTTTTATGAATTTCATAACATTTTATCTTATTGTCATATTATCGTCTAAGGGAAAGTAGAACAAATTTTAATAGGTACTTATGTTTTTTTTATGAGCCTCATGTGTCCCACTGCAGGGCAAAGGCCTCCCTTCCCTTATGTTTACTTTTCTAAAATATTTTTTTTTTTGCAAAAATACAACTGACTTAAAAAAGCCTCTAAAAAGTACCCACGGCCCAGCAATCACGGAGAAATCGGTGTACCTGTACATATGTACATACATAAAAAACATACAATTACACACGAACATAAACCCCCTGTTTCATGGAGTCGGTTAAAAAAGCACAGGATGATGAAATGCAATTTTCAAATAAGCTTAGGATAGCCACTGCTGCTAAGAATCACT
The DNA here is from genome assembly GCA_964057025.1 of Standfussiana lucernea. Taxonomy (NCBI): domain Eukaryota; kingdom Metazoa; phylum Arthropoda; class Insecta; order Lepidoptera; family Noctuidae; genus Standfussiana; species Standfussiana lucernea. Next base: position 12,955,740 of record OZ059796.1, read on the forward strand.
ACTGGCCTACTGAACCCTGGAACGTTTAGCTACGCAGTGGAACACGTTCCAAGTTTTAGTTAGTTTCTTCCGCTTGCTCTTATTTGTATTTATATGCATTGTATCTATATTACATGATAAGTAGTGAATAACTTGTATTATTTTAAATTTTGAATATTAATTGCAGTACACCACTGACTACCCCCCCTTTTTTCTATTTCATGTTCGTACAGTCCATCCAAAGGTTGTCTGGAAGAGATCGCTATCAGCGATAAGACCGCCATTGTAACCATAAAATTAACAATTTTTGTAAAACCGTTCTGTATCAATTTTGGGGTACAATAAAGTATATTCTATTCTATTCTATTCTTATTCTCATTTCAACTACCCTGCAGCAGTATTCATAACAACATGGTGACCGTTCGTTACATTCTAACTAATCCGTCACTGCCGACATTCTAATCGAATGTGATTGATTGGACGAACTGAATGCGTTTGCGATCGTTTTTTTTTTTTTTTTGTAAATGAAAAAATATTTATACAAATAAATATTTTTTCATTTACAAAAAAAAAAAAAAGAAAACAACAAAAGATTTCGATATTTTTTTTCTGTGCGAGACAACTCGCACAGAAAAAAAATATCGAAATCTTTACTAATATTGTATAGCTGAAGAGTTGTTTTGGTTGAATGCGCTAATCTCAGGCAATACTGGTTCGAATTGAAAACTTATTTTAGTGTTGGATAGCCCATTTATCGAGGAAGGCTATTATAGATGTGATCAATAGGAGCGGAGCATCAATCAAAAATGTTACGCAGACGATGTTGCGCAGGTCTGTTGGTTAACAATAAAACTAAATTATTTAGGAGTAAACATAACAAAAACTTCAAAATAAGACATACAAAAAACTAAAATTGATCCTGTGCGAGGCCAAAAGGCCTCTATCTCAACATGGTAAATGTCTGTTGCTGCCTAAAACAATGGTCATTTACGAAGTACTTAAGAAATTCAGAGAGAATAAGTAGCAATCGCTTTCAAATTGTTTCGTATTTCTTAACTGCGTTCAACAGCATGTCTTTCGATAGCTTATGTCACTTGTCAGTTCCTAACTTGACTTTTCATCGGACAGTACTAAAATTACTACAGCGCCATCTATGACGCAAAGGAAGAACTAACATCAAATTCTAAATCGCGCTACTAAAGTTGTCATCAACAACAATAACTGTCGGTCAGTAGTCAACCGAAGTTGTCATCAACAACAACAACTGTCAGTCAGTAGCCAACCGACACAACACCCGTTTGGTTTGAGGATCATCCCATTTCAAAGGGGGATGGAGAACTTTACACCCTGTTCTTCAAAACTCTATAACATTCCCTTGCAAAGAAGACTAAAATTAGACGATAGACCTATTTACTTGAACTAAAAAGATATCACAGTGGCTCTTATGTAGGTAGGTATAACATATGTAGTTCGAAATAAATGTATTAATTTATTCAAGTTCAAACAATTCAATTCTGCCACATGAATAGAGCTGATTCAACGGATGATAGCATAAAACAATCGATCAACGCTGACCTATTTAATGAAATCTACATTTTTTATGAATGAATGGCATGGATAGGAATTAAAATACGAATGAAAATTTTAGCGAAGCTAATCTTAATCTGCTTCAGAACTTGAAGAAATGCTCCAAGATCTGAGCACAGCAAGTCTTGAGGTTGGACTTTCAATGAACAGATCCAAAACTCAGGTCATGACCAATAGCACGAAAAGTAGGATCGAGGTAGACGGGCATGTGCTGCAATATGTCGATGAGTATACATACTTGGGCCAGATAGTGTCTTTTAAACATAGACAAGACAAGGAAGTTGAAAGAAGAGTCCAAAATGCTTGGAAGACCTTCTGGGCCCTAAAAGAACATTTGAAGGGAAGTCTCCCAATGACACTAAAAAGAAAACTCATCGACATGTGCATCCTGCCCGTCCTAACCTACGGTGCGCAAAGCTGGTCACTCACTGAACAACAGAAGTCCAAACTCAAGATTTGCCAGCGGGCAATGGAGCGCAGCATAATAGGTGTGAAGCGTACAGATCGCGTTAGAAACACGACTCTGCGTTCCATAACTCAGGTTGTGGATGTCGGAGAAAAAACAGCCAAGCTAAAGTGGGAGTGGGCTGGCCACGTAGCGCGAATGCACCCGGAGAGGTGGGCGAAGATCGTCACTCACTGGACGCCTGACGGAGGAAATCGCCGTAGAGGTAGACCGCGGCGAAGGTGGTGTGACGATCTGATCTTGTTTGCGGGGCGAACATGGCCAGATATCGCACAAGACCGAGAGGTTTGGAAGGAGAAAGGGGAGGCCTTTGCCCAGCAGTGGGACACATGACTGGCTAACAAAAAAAAAAAAAAAAAAATCTTAATCTGTAAGCCTTTTTAAGCGTTATTAGGTAGATAGTCTAAACCTACCGTAATACCCGTTATAATTTTATTTATTGGGGAAAACAAACAGTCACACATTACCACAATATTACAAAAACAAGTATGAGCACCAACAACATTTTCCACATTCAAAATATACAAGCTTTACAAACCGCGTATGTGTTGTTGTTTTTAAACCTACAAACTACAATAAATTATGAAATATTGTTGTTAATTAATTAACATATAATTTATAGCTGCTTTATAATTGTGATATTAGTCTAATACTCTACAGTCACCGTACAGTCACATTATATTATAGTACACCTATCATTATTTGCTCTTCCAATACTCACTCACAAACACTCACACACACACTCACACACACACTCACTTCACTTTTAAAGACCCAAATCCAAAAATAACCCACAAGCACTCCAGGGCACACATCACTTTATCGCCAAAGCCACTAATTTCTACGATAATGCGGATGCCGTTAATTATATATTACCTGCGACCTGCATAGAGCAATCGATGTTGAATGTCTCGCTATTATATTTCAGGAACAAAGACAAACGACGGAAAACTTAACTGTAATCCTCGTAGCATAAAGTTGAAATTTAAATAGAAACCTACATACATATTGACCTGAGTCAGATCGGGAGTAGAAATAGGTCAGCCGGGGTCGCTGTCTCACTCCAGTTCTTTTTAATTGCTATGTACCTATGTGCTTAGGTAGGATGTTATATTATTGGACCGCTTTGATCGAATGTGAATAATATTTGTATTTTTTTTGTATTGAAAGAAGAAAGAGAATTGAGTTTAAATTGGAAAGGCCGTGGTGGTAACGTGAATAAACAACAACAACGTAATGGTATGATAAAAGTAGTTTTTTTTTTTTACATAGGGTGACACTATGGACGGTCTTATTATACAAGGTGTTGCTTTGCATCCTCGTCAAATTCAAGGAGGTAAGTATGCTAATGATTCTCGACCCGAATCAATAATAAAATGAGTAGGTAATTTTTTTTATGTTGTTTTCTTAATATCGAAAATCGATAAGTGTACACCACCCGTATTAAAACGCGGCCCGTCTAATACTAGCCCTATAACCGCGCTTTCACACACACAAACAAACACAGACGTTTACTCAATAAACGGGTGATTCTCCTCTTTTGAAAAGGGCTTCATTTTGAAATAGTGTCAAATTAAAAACTAAAAAAAGCAGCGATTATTATTATTGACCAAGTCCCGTAATTAATATTGACTATTTACGTCTTCTGTGACAACCTCCTGAACTTTGACGATATTGCAAAACTACGCCTTGTATTTATTTATTTAAACTTTATGTACAAGACGGGTACATACATAAAATCAAATGGCCTTATATTTCTTATATTACATTCTTGACACTTATTAAATATTCAAGAGTGGTACATAGGCGGACTTAATGTATTATATCGGGGCCTAGTATGAGTTCAGTGGAATCAATTGGATAGTCCTAACGTTTTAAGGTTCACGTCAAATTGTGTGGCAGATTCGTAGTTTTCATTGTAATAAGATGAAGCTTCTTCAGTTTCTGTAATAAAAATGTTTTCACTAACGCAAATTGAACAGGGAATAGGCGCGAAAATGCCCAATTAGGTCACAGAACACAGTCTAGGAGATGGTTTTAAAAGGTTTATTCTCAACTTCAGAGACTATTTGATAGACCTCAGTTTAGTTTTAGTATAAAACTGGTCGAAACTGATCATAAAGTTTTTTTATCACAATATGCCACAAACATGGTTCAGTGACGACAGAAGAACGAAGCTTAGCAAAGCGCATATCTTTTCTTGTTTAACAGTACCTAGTTTGGGACATAGTCCATGATTTAGCTATCTACCCGCCCTTATGTATCAACACAGGCTTATTGAAAGTGGTTCCGACCTAATTGATTGATGAAACTCGTGTCAGGCAGGCTCTGCTTTAATATCAGCTATATTGGCTTCCTAGATTACGTACGTCTTACATGCTGACGGTATTAAGTGTTTTGTGAACCAATTATAAAGGTGAAATTGGATAATTTTAACAGTAGTGACGAAGGTGCTATGTCGCTATGTGAGTCAAGATTACTGTCGTACCTTTCAAACTACGAGAATTACGAGTGACTGTAAATTGCAGACAATTTTAGATGTACATATATTTTTATGGATATGATTTCTTGTACCTAAGTAAGAGATGGCGCTAGATAGCTGTCTAGCGCTGTCACTTTCCCACTCTCGGAATAGTCCTAAAACATTCCTGCACGAACAGATCATGGCAGCCCCCTTGACCTAGGTACAAGAAATTAGTATGTACTATGTCTCTTAAATAGATTTATCTACTTATATAAAAAACAAAATCTGTTCGTCGGTTCGAAATCTATAGACTCCTAAACTACTGAACCAATGTGGATGAAATTTTGCACAGTTGTTCTACATATGCCAGAGAATATTTAGGTAAGGTAAGTTGGTGGATAGGGTAGTAAGTAGGTAGTAGTTAGGTGGTTAAGTAGATAGGTAGTAGGTAGGTAGATAGGTAGGTAGGTAGGTGGGTCAAGTAATAAAAAATATAAGGAGGTAGTACTAGGTAGGGAAAATTGCGTTGCACACAGCCCAGATAAATTCGAGGAACGTAATTTGTGATATGTTTCCAGGACAAAATTTTGATTGCCATTAAGGTATAGACACAAAAAAAAATAAGCCACCTCCACACAGAAGAATATAAAACAATTGCTCGACCAAAATCAAAATCCGCGGAAGCCACTCAAACAAAACTTTATTTGATAAAGAAAATTCCTTACCAATAAAGTCAAGATGAATACTGCATTTAAATAGAAAAACGAGCACTTCGGGGTCGTTGATATTTCACCAAATTGTTCCGTTCCTGAGGAAAAACGATTTCAATTGTAAGACATTTGCATTTTAATGAAAGGAAAATAAATTTCAATTCACAATTTGAACTGCGGAACTTAAATAACTCTCCATTTCCGATGTGTTCTCGTTAAGAAAGAACCTGATATTTCTTTCTAAAATTAATTTAAATTGGATTGTGTATGGATTAAGGTGCAGGGTAGTACGTTGGTTTCCCTAGTTTTTGGTCACTGTTGTTTTTAAACATAACGTTTTTAGGGTTCCGTTGCCAAGTGGCAAAAACGGAACCCTTATAGATTCATCCTGTCCGTCTGTCTGACTGTCCGTATATCACAGCCACTTTGCAACGAGACTATTGAAATTTGGAAAGTAGGTGCCTTCTATGAACCACTATACAAACATGATGTAACCCGCCATACATTTAAGTGATGCTTGAAAAAAAAACCTACGTATATAGCTGTGTAGGTTGTCTATTTTTAGGGTACCGTACCTCAACAGGAAAAAAAACGGAACCCTTATGGGTCACTCTGTTGTCCGTTTGTGTGGCTGTCTGTCCACCTGTGAAGACCCTTTATCTCGGGAACGCGTGGAAGTATCGAGTTGAAATTAAAACCAAACTGTGAAAAATCAAACTTCTAAGTTAACGTAAAAAAAGATACGGCCGTTTATGCCGCAAAAACGTATATTTCGACACTCTCAAGGGAATCAAAATTTATAGGGTACTACTCGGTGGCCTAGAACCATGAAATGTGTTGGAAGATTTTTGTATGAAGCGTGGCTTGCCTAACTTTTATCTTAAAATAGCGGCCACGCATAAAAACTGTATTAATCAATAGCTGACATCAATAAATACAAGATTTATGCTTGGCCGCTATTTTGAAAGCAAAGTAAAATGGCGGAAGTTAGGCAAGCCAAATAATTCAAAGCCCTTTGGCAAGAAGCAATGTCTTACAGCACATGTATAGAAAAAAATCTGGAAACAATAAATATGTCGTTTAATAACAAAATACCTAAAAGTTTGTACGGAACCGTCGGTGCTCGAGTCCAACTCGCACTTGCCCGGTTTTTTATTGTTTGAGTAAGTTCGAATATACCCAAAAAATAACTACCTATATACTTTATACAATAATGTTTCAAACAGAATACCTAATTAAAGCGACCAAAATAGCTTAGAAGAATTTCTGTTGTCTTTATCATCAAAGCAACAACAGTAGGTACTTAAGCATTTCCTAATTACAGCGCGAAGACACTTGGCCTTTTCGAAGGCCCGTACTAAACTTGGTGCTTATTCTAAGCACCTACCATCAGAATTTTAGAACAAAAAATTAGCATCCGAAACCCAATACGAAAATGTAAACGGTGCTTCTAAAATAAGACTATTACCATCTAACATTTCAAAAGCCCCGACGGATCACTAGGTATCCAGTAAATAAAGGCCTTCCTCCCTATCCCCTTGCAAAGCAAATAGAACGTATCAGGGGGAAGATAATAAGTTCGCACGGTTCAAGTTTTAATGGTCTAACGTCACGTTTGTGTAGGCAAGTCGTAAAGACAGAGCGCTTTTACACCGTTTTATTGGACTACGTAGTCAAGTTAAAAATAATTATTATTATTTAGTGTTTCATGGTTAGCTCGGAAGCTGCTGAGTTGTGCTGGGGATGGTTAAAAGCTGAATGGCATCTAACGAGTACCAATCATCTGTTATTTTCTTTGGAGTCTCTATCTGCATTTATAAGTCAAAACTTTCCGACAGCTGTCTGTCGTGTCCTCGAAAATCAGCATCTTATCTGTTGCCTAGGCTGAAAATATTCTAAATGGCTCTCTGATTTAGGTACTCCAAAACTGAAATACCGTACAGCTCAGAAAAGTTTCTGGTGACTGTTTATTACGCAACGGTGTAACAGTCAGCCGTTTTAACGAGAACTTTACAGCTACAAATGTCGGGGCTCAATTTTGCGATGTCTATTTAAATGCCACTCACAATGCGCTTTTATCATTCAATTGAACCCATTATTTGTTTATTGTAATGGATGTTTAATATCTGTTATCAATCACAAAATGATAATCTGGTCGTTAGAAAGGTTTTAGTACTTTAGTCTGACAACCAGTCTTACAGAGGGGTACCGTATTACCCAGTACTAACTGGGTTGTGGAGGTCAGATAAGCAGTCGCTCCATGTAAAATACTGGTACTCAGCTGCATCCGGTTGGACTGGAAACCAACCCCAATAAATTTGTATGAAACGCCTTCTTCGGCGTAAAATATTTTTGGTAGCCTTTAAAATATGATTGTAGATTAATACAATAGGTGGTCTTATTGCATTGTTTGGACAGGTAATTATAAAACCATTTTCACGAGAATAAACCTGATTTTCGCAACTTGTATAAACGAAAGTATTTAGGGTTTCTTATATAAAGTTTCTTTCAGGGAACCAGCTATTCACTTATTTGTTTGTTCATCCACCCCACCAATTCGCGATGAAAGGGTTATTTTTGTCACACCTTCTTTTGAAATACTTACATAACAGTCGAGCGGTAATGAAGTTTAAACAAATTTGTTCATGCTGTGTTTAAGTTTACATCTGTGTACATATGATTCGATTGATTAGAACTAACATAACATCACGAATAATTAGGTAGAGGTGTGCCTAATAGTACACCCACATTTGGCCAGTTGTTGAAATCGCAGGCGAGCCTATTGCCATCAACCTTGCACAAATCAAGAGTCCGTGGTTGCTACTGAGAAATCCCTGATAGAAAAACCCAGTAACATTTTGCCCGAGAACCTAGAACCTTATGCTCAACAATCGCGCCTGCGACCACTAAGACAACGAGACAGTCCTGATTAGAACTAAGTGTATCTGTATTTAGTAATTTATCGTGAAAGCGGACTTTAGACAATAACGTTTCCTTTAACCATCTACTCGGTTCCAATTAAATTGGTTTATTCCTAACTAGACCCGAAAACCTAACCCGGTAGCGGGTTAGGTCAGGAATTTGGAAAAAAAAATATGTAAAAATTATTCCTAACCTAACCCTATTCCTAACCTGACCCGAAACATCATTCCTAACCTAACCCGGATTGCGATATACGGGGTGGAAGGGACACCGACGCGAAAACGGAAACCACATACTCAGTACATCATTCTGAACCCCCCCACATATAAATTTTTCGTCGGTTATTAACCTTTTGACCGCCACGGTCGGCTATAGCCGACAAATGAAAAAGTGCCCAACATGCCACCGTCAGCTACAGCCGACAAGAAAACGACATTTTTCAAGTAGTTTTCATCTGTCGGTTATAGGCGACCGTGGGGTGAAAAGGTTAAACTTCTACACACAACAGTTTTCTAACCTAATTCCTTTAGGAATAATCCATTCAGCAAAACAAAACAATCATCTTTCTTTTATTGTAAGAAGGTACCGTACATAATAAAACCATGTTATTTTCATCTCGTGTTCTTCGATCAAAAGTTAACACTTATAATAAAACAGATCCCAATCTCCGAAGAACAGTGCGGGGGAAAATTCGTAAATTTATGGTATCTACCTTTTGATAGCTCAATAAAATCTCATGTTACAGCGTATTCGCTTTATTTTTATGACATAACATGGGATGTTAAACTTAGTTTAATCTAATCAAATATAATGGAATTGAGTTGGAAAGCTGTAACTATGATAATTATGTTAGTATTATTCTATTCAAGGCCATTCTGGAATATATACATATATATATAATTTTCTCGAAACAAAAAAGGAAAAAGATTATCCATAAATTGAATTGAAAACAAATCGGTAAACTTAAGATCCTCTTCACAAGGGGTCCACAAACCACAGCGGTACCGTCACCCAATCGCAATAACAGGTGTCAACGACAGGAGTGATTTTTAGGTAACTATAAAAACTTGGTGACATGACGGTGACAGGCGACATTGCCGCCTATCACCGTTATCTGGAAGAAATCCTGTATACATGGTGTAAACGGACTCTTCACGAATCCGTCAGTCAACCACGCATTCCGTTCACAAAACTAAATAACACTACGCAAAAATTATTGCTGAGAATCGACTTTTCTTTTTTGGTGTAAAAATCATGATTTACGGTAGCGCTCAATGTAACGCACACAAAACACTGTGCTGATATATGAATTGTACAGGGGTCATGGAGGTATTTATAGTTAGCGCTAGATAAACGTGAAATAGCGGTCATTGACCCACATACATTTATTGACATACTTAATTCCGAAAACAATAATAAAGACATAAAGCTGTCCTGAATCGACGTCTATCGTGATCCTTTCTTTTTTTTAGTAATGAAAAACGATCCATAATTTATTGGCATTAAGGAAAGGGCAATGAACTTTAATCCACGTTTATCTGGCGCTAACTATAAATTAAATTTGTACATAGCATTTAAAAAACTTGGACGGCGAGTCGGGTTGTTTGTGTAAGTGAGTATAAATGTTTGTAAACACACCCATTATACAGGAGAAATTCATGTTTGGTTGTGTTTAGTGTGTGGAAAAAATATATTTAGAAATACACGTCTGATAAAGTTGGAACTTTGACCTTCAATATCTCTGTAACTATAAGCTTCCCAGGTATGGTCCAGAACAAAACAATGATCGAAATGACGGGCAGAACAAGTGCCTTTCGACTTCTATATAGGTGAACTTACACTATCACCTACGGGATATCTTCCGCGATTAATGTTTATATTGAGCTCCCGATATTTCGACGCTGTTGCAAGCGCCATAATCACGAAAATAAACAATGAAACAGAAAACAATAAACAAACAACAAACAGATGAATATAAACATTCTTCGCGGAAGATATCTCGAAGTGATAGTGTAAATTCAGTTATAAACCGTGAAAGCTTAAAACAGTGTTCGTCATAGGTGTTTTAACACCCTTTATAGTTATTAAAATTGAATTCGATAGTAACAAGCATGTTTATAAAAGCAACTAGATTTCAGTAACAATTACTACACAATAGTTTAAGGTAAGTAACACAGTGGGATGAGCTCAGTTAAGCCGCGCATGCCTGGGTTGGTCCGTCGATGGGTGACCACCCATTACATACCGAGTATCCTCCGTGCCTCGGAAAGCACGTTAAGCCGTTGGTTCCGGCTATCATGTGTAGATCTTTGACAGTCGTTACAGGTACTCAGTGGCCTGAAAGTCTGACAGCCAGTCTTACCAAGGGGTATCGTATTACCCAGTACGAACTGGGTTGAGGAGGTCAGAAAGACAGTGTGTAGTACTCCATGTAAAATACTGGTATTCAGCTGCATCCGGTTAGACTGGCAGCTGACCCCAATATAGTTGGGAAAAGGCTAGGCAGATGACGAGTTTAACGTAAGAAAGACATGAGTAACATCGTAACAAAATTAATTGTTTTCTTTTTCTCACCAGCATTACTTACAGTGAAACACTATCCACACATAATTTATATTGTTTCGTGAAAGAAATAAATCACAGTGTTGCTGATATTGATTACTGGGGCAAGTCAACAAGAAAGGTACTTCATCAATGTAAAGAAAACTCTACGTAAAAACGATGGTAAAAAAAACTCGTTAGATGTGATTATACCGCACTTAGGTCGTGTGAAAAACGTTTACAATTATTAAAAGAGTGAGCTCACACATTCCACATTGAACTATGAATATTATTTTCAGAAGCCCTATGTGGCATTCGTCGATTTTTGAATCGAAAAACAATAATCGTATAGTATTTTAGTTAAATTGCATGCAACAAGGACTATCAGTGTCATCCATAGATGTAAATAAATTCTTAAAATTATGAAAATATTATAATGTGAAACAAGTAATTTTTTTTTGCAATAGACTTATTTATGTTATGTTTACGCCGCACGCTCGTGCATGAGGGGCCTGCACAATAAGTACCAAACAAATAGCATTGACTACGAAACTAAAAAGTCAATCTTTTGATATATTTAAAGATTGGAATATTTTAGAAAAAAAAAAGATGCCTATTTCTAGAAGTTTAAGTCATTTTAAACGTGGTAGCAAGATAATCAGATAAAATTGAAATGTTGTCTGACAGTGATTAAGTTACAATACGTTAGCAAGAGAACGTCTTTGAAAGTGGAAAAAGTTATAGCCTGGAAAAAGGTATTATTTTATGATTTACATCGTCTTTTTATAACTGACTTATTAAAAGAAGTTAAGATATTCAAAAAAATTGTTAGATAACATAACATCCCGCCTGAGATCCAGGAAGGATTATGGGTACCTATTGTACACCTACATTTCACCAGTTAGGTTTGAGTACCATGTCATAGGGGGCGAGGCTAACGCCATCAACCGGGCACAAATCCTGATTCCAGGTCGATACTGAGAAATTTCAATACAAAAGATAAATGTAAACTAGTTACAGTAATAGTGAAGGCTAAAAACCTTTTTTTTTGTTCCAGGGTGGAAACTCTCCATGGATGTCCTCCGCCCTGGGGCGCCCTGGGGCGGGCGGAGGGGTCTGTCAGACTCGAACTGACTAAAAACCACCCCGGTGTTCCTTTCCCACACTTGCACCGGGGACCATGGGAATTAGTACGCCTTCCTCGATCCCCGGCTAGGGCCGGCCCGCCTTCGCGGGCCTCCTCCAGTTCACGGGGGGAGTGAGGTGTACAACTCCCCCCGCGAGGGCTAGCTTAACTGTAAATCCACCCGAAGATCCACATTAGACGCGACTGATGTTCACTATTTAGCCCACAATAAATAAATCTAAATCAACGAACCGCAGAATAAATGTGAGATCTCCAAAGGGATCCTATCAATACTGCCAAAGGATATATAAATTACCATTTAAAGCAGGAAGCTTGCCAAGAAAACTCTACCCGTTCGCACCTCAATATAACGGAATACCGAATTCAGCTATTGTCGTTGGCAAGCTTAGTATAGGGATTAGGTCATACTGAACGCGGATCAGGGGCCGTAAGCGCCGTAAGCGCTTTTAATTTTGCATTAATAAAAGACGTAAAAGTGTTACACTAAGCAAGTGGCAAAAAACTACACCAAAGCAGTAAATTTATAATATAATATGCATGTAGACATGCATGCATGTAGCGAAAATAAACTCGCCGTATAAGCAAAAGGACTTGGGTTAGCAATCACTGAATTACACAAGTAAACCACGCTAAAGATATGTCAGCGACTTCATCTTTTCCTGCCCTTATGCCAATTTATTTGGGGTCGGGGCAGCGTGTCTTCTTCCATGCCTCTCTATTACTCGTCATCTGACGTCGTCGTCTGACGACCCGAATGGCGCAGCGGTAGTGAGGCTGCCTTACGTTCATAGGGTTCCGGGTTCGAATCCCGGTAGGAGCAAGTGTTTGTGTGATAAGCATGGACATTTGTTTCCGAGTCATGGATGTTTATATGTATAATAAGTATGTATTTACAAACAAAAAAGTATCTATGTAGTATATCAACTATCTGGTGTCCACGACACAAGCCTCGTTGCTTAGTGTGGCACTAGACGGCGCTGTGTGTAATGTCCAGCGATATTTATTTATTTATTTATATCTTTCTTGCCATTTCACCCTTCACACAGTTCATCCATCGTTTCTTTGGCCTTCCAATACTTTTATACTCATGCACATTCATACTCAAAACTTTCCTTACGACATTTTCCTCATTCCTCCGTATCACACAACACATCTTAGATGTCAGCGCATATTTATCCTAAAACCCAGATCCTACACCGCCACACCGCGGTCACTACCAACCCACCCACATTGCTAGCACTCACAACCCGCTTTCACCCTGACACCAACCTTACTAAGCTTGTCTTTAAACACTACGTGGGCGTCGAGGGTGGAACACCCCGCTTATGACGTCACTGCAAGATCAAGGCCAGACTACACTTCACCATTTTTTGTCTCAACTTAATTGCACGGCCAAAGGAAAGTTTTCAAGTTTCTTAATGACTCTTTTAGGGTCAAGTCATTTGTGGAGGCCGTGTCTTTTACCTATTTTATGTTGATTATAGGACGCACTACTCGCAGCTACTTGTATAACTGAAGCGATGGAGAATTTATTGGAAGATAGAGATGGAACCTTATTTATAATTGGTACAGAGAAATTGCAGATCCGTTGCGGGCACCGAACTCTGAGAAATACTTCGGTGTTAATTTTATTTCGAGGTGTCCGTTTCTGGAGCCGCTCGTGGCTGAATTCTAACAGCCGTACGGGTAGATTTTCGAGGTTATGCTGCGCTTGCCAAAGTTGGTCGGTGGGACCATCTATTACATACAAAGTTATCGCCGTGCCTCGGAAAGCACGTTAACGTCTTGGCCGTCGAGAAATATATCGCAGGCGTGCTGGTTTCCTCACGATGTTTTCCTTCACCGAAACAAGTGGTAATTATACAATACGCACATGACTCCACAAAATCAGAGGTGCGTGGCTTGGGATCGAACAATAATAATCAATAATCCAATACTGATTTTGCTTGTCGCTAAAATTCAAACCAAAATTCTATAAAATAATATTTTCGATTCAAAATTGTATAGGATGGTTCAAAATCTATAGAACAAACGGTATGTACCTGTACTCTGTGCGTCAGTGCTAGGCCACAGGTGCTAGGCCCCCGGGCCGGTAGACCGCCTGGGCGCGGTCAAGGCCCATAAATATCGTCATTCGTGGAGGCTCTTTTATTGCACCCCGTTCGACGATTGTTATTGTACTTAATAGGACAAAGACCTCGAATATATTAAGGTTTAACGCAAAATGAATGACGTCATTTCCGACCGCGTATTTCGGGAAATGAGTCGGGCTTTTATCCGGTAATATCGTTGTAACGCAATACGTTACCTGGTTTAATATTTATTGTTGTAATATTGAGCAATTTATTCGCTTCTTCTAAAGATCTGTTTTTATTATTTTTTTAGTTTTACTTTCTTCATCGCCTCAGCCTGTTCACCTATCGACGTCTAACAAATTAAAAAATAATAATGATAACTAACAGTCCTATAGTGGAAAAATCTAAGTACATAGCATAAAACAATGTCACTTTTTGTGTCTGTATACGTGCCAAAATGATACGTTCTGATAAACGTTGGTTTTGCGAAACAGATTCACATTGCGAAACAATCAATTGTAAGTACTCAACCCAAGTATCCGATTATAGGAATCAATACCAAAACATTTAATTAGCACCTAAATAATGTAAATAATTCAGACTCTTCACTCCTTTAACCAACATAGTTTCCGAACGCAAATTCTTTACTAAAAGAATAGCTATTCAATCTTCAGTTGCAAATCGGTCCCCAACTAAAACACAGTATTCCAAGTGATCAAGTTAGCAGAGTTAAGCTCGGGGACCGGGACATAACGGCGACTGACAGCGTTGAATCAGCCGACAGAGCACTCTTGCTCCATGCAGTATTGTGAACTGTGGGGGGAATGAATTGTGTGTTTACTAGCTAGGAAGTAATTTTCCTATACAAGGTGTAAACATATCCTTCACGAAACCCTCAACCAAGCATTCCGTAACATCAAACTAAATAACTCTACGCAAAAATGCTATTTTTTTTTTCACTACCCTGTTCTGCCCCACTCCTGGGCAAAGGCCTCCCTCCACTCCGTCCACTTCTTGTGAAGCCGCGCGTCCTCCTTCCAGTTCGGACGGAACCTGTTCAGTTCGTTCCGCCATCTCCTTCGTGGCCCCGACCCCGCCTCACTGTGTCAGGGCACCATTTTCCTGCTATTTTGGCCCACAGTTTGTCCGGCATGCGGCAGACATGCCCTGCCCAGTCCCATTTGAGTCGGGCAGCCTTTTGAGCCACGTCAGCTATATTTGTTTTGGAGCTGGAAAATTACTTTTTATTTTTGGACTTAATGTAATGCACTCAAAACATTGTGCTGATTGTGCATAGTACGGGGTCGTGGAGGTATTTAAATTAAAAACAACATTAAAAACTTGTTTTTAAAAAAAGTTGTGAAAAAGTTGGTACGTTGACCCCCTATACCTCCGTAATCAGGAGGTTCTCAGATATGGTCTAGAACAATCAAATGATTGCAATGACGGGCACAACAAGTGCCTTTTGGCTTCTCTTGTGGTATTTTTACACCCATTATACTAAAAATAGGAATAAAATCGACGAAACAAAGATTTGATTGAGGTATAATGATTAATCGAATAATTATTTTAGATTAGGATCAAAGTTCCAAATGTTTAATTGCAGATTCGGTTACGAAAGACGATGAATCAACCATTATTTTGCGCCGGAGTAGTAATTAATTTCATAGTCTAAGAATGTTAATACAAAATAATCTTCGGTCCCTTTAAATTAATATCTACGAGTACCTGCCGGTCTACCTACCACAAAAACACTAAGAAAAGAATATAATAATCGTAATTCAAATTCTTCGTTTTTAAGTCTAAGATGAATTATTCTTTTGTTCTTTAGTATTTTTACTTCGCCGTGCCCAGAGGCGAGATAAAAACCATTTTACCCAACTGCGGTGGAATCTAAAGGAGACTAATGTTTTTACCCCAACGTATGTGGTATCCACCCATACCTGCCGAACAAACTACCTACACAAAGTAATACCTACCTACTCCCACAAACACACGATCTAATTTAAATCTGGCTTTAACTCAAACAAATTAAATCTTTTTCAGAGGTCCAACAAACGTTTGGGTACTGAATTAGCTTATTACATACTTAAACAACGGTCCGATCCGCGGGGTATAGGAGGAAAAGACAAAAGGATTTATGGGGACAAACTTTTAAATGGATTTCAAAAAAGAGCCTATTGATATTATCTAACTGGTAGGAAATCTGTTTTAATAAAATATGTTTTTGACTCAATATTTTTATAACATAATATTACGCTTGTAATCATCTGAAGGGTTAGGTAGGGGTGTAATAGTACACCTACACACCAGTTATGTTTAAGTCCCATGTAATAGGGGGCGAGCCTATTGCATTCAACCGGGCAGTCCAGACTTCGTGGCCGCTACTGAGAAATTCCTGATAGAAAAACCCTATGATACATGCCCGATCTGGGAATCGAACCCAGTACGTCATGCTTAGTTGTCGCACTTGCGACCACTAAACCTGTTCAAGGCATATTTCTGTGTGCGTTTAAAATGCTACGACGCGTGAATTTCAGCATCTACCAAAATCAAAATTAAAACACAAGTTAGTAGTATTAAATATTGCGAAGCGTGAGCATGTTTTTCATACAAAAAAAAAAACAAATAATGGCTTCATTAAAGTCTTATTCAAACAGAATTTTACTGTAATCGTTAAATTACTTTGCTCCATGATTCACGACTATTTTGCTGTTGTTTTGTTTATAATTAATCCAGTCGATATGTCGAAAATGGAGAGGTAGCTTCAAAGTATTTCGAACTTAATGGAACTTTAACAGGTTGTTTGGGGGTACACTAGGAAGACTATCCTAAGTTTTCGACCTCGAGGACCCTGTGCTAACATGTGGGGGGAGTACTTTTCCAGTTTTTCACTTGTGTCTCTTACACTGAGCAAATTTTATGTACCATATTGGATGGCAAAGTTAAAGAACATTTTTCTAAAAGTTCGTTAGAAAGTTAGAAAATTTAGGATAGTTAGGATAGTCTTCCTAATATACCACCAAACAACCTGTTAAAGTTCCATTAAGTTCGGAATACTTTCCAGGTGAAAGTACATAATTATCTACTGGACTGTTAACGTTATTTCAAAAGCACATTCATTAAACATTCCTTGAAACTCATCACATTAAAATGTCCTTCATATTACCTTACTTTCACATTTGTGCCATAAATAACCTCTGTGTAGGCCCTTACGGGTCGGTTAATAGTTTTGAGAACGAATTATATCGTGGTAGCTTAACATCATATTTTTACCTAGTACTTATTACGAGGGGCAAACAACAATTTGCCCGACGCGGGAATCAAATCTGGGGCCTCATGCTCAGCAGACCAACGAGGCAGTCAAACTGAACACTGTCATAAAATATACCTAGTACCTTGTACGTAAATCATTCAATGCCGGCCATACACATTCTACTTACTTTGTTCTGGATTTTGACACACAGATAGACGATAAACATGACCTGGGTTAGGATATACGACAATTTTTATCCCTAAAGTACCTTTCGTTCCTTTGGGATAATTTACGACCTCTATGTGTATAAAGCCACGGGAAGAAGCTAGTAATAAATAAGTAAATGTCTATTAAAAATAACTGACTTCCAAAAAACACAAAAAAATATTGGAAAATAACTTTACTTTCGGAAGTCGGTGACTATTGTTTGTTTCATTGACTAAGATCAAAGGTAACAAACACAAAAAAAATACAACCGAATTGAGAACCTCCTCCTTTTTTTGAAGTCGGTTAAAAAACAGACAACACGTAGATACTATATTCACTTATCAAGATCCCCATTAATCTTCCCTCTTTTTTTCCAAATAGATAGCAAAACAAGATGTCTTTTACGCGTAGTCAAGGTCACAATAACCACTTAATGTATAATATATGAATGTTTTTCTTGTAATATTGACGAATTATATCCATTTATGAATCAAAGCTGGCAGGTGAATATATAGCCGTGTGTTTTCGCACAATGTTTGTGAGACAATGAATTTTCAGGCTTCATGTTCGTGATACCACAGAATTTATAAGAACAGAGACCAAACTATGCAATCGTACCGTCACAACAAAAGAAGACCACTAAACCATTATCACGTGCATACGACAATAATATTATTATTGTATGGGTAGTGTTTAGGTACAAAGTGTAAAAAAGCCAATCACATAGCCGTAATCTACGCATTCTGTACATCAAACGTTCCTTTGTTTTTTGATGTACAGAATAGCATAAAAATAGCACAAAATACACACGGACTAGCACTGGAGAATATGCACAGAATAGCACAAATTGCTGGGAAATTCCTTTTATTTCTGGCGTTTTTACAGTAACGCGCAATGTAATGCACGGTAAACATTCAATATCCCGGAACCAGAAGGTTCCCGGGTAAGGTCTTGTGACCTAAATGATCGCAATGACTGAAATAACATGCGGCCCTCGGCTTCAGTGTCCTTTACTCCTGTGATGTTCTGTGCAAATGGCAATATAGCAAGATTAAATTACTGCGAAGTTCGCCGGGGTCTCTGTTCGCTACCTACTCATTTAGTCTTTCTTACAAACAGATATATATCCAGGCAAAAGTGAGTGAATATATCAGTCAATTTATACACGTCCCTCCCCAGGGAAACTTAGGCGAAGAATCTGATATTCAAACTGTTCTAGACTTATAACTTTTCGCACGATCCAAGTTTATTGATGTTAGTCAACAAAGATGTGCCTTTTCTTGAAAACTATTGTTCGGATTTCGGTATCAGAGTTGCAGAAGTCTATTTTATCTTCTAACTTCTGAGGAGCCGTCTCTTTGGTTGGTTAGCTTTGTTAACTTAAAATAATCTTGCTTTTTTGGTTAGTAATGATTTCTTTTGAGATGATTTCTGAAAGATTCTTTTGATTTGATTGATATTCTATATAGGAGTGACAATAAATAGCTTAATACTAAGCTATTTATGTCTCTAAGCTTAATGGAACTAAACGCGATCACCACATGCTAATAAAAACAGCGTTTAATACACTGTCGTCATTGACAGCGACATCAGTTGAACGCAGTTTAATTGTGCTGATGTTGTTTTGTTCAATGGTGATAAGACATCATATTTCAGGTCGACTTTTCTCTACTTATTTATCGAACATAGATACTTTTATCCTACGCTATAAACAAAAAACATAAAAATACAACCAGCATTAAAAACAACTTATTATAACCTTGGAGTTTCGCCGACGCCGTAAAAAATACTATAAATAAACAAAGGTATTAAAAATGTTATGGGATGTAACTCGAATATATTTCCAAGCCACTCCCAGTACCAAACTAGTAAAAGTTTTCATGTCTATTCCAGAAAATACGAAACGTTAAATCAAAATGTATATTTTTGAGCAAAAACTGATGTTTTTTCGCAGAACTGTAAAGTGAGTACAGCGAAACATATTTCAGCGTCAATGTACTGCAAAGTTTATCATTTAGTCATAATCTGGAAATCTCCAAAAATGTTCACTGGTGTGTGTATGTGTGCGTAACATAACAATGCATAACATGACGCCTGTAATCATTGAAGGGTTAGGCAGATGTGGGAGGGATAGGCTCGCCCCCTATTACCATTTGTTAAGGAAACTGTTATTACAAATATTTGCATGCTATGTTTAATCTTGGCAAAACATGTCTGTTCTATTTTTGTACTGTAAGACCATTTATACCATGTTTTACGCAAATAAATATATTATATTTCCTTATTTATTTTTCTAGCTTACTGATTACATTTTTAAATATTCCTAGATAAAATTCAAAATAAAATAAAAAAACATTTAAAAATATAAAAAATAGCAGCCGACTTAAACTTAACAGACGAAATGTGGGTGTAGTGTGCGTAACAGTTGTCTCAATAAAGTGATCATCACTAGTTTCCACAAATACGATGATTGCTGTACGGTTCACCTCCCATGCCACTTTTCTTCCAATAAGATGCAAAGTAGGCAAAGCCTTCCCTTTTATCAGTCACAGTTTTTTTTTACAACTAACTTTTTGTTACAGCTGGGCTTAAAACTAGTGCGTACATGACCCTGTTAAGGCGCAGCAAGATAACTTAAAACTATCATTATTGTAATGAATATCTATTATTATCTAATATGGCGTAAAATAGGAACTTTAACAATAACATATTACATTAATTATTAATTAGACCATTACAGGCACTTTTGAATGTCAAAACACAAAAAAAAACTAAGCTACAGTCCCAGTCACAGGGCATAATAACTTGTGAAAGTACTGTAGTTGCCCATTCGAAAGCGTAGATCTATATGAACTCTAGAAACCCCATGGACACTCTTTTAAATCATTATATTGTTACAAAGTCTCGGTTACATCATTCATGTCGAGATTATACATATACATATGTGAGAACGATGTAGAAAGACGTGGAAGTAAGAGCGTCCAGAGTAAAAAGATACAATCAACAATTCAAAAATACAATAATCCATGGCAGCTGCGAGATGACCAGTCCCTACTGACAGACTCAAAAAGGCAACTAATCAAAGTTGTCAATCGCTGGTAGCCTGAACTTGAAGTATTGGAAAATTTAAGCGATAAATTCCTATCATGTCCCTGGATAATAAGTAACGGGCTTAACTTCCATTATGCAGAAAAATCTTTTTCGCACAAAATGTGATTTAAATCCCAAAAATATTGAACGCATATAACTTAAAGGGGCGCACGAAAATCAAGGCTGAAATACGTCATTTATATATAAGACTAATTAACATTAATCTAGGCAAGCCTCGTCCTAACCTAGCTCACCCACATCTGGCGTGACCATTAAGGAATATTCCGGATCTTTCTCGAAGATTTAGACGCAAATCTATAAGGATAGACAATTAGACACAGATCCACTTAGGCTCCAGATTTTACTCGTAACTATATTGGATTTTATATAGCTGCACATTAACTTAAGTTAAATAAAACTAGAGTTGGTAAATGCTTAGACATAATTATAATGACTGTGTTAAGTTAGTATTTCAATCGTTTAACTACCTTTTTTGTTATTGATAGTTTTTGTCTTGGCTTATAATCATGTTAAGCTCATGCTAGCTCATGTCGGGTACAAAATGAAAACACACCTTCCAATCCTTGAAAAGTAAATTATTATCAACTTTGTAAAATAGAAAAAATCATCTTTGTACCCGCCATGCTGAAAACTATTAATTTCAGTTTCGTTGTTGAAATTCGCCCATAGTAAAAGATAAATAAGAGAACTCTCTTATTTAACGAAAGCTAAGGAGTGAGATTAAGTTTTCAATACGATGGCCTAGATATAATAATCAGAATTAGAATTATTAATTTGTTAAAGATGGGCATTGAGTAATTAAGGTCCTCGCTATGTTTTGTCATTACTGACATACGAATATAAATAAAAAATATCAAAAAAAACATAATTCATACAAATTAGGGCAAAATAATAAGCACAGCCATCATATAATTTAAAAAAAAAAACATTTAGACAAGGTGTAGTTTTGCATCCTCGTCAAATTCAAGGACGTAACTAATGATAACGTATGTACTACGTGCTAATGATTCTCGACCCGAATCAATAATTAAATGGGTAGATAATTTATTTTTTATATTTTTTCTTAAAATCGGGAATCGGTAAGTGTACACCACCCGTATTAAAACGAGGTCCGTCTAATACTAGCCCTATAACCGCGCTTTCACACAAGCAAACAAACTCAGACGTTTATTCGATAAACGGGTGATTCTCCTCTTTTGAGAATGAAGCCCCATTCTTAAATAGTGTCAAATTAAAACAACTAAAAAAAAGCAACGTTTATTATTATTGACCAGGTACCGTAATTTATATTTATTATTTACATACGTCTTCTATGACAACCTCCTGAATTTTGACTAGGATGCAAAACTATACCTTGTATATCACTCTGTAATACACTGTTATGATAAATTCTCCTTCTATCTATCTTAAACTGCCTAGCACCCAGGCCAACACCTCACATTGTACAGTAATGTGCAAGTAACAAAACGTGGAGTGCGGCGATCGATCTCGCCCTTCACCTTGACGCGAGCGATCAACAAAAATGTGCCTATTACGCAAGCACCTTTCCTTGTGTTGATGAAAATGTATCTGGGATTAAATTTCGTAGGAATTTCGCTTACTTATTATAGACATGGTTTTGGATATATATAAGTAGTTGTCTGAGGCAAAAGTCATTGGTCATTGTTATTTGGTTTCTCGTATTTTGGATTCTTTGTCTTAATTCGTTTATTTAATCTGTATATATATATATACTCAATATCTACATGACTGTCTTGTTGGTCTAGTGGTCAGGAGGTCCTGGGTTCGATTTGCAGGTTGGGGAAAGTGTTGTTGGGTTTTCCAAAAGTTTTTTTTTTTATTAGCAGCCTGTCTGGATTTGTGCCGGTTGATGGCAATAGGCTCGCTCCCTATTACATGGGACTTAAAACATAACTGGCGAAATGTGGGTGTACTATTAGGTACACCACTGCCTAGCCCTTCGTGGATTACAGGCACGATGTTAACTTGTAACTGGAACCAAATAGGTTAGTTTGCGTACTTATTGTAAAACATGGGTTTGTTAAACGAGAATACTTAAGACTATCGAGTTTTTTTCATAAACACTAACGAGTCTTATTTAAATTAGACTTACCAATTATTGCAATGTTCACTAATTTTGGAGACAACTTCTTTAAAAATTACTCAATAAGAAAAGCTTTTATGCATTAAAATATATTCCCACCACAATTTTTTCACCAAAACATTAATACAATTTCAATTCCTCTTTCTAAGAATCTTGGTATATTCGCACCACAAAGAACAAAATCCGTTCAATACTAAATTCGACAAAATCCAAGTTCACGAATACATTACGTATTCGTGGAAAACGTGTATTTAGTAACTACGGTTCGGCCTCGCGTCTCGGTAGACACCGCCCTCTCAATTACTAAGAAAGTACTACGAAATATTTTACAACTCAGCTCCCGAAACTCGAACCGAATCCGTGGGAATAATAAACATCATTTTGATAAATGAAATTCTGAACTTGCTGCCTACGCTGTTTGCTACGACGCTACGGGGGACCTACGAGCTACGCAAGTTGCTACGAAAGTCGAAAAGCGAATGGTGATTTTACATTGCTTTGCTTGGATCTTGTTGATCTGAGCTCGTCATAGTTAGTAGAATTTTAAAGTTAATTACAAGTTACGCTGATTGCTACAATGCTACGAAGGCTCTACGTGCTACGGACAAAATACTACGAGTTCGAAAGAAAATGGCGATTTTTATTGCTTTGCAAGGAGATTTAAGAGTCGAGTTGCATTGTGGTTGGTGATCAATAATACAATGAACACAACAGTCCATAACAAAAAGGTGAACAGCCAATACACCCCGACTGGTTGGGGATTGAGAGTTTGTGAATTTATTAGCCGTCCCTCGTATTGATCTAGACCCACTCCGGGCATCAGCATATTTAGCTTAGTTGGATAGGCACGTAGGTAGGTAGAGAGGGTATCTATATACAAGTAACTAAGTACCTAAATAAGGTACCTTTACAATAACTATAAATAACTTACAACCGAAATAACAAGTTCTATTTAACACTAGTTACAGAAGACGGAAACACACAGAACGCCACCTGCTACGATCCTTACACACTTATTTTATTGCGACCACGTTCAAACATCTGATAATACAAGTCTCACCAGTCTCATCTGGTCATACAAGCACTCACCAAGTCCCATGTAATAGAGGCAAGATTATTGCAATAAACTGGGGACAAATTCAGGCTGCCACTTAGAAATTCCTGATGAAAGAACCCAGAAATGGATAGGATGCAAGGTGTTATTCACTTGGCGTCATAATTATCTATTATTAATACATCGTGGCAACGCCCGCCAGTTTCTTGAGT
The DNA here is from genome assembly GCA_964057025.1 of Standfussiana lucernea. Lineage (NCBI taxonomy): Eukaryota > Metazoa > Arthropoda > Insecta > Lepidoptera > Noctuidae > Standfussiana > Standfussiana lucernea. The sequence continues at coordinate 12,979,575 of OZ059796.1, forward strand.
ACATTAACAGCTGACAGCTTTGAGGAAGAGTTTTTTGATGCCCTCTTATAGTTTGTTGTTGGTTTCTTTAATTTTAGTAAGGGTAAGGTAATATATTATTTTTTTGGTCTCTGATGACTAGAAAGCCTATTATAATGAGTGGTTATTTTAGACCGCATTTTAGATCCAATTTCTAAAAGCTAAAAATTATAGAAAAAGCAATTTCGTTTCAAATAACTGTGGGAAGCCAGAGGAAATCCTTTTTTTCCATATTTCAATGAATTAATTTAATTATGGAAGTTCGCTTTCGGCTATATGTTCGTTCCGTGAGTTGCGTACAACTAGGTAACTTTCCGTTTGTCAAACTGGTATAAAAAGACGCTTAACGAAGTTGAAATTCGAATTCGGTCTTCGACATAATTCTTCGTTTCTTCTTGCATTGCGATTTTTGTTTGTACTGCACTTTGTACGGCACTTTCTGGTTACAACTTTTTTCCACATATTTAGTATAATAAGTTTCAAAATTGAAACATGATACCCAACACAATAAATAAAAGCCGTTGCTAAGCAAAAAATGTTACTTCTGGGTGAGATGTACAGAATGCCTACATAACGGCTAGGTGGAGGTGGTGGGTCTTTGTACACCCTGTATATCCGGCTTTTCGGGCTTTCGTCTGTATTTTGTCCGGCTTTGTCATTTGTTAGGTGATTTTGAAGGAAAATAGCACTAGTTAATAGCAATAGTTAGCACTGAAAAAGATAATAAAACGTCGGCTCTTCAACAGGGCCTCACATAATACGAGTATGGTAACCCTACGTACTACAATGTTTTGTTTTATAATTATTTCAAGCTTTTGAACTAAAATGGGATCTAGTGTTTACCCACTTCGTTGTACTGGAGATAGTAATTTATGTAAAAGAGACGAATGCCCGCTTGGTTCTAAAAATAGATTTTAATACCCCTTTGTCTGCGATTAATACATATTTGTCTTGCTTTAATGTCTTGTCTTACATTCATTATTTTAAATTTAGCAATAATCTCTAGATTCAATATAAAATCGTGAAATTTTATTTTATATAGTTACTCGCATTCTAGTGCAAAATTAAGGTAATCATATTTTCTCAGTTGACTTTGCACAAAAAATAAAACATGTAACACCTAAATTTCTTCGAGGTGTAGGTGGTTAAAAAAAACTGTAAACACGATTTGGAATCAAGACAAAAAGTGGGCCTATTGTAAAAAAATACATTACAGCGTATAACTTTACATGACGCCTGTTATTTCTAACCTTTTATCATATATTTCAAGAGTAAAATAAATACTCCTCCAAAAATCCTGACGCGTGTGTATTCTCTCGAGCAAGCAGTAAGGAAAACTCGGTGAAATAAATTGCAGAGGTTTTCACATAAAAGCTATTTTCGTACGAACCCCCGACACTGTTCGCGCTTATTCGCCATTGAAATCTAATTATCTTGTAAGGGAAAATGTGCCAACGATATATAACTGGCACATAGGCTTATGTGTTGGTATAAAATGAAGGGCGTAATTATTATATCGGAATTTTGGAATACAGTGGATTAGAGAGCAAGTTATATTTTTATCCCTGTACCTAATTAAGTATTTTGTCTTATAACATAAAATTCCACAAAATTGCAAGCTTACAGTCACATTAGATTAGGTACATAGTTGCTTGGGGCTGTCCGTGTAAATATTTTACAACAATGATGACACCCAGTGATGTTTCATTGGTGAAATTCGATCCAAGTCACTATACATAACTACCTAATAAAACCAACATAACATAACACCTGTAATCCCTGAAGGGTAAGGCAGAGGTGTACCTAATAGTACATCCATATTTCGCCAGTTATGTTATGTTTTAAGTCCCATATAATAGGGGGCGAGCCTATTGACACCAACTGGGCACACATCCAGACTCCTTGGTTGCTACTAAGGAATTCCTAATATAAAAGTCCAATAACACTTTGCCGGACCCGGGAATCGAACGCCGGACCGCATTCTCAGCGGTCAGGAGGCAGTAATAAAACCAAATAAATATATGAAAAAGTGAAATGTGTCCTTTCCACCATCAAGCTGTTCAACTGACTGCTGACTGATTCTTCGTAAAAAAGTAACTTGACCCCATAAGTAAAACATGTACATTATTCTAAATCACGACTTTCAACTTTTCAGGCAAGCAGAAACGTGGACAAAAAAACAAATAAGCCAGCACTATAAGTTTTTAAACTTACATGGTCACTAACACTTTCGTTGACACATAAAACGGCATATTCACCATGCTTGTAAACATGGTAAATATACCGTTTTATGTCTTAACGAAAGCCAGTACTGTACAAATGACAGAATCAGACAAAATTACATTAAAGATAAATTATTTTAGCGAAAATGTTCGCAACCGTGGGTGTATTAGCATTGTGTCTGCCCTATTAAAGGTCCAACTCATAATGGACAATGTTTTTATACCATGGTTTTATAACGGCGCATCATTATCATTTTGTTTAAATAATAATCTCTTCTGAATCGTTTTTCTTTTGGTATGGGCACCATTCCAGTCGGTGAAAGCTGAAAGCGATACGGTTTTGGGATATTTAGGTCGTTGTAAGTTATTGTTTGGCTATGACTTGGTTTGAATATTGTTGAATTGGTAACAGTAGGTTCCTTTTCAGTGCCAAGTATTCTAAAAGTAAATTAAGACGTATGCCCGGCTTCAATTAAACCAAGCGGCATGGCATCCTATGCCTAGCTTTTTCCCAACTGTGTTGGGGTCAGCTTCCAGTCTAAATGAATGCAGCTGAATACCAGTATTTTACATGCAGCGACTGCCTACCTGACCGCCACAACACAACCCACTTAGAACTGGGTAATACGATACGCCTTGGTAAGACTGTTTGTCAGACTTTCGGGCCACTGACTACCTTTAACGACTTTCAAAGATCTACAATTGACCGCCGGGACCAATTTCCGAGGCACGGAGGAAACTCGGTATGTAATATATGGTCACCCATCCAAGATCCGCGTACCTTAGCAAGAGAGGCTTAACTTTGAAGATCGGCTGTTATTATTTAGCCACGAGCTCATATTATTTAGACGACCCGAATGGCGCAGCGGTAGTGAGGCTGCCTTACGTTCATAGGGTTCCGGGTTCGAATCCCGGTAGGTGCAAGTGTTTGTGTGATAAGCATGGACATTTGTTACCGAGTCATGGATGTTTATATGTATAATAAGTATGTATTTACAAACAAAAAGTATCTATGTAGTATATCAACTATCTGGTGTCCACGACACAAGCCTCGTTGCTTAGTGTGGCACTAGATGGCGCTGTGTGTAACGTCCAGCGATATATTAGCGATATATTATTTAACACTAAGCAACATGTGATTGTGAGTGTTGAGTGCTTCGTTGGTCCAATAGTTGCAAGCGTAACTGTTGAGCATGAGGTCCTGGGTTCAATTCCCGGGTCGGGCAAAGTGTTATTGGATTTTTCAATTAAAAATTTCTCTGCAGCAGCCACGGAGACTGGATTTGTGCCCGGTTGATGGCAGTAGACTCGCTCCCTATGACATGGGACTTAGAACAAAACTGGCTAAATGTGGGTGAACTATTAGGTACACCTTTGCCTAACCCTTCGTCGATAACAGGCGTGATGTTATGATACGTAAGCAAACATGTGCAATAAATATTTTAGTGTCACTTATTGTAAGTCAAAACGGGCCTTAGTATAGTAAGAACAATCGAAGGGGGATGCGTGAAGATGATATCCACTCAGGTGCTTACCGTAATGGGAGGATCTAGTTTCAATACATTCTAAGGTTATTTTCATTAATAGCTTTTGTCTTTTGAAGCTAGTCCATCAAGTTCAAGTTCAAGTTGTCTATTTCATAACGAAAATACATTTGTGTCGAAATATTTGCACAGTAGGTACACAAGAAGAAGCAACATAAAACAATTATAATAGTAAGTAACCTCGTTCCTCACCCATCCGAAGTTAGAACGTCTATCCAAATTAAAACTAACTTTACAAACATTATTAATCATCTAATATTAATACAAAATAAAAGTCCCTAGAAAAAGTACTACACAAATACATTAAATGTCGAAATACTAAGTATAAAAAGCAAAATTTAAAACAAGTCAAAGATGGATACAGTTAATTAATTTAAATACTATTTTTAGGATTTTGATCAACATATCAACGGTACTGTTTTTAAAAGAGTTGTCACATTATATGCTCAACACACATAAAGACATGGTGATGACTCGAGGTCGGAATAGGTCGAGTTTATTTGCCAAATCTTTAAGTAAGTTAAATGTGAATAATATAAAATTATGTATATTTATATACATTTACAAGCTGACTCACGCAACTTCGTCTACGTAACATTTTTTATTTGATTGATGCTCCGCTCCTATTGGTCGCAGCGTGATGTTACATAGCCTACAGCCTTCGTCCATAAAACGACTATCCAACAGTTAAAGAATTTTTCAATTCAAAGCAGTAGTTCCTGAGATTAGCGCGTTCAACCAAACAAACAAATTCTTCAGCCTTATAGTATTAGTACAGATAATTATGTATCCGTTTAAAATCCCGGAATGATTATAAAGTTCCGAAATAAAACTATGTATTAAAATAGAGAGAGAAATTAAACCCATGGTTCTTACTTCCTTGAAGTTTAGGCAAATAATTATTCCAAACTCTGATGATGACACAAACTGCCTGCAAATTAAGCAACTGTAATTTTTTTAAGCACTCGTAAAAATATACCTGCTCTACACGCACGGTTAACGGTCTATATTTTCATTTTACTTCACAATAAATTGTTAGTTTGGCATGAAAACCATTTGCCTACCTAAAATTAATGGAGTTACTGTTAATAACTATGCTATGTAGTTTCGTGTAGGCGTTACCTCGTTTATTGTACCTAATGTTATTATAGTGGGCTCTGAAACGAAATCATAGGGAGGTTTATCATATATGGAGAACTATAGCATGTACTACCTCTTGCCCGCGGCTTCGCCCGCGTCGAGCTCGGGAATTTTGCCACTGGAAAGTAATACCGGGATCTTCTTCTTTATCGTGTGGGTAGTGTAAGACAAAACTAAAGACAAGGCAGGCGTCAGAGTTTTTATGCCGCCCATGGGCCTCTGACTTGGCTTTACATGCCGTCGAGAAATATCTCTTAGGCGTGCTAGTTTCCTCGCAATGTTTTCCTTTACCGAAGCAAGTAATATACAATACACACATAATTCCGAAAAAATCAGAGGTGCGTGTCTTGGGTTCGAACTCGAGACCTATGACTTGGCAGTCTAACGGTCACACCACTAGGCTATCACTGCTTAATACCGGGACAATTTTTTTTTATAAGTATATCATAAGCCAGGTATTTTACCTGTGTACCATGGCCAATTTTCATACGCATCCATTAATAAGACGTGTAGGTGTGAAAAGGTAGTACACAGTCACTTTCGCATTTATTATAATATAAGTATTGATGGAGTTCTATATGTATGTTCATCTATGTGTATGAAGGTTTCGTCCGACGTCGCCTACGCGCACAGCAGGACCGTTCTCTTATTAATGTTTAGAGATTATATTAATCTAGCTTTTGCCAGCGGTTTTGCTTGCATTCTACCTCTAGAATGAGAGACACTTGACACTGGACAGAGGAACTTCTTTAAAAACACTTATCTAAAAACCTTCGGCTTTGAGGTTTATTACCAAAAATGTATATTTATGCAGTTTTATTTTGTTAAATTTTAAAGTATTTGGGCGTTTGTAACTAAAAGTATAGTTATCTGATTTATGTTTTATGTATTCCATTTTCTCTTCTTCTTTTACACACTTTGTCTACATCTCTTTTTTTAGTATCTCCTTTCGCAGGTATGCTGGAAGAGATTTCATTAGAAATAAGCAATAACTTTGTACTCTCTTTTCTGTTCCTTTCTTGATTTCTGTATTTAGTGTGTAGGGTAAAAGCCGGATAGTTGCCTCGGACGGATACATGCCCCGGTTTTTAATAAACTATGTTAAAATTATAAGTTGTGTTGGTGCTTTACTGCAATAAGTAGTGACCACCCCGCAGGTCTCAGTGCTGCGTAAGCCATCGGAACATACGCACGTATTTTGTCCGTGAGAGTAAAAATCTTCCGCGGCGAAACTTTGACGGACGTTATAATTATATTGGTAAATAATTTCTATTGAATATTTTTATTACTGATCGTGGTTTCAGTCAACTTTTTTTTTCTTTGCATGCAATAGAGATTAAATGACACTGTTTATTATGTTTTATTGCTAAATAATTTTTATTTATTTCGCAAATAAAAAGGGCAAGTATCCGTATCAAAAAGGATAGTCGCCCTACATACTGTCGCGGATAGTTGCCCCAAGAGTGACTAAAAATTTCTTCAAGCAAAGACGGATTTTATTTTTTTGTTGTTTTTTTCGAATTTACTTTGACTCTTAACTTGTTGGAAATTAAATAAATATCTACTTCAGTTTTACATATTTATTCTAGATAAGTAAAATGCCTCGCAAAGAAATCCTGAAATAGCTTTGAGACAAGCTGAGGGTTTATCAATTGAAAGAGCGAAGGGTCTCAACAGAACAGAAGTTGCAAATTTTTTCAAACTCTAAACAACTATTTTAACTAAGAATAATTTGCTGGATAAGCCAGATAGAATATTTAACATGGATGAAACCGGTGTGCAACTCAATAATAAAATTGGTAAAGTATTAGCTAAGAAAGGTGCTAAAGCAGTTAAATCAGTTACTTCCGGTGAAAAAGGAGAAACAATTACTGTTGTTGTTAAATAAATAATAAAGATTACTTAAATTGATATAAATTTATTTCTATACAAAATAAAAATCATACTGAGGTTACTATCCTCGCACGAGGCAAGTATCCGCCGAAGCATTTTCCGCGCTAGGCTACTATCCGCCATAGTAGGCAACTATCCCTCTTTTGAGAGATGAAATAAAACAGTATTTATTCAAAACCATTGTTAATTATGTATACAAAAATAGACTTTTATAGAAGATAAAAGACCTACGTTGTGAGATACATTCTGATTTTTTTTCTGCGAGTTCATATTTAAAAAAAATAAAGCTTTTTCGAAAAGTGGGGCAACTATCCGGCTTTTACCCTACATAAATTGTTAAATAAATAAATAAAATCAGTGAAGATTTTAGTTACAAACGAACGGTTAGTTATCTCATTTTCAGATAATTTATTTCAACTATATTCCTCCCTACCGTTTTCTTCCCTTATTTTTGACCTTCACTTATTATAAGTATATTTCACTTAATATTTTGTCTATCTGGTATTCTTTTATTAGGAAAAATGTCCACTACCTATTTACTGACAAAGTAAATAAATAAACCTCCAATTCTTTCTCGTTTTATATCAACTATCTGGTGTCCACGACACAAGCCTCGTTGCTTAGTGTGGCACTAGATGGCGCTGTGTGTAATGTCCAGCGTATTTATTTATTTTAGACAAAGCCAATCAATTTAGGCCCGTTCCTGAAAAACAACCGATCGTATACAAAATAGGCCTGGAGGTCTCATTAGACTCTGCTCGTAACTTCAAATTACCAGGACGGTCGTAGAAATAGCGGTGTTAGAAACAAGGACTAACTTTACACTGCTTTGTGTTACCACTACTATGAGCTAGATGCGAATTCTAAGAAGATGCGAACCTATCTTTACAAAACAAGCAGAAAAAAAACCAGCACCGGAATTGTGTAACACACACGCAATCCCAATGTCAATAATCTTGACTTTCCTTTATTGTCCTTTAAATTCCATTTATTTTGTAAAAAATGTGTTGAAAATAACAGTGATGATTTTTCGTCTTGCCCATACCATCCCACAGACTACTGGGCCCCGTCCAGGACGCATCGCCACCTCTTTCTGGACCGGCCTTGGCGGCGCCGTATATCTCTAGGGATTCTAGGCACACCAAAAAACGTAGTCCAAAAAATCCTTGTTCCATAAATCTATATTAAAAAAAAACGAATCCTTTATTAAAAAAAAAAAAACAGCGAGTTCAATCACCTTACTTTTTTCCTAAAAAAAGGCTAAAAAGCCTACGAATAACCTAATCCGAATGAATATGTTTCGTGAAACTAGAGTTCGCGGTAGTTCTCAGACCTTTTTCAGCGAAAGACTTAGCTCTCCCGCCACGAATATTCAATAGATTAGGCAGTGAACACAGTGGCAAAGCTATACTTTGGCTTTGTCTAAAGTTCTTTGGAAAGCACTCGTCTAAAGATAGCCTTTAACTGACACGCTTTTTGTGAAGACACAAATCGAGCCCTTATTTTGTTGACCCAAAACTTCGGCACTTCCAAGATGTAATCGGCATTTCCAGTTAAAATGGTCACATATCTGGAAATGCTGCATGAATACTACATACGGTAGTAAGTCATAAACACTTTAACCTTAAGTTTCTACTCGTAGGAATACAGCATATAAATTGTAGCAACTCCTACATTCCCACCCGAATATAGCAGTTTTCATAACCATAATTTAATTTCGTCCCATTAACTCCAATAACTCGAGCGGAATCCAAAGGGCTTACGGAATGTCTTCTGCACAGCTACGCAAAGAAATTCTTAACTAAGATCAGAAGGTTCAGGCGTGAATATCACATATAGTAGTATTTTCCATGCATTGTGCGTAACTTAAAATTTATTTGATTCATATTTGCAAAAAAATGTGGCGCACAAAATTTAAGTAGATTTATCTGGAATCTTATCTATAGTATTAGGTGTTATTAAGTGGTAAAGCTTGGATGTAGGGGGTAATCTTCGGTACTACTGATCCGATTGGGAAAATTCTTTCACACATTGGAAGCTACATCCGTGAGTGCCATAGGCTATATTACAACGTTCCCGTGAGATAATTTCCGACCATTTTTTATACCAAACTAGGGTAGTAGAGCATATTAGGCGGCTTGACTTTTTCCGACACTTCCAACAATTATCGTCATATTTCAACCAATTTACACAAAACTTTGACAAATTGCATACCTAAACCTTCTTCTTGAATCACACTATTAATCACTATCATAAAACCGCATCAAAATCCGTTGCGCAGTTTTATAGATCTAAGCATACATAGGGACAGACAGACAGCGGGAAGCGACTTTGTTTTATATTATGTAGTGCTAGGCTTGAGTTTGGCCGCAACTCGCCTGATGTTAAGCAATGATGCGGCCGAGGGTGGAGCACGCTTGCCGCTGTCTGATTCACTCGAATTTTGTATAGCAATACTATAACGCGAGCGAAGCCGGGGCAAAAGCTAGTTATTTATAAAGACGTTTCATCGCCTTCCAATATCCCCACGAGGCCTCGCTCCATTCCTGTGCCACATACTCAACAATTCGCACGACGTGATCTGCCTTTTCTCATTACCGTAAGAAACTCAGCCAACGTGACTGCACTGTCTAAATTAACCATACCCGATGCTTTGCCGCGTTTTATTATTATTATATTATAGCGGGATTATTACCAAGATGGCCGCTGCCCGTTGATATTGTTTGTGGAGGAGTTTGGTGGGATTAGAAAGGCTACAAGTATTGAAGCTGAGGGTTTGTGAGATTGGTCGGTTGTGAAAGTGTTTGGTCGTTTTGGGTAGTTGTTTTGTATTGTTTTTGTTTGTAGATAAGAACTTGAAACTTTTTTTGTATATTAGTAATAATTATCGTCACGGGTTTATGCCTCGTAAAAGACGAAAACTAAGGGTAATATACGACTAAAAAATATTTTGGTTGAAAAATGTTACTACACAATTGATGACTTCCTGAATGATAAGTCACCGACTAATTGACATATTTGCTGTTCCATTTGACATTTTTATTCCAATTGATGTTATTTCTCTCTCACATTTGTTCCATTTCACATTTTTATAATTTTTGCATTTTTCATGTCAATATTAATTAATTTTGTTAAGTTGAATGTTAATGTTGTTCTATTTGGCATATCGCAGTTGACATTATCGTTCTATTTGACATTTGTTTCCATTTGACATTACTATTAATATTTTTGCATTTAACATATCAATATTTTTGTCAGATTTTAATTTGAAATTTAATGTAATTTACATGCCCATGTGGCGGTAGAATATGGAGGACTTATTATAAATGAAACACCTGTACATTGACCCATGTTTGCAAATGAATAAATGATTAAATGATAAATGATTAAATGACGACCGCAGGTGGACATAGGTTTCCGCTACAGTCGAGCGGTCGCATACTGCTCGATGATGGGCTATCATTGTCACATAAAAGAGAGCGCCCAAGACAATGTAATGACCAATAAAGGTTGCCATGTTTTTTTTTTATATATGCCTCAATTTATTTTTATATTGTGCTGTCTTGTATGGATCAGAATATTGGGCCACAAAAGGAATTAATGAAAGTCATTTGCATGTGGCTGAGATAAGAATGCCAGGATGTGTGGTGTAACGCGGATGGATAAAATAAGAAATGAGTACGTAAGAGGAAGTCTGAAAGTGGCGCCGCTGACTGAAAAGTTGTGTGGTAATCGGTTGTCGTGTTTTTGCACGTGATGTGGAGGAATGAGGAAAATGTTGTGATGAAAGTTTTGAGTATGAATGTGGATGGGTGTAAAGGTAGAGGAAGACCAAAGTAACGATGGATGGAATGTGTGAAAGATGATATGGCTAGAAAGGAGGTAACTGATGAGATGACGAGTAATAGAGAAGTATGGAAGAAGAAGACATGCTGGGCCGACCCCAAATAACTTGGGATAAGGGCAGAAGAAAACTAATGTTGTATTTTTATATTGTGACCTAGATTTTTTTTTAAATACATTTAGGTAAACAGTTCAAAAAAACATGAAAATCCTAAAAAAAAGAATACTTCCCGCCTTGCCTTTCATTTCGAAGACTTTTTTCTATGCATTACCCAACAGTCTAGAAAAGACCTACCAATGGGCTAACTTCTTAAAAAGGCTCTTAACTAAAGTAATTACCCAAACTTCAAGCATTCAACTTACGAAATCAGCACAGAGCCAAGGTCAAGCTTAGAGCTAGTGGGTACTAGGAAACTAGACAAGCGAGCAGGCTGGCGCGAAGTTAAAGAAGTTCTTCCCTCCCCCCCGCCCCCTCGCTTTCCCCTACTCCTGTGTCGAATGACGTCACTACTGAACGTGGATGTAAGAGACTAGAAATGTTATGTGTAAGATGAGTGATTCTTATTAGCAGGTTTGGGTTTAAAAGATGGTTCAATTTGTTGCGTATTTGTCTATACTAATACTATAAAGAGGAAAGACTTGATTGTTTGTTTGATTGTTTAGGCTCCGAAACTATATGACCGATTTGAACAAGTCTTTCACCGTTGGAAAGCTACACTATCTCCGAGTGACATAAGCTGTATTATATTTTTTTTTAAATTAGGATCCTTACTAAAACTCCAATAATGTAACCCAAGGTGTAAAAAAATGACTTAAAAAATACCTTACATCGCGTGCGCTGCTGAAAATATTGATGATAGAACAAAATAATGTACAACGACTTTGAAAACACATCATTATCTACAAAAAGTGTCGCGACAGCATATGTCTAACTTTTATTTATATTTCACAATAATTTTTCTTTTATTTTAAAAAATTAATTGAAATGCCGCCGCTAGAAGAGGCTCTTTATTTGTACTTTGGTAGTAATTCTTATCAAAATAAATTACTTCATATTGTAGACCTTCAATACCGTTATATAACTTTTTGAATTATTCAACTCGGACATTCTATTCGAAAGATATCACGAGTTCAAAAATGTAAGTATTAGAAAAAAGCCGCGTGGTCGCCGCTCACTCCGCTCGGCTTACTATGCGATGTATGTAGGTGTCACTGAGGTACGGGAGGGGAGTGAATGTTAAGAAAATCGGCTCCCTACGCAGCGGTCAAAAAATCAAATTAATAAGTTTAAGAGCGTTTACGTCTATCGCGCGAAGTCAAGTTTAGGTAATTCAATGCATTTTTTACACACACAGAAGCGCGCGTGCCTGTGTGTGTAGCGCTGGCGCGCTCTCGCGCGCTATAGTCAAACTAACCCACTATGATCCGTTCGAGTGCAATTGTTGTAGTAAAATTTAATTTGAATTTGAATTTGAACGTACACGGATTACTAAAGTACGAGTGCATAAAATAAGTATTCAATAATGTATTGCAAGTATAGCTATAATTATGATTAATATTAAAGTCGTTTTTTAGTTATTCAAACATGAATTTGTTGATCTAAACTTTAGAAAGAAACCGAACTTCGTTAATTATTATTGATTTGTGACTGATTAATAAATATTTCTTATTCTATTCAAATAAATCACTTTATACGGATTTACTTACGTTTATTTTATATTATATTTTAACCTGACGCGATGTTCCTCTTAGTGACACCTCTTATGAGGGAAATACAATAGGTTGGCGTTAACTTTAAAAACAATTTATGTTCTTATTTACAAAAAAATAAGTAAAAGTTTTAATAAATAAAATTCGTATGTAAAAAAATTGGGTAGATATTGGTTGTCACTAAAAATATTGTCAATCATCAAAAATAATAATAAAAAAATTTAATCATCAAAGTACCAAGATTTTTTAATCACACTATAAACGTCCGCTATCCTTCCAAGTACGACTAAGGTCAACTCGGGTCAGGCAGAGCGCCGAGCGACATGTCCTCTCTCAAGAAAGCCTCGCGGCGGTCTGATTTGAAATTGCTCGCGCGCAGTGATTTATAGTAGTTTTCAAATATTTATAGAAAAATAATCACTGTAAATTATTTGAAATTTTAAATTGGATGTTTTAAATCATATGTTCTTCTATTATATTATGCTATTATTATATTAAATCAAATAAGATATATCGGTGAAAAAATCATTTTAATTCCTTAATATTTCACATTGTTTGAACTTTAATTTCTTATATAAAGAAACCTAAATCAAAAAATTTTCTTCTCCAACTATATTCCTTAGGATCTTAGCAATAGGTAAAAAAAAAATCTAATTAGGTTTGCCAGTGGTTTCCTATAATTAGAGCGTCGAAACTGACGCTAAAAGGGAAATTAAGAAAACCTCTGTTGAGTTATCTTGATACAATTTACCAAAACTCTATTAATTGAAATATTTTTCTCTCCAACTATTGAGACAACGAAATTTCCTAAAGTTATTAGTAATTATCATTTTTGTAAAATAAAGGGTTGATGGTATTAAAGGGTTTGAAAAGTACTGTTTTGGAGTCAAACAGCGCATGGACGGCGTAAACGCTCTTAATGGCATTTGTATGATCATTTTACAAACATTAGAAATAAAATATCCCGTCCTATCCCGTCCTATCCCGTCCTATCCCGCCCTATCCCGTCCTATCCCGTCCTATCCCGTCAAATTTTTGTTAAATACCTGTGCGAAGCTGGGACGGGCCGCTAGTCTTTTATAAAAGGGGGCGAGCCTATTGCCATAATTCGGGCACATATCCAGACTCCGTGGCTGCTACCGAGAAATTCCTGATGGTAAAACCGAATAACACTTTGCCCGACCTGGGAATCGAACCCAAGACTCAGCAGTTGCGTTTCCGACCACTAGACCAACGAACCAGTCGAAAATAATCAAAATACTTACCGTTTATCATAATATTCCTTTTCAATTCCAGTCTCACAGCTAAGCGTATTTCCTATCTTTTCATGTCATTCGTCTTGTTCCATTAACCAAGATATTGCTGCATACTTTGAAAACATTCCATATCTTTGATTGGAACACCTCTAATCATAAGGTGGTTGCTGTGGTGACCTATGGTTCTGACAGATGAGTAGGATGAACGTATTTATTGAAGAAGTTTGTGTCGACAGTTCCGTATGGATGACAAAGGTCAATGGACAATCAGCAGTTAGTATCTACGGCGACAGGTTGTATATTTATAAGTCCTCTCGATATTTCTACGTTTCCAGTATACTAGCAATTATCTTAAGAATAGCATAGGTTAATAACTTTCTTAAGAAACCAACATGTTAGATGTAAGCAGTCTATTAAAAACACTCATATTGTCAGACATGCGAAATCATAAAGATAATTGTGAATTTATTTTATAAAAGTTTTAAATTGTAATGGATCTAATGAGTTAGAAAATAAGGCAGTTTATTCCGTGACAAAAATTACACTTTACATAAAATTCAGAACATTTTGAATCATTAAACTGAAGGTTAATATTCAATACAAGTTTCCTGGTCGTAACGCACATTAATGGTTCCGTGAATGCTAGCATTCAAATAATAAGATGCAAATTCCAAGGACGGTTGCAAACTTAAATATCAAATATAATAATTGTAACATTTAACTTAATCAATATTTAGGACATCTGTGTGTGCAATTGTATTTATTTCAACTGCAACTTACATGTATGCTATTTCTAGGTATAATTGGAATCAGGGTGATTAATTCTTTTTATTTTTAATAAAAACGCGGATATATCGAAGAAATAGATATATTCTTAAATAGTGCGTAAAGAGAAGTACAATAGTTATAGTTAAAACTAAACCCTAAAACATATAAATGGAGCATAAGTATTGGTTACAATAAAGCAACGCGATTGGCTCTTCATGACGTGATAGGTAGTCATCGTTGGTTGTGTTGAGCTGAAAGAACACCTGAATGTTTGACCCGGACTTTGTCTACTGCTAGCGGTTTTGTCAGAACATTTTGATGAATTTTACCATGAAACAAACGCTCAGTTGGTACTTTATTCTTTTTTAGATATCTATTCGTGTATACGGGCATTACTTAGTAAGCCTAAAGAAAGCTTAGACTTAGGTCTGCGCTACAGTACTGTATAGTGTAATTAGTAGTTTAAGAATAATTACTTAAACTACTAAAAATACTTGCATATGTAAATATTTTTATGCAATAGACAAGAATTTAAACGAAGTAAGAACCGTCAAGAAAGCATACCTAAGAATTCTAACTTTTGACAGTTCCAACTTCAAGCAATTACTAATCTACAGAATAAAAATCGTATCATAAATAATGACTTTTACTCAAGTACTCACTTTGACTTGTTTATGGATACGGGTTTTAGTGAATGGCTAAAAGTACTTTCGCTGAATCACTGACTGTATGAAACAGTAAGCTAATTAGTGATTTAACAAATTAATACTATTTTTATTACTACCTGCGAAATATTTTCAGTCAATTTTTAGGAAACCGGAATGATTGTAAACAAGGAGGATTGAGTGCCTTTCTGAGTTCTTGGGATTTGCCGTGTTTATAAGGATTATTTGTTTTCCGGTAAATACGATTTACGTGTTCGTAGTCCCGACATTTCTACGAAAACCCTCGTTTGTTTACAAAATATGAAAGAGACATCACCACAAAATTCATTGAATACTTACGGTATTGAGTACTGGGATATAATTTTAATCTTTTTGGGAAAAGTGCCAAACGTATATTACGAGTAATTAAAAAAAAATGACAAAAAGTTTTTCAAGAATTCGATGACCGCCTATCAGGCTTTTTTTTTTTTATTCCGCCTAATAACCCTGTGTAGCATGCAATTAACTTAGAAAATAAAAAAGCTTTGCCTCTATGAAGTTAATCTATGGCGCACTATTCGTGCGTATTCGGAAACACGAAGATTACCGAAACGCATTTCTTCACTAGTTTACCTGTACGAGTATACAGGATGGGAAGGACCCCCCCAAGTAAAAATTTTCGTCGATTATTAAAAACAAAACAGCTGTTTCCTACAAGACTGCAATACCTACACGATCAAAATATAATATGTAAAAGCTGATTACAAAAAATACCGATAAAAAATGGAAATATATGTATTTTTTTTAAAGAAAAAACAGAAATGTTCGGGGTTGAAGAATGATGTATTGAATACGTGGTTACTGTTTTAGCGTCGGTGTCCGTTTCACCTTGAATAATGTATGGGTACTTTTATATTTTTTATGAATGGAGATCATTTTGTAAATAATGCAAAGCATAACAAAGAACGCAAGCAATACAATACGATACGAATCCACATCCAGATAATCTAATTCCGAAACAGGACGTCCTTCCAAGGTCACCCCACTCTCTTGGTGTGTTCCGAAACGTCACGTCCAATCCTGTAATGTTCGTAAACATAGTTTGTATAGTGACAGCTTCAATAGTACTGATTTAGCAAAGGTTACATTAATAATAGGTGGATTACAGGGTAGTAATGATATTGTTAAAGGACCCTTAGTTCTTAAAGTGTTTGTTTATGAAGGATAATCTTCTTTTGGGAGTAATTGTGTCATGTTTTGTGAAAAGGAAGAGGCTTGTTTATTAATTCATGACAAATTTATATCACTATCTGCCTAGCCTATTCCCAACTATATTGGGGTTGGCTTCCAGTCTAACCGTGTGTAGATGAATACCAGTATTTTACATGGAGTGACTGGCTACCTGACCTACACAACCCAATTATTGCTGGGTAATACGATACCCCTTGGTAAAAAATGAGTTCGAAAAGGAGAAGATACGAAAAATAACCATCAGTCAACAATAACTCCTTTCTATTTCTCTCTTCTTTTCTTCTTCACTCCACTTCTGAAGACCACAGTTTCGCTAGCACAGATATCAACATTCTTCCAAAAATGGCGTTTATGCTGTGCTTATTTATTAAGCTGCATTGTAGCTTTTTCAGCAGCAGGCTTATAATATAAACGAGCTGAAATAATATTACTCACATAGCAAGGTAGGTAATTAAATTACTATGCGGTTATAAACTATTTATATTTTTGTTATTTGAAATATTACTAGCAAGATAGCACAGAACAATGAAGCTGATAATACCCAATCAAATGACTTAGCGGTTTTCCTTTTGCCTTGTTAAAAATATGAATAATATTTATACGACATCCCACCCACAGCCGAGGGGTTATTCCACAAATTCAAGGTCGTTCAATGAACCAAGAGAGTTACCTTGATATTGCGACGTATTTAACTTACACATTCGATTTTCACCCCATGAATAAAGGCGGAGTAAAATTATTCCTAGCTCTGAAATATATAATTATGTAATATATGGTTACTTAGAAGTTCATACCAGTTGTCGCTTTACTCGACATTAATTAATTAGACTAATGTTTTATGAGTTACCTTATACAACACTTATTTTTTATGTGTAGGCACATACACGACATTTTTACCTACATTTAAAAAAATAGTTTTTGGCTGAAAAAGTGTTTTTTTTGGAAGTCGGTTTTTTTTTTTTGCAATAAAGTTTTTTTTTTGACGCACATACTTTCTTCGTTGACCATCTGCTCCGACAAGAATCCTGTATTTTAATAATCATTTGAACAACCGAAAGTTAAGTTGTATAAAAATGAATGTTTAAAATGCCAATATTTTAAAGATGGCTTGTTTTTAGCTATCGCAACACACACAACGGACACAGCCGTACTTAATCGCACGCCATTCTCGCAGCTCGCATCCAGTTGGTACCAGCCACCCTGCAAAGATCGTCGCTCCACCGCGCCTGAGGGCGTCCCACCTTACTTGCCGATTCGCGGTCTCCACTCTAGACGTGTGTCATTGACGGTTTTATGGTTAACGTAATTTAACTGTTAATCATCAATGGTCAACAGGTTATGTCATTCCATGAGTTAACGTAATGTTTTGTTGTAAACAGTTTATTGAAGAATATTAGGACTATTAAATTAAAATTTATTGGTAGAAGATTTTTAAAGTTGACGACGTTAATTTTGAGTACGTTGAGCCGTTGACGCAGCTTGTATTTTCAACCAGTTTTTTCGGAAATGAATAAAGTAATGTGTAAAGACATGTTGACGTAAATTAACAGCTAATATTTTCAACCTGTTATTTCACTGATGAATAACAGTTAACTCGTTGACGAATGAAAAGTCGTTAAAAAACAGTTTGTTGATTCAACGCCCACCTCTACTCCACTCAAGAACTCGTCTACCCCAACGGTCATCGGTTCTATGGCTAATATGGCCGGCCCGTTGCCACTTCAGCTTACTTACTCTGTGAGCTATGTCGACAACTCTGGTTCTCTGTCGGATCACCTCGATCCGGATACGATCGTGGGATCGTATATTTAAGCCATACATATAGTTTTATAAGGGGGTAGTATCTGTGGAGATACTACCCCCTTATAAAACTATATGTATGGCTTAAATACACGTCTTATAATCCACTCCCCCATTCCCCCCCCCCCCCGTCTCGGTCGTCCAAGGCAAGTGAAGTCCATTAAAGTAGTTAGAGTAGTAGAAGTAGGCCAAACTTACTTACATGTGGTTACAACTAAAACTTATACTTACAACTAACATTGGAATCACTTGCGAGGTCTGCTCATTGGGACTTCAGGGTAAAGATTGAATAGGGCAATATATAATGATATACCTATGTCAGTTAGTTGGAAATATTAAAATGGTAAGGCAGCAAAAGCAATCTATATCCATACTAATACTATAAAGAGGAAAGATTTGATTGTTTGTTTGCATTGAATAGGCTCCGAAACTACAAAACCGATTTGAAAAATTCTTTCACCGTTGGGAAGCTACACTATCTCCGAGTGACATATGCTATATTATATTTTCAAAAAAATTTGGATCCTTACTAAAACTCCAATAATGTAACCCAAGGTGTACAACAATGCCCTAAAAAATACCTTACATAGCGTGCGCTGCTAAAACTATTGATGATATAATAAAATAACGTACTACGTCTATGAAAACACATCATTATCTACAAAACGTGTTGCAACACCATAGTCTATCTTTTATGTATAATTATGTCACAATAATTGTTCTTTTATTTAAAAAAAAAAAAAAAATGCCGCCGCTAGAAAAGGGTCTTTATTTGTACCTTGGTAGTAATTCTTATCAAAATAAATTACTTCATATTCAAGACTGCTTCTGTCCTATCCCGTCCTATCCCGTCCTATCCCGTCCTATCCCGTCCTATCCCGTCCTATCCCATCCTATCCCGTCCTATCCCGTCCTATCCCGTTTTATCCCGCTTTATCCCGTTATATCCCGCTTTATCCCGTTTTATCCCGTCCTATCCCGTCCTATCCCGTCCTATCCCGTCCTATCCCGTCCTATCCCGTCCTATCCCGTCCTATCCCGTCCTATCCCGTCCTATCCCGTCCTATCCCGTCCTATCCCGTCCTATCCCGTCCTATCCCGTCCTATCCCGTCCTATCCCGTCCTATCCCGTCCTATCCCGTCCTATCCCGTCCTATCCCGTCCTATCCCGTCCTATCCCGCTTTATCCCGTTTTATCCCGTCCTATCCCGTTTTATCCCGTCCTATCCCGTTTTATCCCGTCCTATCCCGTTTTATCCCGTCCTATCCCGTTTTATCCCGTCCTATCCCGTTTTATCCCGTCCTATCCCGTTTTATCCCGTTTTATCCCGTTTTATCCCGTTTTATCCCGTTTTATCCCGTTTTATCCCGTTTTATCCCGTTTTATCCCGTTTTATCCCGTTTTATCCCGTTTTATCCCGTTCTATCCCGTTCTATCCCGTTTTATCCCGTTCTATCCCGTTCTATCCCGTTTTATCCCGTTTTATCCCGTTTTATCCCGTTTTATCCCGTTTTATCCCGTTTTATCCCGTTTTATCCCGTCCTATCCCGTCCTATCCCGTCCTATCCCGTCCTATCCCGTCCTATCCCGTCCTATCCCGTCCTATCCCGTCCTATCCCGTCCTATCCCGTCCTATCCCGTCCTATCCCGTCCTATCCCGTCCTATCCCGTCCTATCCCGTCCTATCCCGTCCTATCCCGTCCTATCCCGTCCTATCCCGTCCTATCCCGTCCTATTACTCCCGTCCATTTCGCCAGTTATGTTTAAGTCCCTTGTAATAGGGGCGAGCCTATTGCCTCCCACCGGGCACGAAATCCAGACTTCATGGCTGCTACTGAATATTTTCTGGTGAAAAACCCAATAACAATTTGCCCTACCCGGGAATCGAACCTAGTACCTCATGCTTAGCAGTAGCGATTGCCACCAATGACCAACGAGGCAATCATAAATAAATGAAAATAAATCCTACTTGGAATGATATTTTCAATTTAACAAAAAAATCATTACACCATTTTTAGTTATCGTCTTTCTTTTACTAGGATGACATATTTTTAGCAGCAATTTTGATTTAAAAACCAAACTAGTGAACCGATTTTGATGAAATTTCTATGGGAGCAATCGGGGAAAAAGATAAAAGAAGAATTTTTCAAATCGGTACTTAAATGACGAAGATAACAAACACAAAAAATAAATACAACCGAATTGAGAACCTCCTCCTTTTTTGAAGTCGTTTAAAAAAGAAAATAGAAGTGCGCTTTTATAATGTTCTTTTTGGCTAATTTGATTCTCCTTCTAGTTTTCCCTTTTTGCAATTATGTCCGTGTTTAATTTAATTCATAATTGAATAAAGAAATATAAACTAAACTCGATATTTTTGAGGAAGGAAATGATTTTAATGAATATAATTATGACTTCCTCGTGGCTTCTTATAGAATTACAAATATGAATAACGTAATATTTGAGAGGTAACACATTTATTTTTATTCCTTCATGCATAGCATATTTTTACCCGACTGCGCCAGAAGGAGGGTTATGTTTTTTGAGAGTATGTATGTACCTATGTATGTATAATTGTTTGGCACGCTCTGCGGCCTGAACGGTTCGATGGATTTTAGCTTGAGAGGTGTCGTTAGATTCGTATTTACTGTAAGAGTGACACTAGGTATATCAAAATTAAAAAAAAAATTAAAAATGGCGGATTTTTGGCGCCAAATTCAAATGTTTGGCACGCTCTGCAGCCTGAACGGCTCGATGGATTTTAGCTTCAAAGGTGTCGTTAGTTTCGTATTAATTGTGAAAGTGACAGCGGGTATAAATTTTGAATCAGAACACAACATAAGCTGGGAGTACCTCCACGCGGTGAAGGCGGTAAAAATTTGTTTGGCTAGATATAGATGTCCGTTTTCCCAATAAGACATTCAAGTCTGCTACACAGTTGTGTTGTTGTTCTTATCACAGATTGTTTTTCTAAAACTCAAACATTTGAGCTTTTTTTTTGTTTTTTTTTCTTTTAACTTTTTTTTGAGCTTTTCGGTGTGTAGTCACACGCCGAAAAGCCTTTTTGAGGGCTTTGATACTTATGAGGTTTTCGGCATAGATAATGAGAATCGTGCGCGCATGAAACTCATGTCTATTTATTGTGCAAATGTGTTCCTCTCACTCACACAATCACTCAATTATGGGAAATTTGTAACGCAATCATCTGAAATTAATTAGACAAGTTTAAGCTTTATCTCTGACCTCTTCTACCAACAATCATTATTGTTTGAAAACCATAAATCCAATATAATTGCAATTAAAAACTGACGCTTTGAAAATTACCACAATTTTCATCTTTATGGTGATTTCATAAATTCATTTCTCGTTAAGTATGCAAATAATCACATCAAATCACTGAACTAAAAATTGGCACCCACAGTTTCATCGTATACTTTTGGAACACATAACAAGTAGATACGTGTGACAACTGCTACACAAAACATAGCAGCAACTACTTCTGAAGTAAATGATAGCCTGATGTTTTGCGTCACAACACAAAATTATGGCGATTACAAGCCTCGAACCCGACCTATTTACTGTCTAAATCACCGGCAATGTTTCATAAACAACGAGTATTATCCGCTCGATTTGTTCAAGAATAAAAGGTTAAAAATTAAAGAAAGAGTTATAAATTTTATTGAGGCTCTTAGGCTACACTGGCTTAAGTGTGTTTCGTTTTTCTTATGTAGGCCTTATGTGGAACGAAAACTTGGCCAGAAAACATGAATCGGATGGTCTAAAATCGCTGACACATTGTGAACAACAGGATTCCGAAGAAGAGGATGAGGAATCCGCACTCCTACGTAATAAGTACAAAAAGAAGCTTTATTAAATTAAAACACTCCAACTATGCAACAACTACTTATTAATTAATTCGAAATATCAGTGGTATCAAATCGTTACCAACTACAATAACAAACAGTTTACCGGACATCATCATCTGCCTAGAATTTTTCTAACTATGTTGGGGTCAGCTTCCAGTCTAACCAGAGACAGCTGAATACTAGTATTTTACATGAGGCGACTGTCTTACCAAACATGAACAACAAAACGATCCAAAAGAAAACAAAAATGAAAACCAGAAAATTCGCGTTAGGCCACTTTTACAGCAACTGTTTCGGTTGTAAGTTTGTTTAAGTAACGTTTAATTCTGTTTCGCCGTAATTTATTAAGACCGCTTACGGGGTTTAATTACATTCCCCCCTCTTTTTAATAAAGAAAATTATTTGAACACAAAACAATTTCTTTCGGTTCAGGAGTAAAACGTTTTCGTGGCAACACAACGGTGTGTCTGTGATTACCTAAGTGTTTTTGAAAAAGATTTTTTTTTAATATATTAATAACGTTCCTTTTTGTGTTTTCATCACATAACCTTTTGTATTTTCCCAACTATCTTAGAGCCGGCTTCATTTCCTCTTTAAATTATTTTTTTTTGCTCACAGCCTTTTTATAGGAAATTTCCAAACGCCTAGTTGACGCCGTCCGTAACCCAAGGGCTGGATTTTACCTTGGCCAGAGGCTAAGTGTTGCCATACAACGTGGCAACGCCGCCGCCAGTACCTTGGGCACATTACCGGCTGACAGCGTTCAGGAGTGTTTTGATGCCCTTTTATAGTTTGTAGTTAGTTTATTTTAGTCATTTTAATTATTATAATGTATATAGTTAATGTAAATAAAGTTTTTTAGTTCCATTGTAGGTTATAAAGAGTAACTATGGAGTTTCTTGCCTATTCTTCTGTATACAAACTTACTTTTGCAAATTTTATCTATTGTATTTTTTTTTGTTTTAAGAGTACTATTGAATGGCCTAAATTAAAAAAAAATACTGGCAACTTTATCAGCTATTCTATTTCTTTTTATTGTAAATTATAACATTTAAAAGGATGGCCGAAATTATATAAATACATACATAGTTTGATTTAAACCTAAAACATCTTTGTAAATGAAACAGCGATCACCAATATCTTACTATTATATATTATGTATTCTGTAACGATATGCAAAGCAACGAAACAAAGAAGACAATGTTTTTCTTTATCTTTTTCTTGAAGACAATCTTTTTTTAGCTTGGTCATTAATAAAAATACAGTATGTGTAAGAAAGGCGTGTTCATTTTTAAGGATGTGATACACCTTTCCGGAGGAGCTCGTGGCTAAATAATAACAGTGGCTCGGGCTGATATTCAGTTTAAGCCGGGTTAAGTTTGTACCGGGTTTAGGTTAGTCCGTGGAAGTTTGACCACACTTTACATACCGAGTTCCCTCCGTGTCTCGGGAAACACGTTAAGCCGTTGGTCACGGCTGTCAATAGTAGATCTTTGACAGCCTTTAAGTAGTCAGTGACCCGAAAGTCTGCCAACCTGTCTTACCAAGCTGTATCGTATTACCCAATTACCCAGTACTAACTGTCTTGTGGAGGTCAGATAGGCAATCGCTCCATGTAAAATAATAGTATTCAGTTGCACCTGGTTAGATTGCAACATAGTTGGGAAAAGCCTAGGTAGATGAAGATAGGCCTTTCTAATACAATGTGTAGATACCTAATCCAAATGAAAATTAAAAAAGCAAACAAGAACAATTGAATATATATATAAATAGAAGACGAACAAGAACCCATTATTCGACTTGAGTCAAACAAAAGGAGGCTCTATTCGTATTTAATCACCTGCCTCCATCAGTCTCCGAACAAATAAGATTAGCTCATTCAAATGATATTAATTCCCTTTCAAATACGCTTCACAGAATGTGATTCAGAAAGTACTGTGCGCTGAATAGACTTGTAATCAAGTTAGCTTCACGCTTCTTTTGCGTTTGACAGTACAAACTTGTCTACGTATGAGTAAAAGGTACCTACTGATATGTCGTCGTTACACATGGTTGGGATTTATGGAAGCTGCGAATATGCTGTGGATATAAGATTAGTCCGCTAGAAGTTCATGGCTAAGAAGGAGCTCGTGGCTAAGTAATAACAGCCACTTGGGTCGATCTTCAGGTTAAGCCGCGCTTGCCTAGGTTGATCCGTTAATTGGTGCCCCCCCTTTTCATATCGATTTTCCTCCGTGCCTCGCAAAGCACGCTAAGCCATTGGTCCCAGCTGTCAATTGCAGATCTTTGACAGTCGTTACAAGTAGTCAGTGACCCTGAAATTATGACAACCAGTCTTACCACGGGGCTCCATGTAAAATACTGGTATTCAGCTGCATCCAGTTAGACTGGAAGCCGACCCCAACACATGTAATTGAGAAAAGGCTAGGCAGATGATGACAAGATTAGGCCGCCATTTTGCAAAATTCTAAAATAAGAACTGCAAAACTACCGTGGATGGCATATATCAGGTTGATGAACTATGGCACTAAAAGATTATTGTACTATTGGTAACAGTTGCAGTAGTAGAACCTTTTTCCTATTTCATATTGACAGTCTGTAAAGAAATGCATAAATCTAATTAAAGTAATTTAAATAGACTGGTAATAGTGCTTAAGGAATCTTTTGGCGTTTCAATGATAGTGTTAGGAGGGGGTAGTGTTGTTCTACGGTTTAAAAAAAAGATGGCAGTGTAATAACCATGACTATAATATTAATCATACCATTAATATCCCCATTATTATCAACATTGACTGCCTCGAGTACTCTTGGTCGAGTTGTCGCAAGCGTGACTACTGAGCATGAGGGCCTGCGGTCGATTCCCGGGTCGGGCAAAGTGTTACTGGGTTTTTCCACCAGGTATTTCTCAGTAGCAGCCACGGAGTCTGGATTTGTGCCCGGTTGATGGCAGTAGGCTCGACCCTTATTACATGGGACTTAGAATATAATTTGCGAAACGTGGGTGTACCTACTATTAGGCACACCTACATTTCAGCTAACCCTTTGGAAATTACAGGCGTGATATGTCATACCATAAACATTCCCATTATTACCAAAATTCAATCCTCGACGAATTCAAAACTTCATAATGAAAGATTCTTCAACTCGTCTTTTCATTATGAACTTCTTCGAAAACAGCAAGCTGATGTTACTTTTATTTTCATCCGCAGTGTTGGGCCCCGGGCTAGAGGTCTAATAAAAGAAATTCTGTAACTTCCTCGGAACAAGAGGAGCAAGAAACTACATGTACATGTAGACTAATTAAAAGCTGCGCTGGGTTGTGTCTGAGGTTTTCTTTATTTTTGTTGGTTTTTAGGTGAGACCTACATTCCTCTTCGTGGATGAGAATTTGTGAGCATTTGTTGTTTTTGATTAGAAATGTGTTTTTGTATGTCTGGTTGCTGCAACTGTCTAGATATTTATTTATTGCTTCCTAGCCAGATGGCTAGAAAAAAACGCTATTGACGATGGATATCGTCAATAGCGTTTTTTTTCTCGCTTTTTTAGAATATCGGTGGGCAGTTAGCAATATTTTTGCTGCGTTTTTCGCAGAGTGACGAGAAAAGTATGTTCTTTATTAAATATTATTACTGTAATAGGTAAAAGTTACAATATAATAAACGCCGTGAAGTGGTTCCTTGAATGATAGCACAAAATTACTCCATCAGACCCTTATGTTGTTACATTTTATCTGAGAGAGATAAGAATATATCGCTCTCTCGTGTACACTTACATTTAATACATGTACACCGTTATAAAATAAAAGGAAATGATGTCAAATAATAATAAAAAGTACAATTTACAAGGAAGGAAGGGGATGTTTGTATGTAAGGGTGCGTTGCAAAGAGGGTAAAGTCTGTTACTTACTCAAGTATTTACACCCGTATCTGTAAACAAGTCAAAGTGATTACTTGAGTAAATGTCATATTTAAGATACGATTTTTATCATGTAGTTTAGTAATTATTGCTTAAAGTAACAACTGTAAAAAGATAGAATACTTAGCTTTGCTTTCGTTGACGGTTCTTGATCCGTTTAAATTTTTGTCTATTGCATAAAAAAATTTGCAAGTAATTACTTGAGCTTACTCAAGTAATTACTTTCCGACGCCTTATGTTCGATGCCTAGCAGTTTGCATTCTCATGAATGTTGTTGTATGGAGAGGAGAAAGAATACCAAAGTAAAGATGGATGGATGAATGATATCGTGACGGCGGATGGGTAAGAATGGAATACAAATCAACAAAATGTGTTGTGCCGACCCCAAGTACCTTAAAACTATGTCACACACACCTACCCTTGTTTGTCTCTGCATCACCCAAAGGTTGACTGGTAGAAGGTTAAGGAAGGTTAAGTCCGCCTCTGTACAATGTGCTTGAAGTGTTAAATAAATAAATATGTCACAAGTGCAGGAATGTGATGATGAGTTGACAGTCTCATTCTTCTTCTTCTTTATCGTGTGGTTAATTAGTGTCTGCCCTGATGTCAGTTTTTATGCAGCCCATGGACCTCTGACTTGGCTTATTGAATTGACTCTCATTAAATGCCTCAATTTCATTTTATTTATATCAGTTTTGTCTACGACTGCATTTAACGTCGTACTAAATCTCTATTTTCAATTAAATCAATTCTACTGACACCTACAAATTAATACGAAAGCAGCAAATCACACCAATAAAACGGAATAAACATCAGCACCGCCATAATGAAAACATCAAACGCAACACATTCCACATTACCAATTTAATATTCGATAAACATGGCTATTCTATAAACTCGAACACTCTGACAGTCTGGCATTGGCATAGAAAGTGGAGAGGGTTCAAAAACGTTGCGTTGAGTGCGAAGATGAACAGCTTGAATGGAACGCGAAATATAAATGAAACGCTTCAATTCCTCAGTTGAAAGGGGACAGCTACGAATAATTTACAAACATTTTGTAAAGAACACGAAATGGAAGACCAGAAACTGAATAAGGTCTGGTAAGCTTCCGGTTTTTGCCGTGAACTAAAATGAAGAAAAGACAGACTGATGTCGAAGCCAATCTATCCAGCAAGATAAAGAAAGCAAATATCTTACCGACAAAATTCTTTTTTTTTTTTGTAGCAGGCAAAGCAGTCTATGCCATTATCAAGATGCCTAGCCTTTTCCTATATTGGGGTAAGCTTCCAGTCTAACCGCTGAATACCAGTATTTTACATGGAGTGACTGCTTATCCGACTTCCACAATCCAGTTAGTAAAAAGAAAGTCTATGTTTAAATGCTATATTTTAACTAAAACTGATGACTTAAGTTAGAACTCCTTGTAACGATGTTTTCTTCCATCTGTTTATTGTCCTCTAACTTTTTCTTGCGGCTATAGCAACGTGGATTTTGGAAACGGAACCTTAAAAACTATGTTGTAGCACCTCACTGCACTATGCGGTGTGCGTTCATGTGGCACTTGCCTTTGGAAGGGTCGGAACACCACTCCCTCTGCAACGTGTTAATGTGCTTGTGTAAGTAAGTTAGCGACGGTTCAAGTTTGTTACACTTGATGCACAGAATCAGGTGGCCTACGATGACGTTTTAATGCAGGAATGTTTATGTTGTATTCCAGTGTCGGAAAGAGACAGAGCTATACAGGATGTCTAGCGCCGTCTCTTTCCCACACTCCTGCATTAAGACGCCATAGTATGCCACTAGGTATCGCTATAAACCAAACTCCTATAAAACACCGTGTGTGAAAACGACCTTTCCCTCACACACTCAAACTACGTAAGAAAAACGGGAAAAGTATCTCAGGGGAAATTTTATTTCGTTTAAACGCCAGCGGTGGCACTGAAATTCTCATATTGTGCCTTTGTTGGCTTACCTGCAGGAATTCTCCGCGAGTAGGGTAAATATTTGAGTTCGGAATTATAATAACGTTCGCTTTATGCTCTGTGTTCACTACAACGTAGGATTTGGAGTTCTAGAATAGTCGATCTTTGTAAGTTTACTTTATAGGTCAGTCAAGCGTACATCAGTACGAAAACCAACCTTATGACTGCGACATAAAGGTGCTGAGAGTAACAAATATAATCATGTGAGTTTAACTCTTCTGCATACAGGCTGTTACTTTGTTTTTTATCAGCTAAAGTTCCTTATGAAGTTCTGTACCGCTGATTTTTGAACTTCTTCTTTCTTTATCTTGTGCTTAGTGCCTAACCTGGTGTCGGAGTTTTTATGCCGCCCATGGGCCT
Organism: Standfussiana lucernea; assembly: GCA_964057025.1. Lineage (NCBI taxonomy): Eukaryota > Metazoa > Arthropoda > Insecta > Lepidoptera > Noctuidae > Standfussiana > Standfussiana lucernea. The sequence goes on from OZ059796.1 coordinate 13,007,788, forward strand.
CTGACTTGGCTTTACATACCGTCGAGAAATATCTCTCAGGTATGCTGGTTTCCGCACGATGTTTAACTTCACCGAAGCAAGTGATAATTATTCAATACGCACACGATTCCGAAAAATCAGAAGTGCGTGTCCTGGGTTTGAACTCGAGACCTATGACTTGGCAGTCCAATAGTACACCCACATTTCGCCAGTTATGTTTAAGTCCCATGTAATAGGGGGCGAGCCTATTGCCATCAACCGGGCACAAATTCAGGCTCCGTGGCTGCTACTAAAAAAATCCTGATGGAAAAACCCAATAACACTTTGCCCAACCCGGGTATCGAACCTTATGCTCACCTAATGTTCTGCCTCCTTAGAAATTGTACACATAGTAGCACTAGTAAAAAAATCCCCGAAACTAAATTCACCTTGATCGGATTTAAAGTTTGTATACAGAAGTCGAGAGCAACAACTCGTCGAAATAAATTCAATCTGTGCTAAGACTCCAAACAAACTGCGAATACGAATTGGATTCTCAAATACAACATACAACTTAGATTACACCTAAAATTGCAGTAGGTACATTGTCACACTGCATTCGTAGCTACCGACCCTATCTGTTCTAGTTTAAGAGTTACTTTTGAATGAAATACACAGCTTCAAAGCAGAACAGGTAATGAATTTCCAGGCTGGGTCTGGAAATTAAAAGGAAACTTGCTGTTAAAGTTTTTCTTTAAGAGTAGGAAGGAATTACTAATTTATGTGCTGCAAGGTCTTTTTAAGACCTACAACTGGTAACAGAGACAGACACATGCCGAGTTGTAATTCTAAAAAATAAAGTGAATATTATGGAATCATAAACAAAGAATTGTTTTTACAATTTCGACTGAGAAATATAAAAAAAAAAACAATTACATTTAAAAGACTTTATAGCATAATACAGAAATTCTCATCTTACATTTCTCTATACCCGGTATTTTTTTTTGTCGCATGTACACTGTTATATCAAGATTATAAAACTCTTTCTTTGAGAACGTCTTGACATCACAATTTTAAAGCCACAATCACATTATTAAACCTTACACAAACTACGACAGAATAACACGTTTTCTATCACAACCGCCAACACCTAGTTCAAAGAAAACACTTCATAATAAAAATCATTATGCACTTCACACAAAAGGCGACTATTCTATAAAGTATAAGCTATTCATTTTCATAGACAGCCAAGAAAGAAGGGGGTACCTCCACCTACACCCCTCCCCTCCATTTTGCAGTATGGCGGCGCTCCTAGTGCTATTACTGGTTTTTTTTTTATGAGACTCATCCGTCCATATAAGAAGCGATGTGAATCTTTTCAACTAGCTTTTAGTTTCGAGATGAAGTTTTATTGAAAAGATTCAGAGGTTTTTACGAAATGCACTAGTTTGAGAGCCAAGGGACCTGTCTGTAGGGCATAATGTCAGTATGTTGTACTTTGAGATGGCTGTAACAATGTGGCCACTGTATTGAAATAAAGTTTTTTTTTTTATATTTGGCGATGTGTAGTTTTAGGGAAGTGATATATGTATAATGTTTAGGGTTTGGTCAATTTAAAAGTTAGTTTACTAATAGGTAGCTGGTAATGGACTATAATTGTTTACGAAGACCTAAACTAAAAAACTAAAATTTCTTTTACGAGGATAGGTGAAATGGCTCTTTAATAGCTAACTAGTTGTACTTGCTGGTAGTTAAGTTGCTCTCAATATAACAGCAAAAAATTCTCAATTTAGCTTTCCCCTTAACTGTATCTTACGTCTATGGGCGAGATATATTTTGAACATCACAATATGTATAACTTCCCCTTTTTTAAAGTAGGTTAATATAACAACCACTCCGATTACAAAAGGCTATGATTCCACGTACATATATGAAATAATAGCCCTATTGGTAATTTATTATAATATTATAATAATTTACGTAAAGCTTATTTCAAAAACACGAGTAATATCAATCTACTTTATAGGCACCGCTTACAGCTTTACTAACCCATTGGGAGAAATATATTTCAATAAAGTATTATGGCCTCTACATTATTGTTTTTTATCGGGAATGTCACCTTTTGAACGGCTAATATAACCTTTATGAGCAAGTAAGCCGTTGAAGCACCAATAGAGACCGTTTTAACAGCCCATTCATCATAAACTTGTGAAAATAATGCGATTCAACCACTAGTGCTGAAAGAGCAGCTTTTCCATTGCATTAACCTTTTGACCGCCACGGTCGGCTATAGCCGACAGATGAAAACTACTTGAAAAATGTCGTTTTCTTGTCGGCTGTAGCTGACGGTGGCATGTTGGGCACTTTTTCATTTGTCGGCTATAGCCGGCCGTGGCGGTCAAAAGGTTAATTAACACATTCCATTCGGTCTGTGATCAACGACGGTTAGTCAGAGGTGTACTTATCGTACATCCGCATATCACTGGTTTTGCTTAAGTCCCGGGCGGCGAGCATCAACCGGACACAAATCAAGACTTCATGCTGCTCCCAATGATACTTTGTCCTACCTGAAAATCAAACCTGAAATCTCATGATCGTTAGAAACACTTGCGACCACAAGACCATCATAGTTACTGTTCCATTAGAACTAAAATTCAGCTACTTATGTATCAGTCAATATCAATTAAAACTTTAAATCTACAGACGTTATAATAACGTTCAATAGACAAATCTAAGAAGCTAACTATCTAAGTTAATCCTACACGCGAGAACCGTTGTTCCAAATTTCCATCACTTTTACTACGCAAGACCACGAAATGTCATTTCCTGAACTGAAAGGTCAAAATATATTGACCGAGTTCTCTGCGAACGTTCTTAGCGAGCGCCGAAGGAGGTCAAGTCCCTCAAAAGTATCGATCTAACTAGGCACGCGAATTCCTAGTTCACTTGGTTTTTACTTTGGTGCAGCGGTCGGAGGTTCTCGAGTTTTGAAAAAGGAGATGAGGTTTGTTAGTAACGTAACATAATCACGCGTAAAATCCCCGAAGGGTTAGGCAGAGATGTACCCTATAGTACACCTACATTTCGGCAGTTATGTTTTTTTAAGACACATGTATTAGGGGGCGAGCCTATTGCCATCAACCGGGCAAAAATCCGTGGCTGCTACTGAGAAATTCCTGATGGAAAAAACCAATAAAGCTTTGGCCGACCCGGGAATCAAACCCAAGATCTCATGCTTAGTACTCGCGCTTGCGACCGATCGACCAACGAGATAGTAAAAATAGAATAATAATAATAGTAATGTTGTCATTTTCGTACGATAAAAAAAAAATAAGCGGTACCTTTGTGCTCTTTTGTCTTTATGTATTTTTCCTGTAACGTGTTTTGTGTGTACATAAATAAATAAATAAATAAAATCACTTTCAACTTTTAAAAGACTATTAAAACACCACCTGAATAATATTTAAATTTTTAGTTTCTGCCGATTTAAAACTTAATTTTAGTTTATTACCAAGCGAAACCGATCTTACCTAAATTATTATGTTTTTCCTCATAGAAATGAATAATTGTATTCTTTTTGAGTGAAAAAAAAAATTAAACCGTAAAATAAGATGTAAGGAGATACATTCTCCAATTAATTCCTTCCTATAAATAAACCTTAACACTGAATCCGGATTACATCGAGCTAGAAATAGACATACTAATAAATCTATCTGTGTAAGCATCCCACCATGTGGCTCATTTCTGAAGCTAGTTACTACTGTTTTTAGTTTGTACACCTGTTGGTTGGAGATAGACATTTTATTTCTAGCATTAAAGTCTTCCTACATGCCGCGACAAGAATTATGTCACGCACCGATCTTGTCGGACTTGTTGGATCACCTACTCTTCCGTACAAAATATCGGTATGGAATTCCATGTCAAGACAAAACCATTGTTACATTCAAAGAAAGCAACTATTATATATTTAGGCTTTAGCCAACCGCACGTTAATGGTAATAAAAGTAACATAAGGTTATTATTATGACCACATTAAGTGTGCAGTTCTAGGTGGCGTTGCTTGTCATGAAAATTTGCATCGAATGTCGAGCTTGGTACATTTATTTTAGTGTGGTTTTGCCGCCTGCACAGATAATTTGGTTGAAGTGAAGTCCTATTCTATTTCAGTTTCGTTCTGCGCCAGTCGAGCTCTAGGTTCAAAAGTGCTTTTGCGATTTCTGATCATGCAGTCAAAGTCCGATCGAGTCCGAAAAGAGGTCCGATTCCCAGGTCGGGCACAGTGTTGTTGGGTTTTTCGATCAGAAATTTCTCAGTAGCAGCCACGGAGCTTGGATTTGTGACCGGTTGGTGGACCCCCTATTACATGGGTCTTAAAAAAACATAACTGGCAAAATGTGGGTGCACTATTAGGTACACCTCTGCCTAACCCATCGAGGATTACAGGCGTGATGCGAAACACTTTGAGAACGATTGACACCCGTCTAAGCCCTCAGCTTTCCTCATTTCTTTCTTTGTTTTATCTTACGTAAATCACACTACACCTGGCGTGAAAAGTGGATCCCAAAACCTTTTAGTCTGTAACCAGTATATTACCAACAGAGAATTCGAAATTTAAAAAAATCTGTGGCACATGTCACGGCGCGTGCTAACCCTACATTATGAAGCACGTACCTGCTTTTTATAAAAAGAACCCGAATTACAAGAGAAACGGCCAAGATAAATTTTGAGTACCGTGCTGGGCGCCAAAATTAGTCAACGTAAATAAGGCAAAAGAGGGTAGTTGTACCCTTTTCCTCTCAATGCGTTTCGGAGATTTATCTTTTGCTGTGTTGGCAACTGATTTTATTAGGACTCAGTCTATCGTTTTAATCAGGTTTGGAATTTTGAAGCTGTAAATAAGATCGTTTTGAGTGAGGCTTTTTATGTGTATTACGTGACAGTATGACAAGCACACGAGACTTAACCTCTTTTCATTACATTTGAGTGCAAATTGTTACATAATATTATTCTCGCTGATCAATCACAACTACTGATCTAGATTCGACTTTCTTTACGAATTTATTTTATTAAACTGACCTGTCTGGACAGTCTGCTGAGCATGAGGGGGGGGAGGTTCGTTTCCCAGGTCGGACAAAGTGTTATTGGGGTTTTCCATTAAGAATTTCTCAGTAGCACCCACGGAGTCTGGATTTGTGCCAGGTTGATGGCAATTAGGCTCGCCCCCTCTTACATTCGCAGAAGACACACAGCAGCCACGTGGTGGATTACGGCCCACTTCTTTTCGCGGACAGGGGATCTATGTCTTAATAGTGGGAACTTAATTAGGACTCCTTTATCAGATGTTAAAAGCGCTGTGTTTATCGTTTATTGGTCTCAGTAGAAATATAGCCCAATACAATTTTGTCTACTTATGTCTATACCAATAAAAAGGCTGCTAAAAACTAAATAAACGCCTGACTTCCAATATAGGTAAAGAACCTGTATCTTGGGCATTGGATAAAAACCCTGTTTATAAATATTGCAATCGTTTTACGAAATGTATGGAAAAACTGAAGGGATATAAGGTCGTTAGTTCCTAGTTTGCACACGCGCCCAAAGATCCTTGTACATTTTTGTAGGTATGTGCAAACACATCGGGCAATGTGCAGTGACGTCTACATCGCCAATACTTTCCTCAATCAAGTCACTACACCCAATGAAACGTTTCCATTGCAACATTACGAGAACTATTAGCCATTATTATCAATTGACAATATTAATATCGCGAACTCAGACATATTCGTCATTTTGCAATGACACGCTTATTATAAATAATGTATGTAGTTCGATCTTGCTGCTCGTTTTATTTACGCTATTTAATAAGTTCTTTATATTGCATGACCTGCCTGAAAAAATTGAAATAGGTCCATCACCTATTATTTTTGGATAAAATACACCATGAATGTGCTACTACTGACCAAACCGTGGAGTGTCTAATATGTCAAAAACTGGAACTTCTGATGACTTACCTTAAAAAAGCGCGCACTGATTTCAAGATTGACGTGACCACCTCCTGTCTCCGATTTTATCTAAATAATATTATTATGTCAAACCATAAATGGCGCATGTCGTGTTAGCCTGTAAATGATTGTTGCACTTGTAAAAGTATTAATAAGGATTTGACCGTAAATGTTTAGTGTAAACAATTGTTGGCTAACCGAAATAAATAAATATAAAGATTGAGGAATGAGGAAAATGTGGTGAGGAAAATGTTGGGTATGAATGTAGATGCTATAAGAGTAAAGGAAGACCAAAAAAATGATGGATGGACTGTGTGAACCATGATATGGCTAGAAAGGAGGTGACTGATGAGATGACGAGTAATAGAGAAGTATGGAAGAAGAAGACATCTGCGCCAACCTCAAACAAATTGGGATATGGGCAGGGGAATGATGATGATTGAAATATAATTAATGTGTATAGAAGTAAGTAAAGGAAGATTTAATAAATAAAAACTTTTTTGAAAAAAAAACCGACTTCCAAAAAAAAACACAAAAAAAGTGAAAAATAACTTTACTTTCGGAAGTCGGTGACTACTGTTTCTTTCATTGACTTTTTTGCCACCGACTTCCGAAAGTAAAGTTATTTTTCACTTTTTTTGTGTTTTTTTTGGAAGTCGGTTTTTTTTGCAATAAAGTTTTTATTTTACCCTTTTTAGTTATCGTATCACACACAAATCCTTGCCAAGTATCAATTTCGCAATTTCTTTTACTTGGATGACATTTTTTCCAGCTATTTTGATTTCAAAACCAAACTACTGAACCGATTTTGATGAAATTTCTATGGGATCAATCGGGAAGTAGATCCATTCAGATAAAGGAAGAATATTTCAAATCGGTTCATAAATGACGGAGATATGAGGTAACAAACACAAAAAAAAAAAAAAAAAAAAAAAACATACAACCGAATTGAAAACCTCCTCCTTTTTTGAAGGCGGTCAAAAATACTAACCATCGACTCAAAAATAAAAATTACCGACTTCCAAAAAAAAAACGAAAAAAAAAAGTGGAAAATCACTTTACTTTCGGAAGTCGGTGACTGTTGTTTGTTTCATTGAATTTTTTGGCACCGACTTCCGAAAGTAAAGTAATTTTCCACTTTTTTTGTGTTTTTTTTTGGAAGTCGGTTAAATTTTTGCAAAAAAAGTTTTTATTTTAGCCTTTACCCATTAGTTATCAATTTCGCAATTTCTTTTACTTGAATGACATATTTTTCCAGCTATTTTGATTTAAAAACCAAACTACTGAACCGCTTTTGATAATTTCCCGATTTCTATGGAATCGGGAAGTATATCCTTTCAGATAAAAGAAGAATTTTACAAATCGGTTCATAAAGGACGAAGATATGAGGTAACAAACGCAAAAAAAACACTACCGAAAGAACCGAATTGAGAACCCACTCCTTTTTTGAAGTCGGTTAAAAAGAAAAGAAAACGGTCTACGTTTTCTTTTCTTTACGATTATCACAAAAAGTACCCCTATTTTATTATCTTTAGGTACAGCCTCTTGCCAGCAAACTTTATCGTCATTTAAAAATACTAGGTCAACCGTTCGCACAGTTCGAATTCCAAATACAAAATGGAATTCCACAGAATTTTATTCCATCCAACCGTTACACTGTTTAAATACAGAGAGAACACAGCAAACTCAGCGAACAAAATTCTCGTGATTTTCCGAATAACTCAGTGAACTAATAAATGTTAAAACCGCTCGAATACTACAAAGTACAGACATTACTAGTTTCCAATAAATCAAGAACACAAAAGGGCCTTGTAGGCACCTATAATATGTAATTGATGAGAAGGAAATTCGGATAGTCAAGATCTGGTTTTGGAAGGTGGAGTTGCATGCCCATTCTTCTCCATAGAGATCTACGCTTCGGAATGGACAACTACAGTACTTTCACAGTTATTATGTCTTGTGACTGGGACTGTCGCTTCATTTTTATTGCTCTCTTTGTTTCGACAGTTCAAAAGTGCCTGTAATTGGCCTACTTGAAATAAATGCTTTGATTTTGATTTCGGTAGAGAGAACGAAGCGGGGAAATTAATTAAAGCAGAGCTTATCTATCCAACGTGAAGTATTTTACCCGTCTATTGCTGTGAAATATCTTTTGTAGTTTTTAAAAAACTAAGGTCGAAATTAGATTTGTGCCATCCTGCCCTTTTAAAGGGGTGGGTGATACTTGTCGTGTGACATCCTACCCGACAAACACCGACACTGGTGTTAAAGGGAACCATGGCACTACTTTTCCCATCTGTCCCTTCAAAAGGGAAAGAGTCAAAGTGGTGGACGAGAGCAAGCTGAGATCTATAAATGTTAATTGACTCGTGTTTTGACTTTGACTAAGACATCTTTCTGTCTCTATCGTGCATTTGTAGTTTGACATTTGTGCTGTGAAAGGAAAAACGCTTAGCCAAGTATCCTATCGTAAATGATACAAATTATCTTCTCTAACTCTAAGTCTGCACGCCATAGTTCGGTGGCCATCTTACGTTCGACTGAAAAGCCTATTACAAAAAATTAAAACAAAAGAAACGCAAGTACCACCTCGTTCCGAGGTTCCTCGTTCGAGCCTTCTTCTCAGAGAGAAGAACTGCTTCCCACCTTTAAGAACATTATAAGCTGACTAAGTCGTGCTCATGTTATACACATCCACAGCTAAGCAGCTTAGCACATATCTGGTGGAAAGGCAGTCTTACCGACCCTGACTCTAGGGATGTGACCAAACACCCATCTCAAAGAGATCTCGTCTAATTTAAATGTAATACTTATTTCACAAACACCAGTAAATGTTACGTGAAATAAACTCTTGATTTGTATGGAGCCTGAAATAACAGGGTCTGTAAAAACGCGGGATGTGTAGGCTCATCACTTTTCGTTTGTATTTGCTACTGTTCTATCGGGGGCGTTTTTAGGGCGCGGTGGGAGTTGGTAAAATAAAGTACTATATAAAGAACTGTAATAAGAATTCAGAGCTCAGTATTTAATGTTACTACCTACGTAACTTTATATTAATTAGAGCTCACAAATGTTATATAAGTAAATTTTACATCTACATATACAAACGTTTCATGTAGGAAGACTAAAGAAAAACGGTGATTAATTAATGTTATTAGGTACTTTCTTTCCGAGATAAAACACGAGCATTTACACCCGTATATATAAACAAGTCATAGTGTTTACTTGAGTAAATGTAATTTTTTAAGATACGATTTTTATTATGTAGTTTAGTAATTGCTTAAAGTTACAACTGTTAAAAAGATAGAATACTTAGCTTTGCTTTCTTTGGCGGTTCTTGATCCGTTTAAATTCTTGTCTATTGTATAAAAGAACCTCCTTCTTTTTTTGAAGTCGGTTAAAAATTGCAAGTAATTACTTATGCACAAGTAATTACTTTAACTTGACTATAGATACGGGTGTAAGACATTCCAAAATGTTACCTTCCGGTAGTTTCCCGTAAAAAATACATTAACTTTTCATGTCAATTTTTACATAAAAACTAAAAGATTTACAAGAGGCAAAAAGCAACAGCGAGATATTTACAAAAGACCGACTCGTAACCGCTTATATTTCTATGTATGTAGTAACTTCTCGTTTCAATTGTACCAGTTTTATTTCCCGACGTTTCGTGCCGTGAAGCACTCTAATACCGTCTATATTTTCTGCCGAGCTTCAGCAAGAACCAACTCTTATCGTGAACTGAAAATCCACAATTTATAAGTTTTAATACCTGCTGGGAATTTTGTCGGTCGTAAAGTGTGCGGGATGCATGTGTGCTGATTTGTTGCGTTTTGCAGTTGATTATCACTTAAGCGAGCATGAGGTTCTGGGTTCGATTGTCCAGTTGAGCCAGCGTTATTTGTTTTTCCTACAAGAATTCCTCGGTAGCAGCGGCCAGGTTGATGGCAAAAGACTCGCCCTGTATTAAATGGGACTTAAACATAAATGGCGAAATGTGGGGTGCCATTAGATACACTTCTGCCTAATTCATCGGGCATTACAGGCATGATGTTTTTTACGTAAGTGACAAAATATCATAACTTCATTCCTGAATTTCTCGAAGGGTCAGAAAGAGGCATATCAACAACTATACTTATATATTTCCGCCAATTTCCTTGTTTTTTATGCCTTTCCAAGTATCGAAATTCATATATCGTAGTGTAGCTAAAAGAGAATATTATATTCGAAGTGTATTGTCTTGTTAAACATTTTCAGGCGGATAAACTTAATACATAACAGTATCGGAAAATTTTGTGTAACATTCCTCCGTGGTATTAATTTATCTCACGTGACGAATACAATTTTAATCAAAAACACACCGTGGTCTTTCGTTTATTTATAGCAGTTCTTTGAAGGTACAAACACGCTTTAAGGTCTCACTCTTAATACATAGGCATGGAGACATGGTAACTGCTACCACGCCAAGGCAAAATTGTTGTAGACAAACAACGTACTTACGTAATACCGAGTTTACTGACGGTCTGCCACTTGTAGACGAGATAAATAGTTGCAATAGCCACCAGTGGTGGCACACCTGTGGGGGCAGACGGGAACAAACCAAAAGAAAAACATAGAAAGTCTTTCTTACAAAAACATCGATACAGCATACGTTTAAAATCAAGGGCAAACTGCTACACTGTTCAGTAAATTCTTTACGCAAATATTATTTTTCAAACGCCTATCAATCACGGCTAAGATGACTAGCACTATCTATCTCCGATCTTTACGCAAACACATTAGACTAGCACAACAAACGATGACATATATCTAGCTAAAAATAAGTAATACACACATAATATTATAATGTAACATCATAATATCACACACGAAGGGTTAGGCAGAGGTATACCTAATAGTACACCCACATCGCCAGTTAAGTTAAGTCCATGTAATAGGAGGCGAGCCTATTGCCATCAACCGGGCACAAATCCAGACTCCGTGGCTACTACTGAGAAATGGAAAAACCCAGTAAAACTTTGCCCGATTCTGGAATGGAAACCATGCTCCGCAGTCGCGCTTACGATCACTCGACCAATGGCGCAGTATTAAACAATAATTATATCAATATCAAACTTTTAATGCAGAAATCACACAAGTTGTAAGAAGCGTACGAAGCAGGGCGACTTGCTAGTAATAGTACATTTTGATATAAGTGGGGAAAGTTTGTTGTTGCGGCCGAGGCGAAATACACACACGAGCCGCAGGCGAGGGTGTTATGGAGCCGAGAACTGCAGTTACAAATGCCCACGTGTATCAAACGACGTTTTTCAATACACTTTTAGTTTTTTGGTTTTAGTGTTTAGTCCAAATTTGTTAAAAGTCCAAATTGATACAATGGAATAGAAAAAAAAATGAAAAATAAAAATGACTGTGGGGGCGAGCCGCTTCACCTGGCTGTGGAATTTTTATTTCCGCACTATAGTGCGGGAATATAAGAAGAAAACCACGAGGGTGAAATCCATAGCATGTTGAACCTAATCGTAGTGCGATAAGAGCCGGTTTTCGAGGAAGTGTATTGAAAAAGATAAAACAATTCTAATACACTCACTTGAAATTAAAATCACAAACCGCACGTGTCAATTCCATTTTCACAATTGTGCTGTAACTTCTTCTATAAATTACTTTTATGAAAATGCTGAAAATACCCTCAATTGCTGGAGAATCCTTTGGATGTATCTTTGAATTGCACAGTAATGCAAGCGGTTGGGTTAAACGATCTGATAAGTCAAAGCTCTTGGTGGAGTTCTGTCGAGTATATTCTCATTTATGTTGCCTTGGCTGAAGATTTAAATCGAATGATAAAGAGCTCAATCAAAAAAGAGCGTTAGTATTCGGTATGCGAATGCAAACACAGGACTACATTTGTTTAAATAGATATCGCAAAAACTAATTATCCATGTGTTATTGTTTTAAACCAGTTTTTTTTTTTTTTGTAGGGAGGCCCTACTCACTTCTGTTTACAAGAAATAATTTACCCACTAAAATGACTAACTCAGAAACGGACAGGAAATATGCTTAAAGACATAACATGTTTTTGTTTAGTGAATTCACCCAAACATTGACATATTATTAAAAGGACATAACTTAACATCACACCTGTAATCTTCGAAGGGTAAGGCAGAGGTGTACCTGATAGCACACCATATTTCGCCGGTTATGTTTAAGTCCCATGTAATAGGGAGCCAGCCTATTGCCATCACCCGGGCACAAATCCATACTCCGTGGCTGCTACTGAGAAATTAGTGACAGAAAAACCCAATAACACTATACCCGACCCGGGAATCGAACCCCGGACTTCTCTCTCGGCTCAGCAGTCGCGCTTGCGACCACTACAACAAAGGGGCAGTCAGCATTAAAAGAATAACGGATGAAATCCATTTTTTATCTTAAGCCTATAACTTCATGTAAACTACTCAACTTACACACGAAACAAAAGAAAAGCGGGAAATAATACCACCTCAGAACAAAACACTACTAAATAATTATACTAATCTAAGTTTTAACAAATTACTGACGTTGCTCAAAAAGCCGCTAAGCTGAAGTAGGACTGGGCTGGCCATGTCTGCCGTAAGCCCGACGAGCTGTGGGCCAAAATAACCACGATGTGGAGCCCTGACACAGCCATAAGGCGACAGGAGATGTTGGGACGAGCTGGACAGAACTAACGATCAGTGGTCCACCTTAGATCGAAGAATTTGGAAGTCATGGGGAGAGGCCTTTACCCAGCAGTGGGATGATACAGGTTAACAGTAACAGTAATCTAAGTTATCTCCTAGCAAGGGTCTGTGGGTAGACATTAACGTTGCGTAGCACCTCAGGCGTAATTAAGGATCGTTTGTGGTCTCTTCCTGTACTTATATTGTTCTAGCCTTATTCGAGGAAACCATGTGCCTTAGATTAGCTGGATGTGATATGCTATCATGTTACATAAATAAACTTCAGTGTCTTCTGACAAGAAAAGATCTTTAATTCTTCCTCGCTTTCCTTGGGATGTCTTTTGATTTTTATTGCATTATGGCAAAATTCTTCTCGTTTATTTTTCGAACAATCGTATATGGAAAACTCACAGAAAATAGAAATACGCTCATGTGTCGTTGGTTGTCAGTGTTGGCAATTTATCATTTCTTAAAGCATACGTCCAATCGTAATTATATTTTATCACGATAAGTAGACTAGTAGTTGACTTATATGCATGAAGTTTAAATAAATAAATAAGTCCTTTAGCTGTTCTCGATAAATAATATATTTCGCATTCAATCATGACTCTGACTATTTGCCAAAATCCATTGCCACTTACAACAATAGCAATAAACATTCAAATACAACCCGTCTTGCAAAAACATTGCATGTTCCAATTACTTTCAGTACCTAGCCAAAAATAGATTGTACAATCGTAAGCAATTCTCTTTCGTCAATACTATTTCATACTGAACTTATATTATACATGCAAAAGTAACTTTGTCTCGCTGTAAACTTTTGACTCCTGAACGGCTAATCGGATTTCAAACTTTATGCATGATCGGGGTGAGGTCATAGAAAATTGGCTTGTTAGATTAGATAAGATTAGATTAGATTTTATATTATATTTAAAATAGTTATCCGCTTTATGTTTTATGTATTCCATTTTCTCTTCTTCTTTTACACACTTTGTCTACATCTCTTTTTTAGTATCTCATTTCGCAGGTATGCTGGAAGAGATTTCATTAGAAATAAGCATTACCTTTGTACTCTCTTTTCTGTTCATTTCTTGATTTCTGTATTTAGTGTGTACATAAATTGTGAAATAAATAAATAAATATGATAATAATTGTTTGCTTAAACATACAATAAAAGACATGCATGCAAGATGGTAACAACATTATTAGGTACAGACATGTTTGCTACATGATGTGACGTGCAAATGTCAAGAAATCGTCGTGTCGTCGTCGTTGTCGTTTAAATATTATTAATTAAATCATTCTCTTAAAGTAACAATAAATTCAGTAATTAAAGAATAGTTATAATATTGTAATAAGAAGTAACAAAAAATCAAACAGAACATCAAAAACAAAAATAAGTTATTAAGACTTCAACTACTAGTTCATTGTGATATTTTTTTAAATGTTATAACTTTACTTTAAATACCTCCGTGATGCCTTTAATATCCGATGCACCCTTCAGCACAATGCATCGAGTCCTACCGGAAAACGTGAAATAAAAAGTCGTGTCCCAGCAATAACTTTTGTGTAGGGTTACTTAGTTTGATGTACAGAATGCTTGGAAGACGGCTTCGTGAAGGGTCTGTTTACACTTTGTATGTAAGATAATCTCCGGAGCTCGAGGAGCTCATGGTTAAATAATATCAGCCGCTCCGGTAGATCTTCAGGTTAAGCCGCGCTTGCCTGGGTTGGTCTGTGGATGGGTGACCACCCATTACATACCGAGTTTCCTCCGTGCCTCGGAAAGCATATTAAGCCTTTGGTCCCGGCTGTCAATTGTAGATCTTTGACAATCGTTACAGGTAGTCAGTGGCCCGAAAGTCTGACATCCAGTCTTACCAAGGGGTATCATATTACCCAGTATTAACTGTGTTGTGGAGGTCGGATAGGCAGTCGCTCCATGTAAAATACTGGTATTCAGCTGCATCCGGTTAGACTGAAAACCGACCCCAACATAGTTGGGAAAAGGCTAGGCAGATGATGATGATGTAAGATAATCTCCGGCCTAAACACAGGCGAAGCCGCGGGCAAAAGCTAGTACCTAATATTATCTCATTACATATTCACGTTGCTGCAATAAAACCTGAGTCTTATTCTACAGATTATATCGATGTAACGACCTTTCCAATGCTGTACTCGCCTATTCATGAGCCACGAAGACATAATACGTGGTGGAAGGTACATCGACGCGAAAACTGAAACCACATACTCAGTACATCATTCTGAACCACATAGAAATTTCTGTCGGTTATTAAAAAAAACAGCTGTTTCCTACAAAAGTGCAATACCTACACGGTCAAAATGTATGAAACAGCTTTTAAATACCGACGAAAAATTTTTATGTGGGGGGGTTCAGAATGATGTCCTGAGTATGTGGTTTCCGTTTTCGCGTCGGTGTCCCTTCCACCCCAGATGTACCTACAGAGTAGATATGACCTATATCTTTATTTCATATATAGATAGATTTTAAGGTTTTGTATAGGCTGTCGTCTAGAGAATTGATCATCTGAGCGCCCCTTTCCTACCCTAGTTGGACTCCGCTCCTAGTCTTACCAGATGCAGCTGAATACCAGTTTACTTGGTGCGAGTACAAACCTGTCCAGAGTTCCTTGAAAGCAATTATTTGAAAACCACCGAATACACCTGGTGGTTGTTTTATTTTTCAACGTATTTTTTAAACAATCATATCCTCTATATTTGACTGGAAGATTATGGGGGAGTCTTTTCGAATCTTTATTATAGAAAGTGTAGTTTTGCATCCTCGTCAAAATTCAAGAGGTTGTCATAGAAGACGTAAATAATCAATATAAATTACGGTAACTGGTCATTAGTAATAAATGCTGCATTTTTTTAGTTGTTTTGATTTGAAACTATTTCAGAATGAAGCCCATTTCAAAAGAGGAGAATCACCCGTTTATCGAATAAACGTCCGCGTTTGTTTGTGTGTGTGAAAGCGCGGTTATTGGGCTAGTATTAGACGGGCCGCGTTTTAATACGGGTGGTGTACACTTATCGATTTCCGATATTAAGAAAAAAAGATGAAAAATTACCTACCCATTTTATTATTGATTCGGGTCGAGAATCAATAGCATAGCTACCTCCTCGAATTTGACGAGGATGCAAAGCAACACCTTGTATTAAAGCATATATTTTTTCTACGAAAACCTTCAGAAAAGACCCAGTGCTATTCTCAAGCGAGCAATCTATCTCAGAATTCAGTAAACAACCTAAAAGTGTCCAATTCCGCAGAATATCTATATAAATATAAATTCTTATGAAGCCTGTCTCAGCACAAAATACATATATCCATAATTTTATAAAAGGTCTATCTGTTTATGTACTAAATCTCTTAAGGGGTCACTGTACTCATTATTATGAGCAACTTTTACTATGGGACCAACACTAAATCTAAAAAAAAACAGCTGTTCCCTACAATTATGTTCGCATAACTCATCAAAATGTATGGAACAGCTGATTTTATTTTCCACGATTTTAGGGTTGGTCTCATAGTAAAAGTTGTTTGTAATGATGAGTACATTATCCCCTTAAGAGATTTCGTGTATGAATAGATAGACCTTATAAATATAGCACGATAATACATTTTTTTTCTGTACAAAAGTAAGTGGATGGTAAATTATATGAACCCACACAAGATAGAAATAATAACGTAACTCCAAAAAAAACTTTTTTTTTTCATTTTACCTTTCATCTCGTTTGATTTTTTGGCATCTTATAATTAGATAACCTTTCGGGATAAAATCGGAAATGAGGAAACAGGTTCATTGATGGCATTTATTAATATCCTGTATAAATTTTATACTAGCGACCCGCCCCGGCTTCGCACGGGTGCAATGTAGATCCTAATTTTTTCTCTACTATATATATGTATTGATAAATATAAACCTTCCTACTGAATCACTCTACCTATTAAAAAAAGCCGCATCAAAATCCGTTGCGTAGTTTTAAAGATCTAAGCATATATAGGGACAGACAGACGGCGGGAAGCGACTTTGTTTTTAACCGACTTCTAAAAAAGGAGGAGGTTCTCAATTCGGTTGTATGTTTTTTTTTTTTTTTGTGTTTGTTACCTCATATCTCCGTCATTTATGAACCGATTTGAAAAATTCTTCTTTTATCTGAATGGATCTACTTCCCGATTGGTCCCATAGAAATTTCATCAAAATCGGTTCAGCAGTTTGGTTTTGAAATCAAAATAGCTGGAAACAATATGTCATCCAAGTAAAAGAAATTGCGAAATTGATAATTGACAAGGATTTGTGTGTGATGCGATAACTAAAAAAGGTAAAATAAAAACTTTTTTGCAAAAAAAAACCGACTTCCAAAAAAAACACTAAAAAAGTGGGAAATAACTTTACTTTCGGAAGTCGGTGGCAAAAAAGTCAATGAAACAAACAATAGTCACCGACTTCCGAAAGTAAAGTTATTTCCCACTTTTTTAGTGTTTTTTTTGGAAGTCGGTTTTTTTTGCAAAAAAGTTTTTTATACTATGTAGTGGTAGTAGGTACAAGAATTGGTGACGACAAATAATAATGACAACAGTCAGAACGCCAACCTCAAGTAAATTGGGATAGGGGAAACAGTATTTATTATGATTTATTTATCAAGAAACAACTTATTCTTAGTGATAAGCGAAAGGAAGGCAGGGAGGCCTTTGCTCTGCAGTAGAACACAAATAGCTAATACTAATAAAGTAACTTATTAAAAAATTGCACCAAATAAACATTTTATCATTGTAACCCGCCATTCTATCATTTTTCCATCATCAGCCAATAGCAGTTCAGAATTGCACATAGGACTCTCTTATTACACGCCAGTTAGTTCGATGCTCGGCCACTCTTATTGTACCTATTGCCTTTTTTATTTTTTACATATAGTAGGAATGTAATTACTTCTACAATCAGCCTGTGAAATCATCAAACAGGCTCATTCTAGCCTAGATACCACCACACAGGTTTCAGAAAATATTGTAAAGCCTATGAATGGTTAATCTCATATTAACCGTCGTGACATATTGATTGGCGGAAATAACAACACCCATTTTGCACACTCACCATATATTATGTAGGTTCAGTTGAAAACCAGCGTCGGGCACTAGTTGTCCGGCATTTTGCTGAACTGGGCCTATTTGGCGCAGCCGTGAGTCCAGGGACCGTACAACCCCGCTTAAGAGTTAAGCCTTTCGAAGGGGTAAGCCGTTTATGAGGTTACCTCTATCATTGGGGAACCCCTTGAATGGGTTTTGTACCAGAAACCCTTTGAAAGGGTTACATGATAACCTATTGAATGGGTTTTATACTAGAAACCCTTTGAAAGGGTTTCATGATAACCCATTGAATGGGTTTTATACTAGAAACCCAGTGAAAGGGTTGCATGAAAACCCATTGAATGGGTTCTATACTAGAAACCCAGTGAAAGGGTCAAAACCCTTATAATATATGGGTTATTATAATGAAGGGCATTATAAAAACCCATATATTATAAGGGTTTTGTTCGGGTTATTCAATAAACTTGTGCTAGGTCGGTGGCACGGGAATGGCGGCCGGGCGCTCATTGCCTATAATTCACTAGACGGTATTATACAAATAGCAAGAGTAGGTACGAGCGAGAGCTCCAATAACTATAGTTGCGTATTTTGAGTTTTTGAGTTTATATTATATTATTCTTTTGATCTATCCGAGCCGAAAGTAGCGTGTAGACTTTTTTTATCAATTGGGATGCGTTTGCGTGTTTCAAGCTAATTCATTTATAAGGTTAGTTTTTTCTTGAATATTAAAGTACTTTGTAGATAGTTTGAGTTTTTCTTTGTAGATAGTTTGTAGGCAATAGTATTGCCTACAAATAGGCTCACTCGCCCCCTGTTACATGAGATTTAAAAACATAACTGACGAATGTGGGTGTACTATTAGTCTATTAGGTACACCTCTTTGGGGAATACAGGCGTGACGTTATTTGTGATGTTTGCAGATATGTAGTTTATGCTCAAAATCCATCCAAGTGCTAAGATTTCTTTGCTAACTCGCACGAAGTTGCGCAGAAGATGGTAGGTAAGTACTTCATAGAGACTCTCTGTTGGTCGTTTGTTATTTAGGTATTAGGTTTCAAAATTATAAAAACGAATGTTGGGGCCGGATGCCTTGTATCATTTTATTATACTTATCATTTTATATTTGGTAGTAGAAAATATTACTAAGTATATCAGAGAGTGAAGAAAGTTCTGATGACGAATCTCAACACGTCAATCAGATCCATGACGAATTGTCAAAAACATCAGCAGGAATGTCTTTGTCACCTACATTCGATCCAGATGTTTCTACGCCTGATTTATTTCTATTATAGCTTATGCAATAGCTTGAATTTTAAAGCTCCCTTAGGCTCTTTAGGTCCGGCTCGCTTCGCTCGCTCTTGCGTTCTCTTCATCTTGAGACTCTTACTCATCTCAGGGGCCGGGTCGTAGGTCTGGTTTTGAAGTTCAAACCCGGGAGGGGTTTTGACATCTAAATCGACCCCTAAATCTCGGACAACTATAAAGAAATCAACCGATCCGAGGCGGAATGCAAAAAAATTCTCGCTCGCTAATACATACCCGTGTTATCGTAATCAATTGAATGAGCAATGAGCAAGTAGAAATTTTGTCTTTATTTTATTATAAATGTCGTTTGAAATAAGATAAGACATTTAATAAAAACTTTTTACAGTCCGTTCAACCGATTTTGACTTCTATTCCGTAGGCATAAGAACGCCTTTAAAAGACGTCTGCGTTGGACGACTGTAAGTATAGGACTATGACACAAATAAGGTTAAATGTAATTCGTTTGGGTGAATGCGAGCCGTAGCCCCGTAGGTATGTACGTTAGTGCATGACTTCGAACGAGTGAAGGAGGCCTGCTTTTGTTTTTTAATAACATTTAATAGCTTTTACAATTTCGCATGTAATGATATAAGCCACATAGCGATATCTAACTTAAACAAAAATAAAACAACTAATAAGTTTGGTTCTTGTCAAACATCTCTCTTTGAAATTGCTAAGAGATTTCGGCGATTTTCTTCAAAACTTTGAGATACCTACCTAGCGCTTTTCGGCCTAACAGGGCAGTCTAGTAGGTACTCCATTTTGTACATTTAGTGACCAATAATCTATCCATGACACAAATCAATCAACAATGAAGTGGTACGTCGGACCTTTAGGACATAACATCGTTGCGCAAATTGTTGCGTGCATTGGCAAGTAGGTAAGTATGTAGGACAATCCTACATATTTACCTACTTGCCCATTGCAATAAACTATACAATTGCTATTTTGAAAATTTAGATTGATAAATTACGTAACTTTATATCTACATACCTACCTATTGTAATGCGACCCCGAAATGATCAATCGCCATCAATTTATATTGTAGTATAGTAATATTATCAATCGCTTGGTACGTAAACGAGCTATGTGCAACAAACACGTAATAATTTACAATCGCGATTGATCATTTCGCAGACCCCTAAGTTTTCACACCGACTAAATAATAATATAGTAAAACTCCGCAAAAGACGTCCAGGTTCAAAAATCAAACAGCAAAAATGACAGCATTTGTTTGGTACTTGCAATAAAGTAATAAACAAGAACAGAAATGAAAAAAAACATAATAATATTAAGTAATTTCGGTATCCGGCCAGCAAAGCTAAAATGAACTCTAAGTCACATTCAATAAAGCTCATAGATCCCTGTTTACAACCAGCTAGGTAAGTAGCCACAAAGGCGCCGCCGCGTCAACGCATGCTATTCCGTTTTGAAACCTATGCCCTTCAGCGAGAGATCATATTACCATGGGGTCTAAACTCGAACAAATTATAATTAGTCATGTAAAGAAAATCATAGATTGCAGCATAGGTAACGATTATGAAACAAACAATCACTAAAATACGTTAAATGGCAGATTTTGACTGAAGTAAGAGATTAGTAAAAATCTAAACTTCCTTGTCTACTCATAAATCACGTAATTTCTACAAAAAAAGATAAATGAAGCTCTAGATCAATTCGATCCCATAGAAGTAGCCATCTGTTAATCATTTTCTTTAGAGCTCTTTGCAAAAGATGGTGTTTTACTGAATATGTTATATGTCACATAAACTGCAGCGTGAAAGCTCACTCACACAAATGAAACTGTTCCGCCAACTCGAGAATTTTTTTGTTGTTGTTTTGTATACTTGTCCTTGAACGCACGGTGCGATGTCATTCATATTCGATTTGGTTAACCAAAATGGTCCCTTAGCTTAGGCCGTTCAAAAGAGTTATCCAAATATTATGGGTTTGTGACTGTTTAGAAAACCCTATCAAAAACCCATACCAAAACGGTCAATTAAGCTGGTAACCAAAACGATCAATTAAGCTGTTCAAAAGGGTGACCCACACCACATCGTAAGGGTTTTTGATTGACTGCTAGAAAAACCCTATCGAAAACCCTTTCAATGGGTAGCCAAAATGGTCAATTAAGCCGTTCAAAAGGGTTAGCCACATCGTATGGGTTTTTGATTGACTGCTAGAAAAACCCTATCAAAAACCCTTTCAATGGGTAACCAAAATGGTCTATTAAGCCGTTCAAAAGGGGTACCCATATCGTATGGGTTTTTGATTGACTGCTAGAAAAACCCTATCAAAAACCCTTTCAATAGGTAACCAAAATGGTCTATTAAGCCGTTCAAAAGGGTTACCCATATCGTATGGGTTTTTGATTAACCGCTTCGAAAAACCCTAACGAAAACCCTTTCAATGGGTAACCGATATGGTCCCTGCGTGAGTCACACAATATTTCTTGGTAAGTTTTAAATTTTATTTTCTTTTTGCTTTTTTATATTTTGTATTGTGTACTTGTGGCGTGTGCCAATAAACGTTTTTTCTTTCTTTCTTTCATTTAAATCATTTGGCATGAGAAATGACAGCTGGTGATTGACTTAAACAGTCTTCCAAAAAATAGGGGTTCATTCCTGTAATCCGCTAAGGGTTAGACCCCGTAGAAGGGGTAAGCGGGTCTACCTGTAATATACGTGTTTTCACCACGAAATTGATAAAACATCCGGATAGTTCTCGTAGCTTTGGAAATGTATTGAGTGTATTAAAATAAAAAGGTTTTTTCAGTCAAAATTTCAGATGCCTGCAAGTATCCGCAGTTAGTTGCGGGTATAAATTAAAGTCGCTTTTCATGTTTGTCATGATGTATTTTTATTCGGCTTTCACCATTTATTAAGCATTTATTCCGGAAGGTTTATGTTTATAATACACTAGCGATCCGCCTCTGCTTCGCACGGCGCCACATATCGGGTCAAAAATCCTATTTTTTTATGTTGTATATTTTTCAAGTATGTATGCTAGTTTTTCATTGAGTCAGTTGGCTGGTTTCGGAGAATAGCGTGTACGAACATAGTGACAAACGGTTTCCATACAAGGTGGTAGGGACACCGACGCGAAAACGGAAACCACATACTCAGTACATCATTCATTCATTCATTTCAGAAATTTTTCGTCGGTTGTTAAAAAAAATCAGCTGTTCCATACATTTTGACCGTGTAGGTATTGCACTTTTGTAGGAAACAGCTGATTTTTTAATAACCTACGAAAAATTTCTATGTGGAGGGGTTCAGAATGATGTTGATGTACTGAGTATGTGGTTTCCGTTTTCGCGTCGATGTCTCTTCCCCCCCGTATACATTATTAAGACTAGCTTTTACTCGCGACCTTCGTCCGTGAAAAATTATTATAAAATATTACTTCCCTTTTAGAATCGGATTTTGTTAACAATTTCAAGGGTTTTAATTTTTCCGCACGGAACCCTAATCCTTATTCTAAAATAAAAGAAGCCATATAACATCAGCTATCTGCCAGTAAAAGTCCCGTCAAAATTGGCCCCGCCGTTTCGGAGATTATCTGGAACAAATAAAAAATTAAATAAACATTTTTTTTTTGTTAAAAATGCCGTATATACTTTCATATGTATAATAATATGCATTCAAAATCTGATATTTTGAAATTTGAAACAGACACTTCAATTTTATTTATTTTCATGGATTAACGTAGATATTGCACAGAAATGTCGTGCCCTGAAAATCTGTTGTAAGCAGCCGTGGGTAACTAGTGCTCAATAATCAAATATATTCTCGAAACACAATTTAGTATTCTAGTCTATAATTCAGTTTAAAACCTAACTTGGCCCTAAAGCTTTATTTCCCTTACGCACCCTTTAATTTCAATCCTGTTCTTAAGAAATCTAATTTTAAGCAAGTATTGCCTTTTGTTATTCAGTGGTTCTATTTATTAAATACGGCTAGACATAAATAAATTTCAGCTATGCTTTAAAATTTGAATTGTTAATT
The DNA here is from genome assembly GCA_964057025.1 of Standfussiana lucernea. NCBI lineage: Eukaryota > Metazoa > Arthropoda > Insecta > Lepidoptera > Noctuidae > Standfussiana > Standfussiana lucernea. The sequence goes on from OZ059796.1 coordinate 13,030,862, forward strand.
AGCGTTGGGTTTATTTAAAACTGAATTTATAAATTTGTATTATTGTTTTTTATTTTATTGTTTCTAGCGAAAATTTCTTTAGGAATTTTGTAAACAATATTATTACAAGTAAACGAATGTTATGAAATGTAGACTTCTCTGTATGCTGTCTTGCAGCAATTGTAATCTTATCTCGTTCGCATAAATGGGTGCTGCCCGAAAACAATTCATTTAATTTCATATTTTACATACAAAACACAAGGATGTGTTTCTATAATTGAAAATATCGCTTTAAAGTGATTGTCCATCGTAATATCAACACCATTTAATTTTACTTCACTGTATTTCGCATAGTGTCCGTTCGCAACCGAAAACCCTCATTCACCTGTCAACCATTACCGCTTAATTTTGGAAATTCCGCTCTATGAAACAGACTATAAAGCTCACATTTCAACGTTGTGTGACGGCTATACAGCATCCAAAACAGGTGTTCCCGCTCTCAATGAGGTTTATCGACATTCATCGTTCCGTTCAATAATCCTTTGATCAAGCCGCTTATTGCGAAATGACGTGTATTTGGCATGCTGTTTCAATGGTTCGCAATTCACGTGTACCATGTACTTACCTCATTTAATTGGGTGTTCTTAGGTTCTTAAATGCTTAATTATCATTATATTTCATGTTCACACGACTTGAAGTGCCTCTAATCCCCGAAGGGTTGGTCAGAGGTGTATCTAATAGTACACCTACATTTCGTCACTTATGTATAAGTACCATGTAATAGGGGGCGATCCTATTGCTATCAACCAGGCATAAACCCAGACTGCTGCTACTGAGAAATCCCTTAAGGAAAAACCCAATAACACTTTGCCCGACCTAGGAATCGAACCCAGTACCTCTCGTTCAGCAGTCGCGAATAGAATGTAATCACTTTATGTATGTAAACAGACAGCACCACAGACTTAAATTAAACACAGCCAGTATCACATTCTGTTTTCAAATAGCAGAGCGAATATCACAAAATGGCGTCAAAGTTTTAATGAAACAGAACGATTACATAAGAGGCATTCTCATTAAAGATAGAACGTGTGTTAATAAGACAAAGTAAACACAGATACATTGTACGGTTTCATTACTCCAGAGAAAATTAATTTAATAAATGGAACGTAAACAAAATGAACGCGAATTGAAAACTTTCACAGACTAGAAGTTTCTTGCCAACATTTCCCCCGACGGAAAGGAATCTTGAACTCTTGGACGACGAAACTTTAATGTGATTCGATCAATCAATACATCTTCAATTCGAGATTCGTGAAAATCAATTACAACAGTTTGGCGTTGATGACGGCCAGGAGTTAGAAATGGTTTCCCAAATTCATTAGCTGTTACGGAATTCTGTAGTAATCTTTGATCAGTTGGTAATTTGCTTTTGGGTAAACTTGGCGGTTTTTGTTTTAATTATGCAAGTGTTTGTGTGGGTGTCGGAAATTAGTTCGTTTGGGAGTTTGGGTTCCGTGACGGTAAATAAATAATTGCAATTACGATAGTTTGACATGCGTTCTGTGTGGTTAAAAAAGATTCAAGATTCGAAATTAGGAACAGACGTTACAGGCAATGTAGGTAATCATTATTGAAAAACTTAATATCAAGCCTGTAATCCGATGTGTACCTTTTCCAAGCTCATCAGGAATTCCACATTTCACTAGTTATGTTTAAGTCCCATGTAGTAGGGCTAGCCTTTTGCCACCAAGCGTTTTATTTACATTCAATTTATTTCACTTATCATATAGTGTAATAAAATCGTTCGTTCGAAAAAACATCCAAAGCAACAGTACACATCATGTCATATGAAATAGCCCACATTAAATCAATATTGCCCAAATAGTGAAAGGTAGATGATGAATCAATACACTTTCATGAATAATAAATAAGAGATTTGTAGACGTTCAACTACTTACGCCTGTTGCCATGGCGTGCGTAGCATCACGCGGGACAGCTGTGACTATACAGCAAATGGAGTGCTGATTCGGACTTCTAGATACCCATGCTATCGAAAACACTTCACTCTTGACCGACATGCCTTGATTGATCTCCGTAAGAACGCGAATCGAAGCGCGAGCGAAAATTGAAATATTATTTATTCATCCTTTGTATTGATCCACCAGTATGAAAAGAAATGGAATTAGGTCAATATTTAACAGCAAACACTATTATATGAAACTTAAGGTGCAAACACAGAATTTTTGAAGAGGCATAAATATTTAAGTCAACCAATGCAGAAGTTAAAAAGGCTGTGCAAAGGCGCACAAATGCCATTTTCAACCAGTAAGTCTAAGGGTGATCACGAGAAAAAACATGACACGTGATTGTATTGATTTTGGGTAATTAGTGCCAGCATGAAAACGATTTGAACCACAATCTGGTGCGTCGGCTTGTCTTGGCATTCCATTTCATAAATTATCTGTGAGACGGAAGAAAATCGGCTAAGAAAATGAGTCATATTATTTTATTTCGTGAGAAACATGTGCTCCTCATATGGTCCGCCTTAATAATATCTGTAGTTAAATGTGGGGAGTTGTCGTACATATCCAGCTGTACGTCATAGGATGTCGTTTAAAACTATTAACGTCCAATACGTAACCAATAACGTCCAATATTTATGGGAACCATCAACCACCAATCAAATAAAATATAAGTTAAAACTTCAAGATTCCAACCTCACCAGTTTAATTAAAAAATGCCAAGGAATTATGAAAATGTCGTGAGTAAAGTGTTCAGTATGAATTTGGATGGCTATAAGAGTAGTGGAAGATCAAAGAAACGATGGATGGACTGTGTGACGGATGATATGGCTAGAAAGGAGGTGACTGCTAAGACGACGAGTAATTGAGAAGTATGGAAGTAGAAGACATGCCGCGCCGACCCCAATTAAATGTAAATGATGATGTTTTATTTAGAAAAGACGGAGCCTTTACTGATCTGGACAGATTTTAATTAACCCTTAATTGAATAGATTCAGAAGCACATCAGAATTATGACAAAAATACAACATAGTCTTAGTAAAAGAAAATGAAGAAAAAGAAACAGAAAACATTTATCTGGTTGTCGTTTCACGCAAGAGATGAGCATTAATAGCGTAAATTGATAATAATTATCATTAATAGTATATAAAAGACACTAGCACCATTACGTATTGAAGTGTGGGAGTATATTATTATTAAATGGTGGGTGTATAATGATAATGGCTACGAATGAGCGCTCATTTCCTTCATTAATTTTTCATGCCTTGCTTCGAGTCGGCTGAATTTTCTGTTTCTTATTATCTTTTTGTTATTTTAGCCGTCTGTATTATTGCGATATTTAAAATATTTGCAGAGATAAAGATATTCAAAACACTAATAAAAACAATCGAAAGCTTTGATCACTAAAATATCAACATTCTCACTCCACTCGATTCTGTCCTCCATGACAGAAATCGCCGGTGAACACGGTAAATGCAACGATGTAAGTATTACAAATCAGAAAAATATAATATTTCAAAACGTGTGTACAGAAAATCAAATTCGTTTCGTCAAAAGACTGCAGCAACACTCAATATTCTTTTCACACAACTACAAACCTACTATAATTTCAGCTCCGTCAATTTTGAAATACATAACATCAATCCTATAAACTCCGAAGGGTTAGGCAGAAGTGCACCTGATGGTACACCGACATTTCGCCAGTTATGTTTAGGTCCCGTGTAATAGGAGACGAGCCTATTGCCATCAACCGGGCACAAATCCAGACTCCGTGACTGCTACTGAGTAATTCCTGATGGAAACACCCAGTAACACTTTACCCGACCAGGGAATTGAACCCATTGCCTCATGCTCAGCAGTCGCGCTTGCTTTTTTTGTGTTTGTTACCTCATATCTCCGTCATTTATGAACCGATTTGAAAAATTCTTCTTTTATCTGAATGGATCTACTTCCCGATTGGTCCCATAGAAATTTCATCGAAATCGGTTCAGCAGTTTGGTTTTGAAATCAAAATAGCTGGAAAAAATATGTCATCCAAGTAAAAGAAATTGCGAAATTGATACTTGACAAGGATTTGTGTGTGATGCGATAACTAAAAAGGGTAAAATAAAAACTTTTTTGCAAAAAAAAACCGACTTCCAAAAATAACTTTACTTTCGGAAGTCGGCGGCAAAAAAGTCAATGAAACAAACAATAGTCACCGACTTCCGAAAGTAAAGTTATTTTCCACATGTTATTTTGTCAAAAGCCTCAATATTCACTTCTCACAGTCGTTACAAACTCACTACCATTTCCTATTAGTACCTAAGTAAATAAACATCAACAAACAAAGCGAACTGAACATTTCAGTCAGTTTTCATTTGCTCATAAACGGAGCTCTAATCTATTTCGTGGAAACTATTCGAGTCGTCGCTTCAGTGATGCCAGACCAAGTTGCAAGTAAATACAAGTTCTTAATTAACTCGTGTAACTGATAACTGCAATGTATGCTTATCTTTGCGTTCATTTTGTTTAAGATGAGGTAAAACCTTAATACCTTACCTTCTTATAAAACCTTATACGAAATGACTTTAAGAAACTATGAAGTATAATAATACAGTTGACCGGAGGGGCTGAGCGCCCAGAGAACGCTTTATAAACGTTTGTTGTTTCTACAATGGTCACTCTATTCCGGATTGTCATTTTTCAAGTTTTTCGGACGCTTATATGTCAATCCTATACATTTTTACCCGACTTCAAAAAATAAGGAGTTGTTTTTTTTTTCATTTGCACCGATTTCCCCTGGAAAAAAAGTCAATTAAATAAATAAAGTTATTATTATTTAGTTTTATATTTCACTCTTCTAGGGTTTTTGGTTTGGAAGTCGGTTGTATTTTTTTTTTATATTTTTTTTTAAACCTTTCATCAACGATGTTGCTGATGAAATATAACTTTGGCTATGTGTATGGTCTGGATGATTTCATTTATTGGCCTCGCCTTATACAGATTCTGGAAGTACTTTAAAAAAATAAAAGAAAGAAAGGAACAAAACGCCTAAATACCTACTTTTACATCGATTGTAGAGGTAGTTAGCTGAAAAAATATTTAAAGTCGGCAATTTTCCTTTTCAGCGACTTTGGAATTACCCATCTTCCATAATTATCTTGCTCGTTCATTTTCTATTCTTTTGCTGAAATAAAGGTTTTACTGATGGAGATCGTACCTAAGTAGGCTCTAGGTACGGACATTAGATGAGAAGGTATATTATACAGGTTGTTTAATGACTTTATGGCGGTTTAAAAGGTTGTATAAGTGATTATTTGATTAAAATTGCTAATAAATATGTTTCTTTCTCCACAACATGGTTTTTAAGGTTCTATTTACTAACAAAAACTGTATTATCATCATATTGTGTACCCGCCCCGGCTTCGCACGAGTGCAATGCTGATACTAAATATACATATAAACCTTCCTCTTGAATCACTCTATCTATTAAAAAAAAACCGCATGAAAATCCTTTGCGAAGTTTTAAAGGTCTAAGCACACATAGGGACAGACAGCGGGAAGCGACTTTGTTTTATACTATGTAGTGATGATCACATGACTGTGAGATATCCATGGGCAAAGGTTGCCTGAAAATAAATAAATGTTATGTTAACAACTTTTTGGTGTTGCGCTACTTTTTTCAGGTTTAAACACCAGAACATGGTAAAGGAACTTGCTTTCATTTATTGGAACTGACTTTCTTAACTGGATCACTCCTTGTCATCATTTACGGAATTAAAATAATATAAATGATATACTATACAATTATATAACTTACCCCGGTGTAAATTAGCATATAACGTGCCCACTAACTGAACTGAATCCCATTAGATTCAGGCCCGCTCTCTGTAAAAGAAGTTTCTTAAATAATTGTATCTAAACTGTGACATAATACAATACACAGAATATAATATTATGTAATGTAACTACTGTCTCATTATATGACATTGACCGTCGAAATCTGCGCCTAATTCATACGGCCTTGTGTTCAAATTGGCCTAATTCTCATTTTGCATGCTGAGCGCGCTCGTAACTTTCTGTTATAATTAAATGGGTATCCTATTGTTTTAACTCGATCACATTTACTAATAATAATACCTAAGTTCTTCTAGCGTTTATAATATAATAATACCAACCTTTTGCTGTCCCAGTTCTGGGCAAAGGCGTCTTCTGAAACAAAGAAGGCACGAGCATTGATCATCACGCTTGTCACGACGGATTAGCGATTTCAGACTTATATTCATTACTAGCTTTTTCTCGCGGTTTCGATCCTGTTATGACGGAAATTAACCTACGGTAACGTTTTAATGTAGTCTATGACACTCGGGGATAATGTAGCTTACCGTTATTGAATGAATTTTCGGAATCTGATCAGTAGTTCCAAAGATTACCCCCACATTCACACTTACAAACAAATTTTACCGCTTTATAATATTAGTATAGATAAGTCCAGGTTTCCTCACGATGTTTTCCATCACCGATGTCTGTGATGTCCAAGATTAACTTAGAAACTTCATAACGTAACAATCCTTTGATGTTCAGTCGCACAACTGGGACACAGACCTCATTTGAGTGAGAGGGAATGAAACACAATCTCCCACGCGGGCCCAATGCAACCGCACTGGTCCCGCGTGGGAGATTAATTCGTTTGATTGATCGATTCGTCGATTCGTTCTAGTAGCTTTAATAACACGAACTGAAAAGTGTTAAATGTCTTTGACTAAGAAAATTAAAACCCGTTTACAAAGTTTGGGGTCGCACCTCTCAATTTCTACTGAAATGATCAAGAAAAACAGTCTCGAATTACACCGAAGAACACAAGTGCCGAAAGAATTAATTACTAACCAGAAGAAAATGTTCAAAGAAGCGCTCGGACGTGAAGCCATCCTCACAGTTTATTAAAACTTTCAAAAGCCTCTTATTGAAATCGGCTTAAAATGTGGAAAACCGCAGACGTATACCGTAAAATAGGGGTAAAAAAACGAAGTCTTAGAAAACATCACGACATTGAAAAATAAACCTTGTCTTTTATCACCCAGGGTTGGAGTTCCAGTGGATCGTTTTAATAGTATTGGACAACAACGATAGTTCTTTGCAGGTTTTCCAATTCTGCTAAAAGGACGTTTTGTCGTGGAAAAGGTGCAATGCGAGGTTTCATTGAAGGTTGATTTGACGACTTGTGTGGTGGCGGTGAATTCCTAAGAGCACTTGCGTGGATTTCTTTGGTATTCTTTGAACGTATACCCTTTTAGTATTGTTGAGGTAAAACCGGCTAAGGTTTTTTGAACTATTATATATTTCTAAGTTTTGGAAATACAAGATTTTTAGATTTAGTGCATTATATTGATGACGTGCCGACTGTTTCACTTTTCAAAATTTGTAATTTACAATTGCATTACCTTTAATGTACATTCAATGTTACCTTTACTGATTGAATTAAACTAGTTTACGAATACCTATTTAGTTTATACCTAAGTGCGGTGTGGGAAAGGGCCGGAGCTATCAGGACGTCTAGCTCTATTTCTTTCCCACACTTAAGTCAGCTTAAAAAAAATCTGCTACAAGAGGTCAATGGTACGCCATTTGAACTCACCGTCCTGCTGAACCCACCGACCTGAGTACTCACTAAAATTATTATTAGGTACTTTGTTCAAGTTCCAGCAGAAGCCATCCAAGAAGAAATTATATGAAACCGTACATGCAATATGTATGGGTTCATATAATTTGCTTAAGAGCCCTCTTAGATTTTCACATTAATTTTACATTTTACCTAAAAGGCATAGTAACGAAAATGTATTCTATTATTATGAAAGATATTGGATATTTGTGAGATGAAAAACATAATTTGATGGTCTATATTCAATAGAACATACAAATTAAGGTCCCAAAAGTCCCAAATCAGATCTCAGTGAATTTTTGCCTAAACATGAATCGGGAGAATGATTATTAATAAATAAACGAATAAGCTATCTAAAATTCGCTTTATTATTATTGTGAAAGAGAAAACGAACTATTTTTAACGAGTAATTGTTATTTCAAGCAACGAACGAAAAACATACCATTTCAACGAGGAAACATACATGTTGTTACATACTCGTACTTCGCAACTATTGTTGTGTGTAGCAAAAGAAAACTTACAAGACACACAGAGGTCATAAACTCTTTAATGTTTACAAGTGAAGGCACTAAGAATTTTAATACTTTAAGCATACAGTTTAAGTTGCTTTAACACTAAAAGAAACTTCAGTATTTTGAGTAGCAGATAATCTCAAGAATAAAAGGTGAAAGCTTTGTTACGTTACTGGAGCTTTAAAAGTACCTACATAAGTAAGTTCAATAGTTTTTAAGTACCTACATATATCTACCTTCTACGTACTACAACATGAGCTCTTACTATTTTTAGATGGAAGCACCATTAGAATCTGTAGTTTTAGTGCTTTCGAATGATGCTTTATGGGTGATGAATCGTGTTCATCATTTAGCTATAAAAGTAGGGTGTAAAAAGACCTTTATATTTTTTTTTCTGGACCATACCTGGGTATGTTCTAGTTAATACGGAGAAATTATTGAAGGTGAAAGTTCCAAATCTTTCAACCTTTTTTTTGTACAAGTTTTATATTTATACTTTGTTTGACCAAAGAATGGAAATAGAAACGATGGATGGACTGTGTGAAGGATGATAAGGAAGTGTCTGATGAGATGACAAGTAACAGAGAAGTATGGAAGAACAAGACATGCTGCGCCGACCCCAAATGAATTGGGATAAGGGCAGAGAATGTTGATGTTAGTTTGATATAGAGAATGCTCAATTGACGGCTTCGTGATGACTCCGTTTACACCCTTTACCCCCTTCATGATTTATAAGCATAACCAGCCTATTACATTATATATTTACACTAGCTGACCGGCGCAACTTCGTCTGCGTAACATTTTTGATGAATGCTCCGCTCCTATTGGTCGCAGCGTGATGTTTTATAGCCTATAGCCTTTCTCCATAAATGGGCTATCCAACACTAAAATTATTTTTCAATTCGAACCAGTAGTTGCTGAGATTAACAAGTTTCAAAAACAGTGGTGATAAAATAAATAATATAATGTAAATTCCGTAATTATTTTGATTGGCCAAATAAAAGTATACCATGTACATTATTAAAAGAACCGCAACCATTATTTATTGAAACGTTCCGCATTTATTTCAATACCGCTGGTCCGTCGACAGCTGTACATAAAAAAATAACCGGCTTCCAAAAAAAAAAAAAACAAAAAAAAGTGGAAAATAACTTTACTTTCCGAAGTCGGTGACTGTTTGTTTTATTGACTTTTTTGGCACCGACTTCCGAAAGTATAGTTATTATCAACTTTATTTTGTTTTTTTTTTATGTCGGTTATTTTTTTGCAAAAAACGTTTTTATTTTACCCTTTTTAGTTATCGTATCACACACAATTCCTTGTCAAGTATTAATTTCGCAATTTCTTTTACTTGGATGACATATTTTTTCCAGCTATTTTGATTTAAAAACCAAACTCGGGAAGTGTATCCTTTCAGATAAAAGAATATTTTTTCAAATCGTTTCATAAATGACGATGAAATGAGGTAACAAACACAAAAAAAAATTACAACCGAATTGAGAACCTCCTCCTTTTTTGAAGTCGGTTAAAAAGCCAAAAAAAACAGTTTACACGAATATAGTTCGTTAACAGTCGGTTTTTGGTGACTGACAACCGCAAGTGTTGACCGATGCTGACTTATTTGTCAGGGAAGATGCAGAAGTGTCACCATCTAACATGAAACCCATGAAGCAATGTTTGCTCGGGGATTAATTAAACCAAGCTATATTGAACCAAGGTTAGTAGAAAGGAGGTGACTGCTGAGATGACGAGTAACAGAGAAATATGGAACGACCCCAAATAAATTTGTATAAGGGCAGGAATGGTGCCTGATGCCAGTTTTTATCAATCCGTTCCTACAACTGCACCGTTAATCTCGTAGTGAGGTCTTCGGTCCGATTCTCAGGTGTGGAATATAGATGATATGAGAGGAAGTCTGTTTGCGCATATGTAGTGTACTTAGTGTACTTTTGACTGCGCTTGCGACTACTCGACTAACGAGAGTCGAGTGGTCGCAAGCGCGACTGCTGAGTATGGGGTCCTGGGTTCATTTCCCGGGGCGGGCAAAGTGTTAATATAGTTTTCCATCAAGAATTTCTCAGTAGCAACCACGGTGACTGAATTTGTGCCCGGTCGATGGCAATAGGCTCGCCCCTTCTACATGGGACTTAAAACGTAACTGACGAAATGTGGGAGTACTATTACACTCTGCCTAACCCTTCGGGAATTATAAGCGTGATGATATGTTATGTTTATATTGAACCAAGGAGTTCAGTAATGCTGCCCAATTCCGGTGGTGGTCAATCAGTTCCTACAACTTCACCGCTGACCTCGTAGTCGCGCAACTGCGGAGCGTGAGGACCTCCGCCCGATTTTCAGGTCAGACGAGATGCTTTTGTTTTTCCGTAAGGAATTTCTGAGTAGCAGCCGAGAGTTTGGAAGTTGGCGGTATGCACAGGCGTTATGGTACAACCATATCTCGGAAAGTACGTTTTGCCATTGCTCCAGTCGTGTCGAATTGCTGGCCATCGTAGATTGGGATGGTCTATGAGAAGGAGTGCGTTTGCGCATATACATATGTATAGCATAGTGTACTTTCATACATAATTTCTGATTGTGCAAATTATATTTTTCTTACTCCTCCGCTATTGTTCCTTGCTTAGTTTCCAAGAGAGTTAAATTGTTGACAGGATCTAAGACAGTTTAATTGCTGCTTTTTGGCTTTCATGCGTTGCAACGGTTGGGAATAGTATGACGGGCTTGTCCCAATAAAAAAAACATATTTCCTGCATCGATATGGCTAGTCTCCGCTGAGATTGGACGGCATGACCTGACCCCACAGGCACTGTTTGTTAACGTAGTGAGCCTTCTGTACTTTGATGGCTTAGTCGTTTGTGTGGTCACCAATGACGTGTCGGCTTTTAATAAAATTAGCGGCCATACCCATTGTTTTCATGTTTGCTACAAGTGACCGATTTCTGGGATATGTGTGACGTCATGGAGGTAACTATGTGTGGTAATTAACGAGCTTAGTGATGTCTGCCTTGTTGGCCCTTTGAGGTAGCTTAGAAACGCACGAATGTTATGATTAGAAAAAAGATGAGTTTCAACAAATGTGTTCGGTATTAAAACAAAACATCGAAACAGTTGTTTAGCTAAGAACTAACTGCACCGATGAAATTAGACACGATTAGCTCGTCTTATCCGTGTTCAGGAGCTGTCAGAGTCATATTTGGTACGGAATATTGATACAGACAGCTCATGAACGCCGTTTAGGTGTGCTGAACGCGTTCAGTTTTGTCAGTAAACCCTTATCTATCATATTGGTCTGAGGTGTGTGAGTCTGACAACCAGTCTTACCAAGGGTCTTATCGTATTACCCAGTACGAACTGGGTTTTGGAGGTCAGATAGGCAGTCGCTCCATGTAAAATACTGGTATTCAGCTGCATCCGGTTAGACTGGAAGCCGACCCCAACATAGTTGGGAAAAGGCTAGGCTGATGATGATGATTGATCTGAGGTGTGAAACAGTTGCTTTTTTTACTCAGAGGTTTTGACCAACATTTTATTTGCTTGAAACAACAACAACCTGTGAGATATTGGGACGAATAAAATAATAACTAACACATTTAATTCTAAACTTGCAAAGTACTAAAACTTCGATTAACTTATTCATCCGAGGAGACGAAATTATAAAAACTTTAAAATTACATGAAAATTTTAAAGACTCAACTCAAATTATTTAAGAAATTACTTTCTTCGTGACACTGCTTTCTTTTTAAAGTTTTGTCATTAATTGGTCTGTTGAGTAACCAACTTTTATTGCAGTCAGTGGATATTTAAAAAGTTCGGACTTTAACGAACGCTTTGGTAGATGAATTGGTAATCGCCATGTTGTTAGTGGCAGATCTGGGGGCCTAAAATGGCCACTTTAGCGAAACATAATAGGATAATAATATGAATCACATTAAAATTCCATGGCCTCGTGGCCATTTTAGACCCCCTGAGAAGTCTATTCTCAATCCCATTTATTTTATTTATTTATTAGGTACACCAACAGCAGTACATACTAAGAATTAATATGAAACAATAAAAATAACGTAATAGTGCTGGTATGCACGCCTATTACAGGTATACTTTTATGTGGCCTCATGAAGAGATTCTTCTTCATTTGAGAGAATCAAAGGATACTGTTCCATCTCATCGTAACATCGTAGCCTGACTATGCTAAAGAATACTGCTTTATCTTAGTCTAAGTTAGATATGAGGAACTATTAGCTACAGGACAGCCGTTATAAGTGCTTATTTAAGATAACAGTGACACTTGAAAATCACTCAAACAAAAGAAACCAACAGCAAGCCAGACGCAGTGCGCTGACAATATTGTCACAGTCATTATGCAATTTTGTTCAAGAAATTCGACAATCTGTGACACTTGTCACAAAAGGAGATATAGACATAATGCCAACAAGGGCAAAGATAGCTAATCATTCACTGATTACAGAATATTTAAAATAATATCTCACGTACTACCCAAGTTCAAGAATAACGACAAAGAACAATTCATGAACAAGCGAACATAATAGTTTTACAACTGATTACAGTGTGATAAGATAGGTTGAATAATGCCTTACATTGAGATTACGAATGTACGAAAAGGAAAAAAAAATGAAATATTATTATTATATTATTTGAATGATGTCAAAATTGCGAACTGGTTGAACAATCTCCACATTTTCATTGGCTTTATATCATCATCATCATCTTCCTGCCCTTGTCCCATGTTACTTGGGGTCGGCGCAACACGTTTTCTTCTTCCATTCTCCCCTGTCAGACGTCACGGCATCATTTACTCCTTTCTCTTTCATATCATTCCTCACACAATCCCTCTATCTTTTCTTTGGCCTTCCTCTCCCTCTCCATCCATCAACATTTATATCCATCACTCTTTTAGTAACATGCGTTTCATCCCTCCTCATTATATGTCCATACCAAGACAGACGCCTTCCTTTCAATATACTCATTCCTTACTTTATCCATTCTTGTTACTCCACACATCCACCTCAAGATTCTCATCTCCGCTACATGTAATCGTTTTTCATTCATCTTCTTCACAGCCCAGCATTCTGATCCATACAGTACGACAGGCCTAATCACGGACTTGTATATTTTCCCCTTTAGCTTGAGGGGCATCCGTGGGTCGCAAGTTATCCTTGGCTTTATATAAATATTGGAAATTAATCTCTATTAATATAATTTACATAAATAAATCGAATTATGAAAGTGGAAAATATCATATAATAATAAAAAAAGGAAATTATCTGATTTCATTAGATAACGGTATGGTACGGTGGGCCGCACATCAATAGTAACAAAATCACTTACACTTAGTCGATAGCCCGTATTCGGGTGCTCAAAAGACTTTACTCAAATTCGGACACCCGATGCATTAATTACACTGGTCATCACACTGGAATACAGGCTATGGGATAAGGCAACTACTAGTAATTTGAATGATGTCGAGTACCTGTACTCCGCGTGCATTGATGAAAGGAAAACTGGCGACGGGTAACCGAAACGATGAAGCTGGGCTAGATTGTCCGAAGATGGGCATGCTCTCCGTTGATTTAAACTTGGTCGTTTGCCCGAATTCCATAGGCAATCGAATTCGGTAGAATGATTGCGCTATAAGGGTCACAATACATTGATCAACGACGTTCGACGGTATGTCCTTACACTTGAAACTCCATACTACACTAAAGTCAAAGTGTCACAGACGAGCGAAGAGTCAGTCTACCAAATATTAAAAAGCCTGCAGTCAAATTCTCTTTCCAGCTGACTGAAAAGATTTCAGGTAACTGGCTTCTTTGCCTGAAACCCACGTAGCTTACATACAAAGACTTAGCCATGTACATGCCTACAATAATATTGAATTTTCTTGCAACGCAGATTTGCGGAAATTGAATTTTTCAACCGGTGATAAGAGGCTCCTGAGTTTATTTTTTATTTTTTATAGCAAGTATCTATCAACTGTCTGATCTGTAACGTATTAACTTGCCTTGTAGAATATTATGTTTAAAAATGTGTATGTTTTAATAAGACCAGGACCAGGATTCTGGATTTATGCTCAGGTATATGCTCTGTGTTGGCAACAGGCTCACCTCTAATACATGGGACTTAAACATAACTGGTGTTTAAGTTTCATGCTGTCTTATGTACTTAATCGGTGAAGTAGCCAACTATTGAATCGGTTGAAAGTGAAATCTTCGCGAAGTAGCCTTGACACCTCGACTGGAGCCAAACGGTAGAACCCATCGTGCTTGTATGTGGAATTTGCAATACGTCTGTCCTTTTCACACATGGTAACGAGATCAGTATGTGAAAGTGAGAAGAAGAGATATCCGCAACTTTAATTGTGTAAGTGGGTACACTGTATGTAATGTACATATATGCTAATGATAAATGATACCCAAAGTATAATTAAATTGAACTCATTTATTTTGATCTACATTTTTAAACACTTCGTATAGACGCCAGCACATCAAGCTACAACAATCTGTCAAATTTCTTTAATAGATTTTCAATTTTAGCGTTAAAGAGTAAGGTTCAATTTTTATTGGAAAAATTTGACAGTTTCGGGTAGCTTGATGTACTAGTCTGTACTACCAAGTTCACTGTCGTTCTTATGCCCTAAGTAATAGGGTTGAAAATTGATCGACCGTCACCTAACTCGGTAGTGCCAAGGTTATATAAAAACTGAGAGTGTGATTGTTGGTCATATTATTATCCAAATGTTCATTGTTGCTAAACTTCTTGACTTACCTCTCAATAAAGAGAATCGCGATCAACTGGCTTGGTCATCGCAAAACCGCTTATTCAAGGTCTAATAAAATTGTATTGTGTACTAGCGACCCGCCCCGGCTTCGCACGGGTGCAATGTAGATACTAATGTTTTCTCTACTATAATATGCACGTGTTATATATTACATATAAACCTTCCTCTTGAATCACTCTATCTATTAAAAAAACCGCATCAAAATCCGTTGCGCAGTTTTAAAGATCTAAGCATACATAGGGACAGACAGACAGACATCGGGAAGCAACTTTGTTTTATACTATGTAGTGAAGTTAGTACTATGTTGTGTTTTTCTTCGTCTTTTCCACACTGCTGAGGATCGCGAGCACAATATGACACGTCTCCAGGACATGCGGTCTCCTGCAATGTGAACCGCACGGAACAGGCTGCCTCCAACAGCCTTCTCGATCGCGTCTGACCATCTTACCGGTGCTCTGCCTTGCGATCGTTTACTTTCTACCGGATCAGTATCATAAGCCCTTCCAGACAAATGCCTAGGCGAACGCATAATATATCCAAAAAAGCTGAGAGCACGCCCCAGGCAGATGGAGGAGAGGTGTTTATACTGTGTTGTAGGCACGGCGAATCAAGCTATACAAAACCAGTTTATCGCGGATCTCTCATTGTACGCGAAATCTATACAAAGCGAGGCCTTGTTACATTCTAAAGTGCCTGTAATGGTCTAATTGAAGTAAATGCTTTGAGTTTGAGTTTGGTTCTATAAAAGTTAAACACCCTACCGGATAGACTATGTTATCATACATATCGTGATTCTAGGTTAATTGACACATAATTTTACCATAAAAATAATAACTTATTGCCTATATACAAGTTACTATAATTTAGCTATGCGCGCATATTACTCGTATAAAATAATGGTTCTCTACAACCTTCGATATTTAAAATAATGACAGAATAATTAAAAATTTTAGCAAGTTTAAAGTTAAAGTTAGTTAGTTGTATAAAATTAATTAGTAGATTATTATAAATTAATTAGTTCAGGTTCCGTCCGAACTGGAAGGAGGACGCGCGGGTTCGCGAGAAGTGGAAGGAGTGGAGGGAGGCCTTTGCCCAGGAGTGGGGCAGAGCAGGCTAGTGAAAAAAAAATGTTATTTAGTTATAAAATTGTAAACACCTGCAAGCAAACTACGAATTCTAATGTATAACTTTGTGTATGCCTCATGTACTACAATCTCCTTTTTATGAAACAAATTTATTTATTATTTATTTATTATAAACTACGAATTCGGAAATCAACAATACAACAGAAACCATTGTTAATACACCTCTGGCAGTAACTCAAGCAGTGAACCTTATTGCAACACCAATAAAGTTCACAATGATTTTTGCAGTGATGTAAAACATTAAGTACTCGTAAAATAACGATGATTCTTCTTACAATCATAAAATGTTTGCCTTTGTGTGTCCTATGTAAAATGTACAATTTAAAATTCATTTTTCATCTAGTGGTCGCCAGCACCACTGCTGAACATGAGATCCAGGGTTCAATTCCCAGGTCAGTCTCAGTGTTATTGAGTTATTCCATCTGGATTTTCTCATTAGCAGCCACGGCGTCTGAATTTGCGCCCAGTTGATGGCCATAGGCTCGCTCCCTATTATACTATTAGGTACGCCTCTGTCTAACCCTTCCGGTATTACAGGCGTTATGTTATTTTCATGGTTGTTTTGCCCCAGCAACTTCAACAGTAGGTATTCGTACATACTGACAGAATTTACTCATGATATAATTTATGTTTGTGGTTTTCCTTCAAATTGATAAACAATACACATAGCACGTGCGTATTATGTGGTGATACTCTTGTTACATCGAAAGAATTTTAGTAATGACTTACAAAAAATAAAATGTGGTTTAAATATGTTTTTGTAAAATAATTAGGCAATCCAAATAATCCGTTCTATCTTTAGTTGAACCCTGAAAAAGTTACTATAGGTCATTTCAATCATTTTTAGTTAACGTCGTTGGTTTCCTTATCGACCATTCCAATCTTCATCATTATCTGTCTAGCCATTTCCCAACTCGGTTGGGACCAGATTTCGACCCTTAGAGCCATCAATAGACTAAAATAACACTCACCCTCTTTATAATTTTTAGTGTGATTGTAAAATTGATCTAGATAACCCGATGGCCCTGTTTTTAATTACACTGCCATTGCTAAGCCGTTATGTCATACAATTATTTCGAGCATCGCGGTTGCGTATCAGTGGCTAATTATAGTGTAAATGATGCCTTATTGCATTGTTACATGATATGTTTTTGCACGCATAATATGGACTAGGATAACATTCACTTATAAATTATTATGTTTCACCACAAACATACTGTTCTGTGAGTGTACTAAAACGGCTGCAAAAAAACGCTTAACAAAGCCAGAAGCCACTTTTTCTTCCCGGCATTGCGATATTTTTTATTTGTTCTAGTCTAGCTCATACCTGAACATTCTAGTTACGGAGATATTGAAGGTTTAATTTCCAACTTTTTCACTTTTTTTTTTTAATACAAGTTTTGCATTCTATAACTTTACCTTAAATACCTTCATGACCCCTGTACTATTTAATGCATCCATCAGCAGAGTTTTGAGCTACCGTAAACCGTGTACCAAAAAAAACAAGTCAGTATATTGAAAAGTAAAGTGGAGAATACTTGATTGACGGCTTCGCGAAGGGTCCGTTTACACCTGCCTAACTTTCGGGGGAAAAAAAAGATCGAATAACGAGATTTAAGCTAGCAAGCTAATGTAGCCCGAATACCTAACGACAGGTTTACCAACGAGTCTCCCAATAACTCAAAATCAAAATCAAAATGAAAGCATTTATTTCAAGTAGGCCAATTACAGGCACTTTTGAATTGTCGAAACAAAGACAGCAATAAAAAATGAAGCTAAAGTCCCAGTCACAAGACATAATAACTGTGAAAGTACTGTAGTTGCCTATTCCAAAGCGTAGATCTCTATGGAGAAGAATGGGCAAGAAACTCCATGGACACTCTTTTAAATCAAAATGTTTTTACAAAAAATCTTGGATACATCATTCTTGTAGAGATGGTACATTATGTGACAACGATGTAGCAAGACGTGCACGTTAAAAGTGTCCACAGTACAAAAAAAGGCAATAAAAAAAAACAAAATAATTAGTTCAAATAAACCGTGGCAACTACTCGGTATTGTACAGTTCAGAAAAGAAATATTAACTGCACCTGAAAAAGTCAGGCAACACCGTATGTGCGCTAGTGACATAGTCTAGTAATGACATAGTCTGCGAGCACCAATTCGATTCATTATTTCGAGTAGATGAAAGCGTGACGATTGACAGGGGAGAATGGAAGAAGAAACCGTGTTGCGCCGACTCCATATAACACGGGTCAAGAAGCATGGACAGGAAGATGGTGATGATGACGATTTCGACTGGGATTGTGTATTTGGGGAAAGTAGGTAGAATAGAATAGAATTTTATTTTGCCAATATGGGTAATACACAAAAGTTGTTATGAAATATCAGAGATCAGCCTTATTATTATTATTTTTTTTGTTTTGTTCGTACAGTCCCTCCAAAGGTTGTCTGGAAGAGATCGCTATCAGCGATAAGACCGCCATTGTAACCATAAAATTAACAATTTTGTAAAACCGTTCTGTTTCAATATTGGTGTACAATAAAGTATATTCTATTCTATATTTTACCATTTGGCATG
This sequence comes from Standfussiana lucernea, assembly GCA_964057025.1. Taxonomy (NCBI): domain Eukaryota; kingdom Metazoa; phylum Arthropoda; class Insecta; order Lepidoptera; family Noctuidae; genus Standfussiana; species Standfussiana lucernea. The sequence goes on from OZ059796.1 coordinate 13,049,555, forward strand.
CAAACATTTACATTATTTATGATACATGTACTTACATTTTTGTGACCAGTAAAGTATCATTTTAGAAGCTGACATTTAAGTACTTACTAAACTCCCAAATATCGTCCTACGTCATTTCCCCTGAATAACATATTCATCCTCGTTATAAAAAATTCGATTAGTTTGTGAAAACCATGGAAACATATAAAAATATTTTGGAAGAAAGTCACCCAGTGTCATATAACGGATGTTTCTAAGAATAAAATAACGTAAACAAGCTATTTTTAGAATAGGGAAGGGTGAGTCGATTTATGTCATCGGAATGACGGAACAATATGCCATGGCAGGGAAATAAAAAATATGTACGAGGAACATTGGGTCCGATTGCGTTTCTTCGGCGCACTTAAATAAGGCCGAATAACAGACTTAAATTAGTCTAAAATTCGTACTAATATTATTGCTATTGCGTTTGTTAATTAATTATGTCCACAACACTATTTATGTCCAATTCGGACTTAAATTATGTCTACGCAAGACTTTTGCTATTCCGTTTTGACAATTTGACAGTTCGTTGGCTTTAAATGAACTTATACCTACGTCTAGGAAGTGTCTTTAAGTTCGCACCTATTTAGTCCGTACGTAAGCTAAGTTTCTTCAGAAAATAGTGAAAAATGTTTCCTTATGGCTGGGCTATCATTCAAAGAAGAAACAACGAGGAACGGCAACGGTATGAGTACGAAATTTATATTATAGAAACTTTGCTTTTCTTGTATACGGTATAAGCATAACATAACCTAACTTTTTTCGTTGTAGGGCTGCGAGAAGGATAGCGCATCGCCATATTCGGGACCATTCCAACCCTTTCGACGTGCCTGCAGAGGTTTTCACCAAATTATACAGGCTCTCCAAAAGAACTGCGCATTTTTTAGTGGAGTGTCTTCACCAGAATTTAAATCGACAAAGGCAGCACGGAATTCCTGTGCATATCAAAGTTTTGGCTTCACTCCATTTCTTTGGACATGGCGGCTACCAAACAACGGTTGGGCAGGGGCAGTATTTAGGTTTAAGTCAGCCATCTGTAAGCAAATGCTTACAAGAAGTTGCTGATGCAATTATAACACATGAAATATTTTTTAAACATAGGTACCGTTAACCATTTCCGGATTCCTCATCAAGAAGTTTAATAAATATTGTTGCTGTTCTTTCTTCATTCTTGGCTTCTTTGTATCCATATCTATTAAAATTTTAATAATTCTTGCGAAAACTCACACAAAAACTTTTTTGCAAAAAAAAACCGACTTCCAAAAAAAACACAAAAAAAAGTGGTAAATAACTTTACTTTCGGAAGTCGGTGACTATTGTTTGTTTCATTGACTTTTTTGCCACCGACCTCCGAAAGTAAAGTTATTTACCACTTTTTTTAGTGTTTTTTTGGAAGTCTGTTATTTATTTGCAAAAAAGTATTAATTTTACCCTTTTTATTAGTTATCGTATCACACACAAATCGTTGTCAAGTATCAATTTCGCAACTTCGTTTACTTGGATGACATTTTTTCCAGCTATTTTGATTGCAAAACCAAACTGCTGAACCGATTTTGATAAAATTTCTGTGGGACCAATCGGGAAGTAGATCCATTCAGATAAAAGAAGAATTTTTCAAATCGGTTCATAAATGACGGAGATATGAAGTAACAAATACAAAAAAAAACATACAACCGAATTGAGATCCTCCTCCTTTTTTTGAAGTCGGTTAAAAAATAACCACGACAGACTTGACAACTTGACAGACTAGCGTTGTGGTGTTGCCATTTGCGGCGGCAAACGAACGTAATTATGTCCATTTCCATAGACGTAGAATTAAGTTCAAATTTAGTGACGTGAACTTATTTTAACAGAAACGTAATAGCTTTAGGTTAAGGACATGGACATATTTAGTAAAATTTTAGTCTGTCATTATTTAGGTTCGGAGAGAAACGCAATCGGACCCATTATTACTTGGAGGTGGGACACGTAAATAGCTTTGGTAGAAAAATAGAATCATTACGTCCGCCAAAAGGTTTTCGAAGTTGTTATGACAAAAAAGGTGTGACTCCTTCTACTCTTAAACGTAGTTTAGATCTGCTGAACGAGTTCAGTTGCATTGGTGAAGTTCGCCCTAAGAGATTTTTGATGAAGACTTGCCAACATCATACGAATGCTAAGGTAAGTAAGGTCCACTTTCTAAACTTCAACAATTTATATTAATTTTTTGCTAACGTAGTGGGTGGTAAGTGAAGGAGCTCGTGGCTAAATACAAACAGCCACTCGGGTCGATCGTCAGGTTAAGCCGCGCTTGCCTGGGTTGGTCCGTGGATGGATGACCACCTATTACATACCGAGTTTCCCCCGTGCCTCGGAACACACGTTAAGCGGTTGGTCCCGGCTGTCAATTGTACATCTTTGACAGTCGCTACAGGTAGTCCGTGGCCCGAAAGTCTGACAACCAGTCTTACCAAGGGGTATCGTATTACCCAGTACCAACTGGGTTGTGGAGGTCAGATAGGCAGTCCATGTAAAATACTGGTATTCAGCTGCATCCGGTTAGACTGGAAGCCGACCCCAACATAGTTGGGAAAAGGCTAGGCTGATGATGAGTAACGTACTGAAACAGCCGCGTACAAAAAGAACGGATAAAAAGTACCGCAGCCCCAAGAGCCAGAAAAAACTATCGAAAAGAGTACTTATAAAGTTCAAGGCCCCCAAGGACACCTAAGCATAGCAAAGCTGTGATTTTCAAAGGGTATTTCCTCCTCCTTGTCCATACGAAAGAATAACCTGACTAAAAAATGTAGCAAGTAGTTTAAGGTACCTACCGATAACATTATTTGTACGCCTTGCAAGGCAGCACATAGTGAGACATAACTCTACTCATAACACCATGTAATTACTTTTACTTAAGTGTCACGAATAAACATATTTGAATTTGAAAAGAATGAATTCAATAGGTAGGTTCCGCTATTTTCAAAAATGCAAGTTCATTATAACCGTAGTCTATATTAGTTCTGGATCGAAAGATTTGGAAGTCAAGGAGAGAGGCTTCTACCCAGCAATGTGATGACACAAGCTAACAGTAACAGGAAGTTCATTATAGTTCAAGAACCTATAAACTTTAAATAGCATTGTGTAAGCAACCTATGTATGTTAGCTTACACAATACTAGTTACTCGATGCACCATTGCACACGACATTCAACAAATTACATTTATAAGCCGGTTACAATTATATCTACAATTAGTTTTTTTTTTTTAACATGTCCACCTACTTTTCTACTAGTTGATTGCTTTTATTTGATAATGTAATTTCTTTATCGTGTGGTTAGTGCCTAACCTGGTGTCAGAGTTTTTATGCCGCCCATGGGCCTCTGACTTCGCTTTACATACCGTCGAGAAATATCTCTCAGATATGCTGGTTTCCTCACGATGTTTTCCTTCACCGAGGCAAGTGATAATTATTCAATACGCACATGATTCCGAAAAATCAGAGGTGCGTGTCCTGGTTTCGAACTCGAGACCTATGACTTGGCAGTCCAACGGTCACACCACTAGGCTATTACTGCTTCGATAATGTAATGATACGACGCCTTTATAGTTTACTGCAATTGCATTGTTTGTCTATTCGAACTATTTTTTATTTATTTATTTATTTATTTAAACTTCATGTACAATAGTGGTACATAGGCTTTTCGCTCATGGATCGTTAAACTTCAGTCAAATAAATTGAATCCTTTAATTTGCAAACTATGTAATTCTTTTCCAGCCAAGGTTCTCTCAAATGGCTCTTATTAATTTCGTCTCTGTTTATCTGCTGATAAAAGAAAAGTAAAACATTTCAGTTTTGTACTGGACAAAAAACAGAATCGGACCACTGACTCCCAAAATATTGTACCGTGCTATTCCCGAGTACGTAGAGGTTCTTGACTTCCAGAATCTACACATTGCAGAAGGGAACTAACGATTTGATTGCCTAATTTTCCATTTTTCAGCAAAATGAAACCTCCTCTAAGAGTTATAAGGCTAATAAAACAATATCTTAAAAACCACAAAGTCACGAAGATAAAGTTAAAAATACCAGCTGCTTGCGTCCTATTAACCCAGATGCGGCTATAACTTCGCTCGCATGGTATTACTTCAACATTATACATGTAATTACTTAGGCTCGTACCTACTTAGGTACCTACCCACGAGTTCAACCTAACGTGACGGACGATAAGCAGCTCTACTTTGTATTTTCTTTGTTTTTCATTTGGAAAATTTGTTACTGCTCTACTTCATCTGGAAATAGCTACGTGTTTTCTTTATCGGCACGAGTAATGTTGACTAACATATTGAAACTATGTATATAAAAACTTTTTTGCAAAAAAATAACCGACTTCCAAAAAAAACATTAAAATAAGTGGAAAATATTTTTACTTTCGGAAGTCGGTAGCAAAAAAATCAATAAAACAAACAATAGTCACCGACTTCCGAAAGTAAAGTTATTTTCCATGTAATTGTTTTTTTTTTTTTGGAAGTCGGGTATTTTTTTCCTAAGGCTAATAAACCAAGCCATGTATCGCACTGCATATTTGACTTATAATTTACCAACTGCTGAGACAGAGGCCTCTCTGCGATAGGAATTGAGGCTTTTCCACCAAGCGGGCTTAGTGCGGGTTGGTCATGGATCTCTTTAAATTCCATGCATTGAATGATTCCACATTACACTTGTACCTATTAGAAAAAATACTACTATTATGTCAGTACGACTTGGCCAGATAACACTAGAGAAACATTTTAACCTTCCTCAAAAAAATCAACTTGCAGTCTAATAATAAAAACGGAAAATAACCGACCAAAAAGAATTCGCAATATCTACCACGTTTATTACGTTATCAATTTCTCCCAAAGAAAACTAAACAGGTTGACAAACACGGCAACCTTTGCCTCTCAAATTCAATTAGACACAAATAAAAGGAAAATAAATGGTTTTTTTTATAATAATCAAATTATTATCTTGATTCTATTTTGGTAGGAAATTATGTAAGAAGAAGCGGCTACTGTTGTTTAATGTTTTTGAAACTAGCTTTTTTTAATTGGAATAGGAAACTGATTGGTATGAAAAAGGAATGAGGTTTTAATACTGATTACAGTTTGGTCTGCCAATACTAGTCAAACTACTAATAGTACATGTGGGTATTCACATCTTAGTCCATTATTTGGGAGCTTGTGGCTAAATAATAACAGCCGCTCGGGTCGATCTTTAGGTTAAGCCGTGCTTATGTAGGTTGGTCCGTTGATGGGTGACCATCCATTACATACCGAATTTCCTCCGTGCTTTGGACAGCACGTTAAGCCGTTCGTCCCGGCTGTCATTTGTGGATCTTTGACAGCCGTTATAGGTGATCAGTGGCCCAAAAGTCTAACAACCAGTCTTACCAAGGGTATCATATTACCTAGTACTAACTGGGGTTTAGTGGTCAGTGCCACTATGTGAAATACTGGTATTCAGCTGCATCCGGTTGCACTGGAAGCCGACCCCAACATAGTTGGGAAAAGCCTAAACAGATGATGGATGGCTACTAGGACAACATGTGGGTTATTAACCCATTTATTTATATTAGTTATTGCTCATTATTTACACGAATCTATGGGACCAATTAAATCTCTTGAAAGTGGGACTTAAACACGTGGGGTACTACCTTTTTTATAGAAACCACATTTATTAAGCAGTTTCTATTTCGCTGCTAATAAAAATAATTGCCACCTTAAGTTCGATGATAGTCTATGGTTGGCAAATAGGCGGACAAATCAGAAAGTGGAAACTCGTACGTATAAGAACCCTCTGCAGCACCAAAGAATAGCTGAAACTTACAAAAGAGTCGGATTAGTTTTAATTTTCACTGACTTCCATTCCCTTCACTATTTCCTTATGTTTTCTTCCTGTACACACGTGATACCAATTTAAAAGGTTCAGTCGCAAAATGTACCTTTCGCAAAATGTACCCCATTCGCAAAACGTACCTTTCTCAAAACGTACCTTTCTCAAAACGTACCTTTCTCAAAATGCACCTTTCTCATAATGCACCTTTCGCAAAACGTACCTTTTTTCTATATTCTCTTTCACAGTGCTACAGCTGTAATGAAAAGGCTAATTAGGGATTGATTTTATTAGTAATCAAATAATAATTGAAAAACATCACAAAAGTCGAATGAAACCATATCTTTTTACTTGTATTCATCTGTCCACCGAATAAAATTAAGTGTCTTTACAAAACTACGTTATACCTCATGACGTTCTCAGTGTGCATACAAAAATTGAATCGAATATAATCCAGTGGTTAGTCACAGGACATTATTTTCCATTTATAACAATGACGTTCCCAGTCTGCATACAAAAATTCATTCGAATATATCCACTAGTTCAGACACAGGACATTATTTTTCATTTATAAAATGTTCTACATGATGTATCATATATTCCTAAATTTTATTTCCAGATGCGAATTAGCGCAAGTTATACCTAATGTTAGTGAATCAATATTTATAAATAAAAAAAAAAAATATAATGTTAAGTCTAATAACATTATTTTTGAAAGAGAGGGCGTCTACGTCTATTGCACTGTATAAAATGGCTATTCAATGCAATAGACGTAGTATATTTCTCATAATAAATGGTTTCATTCGACTTTTGTGATGTTTTTCAATTATTATTTGATTATAAATAAAATCAATCCCTAATTAGCCTTTTGCTAGCTGTAACACTGTAAAGAGTTAATGTAGAAAAAAGGTACGTTTTGCGAAAGGTGCATTATGAGAAAGGTGCATTTTGAGAAAGGTACGTTTTGAGAAAGGTACGTTTTGCGAATGGGGTACATTTTGCGAAAGGTACATTTTGCGACTGAACCATTTAAAACAACGCAACTATAATGTAGACTCATAACTTGCCAGTATAAACACAATAAAAACCGCTTACATCATGTCAACCGTAAAAAACAGGGCACGAGAATCGTATGTGGCGCACTACTGCCGTTCTTATTGTAACACAAGTTAAACATAACCTTAAAAACATTAAAACTAGGGTTTAATTTTGATTGCAATAAGTAGGCTAAATATTTCACCAAGTTTGCCAGTGTCAACTGCTTAAATTAAGAAGTTGTCGCTTCAGTTGCCAACGCCTATCACGGATGCTTGGTTTAAATTACTACACTTAAATGTATAAACAATCTGTATGTGTTTTAATGATAAGACCAGAGACACTATAAGTTGATCTAGAGGGGTGGCGCTGTTTGTCAAGAAAAGTGACAGCTAAACGTCAAAGTCAGTACATTTAAAATTTTGTTCATAATTTCGCCGCCTGTCATGTTATATTGGTCTTCATGGGGAATGCGAGTTGCTGATTGAAATACAAGGAATAAGTTATGTATGTGTGTGTTCGCGGGTGTGTACTGTATGTATTCGCAAGTCACTGTGTTTTATTTGGGTCATGTGTATGGGTGGCGTTCATAGGGGTCGTAACTTTTTCCCTTTGAAGAGTGTTTGGGCTTATTGTCGTAGTATATTGCTTTAAGAGTTGTGTTGGTTCTGTGTTCTAATGATTTTCGTTCCTTTTTTGTGTGTTCAGTAAGTCAAGAAGATAGATTATTCACAGATTTGTGTGTTGTTATACCGGATTAAACGTACAAGTAGAAGATTATTAAAAAGGCAATTCTCTTCGAGTCGACGAAGTATGGAAGAAGGAAAGAAAATTGAGTTTATTGGCATTATAAACAACAGAAAAATCTTAAAATCAAACAAAATAAATTAATAAAACTACGTATGACGTTATCAACCATTGCAATGGCATCTAATGATAAACGATAAATGATGTTTATTTTGCAAATAGGTTTTTGAAAAACACTTTTACTTTTACTCGTCGTCTTTTTAAAACTTGATGAGGCCGGTGTTTCTTACCTGACTACTCTGAGAAGAAACAGCCGAATAAAAATCAGAGGTCATAGTCTCTTTTAAGGTCCAGTCATAATTTTGGTCAACTCACGTACATAACTCAGTACCAAGTTAATTTAACACAACAATAGTAACTTCAAAAACACATTGTCAGAAAACATGATGTGTCTAGAACCAAATATCTGAAGAAATGAGGCATTGCTCAATACCATTCTTTTGTTTGTTCATTTATTGCGCAGAACATGTCATAAAAAATAATGGTTTGGTTTTGGTGGCGTTTGGTGGTTTTAGTTATAAATATTTTCTAGTTTGTTTTCTGTTATTGCACCTACTGAGTATTGTCTGCGTCACCCTAAGGTAGACTGGTAGAAAATGCCCAAGGCATTAAGTAAGCCTTTGTACAGTTTTTACTTGTGCTTATAGTTTTAATAAATAAAAAAGAAGACATTAATAAACACAGCGACATTTAGACTCCATCATAATTCAGACATCACCTGCCAACATGTCCCAGGTCATAAAAACGTCAAGAACAACTTTCTACGTCCATCATTATTACATATTCTTAACACTTGTTTCTTACCTTGGTGAATACCAATGCGGTTTTTTTCGTAGTTATTGAGGTTGGCAGACTTTTGGTTTCTATCGGGGCTGACTGACATATTAGGATTTCTTTTGCCGATTTAGGAAGAAAATATTAGTACCTATATTTTACAATTTCCCGGTATTCAAATTCTGTGAGAGTTCGATTTTTTTTTTGTATTTTATTGTCTAGATAAAAAAGTGAAATTTATTTGATGATAGATAACAGAGTGATTGGAAATGGTGCATTCATTGAAATGAGTTCCTTGAAATTGTAGGGTCAAAATTGTTGAAAATTAGCTGTAGTACGCACGACGACCAATCAAGCTATACAAAACCAGTTTATGCGGATCTCTCATTGGACGGAAAGCTATACAAAGCGAAGCCATGTTATACTGAAAATACTTGATGTGTCGCTGTGTGTACCACCAATTTCAAGGATTGCACCTAATGAGGAATCTCCCTGTAGACACTAATAATATAAGTCAGTCTTAAGCTTAGTCGTAACGCCATATTTTAGCTTTTTTCTCCAAAATGCCCCAAAAATCATACAACAGCTTTCTTTGAAGTCTAACTCGTTTACAAAGTAATAAAACCACTCTAGTTAAGACCATCACTAGTCTTAACAATATAATCCACGCTTATTAAAATCCGAGAACCGTGGCCAAGGCGCTTATCCACTCAGTGTTTATTACAAAACACTTCATTTTTAACCTTGCAACTCAATTACTTAAAGTGATGTTCGTCGTAGAATAATAAATGAATGCGAATTTATTCGCATTAAGATTCCTATACCGTATTAACGCGAATTTAAATTCGCGTGTCGATTTAGTAGCAAGATGGTTACAAATTGATTTGATGCATGTTCACTTTTGGTTTTAGTTTATTCGGATTTTATTGTTATCTAAATATTCGGGAAAAAAGTTAAATTAATAGTACCTATAATGCCGGAAGGATAATATTTTTGGTAACATCTATCATACAAAAATGTAAATAAATATTTGTTTCTGGAAAAATACTGTAAAACCTTTTTCGTAGTACCAGTAATTCTAAAATCATCTAAATTTATATCAGCTGCTTTAAATTAGGACTTACTATTGCATGCCAGTAACTAGCATGAAGTTGGCAAATTGGATTTGTATCCAATCTGTTCAAATCTACAAAGATTTGAACAGATTGGATACAAATCCATTGATTGTAAATAGTTTAATGATAAATGACTAGCCTGTAGCTGTTAATATTCCCACTAGAGAGTGGATTATTGCTTGTCGTTAAGATCCTGAAAGTTTAAGTACCCTGTTAACAGCTCTCAAAGGTGAAAGGGCCTTCTAAGCCATACTATAAATAAGTTCTAGCAGAAATATGTAACTCTGTTTTAAGCTGCCACGGTTTGTAACTAAACTTTCACTGTCACGGAATGTCTTCCGTGATATCGGGAGCTCAAAATAAACACTAATCACGGAAGATATACCGTAAGTGACAGTGACAGTTTAAATATGTAACTGTTCTTAAAACTTTGATCAAGTTCAGATCAGGGGGCCTAAAATGGCCACTTTAGCAGAACATATAATATGAATTACGTTACAATTCGTAAAATGGTCACAAACTGATAATTCAAAATATTAACTGTGTCTGTGACCATTTTAAGAATTTTAATGTGATTCATATTATTATCCTATTTGTTCTGCTAAAGTGGCCATTTTAGGCCCCCTGTAGGACTAACGGTTTGTATCTAATGAAAATAAAGGTTTACATAGGTTGAAAACCTTTTATGCAGGTGCAACATACTAAAAAGTATATAGAAATAAAAGTCTTCCTTATATACTGTAGACCTTCTACAGTTATATGACCTCTCTGACATTACATTACTGCCAAAATTAAAATGATCTTTAAACTCATAACAGAAACGTTGCTGTTGGATTGCTGGCATAATAAAGATGAAGGAATTGTAGTAACTCTTTGATAAGGTCAAGCCTTATTTAAAGAGGCTTCTTCGTAAAAATAAACAAACAAAGATCAAAACAGCAACATTACTATTCAACAAGTTGCCAAAGAAAACACGTGCAATACCGTCAAACGACCTTTAAGGTCATTCAGACAGGTTATGCCGACATCGCATATGATTTCAAAATTGTTTATGCATTTTTACACAATTTGTGAGGCCCCAGGTATAATGTTTGGCGAAGCTCGGAAGCGAGAGAACATATTATGCAAATGGATACATATGTAGGTTTGTGTAGCGACGCCACGTGTAAACCCTTTCGTGGGCAGGGGTGTGAGAAATAGGGTGGAAAATTCATCAAATACATTCCACATTTCGCGGATCGATTTCCGGTTCAGGCAGACGGCTATTTAAAAATATTTCAATGCAGTTCAAATTATTATTTAAATCAAAATTAAGTCATCTTACAGTAAAACCTCCTATATACAATATTTGAGGTACTTTCATGCCGTGTGGCATCCATGCAACGTTGAAATTCAATTAAAAAACATCATCATGTTTCAGAGTTTCGCGTTAGGCTCAAGTGGTTGCCTATCCGCCTTCGCCGGAATGCGCATATTTTATCATTACTCTACAATATTCTGTTTAATCCCGGAACGCCCGCTTATCTCAAACAACGTTTTAATTTTATTCATGACACTCATGTTAGAAATTTGAGATCATCGGAGAATTTGAGACTTTTGATGCCTGCACATTCCACCAAATTTTATGACCAGTCATTCACGGTCCAGGCTGTCCGTTTATGGAATGAATTGCCGGTGTCAGTAAGACAAGCTCAGTCACTCGTTGCTTTTAAAAGCTTAGTTGAAAATCATTTTCTTTCTCTGTAATATTTTTTATTTTTTTTTATTTTATAAAACAAAATATTTATTATTATTATATTGTATTTATTATATATATGTATTTATATGCATTGTATTTATATTACATGATAAGTAGTAAATAACTTGTATTATATTAAATTTTGTATATTAATTGCAGTACACCACTGACTACCCCCCCTTTTTCTATTTCATGTTCGTACAGTCCATCCAAAGGTTGTCTGGAAGAGATCGCTATCAGCGATAAGGCCGCCATTGTAACCATAAAATTAACAATTTTGTAAACCGTTCTGTAACAATTTTGGTGTACAATAAAGTATATTCTATTCTATTCTAAAAAACTAGTTCTTGTTTGCCAATAGCAGTTCGTACGTTATAGTTCAGTCATAAGCCTGTAGTTACAAAATATAGCTACTAGTAAGTGCGTGACTGTGCGCCCGACTGTCGCCTAGACCGACAAATTAACAATTCTATTGCACTCAGACCTTGTCGCATTAGTGATGTGCAATCGTCTGCGAAGACAATCATTGATACCGATACCAGGATTTTATTGTTGGTTTTATGCTTGATGTCAATTATCGGTGAAGTTTTATTTTGATTTGTGAACTTATTAAAATCATTTGAGTGACATATTAGGTACTACGCAAATATCTTCTAAAAATATATGAAAGGCAGCGACTTGAAAGGTTATCTTTATAAACCACTTCGTCTTAGCAAAATCTTGACCTACAAATGTCAACATTGGCCACCCATCTTATTTTTTTTCCGTTTCTTTTAATCCATAAAAACATTCTGCGAATAATTTATGCTCACCAAAACAAAGATTGCGTCACAACATAAAACGTATTACAAAACTTCTAATTATACCTTTTGGTTATTATAAACATCCATCACCTTGCAGTTATTAATAAATTAACAAATCGTCGCTCCTTTCGTGCTTGTAAATTAGATTTATCATGATGAAACATACAATTTCGACGTCGATACCAAAAAAGACACGCAGTTTTTTTCAAGTTATGCAACTGGTTTCAAATTTTCAAATATGGATGACGTGAGCACTGTTTTTATGTTTTTAGTTCCTTAAAAGGCCGCTAGGCTTATTTTATAACCGATTTCAATCTGAGCTTTTTAAGGCAAACGACTAGGCCCGAAAAAGTAATGTTTCTCTTGACTTTTTAGGGTTCCGTACCTCAAAAGGAAAAAACGGAACCCTTATAAGATCACTTTGTTGTCCGTCCGTCTGTCAAGACCGTTTTTCTCAGGAACGCGTGGAGGTATCAAACTGAAATTTCTATATGATACTTAGTTCTACTGTCCCTGAAAGCTGTAGAAAAATCAACCTTCTAAGTCAACGCAATCAAAAGATACAGCCACTTAGGCCGCAAATTTCCGCAAATTTTCGAAACTCGCACGGGAATCAAAACCTACAGGGTACTTCCCGTGAACTTAGAATCTTGAAATTTTGTACGAAGTCACGTCTTATAGTACAGATATAGGAAAAATTACGAAAACCGTAAATTTTTAGTTTCGTCATATAAAAAAAAGTTATATACCCACAGGTTTGTACGGAACCCTCGGTGCGCGAGTCCAACTCGCACTTGACCGGTTTTGTTTAGTATTGATAGGCAGTAAATTATCAAAAGTGCTCACACAAGTGAATTCTATTGCCCGTTCTCGTGATAGATGTCTTATTTGGTCCTGGTGCCACTCGTAGAGATCGGTTGACTGATCTTACTTATGGATAAAGAAAATCCTGATTTCTTAATATAAAAAGCTCTTTTTTAATCTATGGAAAGTACCTAGTAGCTCAATTTTAATCTTTGGCTTAATTTACCTTGTTTATGATTTCGTTGCCATTTAAATTCTTTCCTTATTTAAATTTAGTTCAGTATTTCGAAACTAGTATATTATAGTTTACTAGCGATACGGTACCTACTCCAAAAATTATATTTCTAGCTTGGCTTTAATTCATCGCATACATAATTACTCTAAATTAATTAGTGATGCATTTTACACAATAGACAGTCTGTTTCATAACAAACAACCTACTTTGTTTCACGCATTATTTTTTGTATATACTATGAATGGGTAATTACCCGTACATAGTACATACCGAGTAGGTAATTACTAATTATACATTTTAGTTTATTTTTAAACGACCATTCTTATCTAGTCAAAAAAAAATATTAATACTTTTTTTTTCTTTCTTTCTTCCTTTCTTTAGTCTTAACAGCTTGCATTAACATAAGTGAATAAAAAAACTATTATATATTTCCTTGAATAACTTGGTTTGGACACAATAACGTATCATAATCAACCTAATACAGTTCCTTTACCAGGTCCGAGGCTTCCCCCCTTTAAGTGGGACTATCCCACCACATAGACCCAACACGGACTGGTGGAGGTCGCATACCTTAGATTACATGGCTCTAGGACACGTCAGTCTCCTCATAATATTTTCCGTCACCGTTTTTGGATATTAATCTCGATATCAATCATCATAAAACATAATAGAGCATTGATCTTCTACAAATTCTTTTTCCCGCCACGTCTTGCAAAGTCGTCGTTATAGATCGATTGAGCTACCAACAATGCGGATCGGCTTATGAGAACCCTACTCATTTTGCTTTCTTCTTTTGTACGAAAATTTGTCATTGCGATCGTGAAATATCGGTCGCCTTTATACAAAAATAGATGATTTATCGGTCCAGTGATCTTGATAATCGAATTCTGTAATTTTTTATTCGCTAAAGTTCGATACTGGTCCGAAAACCGACTTCTTTTTAGGAAAAAAAAGTAGTCTAATAAGGACTTTTTAATAGTTTTTTCGGTAAGCAATACTTTCTCCGATTAACTGTATCAATAAATCGTAAAGTAATCTTTGGTAGGTACGAAAACAAGATTTGTAACAAAAAGTTAAGGTCAAAGTAACAGTTTTGGGCGCCCTTGTTGGTAAAATATGCCTCGATGGAAGGTCACTCGGAACTAATGGAAAATGGTGAAAAGCCTTGACGTCGAATAACTTTGATGTTGTTAATTAATAACCTTTTCGTATCGCACGTGCTTATAGTATTGAATTTGGGGAAATTTTAAAATTAATTGACTGTATTGTGATAAGGTTTCCTTATTTTATGCTTGTGGAGTAGGACACCGTACGATAAATACTCATATAGGTACTACAAAGTACATAGTAGTTTAGTCGTGCCACTATGGACGTAGGATATATCGACGAAAAGTTAGCGTAGTAACGAAAACAACCACGTACTGTTGTTGGTACGTACGCTACGATTCACAAAAATAATGCGATCCCAAAATATATCCCACTTCTTCTTCTTCTCGAATCGATGACGCAGATTTTGGTCCGACAAGTATATAGCAACCTGGACTGCTTTGTCGTTTGCCTCATTCAAGTCCTGGAATGTTTAGTGGTGCACGACGGGCAGGAGAGAAGGTGTGGCATATCCTGTGTTGGGGTTCCACACTCGCATTGTGTCCGAGATGGGTCGATTATACCCCATCTGAGTCAAATTAGAAATCATCCCACGTGAAATGTGCAGTGTCGTAATTTCTTATGGCGAGTATCAAATCTTAGATGGCATTGCTTATTCATTCATCATCATTCTGATCCAACAGATAGGCAAAGTACGATACTAAATTAGTTATTCATGAAATTCTGTGCCATAAGATATTAACAATGATATTAAACTTAATGGGTAGATTAGTGATGTAATATAATTTAATACTACCTTTATGAGTATTATCAGCCTTTAATGTTCCCAGTGGTGAGAGCCCAAGCTTCTTGTCTGCGAGAATTCACTCCACGGGCCCAGACCCAGTGCGGCTTAGTAGATGTCACATAACATCACGCCAGTAATCGTTAGGGTTAGGCAGAGGTGTAGCCAATAGTACACCCACATTTATGTTTAAGTCCCATGTAATGAGGGCGAGCCTATTGCCGTCAACCGGGCACAAATCTAGGTTCCGGGGCTGCTACTGAGAAATTCATGCTCAGCAGTCGCGATTGCGATCACTAGACGAAAGACACAGATGTCACATATCTTGGATTTTTTTTATCTAGAACACGCGGTTTCATTGCAAAGTTTTCTCTCACCATTTTGAGGGAATATTTGTACTTTACTCTTTTTAAAATATTTTTGAGTTAAGTTATTTTTGTCGGCCACCTAGAAACATCAACAATAGTTAAACATTATCGTCTACCCTGCCTATACATAATTATATACATACACATTCACTCTCATCAATATTGGAAACATTACCTGGCTTTCAGCCGAAAGGTAACCGTACTATCTATTTTCGTTTCTTCATACCATATCGCCATGCCTTCGTTTCGATCTAGGCACGAAAACCTAATAGAATATTTCAATTTATCGTGACGTGCAAATAAAAGTTGAGTGGAAGCATTTGTAGTACTTTTAGGTACGTCTATGTGGTAAATAAGGCTAATAGAACACAAAGAGTATTTTGTACTTGTTAAGCGTATTTTGTAATTTTTAAGAGTATATTGTACTTGTTACTTTGTTATATTTACTTGGAAACTGCCTCGTTGGTCAATCTGTCGTAAGCGGTACGGCGGAGCAAGATGTCCTGGCTTCGATTCGAAGACTTGTTCGGGCAATGGGTTATGTCATTTTTCCATCAAGAGTTTGTCTGTATCAGTCCAGCGTCTTGATTTGAGCGCGGTTGACGGCAATAGACTCGCCCCTATTACATGGAAGGTGGTGGAATGTGCATGCTCCACGGGTATACCTCTGCGTAATTCTTCAGATAAAAAAGGGCGTGATGTGGTGTTGAGTTATCGCTACGTATGACTTTCAATTTTATAAATTGCAATTCACTTTAAGTTGTGTATTACGTATATATATTTTTTTGGATACTGATAACTACCAGTCACTTTCATAAAGATAAAGTACGTAAGCGTTTCAAATATTATGTTGATGTTTTTTTTTTTGAATTCTACATAATATACTGTTTATTATCGTTTACGAAACATCAAGACTTTATTTCCACGGTACCAAATCGTTAGTAATCATTTTCCCATCAAAGTCAACGTACTGGAAACTCATTGCGAATAATGTTTTCTATCTTCTATTTAAAAAAAACTCAGGCGATTGTTTTTGTTTTTATTATTTTGAGGTCGTGTCTAGTCGAATGATATAACAATACCGGCGGTATTGTACTAGACTAACCATTAGGATATCTGGATTGATAAGAAGTTGCTCCGTGTAAAATACTTTAATGTTAGACTGGTTGCTGTCCCAGCACATATACTTACAGTTGGTAAAAAGGCTAAGCAGGTGATCATCTGGCTAGCCTTTTCCCAACTATGTTAGGGTCGGCTTCCAGTCAAACCGCATGCAGCTGAATACCAGTATTTTACATGGAGCGACTGCCTATCTGACCTCTACAACCCGGTTAGTACTGCGTAATACGGTACCCCTTGGTAGGACTGATTGTCAGACTTTTGAGTCACTGACAATTTGTAATTACTTTCAAAGATCTACAAATGACAGCGGGGACCAACGGCTTAGCGTGTTCTCCGAGGCACGGAGGAAAGTCAATGTGTAACTCTCCACGGACCATCCTAGGCAAGCCTGACTTGAAGATCAACTAGAACGGCTGTTATTATTTAACCACAAGCTCCGTGAAATGCTAGGCAGATGAGAATTACATTAGGCTGCATTTCAAAAAAAAATTTTACGGTAAAAGCGAGCGCTCTATTGGACATTCCTAACAAACTCCACCGAAACTTCTACTTATTATATATTCTGTGCCGAAACTGAAAGAACCACCAAACAATTAATACCGATACCAACATTCCCGGTATCAATTAAACTCACATCAATCACATGTCCCATCCCTACAGAACATGACAAACACACGTTCATTTAAATAGTTTACATCAATCTCGTATCAGCTGCTATAAACTTTATGTCACAGCATAAATTAATTTAACGAGCATGATTACGTGAAGAAAGTCCTACTGGACGTAAACCGTGTTTATTATTTGTCTGTGAATGTTAGTGGGGCACACTTTTGGGTTAATCACTTATCTTGCGTGCGATAGAATAAGTAAATAGGTGCTAACGATATCTGGTGGACCTTTGGTGTAGATTAAGATTGACCCGGTTATCGATAAAGTAGTATCACACCTGGTTGTAAGTCAATATTAGAAGAGCCTAAAAATATGTTGTCTAATGATCATCCACCATGATCATTCACCTTCTATTATTATCAATAAAAGGTGGAAATTACAAAACATGTAGGTGTAGGTCATCCTTGAATCAGAAAATAAATGAAAAAACAGTTCCCTTAAAGAGCAGTTTTTGTGTTTCAATACCAACAGCTCAATGTAGAATAATTTCTTGTATCTTTTTTTATATATATAAAGCCTGTGTTCTTTTTTTGTTTACAAGGCAAAAACCTTCTCTATGTACTTTTAAATACACATTCTACTTCTTCATTTTGAGGGCCGACTTTTGAAAGAAATCGCTCCCTCATCCTGCCAACTACACCTTAGTCTGCCGCTTTGAGAGAATTTGTCGTAACTTAAGAGACACCCGGAAGAGAAGAAGTTTACTTCTCTTATCATACTCTGTCACAGGTTACTTGAGTGAGATAGCGGCAGAAAGGCTTAGCAACTGCCACTATCTATGAGATAATGTGTGATCTTTACACTCACCAGTCACTACGCCATTCTCCGTTCCGATACGCTATTCAACACATCAAGTATTGACACACTTACTTGTATTAATTATTGTATTGTTGAGTTATGTGCTTCCGATGCATTTTTTACTTGATATACGAGTACTTACTTGGCAACAGGAGGCTTATTATAGGCTGCTAGATAAAAATGAAATTAGACATGGACAAGGTACATAAGCCCTCTGTAGAAAAAATTAAGAAAAGAAAGAAAACGTCACCACTCGATGGGTGTATGAGGAGGGACGACGCTGCCGATACCAGTCGAGGAAAACAAAGCGAAATGAACCCTATCCCAGGACCCCACCCGAACCCAGGGCGAACCCTGAGCTCGGGGTAGCTCATGATAATAAATAGCATTCAAGTTAATTTATACTAATACTTACAATATATTTTAACATCTATCGATTCAGGCTTTTTCAAATAGTATCTAATGCCTCTCAAAAGTAAAAAAATAAATCCCCTCATTAATTTCCTTTCAACAACATCTAAGAAAAAATCACATAATTTAACAAAGAAATAACTCTTAGATGGCTTCCAGAATAAATCAAGGAGGATTTATTAAAGCACAGTCTGATTCGATAGTCTAGACTACTTGGGCCACAGATGAGCTGAGATTCCACCATCGATCGTTGCTTTGACTGCGAGATTGAACTATTAATTCCACCCTTAACTGCATTAGAGAATTCTTTTGAAATATCTTTTGTGAAAACTCTTTTTGTGTCTCGATTAATTCTTTTTTGAAGACTAGCTTGTGCTTGCGACTTCGCCAACCCCGACTGTCGCAAGCGCGACTGCTGTGTATGACGGCTTGGGTCCGATTCCCGGGTCGGGCTAAGAGTTATTGTGTTTTTCCATCACGAATTTCTCAGGCACAGCCATGGAGACTGAATTGGTACCCGGTTGATGGCAATAGGCTCACCCCCTATTACATGGCCCTCAAACATAACTGTTGAAATGTGGGTGTACTATTAGATACACCTCTGCCTAACCCATCAGGAATCACCAGGCTTGATATTATGTTATGTGGTTAACGTGTGAAATGGTAACAGACAGACAAACAAGAATTTCTGTCACTTTTAAATATTAGTAGGTATGGATATTTTTTTTACCTTGCTGGTTTTTTAACATCAGAGCCTTGTCTCATCTATTCTCTGTTGAGTTCAAACCTAACAAGACTAAATTAATTTTAATTTGATGAGAAACGTCAACCATTTAGTGTTGACCTTCACAATATATGAATTGGATGATATACAAGGTGTTGCTTTGCATCCTCGTCAAATTCAAGGAGGTAACTGTGCTAATGATTCTTGACCCGAATCAATAATAAAATGGGTAGGTAACTTTTATATTTTTTTCTTAATATTGGAAAGCGATTAGTGTACACCACCCGTATTAAAACGTGGCCCATCTAATACTAGCCCTATAACCGCGCTATCACACACACAAACAAACGCAGACGTTTATTCGATAAACGGGTGATTCTCCTCTTTTGAAAAGGGCTTCATTCTGAAATAGTGTCAAATTAAAACAACTAAAAATAGCAGCGTTTATTATTATTGACCAGGTACCGTCATTTATCTTGTTTATTTACGTCTTCTGTGACAACCTCCTGAATTTGGAGGAGGATGCAAAACAACACCTTGTATAGATACCCTGACGTTTTAATGACTGACAGGATTTCGGGTTTTCTGATTTCCTAAGACGAAAATTGGAAGCTAACATTATGTGAAGAATATTTGACAAGCTCCACACTCACCTAGTCTATGGTAGTCTATGATCAGAGACTAGGTGAGCCAAAAACAAAAGAGGGGATTTTAATGTAAAAAAGTATTGTTAAATACAATTAGCTCGTTACTTATCCGAATTTTATTGGATCAAACGGCGCAAACAGGCGCCTAAATTTATTACATTTTAATAGTCACTGAATTTCAATCTATCAATCATATTCATTTTTGTGGATCATAGATGTTTTAATGACAGAGTAATCAGAGAACGGAATAGGTAGAGCATATTAGCAAAGGGTTATTGCACCATGATGTTTTAAATATTGGTACGAGCTGGGTATATATAAATTAAAACACTACCGAATTAAACACCAAATATCTTTATTAAACACAAAAAACTTATAACACAATCACAAATTCACCACTGATCACTATTCACTTAAATTAATATCGCACTTGTACTTCACTTGAATTCGCTTCCTTGTGTAGCCAAAATCAGACTGACTGCTCCCGCAAACACGACGGGTAATTATATGCCGACCCATCCTTCGAGAAAGTTCACCCATCCTTTCAGAAAGTTTGCATAACTTTCTAGAAGATTCGAGAAAGTTCCATGGTGGAACATTTAGTATTATTCTCGAATCTTCTAGATAATTCCATGGTGAAACATTCTAGACACGAGCGTAATCTTGAATGTTCTCGTAAAGCAGCCGACGTAACAATATGATTAGCGCTAAACGCATTTACAGAGCGATGCAAGTGAGCCTTAACATTAGTCGTCAATTAAAACATAACAAAGACATTTCGATAATGCGTCTATTAAAAGAAAATGCGATTAACTATATTAATATTTAGTACATTAACACTACCGAGATACTGATAACATGCTGCCAAGGGCACGTTATCAAGACACAGTATCTACTTTAGCGATGTTATTAGCAAATAAATGACATTTTAATATGACATTATTTACTTTGTTGTCTATTATATGTTTTCATTATCTATTATTCTGTTATTAGTCTGTAAGCCTTCTTAAAAAGAATAAAATAAAATAATAAAATATTTGTGTCAGTGGTCGAGTTTATTTTAATTTACCCGTGTTTTATCCGTGAGAAAAACGATGTCCATGTCCAGGAAAGAAAAAATTGAAGACATGTGACATCTGTCAACCCGCCCGTGTGGTTGTGTCCGTACGTGCCCCATACATTTTAGGGTGATCGTTTTATGTTATGTAATACTTTGCCCGTTTCATTTCTTGTTTAACAAATACCTATCTATATTGACATTTCCTTTCTTTTTTATTAAGATTTAAAAACTTCATTTTCCTTGTATCAGCGCGTGCTATACGAAAAACTCACGTTTATAGTTTTAAATTAATTATAACTACCGATGTTTGTTTACACATATTAGGTACCTACCTACTGTCGCATTTCAACTCCATGACTTGCATAATCTGTATAAAAACCTGTTTTGTTTAAATATGTTAATGTTAATACACAATTACTTAATTTTACTAGAAGGGCTTGTGGTTAACAGCTGAACGTGTCGATCTTCTAGGTTAAGCAACGCTTGCCGCGGTTGGTCTGAGGATGGGTGACCATCCATTATATATCGAGACCCCTCCAAGCCTCGGAAAGCATTTTTGTCCCGGCTGTCGTTTGTAGATCTTTGACTGCTGTGTCGTTACGGATAGTCAGAACCCCGAAAAACCTCTAACAACCAGTCTTACCAAGAAATATCGTGATACCTTGTAATTAGGTTGTGGAGGTGAGATAGGCAGTCGCTCCATGTAAAACACTAGTATTCAGCTGGATCCGGTTAGACTGGAAGACTGCCCCATGACATAGTTTGCAAAAATATATGTAGATAAATTACAAAATACTTCTTGAAATAAAAGTAAACTGAGAGAAAGAGTTCACTAGAAAACAAAAGTGTTTTATTAAACAACAAAAAAATAAAGGAAAATTTCTAAGCAATGGTGAGCACAATGATAGCTTAAATAACTTTTTTCCTGCAAAACGCAGCACCGAAGGACCAAATGACAAAGAGAGAAAGACTAAGGGTGCGACACATGTCAACAAGTGACGACGAAGATGTCGCTTGTCTGTCAGGGCCCTAATGAGGAAAGACAGGGACAACGCAAGGAAACAGTTGGTGCAAAATAACTTAGGATTTAGCGAAGCAAGTGAAAATGAATGAAGAAGGAGAGAAGATAATTATCATTCACTTCTTCATTATTGTGCTTCTGAATTTAGTTGTACGTACTCGTATTTATTGTTTTATTTAAAAACCTTAATAATATAAGACCAGCGCATGTCCATTGTCTATTCATTAAATAGAATTGGAGTAAAACCAAAATACAATCATATTTCTGTCATTGTGATAACATAATAATATTTTAGCGGTAATTGTTTACTGCCAGATGTTTTGCAAGCAGACTTTAATATAGATTTATTTTTATATATAAAAAGAAATTGTGTCTATATGTGTAGGTTATGACACGACTGATCACAACGCAACGAGAGATATCCGGCTTAGAATGTGATTTTTATCTTTGAATTCATCAATTTTGGATTAATTACTCTATAAAAACAAATAAAGTAGACCTTTAATTATTATTCGTAATAAAAACTAAAAATAACTTTCAAATATAATTTCTGTTTCACAAAAATATGATAAAGCCAGATATTTCATAAGACGAAGGAAATAAATGAGGGCTTTCGTTTTTCTTTCATTACGTACATTTATCTGCAGCATTCTCTAAGTAATTATTTATCTCTGAGATTTCTCAGTTATTACAAGGATATTTTTATTTTATAAAAGAAAATAAAAAAAAAAGATAAAAGAAAATCCAATAGAAGAACAAAAGCACGGGACACGTAACAGGCACACAAAAGCTTTGCACCATCTCACTTAAGTAGGGTGACATGGCTTACATTTTTTATGGGACAGTATTTAAAATATAGACTGCCTCGTTGGTCAAGTGGTCGCAAGTGCTACTGCTGAGCATGAGGTCCTGGATTCGTTTCCCGGGTCGGGCAAAGTGATATTGGGTTTTTCCAGCAGGAATTTCACAGTTCCTGCCACGGAGACAAGATTTGTGCCCAGTTGACGGCAATAGGCTTTCCGCATAAACAATCTGCTGTTCCATGCATTTTGACCGTGGAGGTATTGCACTTTTGTAGGAAACAGCTGTTTTTTTTATAACCGATGAAGAATTTCTATTCTTAGAATTATGTATTAAATACCTACGTGGTAATCGTTTTTGCGTCGGTTATTATACCTGTAATTAAAAAAATAATATTTATCCAAATAATACAGACAGACACAGTTCAAAACTAAGTGACAGAGATACAATAAGCATAACAATATAAACTTTTTGTGCACAGAAGATTTAGGTCTACAAAAAAGTAAGTTTTTTTTTATATATAAATAATATTATAATAAAATATTATATTTGATTATATTATTATATAATACAAATTAATAGTACGAAAATTATTTTGTAAACTCTTTAAGGCCTGTCTTTTACGTTTGAATAGAATTATCAGTTCCTAGTAACAAATCGGTCAGTAACACAAGAGTGACAGACCACTAATCGCCATTATTACTGTGCCTCACCTTATAATGGAAGGTATCACATTAGTGGATCCAATAATTGCCGTATCAATCGTGGCCTGCATCGACACGGTCAATCAAGTTTAGATTGCGTAGTATATTAAATCACTAAAGGTTTGGATGGTCGCTTTATGCTCTGTAAAGCACGATTTACTTGAACACAAAGAGGATCTAAGGATGATCTGCCAATTTTTTTCGAAGAAACAGATATGGAAATCATAACTTTTACGCAAGAGCATCCAGAAATGACATAATTATGGTGATAATCAATTCGATTGTCTCAAGATCTATCGAGAAGTTTGATTGTGGAGAAAAGATTGGCAGAGCATGCCTTCTTATTTATTTAACAATTTTTTGAGTACATAATAAAAAAGATGAAAGGAACAGAAAGATAGGTACAGAAGTGATGCTTATTTCTAAAGAAATCTTTTCCAGCACACCTGCGAAAGAAAAATGTAAAATAAGAAGAAAATATGGAATACATAAAGCTAATAACTATTTTAAAAGTAATACACAATTTTAAGAGTATACTTACATAAACATTATACAGAGACAAAATATATAACATAAATAAAATACAATATTCTTACTATAAAACGCGAAAGTTTGTATGTATGGATGTTTGTTACTCTTTCACGCTAAAATTGCTGAACGGATTTGGATGAAACTTGGCATACAGGTAGTTCATAACCTGTATTAACAAATAGGCTGCTTTTATCCCGATAGTACGATCCCGTGTGACAATAACCGAACTCCACGCGAGCGAAGTCGCGGGCATAAGCTAGTAACAAATAATAGTTAATACCCAGCAACTATGACGAAATGGAAAGATAATGGTCTTTCACTCTTCTTTTGAAAATTACATTAGTTTGGCAGTCCCTTATGTCAGGTGGAAGTGAATTCCACAACCGCACAGCGGATAGAGTGAAGGTGTGCGAGTAGAAGCCTTCCTACATACTTCACTATTTGTCTTCATCTCCCCCTTCCCATTGTCCCCCTTTCTAGCCATTTCATCTTTCATAAATTCCAAAGGGATATGCTGATGACGGTGCTATAGTATCAGCATTGGAGAACCATAGGTCTTATAGTGGTTTCATTTCTTAATGTTTATTTAAGTATTACTTTTACTGATATCTGAGCATTCAAACAAAAAGTGAAGTGGTTGACCTACACACTAGACTTCGTTTTGTATTGCGAGTCATGGTCACAAGCTTTTCAATGTAAACGAGTGAGCTACCGAGTGTTGATCCACCTTTTTCACTGTTTGTTATTAAAATTGTATATCTCATAATCGTTTTTGACAGATTTTTTATGCTGGTACAACTCCTACGCCCATACATGATGTATTAAATTCCTTATTTTTTCCTATTTATTCAACCGTTAATAACGTCTATACTTCATCGATTTTATTATTCTGTATCACCTGACAACTTTTTTCACCATTAAATAAATATTGCAGAAAAAACAGATCATAGACTACTTCTAACTAACCGGAAAAGTCTCGTTGTTACCTTAAACCCTGGTCCCACTAGCGATCTCCACCCACACCTCGGGCGAGGTGTGTCCCATATACTGGTCGCGTCGTGCTATTTCAGCGAGAACACTCCTTATAAGCCACCGTGCGAAACAAAGTCTTGGCTCTTGTGTTCAGGTAGAACAATTCACGGAGTTTAAGTTTGTTTTAAACAGTTTGAGGTATTTTTTTTACTAATAAGTTGTTACTGGGCGTATTGTTAGCAATCAACGTCAATTAACAGTAACTGTTTCCACAAAAAAGCGTCATTTCAAAATTACACTTTGAATATTGATATTAGCGATTTTTTTGTTATAAATTGAAAGTAAAAAAAGTAGTGGGACCAAGGGTGAGTAATTGGGGCTGAAGAGACAACAAATGACCCCTCCCTTCGGCCACCAAACGCCCTGTATATGCCAAATTTCATCGAAATCTACTGTATTGATTTTTATGAAATTGAACGCTTTTGCGTAAAAGAGTAACAAACATCCATCCGTCCATATACCCATCAATCTATCCATATTTTACCATTAAAGTATCTTCTAAGAGAAATCATGCGAGAATTATGGCAACCCCGACCACCACAATGCCGGCCAATGTAAGGGCCGTTTACGTCACCCACCAAATTGAATCTTCGAGTAATTTGGGCTACTCTTCATATCGACTAATGTAGAGCGTAGTGTTACCATGAGCTTTTCAGTTAATAATGAAGTTCTGGATTGTGAGTAATAAACATTTTTATATGTTTTAGATATGCAAGCCAGCCTAGATAGCAGGTTACTATGCCGTTCCAACACCTAAAAAAAATAACTCCAAATCTCTCATACTTAAAATGTTCTGATGACAAAGTGTTATGATGCTGGCTTCTAATACATATTTTTAAATCTATAGCATATAAAACATTACAAAATAGTAGCCCATCGGCGTCAGGAACAAAGTCCAATACGCCTGTTATTATTACAAGTGTAAATTTTTGCTTTTTTTTTCAAGATTTCAGCCTGGCAGGCGAACATGGCGACGGACTAAATAATTTTGAAACAATTATTGTTTGTATTTGTATCCTTAATACTACAGAAAATTAAGCGATAGTATAGTCACCCTACTGTCGGTACCATTTACGATCGCGTGGTGTTCCTCAGAGCCCGAAGTTATTAATATTCATCAATTAGAGAGGATGTAATCGAATAACGCGTGAACGGGAATGTTCGGAACTAAGAACTTGCTTCTCGATGTTACTGACAAGTTCGTACGATTTAATTTTCGAATTCGATTCCCATAGTTACTCATGACTTTCTTCTTATGCATACATAACATAACGCCTGTAATTCCCGAAAGGTTAGGCAGAGCTGTAGCTATTAGTACACCTATATTTCGCTAGTTATTTTTAAGTCCCATGTAATAGAGGGTGAGCCTATTGCTATCAATCGGGCACAAATCACGTAGCCATACGGCAACTCTGCCCGGCCCGGCAATCGAACCTAGGACTTCATGCTCACCAATCGCGCTTACGAGCAATAGACCAAAGTGGTAGTCTAAAAACTAACGGGCTGTTAAAGCTTAAATTATTCAGGATGTTTGATATGAGCTCTTATTGCCGTTTAAACAGTTGCTTATCATTGATAAGGCAACCTGAACATTATAAAAAAAAAACCGATCCCGAATGGAATTTTCTGCCCACGTGCAATGGAGCGCAGCACTCTAGGCGTCAAACCAACCGACCATGTACGCAACACCACACTACGCTCCAAAACACAAATTACTGAAGTTGTTCAAAAAGCCGCTAAGCTGAAGTGGGACTGGACTGGCCACGTCTGCCGCATGATCAATGAGTTGTGGGCCAAAATAACCACTTTCTGGAGCCCTGATAATATAGCCAGAAGGCGTCGCGGCAGACCTCGTAGAAGATGGCGGGACGAACTAGACAAGACCAGCGACCACTGGTCCACATTGGCCCTGGATCGAAACAACTGGGAGTCATGGGGAGAGGCCTCTGCCCAGCAGTGGGATGATGCAGGCTAACAGTAACAGTAACCTGAATGGAATAACAAACTTTCTCATAAAAAGAAATTAAGTTTGCAGTACGGCGACCTGTGTGAAAAGTTGGCAGTCCGTACTTATTTTCTTTGAGATGTTCAATAATTTGACAGTACTGTAGTAATAGATTATTTTGTATTGAAAGTTTGTGATGAGTACACTAAAGTTTATCCTTTTCTTTCAGATTGGTGCCAGTTCTGGGAATGGGTCATCATCAAAACCGAACGAGGAAACTGTGAAAGTTCAGGAAGCACTCTCCCGAAACCAACATTATTAATTCAATATACACATTTCTGTTAAAATCGATATTTACGAAAACATTTACACTAAATTGATCCACATTTGTACCTACTTCCGCTGTACGCTCCAATTTCGCTAAAATTCGCTTTGCCCCAGAAATTAGAGTGACCTCATTTTCACACAAACGGAATAGGAAGAAACGAGAATACTCGAGCATTAACTAGTAATAACAAAATGCACGTTTGTTTGTACGTTTTAATTGGGAAAAAAAAAACTAGAAATTAATCGGTTTGGGTCAGCGTACGGTACACATAATTAGTCAGTGTCAAAGATCTGTGTTACCAGTGCAAGTTTTCCTTCTTTCAGGGGTGATATTTCCGTGCTTTATATTTTTTCGTCCAACAGCAGATGAGCATATGACTGTATTTATTAGACCTACAATTTACCAGCAATGAATGGTTAAGTCTCGTACTTCAAATTTTGGTGGCCTAAAATTTCACCATTAGACTTTCTAACAAATTTTTCGACCTAATAATTAGGTAGTACCTATCTAATGGCTCGGTTGGGCGGGAATTCCTCGATGGTTCCCGATGTCCACCACCGGTTTATCCACCAAACAAAATAAAATAAATCCCCATAAGCACCACTAGTGGACAGCGATGCCACTTTCCTTAAATATTTCCGATGGCCACCGAAATGCCCGATGGAAACGTAGTTGAAAGAGGGACTAACCCCCAGCAGTGGGGCAACTGAAAGTGATTCCCCGGTGTGGTATTTTTATTGTAATTCTTGAATTATATTCTAAGGGGAATATTCTCTATCTCTAGCAACACCATACATCATGTACGCACTTACTGACGCGGAATGACGTCTGCGCATCGATTACAATGACATAAGAATTCCGCTCTATTTTCGTTTGATTACAGTTAATTATCACAAATTACTGTAGTTTTATTGTTTACCTTATTCTTAATAATGTTGGTGTTGGACTATTTGTTTTGATTTCATATTTATTTTAACTAACAATATGATTTGCTATCATTAAGGAAAAATACTGGAATTCAGTTGCATCCGGTTAGACTGGAAACTGATCCCAACATAGTTGGGAAATGGGCTGGGCAGATGACAAATTCATTTAAAACAAATAATAATAAATTTTGTTTAAATTACAGCGGGCCATTAATTTAAACTCAATTGTGTGTTTTTTTACTCTGCCTGGTTGAATAGTTTATATATTACTGTCAGATTTAGCGCAGCTCTAATTTTCATTCAGGTTATTTCTAAGTATTTTTTTACAATTTTCTCTATTACCATTCGTACCATTCTTCATTACACTGGCCGTAATGCCTGACAACTTACAACAGCAGAAACAAGAATAAAAACAAAACACACACGACCTATTACATCATCTTCAATTTGTAGCCAACAGAAAAAACAAATGAATGACATCAGACTACTCCTTTCATTCACATTCATTCATTCAGAAACTTCTTGCTCTCCGTACATTCAGTATTGTCAGTAATTTGGCACCAAAAGAATGTCCTCTATGGGTAGAGTGTCATAACAAAGTCTGGAATTTATGATAGTGATATTACTATTATACTGAGCACGCAAGGGAAGGATAAACATAATCGGCTTCAGGGGGCAATCGGCACAGAGTGAAGGAAATATGCTGGAATCAAGCGATTGACAATATGATTTTATTTTTGTTTTTTTTTTGCGACAAGAAAATTCTTAATATGCTTTGAAGATGGGAATGTACTTATGAGCCTGAAGTATTCATTACAAATAATTGGTAAAATATCAGTATTATTATTGGTATTTTCCATCACGAATTCTCATTAGCAGCTATGGAGTCTGGATTTGTGCCATTGTGGGTTGTGGGTCTTAACATGATTAAACATGACTGGTGAAATGTGGTGTACACCTCTACATTTACCCTGCCTTCTTTTTTTTGAGTGCAAAAATCCTCATGGATACACTCCGTCTGGGGCGAGCGGAGGGTTATGTCGGACTCTAACCGACTTAAAACCCACTGTTCTTGCTACTACCGTGTGTAGGGGGCCCGGGATATACAAATACATTCGCGTGCACCCCCGACTGACATATTATACCATACAGTGGCGTGCCTAGCGGCCAACAATACAGCAAGCCCATGGCAAGCAGACTGTTCAGAAACCCTAACATCATGAATAGCAGTAGGTTATAAGGGCAAGCCAAGCTTGTAGGCTCGTTTGAAAGTACCGCAACCAATGGCAGGGTCCCTGTCTAACTATTCGGGGATTATAAAGTTTGATGTTTTGTTATCTTAAATATAGACATATCCGGTAGGTATTTGCAACGATACAGTACCAATTACATTTGATATGGAAATGAGATCGTGACATCAGATATTCTAGTTGGTACTTCGAATTAAACTCACCTTGCATAACTAAACAAAGGTCACAAGGGTGAGGTTCGTACGTAAGTACATACATAACATATGAATATGCAAATAGCTAATAGCACTTAATGTTAAACTCAACAAGAGTGATGGTAAATTCCTACGAAACAGCCTCTATGTTGCAAAAGGCTATCCAAATTTATTCATCAATCATCTACCTAGCCTTTTCCCAACTACGTTGAGGTCGGCTTCCAGTCTAACCGGGAGTAGCTGAAGCCAGTATTTTATATGGAGCCTATCTGACTTCCACAACCCAGTTTATGAGTGACACGATACTCGATAAAACTACTAACGACTGTTAAGTGTCTACGAATGACAGACGGGTCCAACGGCTCATCAGGGTCTCGGTATGTAATGGATGGTCAGTGGTCACCCATCCACGGAGCTACCTCGGCAAGCGCAGCCTGACCTACTAGCGACCTATGCGGCTGTTATCATTTACTCACGAATATCTCTATCAAAGCTAAAAGGTCTTAAACGACCAAAGGCAACAATTGCAAAATTGGTTATCAAATAAAAAGGCCCCTTCACGTGTAGGGGACAATATACGGTAATTGGTTCCAAACGATTCTGCATAGGAAATGTTCCAAGTTCATTGGCTTGGCTTGGGCGACCTCAGTGAATGTCCGATATTACCGCTTCGCCACGAGCTTCACGTTCAACGACTGCGGAGACGGAGGAAACAAATGAAAGACGTGATCTAGCTTGCCTTGAGACATCACACTGTGACATATCAAGCTATACATTTCCAGTACTAACCGGGTTTTGGAGGTCAGATAAGCAGTCGCTCCATGTTCAAATACAGCTAGCATACAGCTAGCATGGTATGCAGCTGTATCTGGTTAGACTGGAAGCCGAACGCAATTTTGGGATGAGGCTAGACAGATGATGACATTTCCAGTATAACCTTACCTCGCTTCGTATGAGCTTCTCGTACAATGAGAGATCCGCTTATAATGGTTTTTTATTGCTTGTTTGGTCGTCGTGCATACGATGAAAACCAGTGACGCGCGTGTCCCTTGACATCTCTTGCATCACCTGAGGGTGTGATCGGGGCGTTAGTCAAGTCGAGTCGCGAATAGGTAACTGACTTTGATATGATATCTTAAAAGCTCGTTTTAATTGTGTCGGGGTATTAATAGACAAGATGCAGTTTGTTTAAATATATACAATGTAGATATAAGAGTTTAATAATAGACCGGTAAACCGACCAATAATTTTGCCAGTTGTGAAACATTTGCTGCAAATGTTTTCATGCATGGCATTGGCGCATCTGCGAATTAGATTCTGAAATCATAAGAATAAGAATACTTTATTTGCTTAAAATACAGGTGTTACCAGTTGTTAAAATTGGTGGTTTAGGCACAAACCATATTTTGCCTTTTTAGGGCATGCAAATATAATTTTACATTATTATATAATGCGTATTTAAAAGGAATATAACTAATATTTCCTTAAGCTAATTTAAAGAAAAATAATTATAAATAAGAAATATATTACTATTAAGGTCTTTATTTTAATCCAAGATGTATCATAAATATCATTTCTGCCATGGCTAGTTACCATAGAAATAATATCTATTTAAGTAGATAGGTATACCAACACATACACTGACCTTATTAGTGATATTCTGCAAAAGAGTCAAGTGGGTAGCACTTGCAATCTGTTTGCTTCTAAGACCAGTTGTATTAACATGGCTAACCATAACCAACGAAATTAAAAACTTTTTTGCGAAAAAAAACCAACTTCCAAAAAAAACAAAAAAACTCAATGAAACAACCAATAGTCACCGACTTCCGAAAGTAAAGTTATTTTCCACTTTTTTTGTGTGTTTTTTTTGGAAGTCGGTTTTTTTTTGCAAAAAAGTTTTTATTTTACCCTTTTTAGTTATCGCATCACACACAAATCCTTGTCAAGTATCAATTTAACAATTTTTTTTACTTGGATGACATATTTTTTCCAGCTATTTTGATTTCAAAACCAAACTGCTGAACCGATTTCGATGAAATTTCTATGGGACCAATCGAGAAGTAGATCCATTCAGATAAAAGAAGAATTTTTCAAATCGGTTCATAAATGACGAATATATGAGGTAACAAACACAAAAAAAAAACATACAGCCGAATTGAGAACCTCCTCCTTTTTTTGAAGTCGGTTCAAAAACAGTATGTAAGGGTCGTAGCAGATCTATCGTTTCTCCTACCTCCCATGATTAAAACGCGTGAGTTTATGTATATGTATATAGGTATACAATGTTTATATTTACGTCAGCTGCATATATCATTCTCATGACACTCACTCACTCACCCCTGTATTACGTCACAGTTGCGCGAAGATTGATCGGAAAGTAATTAATTGCGCTGGCAACATCGCATAACATTTCGTAAACTGTTATGCATCATTTATTTATTAATGAAGCTATATACAATTATGCGGTCATTTCTAGTATACTGCACTAGTTACTTATTCAGTAACCTGTGTCGTAAAGTAGTGTTGTAGCTTGAAAAAATGTGTGGCAAACTTCTTAGAATTTTATGTTTTTTTTTTTAACAAATCAGTGGTATAGATTTTGTTACAATATTAGGTCCTACCTTCTCTTACTATTCAGTAAAATTATTGGCTTCCAATTAATCAATGATATTATAATATCCAATTAATATAGTAGTAATATGTATATATAATACTAGTTGACCAACGCAACTTCGTCTGCGTAACATTTTTCCATTTTTCATTGATGCTTCGCTCCTTTTGGTCGCAGCGTGATGTTATAAAGCCTAAAGCCTTCCTCGATAAATGAACTATCCAACACAATGTTTTAACTTCAATTCAAACCAGTAGTTCCTGAGATTATCGCGTTCAACCAAACAAACAAAAAAACTCTTCAGCTTCATAATATTAATATAGAAGATAAATGTTAATATAATATCCAATTAATATAAGTAGTGAATATCAATCTGAGTGGCTGTTATTTTTAGCCACGAGCTATACCGAACTGCCTACTCTTAAAAAAATACTGGCAGGCAATTTTCATTAAACGCGATTACGTCATTCAATTCATTCATTAACATGTTGGTCACGTGCAACTGTTTCAGGCTCGAACGAAGCTCACCAATGGCTCTTATTGCCTGTCGAACAAGCACGACTTTGCGTTTTAAATAGGGGCCAGTTTTCCAAAGTAGGTGAGTAGTTTGGTTAAAATACTAAAGGTACGAATTTTTCGCTCTACAATTTTGACTTGGAGCGTATTTCACAGAAACTAGAAGCGATCGTCATGTACAAGGTGTCACATACTCATACAACTGTCATCATTGTTGTAGAATATTGACACGGACGGTTCTAGATCACGTTTAGTTTCGTTGGTGTAATTCGCCCTTAGTTAAACTTGTGATTGTATTTTGTTAGTTTGGTGTCTTAATTATTTACTCGTATTAGATACACTAACAGCAGTACATACTAGGAATGTTTTGTATTTATTAAAAAAACCTTAAGTAATTTATTTATCTTCATATCAATCAAGTTATCCTCAAGAAACTCAGTGAAGACCCTTTTACGGAACATTTAGGGTATTCCCATTAAATGATGCAGTCTTTCCTTAATCGTCTTGCAGATAAGAATCATACAAATAAACAGGATCTTCCTTAAAACGAACAATAAAATACACTTTCCCATGTAATTTGTACATCGAAGCAAAAATTAAAAAAAAAATTGCTTCATGATAATGACGTGACAACGATTACGCCGTCATCGTTGTGGCGTTCGTGTATTAATGGGAAATTAATTCGTTAGGCTGCGTGCACACTGCGCTGTAAGCCGTGCACGCGATCTGTTAAAATCAGTTAAACTGTCAAGTCATGCATGTATGAGTTGCACGCTACTTCATCTTCGAGTTGAGTTGTTGATGCTGTTTGTAGGGAAGTAAGAATTAATTTAACAGAAAGATTAAACCGATTTAATTAAAATAATGTAAAAGAGTATTTTCCTGTAGGTATGCGAAATTGTAGGAGCAAAAAAAAATTATAATAAAGGAACAATAATTATTTTGTTTCAAGACTTCTTATCCCAATATACTTAGTCCTTTATGGTTTGTTGGTTCGAGGAGTGTAAGTCTAACTAACTAGCCTGTATTTGTATTACCCCACTTCAGGGTGTAGTGACACAATGTTGCAATGTCGTGACGCAGCAGTTTTGATATATGTACGCGTGGTCACGCCGCTCGGGGAGCGCCAGTGCACACAGTCCGGGTCTCGGAAAGTCGTCTTTTATTAATTGTAACTTAGTTTATTGGGTCTGAAGAATAAAGACACAAAGTTTTACCTCCTACACTACCTTTTATTTAAATCGCTTTCAACGCAAGTAAAGAACACAAAAAGGATAAAAGCGTATTTTTGCCTTTTCCATACAATTCGTGCGGGGTATACGCAAACCGAAAAAAAAATTGTTTATAATTTTTATGTTGCTGTTTTGTCATAGTTGGTTTTCAACATTATTTTGGTATTTAACCCGCAGTGAGTACGCACCCTAAGATACTCTGGGAATTGTTTCAGCACTCCAAATTTTAATAACAGGGAAAAGCCTGTAATAAATGTTGTACCGACTTTTACCGCTACGTTTTCGAAGTCAGGAAACTTCAGAAGTGACGTATTTCAACGAAAGAGATAAGTTTGTTTCACGTCACTGCTTACACAGACTTTGAAGAACTTTGAAGTTGCTGAAAGTAATTTCTAATAAATTATTATGAAGTCGATAATGTCGACATAGCACTCGTGAAATTACCGGGAAAGCGCGAGAAAAAAGTGGCTCCAACCAAATTATATACTATAATGAAGGCTTGTCTTATTTCATAATTTAGATGCCAGATAATTATCACTTGCTTCGGTGAAGGAAAAAATCGTGAGGAAACCAGCACGTCTGAGAGAAACTTCTCGACAGGATGTCAAGCCAAGTAAGAGACTCTTGGACGGCATAAAAACTCTGACACCAGGTTAGGCACTAACCACACGATAAAGAAGAAGAAGAAACTACATGACAAGTATATTGACATTTTCTATAGACCCAGAATATTGTCGCTTGTGCATTTTTATCTGCCTTATTCTTTAACATCAAATTGCAAGCTATCATTGCTCTGTGCTTCGTTTTATGACCATTATTTTTTATCAAGCAATCCTGTAAACAGTTTTTTTTTTCGAAACTAGCGGGCAAAAACTCATGAAAACTGCTATTATGTACTACCAATTCCAAGAAACAACTGCTACTTTACAAAATTATTGCATTAAAAGATAACGCGAATCCATAATACAATTTCTCTGGGTTTTTTTTCTGGGCAACATTTTTTTACTACTAAATAAAACAGTACTATATTTTTTTATGAAAAGTGCAAAGATAAAAGATATCTACAAAAGTAAGACAATGGTAGGGGTGGTCTGCCCACAACAGTAAAAAGATCAAGGGAAGGTGATCTCGAACAATGAGAGAAAAAGGCAATTATTCAAGTTGCCGCACCACAATTTAATTAATTTTATTAATAACTATATGTTAATATTAAAAAGAAAAGTATACACGATTCGTCTGTTAGATTAAGTCAAGTGTCTGTGTTTGTATCGTCAGATCACTTTTTATCAGAAGAATAAATTCCGAAGTAGTTTTTTGTAAAATACGTACAAAAGCTGTCAGTATCGATGAATACGTTGTTAATAGTAATGTGACCTTAGCACAGCAGTAAGATAATAAAAACAGAATATCTCTTTTGCAAAATTTGGAGCAAAATAGATTCTTGATGAACTCCATAAATGACCACACCCGAAAACTTCTTTCACCCAGACACAATCGTGGTTTAAAATTGGCTAGAATCAGTCATTTTAATTTCTCTCAGTAAATACATTGTATATGACATTCATAACAAACCACAATCAATGAAGTATATTTATGTTTCTACAGCCCATGTTCCTGACATAATCTCGCCGCCACATTGAGCGTCACCCACGCAAAGAGAGGGAGTTGTATTCTTAGCCAGAATGCACACGACACGTGTCTATACCATTCGCTATTTTAACATTTATTTTTCATTGAAGGTATATCTTCTGGAAAATTACTGCGAGGAAGACATTACAGACGTCTTGGGCCATAACTCGCAATCGCTATAACGTGAGCATCTAAACGTCAAAATAAAATATGACCAGCGGCTAGTTTATTGCGTTTTAAACGCCCATTCAAAGACACTCCTTGGTACACTGTGGTGTTCCTGAAAATAATGGTGGCTTCATTTACTGTGTTATTTTGCGCAATTTTGAAGTTAGTTGTATGTTGTTTCTCTAACTTTTATTGCTGGATATTGCTGCTCATAACATACCATCACGCCTGTAATCGTCGAAGGGTAAGGCAGAAGTGTAACTAATAGAACACCCACATTTCGCAAGTTATGTTTAAGTCCCATGTGATAGGGGGCGAGTCTATTGCCATCAATCGGGCACAAATTCAGCACGCTTGCCTAAAAGAAACCGATTCACTCGAACTTTGAAGAGATCTATATTATAATGATCGGGAAACAGAGAAGCCGTCAATTCCACAGACTGGTGGTTCGCACAATAAATGTGGAAGCATAGCGTTTTGTTCGAGTTCGTGGAACTTCAACCATCCAACGGTGACGCTTCGCCGTATCTCTGCTTTCGACAGCTTGTGTCAGTTCAGTACATCTTCGACCCGTTCATAATCGTTTTCGCTGATTTATTTCATCTAGGCCTTCAGGGGCAGTCATTCAATAATACTTAGGAAAGAGACCAGATGGTATGCCCATAATGCTATGGAAGTTGGATAGGCCTTTGGTGTGGGATGCAACTTGCGTCGACACCCCATCCCATCCCATCAGATCCCATCTTCCTAGCATGGTGGGCTGCGCTGGGGCGGCTGCTGCAGGTGCTGAAAACCTCAAACGGTGCAAATACAATAACTCAATTGGTAGTTATGTGTTGTGCCGTTTGTTTGAAACACTAGGACCATGGGGTCCGAATGCCCACCCAGTTTTTCGAGATATCGCCAAGTGGTCTTCACGTGACCAGAGGCCTGGCCTTTTTTGGCAATAGACTTAGCATTGCCATCTAACGTGGCAATGCTGCCAGCCTTTTGGGCACTTTTCCTATTGACAACGTTGTGGACGAAGTTTTTGACGCCCTGTTATTCTTTTCCCATAGTAATTAACAATTCATATTTTGTATAGAAAGAAAGAAAGAAAAGAAAGAAAAAACGTTTATTGGCACAAGCCACAAGTACACAATGCAAAATATAAAATAAAATTTAAAACTAACCAAGAAATATTGTGTGACTCATGGCTGCGCCAAATAGGCCCAGTTCAGCAAAATGCCGGACAACTAGTACCCGACGCTGGTTTTCAACTGAACCTACATATATGGTGAGTGTGCGGATGTCAATAGGATAATAATTATGTGTATAATTATCTCACCATTTATTCAAGACTTTTCCGAAAAAGTGATAAATAGCCAAAGAACACATTATTTATGCTAGAACCTATCACACCATACAAATATACCAACTTTGTAACATAAACTTACGAACCGCTTGGACTCATCAATTTTCCCTCGGCCAACAACCTTTGTCTTTTCCAAAGAATATGGCGAGACATAAACTTTGTCATGTCTTAAATTATAGCGTTCACATATTTACTTAGGTGTACCTAAGAGCTTGAAATATTGTGATCTTATCTTCTTAGTAATAAATATGTTTTATGCCGTCGAAAACATGTCGAAACGTTAACTGTGTGCATGCATAATTTTATTACTCTCTGTCGGTTTTGCACGAACTCCTCGTGCAGAGATTTATGTATATTTTAGATGGATTTTGTAGTAGTTTTCTTACTTGAAAAGGTTCTGTTTTTTCTGGTGTCAGAGTTTCATACTGCCCCTGGGCCTCTGACTTGGCTTTACATGCCGTCGAGAAATACCTCAGTCATGCTGATTTGGTTTTCTCACGATGTTTTCCTTCACCAAAGCACTTAATAATTATACAATACGCACATGCATCAGAAATTGCGCCAAAAATCCGAAATTGATTTGTAAATTGAAAACGTTGATTAAAGGCCTTAAAAATGGTAGGTTTGGGGGACGGCCTCATATAATTTTGACATTCAAAAAGTGCTGATCGGCCTCATCATCATCTGCCTATCCGGTCCAGTCTAACCGGATGCGGATTTTACATGGAGCGACTGCCTATCTGACTAATAGTAGGCTAGTACTGGGTAATACGAGACCCCTTGGTAAGACTGGTTGTCAGACTTTCGGGTCACTGACTACCTGTAACAACTGTCAAAGATCTACAATTGACAGCCGGGACCAGCAGCTTAACGTGCTTTCCGAGGTACGGAGGAAACTCGGTATGTATGGGTGGTCACCCATCCACTGACCAACCCAGGCAAGCGTGGCTTAACCTGGCGATCGACCCGAGCGGCTGTTGTTATTTAGCCACGAGCTCCACCTCTTCCGGCCTAATTTGAATAAATTACATTTTATGTGACGTTAATCATCATTCACAAGGGGGTCAGTATCAGATTGTACGAGTTTTTTTTTTTTTTATGTCGTCCTGCTCTGTCCCACTGCTCAGCAAATGCATGGCTTTTCAAGTTTGTTTGCAATTAGCCTTCTCCGACCAGTCCGTTAAGAATGTGTCCAGATCGTCACGCCAGCGTTTTTTGGGCCTGCCTCGGTTACGACGGCCGTCTTCAGGCACCCACTTTGTGACTTGCCCATCTGTCCGGCTTCATACTAGAAACGTCACCCTATAATAAAATTTTGCGACCGTAGAAAAAATGGTTGTACTTACTATAAGGCAATGCCTTGTCACTATTAGCAGGAATGCTGGAGTTTGCTCGCAATTGAATCGTCAGTGAAATTGGACTCGCTTTGACATCCGACGCGAGCTGTCTCCACGAGTGACGCGTTCAAATCACGTTTGGATCCGACGAGGTGAAGTCGTGAGAATAGAAATGAATATTATTTTTACAGCCATAGGGTGAATTTAAAAGAGCACTGAGTAAAATATTAATACTAATAACACCAGTTTGTAACTGTCCCACTGCTGGGCAAAGGCCTCTTCTCATACAGAGAAGGCACGAGCATTGATCACCACGCTTGCTCAAGACGGGTTGGCGATTTCAGATTTATATTAATTATTAAGTCTAGGTTTCTTCACGACGTTCTCCTTCACCGATGTCTGTGATGTCCAAGATACACTTAGAAAGTATATATGAATTGAAAAAGTCACATTTGTACTTCCTCGGATTTACACCCTGAGTAAAATTTTGTCAAAGCAAAATATGTGGGTTTTTTTTGTAAACAGTTAACTAAAAGTCGATAGTGAATAGCATTTGATGTCAATTTTCGCGAAGATGTTAATTTTATTCGTTTGTAACTGTCGTAGTGGTAGTACTAATAGTTAGTTGTCTCATATTTTTCTAACATTATTACACTTTTGTCGCAATAATAAATTACCAACTATCAAGTATCTTACTACTGTTCTACATAGATGCGAAATTTTGTAAGGATGGATGGATAATATGGATATAAATACATCCATGGATGGCTGGATGGATGAATATTTGTTACTCTAAGCTCGCGGGCATAAGCTAGTCATCAGTAAAATTATAGCAACATTCGTCATGATAACATGGACGATTATTCGTAGGCTTAATCATCCCTCTGCCCATAACCCGCTTTATTTAAATAATAACAAAAAATAATGACAAGAACAGTACGTGTATATGATATTTAAGCTGCATATGCTGTAACAAAATACTCACAATGACCATTCATAAAATAACGATCGCATAAGAAGGTCAGGTGTTAAATAATATTTAATTATCTTCGACAATAACGCCAGTAATCGTAATTGGTGGTCTGTCACGGCTCACCTTGGCTCACGCGAAACGGTCTCGTTGGAAACAATCAATTTTATATCGAGCATTACCCACCGGACGACCGACTGGGTGAATCGTAAAAATGTTTTTATCATAAAACAAATGAGTAAATGCCGTAATGGCCGGTAAAAGTTTTATCAAGGTAGATATTATTGTCCCATTTTAAGACATAAAAATGTTTTAATACTATTCCGAGAGTGGCTAAGAGATGGCGCTAGACAGCTGTCTGGCGCTCTCACTTTCCCACTCTCGGAATAGTCCTAAAACGTTCCTGCACTAACAGATCATGGTAGGGTCACCTGTATCTTGTTGATGTAGATAAGGGTTTTTGAATAGTCTCCTTCAAAAAGGTTGAATAAAATTACATCACATACATATATAAGCTCACTTATTGTTCCCCCAGGGAGTAGACCAAACCTACATAACGCTACAAGCAATATTCCTTCCAGACTCATTTTGCTTCGACCATGTTCATACATCTGGTCATACTCGTACGCCCCCAGTAGAATGATAATTCGTGAACTCAGAAAAGGATGTGTACTAAGTTTACCCCGAAATATCGAAGCCTTTTTAAAGTTCCTGAAGAGCTCTAACAGTCATCAAAGTAAACAGTTTATCAAGAATTCAAGATCTTGTTGATGGCCGTTGTGACGCACGAGCCTCGTCAAACCATTCAGTAGTGAGAATTACTATCAATGAACAACAGACCCACGCAAACCAGTAATTATTACCTGACTAGCCGTTTGCCAACTATGTTGGGGTTGGCTTGCAGTGTAACCGGATGCAGCTGAATACTGGTATTATACATAGAGTGACTGCCTATCTGGACTCCACAACCCAGTTTCGTAAGACGGTAAAACTGGTTGCAAGACTTTCAGGTCACTGACTACCTGTAAAGACTCAAAGATCTACAAATAACAGCCAGGACCAACGACTCAACGTGTCTAGGCACGCGAACCAGTAATTAATTAAACAGAAATACGCGCTTCACCTTAATTAAAACCGCAGAATCTTTTAATTATCTTTCGCGTTCAACGCTCGTCGAGCGGTGAACCGTCTTTTCATTCGATTTTCGATTGGACAGCTTCTATCCGGATTTTTTCCCGTACTGGAATTCTGTCGGTAATGTTTTACTGAAATTATTGATACGTTACCTAGGCACTAGCTCAGCAATCGTGGAAAATAGAAAACTAGATGTAAATTGGGGACGTTGGGAAAATGTTGAACGACCCGGAAAAAAATTTGGATTCCATTTCGTAGGTCTGCGTTTTGAAACGAGCGAGAAATGATCTTTTTTCACTCTTGTTATGTTCTTTAAATTCAGAAGTTTTTTATTTCAAATTGGCTGAAAATATAGTACTTCGCCCTTAACGAAAGAAAAACAAAATGTTTTTGTTTGCAACCCTCTTTTTAACTCGTTTCTTTTGTCTAGGCAACTTTTTCTTATTACGTAACACTTCTAAATAAGCTTGTCACAGCCTACAAATACTCATTTAACTTTGGATAAATATGACCACAGAGTACAACAAAAGAAAAGATTTTTCCAGAGTCATAATTCTCCCATGTAACGTGATGAATGCCCTTAGTGTCAGCGCGTGTCTGTACTCAGGGGAAATTTTTCTCACCTTTATGTATGTACATAGTTTCACATACATAATAAAACAGTTAGTCACATAGTCATTGTTCAAAATGGGTTTTTTCTTTTCAGTTAATAAATCCATAAAACGTAACAGACATTCATGGTTGACTTGTAAATCAAGTAAGTAATTGTGTTTTTGCTACCAATTTCGAATTGTGTTGTTAACTATAGCGTACGTTTGTTACTATCCATAGCGTTTACTAAGCAGCATTGTATCCGTTTTGAAGGATGAGGTTACTAAGGCTATAAAGGGTCTAAAAAAACCCTGTCATTGCGATATTTTTTTTTTGTTCCGGGCCATATCTGGGAATCTGCTAGTTACGGACACATTTTTCCAAATTTTTCGTGATTTTCACCATAAAAAAAGGCTTTCCCCAGCAATATTTTTTCGTTGAGTCACTTAGTTTGATGTTCAGAACGGGTTGACGACTTCGTAAAGGGTCTGTTTATACCTTCTGCAGGCAGGTGGGACTTTTCCGCACTTTCTAAGGATTGACACACAGCCATGATGACACATTTAGATGATATATCCATACTTGACGGCTTGGTACCTGCTACCGAATAAGATAAAACAATAGGTGCTACATGTAAGTGCAGCATTTGTACAGGTATACAAACCATTTAAGAGCCAAGAAACCTCCGTGCCGATAGCCAGAATTTTATTGTAAGTCTAGGTGTTACTTTATTTATTGTTTTACGCTAACCATTTGGCGCAGTTAAATGCTTTACCTAGGTCCAATTTATATTAAAAAAAAAATTAAAAAAAAAATAAAAAATTATTAAATTAAAAAAAATAGGAATGAGATTTTTTAATATTTTTTTTTCCATTTGGATCCACGACCAATTTCGGTTGTTTCTGTAACTTATATTTGGCCTATGTTACTTGTAAAGATGATGATGAAGATGTTACATTTAAATTAGTACAAAAGACAAAACCTCACTTGGGTTGCCATAGATCAGCATAGCATTGCTAGGGTGATTGTGGAGAA
Source organism: Standfussiana lucernea (assembly GCA_964057025.1). Taxonomy (NCBI): domain Eukaryota; kingdom Metazoa; phylum Arthropoda; class Insecta; order Lepidoptera; family Noctuidae; genus Standfussiana; species Standfussiana lucernea. Next base: position 13,091,736 of record OZ059796.1, read on the forward strand.
TGCAATTGTGTCCTTGCACCCCAGCCAGAAGTGACGAGAAGGAACACCGTGTGGCATTGTTAATGGCTAGTAGTTCAGTGAAATTTAGCATAAAATCATGGATTTACATAAATATTCAACAAAAATCATAAAAAGAAGAGCTATTCTACCATCCTCTATTTTCAAAAACATAACAAAAAAATATCAAATCAATGCTCGTGCCCTACTGTCGATGAAGTCCGGTCCTAATGTAAACTTCGTTGGTAAGATACGGATAAACATGATCATTGTAGATTGTAGAGCCTGTCGGGCACAGCAAAGTAAAAGAGAAGAAGAGCGTTCATGCTAAGCATTTGTAGCCTTCAGTAATGCCTTACTGAACACCATGACAACATAACTGAATGCCGCAAAAAGACGCTCAATATCCAAGATGGGGCCGCGTCATGTTTACTTCACGTCCGAGCCTTGTTTACGAACGTCACTCGCTATCATCGGGGGTCACGCGGCGCCTGCGCATCGTTAGATCAACGCGTCAAGCAGATCGGTTACTGACCGCCTGTATGACATTTGCATACGGAAATGAGAATAGAATGTAATTCTAATGAATATTGCTCGATTTAGATACCTCGTCATCGTCCTGCCCTTGTCCCATTCTACTTGGGGTCGGCGCAACACGTTTTCTTCTTCCATTCTCCCCTGTCAGACGTCACGGCATCATTTACTCCTATCTCTTTCATATCATTCAATACTCAATTCCTCACACTATTTCCTTCATTTTTGCGATGTTAACTTCAGTTGAAGACGTTGATGCCCTACCAGAGCGAGGCAAATCTTCCATTACATCTCAACCGCTTTTGAACGCTTTGTACCACGTATAAGCACGTGTTTTTGATAAAGTCGATTCACTGTAAGCCTTCTGTAACATTTTCAGGGACTCCGAACACGAAATTCCATTGGCGATGCAAAATTTAAGACAAACTCTTTGTTCGATGTTTTTGTTCATTTACAAAACACACTAGATATGATCTAACTAAAAACAGTACTGTATTTAATCTAAATAATAGATATACATAACTCAAACTCCGCGCCAATATGGAAAACAGTTGTGCCAATCTAACACCAAAAAAAATTGAATTTGGAACCATAAACAATTCGTCCATTCCCGATACTCTTTTGACTGAATGTATATGCTGCCAACTGTTAAAAATATTAACAGTTTAAGTATAAGACGCTCATAAATTCCACAATATGCTAAATGACTAAAGTGATTTCTTGCACAAATGCAATCTAGTCTCGCTTTTCACAATTTCACTAACAACAATTTATCTGCTTAGGTATATTTCTACTCTTTTTGTCATGATGTAGTAACTTATAATTTACATGTAATTGCACCTGCCGTTACAATGTAAGTTAATTAAAGTTAGTTCACAGTTTCAGGGCCAGGACCTACCTACAACCGTCAACCATTTATTAACATACACTCATACATACATACATAAACATACGCCTGTTTCCCAAGGGGTACACAGAAGCTACAGAACGCCACCTGCAACGATCCTCACATACTCCTTTCGCCTCATCCACGTTCATACATCAGGTCATACAAGCACGCTGGTTTCTGAAGAACCTTACCAATAAGGTTAGTTAATGTCCTTTTAGGGCGTCCCCTTCCGGCGTTACCACTCACATCTGCCTTGTATATACCTTTTGTCAGTCGCGTTTCACTAATCCTCTCCACATGACCAATCAATCTAAGCATACTTTTTTCAATTTTTGTCACTACATCTTCTTTTAAACCGCAGTTTATGTCGTACCATTTATTAAAACGGTGCACAATGAGGAGGCGTTACTTCGCCAGCAACCTACTACAAAACACCCGCAATTTAACTAAACACACAGTATCATTCACGCTTTATACATCAGTAGGTAAGCAGGGCAATGAGCGGTACATGTAGGAGTGTTCACTTGGCTGACCTTATCGGTCACGACCATTGATAAGCTCTTTATGTACGAGTATGTTTTGCTAACATAAAAAGATCGTATCTACTTGAGAACGGATTATCAAATGCCTTCTCTCATCTCTCGTTGGTCTATGTTTCGCAAGTGCGACTGCTGAACATGAGGTCTTAGGTTTGATCCCCGGGTCGGGCAGTGTTATTGGGTTCTTCTTTCAGGAATTTCTCAGTAGCAGCCACGGAGTTTGGATTTGTGCCCGGTTGATGGCGATAGACTCGCCCCATATTACATGAGACTTCAAACATAACGACGAACAACGAAATGTGGGTGTACTATTAGGGTACACCTCTGCCTTACCCTTCGGGGATTACCAGGCGTGATGTTATGTACGTTCTTCTCTCATATCGGCAAGAATTGAAGAATATCTCATGCCGTGGCAGGTGGGAAAGGGGCTATAGCTGCCGAATTCGAGTAAAGTGGAGCATAATCAGGTAGTAACATACCCACTGCTGTTGCAGTCCTCCTGATGGAACAGATGGCCTATCATATTGTTTAAATCTTATTGCAGACTGAGAAAGAGATGGCGCGACGTCCTTTATAGCTCCGTCTCTTTTCCCACACTGCAGTGACATTTAAAACATTCTGCTTTAAGGCGTCATGGTAACCCCCAGGTCGCAATCCACTATGCATTCCCATTGAGGGTTGGTGGTTGTCACATGTCTTCGAAAATTTTGGTTCCAGGACATGCTGGTTTCCTGATAAGGAGTTCCTTCATCGTTTGGCACAGGTGATGGAATAAACTACACGAAGTAAAGTGCCTGCTTGGGTATTGGTTGGTTGGTTGAATCCTACGACCTACTGCACTACTTGTTAGTCGAAGCTGATAAAACTGGGCCACCACTGCTCAGGTGGCCCTACCATGACGTCTTATTGCAGGAATGTTTTAGTTCTATTCCAGCGTGGGAAATAGACAGAGCTATACATGATGTGTAGCGCCATCTGACATCTCCTCATCACTCTCACAGAGATCATTTGTGGAGACATAACTAAAATCAGTGCTTATTTTAACAAGGTTTTATTTTTGTCTCTCATCTGCATTAAGATAGGCAGTCGCTCCATGTATAATAAAATACTGGTACTGGTATTCAGCTGAATCTGGTTAGACTAGAAACCGACCCCAACATAGTTAGATGACGATGAGGATGTGGCCAAATACATTTACCAGTTTATAATTATGTTCTGGTACTATTTTCAAACAATATAACTGCAATTTCAAAAATCCTATTTTATGTTTGGCACACCAAGCGCTTCGAAATTATTTGATTGGAAAATTGTGATAAAAACTTTATACTTTCATTTAAGATGATAGATAGGTACTTTCTTTCCTCAATCAGTAGGTAGTAATGATAAGATACTGGTCCCTTTCTTGCTCAGAACATTTCGGCTATTCTATTCGGATTTCGTAATTATGGTGCAATGTTATAATTCGGCATGGCATGTGTATCTCTTCCTTATCAGATTACCCAATCTTCACGCCTTGAAATAGTGTGTGATCTAAACAATTAAAAAAATACAATATCATTCTAATTTCAAGTGACTCTTTCAAGGTCAATGTTGGTAAAAACTTGTTTAACAGTATTTTGCTCACGATTAGTGAACTTTGTCATTCTCATAATAACATAGTATTCAATAGAAGTCGGTTAAAAAGAAAACATGCGCAACATCGACTTAAAAACCATCAAATTATGTTTGGCTTCTTCTTCTTTCTTATGTGCACTAACTCTAATAAGAATAGCTCATGCCGTTTCAAAAATATAAGACGCCAGTAGCTAGTTGACAGGCCAAAATGTACCTAAATGCCTTATCAGATAATCAACCATTCAAAAATGGGAAGTACTTTCTTTGCATATCTGTATACCTGTCAATCTATGATCGTGTGATAAAATGTATGTATGAAATGTTTTGTATTGTGAAAGTACCTAACTACCTGCCTTTTATATGTTAAGGGGAAATAGGAAGACGAAGTCTGAGAGTGAATGAGAATGGCGTCTAAGAGGAAGTCTGAAAGTGGCGCAGTTGCCTGAGAAGTTGTGTGGTAATCGGTTGTCGTGGTATGGGCATGTGATTCGAAGGAATGAGGCAAATTTTGAGTATGAATGTGGATGGCTATAAGAGGAGAGGAAGACCAAACGATGGAAGGACTGTATGAAGGATTATATGGCAAGAAAGGAGGTGTCTGATGAGATGACGAGTATTAGAGTAGTATGGACATTCAAAAGTGCCTGTAATGGTCTGATTGAAATAAATGCTTTTGAGTTTGGACGAAGAAGACATGCTGTGCCGACTCCAAATCAATTGGGATAAGGGCAGGAGAATGATGATGGAATTAGGAAGACATGGAAATAGAATAGAAAAATAATATTAAGGAACAAGAGAGGAAAAGACGAATTATACTTTTAATACAATATTTACCTACCGTCAGCTAGCAACAATCATCACCTAACAATTAACATATAAAATAACTAGGCCTCAACATTACCACAAAACATACGTTAACCACGACCACGGCATACCCGTGAAATCTTCAATTATCCACAATGGCCGGCCTCTTGATCTCAAAGAGAAAACATAAACGCTCCGAACTTATTTGCATACATTACAGCAATATTATAATACTGGCAACATTACCGTGCAAATTGGAGAACGATTCTGTTTAAAGCTAAGGAGGTTTACGCACCAATGTGTTTGCACGATGGTGATCATCATCTGCGTAATCTTTTCCCAAATATGTATGTTGGAGTCGGCTTCCAGTCTAACCGGATGCAGCTGAATACCAGTACTTTACGTTTAGCGACTGCCTATCTGACAACCCAGCAATTACTGGGTAATACGATACCCCGTGGTAAGACTGGTTGTCAGGCTTTCGGGACACTGACTACCTCCCTGTAACGACTTAAAGATCTACAAATAACAGCCGGGACCAACGGCTTAACGTCCTTTCCGAGACACGGAGGAAACTCGGTATGTAATCCGTGGTCATCAGGCAAAAATATTGCATGAAGCGGAGATGAGAATGTTGAGATGGAAATTTGAAGTGACAAGATTGGTCAAAGTAAGGAAGTTTGATAGTGGCGGCTGTTACAGAACCAAAAACGTAAAGTCATCACGCATTGTAATCTCCGAAGCTGCGATATGCTAACTTCAAGTAGTATGGGACATAGGCAGGAAGTGGATAATGTCATCGAGCAAACCTTTTGATTTTTGCACGACACTTTTTTTGACTGGTGTCATGCATTGTGATCATTTTGCACAACGCACGTGCATATCGGGTATAGATGCTCGTATACAACCTGATATGTATGTATGTATATGTATGTATGTATGTGTATGCTGGTATCTTGTAGAAGAAAGGAGTTTCGTAATCTATGGATGGATTTAGTAAGATTACATTATATTGACAACAAATTAAAGTATTACAGCAACGCGTTTCGACATGTTTAGTTTATTTTTGAATGCCGTTCTAATATTTTGAGCGCCAAGGATTATGTGATAGTGTGGTTTTCTTTTTTAATAACAATTTTATAATGTTGTTTACCTATGTGATTGGGATTCCCTCGTGAGGTACCTAGGCATGAATGCCTCTTAGTTCTTCCCAAAAGCTTCACTTTTCTTTAATTTCTGATGCAAATCGTAGTAGCATATCCAAAGCTTACAGGAGCGTCATAATGGTTATAGGCTCTAAATATATTTTCAACGGAAACTTATATGACGTCATGAAATATAGACGTCAAATCTACCGCTGAAATAATCTCTAAATTAATCTAATGAAGTTCCTGAAAGTTCCACGCAGAACTGGGCATAAAACCAAAACATTACAAAAATAAACAGTTGACGATATTGAAAATAACAGAACTATGTTTATATAAACGACTCATAATCTACGCGTAGATAACCGAAACAGCACAACTGCGTAAATATTTTCATATTACATTTAAAAAAAAATACCGGAATTAATTTAATAATCTAGTAGACATTACTGCTTTATTTATTCGGAAGAGTTAAAAACATTTTGATTTACCGTTTCCTTGGATCTTTTCCTAGTTTTTTGGCTCAGCTTTTAGTCTTGCCAAATTGGTTATTCTGAAAGAATTCACTTTTATAGTATCCATAATGACGTTACAGGTAGTGTGGCCCGGAATCCTAACAACCAGTCTTACCAAGGGAAGTACTGGGTAATACGATACCCAATACTTACTGGGTTGTGGAAAAAACATGGTGGTCGTGGTCATGTAAAATACTGGTATTCAGCTGCATCCTAACATAGTTGGGAAAAGACTTGGCAAATGATGATTTGTAGTATTTACGAGACGAAAAACATTTGACAGATTCATCATCGCTCTGGGATTACATGCAGCAAGATTACGTATCAGCATGTACTTTAAATATTTTAACTTTAGTGCAAATTATTACCGCAGAAATTAAACACAAGGGATGCAATACAAATGTTCGAGGCAGCACATTCTATTTGACAGTCTTTATAATTATAACGACAAGGCCGACCTTTAGTAAACATTTATTCGATTTTCATTCGGCCGCAGCAAATTCCGGTCGGCATCAACCATCGCTCAATCATGTTAAAGTTCACTAGACAATTCGAGCTAAGTTTTTTTTTTATTTCATGAACGCATATCTACGGCCATTCGTTTTTTTTTTCGCCAAGCTGCTGATGCGAACATATTGTGTGAAACACCCCTTATAAAATTGTGCAAAATGTCCAAGGAATCCAGCATTCTGCCAAAGTAATTACGAATGCAAATAGATCGCAACTCAGGAGGTCGGATGGCATCAATCTTAACGCAAGGTCAATAAAGGGCGTCTAATATTAGATTGTTCATGATATTAGTTATTTAATAATTATTAACAATAATAAGTATAAAATAACGTGAAAATAGGGCATCGTGACTAAGTAATAACAGCCGCGTTAAGCAACGCTTGCGTAGGTCAGTTCATAGATAGGTTAATATCTATTACATCCGAGACCTCTCTTTGCCTCGCAAAACGAACGTCTTTCATATGGATTTTACAGCCGTTTGTGCAAGTATCCAGAAGCCAGAAAATCTGACAACATATTGAGTATAGACTGAAAACAAACCCCAACAAAATTTGAAAAGGGCTAGACGGATAATAATGGTATTAGTAATCAACAAAGTGATATTCGTTGAATCATGCGAACAATGTAATACTAGTAAAACAGAAGCCACTATATTCTCGTAGTCACCTAGCAAAATTAATCGTTTTCATTAATCATTTGCCTATTACCTAAATGGTACCATTTAATCGTAGGGCTAATCGGTGTTCGCTCAACAGTCATAAATACAAGGTAATCTAAATATCCATTTCTGAGACTTGCGCGCCCAATGACCGTTACAATGAAAGATTTTATGAGGCCACCACTATTGGGAGAAGCCATATTAGACTACCTTATTCCTTGCCAGGAAAGCCACTTTGAGTTATTCGTACTTTAATGCCCAATCCAGTTTTCACCATCACTGGCGATACTTAAATTAATACACTATCGATCATTTGTAGATCTTTGACACTCGTTACACTCAGACTCCCGAAAGTCTGGCAACCAGTCTTACCTAGGGATATCGTATTAGCCAGTACTAACTGGGTTGTGGCGGTCAGATAGGCAGTCGCTCCATGTAAAATACTGGTATTCAGTTGCATCCGGTTAAATTGGAAGCCGACGCCACCTTAGTTGGGAAAAGGCTAGACGGATGATGTTGCGCGTTGTAGGAGTTTTCAACTCTCGGCTCAAAACGGTGAGTTTAAATTCCTACAGTGTAATAATTTCTCTGATTTAAACGATAGCCAAGTTAAACCAACTCACAACCAATCGGATAACTTTAACCGTTAAAATTTTCGGGACTATCAATTTTCTTTATATACTAGGCAAAGTTTGTAGAACGGATAATGTTTTGGTATAGGAATCTCTGGCCATTTGGGAAACAATTGAGGAAGTCAGTCTAATGGAGCTTGTTCCAACGTCTATGGTAAATTATTGAGTACTTTGTGGCTAGTGATGTGTCTAGAACTGAAGCTAGTCCATTGTGAGCCATTGTGTCACCATTTTGTGCGAAATTCCGAATCTTTTGCCGAAATACTCGATCTTTCTCATACATTGCATGTGTATTTGAAAAATGACTAGGCAATCAGCCGATATTTCCATAAATAACAACAGTTGCACTTGGCTTCACCTTAATTTTTTCACGATATATTTTTTCACATAATATACTCTTCCAAATACTCCTAGTATCAAGCTGCTTTTCAGGAAAATATCATAAAAATCTGGTTTGGCAAATAAGCTGCAAAAGCAAATCGAACAAACATACAACATACACGACAACGCATAAGATAATAAGATTAGCAAGCACAAATCATTATCAAGAACAAAGCCTACAACAACATTATTTTGTTTATATCTCAAAAGATAATACAGACTCAGAACATCCACAAACACCCACTGATCCCTGATTTTATCACAGCAAATGACAATAATAAACTTCATAGTCGAGCAAAAGTTTCTCAGCCAAGTCTCTGAGACCATAGATCTTTTCTAACATAGAAATATCTTGGCGTGAATAAACTTTGGAGTGGGGAAACTCATTATATTGTCTGGAAGAATATTTTAGCGAACCTCTGCTGAATTTATAAAGGTTTTACAGATACTTGAGAAAACTCCAGGATGAAAAATTGCACCTGAAATGATTTTGGCAAATATGAGTGTTAAAGTGGTCTTGTGAAAGAAGTGTTCTTAAGTAAGGAAAACAATAAGTTCCAAACTTGCAATACCTACCTATTTATTATAAAAGATAATTAAGCCACAGAGCTACTATGTAGTATGGATATTGAAAGGGCTGCATCTTTGGAAAACGTTCGTGAAAATGTCACTAAAATTAAACTGCAAAAAAAAACCTTGACGTTGTTACTTCCGATTTAAAAGGTCACGAACAACTGTTTTTGATAAAATAACGTTGACATCCTGTACAAAAAATAAAACATCGAAATTAATTTAAAGAACACTTGAACAGTATTCTTCTGAAATAATTAACATATTCCCGAAATTATAACTACTATTGTCTAATAGAAACTCGGTTCTCTAACCACAACATACAGAATGTTGTGGTTAGAGAACCGAGTTTCTGAGTTAATTTAAAATATCAGTCTCACATTGTTTAGTTTTAATTGAAATGTAACTGTGTAAATACACTGTATCTACGGTTAATTAATTGTATATGTATCTACTGAAACTAGAACAAGGTATATTGATAGATAACACTAAAGGACGGACGGCTATGTATATTGCAAAACCCGATCCAGTTTTGAACGGCTGTAATAACAATTAATTTATGCGTACACTACAACTACTTTGTATAATGAAATTACTAGTTTTCACCAGTTTCGAACTCCATAATGTACAGGTATTGTGGTATTGTTGAACGTGTTTTCATCATGTCTTCTTCATCCATACTTCTCTTTTAATGGTCATCTCAGCAGTCACCTGCTTTCTAACAATATCATCCTTCACACAGTCCATCCATTGTTTCTTTGGTATTGTCGACCGTGTTTTGTTTTCAACAATGCTCCATCGGAGTCCACATGGTCTGTCCACACATATTCTGGTCGCATTCGGCACAACTCGGCGGCAAAATTGAATAATGTCGATACACGATAGGCTTTGCTGTTACACAAATGAGTGTTTAGAAAAAAACATCCTTAAAATAAATTTAAATACTTTTTCCATCTTTTTTTCTCTCCTTAGGAATTAACGGTCTGTTCAGAAACTTTTAGAAGTGATCATCTATTCTATTCTCAAAACAACGTAAACCTTGCAAGTCTTCAAAAAACGAAACGTAAGATATGTATATGTATACCTTCTTTCTTCAAAAATGAGAAAGCTTGCAACAATTCCAAAAATCAAAAAAAAAAACTAAAAGAGCAATTTTAGATTTTTCCAGCTTCTTTCCTCACATTTTATAAGCAGAAGCCCAGCCTTCGCCTGCAACAATAAGTTCAGTAGCCATTATGCAGCAGAATCACTAATGAACGCTGGAAACTAGAGCAAGGCGAATAATTTAACACTAAATAGCTGCGCCATCTTGGATTTTACGTATATTAGTAGATAGTGCAGTATAACATGCGAGGAATTTCTTGGAATCTGGAATGATTTGGTAAGCTGTTGAGCCTGTGATTGAATTGCTGGGATGGATCTTGTATCATACACATGTTTTGTGATCATCTATCTAGCCTTTTCCCAACTATTTTGAAGTCGGTTTCCAGTCTTACCGGACCCAGCTGAATACTAGATATTTTGTCAAATGTGAAAATAAATATGTACCTGAAAATCACCTACTATGATGATTTTTAACTCTTCTTACCAATTTTAAGCATTTCATCTACACTGCTCTTCTTTAACAACTGCGTTCCTGGCAGTTAATAGGGATAAGCTTAAGCATTCAGAAGTAGGTACTAAATAACAAGAAAATACAGTATCGTAAAAACACTGAAAAACAAATAATTTTAATAACGTGGCTAACAGGACACAATATCTTGCCTACAGCAGTTTTCCGCACAATACAACATCGTGGTAGGACACGGGAAAAAACAAAGTATTTATAATCAGCTGATCACAATCATAGGATCTTTATGTGTCAGCTGAAACAATAGATATCGTAGCAATGAACCTAAATCCTGCAGATAGCATGGTAGGTACTTATGCTACTGTTTAATGTTTATGAATGAATCATCGTACTTTACAGTCGGTGGATGTTCAATGCTAAACATCGACCTGCAGATCAGATTTTTTTATAAGACGGTACTTAAGCGGCTACAGGATAAAAAATCTCTTTAGAAAACATACAAAAGTCACCGACTTCCGAAAAGTGGAAAATCACTTTACTTCGAGTTTTAAGTATTAGGTCGGTGTTTTTTATTTCAAAAATGTTTTTCATTTCAGGCTTTTTAAGTGTGGTATGTTGGTACATAAAACAAATTCTTGTAGAGTATTCATTTCCGCTGTTACAAAAACATAAATTATTAGCAAAACATCCAGATAGACATAGAAGCAAAAATATGTATAGTATTATCGAAGATAACTCATTAACTACCCTTCTCCTCCTTCTTCTTCTCCTTTGGTAGAGGAATCTCGCGCGGTGTGAGAACACCGCGCGAGATTCCTCTACCAATTGCAAAACTTCCTCTTATTTATAATTCAGTTAAAAAAGGAATCTGCCGCGATCTGTGACCATTCACATGAGTAGGAGTCTAACTCACGACGCCATTTCCTTTTAGACGTTAATTTCATCACCACCGCTCTCAAAACGGCAAAGGAAAACATCATGAGGTAACCAAGATGACCTAGAACTAAAAAATCGAAGACATATGACATACAACAACATGCAGTGGACTTTTGGCGGATTACAGCATACTCCCACTCATAGAAAGGAAGCCCATGGCCCAGCTCTGGGAACGGCACAAGCTGGTTATGCTATGGCGGTTATTAATCATTCTGCCCTCTTTACTTAGACAACCGTAACTATGTTAGATGTACGACAGGAGTTACGACTGTCTTATTTAGGACGGCAGCATTGGTCTACAAACCATTAAGCATGTAACCAAATCCGTTGATTTTGGATATGATCTCACTTTCTGCAAAAGCTTTCAGTGCGCACATGGCCAAAATATCACAAGAAAAATTATTCTTGTTTACAGTTTGACTCACGTTCACGTTTTGGGATTGCCCGAAACTGAGGTCGAAAGGTCGAGCTCGTTAATTCAGATCATGACCTTCCTGCCTTATCAGTTCGCGATTACGACTTGTTTCGAGTCCACAACTTCAAAACATGAGTAACACTTAGAATGTTGTGTAAGTAATAGAATAAGACTGCGTCGCTGACTGTCTCGTTAATGTAGGTAGTGGTTGCAAGGGCGACTGCTGAGCATTAAGCCCTGGGTTCGATTCCCGGATCGGACAAATTGTTATTGGGTTTTTTCAGCAGGAATTTCCCGGTTGATGGCAATAGGCTCGACCCTAATACATGGGACTTAAACACAGCTGGCGAAATGTGTGTACTATTAGGTAGACCTCTGCCTAATCCTTCGGGGATTACAGGCGTGATGTTATGTTATGTAATAAAATAAGCAATGAAAATGTCTCACGAAAGATAATTTTCCCACTGTTCCAGTACAGGCATCGTCTCTATGAGAGGAAATCGGCCGGTATCCACCATGTATGCCGGGTGGATAGGCGAAGGATACCGATTGTAATAAAAGTCTTCCTGTCATTGCGCAAGTTTGTTGTTCTCCTTTGGCCTATGCACCTGATACAAATAGATTTTAAAGACTAATAGAGCGTACATTGGGAATATTTTCATTATACACAAAAATTCACAAAAATTTTGTTCCCGAACATTTTCGATTTTGACACACGAATGCTACCCGACAAGCGGGCGTTTGACACTTCACTAAGTAGTAACAAGTTTTTGGATCACGATTTTCTTGGTCTTGTCCCGTCTATCGCTTGTAAATATTTGAATGTCTTTGGCCTGATATAATCCTATCTCTTATTCGAGACATGGTAATCTTGGCATTTCGTCAATTCTTTCTCCCATAACCAAGGAACAGTTCAGAAAATGTTCCAAAAGAAATCCTGTAAGTACTTATGAGGTATCTACTGGAACCGCTTAAACCTCAACAATGTTCACATCACACAGCAAGAAAACTATTCCCAAACTCAAAGCAAAAGAAACACAAAACATAAACACGAAACCGCTCAAAATGCCTAAACTAACGAGCGTACTCGACAATAATAACAGCGCTTCACAAAGACCCGAAAAAAGCGGTTCAATCCAGCTGAAACCGGCTCAAACCGGTTATGTTTTGAGTTTAAAACGAGCACTGCGGCCGCAAGCAGACTCCTTTTACGTCCATTCGTACGTCTAATGCGACGGATATGATGGCTCTTGTTAAAATTTCATACGCGGAGTTATCCTTAGGGAGTTTCAGATGACTAGAATATGTCGCTGCGGAGATAAGACAGGGTGGCTCTTTGTTTTAGAAATGCTTTGTTCTAATGGGTGTTGTGTTCGAAGACGTGTTAGATATTAATTGATATTGTAATGTCTCTCATATGGAATATGATTGCCAATTTATAGAACGATTTAATAACAAGTAGTAGGTTATTGTTTTAATAGGTGTTTAAACTTTTACTGGCGATAATAAAGATGCATTGTAGAAATGTAGATTAAACAAATGACTGTCTGATATTGAAAATCACTACATACTCGTAGTATAAAACAAAGTCGCTTCCCGCTGTCTGTCTGTCCCCATGTTAGACCTTTAAAACTACGCAACGGATTTTGATGCGGTTTTTTTTTAATAGATGGAGTGTTTCAAGAAGAAGGTTTATGTGTATAATACATGCATATTATAGTAGAGAAAACATTAGTATCTACATTGCACCCGTGCGAAGCCGGGGCGGGTCGCTTGTTGTACTATATTTTGACTTATTTATCCTTGTTTTTATTATCAGCTAAATTTAGTATTCAGGAAATAAAAAGATACGAACTCTGAACGCTACCGTTAACAAAAACGGTTTATCCCCGAAAACCAGTAAAAGCCATCGGCGGTTAACTCGAAATCCCGAAAAATGTTTCGAAAATGCACCTTCTGAAATTGTATTACAGTCCCCCTTTGTTTCTGTGAGGTAACAGGAATATAAAAGCCGTCTAGACAGGATACGGAGTTAATGGCTGACGTTTAAGCTCAAATGATTTTACAGAAAGAGTTTGTAAAAGTGTTATTTTTACGACTGAATAATGTTTGTGTTAGCAGTTGAATATTTAGATCAAGGATTTGTAGAATGGAATGATGAAAATTGTTAGTACAGAATAGGACCTTAGTTCCTAAACATCGATATATCGACTCATCAAGATTCTGAGAACTTAGGCTTTCTTTCTTTATCGAATGGTTAGTGCCTAACCTGGTGTCAGAGTTATTTTTTCCTCACGATGTTTTCCTTCACCGAAGCAAGTGATAATTATAGGTACAATACGCACATAGTTCCGAAAAATCAGAGGTGCGTGTCTTGGGTTCGAACTCGAGACCTTTGACTTGGCAGTCCAACGGTCATACTAATAGACTATCACTGCTCAATCAACTTAGGCTAGTAGCTAGCGTGTCGTATTTTGACATATTTGATCTTTCTAGAGAACATCACCAACTGGTTCTAAGGCTCCCGTCGTCGTTTCCACTCATACCGTCAATTAGTTGTAGTGCATTAGTTGCGTTTAATTTAACCTCTTAACTTGTCCAAACCATTTAACTCAAATACTTTTAATATTTATTATCCTAATTTAAAGGCTACTTTTCAAAAGCAACTGTAACCGAAAGAATGGCGAAATAATAGTTGAAAAAAAAATGTTTTCCTAAAAAAGCGAGAATTTCTTCCATCCAAAATTCGATGAATCAATCGAACACCGAAACCCAAACAAATAAATGAGTAAAAACGTACCTAAAATACTTTTTACTATCTTGAACGCTGATTTGTGGATTACAGATATCGGAATGAATCATACCCTTTCAGTGATGACGTCACGTATCGGTCAACGTTCTTTAGGTAGGTAGCCAAGATATCTGGCCATTGGTTTCATTTCCCTTCCATTTTCAGAATTTTAAAACTAAAATGCTTTTTGTGTATTCTTAAATCGACGTACACCGCTCCATTTCTTTGGTGAAGACCATTTCCAGAATTTGGCTACAGGACATGTTGAATGAAAGTATTTTGATCGGGGCTGACATGACATAACATCTCGCCTTTACCGGACATACATACAACATCCACACTATCGGACCGTTACTGAGAAATGAATACCTATTGGGAGAACACTATCACAGTTTGTTTAGGAGTTCGTGCTCATCACAAGCCTGACGACGCAGTCTTCATCCTCATTCATCAATACACGGAGTTTCTCCTATCATCATCTGCCTAGCCGTGTCCTAACATGTTGGGATCGGCTTCCCGTCTAACCGGATACACCTGAATACCAGTATTTTACATGGAGTAACTGCCTTCCTGACCAGAACCCAGTTACTGGGTACGTTACCTCTTGGTAAGACTGTTTATTCTATCTAACCTCCGGAATCCAATTTTAATGCGACACATGTTGTGCCGTATGTCTGGTTTCCATATTTAAACGTCGTGCAGTTTTGAATATTGAAAAACAAAAGCGCATCTGCGGCGGCCATTTTGTCTGTACAGCGCTTAATAATCGCGCATGTAAGCAGAATATGATTCAGCAGCGTGTGTTAATGTACCGTCTGCGAACCACCAAGGTTCCCCGGGCGCGGGGCGTGGATTTTATAATATGCGTCCATCCAAGTGCACACTGGGACTGTAAGTGTAAGTAGCGTTACTAAATATGTAGCTGCTTTGCTGTTGCTTTTGTTGCGTCATTTACGATTGCAATATCGTTCAGTGAATAGTGTGTTAGTTATTTATTTTGGTGAACAGTAGAAAACCTTATTCCATTCATTGACGTTATTTTGATTATACATATCCATTTATTTTGATTTTCTTACATGCAGGCAGGCTAGGTTAATAAGAGAATAATTGAAAATCTTAACAGGTTCTTTTAAAAGCCTGCTGATTCAGAATCCTGTTTGAATTCTAGGCCTTATTACTAGAGAGATCTACGAAACTCCGAAAATCTTAATTCATACCACGCAGCAGTAAATTTACCCAGTTTGCATCCATTTTGACTGATCTTAAAAATGTGGCCGAGGGTGCAAAACACAGGACTGGATGTCTTGATGTGATGACTCTTGGGGGAGCCTTTAGTCGAGCAGAGAGCGTTTTTCGGGTAATATGATGATGATGATCTATATAGAATAGAATAGAAGAATTTTATTTCAGACCGTAGTCCATAGAGTTAGTAAAAATTTTACTTAACTTCTAGAGTTAGTAGCTTACAGGCACAGATAAAAGTAGTATACAATTAAATTTCAGCGTGGAGCCGCATCCACCTCCGCAACATCGGGGAATCCCACCGATCTGCGAATACACTGAGAATACTGTTGGTGCTGCCGCGAACACGAGTCATCAGGGATGCACATCTGTTCCTAATAATGGCGGCAGAACCATCAATATTATTATCTGCAAACATCCCTGACATATGCTTTAGCCACATGTTTTACATAACATCATCACGCTTGAATTCCCCGAAAGCAGAGGTGTACCCAATAGTACACCCACATTGCGCCAGTTATGTTTAAGTCCCATGTAATAGGGGGCAAGCCTATTGCTTTCAATCAGCAACAAATCCAGACACCGTGGCTGCTACTAAGAACATCATAAAAAACATAAAAAAATCCAATAACACTTTACCCGACCCAGAAATCGACCCCAGCACCTCATGCTCAGCAGTCGCGCTTGCAACCAACGAGCCGTCAGTTGCGGGATGGCAAAATGTTTCACTCTCCAATATACACATTCGTTCGCGTTACATTTATAATCAAACTAGCTTATGCCAGCGGCTTCACCCGCGTGGAGTTCGATAATTGACCCACGGTATCGTCCTACCGGAATGAAAAGTAGCCTATGTGCTATTCCAAACTATAATCTACTCTGTGCCAAATGTCATTCAGATCCGTTCAGCCGTTCTGGCGTGATTGAGTAACAAACATCCATCCATCCATCCATCCAAACTTTCGCATTTATAATATTAGTATAGATAACGCCACAATTATAAATAACTGACATCTTTCTAACCACAACAACAGAACTATGGCTTTTTGTAGTAACCACGCATCAGAATATTTGTCTAAGAGCATCAGTCAATGTTTGCTGACTCGTGATCTCGTGAATATTTACGTTGTCGGATAGTAAATACAATATTATTAACCGACTGGGTCGTTTAGAACTAGTGTTTTTTGTTCTGCTGCGATTTCTGGTCATTGCTCTTATTTTTATTGGACTTATGAAGACTGTCTCGTTGGTTTATTGGTCGGTAGCGCAACTGCTGAGCGTGAAATCCTGGGTTCGATTTCCGGGTCGGGTAAAGTGTTCTTGGGTTTTTTCATCAGGATGTTTTCATTAGCAGCCACGGAGCCTGGATCTGTGCTCGTTTGATGGCAATAGTCTCGCCTTCGGGGATTACAGGCGTAATGTTATGTTATTATGAAGATGTTTGTGTAATGTTTAAGTCGCACTTTTGTATTATGATCGTGAAACTAATTAACTGACCATCAAGTGCTAACATCCGGTTGAAATGGCTTAACCATTTTTGCAGATGGCGAGTGGCAGTCTGTTCTTCGTATCTTCCATATTAATGTGTATAAAACAGTTGTCTGTCTGACTGATTGCATGCTCCACTGAAGCGTAGATGTGAGTGTAATTTATAGTTTCTTAGAGGGCTTGAAACGTTGATCAAACGAGGGGTTGCGGTTTGTAATGTAAACAAAAAAAAATAGAATTTGCTTTGGGTGACAATCGCTATTGGCGTACTGATATGCATTTATTTAGTTAGCATAAAGTACAGAGGTGGACTTAATGCCATAGGCATTTTGTACCAGTCCACTTTTGGGTGATGCAGAGACAAACAGTGTTGGGTATTATTATATCTGAAAATATATTTATTAATCGATCGAATCGCAAACACCGGTACCTAACTACCAGACAAGCTATAAATGAATTAATAGAACATACTGAGATTAATCTAAAAAGGACGAATAAATTAATAGCCAAACCTCATTTTATTGCCCACAACCAATAAATTGGCTCATCGTAGAAATATAAATATAATACTCGAAATTAAATCTTTTCAACACAAACATTAATTCTTTCCATCGTGTTATTGTTTCATTTGGATTGAACAATGAACACAAATGCTGCGAATAAAATCGGTTTGTCATATCGAGTCAGCGAAAATCCAATAGGTAATTGGCGAGATACGGCTGTAATTGTGTAAAAATATTTCAGCAACAATAGCGCTCAAAATGCTCGGCATCAGAACCATAAGGTCGGATGTACCAATACAGAGAGTTTGTACATCTGACCTTATGGTTCTGAGCATAAGGTAGGACGTTCAAATACAGAGAGTTTATACATCAGAGCTCATGCTTCTGATTAGTGTTGCAACAGAACTCTGCTTCCGCTTCCGCTTCTGCAGAAGTTCCGCAAGCTTTTTCACTTCTGTTTCCGTTTCTGGTTCCGCAACTTTATAACAGAACTCTAAACGGAAGATACAGCGAGGAGCGCGGGGGTGGGGGCGCGTGAACGACTGGACATGCATGACGGAATCGGCGCGTGCGGGGGTTTGGCGGGGGCGGTACACAAACGTGTCGCAACGAGTTTGTTTATCATTCTATTTTCTGTTTCATTCTGCGCATCACCGCGCCTCGTGACGTTTAACATAAGCTCGTAAATCTTCTGTTGATTTTTTCTTATTTTTGTTACTTGTTACTTAGGTACCTATTAGTTTTGTGTCTAGTGCAATTATGAAACCAAAAACCAGTCCCATTTGGAACTATTTTGTTGAGATTAATGACTCAAGTGCCCGATGCAAACTCTGTGAAAAAGTGTATTCGCGAAAAGGTCGCACGACTACAGCGGAGCTGGTTTAATATACACACATCAAAAGTATCTAGGGATCAACATATATTTTTGCAATAACTTTTCTCCTGATTGATATTAATTAAAATTTTCTTTAAGGATTCATCAAATAAAGTGTTTTCGTTTGTCACAGTAACGATAAACCAAGTCACCTTTGCATTAATAAAGAAATTTGCCATTTTCCTAATAAAGGGATTTTTGACATTTGAACCACTAACATTAAAGTTCGAAAAAAAGACTGAAATAACAGTTTTCTTTAAAATTTTATTGGGTAACTTAAACAATTAATAATCCGTGTTTCTACCGCGAACACTAACAACACAAGAACATCGGTTTGGCATACTCAAAATGAGTTCATCCAAATCACGCTGTGGAATGGCCGCCCATGTTCGTTGCAACAACAAAAAAAGGTCTTCTTGCGACTGGATACCCTCCATATTCGGCAGAGCTCTTCTCTGTAGCATATCCCATGCATGCTCAATCGGGTTCAAGTCTGGCGACTGAGCAGGCCAGGGCAGGACATTGATGTTAGCTGCGGCGAGAGTCTGTCTTACAACTCTTACGGTGTGCGGTCGTGCATTATCATGCATTAACTGAAATAAGGGACCGATTTGCACTTGTAGAGGAACGATGACGTCTGATACAATCGTCTCAGCATAAATTTGAGCGTTGAGGTTGCCTCTGATCCAAATCAACTCAGTTCTTCCGCCGATCCAAATACCCGCCCATACCATGATGGTTCCACCACTATAAGGATGGACTTCCTGGCAGGATTTTAATCGCTGTTGGCGTCCAGGGGTTCTCCAGTGTCGTATACGTCTTGTATCCGGTCTCATACCAAAACGAGACTCATCAGAAAAGCACACGAAACGCCATTGTTCTTCTGCCCAATTTCTGTGTTCAAGAGCCCATTGATATCGAATCCTACGATTGTGCATTGCTATAGGTGGTACCCGTAGCGGTCTTCGGGAATGAAGGTTCACTTCATGCAAGCGGTTTCTGACTGTTTGGTCGCTAATTAAGTTCCCTGAAGAGTGATGAAGCCTCACGGCTAACATCATGGCGGTTATTGTTGGAGCTCTTCGAGTTAAGATTTGAATGTATCGGTCTTGTCTCCGTGTGGTGCAGCGATACCGTCCTCCATGGCGCTCAGCCACGGTACCAGTGCTTCGGTAACGTGTCCAAAGTCGACTGATAACACTGACTTGTATTCAGAGCTAAAGCTAGCCACAGTACGTTGCCGGGAACCAGCTTCTATCATTCCCACGGCTCTGAGCATTTCTTCCCTGCTTAAATGACGTCGCCGCTCCATAATAACGTTGGTTTTAATCAGTAGTAGGGAAACAGTAGCACTAATAATGTCTTCAATGCGTTGTATGTTTTTATAGGGAAAATATTGACAGCTTATTTTCATCTTTTACTCGAATTTGATTGAGAGTTCCTGATTCAAATTATGAAATGCACCAAAAAGGATCCATATAAATTTATAAAATCATAAATTTATTACAAAGCCACATCTCAATCTCAAGAAATCCGCATAAAAATGCTTGATCCCTAGACACTTTTGATGTGTGTATATATGAAGAACACCGAAACAGACTCAAAGGTGTAAAAGCGGCCAAATTACTTTTTATTAAATATAACTTACGTACTAAAAGTACAAAATACAAATGACAAATTCTATTAAACAAATCTGAAAAAAATAAAAATGTGTTTTTAGGGTTCCGTACCTCAAAAGGAAAAAACGGAACCCTTATAAGATCACTTTGTTGTCCGTCCGTCCGTCCGTCCGTCCGTCCGTCTGTCAAGACCGTTTTTCTCAGGAACGCGTGGAGGTATCAAACTGGAATTTCTATATGATACTTAGTTCTACTGTCCCTGGAAGCTGTAGAAAAATCAACCTTCTAAGTCAACGCAATCAAAAGATACAGCCACTTAGGCCGCAAATTTCCGCAAATTTTCGAAACTCGCACGGGAATCAAAACCTACAGGGTACTTCCCGTGAACTTAGAATCTTGAAATTTTGTACGAAGTCACGTCTTATAGTACAGATATAGGAAAAATTAATTTTTAGTTTCGTCATATAAAAAAAAGTTATATACCCACAGGTTTGTACGGAACCCTCGGTGCGCGAGTCCAACTCGCACTTGACCGGTTTTTTTCTTCATAGTATTAACACTTCCGCTTCCGCTTCCGCATCCGCATCCGCATCCGCTAAGATTTACTTTTGACATCTGTTTCCGTTTCTGCTTCCGTTAAGACACTTCCGTTGCATCACTACTTCTGATGTCCAGAATGATGTTCGAGATCGACTGTTATTTGTTTCACAAATCTGCTTTTTCAGAACAACCACTGAAAATATTGTTCCGATTGTGATAATTTTTTGCGAATCATCAATTTGGGTTATTCTATTTTTGTGATTTTGTTTATTTTTTTTCGTACAGTCGATCTTAATGGCCTTATTGAAATAAACCATTACGCCATTTGATTGGTTGAAACTAATCTAAGCCCCTAACTAAGCGACCACAACATCTTGAAAAAAAAATTGGTCGTGCGACCAAATTTTCTTACTGTTCGAAGCTTCTACGGAAAAATATCATGGTCGTGGCCGTATAGAGCGCGAAGAGGATGCGCTAGGTAGCCCGCAAAATTAAAATTTTGTTTTATGTTTATTTAGGGCATAGGTCATTATATTTTGTTAAAGATTGGATTGGAGATTATTGGATTTGGATTGTATTCGATTGATTTTTTATATGCAGACTGGGAAGGTCATGAGGTATACGCAGTTTAATTTGCGCGCTACCCTGTATATGCAAATACTCGTATGAGGGTGGTTGCATCCACTCCTATTATATGTCGTGTTGCTTGACAAATACAGTCAGTGTGTTTCCAGCCACCCGGTGTTTCACTTGTCACATACATATCTATCAAATATGATTCGCGAAATCGCGACCGAAATAAATATGGCTTTACAGAGCTATAATCATCAACACAAACCTCTAAGTTCATTTAACCTTTTGAACGCGATTGTCGCCTATATGTGACAAGCAAGCGCGTGTCTTGTACGCCAACGACACAAATATGTGACAAAAAATGCGATGCAGTATAACACGAAATAAACAATAAACTCATTGCTTTTGTGTGTTTTTATTTGTAAACTTTAAATATTTAAGCTCTTGTCTTGTCTCTTTAATAATATTGTTTCTTGATAAAGTTTTAGAATTCCTGTTCTTTTTTAAAGTATTTTTTTGTATGCTGTGAAATTGTGGCTTGGCGTGGAGGGCAAGCGCGCGTGTGTTTATGCTCTGGCGTTCAAAAGGTTAATCTTTTCATGAAATAGTTATTCAATGGCATTAAATGAACTTTGAAATTTTTTTTATAGAAGAAAATTTTAATGTCTCGGGCTACCCAGGCACTTCCCCTAAAGTAATGTCTTGAGTGACGTTCTGTAAAATAGACCTTAGAGTCTCAACAGTCCGCTATAGCGATTAGGCAGCTTTGCAGTCGCGGTTTGCGACCACACCTTCGGATTAGCACGTTTTACAGACTCACAGGTTCATTAATTTCTACGCTCAATTATTTAAGCAAGTATAATGTTATCTGAATAAGTTTACAGACAAAGTTATGACAGTTTTTACACATAACTGTTTAATCTCGGAATATTTATCTATGTACGTGACACTGCAACGGTGTGTAAGTAAGTACCAGGTATCTACATATATTATATTTATGGACAAGCATTACACATCGCTTTTCTATTTTTCTGTGTAAGAGGTAAGATTATCAGTTTTCAGTAACTGGCAAATAGGAAGGGCCTATTTGCTATGGTTGCTTTTTATTAGTGTTTAATGTCCCTACCGATCAAAGGGCTCTCCCATATCTTTCCGTGCAGGTACTCTTTTCGAGACCTCGAACCAGCCATCGGAGTGGGCGTCCAGGTCATCTCGCTACCTCTTTCTGGGCTGGCCTGGGTGGCGGCGTCCATCCTCAGGCACCAATAGGCTTGCAATAGGATTGGTACCAAAAAAAGTAAGATCTGAGAAAATATACGATTCCATAGAATGAGATACATTAACCAAACCAAATTGTGATATCATACTACATGTAAATTTAAAAGAGTATCCATGGAGTTTAATGCTCGTTTTTTTACATAGAGATCCGTTTTAGAACGAGCAATTGGCTTCGTAACTTTTTCTAACTTGATCAACTCTTTGACCAATCAAAAGTGCCTGAAAATAGTTTCATTGATTCATTATAACTACATAGTAGACATATTACAATACAATAGTTTATACAGAAAACAATTTACTCCATTTTATTTTTCTGCCTATATTTATTTCATCTCTTAGAGCTTTACCGTCGTAGCCCCAAAAGCTATAAGATTGATATCTTGGCTCCGAACCAAATGTTCGTAATGTAATTCTGATCCCGTTTACAGCTATACAATATGTTAATGGATGTCAAATATTTATAGCTCGATCTAGAAGAGTATTGAAAGGGTAGTAAACATCCACTCAAGTTATAATACGAGTTGTATGTTTAGTATGTTTACATGAGTAATCTATCCAATGATCTGTGATAACAGGAAAGAATTTGGAGGGTTAACAGGCCTTGTACTTAGACTCCGCGTCTCTTAAACCGGCACAGCTTGATTTGTAATAAGTATTATAGAAATCAAGATGTAAAAAAAACTACGTAAAAGCGACGGGGTCTACAGGGACCCCATCAATGCAAAATAGGTACTTAACTTACCATACTTACTTAAAACTCTACCAGTCGAGAGCCCAAGCGGCACTCAAGGAATACCTTATATGGCGAGACTGTGGTTTGCCAAGAATTTTCTTGGTGTTCTTGTTTTGGTTAGTTTTCTTGGTTTTTTTTTAGTTATATTTATAACCAAAAAATATCTCGTGGGGTCTACTCAGATCCCACCCGTGTAGGTAAAGTTTAATTATATTTTAGTTCTGATTCCGACTTAAGTTTGAAGATGATCGAGACAGAATTAACACTAAACGCACTAAGAGATTTGTAATGTAAGGATTCTAGAACAACTCTGAATTTTATAAAACTTTTTTGCTTCTTCAGGGCTGTCTAATATTCTTGAGTCTTAGCCTAAGATTAACTAACTCATTACTTCTCTTCTTAATAAAATGAATCGTAGTTTTAGCAAATTAGCGTTCCAATTTTTTTATTAAAATACCTAATTATTTGATATAAGCAAAACCTTGGATCACGTAGAATTTTCAAATTCGTCTAAAATTTTGCCTAGCTTTGACGTAGCGTTGGAAAAGTAGTAACCACTTTTATTTCTTTTCACAGTATTAAATCACACCTTCCCTTTTGCATCTCTAGTCTCACCAGCATAGCCTAGACTTTTCCGAGCTATGTTGGGGTCGGCTTCCAATCTAACCGGATGCAGCTGAATTATATTTTACATGCAGCGACTGCCTATCTGGCCTCCACAACAAAGTTGTACTGGGTGATTTGATACCCGTTCCTTGGTAAGACTGGTTACCAGACTTTCAGGTCACTGACTACCTGTAACAACTGTCAAAGATCTACAAATGACAGCCGGGACCAATGGCTTAACGTGCTTTCTGAGGTATAGTGTCACATCTCTGGTCTCTTCACTGAAAATCAAATCCCTAGCCCTAATATACTAGTTTGGGGGCTCACCATTAACTAATACTACCTTTGTAATCTAGCGTGTCTTTGTGTCCTACGGGGTGGAAGGGAAACCGACGCGAAAACGGTAACCACGTACTCAGTACGTCATTCTGAACACCCCCACATGGAAATTTTTCATCGGCATTTAAAATGTACTGAGTATGTGGTCTCCGTTTTCGCGTCGGCGTCTCTTCCACCCTTTATTTTAAGCCACATATTTGTTTCACCAGTAACGTACTTGTATTACCTAGAAAGTAAGCATTTGTTTACACTATCATTTACATTGAAAACGGGATCTTTATCATTTTTAATATATATTTTTTTTTTGTTACCGATATTACGACGCTGTTGCAAGCACCATGAAAACGGATAAACTGTAACTGAACTCAAAACGGATACCAAACATGGTAGCTACATATCGTTTGTTTGCAACAATAATGACATAACTCGAAAAATAAGAAATACAGGACAGCTTTTTTGTAAGTTCTAAAAATATTTTCAGTATATTGCCAATTTTTTTTTTTGCATAAAGAAACTTTTCATCAAAAGATTAAAGGTTTATTTTACGTATTTCGTTACTTAATGTTATACTTGCTTTCCTTAATTTTATATTCAATTACAAACAAAATCGAAAAATCAAAATTTTTGAGTTATGTCATCCTTGTCGCAAACGAGTGATATCATGTCTTCAGTGTTATTTTTTTATTTCTATCTATATTGTAGTCGGTACCTGAGTACATTAACGAATGCAGTCGTTTGCATAGCAGCTTATAATTCATTATGCATTCGACGCCTCCACAACTCTGCATATTTTTCGTACCACAAAGGAATGCTTAGCTAGATGGAGCGGGACTCCGATGACAATCACAGCGCGAGAGAGTCCTTAAAATTATATTATATTATATTATTATATTGTTATAGAGTTCACTTTATAATCTATTTCTGTGGAAGTTTTCTGTAGGTTTATTGTAGAATAATGCCATAGATTAACTACCCGAAAGTTAAGATTTTACTTAAAATATAGGTAGTAGTTTCTTCTCAATATCTAACTTATTAGAATGATTCATGATTCGCAATCGAAGTCTTTAAGAAAACCTATGCAAATCTTTAGTTGTTTTTTATTTTATTTTATCCTTGATCGGAATCCCTGAAACTTTTAAGTAATTGAATAAGAGCCAATTGCGTCTCGTTCTATCGGTTTCTGATATAAAAATTAACAGTCATGTTTAATGTCTTCATATTTTTCAAGCGAAAAAAGCAAAACTGAAATTGAACGACAATAAATTGTGCCTGACATCTGCTTCTACTGAATCGAAATGATCACACAGTCAAATAAGGTCCTTCATTTGATCATTTTAAATCACAAATTTTACCATAAGAAATGCCTGTAAAACTCCTCCAAAATAGTCACCAGAAATAAAATGGGATGTTATCGGAAAGGAAAAAAAAATGGATTTACCAGAGGGGCAAGTATCATGTTTCACCGAAGACCAACTTCACGTTATTAGCTGTTTACGCCTCTTCGAAACAGAAAACATACACCAAAACTTGCTAATTATATCTCTATATGCTCATGTTTAATTTTTGGAAAACACAATGGTGGAGCTGCCCCGGCTTTGTTTCAAATTCGCAACGCCTGGGGCCATATCCACCGCACATACACAAATGAACAGAAAACAAACAGAACTTGGTTTATTTGTTGATATTTTCGTATATTTCTTTGCTCCTTTATTCTATTGAGATGAAAACATCGTTTTGTTAATGATAAAAAAGGTAATTTTGCGAAAAGGTTGTTTTGCAGATATGTTAACGAATAATGAAACTGGCACACATAACTATTGTTTTCGAGGAAAAATAATGTGGTTTGAAAAAGGAACGAAAAAATATTCTAGGATCAATTAATTTTAGAACTTGGATGTGAGTAGCTGGGAATAACAGGATCAGAGTTAGAAAGAAAGAAAGAAAAAGTATAAGTGTGTAGTAGTGAGTTATAGCAAGGATATGGCTTGCGATTGGACTGGCCTATAACCAGCAGAGGAGGGCTACTGATAACGGCCGTTGAATCGTCGTTGTCCTCGTGGATTGGAAATCGCAGTTATTTCATCATCAACTTCCTGCCCTTGTTCCATTCTACTTGGGGTCGGTGCAGCACGTTTTTTTTCTTCCATTCTTCCGTGTCCTTTCTCTTTCATATCACTCATCATACAATCCATCCGTTTTTGTCCTTCATCTCTCTCTCCATCCATACAGGTACTTAAATTGTTGTTAATTATTTCGTTACCATCTTGAGGATACTGACTTGTCCTAGAAACAAAAAATCGAAAACTGACAGGCAACAACCAGTTTAGGCCCGCGCGGTGGATTATCGTCCAATCCTTATTGCACAGAATTTGTAAAAAGAAACGGGCATTTGACAAAACCTGCATGAGGCTGGCGCACAGGACCGGGGAGACTGGCACTTGAAGAGAGAGGCCTATACCCATCAGTGGTTGAATTAAGGCTGCGGATGATGAAGATGATAAACGGGCATCTTGAAAATTTTCGCCTAGGCAACAACTAAACTTGTATACTTATTACATGTACTTCCCCAGTCCGACCTTAGTCTATATTATCGTAGTAACCCACTACCTTAACCAATATCAAACGCCTGGGAAACTAAGCATCTGTGCAAGGTTATTTTCTTTTATTTCCTATGTATGTATTTGTCAACTTGGGTTTTATACGGGTTGGAATACGCGCGAAAACGGAAACCACGTACTTTTGTCACACAAATTTTTCGTCGGTTATTAGAAAAAAACTGCTGTTTCCTACAAAAGTGCAATACCTACACTGTCAAAATGTATGGAACAACTGTTCTTTTTTATATAACCGATGAGAAATTTCTATGTGGAGGGGTTTAGAAAGATGTACTGAATACGTGGTAATTGTTTAGTGTCCCTGTCCCTACCACCCCGTATATAAGTAAATTTGAATACATATGTTACACGTGCCAGACTGAAAGCCACGGTCAAAGACATTTTAATGATATGCTTACGATCAAGGTTCGAAATTACCAAGATAATTATTTCCTTTGATAAATTATCATGATAACTATCCAAACTGTTTCGAAATTTCATCTTTTAAATTTTTGTCTCAAGCCGCTTTTTTGCTTTAACGCCCTCGAATTAACTGCAAGTCCAGTTACGTCTTAATTTTTCGTAACTATTACTCTGGGCCGAGGACCAGAGTGATAGTGAAATAGTAACCATCAAAAATAATACACAAATGTCCTAAAAAACTTGATTGTTGATTAATTACACAATATTATTACACAATGTCTCGTGAAGTCTACACTTGAAGCGTTTGGATACGCGCTGATGCGGGAAATCGCGTTCGGATACACGTGAAGTGACATTAAGAACATGCTTTTTGTTATTATCAAGGTATATTTATCACGATAATTATCACTTCGATCCTACTTGCGAGAGCAAACTGGGTTCTGTCGGTATAAGTGTAACGTGTCAAACTTGGCACTTATGTTATTTTGCTTTAAAGTGTCACTGAGACAGATCACATAAAGTTCGAGTGAATCGGTTCCTTCTAGGCGCGCGTGCTCCACCCTAGGCCGCGTCAGTCATCGCTTCACATCAGGCGAGTTGGGCCGTACGTAAACCTATTTATTGTAAAAAAAAAACCTTTTTTCTGTGAAATTTCTTGTGTTACCTTCCCTAATTAAAGTATCAATATTTTAGGCCGCGGTATCCTTTACCAGGATTCCTTTGTTTTTGGAGGAGAAACATGTAGGTAAGTCGTACTGCATTTAGTAGACATTTAGCCTAAAAGCCTGACTAAGTCCAAAGTCGTATAAGAACGTCCTAACATTAACATTAGAACCGACCGCAATAATTAAAAGTCTCCTATGGGAATACTGCCGCACCGATTTTACTTGGAAAATAATTCACGTGAATAGCATTGCTTTTTTAGATTAATTGAACCCATGGGATAGGGGCGTGGTCTCTCTTGGTGTTTTTGTTCAAATTCATTTTTCATCTGTGTTGCTGCTAAGCGCATTTTTGCCCTGTTTTGTCTTTCAGTTGACTAAATGGTAAAGTAAAATGTAAAGTCATGAATTCATGATACACAACATGAACATGATTCATGTTCTAAAAACCTAAAAAGAAGGGGTATTCACTTGAAATTATTGCAGTCTCATGCTATTTTGATTTTAATGGCATTTTACATATGAATGTTAAAATTGACTTACAACGTTTTAAGAGTGTTTTAGACACTATCTCCTAAAAACTGAGTACAGGTAGGGCCCCAATACCATCAGTTACTTCGAAAATTGACTTGTTCTCTAATACAATCTTATAACATCTCTGACTAAACAAAAGGCTCTGTGGAGCTACAGGACTCTGACCAACCACAGCCGAAAACTGTGTTTAGCCTGTAATCCCGAAGTTAGGCAGAAGAATATCTATTGTACACACATATTTAACCAGTTATATTAAGACCCATAGGGGGTAAGCCCATCAACCATCCATCAACCGGATACTAAACCAGGTGTAGGACTGTTCTAATTCCTGATAGAAAAACCCAACAACTCTTTTAAACCGTTGTTTAGGTTGAATTTAGTCACATCACATGCTAGGTTCTTACGTTATTATTGAATCATCTTCCTGCCCTTGTCCCATTCTACTCGGGGTCGGCGCAACACGTTTTCTTCTTGTATTCTCCCCTGTCAGATGTCACGGCATCATTTACTCCTTTCTCTTACATATCATTCCTCACGTAATCCAGCCATCTTTTCTTTGGCCTTCCTCTCCCTCTCCATCAACATTTATATCCATCACTCTTTTAGTAACATGCGTTTCATCGCTCCTTATTACATGTCCATACCAAGATAGACGACTTCCTTTCAATTTTTCTGTAACAGGCACCACTTTCAAACTTCCTCTAATATACTCATTGCTTACTTTATCCATTCTTGTTACTCCACACATCCATCTCAACATTCTCATCTCCGCTACATGCAATCGTTTTTCATTCATCTTCACAGCCCAGCATTCTAATCCATACAGTACGACAGGCCTAATCACGGATTTGTATATTTTCTCCTTTAACTTGAGGGGCATCCGTGGGTGGCAAGTTGTTCCAATGACCTGTCGCCATTTCATCCATCCTGAGTTGATCCGATATGTTACATCCCGGTCTACTTCGCCATAACCTTGGACAAGCGACCTGAGGTACCGAAAGTCGGAGCAGATCGGTATAATTGATTGTTAAACAAATACTACGCATGACATGCTGGTGTCAAAATTACCGTTCTTTCGTTGAATCAATAGAAACTGCATATTAAACACTTAAGGAAATTGGATCAATGGCATGTTATGGCACCACATTCTCGGTTTATAGTGCTATTGTATTCTGCAGACGTATCAAGTAGCAACCAATAGCTACTCCATCAAAAAAATAATGAAAACCAAAGAGGTTTTAATACTTAAAGTTTGCTTACACCAAAAATCACCAAAATTACGTCACTGTGATCTTCAAACGACTGATTGAAATAGAACGATATCTATCATCCATCTATGACAAATAAATAAAATCAAAGTGTCTATTTTTAATATCAAAATAACAGCTTCTTACTGAATGCATAATGAAAAAAAATATGGTACTTGTAACAAAACATTTTTTTTTATTTTTTTTGTCTTCCTGTTTGTTCCGGCTAATCTCTGAAAAGATTGGACTGATTTTGACAAGACTTTTACTGGCAAATAGCTGATGTTTAAAGGAGTAACTCAGGCTACTTTTATTTTAGAAAAAGGATTAAGGTTCCGTGCAAGGAAATTAAAACCCTTGAAATTGTCAATAAAATCCGATCAAAATAGGGAAGTAAGTAATATTTTTATAACGATTTCACGTGAACGAAGATCGCGGGCAACAGCTACTTTTAAATAGAAACGGTTAAAGCTAAACGTATTTAGTTATTAGTGCAAGTAGGCCTAAAAGTTTTAAACCTCTTTGGTTTTCAATGTATTTTTTTTTTAATTTTAATAGCTTTGTTACAAATATACAAATGAGTGACAACACAACTTGCTTTTAACAATTATTATGGTAACAGATAAATGAGAATATTTAAATTTAGATATTTTCCTGTATATGATAGCGGTATTTGAACATTAATTAGTATGTCCTTAATATCGACGCGTACACATAAGTTCTGGTTGACCACACCCACTTTTGACAACTTATGTGTGTAAACCAAGTGTAAACTTACGCATGCTACTGCTATGGATATCCGTTTCCGTCTAATGATGACAATGACGAATAAAGATGCTTAGTCATGTGAGAAAAAATCATTTTTCAGTGCTATAATGGACCAAGTGCTTACTGACGTCCATTCCAAGTCTCGCATATAGTCTGATGACAGCAAAACACGCTTTACAATGTACAAACATAATTATACACATATTATATTGCTGCATAGGAAAAAGTACACAGTTTCAGAGCGTAACATACAGCAACCCTTAAACAACTAAAATTAAATAATATTTAATAAAATTGAATAAATTAAATAAACCTTCTACCATTAATTCCAATATTTCCAATACCCATTTCAAGTATTTGTCGCCTCACAACACACCACTTTAACGGGATAGCTGCAAAACAAAAACAATTGGACTGCTCATTAAAACACCCCATTTTGCATAACTACAGTACGACCACTTTAAGTTTGCAGTTCAAGGTGGCGCTGCTTGTCAAGAATAACTGCATCGATATGTCAAACTTGGTACATTTATTTTAGTTCTGTTTTTTTTCGCCTGCACAGATAAGGTGGTTGAAGTGTAACGTATCTGAGACGTAAACAAAAATATATTATTTACTTCTGCCAAAGTTATGAGTGACGTAAATCGGAGCCATTGAACTCAAAAAGTGTTGTGACTGGACATGTACAAATGAGAAAAATGTTAAAGAAGGTTTACTTGGAAAATGAGCAAAAAGCACTCGCCAGTTGACTATTCCCGTCTGGTTAGTCGCAGACACTTCATCTGGAATTCTGGATGGAAAGAAGATTGCAGGTTATGACTAACCGGCAAAAATCTCATGGTGTTCCGGTTCCTCCTAATACCATGACTCGGGACTGCTGGATAAAGTTACTTACACATCCACAGAACCTTGTCGCAGTCTACTTCTTCAACAGTCTACGGCACTCCTTTACTTAACATAGACTTCTCTTTACGCACGCCATTCATCTCATTTCTCGAAAACTCAATTTCATCTGCACCAGCCACCCTGCGAACATGGTCGCACTACCTAGCCTGCGGCGTCCTACCTTATTTTTGCCGCAGTCTACTGCCTGCTCTGGAAAAGGATGGTAATTGATTAGTGTATAACCTTCTATCCTAGAGTCAAGATCTGATGTGGAGAGAGACACTTAATAAGGTGATCTTATACATTCTATTTCGCTAGATCACTGTTCTTCTCACTTGGTGACCTTTTTAGTTTTCCGTGATCGAAAGCCGTAGTGCTGTGCCAATCACAGGAGCTAAGCAATATTCTTGTTCTGTTTGAACTACGTATTAGCATATTCATTACACCACATTGTTATCATTATCAAATCTTAAAACCAAACAAAATAATAATAAAACTACCTCATCTATTGACTTCGAACAGGCCCTAATACATCTTAGAAAAAATAACATTGCTAAGCTGCTGTTCTGTAACGACCCGGACGGTATTATACAGAGTGGCGCCGACAATACGAAAATATTATAAATGAAAACACTGGTAATAGTAGTTCATAGGAATATTTTTAAACTATCAAAAAAACCCAAGCATCGAAATTATTATTTTTTTCAATCTAACTACATACGAGTATCATAAAACTGTTAACGAAATACAACACCATTTATAAATATTGGTTTACTAACCTTAGGTATAATTTGCACAAATTCGCATCTGTAAATAACATTTAAGGAACGAACAAACGCAAAGGTTTTTGAAATAGCGAGTTGGCAACATGTGTTTAGTGTTTATACCGATGCGGGGGTCGTTAACCTGTTAGTGCTAGCCTATTAATCCACATCATTTAGAAAACTCCGAATATGAAAAATAATATCCTGTGACTAAACTACTGGATATATTCGAATGAATTTTTGCAAGTAGACTGGGAACGTCAGGAGGTATACGCAGTTTAATTTACTGTCGTATTTTCGGCGCCACCCTGTGTAAACTGACTGAATCCATAAATCACAGCACTGTTATCAAATTAATACCCAATAGCAAGCGTAACATTAAATTCCGGATAACCACTGCTATACTAAGATGCATTAAGAATCACAATAAACTTCAAAAATAAACCTGCAATGATCCTTTTAATGAAGTTTTAAAATTAACTTATCGGCGGTACCGCAACTATTGAAATAACCAATTAAAAAGGAATTTTGAAATGGAACTACTTGCAAAATCTGTCACAAACAGTAAATTATTGTGGAAAAATAATAGAAGTTGTTCCAATCATAGCCCACTTAACTAACCTCTGTTTCACAAAGGGTATCTTCCCTGCATCTCTTAAGCAATCAATCATTATTCCGATTCAAAAAATTCGTCGCGTTCGACGCGTCAAAAAACAAAAAATTCGTCCAATAAGGAATAGTGCCGATTGATTGATCCAAAAATAGGCCAGCCCTCTGGTCACGAGAACCGCTTGGCGATGTCCCGAAAGAATAAGTGCGCACTCGGACCCCATGGTCCTAGTGTTTGAACCCCAAAGGGCTCAAACACATAGCTACTAATGAGATTATTGTATTTGCGCCGTTTGAGGTTTTCAGCACCTGCAGCAGCCGCCCCAGCACAGCCCGCCGTGTTAGGAAGATGGGATCGCGCAAGGGTGTCGACACATGTTGCATCCCACACCAAAGGCCGACCCAACTTCCAAGGCATTATGGTCATACCGTCTGGTCTCTTCCCATCGTCGCGTGCTAAGCCATTGGGTTCTAAAACGGCTGGCACCCCGGTGGTGGCAAGAGCACGACGGATGAAGTCATTAATGCTGGCGTGCCTTGCTATCCGACCTGCACTCCTACTGCACGAAAGGCCATGGTGTCCGAGGCAGCCGACTACTTCGCCACATGCGAGGACAGCCCAAACGTAGGCAAGTAGCGATTCTATACGTGGTGTCACCCAGCATAGTGCCTATGTTGGGTGATGGTAGTGCCTGAAGCCAGAGGCCCAAATCCCATTCGCCCACTGCCAGCAGGTTAATATTAATAAGTTATGGAAGAGTGGAGTCTCCTACCACAGACTTTAGACGCCTAAAAGGCAACTCCAATCACTAGTTTGTAAGAAAAACTTGGCAAAAACAATAAATCCTTTGTCATTTTCATTCGGTTTGGTCGATGAATCTTCGGCAAACATATCTGTTTTGTGCCACAAATTAGCGAGGATTACAGAATTGAGGTATGTGCGCAATAAATAACAACAGATGTAGCGTTTGAGCCAACAAAATTTTGGCAGTCATCAATGTACAAACTTTAAACTCGCAAAGAAATATATTTTTATAGTTTTGGCTCCTTTTTCGATAATTTTCGCAATGCAATATTTTAGGTGTCACCAACCAAGCAGCATGTCATTTTGTCATGTAGTCTCCTATGCTTTTGGTTAACTTAACTTTAGAACTTTCCCTGAGGAAAAAGGGGCGAAAAAAAATTTTTTTGGCCTTCCCTTAGAAAATATCGTATCGGCTGACGCAACTAGTATGAAGAGTACGTTTTTTTTATTTATTGAACGGTGCTGATTGTGGGCTTTATTAATTTATTATAACTAAAATAATACCAATGTATTACTGTCCCATTGCTGGACAAATTGCTGCTCATGTAGCATAGACATCTTAATAAATTTTTGTTGAAAATATTCGTTCCATTTTCAAATTCTTGACTTGGTTGGATGTTACCATTTTATAGATTACTAGCGACCCGCCCCGGCTTCGCGGGTGCTATACTATTTTACAAGAGGAAGGTAAACCTTCCTCTATTCCTCTTCTCCGTATATATATATAATTATATATATATATATATATATATAAACCTTCCTCTTGAATCACTCTATCTATTAAAAAAAACCGCATCAAAATCCCTTGCGTAGTTTTAAAGATCTATGCATACACAGGGACAGATAGACAGCGGGAAGCGACTTTGTTTTATACTATGTAGTGATAAATAAACTGAATAACACATAGAAACTTTTTCAAAACATTTAAATTACATTGACAAGAAAGTATAAAATCTTTATATTTTCATCGACTTATCCCATCTCTATCTGCAAAGCGGATGAAGGAATCCACTTTCCTCGCTACTACGTAAAAAGCGGATAAGGATTAATATGTGTATCTGTGTGAATTCTTAGTGATATCGACGACAAATCCGTACGAACATATATAAATACATTGTGCCTGTCTATAACTATGTATGACAACAATATTGTTACTAGCTGGGTATAGGGTAAATTAAAACACTGCCAATTAAACACTTAATAACTTCAAAACACTTATTTCAAAATCACAAATTCACCACTGATTTAATAATTTATAAGTTATTAACAATTTATTATGATAATAAAATTAAATTGAATAAAAATAAATATTTTATATTTGCATAATCACTTATACATCGCAATTTTACTTCACTTCGATTCGCTTCCTTGTGCAGCCAAAATCAGACTGACCACTCCCGCGAACCCGACGGGTATTTATGTGCCGAGTTCTAGACCCATTCTTCGAGAAATTTGTAGGAATTTGAATTTTTAGAAATTTGAGAACATTTTAGGATTATTCTCGAATCTTCTAGATAGTTCCATGGTGGAACATTCTAGACTCAAGCGTAATCTTGAATGTTCTCGTAAAGCAGCCGACACGACGTAACAATATAATCAGGCAGCAGTGAGTGGGAGTGAGATGTAATCCACCTCGCCTGGCCCACTGTGGATTGATGGATGCCACATGTCTTCGTGTTTTTGGGACAGGTTTCTAGGGTATGTCGTTTGCCTCACTATGCATAGGTAATTAATAAGATATGTAAAGGATTCAGAAGTTTGTAAAAAAATATCCATAATTAATGTAGGTACATTGTACATGTTTAGGGTGAGCTACTAAATAATATAGATCTATAATGTTGTCGACCCATAGCTCTTTAATATTAAAACAGTTATTATGTGTTTAACATGACGCAAATTATATGTTACAATTAAGCTATTCATTATAAAAGTTCCTACGCATAAACCTGCCTACGCATGTTTTAATATCAACGATAAAAAAATAGACATTGAAATAAAGATATAGTTTTCAGAGAAACCGTCAGATTATGCAAAGACATTACAACATTCTGCCAACTATCTAACGAGTAGTGGGCGAAGTTCGTAACCTGTAAGTTATTTGCCGAACAAGCATAGATTGAAACAGGATAACTATTTACAAGTTATTTTTTCTAAGAATAATAAAGGCAAAACTTGCAATAAAGGCAAAAGAACAGTCACCTAGATTGTATACCTACCTAGTGTTAATCAAACCCAAAGGAAAACACCTTCAGGGAACCAGCATGTTCTAGAACCAAAAATTTTAATACTTGTTCAACCAACTCGTTGATCGACTGGTCGCAAGCGGGACTGCTGAGCATGAGGTTATTGGGTTTTTTCATAAGGAATTTCTCAGTAGCAGCTACAGATTTGTGCCCGGTTGATGGCAATAGACTCGCCCCCTATTACATGGGGCTTAAACATAACTGGCAAAATGTGGGTGTACTAATAGGTACAAATCTGCCTAAACCTTCGAGGATTGCAGGCTTGTTGTTCAACCAACCCGCGTAGTCCACTCCCTCGCACAGAAAAGGTGGCTGTATCCCAACTGTGGGAACTTTCCTTGATCATGCTGACGCTTATAACCTAGACAGGTCAAACTTGCAATTAAAGTCAAAGACTAGCCACCTTGTGTATCTAGCCTTGATAAAACCGTTAATAGGTACATTATGGTTATTTAAGGTTCATCAAACAACCTTATTGCCCTAACCCCGAAGGTGATAATGTCAACCATTATTGATTTGTTACTTAAAATATCTGTCTTGTCTTTTCGTTAATTTTAGTGACCGCCCATTTATAGGTAAGCCTGAAAATGACCACTGTTCGACCTCTAAGAATATTTCAGTTAATAACTGTCCCAGAACAGGGTAAAGGCCTCTTCAAACTTGACATTTAAAGATTCAGAATGAAAATTCTCAAGCCGGTCTTTTCTACTACAAACTTTGTTGTTTTCTTGGATTGTCTTGTATAATAAAATACGGGGTGGAAGGGACACCGATGCGAAAACGGAAACCACATACTCAGTACATCATTCTGAACCCCCCCTCATAGAAATTTTTCGTCGAGTCTATTGTCCCGAAAGACTCTGGCGACCATGCAGGGAACAAAAGGCGCAGTGTGAGTAAACCTCTCCACAAGACAGGTCCATCGGTTTGCGGCTCATCAGCTGTTGATGGTCGTGGCAATCCGCTGCTTAGTTGCTATGTGAGAGGTACAGCTCTGGTCGATGTGGCAACGCCTGGGAAGACCTATGTCAAGGAATGGACGTTTTTGGGCGAAGTTATGGTGAAGAAGCCTGAATCTCAGCAAAATCTTTGCTTAACAAATTAGTAAGCACCGAAATTAAGATCTCTCTAAACTGTATTATAAAACGCTTACAAAAAATACGTTTCTACAAATATTTGTGCACATTATAATTATATTACATGTAGGCAAATGCCGAGACAGTTTGCTTTCCACGATCCACCGTTATCAGAGATCTGAGTTGACAAGATAACCCTGAGAGTAGCTGAGAATGCCGCGCTCTGAATTAAGTGCTACGTAATACTGATCATTTGAAGCTGATTATGAAATTGAGAAAGATTCCAAATTTTTGGTGAAAATTTGGTAATTTTAGAAAAAAAAATAGGATAAGTATACGCATAGCATAATAGGAATAAACTAGTTCCCGTGAGAAGAAGTGAGCTATAAAATCCAAGACCCCAGAGTAAACACCGTGTTTAGTTACAAAATAAGTTGCGGTGATTTCCGCCTCTTTTGAATGGCAACGGGGGTCAGTCCCCTCGAGGGAAGCCAGTACTCGCCAAGCTGGTCTAAATTGGCGGTCATTCAGATGTGCCTAACCCATAAATAACGCACAACTGAAGAGAAACATCCCTATTATTCTTCTTTTGAAATTATAAGGACCCCGTTTTTTCCAGCACCCTGTAGACAGGTAAGTATTTATCCTGAATTAGGTACTTGAATTATTTTTAAGAAGGCGCGTCGACCCTTACACCTCAGTTTCGCTGGCTAGGAATCCGACAGAATGGAGAGTTGTGTCCTGTCTTCCAGACAAAGGGCATCCATGACGATTTCCGCTCGAAAAACGCACTAAGTCCGCCTATGTACAATATTTGTCTACTTGTGTATAAGGTTTGACACAACAAAAACTTCATTACAAGAAACAAATAAAACTGACGTCTATTTACAAGTACTAGCTACGATTTTATCAAAACCCTACATCATGGTGTAATGCGAGTAGAACATAACAGTAATCGTAGATTAACCGATAGCGCCGATAACGCGTGATCAAATCTTTACTGACGTTAACAGACTACGTGATACTCAAATGAAACGTACGTATGTGTTAATAACCTAAGTTGACGTCACAATGTCATAGTATAGAAGTGAGATAATACAGGTACCTGTGAAGGTTTAGAGATAGGAGTTATATTTTGATAAGGAACTTTTATCATGTGGAAATCCTCGGTTTGCTCTCGGCTTGCTTTCAACACCGGCACCATTCTTTAGCTCAGCTTTATTTCCCGCTGTCGTAAAACTATTATTATTTTAAAGTGCAAAATAGAGACATGAACATGGAACTGGCTTAGCATGGGCTAAGTAACTTGTATAGATCGCGGCGTCACGGCATTCTAGGTCATTCATCATTCTACTGCCCTTATCCATATTTATTTGGGGTCGGCGCTGCGTGTCTTCTTCTTCCATACTTCTCTGTTACTTGTCATCTCATCAAATACCTCCTTTCTTGCCATATCATCCTTCACACAGTCCATCCATCTTTTCTTTGGTCTTCCTTCGGAACGACGGAAAGTTTGACAAAACTTTCCTCACGACATTTACTCCATTCCTCCGCACCATGTGGTGCATATGATACCAAGCCAACCGATTACCACACAACTTCAATACCATACAGTAATTATTCGTCAGTATGTTTTTTTTGGATTTTATCTTGCAAAATAATCAGTTGCGCAGGTCAATTATTTAATTCTATAAATAGAAGCAAACGCCGCTGTACACCAATGTGTAGATTATATCGGCGAAATAAAGTTAAATAAAACCATTCCCGTTGTCTGATGTACGTCACGTGCATATTTAGCGGTACATAGTTGTTTTTATCAAATTCATTGACGCACTATTTTCCTCAGATAGCGAGTTTGCTCCATGTAAAATACTGGTATTCAGCTGCATCCGGTTAGACTGGGAGCCGATCACGTAATTGGGATAAAAGCAGGCAGATGATGAATCATCATCTGCCTGCTTTTCATCATCATTGATGATCATTGAAGCAATCTTTAGTACAGGCAGTTAGTTTGCTCTATGTCAGCTGCATCAGGTCAGACTGGAAGCCGACCGCAGTATAGTTGGGAAAAGGTAGATAGATGATGATGATGATTGACAAACTCTTTTCACCCACTAATCCCTAGAAACTTTAGTGTTCTGTTGCGTCTTCAGTCAGTCAGGATTCTGCACGTGTTGCACTTCATCCTATCTCATTATTAAAAATAGAAATTCTAATAATAGTCCTCCTGACTGTTTTTGGTCATGGCGGCCAATCTTAGCGGAGATTAGCCACTACTGACAAAATAAACAAGGTATTAACAAAGGTATTTCCATTGTTTCTATTATCCTAGTTTAGTCACCCCCGGTAGATTAGAGGTCTGACTCTTCGAAGCGTTCTATCTGGCAAGTATTTTTTAAATGTAGTGTGCGTCTCCACGGCGCCCGTGATTCTTTTATTGTTATACATACATCTTTTTATTTTTAATAGGAGAACACACACACACGTCTATTTTTTGCTCTTTTATTATTCCTTACATTGGATCCTATAAACACCCCCTGGCAGGTTACATTTGGAGATTAGCCATCGACGCGGGAGATATTATAGGGCACAAGTGTGTGTGTGTCTGTTCCTTTACTCTCATGGTCCGATGGGACGGCCCCACACGGCCGGTGGAAGATCAGGCGCAGGACCAACGGTTGACCAGCGGCTGGTTGACTGCCTGCTTGGTCTCATGGCCGCAACCGCGACTGCTTATAGAAATTATAATAAAGTGCTCTAGGAATCGTTTGGCGATCAAATGACGCTGTCATGCAGTGGGTCGCTGTTGGTAAACATTTGTGAAATTATGCTGTGACATGTACCCATTGAAAATACAGCTGTTTTCTGTAATGATATTTAAATTCAGGCTTCTCTGGTCATTTCGTCGAGGTATCTATATTCTATCCCATTAATAATGATTCCTTCATGTTTTTTTCCGGTCGTATCGCTCCATCTAACTGTTAGTACGAGAAGAGCTCTTTTGATTCGGTAGTTTGACATTAATTTGTAATCAGTGGTCATTTAATGCGAAATTAATGTGAATAAAAGTATGACTTTTCATGAAATGCTATCATAATATCAATGAATATTTAATCACAAGCCTCGTTAATTTCATTTTAGTTCGTTATTCGATAAGATAACAATTCTATAAAAGTAGTAATTTAATGTAAATTAAACCGTTGTTGCGGTAACTGTACCGAGGCCGTAGCTGTAATTAATTTCATTTTCTGTAATTATTTCATTCGTTCGCTCACTCACTCGTTCGTACTTCATTCGATTGTTCGCTGCCTATTTGTTGTTTCCGCTCATCAGTTTATTTATGGTTGAAAACGTCTACTCTATTATTTGTTTGATACAGATGGACCAACTCTATTCGAATTCGGTTTTGTTTTGTGTAACATCACTACATAATATAAATATATTAATTGGCACTTACTTATTATTTTTTTAGTTGAATTTGTAAGTCTCGCTTATCTAAGCTATATGTATAACTTATCTTTAACACCTCAATGTAGGTACCATATTTCACGCAAATAAAGATTATTCTATTATATTATATTCTATTAATAACCGGTACGAACAGCTTGTGAATCGGCTGTTAACTTGACTCTGACAGATATTTCAGTAAATTTATCTGTCACAAGTCCGGTGCCCGCAGCAGATCCGTGATCTGTCCATACTGGTTTGACTATAATATCTTCTTTACCATATTATCGATCTTCATATATCATACATGAGAAAGTTTAGATGGATGCTTGTCCACGTGTGAATCACGCCAGAGAGGCTGAACGGATCTGGATGAATTTAAGAGATGAGTGATGAATTTAACAGAGATAGATTACAGTCTGGAATAGCACATAAGCTACTTTTTTTTCTCACCCATTCACTTCAAAATTTCCACGCGAACGAAGTCGCGGGCAACATCTAGTGAGTAATCTAATAATTATGTTAGCAAAAATCTATACAACCATCAGAAAAAAAAAATGTTGATAGGTTTACAAACAATAGAATAATTTTGAATTTAAATGAGTCTAGATTCTTTTTTACCAGCCAGACTTATTACTATAACTAGTTTTACAAAAAAATATAGTATGATTATGCAAAAAGTTCCGAACACTATATTTTTTGTATTTATTTTAATGTTGTAGTTACAAAAGAAATATTGTGAGGCCAGATAGGTAAACAAATCAGCACGAATAAATAAGTTTCATGTTCTATTCACAATGTAAATAAGGCTCGTATTTTATATTGGCAAAATCGATATGCATATGAAACCTGAACAGTCTGTTCACATGCAATCGAGTCTATTATGATACCGATTCCAATACCGATCACCATTTTGTTCCAAAACTGTTTTGTATTTCGAATGAAAATGAATAAAAGCGCTTTAAAAATAGAAAGTGAACGTTTTTTTTTGTTTTGTGTTTCTATTGAACTTTTCTTTGACGTGAAAACGGTAATTCTGATCAGAAATGAATCAGTCATATTTATTGAACATTTGAAAAACTTACTGGAAAAAGTAACGAAAACTTGATTATTTGATTATGGTTAAATGTAAAAAATCCACGGTTAATTTGAAAATAACTCTGCCCTCATTAAAAAACACCTGAAAGTCAAAACTAAACAACTAATAACTACTTTAACCATTTTATCCTATTTTAACCGAATTCTTCAAAAAGCATACTCTTTGGTGCAGTGGTCACAAGCGCGATTGCTGGTCCTGGGTTCGGTGTCCAGGTCGGTCAAACGGTCATTGAGTTTTTCCATCAGTAATTACTCAGTAGCAGCCGGCGGTTAATAGTAGTCCGTTAGCAATAGAGAGGATGAGCTTACTTACATGCGACT
This sequence comes from Standfussiana lucernea, assembly GCA_964057025.1. Classification (NCBI taxonomy): domain Eukaryota; kingdom Metazoa; phylum Arthropoda; class Insecta; order Lepidoptera; family Noctuidae; genus Standfussiana; species Standfussiana lucernea. The sequence continues at coordinate 13,133,507 of OZ059796.1, forward strand.
CAAACATAACATCATTCAGATGTACCTAACCCATACAGGCGGTAAATTCGGACCAAATGCCGCATAACTGAAGAATAACTGGCGAAATGTGGGTGTACAGGTACAACTCTGCCTGATCCTTCGGGGGCTACAAGCTTGATGTTATGTTACTTACTCTTATCCATACGACTTTACTCGTTCATGAAAATCCGTCCGTCATTTCGTCCATCATTCCTACATCTCACACGCAAGCTTTTCCGTGCGACTATTTTGACAATTAGAACAATCGTCGCGTGCCGAGTCTATAGCTGGATTTTCCTAAATATATCATTGTCACAATGAATCCGCATAGCTTGGTATTTAGACGACAAACATTGCTTGGTACGAAACGAACAACAAATTGTCGGATTATCTCGAACGTGATTGTTAATAATCACAACTAGCGTGCGTGTATGACCAGATGTATGGACGTGGATGAAGTAAAAGGCGTACGTACGGATCGTCGCAGGTGGTGTTCTGTAGGCCAAAGGCGTGAGACTGTATAAAGGTTGTTAAGATACCTTTAACGAAGACGAAAAGCACGTGATCTTCCCGTCATTGCAATCATTTTTTTTGTTCTAGACCTTACCTGGAAACCTTCTAGTTACGGAGATATTGGAGGTCAAAGTTCCAATCAAAACAGGACTATTGATAAGAAGTTACAGACGATAAAGCTCCCGAGACTTTTCACGCTTTTCTCTGGTTGTCGGGCGCTATAAAATGGCGTATTTGGACTAAGGTCTATCGTTGATGGAAGTGACAAAAGTTATCTAAGGTAGAGGATTCCTTTCCACATTAGATAGGCTAGACACACCGACATACAACAGTGACCCTGACTGACCTTTTTTTTAAATAAGGTCCAAAAAGGTTAGGTCCCAATTGTGTGAGCTAGACCTAGTATTTAACAATGCGAACTTTGAGGCGAGATTTGGAGAAAATACTCTTTTTATGGTCCGTTTAAAATATTCCGACTTTGCTTAAGAAAGAATTATAGCATAATTCTCTATGAATTATTACAATCTACTTATTATTTACACAAATTTAGCCCTGAACTGTGAGTACTTCAAATTATTTCACGTATATTTAACGACTTATATTTTCGGCGCTGAGTAAAAGCCACGCGCGCCACGCTTCTGGTTATAAATCTTTGAAATAATACTACGAGTACTCTGTCAAGAAAGTACTGGGAGACGGTCAATAATACACAAAATGTTAGTTATTCATCCAAAGTTATTTTATCGCCTCCAAAGTATGCTCCTTCAGAAACGATACACTTATGCTAACAAATAATCCAATCATCAAAACAGTTTTTAAATGTTTTTTCCGGAATTGAGTTCAGTTCTCGAAGCGAATTCTCCTTTATGTCTTCTACCGAATGAAAGCGGGTGCCACGAAGTGGTAATTTGAATTTAGAAAAAAGAAAGAAGTCGGCTGGAGCCATATCTCGTGAATAAGTTGGTTGTTCGATGGTATTTGTTGTATTTTTTTGGTCAAAAATTCGTTCACTATGATGGCCTTGTGCAAAGGCGCATTATCGTGGTGCGAAATCCAAGAATTTTCTTTCCACAAATTAGGCCTTTTTCGTCGGATTTGCTCTCTTATACGCCGCATAACGATCAAATAATATTCTTTATTTACTGTTTGACCTTTTGGCAACAATTTCGAGTACACAGCACCGCGATGGTCAAAGAAAACGGTCTTTGACTTTGACTTTTGATCGTCTTTGCCGTGGTTTTTTCGGTTTCGGTTCAGTTGGAAGGCGCCACTCCAAAGCTTGTCGACTAGTTTGCATGTCAAAATCGTAAACCCACATCTCGTCACCAGTAACAATGCGTTTCATGAATGTTAGGTCTTATGCGATTGAGTTTTTGGAGAAAATTCAAGTCTTTTGGGACTAGCCGAGCGGCAACATGGTTCATACCCGAGTGATTATTGAAAATGGTACGGATCGTCTCCTGAGACACAGAAAGTTCGGCGGCTGTCTCTCTCATACTTGAATGAGGATTTTCAGTCAGTATTTCCTTCACTTTTGCGATGTCAACTTCAGTTGAAAACGTTGATGGCCTACCAGAGCGAGGCAAATCTTCCATTACATCTCGACCGCTTTTGAACGCTTTGTATTACTCGTGCACGTGTTTTTGATAAAGTCGATTCACCGTAAGCCTTCTGTAACATTTTCAGGGACTCCGAACACGAAATTCCATTGGCGATGCAAAATTTAAGACCAACTCTTTGTTCGATGTTTTTGTCCATTATGAAATTCGCAATACACACTAGATAATTATGATCTATCTAAAAACAGCACTGTATTTAATCTAAATAACAGATGCAACTCAAACTCCGCGCCAAAATGGAAAACAGTTGTGCCAATCTAATAGCCAAAGAAAATTGGAACCATAAACAAATCATCCATTCCCGATTTCTGGACTGAATGTAAAATAATAACAACGGTTGCTCAGTTTCTTACAAACTTGCGTTTACCTAACGGCCTAGTTGATATTATAGTCTTAGAAAACAGTTACTGGATATTCATTTCCCTAGCCTTTTCCCAACTACATTATTATGTTGGGGTGGTGCTTCCAGTCTAACCGGATACAGCTGAATACCATTATTTTACATGGAGAGACTGCCTATCTGACCTCCACAACCCAGTAAGTACTGAGTAATACGATACCCCTTGGTAAGACTGGTTGCCAGACTTTCGGGCCACTGACTACCTGTAACGACTGTCAAAGATCTACATATGACAGCCGGGACCAACGGCTCAACGTGCTTTCCAAGGCACGGAGAAAACTCGGTATGTAATGAGTGGTCACCCATCCACAGACCAACCTAGGCAAGCGCGGCTTAACCTGAAGATTGATCCGAGCGGCTGTTATCATTTAGCCACGAGCTCCTCAGTTCAGTTACTGGACATTATGATGGCAAATTGGGATTCTTACCTACTCTGCAGTACCTAGTGGAAGTCTGAAAAGACAGCGGTGATTTTTTCTTTTTCGAAATTCGGTTGTGATTTATGTGAGGAAGATGTTCCAGGGAAAGTTTGAAATATAAAGGTAGATCCAATAGTAGAGAACTTTAGAGTAAAAATGGAGTATGAATGTAAATAGTTAAAAGAGTAAATGAACGATGAATAGACCGTGTGAGAGATGGTATTGTTAGAACGGGGGCGAATACTGAGATGACGACTAATAGAGTAGGTATTGAAGTTTTGTACGAGACAGCTGATTTTTTTTTACGATTTCGATGGTGGTCCCAGGGAGAAAAATGTTCAGTTCGATGGTCTGAATCACACCCTGAAAGATGACCACACCTTTCTGGTACACGCCGTGTAGATGAAATCACTTTGTAGTCGAGCTTGGCTAATTGACTATCACGAATACAATAATTTGTTATTTTTTTAAACAAATCACACGTATCTGCCTAACCCTTCTATTTTAAGCATCTCCACCTCTGTCTAGCCCTCCAATTACAGGCTTCACATTTGAATCCCAGACATCGTCCATCTAAAAATACCTCCACAATCCGGATACATAGTCCAGACATCCATGTGTCTAAATGTGTCCATTTCAAAGGTACAGTTATTTATGGACACACGGACGGACAGATGTCGCGTTAGATACATGAAGATTAATTAATTTATAGTAGGAAACGCTTTAATTGAGTTAGAAGATGCTGTGAAAATGATCTGAGGTCAAATTTTAATGCGTAGTCAAATGAAGAACTTAGATAGTTCCCACGTACCTACTCTGATTCCGGAGGTATAGGTAACCACTTCCAAACACTTCCGTAAAAAAAAATGCTCTTGCTATTTTGTTTATCGATAGAGCAGTATGGCTATTGACCCAGTAGAAAGCAAGACCTTTCATGGGATTTAACTTTGCGTGAACAACTATTTCATCACCACCACTGCTCTCAAACCGGTGAAGGGAAACATCGTGAGGGAATCGAACTGTCCCAGTTTCTATGTCCGGGCCCAGTGCGGGTTGCTGGATTTCACTGTCTCTTCATTTTTTGAGTTCTAAGACACGCTGGTTTCTTCACGATGTTCCTTCTTCACTGTTTTAAGAGCAGTGATGATGAAATTAATTACACAAAGTAAACTTTACTACCGGCCCAACACTGCTCTTTTCATATGGACACTACTTTACATGTCTATGAATATTAGACTAGACTTAGACTTGTAGGGTAGTATGTAATGTATAGGTATACCTTATCAAATTTCGGTATAGTAGGTAGATCTCTATCATTCTAGCTTTTAACGTGCACGTCTTACTACATCGTTCTCACATAATGTTCCATCTCTACAAGAATGATGTATCCAAGATTTTTTGTAAAAACATTATGATTTAAAAGAGTGTCCATGGAGTTTCTTGCCCATTCTTCTCCATAGAGATCTACGCTTTGGAATGGGCAACTACAGTACTTTCACAGTTATTATGTCTTGTGACTGGGACTGTAGCTTCATTTTTTATTGCTGTCTTTGTTTCGACAGTTCAAAAGTGCCTGTAATTGGCCTACTTGAAATAAATGCTTTGATTTTGATTTTTGATTTTGCTCTTTTTAAATCAAAATTCTTCTCAGCTACAAAAATAAAAATGATTTATAATGAAAACAGTTAATAAAACGTCAGACTTTACAAGCGTATAAATTTCGTACAACTTACAACATCACGCTACGGGAAACATCAATCTATTCATCACTATATGCCAAAATATACGATAAATTACGATTTTCATACGTCATTCTGTAAAGGGGCTCGCAGCTAAATAAGAATCGACCGATCTGCAAGGTTAAGCTGACCTTGTTGCGGTCAGTCTTTGGATGGGTGACACATTGAGCTTAAACTCTGATTTGGAAAGCAAGTGGTCGGTTGGTCAAGGTAATCACATGAGTACCTCGATGTAAATGTCGTTTATAGTAGTCCAATAAGTATTGGGGAATTGGAAGCCCGCCCGATTTTATTCATAAAAATATCAGTTTTGGTGTATGTAACTTAATTGTGAATGTTTAATATCAGCCATTCAATCAATTCATTTATCATAGGAAAAAATATAGGGTGACCTATACTGCTTGAGCTTCTGATCCCGAATAACATAACATAACATAACATAACATAACATAACATAACATAACATAACAACATAACAACATAACATAACATAACATAACATCACGTCTGTAATCCCCGAAGGGTTAGGCAGAGGTGTACATAATAGTTCACCCATATTTGGCCAGTTATGTTGAAGTCCCATGTTATAAGGGGCGAGCCTATTGCCATCAACCGAGCACAAATCCAGACTCCGTGGCAGCTACTGAGAAATTTCCGATGGAAAAACACAATATCGATTTGCCTGACCCGGAAATCGAACCCCATGCTCAGCAGTCGCGTTTGCGATCACTGGACCAAAGCGGACAAAACATTTATTATTTAGGTAAATTTTCCTTTAGATCGAAAGACCGCAATTTTACTAACCTTTTCAAGAAAATAAACTACAAAATCAGGGATACAGCTAATAAGTTAAGCTACCATTCATTAATTACCTAAGTGTAAGAGGATTCTAGGGTTAGATCTACATCGGCACTAAACCGAGATATATTGCTAGCTGTTTGCTAAACCCGATACCGGGCACCTGGGATGCTAAGTCAATTAATTACTACTTGTACTTGCCGAGAAAAAGGCTCGCTAAAATGTAATTACTCCAGATTTTTATTTTTGTTAGAAACAAAGCATGTTTAGTTAGTTACGGGCAGCTGATAGCTGAAATGTATTCTTATCATGTCAGGCAGGGTATGGAAACATTCCGAAGGGTTATGCAGAGCCCATACCTGATAGTACACTTACATTTCGCCAGTTATGTTTTCAAGTCCCATGCAATAGGGGGCGAGCCTATTGCCATCAACTAGGCACCAATATTATCCAGAATCCTTGGCTGCTACTGAGAAATGCCTGATGGAAAAACCCAATAGCACTTTGCCCGACCCGGTTATCGATCCAACGACCTCATGCTCCGCAGTGACGCTATGCAGGGTATGTATAGCTGTACAAAGCAGCGATCATCCCATGTCATCTCTGGTTACCAGAGAACTCTCAAATCAACAAAGTCAACTCAACCTCAATCGTAATCCCTTGGACCTAGACCTGTCTTAAGGTGTTCGGAGACACCCTCTGGATGTGGAAGGCGGAATATCTTCCGCCTTCCACATCCAGCCTCTCCAACCACCCTCAAACTATTGTCGTTGAAATCATGACATCAGATAGTAGAGGTAAGTCAATAATATTATTGCTGAAGCTCAAAAAAGCCCTAAATGAAAACATTTCGAAGATCGCTCGCTCCAACAAAATTATGAAATGATTTTCGCTTAAAACTTTTACTATCACCGATCCTAAATGTCCAATCGCAGAAAACTTAGATGAAAATACAAGAAAAGCTATCAAACTAAACAATACTTACATGCCAAATGGCAAAAACTTGAAAACAAGTGAAATGAAAGGAAAAAGGCATAAAATATAATGTTTGAATCGCATCCAGGAAGAATTTAATACTCAGGAAAGCGATTGATCTTGAAGAAGTTTTTCAATTACGACTAGTGCAACTTGTTTGTTATTCTATTTTCCTCCATTATCTACAAACTTTGGTTCCTATTTTTCAGGTTCTCAGAAGGTTCAAGAAAAATCGTGAAGTCCCAAAGCCAAATGTACGAATACACATCTACCTATTTGCCGCCCATTTGAGCTTATTTGGCGCTAGATAGGTTTAGATTAGAAGTTGTTGTTTTTGGTTCTTGCACTTGCACATGCCACAATGTGCCAAATAAACATGTTTTCTCTCTTTTACCAATCGGCACTGGCCCCGCATGGTGGTGGATTACAACCAGCTGGGCTGGGACTTAGAGACAGGTCACTTTTCTGAAGGGGTCACAGAAAAGTGACCTGACTCTCAGTCCTATGAGAACATTATAGGCTAACTATGGTGCCGTGTCGACGGCGCGTTCGTGTTCCACGCGCGCCTCAAAGAGATGTCAGCATAGGGAAGGGGCCCGCAAGGGCCGATGCCTGCCCGGTGCTGGTTCGAAAGAGATACCGCGGCCCCGGTACACAAAGGGCGATAAAGGAACATGGGTGGGTTTTAGTCAGTAAAAGGCTGACACTCCCTCCCGCTCAGCCCAGAGCGGGAGAAGTCATTTGATGATTTCTCATCCGAAAAAAAAAAAAGGCTAACTGTGGTTATGACTATAGATTAGTGCCAGTTTATATACTGATGAGTAATTGTTATTTTTATTCCCTTTTCAGTCCTCTTCCATCATGATTCGGTAGACAATAAGTGCAAATGGACAATAGAACAATAAGGCTAGAAGTATTCGAAGAATCTTTACCTAAACACAACACTCCGCGAAAAATCAGCGAAGCACCACCGCCACGCAAACAGTTAATTGATAGCACAACATTCATCTCCATTGTCGCTTAGTCAGGACCTACACGTTTGAGATATACGCGTGCTACGAGAGCGACTGTGGTGAATGCAAATTAATGATTGATGTTGGATAGAACCCGCCACAAGTCAAACTGCGGTCAAACCGAGCGGACTGGACTCAGAACTGGACTGCGGACACCAGACTATCACTTAAAATACTGAACTATCTGTCATAGCCCGATGTCCGTCAACCAGCTTTCCGTTTGACATTTGATTACATCGGACTGCGACACGAATTACGGAGCGAAGGTACTCACGCGAAGAAAACAAAGACGCGCGTTCATTTCGCTTCACACAAATCGCATCACTCGAGGCTCTGAATGGATCCTTCTGCTTCATTACTACCAAAGAAAAGAAGCACAACACAATCCAGATATACGTCGCAACAATCAGCGCCAACAGGACCCGTCCAGAATCTGGAGCGAACAAATTAGATTATATTAGATTAGATGCGACTATCACGCTATGCTGACAGGATCGTTAAAGCATCCTCAAGGAATCTAGGTCGCACGTAGGCTCCGCAAATATAGTTCTGATATTATTAGAATGAGAGAGAGAAATCAGACGTGCTGCACAAGCGAAGAAAAGCAATGTATTTGAAGTTGCTCGTGCGAAGAAAATTGCATTTTGACGAGAAAATGATAGAGAAAGAAACTGACCCGTTGCGGCTGAATGCCAACGGATTAGAATATAATGCTTTATTTGCATAGAATTGACAGTTCAGGTGTTACAATGCTTAGAGAATCCTCATACATTCTGCCACATTTGTCACGCATCTAATATGAGTTTTATAGCTCATATCAGAACAAAAAAAAATGTATATTGGAAATTCATATTTTTTTTTAGTTTTACCTTACTCGTACATGTTGATCAGCTGATCGCGTCAGTTCCTACACAAAGTCCAAATTTTTTGTGCGCGCGAATATCAAGAACTCGTGGAACAAAAGTTGTTCAGTTTCATGGTCTGAGACACCACACGAGGGTCTCTCGTTTATTATGTTACACCCTATAAAGCAAAAAAATAAAAATAGGTACCCTTAGGATTTTAAATATCGTTGCCATTACAAATCACATAATACGTATCTCGTAAGAGTTCTAACATCACTACCCAATCCCAGAGCTTATTTACAACCTTCAACGTAAAAAGTCGGCCATATTGCTTTGAAAATGGCGGGAAACACTGCTAATGCATCTAGTATTGATTCTGTTTCAGATCTCAAGTGCTCGCGAGGTGCTGCGATCTCTGAGTGCGAAGTGTGTGAGAGCTGAATCCACTGGCTGGAAAACCGTCGACTGTGAATTTTAAAATGTTAGACTATGAAAGTTTGATGTTACTTTTAGTTAGTAGGTATTTGTTGAAGGTTTGGTTATTAAAGTGCAAGCAGAGTAGGGTGGGTAGGTAGGGTAGTAAGTACTCGCAGGGCAATAAGCAATATTATGGAGACAAAGTCAAGTATTTTTCAAGAACGCATAATTTAACATTACGTCTGTGTTGACCAGGTTTGGCCAGTTATGTTTTATCCCCAGACACATGGGGCGAGCCTATTAATGGAGGAAGCCTAAAGCCAGGCATCTTTTATTTATTTAATATCTGCGAAAAAATTATATCTCATAGCTTAATTAACAAAACCTTGCAAAACTAAAGCGGATATTGATGAATGAGAGGGACGTAGATGAGGTCAGTGTTTCCTTTTATCCGGCTATTTAAAAAAAAATCGTATTAAAAATATATTTTTTTACGCGTGCTGCCAATAAATGCATATCGTAACATTAAAGGAATCCATTGTTGCCTATTTCCATCAATTGGCTTTTAAGACTTCACACAAGATGATTAAATCTTTGTTTTTATTCTTTATGTGCTGATAAGGTCTTTGAACATTTAATTTTATATATTTTTAAAATATATATATTTTTTTTATTGGATCCATTTTGTTTTGTGAACCTTGTAATAACGTTATCACCATTAGGTTGAATGTCGCTTGCATGTCTTGAAATGTTAAAAGTGCAACTATTTCGAGATCAACTGTACGACGAACGTAGTCAACTCATTGTAAGGATCGACTCTACTATGCCGGTGGTCCTGTGAAAATTCTATTGATAATCCCTAGGTTGGATTCCCGAGTCGGCCAAATTGTTATTAGGTTTTTCCATCAGAAATTTCTGAGTAGCAGCCACGGAGTCTGGATTTGTGCTCAGTTGATGGCAATAGGTTCGCCCCCTATTACATGAGACTTAAACATAACTGGCGAAATGTGGGTGTACCATTAGCCACACCTCTTCCTAACCCTTCAGGAATTACAGGCGTGATGTATTATTATGACGGGAATTCGTTTCAAATATTTTTCCACTACCCATTACGTGCCAAATGTAGAAAAACAAGCAATAGACATTTTCCTATTATTTTAAAACTACGTCGTTTTCCTTCTTTTTAAAACAAATCATCTTTCCCAAGGTCTTACGAAGGTACGTCGTGTCACACTACACACTGACATAATTTACACCTAGTTAATTATAATTACTTAATGCTAAGTCTCATTAGTTCACTTAGATAGCATGGTACGATTGTGTATGTCATGTGTTTGCCTTGTAAAGAACCATGCAATCTATATGTGACAAAGATTTCACTATTGTTTTCGGGTATTTTATAACTTTATGGATATACGGAGTGGGAGGGACACCGGCGCACAAACGGTAACCACGTATTTTGTACATCATTCATCAAAAATCAGCTGTTCCAAATATCTTGACCGTGCAGGTTTCGCATTTTGGTAGGAAACAGCCCCACATCCTCTCTTGCCCATCCTGCACAGCCACCTGCACCTTCCAGGATTTAAACGAAGCCAACGAAAGAGCTGTGCAGGTGGCTAAATACTGGTCGGGTATTATTTGAGTTCTTCGACACCCAAAAAAGAAGGTGACTCGGAGTTGTATGCCTTTCTCTATATCTAAAAAAATCATAATTATATTATAATTAGTAACTCAATCCATCTATCTTTCAGTGTTTCTGTTTGTCTGTTACCAAATTTTGATAGACCATGACCAGTATAACTAATTATGATATTACTACCTACATAATAATTCCTAGTTTAGGTAATTAGGTTACAGTTATAATTTTTAACCTGGTGTACGTTCCCGTGGGATAACTTCCGACACCCGTGAGAGCGAAGCCGCGGGCAAAAGCTAGTTGAGAAAAGAAATGTGTCAAGCCTTTTTTCTATGAAAAATTACGATATTTTCGCATTCTATTTTATATCCAATATATAAACTGATACTTGACGTTTTCACTCTATCACATCACTCTAAAAGCCCCCAGGGCATTGAAACGAAAGTAACTGTTACATTCTTACGTAAAATAAAGGGTACCTGACAGGTTTCAGAAACAGGTTTAGTGTTTCAGATTATCTGAGTACCTGCTTAATGTAAGAGAAAGATGTATCACTACGTAGTGTCATCGACACGAAAACCGAGTTGAACTTAACACAACATAACATCACGCCTGGAATCCATGAAGGTTTAGACAGAGATCCATAAACTTGTCGCCAGTTATGTTTAAGTGCCACGGAATAGCGAGCGAGTCTATTGGCATCAACTGGGCACAAATACAAACTCAGGACTGCTAGTGAGAAATTCCTAGTGGAAAAACACTGCCCGACCCGGGAATTGAACTCACGACCCCATGCTCAGAAATAGCGCTTCCGACCACTAAACCAACGGTTGAAGTCGGTTCAAATAACGCAACCACTTTCAATATTTTCTCATCAACTTCAATAGCTCAATAACGTTCGGTATAAGACACCTAAAACCACAAAATAGAGTTCAAAATGATTAAGTGTGCAAACGCAAAACTATTTAATACTAATCACGTTCGCCAGCCACTGAGTAACAAAACATGTTCCCATTTCTTACTCATGCTGATTCATTTAAGGATAGTTTGAATTTAACTTGAGGATAGTGTGGCTTGCTGAAGTTCTGCTTTAAGTTTCTTCATTGAATTGATTCTTCTTTCTTTATAGTGTGGTTAGTGACTAACCTGGTGCCAGAGTTTATTATGCCGCCCATGGACCCCTGATTTGCCTTAGGTACATGCCGTCGATAAATATCTCTCAGGCATGCTGGCTTCATCACGATGTTTTCCTTCACCGAAGCAAGTGATAGTTATACAATACGCATATGAATCCAAAAAATCAGAGGTGCGTGTCTTGGGTTCGAACTTGAGACCTATGACTTGGCAGTCCAACGGTCACATCACTAGGCTATCACTGCTTCACTCTGTACTAAACAAGGAACACCTACAGTGATCAACTAGAAGTCTCGCACTTATAACACACTTTCAATCTCAATAGTTTTGAAGGAAAGTCCAAATACATTGTTTCATATGTTTTAAAAACTCGACTGCTCGACAAAGCAATGAATGTAGTTGAACTGCACAACACACACACACTGTTGAACAGTTTTATTTAGTTTTTAGTTTTTTTTTACGCCTAATTTGTACGCCTTGCAACGCAAAACATAGTGATACAACTCAAACTTTATACCATGTACCATATTACCTATGTTAAACAAATAAATACTTTGACTTTGACTTTGAACTGTCAAAATGAAAGGCATTGCCAGGACTGTTTTTCCACGACTTCCACGATTTACACGATTCCCTGATCATTATAACCTGGATCTCTTCAAAGTTCGAGTGAATTAGTTTCTTCTAGGCAAGCCTGCTCCACCGTAGGCCGCATCATCGCTTCACATCAGGCGAGTTGCGGTCTAGGGTGGAGCACGGTTGCTTTAGAAACAAAACTTTAAAATGGTCCAGATTTGTATTAAGAGCAATCAATAGTTTTTTTTTTTCAAGTAACTAGCGATACCAGAGACCGAGAGACGGAGACTAGAAACTGGCGATCCTTTCTCCAGATTTCACGTGTCTCCGAATTTGTGGTTCTAGATTTCTAGAACATAACGGTTCCCTCGCCGTATTTTCGACAACATAGTCCCTAATACACTCTACTAAACTAAATAAAATCTAAGCAAACCGAACACTTATGCAGAAATTTACTTCTTGGGTCTACCACAACCCTCGTCATTAGTTCCTTTTTATATGTCCCTTACCCAATTTTATTCGTCCTTTTCCCTTAAGAGATTGTCCCTAATATTGCATAACTTACTTACTTTCTTCTGAGGGTAAGAATGCAAAGTCAGGAACTGGGTACTGGTCCTTTTACACAAAGTTTTTGGACCAAGGAGTTTGGAAGGTTAACTCTTTACTCACTGGACACGTTTATCGTTAAGTTTAAAAGGGTAAAAAGTTTTGTTAAACTTTTTAAGTTCGCTTCCACGTGGGTCTGAAATTTAAATAAAAATTGAAGGTTGATTGAAATAAAACCGTTCTTTTGAGTAAAGGAGATGTCTCAACCAATAAGCCGGTTTTCTTGCTCAAGGAAAAGAAAACACGTAACAAAATGCTTGTTATTCTCGAAGGGTTAGGCAGAGGTGTTCAATCTAGTCTTGTTTAAGGCCCTGTAAGGGTGAGTTTATTGCCCTTAAAGGGGCACACATCCAGAATACGGGATGTTACTAACAAATCCCTAGTGGAAGAACCCAATAACGCTTGGTGAGGGAATCGTCCCAAGTCTTCATGCTCAACAGTAACGCTTGCGATCACTGTACAACAAGGCAGTTCTCTTGACTTGTGATTAAAATAAGAACTCGATGATTAACATTTTTGTTTTTGGCTACCTTTCATTATTTTGTTTATTTATAAAGTGCATGTGTTGCTGGTGTGCAAAAACCAATTAACCATGAACTCCACAACCTCATCCCACCGGCCCCCCTCTACCATCGGACATCTGGACGCACTGCAGGTTACCATCCCTACCTTGTTGATATTCCGCCAATTCGCACTAAGCGTTTCCAAACGTCTTTTATTATGCGCACAGCAAAGGAGTGGAACTCTCTGCGTGCGTCTGTGTTTCCGAACGCATTTAACCCTAATCTCTTTAAAGTTAGAGTAAACAGGCTTCTTCTGGGTAAGTTCGCTCCATCGTCGACTCTGTTTCTATCACCTATGACCTAGACTAGAGTCAAGAGCAAACCCATCTTAAATAAATAAATAAAAAAACAAAGTTTTTATTTATTTCTTTTGCATTCCTATTTAAAGCTACGCTCTTGTTAGTACAGCAGTAAAACATAAAGTCTCTCACTTATGGTGCAGCTTTTAGACCACCGAGGTCTAAGTGCAAGGAAACCATGCCCATAATGTTACCAACATGTCCAGATTGGAGATCCTTATCTACTGCAAACAATAACCAACTCACCTCATTGCCCTTTCTATAAGACTCCCATACAAGGGGAAATTAATGAGACGATGTATGAATATAATTAAACCGATGCAAATAACCTTTGAAAACTACCAATTGTCCGAAACTGGGTGATTACTGTTTCATCATCTTTGTTTCTCTTCATCTGTGTTCAATTGAGAACATAACATCAAGCCTGCGATCCCCGAAGCGTTAGGCAGAGGTGTACCTAATAGTACACCCACATTTCGCCAGTTATGTTTAAGTCCCATGTAATAGGGGGCGAGCTTATTGCCATCAACCGGACACAAAGCCAGACTCCGTGGCTACTACTGGTATTACTAATGGAAAAATCCAATAATACTTTGCCCGACCCGGGATTCGAACCCAGACCCTCTCGCTCAGCAGTCGCAGTAACGACCACTGGACCAAAGATTTGGTCAATTGAAGAGTGTCATGAAAACGACAATCTTTTAATGCGTCATGTGCGTTACAGAACAACTTTGACAATAGGTATCCCAAGATCAAAAGTGAGTATACATTCGGATTGGATGACTTAGTGGCAACGAGTCTAGTCCCAACTTACGTATGAATACGTACACGTATGTACGTACGTTCTTACGTATGGTTCGAACCCAAGCTTATATAGTTAGTGAAGGATATGTAAAAAAATGTTGATGTAAGACATTTACAAATCCGTTTACAGCTCACTCCCTCTGACAGAGAAATGGCCTTTATGGCAGTAGTGGAACCGCTACAGGTTGATTATTCAAGCACACACTTGTAACTACGATTAAAAATATAATTTACGACCCTTTCAGGATAAAAACACGACAACTACATATAAAATTTCGACTCCAAGGCTGTACAAATGATTTAATAACGTAATAACATTTTGATAAGCCGGCCTTCCAACGCGTCGTCGAAAGCATTGCAACGCGGAAGAGTGTCGGGCACTCGGGACGCTCGGGCATTGTTCCAGAGATATTTAGTTATTTACAGACGTACAACTGTCTTTGTAAATGTTTTGTTGGATTTATTGGGAATTAGAACAAGTTATCACGTTGTTATTATTTGGATTATTAACCGACTTCAAAAAAAGGAGGAGGTTCTCAATTCGGTTGTATGTTTTTTTTTGTGTTTGTTACCTCATATCTCCGTCATTTATGAACCGATTTGAAAAATTCTTCTTTTATCTGAATGGATCTACTTCCCGATTGGTCCCATAGAAATTTCATCAAAATCGGTATAGCAGTTTGTTTTTGAAATCAAAATAGCTGGAAAAAATATCATCCAAGTAAAGGAAATTGCGAAATTGATACTTGACAAGGATTTGTGTGTGATACGATAACTAAAAAGGGTAAAATAAAAACTTTTTTGCAAAAAAAAACCGACTTTCAAAAAAACACTAAAAAAAGTGGAAAATAACTTTACTTTCGGAAGTCGGTGGCAAAAAGTCAATGAAACAAACAATAGTCACCGACTTCCGAAAGTAAAGTTATTTTCCACTTTTTTTTGTGTTTTTTTGGAAGTCGGTTTTTTTTTTGGAATGGAAAGATACTCCATTATTTTAGAAGCTGAAAATCGGTTGAGAAAGGCTTGATTGAGTCTTGGATCAGTTGTAATGTCAAATGACAGAATTGACTGCCTTGTTTGTTTAGTGGTCGCAATCGCGACAGCTGTACTCGAGGTCCTGGGATCGATTCCCGGGTCGGGCAAATTGTTATTGGGTTTTCCCATCAGGAATTTCGTAATTGGCTGTTGGGAATAACAACAATGTAGGTGGTAATGTGGGAGACAGAGGTGAATGTGACATGAAGTATGGGGACATATTAAATCTGATTTAAAGCAGATTTTGAATTTGGGACATGTTTATTGTTTACCTTCTGAACTAAGATTTGCAGGCTTCTTAGGCATGAATTTGTACATACAACCATTTGAAGTAATGTTTCTTTATCGTGTGGTTAGTGCATAACCTGGTTTTTAGTCTTAGTTAGTTTTTATGCCGCCCATGGGCCTCTGACTTGGCTTTACATGCCGTCGAGAAATATGTCTCGATATCATCATCACCCTCACGATGTTTCACTTCACTGAAGAAAGTAATTATAATACAATACGCACATGATTCCGAAAACTCACAAGTGCGTTTCTTGGGATCGAACTCGAGACCTATAAATTGGCAGTTCAACGGTAACACCACTAGGCTATCACAATGTATCTGATAGTAATGATGTTTATTTTCACGGTAAATAGCAAAGGTTACTTAATAACCGCTTGCCAATTTAACGACTATTGACCGTGAGATACACTAGGTATCTTTCATAAGCTTCAATCAACTTCTCCTTAAGTTTGCAACGCGACCAGATGTTTCCGTCTGTGCTATAAATAAATAAATAGCGAGACGTTGAAAATATCATGACTTTTGCACTATCGAGCGAAAAGTAGTTTTAATAAAAAATACATATCTAGTTTTAAAAGCGAAAATGTCACAAAATTAAAATAAGATAACGAAATAATATGATGTTTTTATACACGGTCTAGGTGTTGCTCCTTGGTCTGCGAAGATTTATTGTACGTAAAATAAAAAAAAACCGACTTCCAAAAAAACACTAAAAAGTGGGAAATAACTTTACTTTCGGAATTCGGTGGCAAAAAAGTCAATGAAACAAACAATAGTCAGATATTTTGATATCAAAACCAAACTGCTGAACCGATTTCAATGAAATTTCTATGGGACCAATCGGAAAGTAGATCCATTCAGATAAAAGAAGAACTTTTCAAATTGGTTCATAAATGACGAAGATATGAGGTAACAAACACACAAAAAAAAACATACAACCGAATTGAGAACCTCCTCCTTTTTTTGAAGTCGGTTAATAAGATAAAAATAATGTCTGCTTTCAAGATCACGTTCACGGCTGCTGTGCTAATTTAAAAGATGACTTAATTGAAAGATAGAATCAATTTGTTTCTGTAAGCACAGATGTTTTGATAATATTTTTCAAGTTATATAAGAAACAGTTATTTTATACCCGCCATATCTCACCGATCATACCTTGACAATTGGGAAAAGTGATGAGATAAGGAGAGTATCGATACTTACCAAAAATTACAGTTTTAGTTTTATTTTATTTGAGCTACAAACCCTGAAAAACAACCACAAAGATTGTAACTATTTCTCGACCATGTTTTTTACTTTGTCCAACACTAAAATGTTTACTACTCACATCACATCCAATTACGTCTGAATCCTCTCCCCCCCCCCCCCCCATTAATCCTGAACCATCTCAGGATACTATTTGCATCCAATAAATCACATTTCCATACGAGACTGGTCTAAAAATGGCGCCGGCTTCGCTCGCTAAGGGGTGCTACACATGTTCGGATAGGCATGAGGGCCGATTTCTAACATAGCGAAGCTGTGAGATGTGCAGACATCGACCAATGACATTGAAATCGACATCGCCTGTCTCCTCTGTCCAGTGAATCAAATCTTGCACTTCTTCACATAGCACTGCTTGTCACCGGTTTGGTCGAAAGTGGCCCTGATCTGGCACAGCCGCTTGACTTTTTATTTCGAATTCGATTATTTCGAAATTTTGAATTCGAATCAGCAATAGACAACAGAGTTCTCCGATCGGCACAAGCCGAATGAAAGTCGAATTTCGAAGTCGGTTTTTTGTTCCCCAAATACTACCGACCCGAATTAGTATGTAGCAACCCTGAGTCAAATTACTTGGCCTGACTTGCATAACATGATAATAACGTGTCGAGACAGCGGAGGCGACTGACGGCGGAATGAAAACATGGAGCGACAAGATAAAGTTATATTGACAGGAACAATAGAGCTAGGTAAATGAAGTTTAGTACGGAATATTACAAATTATGTAGGAAAATTAACATGTTGGAGATTTGGTGCGTAGTTTGTGGGGACTTTTAGTAGTAGACTCCGGCTAAGTAATAATACTTTTTTCTGCCACCAAACAGCTTTGCTGTCTTCCTGCTTTGCAGTTTGGAGGATTTGTTAGTGGCTGTAGTTAGGCATTGCCTCTAGGATAAAAACGCGGTCTGCGGTCCTGATAACCAACTGACCACTTACGATAAGGTAACTCGCCTGCTTACTATACAAAATAACATTAAAAAAAAACATTATCGTCTGTTTTTTTTTCAATGCTTTATTTGCATTTTTATGCAATTTCCATCTGCTTTATCATTAAAGCAGATCGAAAATGCATAAACGTGCAAATAGGACCTTTAATACTTACACGTTTCTCATTCAACATTTCCATTTTATTATAGGTAAGTATGATGCACCATTTTCGAGCACTGTACCTAGGCCTAGCCTTGTATGAGACATAATTAGGTATTATATTGGTTACTAATAAGGTCAGCGTGTGTCTTTGGCCCCTCATTGATCTATTATAATCGCAAATACAGCAGTCGAGTGTAGCACTCTTTAATTGTTTTAGATTTTTTAAATTATGAACATGTTTACAGGACTGGATGTTTACATGTTTAAAGACGAAAGAGTTGTTTTTTGGCCTACAATTATAGAACCTTCTACTAGTCTGGGTTGTGCGTTTGAAACAGTATATATGATGGCTCACATAAGCATGTTTTAAAAAGGGCTTGGTATTGAACTGATCATTTATTTAAAAAATAAAGCAACGGAATTCAATTGTCTAGAAGACTCTCGAGAAATTATTCAAAACATCTTCATATCACAACATTACATAAAACAATGAAATTACGTAATAATTGCTGTCTCACCTCGCGTTACATTTCTTATCTATACAATATAGGTACACATATGTACATGCAGATAACAACATCAAACTCTAAATATTTATACTTGGCCTTTCCAAACACCTTTGTTTCGTATGTTCAAGGAAGACAAACGATGGAAACACCGGTTCGTAATTATCGATGAATTTGAGTATTGACGTCAACACATCACTAGGGTTGACCACAGAAGGTAGGAACTATTTATCGTAAAAAAGGCCTGCGGCTGTTGATTGATACCTTTTGAAAAACATTTCTTAAAAATAAACATGGCCAATGTTTGTTTAAGGAAACATCGCCACAAACGAATGTCAACGGGTAGGTGTCTACATAGTTACTGCAATGGGAACTGGACTCGATCAGAAATCGACACCAAATTCCGCGAATACATTAATAGAAGATTAGACTAGACAACCTTGCAGAACACCCACCTTGAGATATCATTGGAACAAAACACGCACTAACTGGGATCAAAGATTGTAATACTGTACCAATTATGGCGGATTGTAAGTCCAACGCCTACGAGAGCTGCATTCGCACGACGGTTTCATGAATCATGATTCGATTGAATGGCCATTCAATTGATCGATTTGCACAAAAACTTTTAAATTCGTGTTTTATTTGTGCACGTCCCAAAATGGAGAAAATATGTCAACTAGTTTTTGGACTTCCAAATTATTTTTGACTTGAAATTTAACTTTTGGGTGCAAAATCCTTATTATCCAATTTAGAGTCGGCGTCGTTCGTCACCCAACCGTTTATAAAGACTATCTTCACAATCTTCAGTATTGTCTGCGTAAAATCTAATTGTAGAACGATACAGTTCGATTGTTTGCCGACAAGGTTCATCGACAAATTCCTGCAGTTACGTGATTACGTCAAACCTTTCCCTCAGGCAACTTTTACGACTTGGCAACAAGTTCTGGAAACAATAAACATAAAGTAAACATTATTTGGATGTTTCGCAACAGTGCACAACCTGCATTTTTGTTTGCCGCCGCCGCTCAAAAAATAAATATTTAATGGAATTGTTTATCAGGTGAATAACTTCTGGCTTTGATGCTGATTAAGAAAGCTTGTTGCATCAACAAATTCAACAATAAATGGATTCCTGTTCTTTCTGTTCATCTCCCGAGAAATTAAAAACGTAACAGTTGAAAAGATGGTAAATAAACAGAAATCCCGAAGCATCTTCCTCGAGCGTTACGTCAGACTGAAGCAAAAGTTTAAAATTATCGTGCATCAAATGCTTATTAATACAAGAGCACGGCCAAGCTGTCCTTGCGGTGGCCTAACACCAAGAGCAATGTCAGCCAGGAATAGACAGCGGGCCGTCATTGAAGCACCGTTGAATTGGTGCCAAACACTCCACGAAGACAGACGGATAAAAATACACCAACAATGTCAGGCCACCGTATTGCCAGTTTGTGAAAAAAAAATGCTAATTCGCTCTTATGTAAAACTTGGCAACACTGCACGCTTGTTCGTTTAGGTTTTTGTACGCGTATTTATGTTGTTTTTTTGTTTACCGTCCGGCGTTTTCGTAAGTGACGGGCGACGGTATGAATATTGATTCAATTGATTGGTTATAAACTGCATACCATTACAGCTATTAATTCCAATACTTACATAGAAATACAGACCATAGATACACATTCAGGTAGTACTAACGCATAGAAATACCATAGGCAAAATGGCCATGGACCTGTATGTCCTTACATTCATTTTTTCATAAGAAGAAGAATGCTATGTATGTGACATATACCTACTAAGGTTACATCATTGCATACAGTAAGTAGGTGCTAGGTTATCAACCTATCAGTACGACGCGACGGCTGGAATCTCCAACATAACGCAACCTGCTTGATACCACTCGGTTAAATTCCATCCATAAAGGAAAAGAACATGAAAGTAACTAGGTACATATTACATATACCTCCACCTATACATACCTATGTATGTGTCTATTACCTACGTACATCCATCCAATGTTTATTACGTCAACCACACTGTTTACAAAAGGCGACTAACAAATTATCCGGTGCTAATTCTGGCTATATGTTGACCCATCTATCCCGGTTATTTATGCCAGGAACCCTTGTTCTATGGTGTGAAACGATCTATTAATATCCCCTGACGTCATCACACTATATCGCACCTACGCCAATTCTAATTATCAAATGATAGATAGATAACAACTAACAGAAAATTCCGTTTTCACACTGTCATTTTTGTAATCAAATTTTTTTTTGTAGTTTTTTTCCTAATTGGGAAACGAGTTTCGTTTCATAAAGATTGTTGCTGTCTCTTTTGCTCGCTCACACGACACGAAAGGAAATGTGTGCCGAGCTAATTGAGTTTATCGCGTCATATTACGCTTGCGCTAATAAAAAGCGTGCCACATCAAGTCAGTCCCTTCAAGTCATACATTTAAAAAATGAAAGCATTTACATACGAAATTAGTATGCCGTTGGCAATTAGGACTGGGCATGACCTTTCATTTCGTGAATCGTAACAAAAAATTAGGGGTTAAGTGCAAACATTACTTGGGTTTAATTTACTCATCCATGTTTTTGGAAGAAGCTTGAAAGCAATGCTTGTAAACCAAAGAGGTTTAAAAGACTAATAGAGCGGACATTGGGAATATTTTCATACAATCATTTTGATCTCGAACATTTTTGATTTTGACAGACGAATGCTACCTGACAAGCGGGCGTGTGACACTAGACAGAACGATTTGTTACTAAATAGTAACAAGTTTTGGATTACGATTTTCTTCGTCTTGTCCCATCTATCGCTCGTAAATATTTGAATGTCTTTGTTGTAAACGCATAATTTTTTTGTTGGACATGTAACATAATAAAGTGGCTACTGGGTGTTACTAAGGTTAATGGAATATTACTGATTGCAAGCAGTAATTAACTTATTCCGACAGCAGATCGAACTTTAATAAGATATTGCTTCCATCACTGGTCAGTGGTCACTGACATATGTATAGACGTAAAGACATAATATTCTTAAACTTTAATAAATTCGAATTTGCAACAATTTAATTCGATATTATTTGGCAGACACAAAATGTATTCGAGACTTAATAATTATGAATTCAAATTAACATCCGTAGTCTCGTCAGTGTTGCCAAAAATATCGATACCGTTTTGGCAACAGTAAAACAGCACTACTTCAAGTCTTCAACGATTGACTCGTTTTGCCATTTAGGGCATTCGACCAGTGGGTGGTACTTTTAACGGGATTATTTTTAATTGCCAAATGCATTTAACAAAGATAGTTAATTCGCACAGATGACAAGTAGGTAAGTTTATCTTAGAAATGAAAGGTAAGTCTAGGAATCATAATGATATCGGTGACATTTGCTAGTCGAGTGCAAACTCCTTGGTAACCCATATCTCTAGTAGCTAGCAGATAACACAGATTAGAAGCATTTCATAGATTGGTTTGAACATGTAAGTCTTACTCCTAAATATCATGAACAAATAAATAAAAAAAGAAAATATCATTATAGATCTACCGCTGTTCTAGTACCTCCTGTATACTGTCCTTCTAAGGGTACAGAAAGTAGAAATAGACCTGTGTGAACACTGCCACGATTACTGGCACTGCTTCACCTTCAGTAGCACACGGCCCAAGCGTGCAAATATGATTCAAAAGGCGACTACTCGAAGAACAATGTTATCACAACACCAAGTGTTTAATTCACTCAAATCGAGGCACCGGTGACTATCGCGTTTATCAACAAACAAAATCCACATGTTTTCTTTGATAACCTCTTGCTAAAATAACATTCAACTGTTTGTATGTTTGATCCGATATAGGAGATGCCTTAACACGAAGATAGATGTACCTTATAACACTTCTAGTAATAGAACGGCGTAATTTTTCGCTCATGACGTCATAGTCGGTCCCGCCATCCGCCACGCCCCGCCTGCAATTGATGGACCTGGCAGTCCTGAGTTTACACTTTCTCATAATGATCAAAGTGGGTTGGAGAAAAATATAGCTCTGAATCACGGGTTATGACATCATCTGTAGCGATAGAAGAGTATCCTTCATATCGCAGGTGTCCAATTACGTTACTTTCTTACCCTGCAATTAATTATTGTTTTTCCCCTGTTCGACTCGCTCACTTCCCGAGGAAATTCTATTGTTTTTCCTCATAAAGTAATCCTATCCACCTATCTTTGGAAATTCATTGGCAACTTTTTATTTATCTAATAATTTGTTTTCGGCATGACAGATTAGCAACTTTCAGAGGGTAAAGGCACTCACAAAAGTCCTCAAGCAAAGTCCTGACCTCGCTATACACCTTCCGAAAAAGCGACCGTTCAGCGTATTATCGTCGACGATAAGATATGCAGTCTTTAGACAAGGAGCCACAGATAATTTTTCGAGTTTCGAACACTTATCTGACGTTCGTACGTTCAACTTGAATCCTCAGTAATTTACATAGCTGCGAAGGAAGCAAGGACAAGACGAAGGTCTATGATGTCTAATCTGTCTTGTTGAAACATAAAATCATTGGTGAACTTGAAAATGAAAACTGCGTAATCCATTTCTGAAGGAAAGAAACAATTAATGTGTCTTGTTTTTTTTTAACCGACTTCAAAAAAAGGAGGAGGTTCTCAATTCGGTTGTATGTTTTTTTTTTTTTTTTTTGTTTTTTTTTTTTTTGTGTTTGTTACCTCATATCTCCGTCATTTATGAACCGATTTGAAAAATTCTTCTTTTATCTGAATGGATTTACTTCCCGATTGGTCCCATAGAAATTTCATCAAAATCGGTTCAGCAGTTTGGTTTTGAAATCAAAATAGCTGGAAAAAATGTCATCCAAGTAAAAGAAATTGCGAAATTGATACTTGACAAGGATTTGTGTGTGATACGATAACTAAAAAGGGTAAAATAAAAACTTTTTTGCAAAAAAAAACCGACTTCCAAAAAAAACACTAAAAAAGTGGAAAATAACTACTTTCGGAAGTCGGTGGCAAAAAAGTCAATGAAACAAACAATAGTCACCGACTTCCGAAAGTAGTTATTTTCCACTTTTTTAGTGTTTTTTTTGGAAGTCGGTTTTTTTTTGCAAAAAAGTTTTTATCGCTGTACCAGTTTACGTTCGAACATCCTTTACATGAAACATTCATCGGTATGCATGCAGCCACACTTTGAACTTTATTTATTCGTTGCTATGGAAATGTCACCGTTGATTTTCCATTGTTTATCTATCATTCGTTTCCAATCAAATTAGTTCACAAATAAATTAATACTGCTTGTTCGTGGATCGTACCAATTTATACTGGTTATTTAAATGCATTCCATTGCTTTCCATTGCGTGGTACATATTTGTGTATTCTGGATGGTTTCCGCTCATTGTTTACAATTTATCACTTTCAGCATTTATTTACTTTGTTAATACATAATTGTACTAGACACGTGTAAATAGAACGAGAAAATTAACATTAATTTGATATGTATTTCTTCAACATACCTACACGAGGTGGTACCTGTCATCATCTACTGATCTTTGACAGTCGTTACAAGTGGTCAGAAATCTTACAACCATGCTTGCCACGGGTATACCTAGTAACCGATTTGTAGAGGTCAGATAGCTATCCTCTTTGTAAAATACTGGTAGGTTTCAGCTGCATCCGGTTAGACTGAAAGCCGGCCCCAACATAGTTGGGAAAAGGCTAGGCAACTGACGATGACGCACGTAGGTATCTACTAGATAATAGATCGGATACGTAAAGAAAATGTTAGTAAAGATAATATGCGAAACAGAAAAAAAGGAACAAAGCATAATGGTTAGCCGAAACTAACAACAAATGTGTAAAAACCTACCTACCTACCTGTTTATTTTATTTTCAGGAGGAAATTCCTTGGATGTTTTCAATTAAATTCTTGTGATTCGTAGTCTTAGGTACTCATTTACTCACGGTAAATGTTGATAGAAATAGGCCACATCATCTCTTCCAATTTTTTTGATGGCCCACTGAAATGAGTCCAGGGGGTTAGACCATAGACGCAGACCTCTTTTTCTTCTTTCGTATGGTAACACTTTATCGGGCCCCCGTGGTAAGGTACGGTACACAGTGGTGTAAGTATTCAATTAATTTCGTAAAAATGCATGTCAACGGGACACTCACAATTGGGATTATTTTTCCAGTTTTACTAACACTAAACAACACATCACAAAAAAACACTAAAAAGTGGAAAACAGACTTTCTTTCGGAAGTAAACTAAGTCGGTGAATTTTGTTTGTTTCATTGATTTTTTTTTCCACTGACTCCGGACGTAATTTTCCGATTTTTATGTTTTTTTTTTTTTGGAAGTCGTTAATAAAAGTTAACCTAATATTTAGGTAAGCATTAATTTGGGTGTCGCAAAATCGCTTAATGTTAATAAAAATGTGCAATAGTCTGGTCTAGCTATCTACTCGCACTGGGTTAGAAACAGCGATTTTAATCTTGCTAGGAAAATGATTATGATAGAGCAAAAGATATGAGATTGAAAGACAGACGACAGATCAGGGGGTTTACCATGATCAGGTGGGTTACCATGATCTGTTAATGCAGGAATGTTTTAGGACTATTCCGAAAGTGACAGCGCTAGACAGCTGTCTAGCGCATCTCTTACCCACTTTCGGAATAATACTAAACCTTTCCTGCACTAACAGATCATGGTAACCCACCAGATATTAAATCTTCCAAACGATCTCCAGCTGACACAAGTCCGGCGCCACACTCTCACTATTCGTAACTAAAGATTAATTGAACCAATAAAGCTAGACGACCAATCATCATAACTTTAATTTCGTCTCCTAAATATGCGTCGCCAATAGAACGAATTTATTACACACGTCCTTACTTTATTACTAATCTTATCGAGGAATCAAAAGTATCATTACATTAGTTTATTACAAGTGTTTTATGAGTAGGAAGTCGTTTAATCGAGACCAACTGATTAACGAGCACGACTTCATGTGCTGAGATCCTGGCTGACATACTAACTCTCGATTTCAGCAAGAATTACTAACTGAACGCGATAAGCACATATGTATAAGCGGCGTTCAAGAAATGTGAGTCTCTATATTCCAAAGCATTCAAATCGATATATTAGGTTCCTTCAACTAAATACTATAAGAAATGAACATTTTCTATAAACGAGTCAATTAGCCTTTAATGAATTAATTTATGACACTGACAGCTCTTGAACGCCGTTTAGATGCGCTGATCGCCGTCACTTTAATTTGTGAAATCTGCTCCTAAACCTATGAGCGCGAGGGTAAATGAATGAAAAAAAAAACAAATAAGTACCTACTTCTTATGAAGGGAAGTCCTGTCTCTGCAGTGGAAATATTACAGGTCGGATTATGTAGTTTTAGAAACTACATACCATCGATTTAGAAGACCACAACTGTTTGTTTAACAAAGTTATGAGGTTTCTTCTGTAACATTTGAAACATTAGTTACACCTACATCGCCTACACGGTCCTGGGAATACTTCTAGAAATGTCTTCTCATAAACAAAGGTTTCTTTAACTTTGATGAGAGCTCCTAAGGGAAAGATAATGAGTTCCACATGACATGACATTGCGGAGTGCAAAGATATGAGGTAAATGGACGCGGCTGCTGTAACTACAATTTGCGTTATTTTTGGATTTGCAAACAGGCAGCGAAATTAAACTGAGTTTTTGGTGTTAATTATAGCGGCCATAGATGTAGATTCGACCACGCGTTAGAGGTTACACTTTGACTTTGAGCTGAGCTAGTGTAGTAAGGAGCTTCGATAGAAAGCGAGGCCTCCTTGCTTTTATAACCACAGACGTGCGGCTTACTGTACAAAGTTATTCATAGATTTAAAAAAATATTCTGACGGATACTGATTCCTAAAAAAGAATCTAAAATAAATATTTACCTTACACTAGCATTTAATGGTGGCCCATAAAAAGCTTCAAAGGCAGGAATGATTGAAACGGAAACTATCTGTCCCATCAGAGGCAAAGCGAATTTCAAAGGTGGTCCAAAATTAAAAGAATCTGAATTATAAAGAGAACGCTGACATAAAACGTTCTTAGACCGTTTCCTATAAACCTTGAACGGGTCTGCCGACCTTACCGTCGTAAAACGGTCGCTTTGTGAGCACTCCGCATTACGGCTATGAATATTATGGAAAATAAATTACACCCGCCAATTTTCTAATAGACGACTGAAGCCAACACTGCCAAGTCGAGCCCTTTAACTACTAGCCAAACAAAAAGTTGTTATCTCCCAAACTCGCTTTTATCTTGACTGGAATTTAATACACTTTCTATAAGTGTAGCACGAAACTAAAATACGAGTTGTTATTTCATGAATTATTCAAGTGTGTGCGCAGTTTATTATATTATTAGTTCATGTCTTGCACAGTTAATGAAGGATAAACTGTTGTTGACAAAATGTTTTCGAACTTTTCGAAAACATTGCGAACAGTTTGAGCAAAAACTTGTTAATTACGTAAAAATTCGCCATCTTAAAAGAATAAAAAACAAACAACGTGAGAAAACCCAGCAAACACGTGACTACAGTTGCTATCTATCCTAGCGACAAGAGCGAGATGACACTAGAACGCCTCAAACCTTGGATGATACTGCCGTGCATGAATGTGAAAATTAGCATGTGTGTAGACGATGACGTTACAAACTTTGTCGAGTGGAAAACGGACATCTGGCGAACAAATACGAAAGGATTTGAACTCTAGCTTTAACTATGTCGAGCAAATAGAATAGGGTTAACTACGGAACACGGACCCCTACTGCAAATAAGTGGCGATCGCAAAGTGGGCAACGGACCGTTCCACACTGCCCACCAGACGTCCCCGATTAGAAAATACAAGCTGTTCACAACGTTAATAAAGTCAAATCAATTCGTAACAGCGTGAGAGTCTGTGTAGACTGATAATAACATACCTATTTAAATTCAAGGATATATTTCGTCGACATGTCGCTGTACCAAACTGGTTGGTGGTTTTAAATATAGAAAAGTTGACATTTACCTCAAAACTAACGCGCGTTATCGAAATTAAAGAGGATGTTGTAATTGTGAGCGACGCCTGTTCATAAGCAAAGATTATTCCGCAATGTTGGGCCGCGTATACACTGGTGGGGTATACGTAACATGTGCTTTCTCAGGCTCGCTCCAAGGTTGCGACAGTCGGTTGCGAGAGCGAACCAGCTTTATAGGTAACACACCTACTTATTCGCAAGCGCAAAATGCTACATGAGTGCCGACAGGTCTATTATATGTGTTCCACTTAGGAGCCGATCAATATTTGCCACATTAAAGCAAGTTTAGCAAAGCAACTCCACTTGCCAGGGTACTGAGGTAACAGACACTGAATAATTGATAGTGAATTTTATGAAATATCGGCAACTATTTTGTATCTGATGGTAATATAACTATATTGTTTTTGAAGAAAGAACTGAAACGGCTTTCAATTTGAAGAAAACGCTACATTTGATTTTGAAAGCTATGCACGAAACCGACCCATTTCGGTCAGTTTTGTAAAAAGCATTTTTTTAAATATTACATTTCGAATTCGGTAGAGCATTCTGAATGTTGGCACCGCTACTCGTCAAAGACAATGCATACTCAACTTAAAACAGCAAAGATAATAACGGGTCGGTCTATTTGCAAGTAGAAAATTAATTGTTTCTGGTCAGAACTCGACTGGCACGTGTTGCCAAGTCCATGTTTCCAACAAAACATCTATTGTGTGGATTGATAATGATCCTACTTCCCACAAAGCGGATCGCGTGTCAAATCAGAACATATCCTACTATACCAACGTTGTTACATAGATGATTTTACTGTATCTTTACTTATGTTAGTAGAAAAGTACTCTGTGGGTAAGTATAGACAAAGAACATTCCTTCAGTATGTTACACGCAACTGACAAAAATGAGCCTCTAAGCACTTATTTTTTAATATTCGGATAACTTTTATCTCAAGAATAATTAATATAACAGTTTGATTTATTTTCCATATAAAAACTGTCAAAACTGTTCAATATTTATTCGTCAGTTGGAAGTTATCTGATTGTTGAAAAATCAGCCCAAGTGGCTGGAAAATTACCAAGATTAAAATGATTAATTTACTAAGCAACATCGGACCTAGTCTCGTAACAACCGTACGATTTTTTTTTAAATATAAACCTACATGTTCGTTATGATTGATGAGAATTGATCATAAATCGAAAATCACAAATACCCACATAAGAATGGGACGAAAACCAATTTCACACTATGAAGAACTAAGCATCGGTTCTGCGATTATACACTATGACGAACTAAGAATAAGTGTTATGTATGTATTCATGCCAAATTGGTAATGTAATATAAAGGTTATCGAACGCAACATACATTGATAGGCCCGGAAGATAATACATTTTAACAAACATCAAAATGGTGTAGTTCTTACAATATATTACACCGTTCTAACAAGTAAACAACTAAACCACAAGTTTCACTGTGTTTTGGTTTTGTTCAATATCAGCATATAGGCGTGATTCAATACTACCTACATTTTAGTATGAATCAGGAACCACACCACCTACGCATCCATTAGGATGGAATTTCATGAAGTTACCTTATTACAGGTAAGAATAAAGTTTTAATAGTAATATCGTAACTCATTCATATGTTAAAATATTTGTCTGCGTCACATCACCGTAGCATTCGCAACAGAATTTCAAACAATTGTAAAATGTGAATTTTTACCACATTTTGTTTAGACTGACTGTTTGAATATTGTGCTGGAACAAATATGAGCGTGGGCGAAATGGAAAATTCGTTTTAGTCGAACGAATGTGTGCGATACTTTTCAAAGGTTGTTCGTTAACTCCCTGTCTACATAATTACAACGAATGGGTTTTATTTTTGCAAAAACGTGACTTGCTAATTTCTATTACAACCACGCAATTATTAACACATTCAGAGATTTAATCGTGCACAAATAAAAACATGGCACATCAGTGCTTATCAAAATCAAAAATAATTTGGAGTAAACAATAACAGAAAAGACAATAATAGCACGATTGATAGATAAGAGACAAAAATCTGGGAGGCACGGCGTCGCGTTAATTAGTGAGAAATGGTTATTACATTACATGGCAGCAGTACGAAAATAATGGTGAATTATTGCATCTAGTCTAAAAACAGTGAGCTATAAAACAAATCTTTATCTGTCTGGCAATGATGAAGAGCGTACGGGCGGCGGAGCATTCCGCTTTATTAGGAAGCCACGTATTAAACCGGCTCGTTCGCCCCACGTGCTACAGCCGTGCTCCTCCAAACGTGCGAACAACGTCAAACAATACAACATACGTACACCTCGCTCGTCGGATATTTTATCTTCGACGTACAGCTAGTCAGCTACCAAGCCAACATACGTCGGAAAGCAGATGTGCCAAATACACGCATAGTATATTCAATACTGGAATAGAACACCTTTATGACATTAACATAAAATCAAACCATTGTTTACTGTTACATCGATATTTTAATTTCATCGTAATTTTATGGAAGATCAATACATGGTGACAAATAATTACTGAAATTAACTGACTTTTTACACTTGAACTTTCAATGCTATAGGCACTCGATATAATAGATCTAGATGTGAACATTTGAATATTTAATACGCACAGATATAAAAAGACGACGGTTCGCAAATACACATACGGTCACACTAATGTTTATAATATCCAAAATGGCTTAAAATGTTCACATTAGAACGTTCATATTGTGTCGATGAGCAAGTTGTGAAGCTAATTGGAATGAAAGACCGCGGATATCGAAGCTGATACCGAATCTCCTAATTACTGGGGATACGATCACTCTACAGATATATACAATGACTGTAACGAAGGGTACACATCAGATACTCTTATTAGTCAATACAATATATTAAAAATTAAACGCTGCGTCGACACTACTAAAACTGCACGATTTAGATTACGCGAATTTTTGAAACAATGTCTAATTGGTGAATGTCTCTGTCTTACAAAGTAGCAAATAATTCCTCAGACCACAGGCAGACTGCTCAGACAATAGAAAATAGATAAAACATCTCGCGCTGAAAATAACTGTCGCTCAGAACAATGTCTCGAAAGCAATCTGAGAATTATTAGTTTGCTTTCGACTCAATGGCGCCAGTTAGAAACTTAGCGTGCTTTTTACTTGGACTTGGTATACTCTCACTTTAAAAACTCTGAAATTAACTATTCTATAAATTCTACTAGCTAACTCTTAATAAATATGCAAGTGTTTGGACACCAAGCGTTCAACATTGCCACCTCAGGAACGGTGTTTAGTTTACGAAATTAACAAGTATGAAGTGACTAGCTACATAAGTATTGTTCTACTATTCACTGATACTTCGAGACTTACTTTATGACTTACATAAAAGGTGCAAAGTTTAATACTGACATAATATATGCGATAAGAGTACTGATTTAGCACAGTAATATTGTTGTAAGAAGTAGGCAATGATTTTAATTATTAAGAGAATAAAAACATTAACAATTTAATCTAAATATTTACACAGCTGGACCATTTTCAAAATAATAATTATGGCACCAAATGAAATAATAGGTCTTTATTTTAAAACTAAATTATTAGAATAATAGAAATTAATATATTATTTCAAGGTTTAAAGATTTCTTAATGGACATTTCACCACAAGACATTGTTTATATAGCACAGTGCTTAGTAAAAAAAGTATAAACAAGCAACTTGAATTTTGACATTGATTGATCATAGAAAAGATTGAGAATGCATCATTTACAATATACATTGACTCAAAACGATTAATTTAGTGTACAATTTGATATGATTTTACAAGTAGTTATTATCATAACTTGACCAGTTCCAATTGTAAGAACGAGGACAGTACTAACTCAAAGACGACATCATATGCATGCATCAGACATAGCTCAAGTCATATCAGTAAGGTTTTATAATAAATATGAATGTGCACAGAGCGGTTAAGTAACCTTCCCATGATTCCAACCTAATAACTATTACCACAGACGCTCACAATGTACACAATGTAAAATGCACTACGAATTACTAGATATTTATTTGTACAGCCTGGATTCAAAGTCCTACATCTAATAGCTAACGAACTTTATAGTAAACATTGCCAATTAAACATTGCTGTTACATCACGCACTCCAGAGAATGGTGGGACCGAAACTAATAGCTGAACCTGATTATAATGATATCTTTCTCATTATACACATGCTTATTGATAACATCAGTCTCAATGACAAGATATCAACGCGACTCGTCGCCGCGCTTCAATGATCTAACACTAGGTACCTTTAAACATATTCCTATTCTTAATGAAAACAATATCTCATATATAAAAATTCTCTCATGTCTTATTTTGTGCTGAATACCAAGTTGTAATGTATAAAACTATAAACATTTAACAGGACAGAAATATTGTTGCAAATTGGAATATGTTTAAATGAACAATATTTATTGCTTTTAGTATATAAACTGATGCTAGCAATAAGGCCAGGTCACATAGCACAGTTTGTTGAGAGGCTGGCTTTAGAATATAAAGATGTATTCATGCACATTCTGTATGTTTGACTCCACAAGTAACTTAACTACACTTTATCCTACAAAATAAGGAACTAATACAAATTACACTTAAATTCAAATGAAACCTCACATCAGATCACAAACACAGGTCAAATTGCACATGTGAACACAACTACAATGAATACATATACAATAAATTAATCTCTTCAATAGGTTGATGTAGTTATAGTTCCTTAGTTAAAAATATCAACTGATACAACAATATTAACACTATAAATATAACCAATAACGAAATGTCAATTAATTAGAACCTATACATAATTAATGATAACATTCCATCAAGATAAGTAATACATAGTTTTAGGAAATTCAATTCAGTAATCTACTAAAGTATTAGTGATGGTCGTCGAAATTGCTCTAAGTTGATGGTTTAATGATGTAATTAGATAAAATCGAAATTGAGAAGTTCGATTGTGAATTCTTAAAAGCAACAAGAAAAATTTGATCAATTACATATTACAAAATTGTATTCATGACTTCGTAAAAACAATAAAAAATATTATATAATAATAAAGCTCACCACATCCCAATGCTACCAACAGCAAACTACCACGTACCATATGAACGACCAGGTAGCAAGACATTGAGTGCTGAGCGAGACGCTGCGGGTACAGGGTGTCAGTGGTAACACTCAGGATATCACCAGAACAAGGATCACTTCAGCTCGTCTACCTGCTCTATGTTATGTCAACTTGAAAGGGCACTAAGCAAATGAACGCCACCGAAATATCGGAAATCAGTTCTACTATCATCTTGCCTACACTCCAAATTTGATCCACATGGGGTGCCAGCCAGGGGCCGCCTCAGCGTCTATAATCACCCAAAGCTGTGGCAAAGAGACGCACACGTCACCGTTCCACGACCACAATGTCACGGAAGATTCACTAAAAACACCTACTCACGGGAGTGTCCGCTCGCAGGCACCAACTACGCGCTCAGAACTCTGCAAACTCCTTCGCACACTTCTCAGTCGATGAGATACGTAAAGCCTCCTCCTCATAGTCGTCGAAGTTGCTGGTGTCGCCCGGGCCCTTGCAGCGCGGGATGAACGGCGCCTCGATCTTCTTCTGGAAGACGGCGATCCAGTCGGTGCTCGCAAACCACTTGTGGCCCTTGATGTCGTTCACGCCGGCCTTCAGGTTGCCGTAGCGCTTAGTCAGATCGACTTGCAATAGATTACGGAGCAGATCCTTCAGATCGGAACCGAAGTGCGAGGGGAAGCGGACCTTACCCGAAACGATTTTTTCGTAAATCTGGATGGGCTGGTCGGCGAAGAACGGCGGGTAACCAGCCGCCATTTCGTACACTAGGACGCCGAGCGCCCACCAGTCGACGGCTTTGTTGTATCCTTTGGAGAGAATGATTTCCGGCGCCAGGTACTCGGGCGTGCCGCACAGCGTCCACGTACGGCCCTTCACGCGCTTCGCGAAACCAAAATCTGTGACTTTGAGGTAGCCTTGCGAGTCGATGAGCAAGTTCTCGGGCTTGAGATCCCGGTAGATGAGGTCCAGGTAGTGAAGGTACTCGAAGGCGAGCACAATCTGGGCCGCGTAGAACCGGGAGTGCGGCTCCGAGAAGCGCCCCACCTTGCGCAGATGCGAGAACATCTCACCGCCAGGCACATACTCCAACACCATGTACAAGTTCGAGTTATCCTTGAAATGGAACTTGAGGCTCACCAGGAAGGGGAAGTTAATAGCCTGAAGAATTCGCTTTTCATTTAACGTATGCTCAACCTGCTTCAACTTGACCACTTTCTGTTTATCTAATATTTTCATAGCATAATATTCTTTTGTAGGTTTATGTTGAACTATCATGACTCGACCAAACGAGCCAGTACCTAAGGTTTTAATTCGCTCGAAATCGTTCAATCCGGCGGTGTTGGTAGGATTTTTCTTCCATTTCTCCTCGAAATCCTCTTTGGCCTGATCGAGGAACTCCTTGACGCTTTCGGCGGCGTCCACCTTCTTATTGGCGGTGGCAGCATTGTTGCCCATGGCGCACCCCACAAACTGGTCCTACACCCTCGATTCGCCGTTATTAGAGGCCGCCTTGCTGCACTAATCGATGCCTGCTGTGCGACCGCGTAAGAAATGGGGCAGGTCAACACAAACCAATTTGAAACACGTACATTCTCAATTTTGATATCACGATCACACGTCACGAAATACACTCAATGCAGGTACACATTGACACGATTCCTTGTACGGAAAATCACAAAAAATACTTTGTCACATTCACAAGAATAAAATGGCTTCCACAACCGGACTCGATCGACAGAGCGAGATCGAGCGACGATTCGCTCACGGGTGGCGGTCAATTAAAATTATGTTGCCAGCTCACAACGAAAAATCTCCTAACGTGTATGAAAAGCTACTATTTTTAAAACCTACCATTATCAATGTTTTGTTTTTACACTAAGGTTATTCGGCACTACCTACATATTTTACGCCTCAACCTCCTCAATTCCTCCATAATTACAAGCAGACCATTTTGTAGGTGACGTGAACCCAGCGAACTTGGCTGTAAAGAGTACCTACTTACATATCGGAAGCAGTTATACAAGTATATTGTATAAATATATTGTTATAAGTATATTGTATATATATATATATTGTATTTATAAGAATTATTATCTTTATTTCTTACCCATTAAAATAAAGCTAGGTATTTAAATAACAGCTTTGTTTTGAAAAAATACAAACAAAGTAATTAACAAGCGGAGCGTGCTCGAAAATGTTTACATTCTGTTTGGGATAGGTTCGGTGTTCTGTGTTTTAATATAACGCTCTTTTTATTTCATAATACAAGGTGTAGTTTGGCAACCTCGTCAAAATTCAGGAGGTTGTCATAGAAGACGTAAATAATCAATAACCTGGTCAATAATAATAAATGCTGCTTTTTGTTGTTGTTTTAATTTGACACTATTTCAGAATGAAGCCCATTTCAAAAGAGGAGAATCACCAGTTTATCGAATAAACGTCTGCGTTTGTTTGTGTGTGTGTGAAAGCGCGGTTATAGGGCTAGTATTAGACGAGCCGCGTTTTAATACGGGTGGTGTACACTTATCGATTTCCGATATGAAGAAAAAAATATAAAAATTTACCTACCCATTTTATTAATGATTCGGGTCGAGAATCTTTAGCATAGTTACCTCCTTGAATTTGACGAGGATGCAAAGTAATACCTTGTATATTTATATACATTTCTAGATTTTATTTTTGAGTCAGGACCTCTGGCACACTCCTCTTGGCGCCCATGCACAAGTGATTTTTGTACAAACTAAAGAGTGAAGTTAAGTTACGACACATGAAAACTTTAAATTTAAGAAATAACTAAAAAGTAAAACATTGTCATAATGATAATTAATTTATGTGATTTTTTGGAACCCT
Source organism: Standfussiana lucernea (assembly GCA_964057025.1). NCBI lineage: Eukaryota > Metazoa > Arthropoda > Insecta > Lepidoptera > Noctuidae > Standfussiana > Standfussiana lucernea. Next base: position 13,169,127 of record OZ059796.1, read on the forward strand.
GACTTGCCCACGGTACACTTACTCCTGGAATCGCTAGTCCAAGAGATCAAAGATATACCTGTCTGAAACACATTTCCAGAGGTAATCTTGACTAGTGGGCCATGCTATGTATCACCGAAATATAATCAGGAATAATAAGATTCCAGGAAAAAGACTGATATCGGAAAACGGGTCACAATCTCTCAAGGTTTTTAGATGGGCCAAGTCGGCTCCCCACCACTGTCTGAAGAAATTTAGTCATTAATTCCTCTACTTATAGACACATTCCAAACCTCTAAGAGCAACGGTTGGTAATTTAGAATGTCCTTTGAACCCTGGGTAGTAATCTGCTCTAACAGCTTGCCGACTGGTTAATCTACAACCAGCTCATGGTAACACATGACATAAAAGAATAAGAACACTATTTCGATTCCATATTAATTATTCTTTATGATGACCCATTTTTTAGTATCCCATTAAAATACAGGGTGGAAAGGACGCCGACGCTAAAACGTTTACCACCTATTCAGTACGTCATTCTGAACCCCCACATAAAAATTTTTGATCGCTTAATCAAAAAAAACCAGATGTTTCCTACAAAACTGCCATACCTACACGGTCAAAATGTGTAGAACAGCTGATTTTGACGTGACAACGTCTTATAATTCGATGGAGCCGGCGAAAAAATGCATCGTTGTGCAAGCGAGAGCGCGGAACGAGCGACAAAGAGGCACAATCGGTGACGTTGTCACGTTCAACTATCGTCAGTAAACCGACTTTACAGACAACCGATTTTTTTTTCTTACGAGGAATACGTGATAACTGTTTTAGCGTCGGTGTACCTTCCACCCTGTATACAAAACTACTTTCACATTTGTTCATATTTTAGGGTTGAATGCAATCAGTATACAATCGTTACATATCTTCTACCGAAGTATAAAATTGACGTTTGACATACTTTGTGCAGAAAAACTATCAAACGTTCCAAATTTATCTACAAAAAAAAGTTATCAAATGATTGGAAATTAGAATTATTAGCCTTGAAAGGACTGCAAAAACTTTGCAATAAAAACATTTTTCATATTTTAAGAACTGATTTTAGAATACTGTAATTTCTACCATTTGGTGCAAGAAGTTTTTTGTGGCAACATAGTACAAACTTCCACACGTTGCTCAAAGGTGGCAGCACGTTCTTTGCCATTCGTTGCACTATACAATTTTTGTAGCTCTGTACATTGTTTCAAGATCGTGCTGCCAAAGTTGGCCACAGCGGCATGTTGCATAACTAAATATGAATCGATATTTTTTTCCTCTGAATATTTTTGTGATTTTTAAAAACCGTGTGTTACTTGTTTTACCATATAGATTATAGTTCCAGTTTCTATAGCAAAAAGGAATGAGCGTACGCGTAAATCAACAGCCATGTTTATAATTCGCATAAATGCGAGCATAGTGCCAGCCTTTTCATGGGAAAACAAAAGTGCGTGATACGTTTACGCGATTTAACAATATGCCATGGATGAAACAACAAACAATTATTGTGTGCATGAAATGACCATGGTATTTATTTTCCCTATCGATAGGCAGTTGCCTCGATACCTACATAACTAAAGTCAGCAGTTCAATAATAATTCGTCGACTTAATTTACATAAATACAATTAAAAAAGTTAAATCAAGTTGCTGGCCAAACAAAACAATTTATTTTACGTAACAAGATTCGATTCGGTAACCTTATGTTATTTTCCTTGAAATCCACTGAGTGAGTATTACGAGTTTGCACTCTCTGCTCAGTTGCAAATTTATTTTTATTATTATTACAGCCACGAGAGCAGACAACCTTGACGAAGCGACGCAGCAACCGGAATACATGAAATAATATAATTAATGCTTCATACAACATCATAAGTAACTTAGCGCATTTAAAATTAAAGTTTTTGTTATAAAAACATTCATTTTTTTCATGTTGGTAACGTGTAGGTTGGTAATATTTTTTGTCGGAAGGTTTGTTGCACTGTGCACTTACAGAGTGTTTTGACCCAAGGAGGTCTGTGGAGTGGACCCAAGTGATGTCTTGTGGTTTCACTTCCTTTACAGGTGTTTTTACTATCTACGCAAGTGAGCATTTCTTTGTAAATATAGAAACTACACTGAAAATGTTTCATTTCATTTTGTAAAGATAAAAAAAACTAGAGTGAAACCACCAAAGTCTGCTGATTTTAAGACCTAGTCTAATAAAAGTTAAGCACCTAGGTGCTTTAAAACGTTTTTTTTTACAGAACTGCTAAATAATATTATCGCACTGTTGGAATTTCAACCCTCGGCGCTGAGCCGAGTGTTATTATTACAGAAGGTTTTTATTCAAGCACTTATTACTTAGGTGTTGCCTAGAATTGGTGAAAGCGTGTTATAAGCACACGAGACCGCATTTATCTGTTTTCGTTACGGTGTCTTTTCCAGTTTTCAACCGTATAGATAGGTATGACCGTTAATTACTATAGACTGATTCCAATGCCCGGCAAAGTATGACTGTTTCAATGCCCCTCTTTCGTACAAACGCCAGCACATCAAGCTACAACAGTCTGTCAAATTTCTTTAATAGATTTTGAACTTTATTGTTACAAAATTAGGTTCAAGGTTGATTGGGAAAATTTTACAGTTTCGGGTAGCTCCATGTGCTGGCGTCTGTACAAGTCATAGAGTATAGTCTTTGGTACAAGTGCAGCATTAGTGTAGTTTTTTGAAGTTTTTTCTCCTGGCATGGTCAGCCGCACGTCAGTAGTAAGGGCTTGTACACAAAACTGCTATGCGACGTCGCATCGTAAAAATCTAAGAGTTCGCACGACGCATCGCAAGAACTTGCGAATTGTTCACATCGCGCATTCTTGCGATGTTGCGAATGTTGTTGTTGTTCTTTGTTTCTTTTTCCTATATCTTCTTAGCAATAACAGAAGTACTCAGTTCTTTTTACGATTCATGTCACGACCTAATTTACAAAATACGTTGAGTACGGTTGACGGTCGTCGAAAGTATGGTCACCCGAATCGTGGAAGGGAGACGCCTTACCGCACGAAATCGCATCGCAGCAATTCGTGTCGCAGTTTTCTGCGTTGCGAATTCGCATCGCTCTGATTCGCATTTTGTGTACAAGCCCTATAGGTACTATTCATCCCTGCGTCTCGATTCACCCGTTTTATCTGGTAACAGTTGAACTACAACAACTGTCCTTAGAGCTCGTTATTGCTACTTACTTGGACCCGCAGTTGACCCTGAACAGCCCTTCATCAGCCATCAACAACCGGTAAAATCAACGGATCATTACATGGCCTCCAACACGCCACATTTTATCAAAGTCATAACATCATATAACAGACCTCCGCTGCTGCCCATAGTAATACGACACGAAGACACGAACTGAAGAAAAAAGAGGGTTACTCTACCTTTTTCAATCAAACAATACCCGTATTGAATACTCGATAGTCGCCACGGATCTATACAACCCTGTCAATTGATACCCAACCTTGGGGCGTACCAGCCAGCATAACTAAGAGGAAGAGGGTGCCGACATACAACCTACAAAAAAACAATTTCGATGTTAAAAGGGCGCCAAGTTTGCATTTTCGAATTTAGACCAACGATTTTGCCGCCAATTCTGCGCTTGTCATTGTAAAAGTCAAATTTGTTTTATAATATTGTAACTAGCAGTTACTTACAAAAAGTGAGGAAGTAATAGAGCACACAATGCTTTAAAAAAAGCCGGTGCGCGGCGCATAGACAGGTTTTCGTTATCGCTACATTGAAGTTTTTTTGCGGCTCTTACAATTTTACAAACAGCCAGTAGTGGGCCAAGCGGCACGACACCATTGATGTCTATTGCATCGACCCCGACTTATTTAAATCCGCAAAATATTGCTTACTTCTTCTAAAGTTTTAACGATGCTAAGAATTTTACCTAACAAATGTTAAAACTTTTAAAGATAAGTTTTCAAAAACCAGCCAAGCAGTTCCCAAAGTGCCAATCGACCCAAAAAGCCGACAAGCGCGGCACGGCGCGCGGCGGACGGCGGCAATTCGACAGAGCGCGGGTTGCGGGCGGCCCCTCTCGTTCAGTCACTCCGTGTACAGTGTGGTTAGTATATCTTGGCAGACGGTGAAATATGGAACTAAATCGCAATGTACTGAGATTCTCGTCTTTGCAAACAATAAAGCTATGGCCTTCCGAGATAATTATATTAAATAGGAGGGGAGTAAATACAACATTTAAATCGTAACAAAAATCACATGCGTTGGTTGTTCTACGTATTTATTACCGATGTAAATTTACGGTTTTCTTCCTTATTATCCCATCTCATCCTCATTATTTTCATAAACGCGAAAATAACATTATTCAGCTGACTTCAGATTATTTTATAGTCACTATGTCAGTGTCACAGCTATTATTTCAATCAGCACACAACTAAAGATAGACAAGGTAGCCGCCCTTTACAAGCGTGAGAGATTTTATCACCAAGCGAACATCAATCGTATGAACAACACAATAGGGTTGAAATTCTAGTAATGTTAGCAGTGGTATTGACTAGAATCATTGAAATTGTAAACGCGATAAGGTATGTTATACATATACATTTATACGTGTACTTAGGTATGTCGTGAAGCAACGTAGAGGTGCTTACATTAATGTAATTAGCTAAACTAGGTGTATAATCAGGAGCACGAAGGGGTTATGTTACAAATATCCCGTATTTATACTGCTATTCAGTTGTAGTGTCTAGTAGGCAAGAGCGTTGTCGCCAGCTTTTGATTTAAGGGGGAGGGGGGGCAGCAGGATGAGAAAAAAAAACAGATTTTTAAGGGATAGGTAAATTTACTAAATATGGATTCAGCTGAAGTTCTTTTATGAATCTAAAAATGCAATTTAGCCACCTGAAAAATGTTAACACCTCGGATTAGTTAAATATTTCTATGCTTGTTCATATAGAAGTAAAATTTGCAATTTTTTTCGAGTTATTAGAAAAGAATAGGAACTAAAAGAAACTGTAAACTCACCACTCCAGAAAAGTTAGGTTTTTAAGTCCTTTATTCAGAAATTGATGTTACTCAATTAACTTAGGGAGACAATAGGGTAAAAAAAATGTAAGGCTTCAAAGGCGAGCGAAGCAAACTTGAAAATTTAACACCCCACCTTGGACAGGTTAGAATTGTTTCGGTCCTTCATACTGGAGTTACTTGGTCGACTTACAGACCAAGTCAAGATCGTGACAGACTGCAAGAGCGAGCGAAGCGAGATCAAAAATTTTAAAACACTGTCTTGGACAGGTTAGAATTGTTACGACCCTTCATACAGGAGTTACATAGGCGACTTAAAGACAACGATAAGATTCAAGAGAAAGCGCGATTCGAGCGCGAGCGAAGCGAGCATTAAAATGTCCACATGCTCCATTTTTTGTAACCAGTGTATGACATGATTGCCTCGGGGCAAGGGGCTCCTCTGTTGATATCGTTCGGTCATGCAAAAATGCAATAGGAGTGCCAATCCAGAGGCAGAAAAAAGGAGTCTTTGACCACGCGCTTTAGTTCAAAGAAAATGGTGTAAGTTGGTTGAGGTTATAAAATTTCTCAGGGATTCATTTTAAGCCTTAAAAAATAGTACATTGTTGATACAAGTGACTTCAGTACACGTGGCGAAACTTTATTATTGCAGCCGAGGCGAAATTGACGCCCGAGCCGCAGGCGAGGGTATTATGGTGCCGAGAACTGCAGTAACAAATGTCCACGTGTATCAAACGACGTGTTTCAATACACTTTCGAAGAAATAAAACAGTAGGACGAAAAGTATTTTTGTCATGAATTATTAGGAAACTATCATTTACTTTCACAGGTTGAAGGAGAAGCAAAGGTATGAAGCCTCTAAACAGCCTAATGTGAAAAAAAAACAAATGTTTTGAATTCATAAAGTAAACATATTTTTTTGAATAATCATGTTTACTTCTGTGATATTCTTTTTATAAACACAATTTAAATATTCAAAAAATATTTACGCCATAAAGGTGCATTATTTGCTTAGATGTAAAAAAAAACAATCACCACCGACTATAGGAATTGAACCAATTTGGACTTTTGTTTAAGTATTGAAAAAAAATAAAAAACACCTGCCCACGGTGGTGGCGCGCCACCTGACTGTGGAATTTTTTGATTTCCGCACTAGTGCAGATAAATTTAAAAAAACCACCAGTGTGAAATACATTGCATGTTGAACCTAATCGTAATGCGATAAGAGCCAGTTTTAGAGGAACTGTATTGAAAACATAATTGTGTGTGTGTGGTTCTACTGTACGGTATGTACAATTTATTAGTTCTTTGGGAGTTACTTACTAATTCTGTGGGACAACGCAGAAAAAGTTATCGGTTAAAAAAAAATCCTGAGCCTTTAGGGCGGGGTTTGGGGCGGGGGGTGCAGCGCCCCCCCCTGACCCCCCTGGCGACGCCCATGTAGGTTACATACACTGCTTAAGAAACAAGTTTCGTTTTAAAGCGTGACTCCTAGGGTATCTTTATTTTATGGGCATCAACGTGGCCGACTTGCAGAAGACTGAAATTGAACTATTCTACGTTTGAAAAAGCTGGCGCTTAATGCCGAATGCCATGCCATCTGGCGGGAAATAAAGTAAATTTTTACTTGTCTCGTTTAAAAATAAACCTAGGCACATAGGTACACATTTGTTACAAAATACAAAAGTTCTACCAGTGTGGATAAACTGCTACATTTTGATAGCGAATTATTATTGATAGGATAAGAAAATATTGAATAATATTCAACTAGTTAAGTAGGTACCTACTTGTATTATTTTTAGACCACTATCAAAATTATTGTCTAATTGAATTAACGTGTCAAGAAGATAATAAATCAGGAAGGTATGTAGATGTACCTACCTAGGATAGGAAATTAGGAATATTAATAAATAAATAAAATCCGCAGACCACCTAGCCATTTTTCTCAAGAAGCTAGCTAGAGGATGATATAATAAGTATGTACCTAATAATAATAATGATGTCGTGAAAAGGACATAAATTTAAGTATAATAGCAACGTCTACTATAAATAATCAAGTCAATATGGTTTCTGAATTATGTAGCCGTCATGTGATATGTGATAGGCCAACAGCTAATTAGCACTTACGCACTATTTCCACATAAGTTACAAAATACCATCCAACTTATACTGTGTACAGTCACGAGCAACAATACGTATACACTTGGCAAAGTTCAAACGCGAATTTCTCGGGAAATAACGACTGCAACTTTGAGATATGACGTACTTTATGATGAAATGGGTTCCAAACAAAATATTAGTTTCGTTACGTAATAATTATGAAAATGAAATCAATACAGTAGACGAAAATCACTTCAAAACGTTGCAAATTGTATACAATATTGGTGCTGCAGACTGTACTTATGTAATATGGTAGATAAATTAATGTACTATTGTTATTTGCGTTACCATGTCACACGCGCAGGTGCCACAAGGCACACCATATTGGTTTAAATTACACTTATCCTGTACGAATAGCTACTTCCAGTCCAGTGCTCCAGTGTCCCGTTGATGTAACTATTTATTTTAATGTTTTATTTACAGTTCTGTAACAGTTATTAATTTTACGTAGGTACCTACTATACCTTTGCATCACTGGCAAAATCATAAATAAGGTAGCTGTCGGTTGGAATGTTGATGGATGGAGGGGAAGAGGAAGAACAAAGTAAAGATAGATGGATTGTGTGAGGAATGATATGAAAGAGAAAGGAGTAAATGATGCCGTGACGTCTGACAGGGGAGAATGGAAGAAGAACACGTGTTGCGCCGACCCCGAGAAGAATGGGACAAAGGAAGATGCTGATGATGGGTGGCTAGTTGCTACCGCTGACAAGTCTGTCAAAATAACAGTGATCTTTACTACATTGGAATAAGGTTGATATTGTCAGGTTTGTAAAAATAACTGTGAAAGAACCTGTAGACCCATAAACTCTGCCAGTGTTACTTCATCACCAAACACAAAAAAAACCGCTATTGTGTTCACTTCTGTATCTACGGGCAGGCATTTACAACGGTTTTCAATCTGTCGTTTGCAGCCCAAGTTATTCGCACGTCCTTCGCTTCGCACGCACTCTGTGTAGCCGATCTAAATGAGGTGGGGCGGGAAGGGGACGTTTACGATTTTTAGGGTCCCGGCGGCACACAAATGACGTCATGCGTGGTCACAGGCTCAGAAGCCCTTTCTTGTGTCCCATTCAAACATTATCGTTACTCGATACGGCTTTATTTAGCAGTATTAGGTAGATTAGTACTGAACAAACTTCCAGAAAGTTCGAAACTTCTGACTCATTTCTTAGCAAGCCAAGCGGCAACGCACCGCTTCAAAACGCGGCGTTTTTGCACTCGGTAAATTACTGCCGTCCGCACAGCGAAAACGGTCGTGAACGTACCGGCAGCGGTTGAAGTTTTAAATGTCGTAAAGGACATTGAGCATGCTGTTGGATTAACTACCTTCGGCTCCGTGTTGAAAGTTGAAAATTCAAAAAACGCTCAATGTTCTTACGTTATTTCTTCACGTCGTTGATACTATGCGTCACCTCGAACAATATTCGTATCAAGGAGTGATTGACAAGGACTGCCAACGCCTCTGTGAGTAGGAGTACGGTCTACCAACTTTCAGAAGACAGTAGAACAACGAAAATCATCCTTCCTGCTACGGAATAAGGTATCTACCTAGCTGTAACAGTCGTGCGCGCGGTTTACTGGACCTATTAAATGACTTCACGAGTACGTAACGCAACGCAACACTATTGCTTTTCCTATCTACCTAGGTAGGTAGATGTACGCACGCTACCTCTACGCATTCAAACGATCATCGCTCTATTCTATCTATAAAGTTACTTGATGGAGTTCTTGTGTACCTATTAGTCGTTGGTAGCACAAATTGATAGATGTCCTGGTCGACACACCCGCACCCCCGACTTTCCTTCTCAATTTCAGTTGAAGACCACTCAATTTATTATGAACAAAACATTTCAAACGGCTATAAGTAGGTACTACTTGTATAATATTTCTGGGTGTAAAAATAAAGGATGAAACAATGTATAAGTAACAAATTCTACCCAAACGTGTTTAGGCACAAATACATAAGCATACATGTTACATAGGAACGAACCTACTTTGTTTTATAAGTTCTCAATGTATCCTAAATAGAACTCATTCAATTTTAAACTTTATTCCGTTGGGATAAGATTGGAAACACTAAATAACATTTCTAGATCGATAATCCAATCTGCTTGCCAAAACGTTTTATCCCAAAAACTCATTCAAATGAATGTAATCTATATTCCAACACAATAAAGGTCAAAATAGTACAGGCCACTCAACCCTTGAACTCATCATACAAATAAACGAAGCTTGTGTCTTAAAATTCTAAGTTTAAATTATATTTAATTCGAAAATGTCAAGTGGCCAGGAATAAAACCACCGGTAATGACATCACAGGACCAGAGAACCGATTTTTTGTGTTTCGACTCATTGGCGAATGGTGGGCCATGCATGCATGGGCAATGCCAAACCATGACAATACGGTTTTTGTTGAGTTTTATTAAGATGGTTTTAAAATAGTATTATGTAGGTATTTAAGTAGTCAATGTACCTAATAACGACCTAGGTAGGTATCATGAAGGCACGTGGATACATACATCGGATCACGAACAGTTCTGCTTGACGAATTCATATTCTGACGAAATCACCTACTAGTGCCAAGATTTCTTTTAAAAGCCATCGACCTATCAGGGGACTACGTTATATTTTGCGTTCGGCTAAAAACATTATGAACCTTATGCTTTTGTTATAAATAATAAAATACCGCAGCACAAAGTTTTATAACTTCCTTCTTAACTTAGTTTTAGAAGTCATTCGGACAAGACTCGGACTTACGCTTTTCTGGCACAAGCAGTGCGGTTGGCGGGAAATAAACGCGTTCTCATTGCAACGTGGTGAATTAATCACGTAATTAGAAGATTCTTTAATTAGAATGCGCGTAAATTCGAATAAACGCGCACCTACCTTGGTACTTACTTAACTATTTATCTTTGCTTGAAATCCTAGGTAGGTAGTATCTATCTACCTACACTGCTTATACTTTAATAAAAACAGGTAGGTTGACGAGACAATCGGGCATTGAACTCTTGAAAACCACACGCGCCAATTGTATTTCATGGACACTTATTTTACGGAAACTCCTACCTCTTTTTAGATAGACCACATTTTAAATACAGGCTAAGTGCTTACCTATCTAGGCACGAAAGCGGTAGGTGTACCTATAGCGTTTAATTATAAAAAGGGGAACCTATCATCGAAAGGTAATTAATGCTACCTCATACCTAGTAGTTATATTATGCTGTAGTCCCTTCACTACCTGAATCATTAATTAAATAGCAACAACAAGAACTTAAAAAAGGCTATTTATTAGTACTAGGTAGAATGGTAGGTCCTTACGCACTACTATTTTACTACACACATGAATGAAAAATGCCAATGCCTTTCATAGATAAGCGTAGTACACTCACAGTCGTAAATTAATCTGCTCCCTACCCTACACATTCAATCGACCTGTATGTAAGTAGGTACCTACGCATGTAATAAATACGTAAGGTGCGTGGTGTAACGACTGAAATAATGAAGCTAGTGTTCAATTCATTCGACATTATAAAGTTACTTTTTACGATTTGTGTGGAAAATACACTTACAGCCAAGATAGGTTGCTTATACATTCTTAGCTTTCCTAGAAATATTTACATTTGAGATAGGTGGGCACTTGTAGGTTGTAGCAAAGTGATGTCATTTAAAAGTTAGTTTACTGGTAATAGTAAAATAGTCTATGCTATTAAATTGTTCACGGTCTAGACGTAAAATTGGCTATATTGTTATATTAATTTTCCAGGAGAACACCCATTTATTATTTTGTCTTGTTGGAACATTAACGATTGTATTTTTTTAAACAGGCAAGAAAGAGAAAGATATAGTGTTGCTGGCCTGTGTTGTTTCTAGCGTCATTTCAAGGTTATGTGAAGATGAATTTAAAATCTATAACTATCTCTCTCTCGCAAGTGTAAATCCCGGTGGATTGTTTCACCGTCTTGAAGTAGACGCAGCTAGCTTCACATCGAGTACAATTCCCCCGCGCGACGCGTCGCGCATTATATTTTTTCCTTCTTCCTCCTTCATTTGGACGTCGGTGTTTGTGCGGTGAACATTGTAGTACGTTGTGTGTAACACGTGCTTATAATTATTTCTTTATAATTTAAAAGTATCTCCTAAAACTAAAAAAATATAATGGCAGACGCAGCCGTCGAAAAGAAGTAAGTTTTTTTTTTGTTGAATTCATTCAGATGAAATAAGTTTTACGTTTAAATATTTTTGGCGGCTTCGAAAACGTGATCAAAATGGCTACCTATTTATGTGTGTAGTTCGTGTTTTTTGTGAATTTACAGTGTTTCTATAGTGCATAAATGTTGTTATTGGTTCGTTTTATTTGTGCGTTAGTTACGAAATATTGTTTTCGGATAAATTGATAGTTTGGTGATACTTATTTTGTAAACGCCGCCAAAGATAAGACGCGGGAAAATATTATTTTACTGATAACCGAATTAAGTTGATTTCTGAACCAAAGAATGAATGTTTCTAGGCGCATTATGGGTTGGAGAATGCGAAGTGTCGATTAGATTTGATTGTTTTTCCTGTTATAGCGTATTATAATGAAGTGGAAAAGTTAAAAGCACGCCGGGTGCGGGCGCGGGGCTGCTGCTTGTTTTATCCAAGATGGCGCTGTGTGCGCGGCGTGCCGGCGCGTAGCGTCGCCGGACGCCGGCGCGCGCTCGTTTGAATTTGCCGAGACCTCGAGTTTTGCAACTCAGGCAGGTTGCTGTTCGGTTACGTTATCGCGGGCGAAGCGTGTTGTCATTAGTTATTTTTAAAGCTTTACGACTCGCCGTGAAGTGTAGCCCACTGGAGCGAGTAACGTATTCATTCAGCAAAGGTGATCACGGTTACGTTCAGTTTCCTATGTTGCAACTTTCCCACATGCAGCCTTGCGCAACAGCCATTTGTTTTTGTTCCGGCAGACTTTTCCTTTTATGCCGCCCCACTTAGCCTCTGAGCATTGCCCGCGTGTAGAACTGTTGCATTGTTATGTTCCGTTACTGACTCGCGCACTTCGCATTATATTAGCCACGGTGCGTAGGTATTTAGATTGAAGATTTTAAGACATAAATAGTGCAGTTAAAACAATACAACACGCTTCTCTTTTTCAGTAAACATCCCATCACTAGGCTAAAAGCTTATCAGTTTATACGTATACGTATTAGACTTTTTTTTACAAATTAATTAGCTACGTATAACACTAAAACCTTAACGCTTTCAGGGACGTCGTAGCCGAGGAGGTCACCTCAACTGAGGCGAAAGAGTCTCCAGTGAAGAAGTCTCCCGCCAAAAAGGTCGCGGAAGCGGTCGAGAGCAACGGCAATGGCAAGGAGGAGAACGGTAGCGAAGCGGCGGCCGAGGACGCACCCGCTGAGAACGGCGACGCTGAGGAGAGCAATGACGCCACCGAGAACGGCGATGCCACAGGTAAACACTTCCCACACGTTTATTTTTCGTACATTTCACAATAATTAAGTATAACATTTCTGTATTTAAAAATAGGTAAATTCCTCAATGATTTTCTTAACATTCAAACTTTTGTTGTTTTACAGATAAGAAAGAAGCTGGCGTGAAGAGGAAATCCGTCTCTGCGGACAACGGTGATGCAGAGAAGACCACGCCAGAGAAGAAGGCGAAAGTAGCAGAAGAGGCGCCCCCTGCCGAAGCAGAGGAGGCGGCTGCTTAAAACTTCTTACCAAACTACCTCGCTTGGTTTACTGCAATGCAACCATGTTCAATAGGGCTCAACTCAACCCAGATACATATCTACATTTATAATACAAATCTTAAACTACTTGGACTTCCTAACATGCCAAAATTTAAAGACAATAGATGACATACAATAGAACTTGCCCAAACACACATACAGGTATTATGTTGTGTGTAGATAGTTACAAACTTTTAGATACCCTGACACTTAGGAAGTCTTGGTAGTTCCTATTTACAGTTTATATGCTGCGTGTACAATAAAGAGTTGAGCTCTTTTGTGACCGCACTTATGTTTAGGTTTATAATACATTGTTGTATTAAATCTTACCTGTGAAGTACCTGTAAATTGTAAATTTAATGTTACTGTCAATGGCGACCAGTGTGCATCGCAGTGAACTGAACATTATTGCACGAGCCAGTTTAGGAGTTGTATGCTGTTTTTTAGTATTGGCGTCTATCTCAACGGACTTGTAGCGGTGGATTATTGAATTGATGAAAGTAACATATATCGGTTTCCAGATTACGCCAGTAAAGTACTGCCAAAGTAATTCACAAAGTGTGAAATCAATTCACAATCCGTTCTGTGAACGACGCGTTTTATAAAACAGCTTCCGAAAAACATGGATTTTAGATAACGATTAAGATTAATTAAAAGTTTAGATAATTAATTCAGTTGTTAATTTAAGTTAGCAGATATAACGCACATTTTCGTATTTCATAGGCATTATTACTTAACCATTTGAACATTCCTTTGACATTTTGGTTACGGTTTGCAGTGTGAACGAGTAACTTCCTCACGAGTTGGATGGAGTTTGCGTTGACCCTACACACAACTGATTTATGTGACAGTATTGTTTTACGCTTGAGAATTCCAACCGGCGCGCTAGGGAGGCCCGTTATTTGAAATAATTGTTCACATTGTAACACTAATTTTAAGAATTTGGAATTTAATTAAAGTTCAAAGTTGACAAATAAGGTGATAGTTCATATTGACATAACTAACTTTTGTGTGCTATTTTTTTGTTTGTAATTCTATGGACAACTTTATTTTTCTTATATCCTGTTTTTCTAATTTATTTTCTTATATTGTGATAGTAACAGACCTCGAATGTAAGATAACCCTTGTGGAAACGAATCTTCATTAATATTGTCGAGTAAGTTACACTTATGTGTTCTTGCTATGGTAATACTATTGTATTAAAGTTGTGACTAACTCTTTCAGACGATTGTATCTTATAATTTAAATAATAATATTTGATTCAAAGTACATTTAGTATTAGATTTAAAGTAGTGTACAGTTTACACTTCTCTCAATCGTGGAGTTAGTGTTTGTAAAACATTTCTGGCAATAAAATAGTCCAATCAAATAATACATTCTTTTTGATTTTGCTATACCTACCATAATGTAAACATACCGAATGTTCGCTTTATCTACGTCAGAATAATAACTTGAGAACAAGATTATGTATGTGAAATATTAGCCTTCTGTTGCATAGTTTAATTTATTATTTAACAATTTTTTATCAGTTTGTTTTTATTATAAAGCTAGTTTTGCTTTTGATTCAACTGACGCATCCATGTATCTTGCATACCTACAAATAGGATATTATAAGTGCAGTATTTTTGGGGCTATAGTAGTTCTATAACCATGGAACTAACTGATCAGTAAATTAACGTTAACAAAACAGGTGATTTGCGCTGTTTTCGTATTCATTGTTCATGTGGCTAGGTATAATAGCACACAGTGCAGAATGCTGATTATTATTATTAGTATTTATAGCCTTCCTATTTTGCCACCAAGGATAATTTTATCAAGGGCATGTCGCATAAACGTCTACTATGTCGTCATAGGACACTTTAGTGGTAGGTATTAGACGATGAGACAATCCAATGACTAGGTCTAGTTTAAAGAAACCTATACCTACTTAGGAAAGAGGTACCTATACTAGAACTATGTCTTGGGCAAACATATATTAATGATGGATGACCAATACATCAATAGGGCAAGCCGATACAAGGTCGGGCATTGCCGTGGAAACTATACGGTACACAAAATTAGTGGGTGAACCACCCTCAGTCGATGGTCAGATAGCTTGGCGATCAGTGGGTTATTGGGAGGGAGGAGTTACGATGCGCGACACGAAATAGTGATAGGAACAAACATGTCTGCGTTTACAATTTTTCTTCTTTTCTATTTATTTCGCGCCGCTTTTGGACAAACTACGCAAAATATCAATGTTTGTAAGTAATGTGTATCAAAATATTTTCTTAGTGGCAATAATACAACTTCACGTAATTTAGCACAAGTAGTTAGTTTAGTAGTTATAGTTTTCATTGTGCCGTTTTCGGCCTCCAGAATTTTACGATCTTTTAAACTTTTGTATGAGTGATATGCCTCATACAACTTTAATCCAACAAATTCATGCAGCTGGAAGAAATTCATTTTAGAGAGACGTATGAAAAGATTAATATTTTTATATAGGCATCTTATTCATATACAAATTACCGGTTGCGTTTACAGTACTGATTAACGAAGAGAGTAATGCTTTGGCTGAAAAGGCTTTTGAAGTAGCGAAGGAGTATGTGAGGCGTAACCCGAGCTTGGGTCTGGCTGTGGATCCTGTTATTGTTGTGGGAAACAGAACTGATGCAAAGGCTTTTTTGGAAAATGGTAAGGATTTTTCCAAATTCTGGTAGCTTTTCTCGAAAATTATGATTGCATGTTTTATTTTGTATACTTTGCTTTGTAGATACATACGATACGTATTTGTTGTGTTGCACTAGCTGCAGTAGCATTCATGGAGTGAATAAACGCCTTGATAAACTCGTGCAAATCTGTATGCTTCACAAATAAGTTTATCTCGGCAGTTACGACACATTCAATAAAATAGCTGTTAAACATCTTAGATTAGAGAGAGAGATTGTTTGATTCAACCATTTTTAGTTTGCAGAAAGTACAATGACATGATCTTGGCGAAAAAGACTCCTCACGTTGTTCTTGACTTCACGATGACCGGCGTGGGATCCGAAACCATTAAATCGTTTACAGAAGCCTTGGGCTTGCCAACCATATCCGGGTCCTTTGGTCAAGTCGGCGACCTGAGGCAATGGAGAACTCTTAATGCTAATCAAGCAAGGTTCCTCCTGCAAGTAATGCCCCCCGCTGATATCCTACCAGAAGCTATAAGAGCTGTCGTCACCAAACAAGACATTACGAACGCTGCTATTATTTTCGACGAATTTTTTGGTGGGTTTGAAGTTGAAGCAAAAATATTTACAGACGTTCAGTTTTATCGTATCAATCAATAATGACATGTTTTCCACGTCAAGCGTGAAATTCGAGCTAATATAGCGTTATGCCAAGGCTTTCAAGGCCCCAGTTCAAAACTGTTTAGATAGCACCCGCATAACTTTATCCGTTAATTAAATTTATTGTCGGTTACCAAGTCATTTTAACTGTTCTCGATAATAAAATCTGTTTGTTTACAGTTATGGACCACAAATACAAGTCTCTGCTACAAAACATACCGACACGACACGTGATCACGCCCGTGAAGAGTTTTGAGGCAAACGAAATTAAAACCCAACTGGAAAGTCTTCGGAACTTAGATATCGTGAATTTCTTTATCTTGGGGAGTCTACGAACGATAAAGAATGTTCTAGATGCTGCAGATAAGAACCAATATTTTGGAAGAAAAACTGCATGGTTTGCTTTATCATTGGAGAAGGGCGATATTAGCTGCGGTTGTAAAAACGCTACGATTGTACACATGAGGCCGACACCCGATGCCAACAGCAGAGACCGATTGGGAAAGATTAAAACCACATATAGCATGAACGGCGAGCCAGAAATCACATCCGCCTTCTACTTCGACCTGTCTTTGAGAACATTTCTAACGATCAAGTAATGACCTTTACTATTCCTGTTCTAGTGTAACAGTTTCTACTTTAGTACACCACGTGCAATGTGGTTTGTCTAAATATATCCTGGCTTATTCCATGAGAGTTCACGCTTATGAATTTCCAGATCACTACTGGACTCTGGCAAGTGGCCAAACGACATGAAATATATTACATGCGACGACTACGACGGCAAGAATACACCAAACAGGACCTTGGATCTTAAAACGGCGTTCCAGGAGGTGCGTTGACATATTTAGGCTGAAACGATTTTTTTGATGCAATCGCCCAATGCATTTACTACTGGTTACTCTACGAGTCACTAGTTCTGGTTTTTTTTTACAGATAAAAGAGACGCCTACATATGCTCCGTTTTTTATTCCGCAAGATGACCCCATGAATGGAAGAAGCTACATGGAATTCAGCACCGATCTGCTTGCGATCACGGTCAAAGATGGTGCATCTATTAGTAGTCATTCTCTGGGTTCCTGGAAAGCTGGCCTCTCCTCGAACCTAACCTTGACGGACCCCAATAACATGAGTAATTACTCCGCGCAGCTAGTGTACAGAATCGTCACAGTCGAGGTAGGTAAATGAACTCCGCTATTGTTTAAAATTCTGTTGTCAACTTGATAAAAATTCGTCAGTTTACTTAGCAACAAACTGTTCAAACAACACTGTCAGTCTCGCCTTTGGTTCGTCTGGAATTTTGATAAGAAACGCACAATATGGTAGCCATGCTTATGAAACCCATTTTGTTCTAGCAAAAGCCGTTTATCATACGAGACGACAAATCGCCTAAAGGCTTCAAAGGCTATTGCATCGATCTCATTGAGGAGATTCGGCTAATCGTTAAATTCGATTACGAAATATCTTTGGCGCCGGACGGTAACTTCGGCATAATGGACGAGAACGGAAACTGGAACGGAATTATAAAAGAGCTGGTTGATAAGAAAGCAGACATAGGGCTGTCTTCGCTGTCCGTCATGGCTGAAAGGGAAAATGTCGTTGACTTCACTGTACCGTACTACGATTTGGTTGGGATTACAATAATGATGAAACTGCCGAGAACGCCGACATCCCTGTTTAAATTCCTAACTGTTCTGGAGAATGACGTTTGGCTATCGATACTGGCTGCTTATTTCTTTACCAGGTAATCCAATGACATCATTCGGTCAGCTTTAGCGTTGCAGAAACCAGTTCCCAGCACAACTGTGCTCCAAAACATGTTACAATTTCCGAATTCTTTGCAGGTGACCTTATTTTTTTTATCCCTGTCCTTTTTTGCATGAAAGAGTGAGATGGTGTGCGAATTCAGTTTGGAACCAGTATTATAATGTAGCGGTTATAAAGCGGTGTGGCGTACATAATCGGAAAACGGGCGTTCATCCGTGACATTTATTTCGATACATAACGCGATCGATGGGCCAGTGCCCACCTGCTTCCATTATTTCTTATCTGATTCTATGAAACGAGGTCAAACGATGGACCTAACACCTCATGCACGCCGAGTGTTACTGTTTATTTATGAATATGGCTACTACTGATCGTGCCAAGGGTATCCTTGTTAATTAGACCTTTGGTCTAGTAACATTGAGGATTTACGTTGTAAGTCTAGACAGTCTAGACTAGTAGTACCTAGCTAGATGTTATGTAGTATTCTATAATGTTCTTTTGAACACGAAGCAATTTTTTATAAGTAAGTACCTACCTGAACAAAGAATAGTTTTGCTTTTACCCAAGTACCTATATTAGGTAGACCGCTGTCTTGGTCGCAGCAATATCACAATGCTTAATATCTTATATTTATTAATAAAGTGCATTAATTGATACATAAAAACAGTCGAATAATAGGGTAAGTATTTAGTGGTATTGAGTACCAAAGAGCTGAAAATTGTTGTAGGAATCTGTCTAAAACCACACCATTTACCAAATCCAACCTTTCTTTAACAATACAAAAGTCTTAAGAAATAATACAAGAATCTTTTAGAGCGCTTGTACAGAAAAACACTTAAAATCCAAAGATACCTAAGTAATAGAATTTCCGAAGCGCAACGTTCTTTTTTGTTTCGGTCGATATGCGTTCAAAAATTAGTAACAGTTCAGTTTCAATGAAAAGAAGACTAAAGTAAAATGAATACGCATAGCAACAACGTATTTCTTAAAATCCAGCCTTACGATTTTCAACCTTAAAAGTCTCAAGTTAGGATTGAAAATTATGTTTCAACACGAACTTACCAGATATAGGTACCTATATCTGTGTATCTACGTAATGCTGAAACATTTTGTAAGTAGGATGTATGTTATTCGTTCATAATGAGGCATATTACAGTGATATTCTGAATATCTATGTTTTCCAACTAAACAAAAAAACGACTAAATGGTCACTAACGTTTTTAAAATAAATGCGGTAAAAAACTAAATAGACTTTAAACACTCTTTTCAATAGAACATTGTTTTTATTTCGAACAACTGCACCATTGAATTTGAAATGAGAACATCAATTTGAACAACTTCCAAAATGGCAACATTTAAAACCATCTTTTATTAGTTTAAAATTTAAAAAGAAAACTGCAGCACGAAAGAGGTTATAAGCATGGTAACTGGCCAGCACGTACATAAACGCACTGCATAATACGAGTATCGTGTCATGCCATAACGAATGATTAAGTAATAATGTGCTAGTTCAACGAGGAAAAGTCGACCTAAATCGTTGCTATTTTTGTCCCCCTCACATGATTCCATACGAACTTAACGGGACTGAAAACCTCACAGACTTGTATAGCTCATAATCATAATACAGTCGTTGGTACTTTTATTAAAATCTGACACAAATAAGTATAACTTTACTGGCTAGCGGATGTGTAGGTACATTATGTAGAGTCACGTTTGTTTCGACTAGCAATATTATTTTTCTTTTCTGAATCTATTTGAATTACGTACTTATGCCTTATTGTTTAACTAATCCATTTCAGTGTATGAAATACGTCGTTTTTTGCAAAATCGGATCAAATTCTGGACTTTAGAGTGGCCTATTTTTTATTTGCACAAAACAAAGATTTCTCGACTTTCATTGTAAATACGGGGTCATATTACCTAAAGAAACTTTACAGACCTGCCTGCCCAATATTCACAAACGCTTCGTTCGGTTCGAGACTTCGGAAGTCGTATAACGGGTATTGATATCTAATGACGTCAAAAAGAAATCAAAAAGATCTTCTAAAAAACGAATTTGAAGTAACTACTCTGAAGTTTTGCTAATTTATCTTTAGCTTGTATTCGAAATATTTGAGTAACACATTGCCTTTCAGTTTCCTAATGTGGGTGTTCGACAAATGGAGTCCATACAGCTATCAGAATAACAGAGAGAAATATAAAGAGGATGAGGAAAAGAGGGAGTTTACTCTGAAGGAGTGTCTATGGTTCTGTATGACGTCACTGACTCCTCAAGGAGGTGGAGAGGCGCCGAAGAATTTGTCGGGACGACTGTTGGCTGCTACTTGGTGGCTGTTTGGGTAAGAAAATTATGATGTTTCTCTTGAGATATACGGGGTGGAATACACCGACGCGAAAACGGAAACCACATACTCAGTACATCATTCTGAACCCTCCCACATAGAAATTTTTCGCCTACAAAAGTGCTATACCTACACGGTCAAAATGTATAGAACAGCTGATTTTTTTTTTAAATAACCGACGAAAAATTTCTATGTGGGGGGGTTCAGAATGATGTACTGAGTATGTGGTTTCCGTTTTCGCGTCGGTGTCACTTCCAACCTGTATATGGGTATTAGTGGAATCCAATAAGCTGAGTATATTGATTAATTAATTTAAGATTTTTGAGATATTTGCACGCCATGAGAAATGGCAGGCATGTCGAGAGCCAATCTTATTTAAGATCTTGCATGTACATATGTTTGGGCAAATAAAATTACTTATTCGTAAGGAAAGAGACTTCTTGGATACATGCTTAAAGAACGATAAGATTCTTTTAAAGTTACTCTTTGAAAAACCTCTGAAACTAACAATTTATTTTCCAGTTTCGAGTTGAAGCAAATTTAAAATAATCGCCTAAAATCTGGAGTCGCACAAGTTTTTACAATGTAAATCTTCCTAAGTGCTCATTTTCTTGTTCTTCGTCTTATCGGTCCACGGCATTACGACATTCTAAATTGATCGGCCAAGAACTTGGCCACGAGTTTGTCTCTATCAGTAGCGTCCATCAGTTCAGCAAACCACAGGACACTTCATTAAACATCCCGTTGCCTGTGGAACAGAACCACGTTTTCTTCATGAAAAACATCTATGAAATCAGTTTATCTACCCCCACAGTTTCATCATAATCGCATCATACACTGCGAACTTGGCGGCGTTCCTGACAGTATCCCGCCTGGACACGCCTATCGAGTCCCTGGACGACTTGTCCAAACAATACAAGATACAGTATGCTCCTCTCAACGGGTCCGCAGCCATGACTTACTTCCAGAGAATGGCTAATATCGAAGAAAAATTCTATGAGTGAGTATTGTTTTTGGACTTATCATCATGGTCAGTTTGTAACGCTCTGGCACACAGGCCTCCACTTTATGAGGAGTGGGCCATAATCCCTCACGTGGGCCCAGTACGACTTGGTTGGTTGTATTCGGTCTGGGACTATACATTTTCAGGAAAATACTTGGTGAAAAGTGATTCAGAAGGAAGCACTGAAAAATAGTCTTCTGAAGTGTTACAATATTGTATTTTATTTAAAGGTATTAGTTTTGCGTGATTTTGGGAGATAAACAAGAAAAAAAACAAACAAATAAACAGTTGGTTTGGTATGAGGTTAAAATAATAGATGGTAGGTACCTATGTATTTGTGTTTAACAAATATTACTTATCTATTATTTTGATTTTTATAGTTCAATATCACGGCGCATATCGGATTATTTTTATCAGTTTTTATTGGAATGTGGGAAATTTTATTTCATAACATTATTCAATTTTCCATTACACGAAAACTTGCGTTCTTTCTTTATACACTGCAACCTTAATATAACGACTTCCTCGATTAAACAAATTCTTCGTAATCCCCTTAAATTGTCCATAAGAGTCAATGTAAAATATATATACCTTTACATTGCGAACAACCACTTTATAACGAATTTTCAACTATCAAGAAAAAGTGTGAATACCTCTAATTAACGAATTTGGTCAACCCAAAACCTATAAATGACGTTCCCACCAATGATGACCCATAATCCCATAGTATGTGATTCATGTCGCGACAGGTTTCGACACGCTTTTTTTCGTAAAACATTGCTATTTGATGGAAACTAATGTAAACACTGCTGCTCGTCACTATTGTTAAAGATTCAAGTTGCAATGGCTCAGAAACGTAAAATATTTTTTAACTCTTTATAACAAATTTAAGACCAACCTAACCTCAACATAACAAATTTCAGTTTAACGAATTACTTGATATAACCTGTTCCCTTCCGATTTGTTATATCGAGGTTGCACTGTATATCACTTAAATTCTCAGTTTAATTATCAAGGAAAAAACTTATCCCCTTTTTCATGTGTGTTTTCATTATCTCTTCCAAAAATGTGTTACGCATACACGATAAACTGCTAAATTATTATCACAATGACAGCGGCCCACTGCCCAAATTACATTTTAGGTTGCCTTGCTAGGTAATCTAAAATGCCTAAATAGTAGGTCTACAATGATTCACTATTCAGTACAATAGTGTTTGTACAAGTTTAAAAGAAAGAAGAAAAGATTAATGCATGCGACCTCATTCGATGTGAAACTCAAATTCAATTTTCAGTGTCGGTAAAAACGTAAAAGGAA
Source organism: Standfussiana lucernea (assembly GCA_964057025.1). Classification (NCBI taxonomy): domain Eukaryota; kingdom Metazoa; phylum Arthropoda; class Insecta; order Lepidoptera; family Noctuidae; genus Standfussiana; species Standfussiana lucernea. Next base: position 13,191,782 of record OZ059796.1, read on the forward strand.
ATTCGTTTATTTAACTGCTAGCTTGATGAAGAGAATAGTTTCGTCTAACCAGATATTTTTTTTATTTGATAAAAATAAAGAGCAATGCGGGCGTTATCTCATGAAATTTTGGTCGATAAAATGGGTAATGGGTAACGCCATCCTATTGGCGGGAACGCTTTTCCTACTCCCGTCCTTCTGATGCACCTTGCAGGTCGCATCTTAGGAACCTCCTTAAGTCCCCTCCACACTCTACTGTTTTGTACTCCTACTCCTTCATTGTGCACGCCGTGCGGTTGTGGAATTCACTTCCTCCTAACATTAGGGACTGCCAACCTATTGCAATTTTGAAAAGAAGAGTGAAAGAACATTATCTTTCCATTTCGTCATAGTTGCATAAGTATTTATAGTATTGTTGTATGTATCTTTGTATTTATACGTATGTAAGTATATTCTTATATTGTATATTATATTCAAAATAGTTATCTGCTTTATGTATTCCATTTTCTCTTCTTCTTTTACACACTTTGTCTACATCTCTTTTTTTAGTATCTCCTTTCGCAGGTATGCTGGAAGAGATTTCATTAGAAATAAGTACTACCTTTGTACTCTTTTCTGTTCCTTTCTTGATTTCTGTATTTAGCGTGTACATAAATTGTTAAATAAATAAATAATCCCCCGTAAACTACACATCTCGGTCAGGAGATCAAACGAGGTTCTTTGGGAGAACAACACATACTTAGATCAGCTATACTTGTACGAAAATAATGTGAAAAATATTGGCCATTTTCCCTAGATAGAATAGATGCAAATGAAAGACATTTCCGTTTAGAAAACTCCATAATCTTTTATTTGTCCATTTGTACGCACAGCATATTAAACGTTATCATCTCTTATCGGTCAAACGACACAGGCACTTTCATTTAATGTGAACTCTGTGATAACGGGCGTTTTTTTACTATCATTGCTTTTCGGATCTCAATCTGCGATCAAACAAAAATGTCATTCAACTCGATTGTTAAAAATTAGCAACCTTATTTGTTTGCTGCGAAAATTAACGTGTTTTTCTTTTTGGCACTGCTGGGATGTTGATTTCCTCAAGGTAATTTTTGAAATTGGATAAAATATATCGGGTTGACTTATGGCGATTTTTTCAAGGAAACTGAATGCGATCGAGAGCAGCTGTCACTGTCATAATTTCCATGGAATATTGAAACTGACAGCTCTTCAACGCGGTTTATATTTGTGCCAATTACGTTAGTTTTATTGTGATATTTAATAATACATGTTCAGGGGCACAAAATCAGCTAATTACCTAATTGAACTTACACACTTTTGAACACATTCTAATCGGTCAGTTTTTATGCACTTTTGCTTATCAGGCTAACAAGACAACACGATACGCACATTTTTGATGGATCGTGATTTGCTGAATAGGTACGTCAGAGAAGTTGAAGTTACTTATGAAACTTATTTTAAACCGGGACTTGGGTCTAGTTAGCTTTAACAAGGTTGTAATTTTGTATGAGAAATTACAGCCTACGTCTATCAACTGTCTAGTAATCTAGTTATTAGAACTCATGACCTTCAGGCTGAGCGGTCTTGACATAGGTACTTCAAGATTGTTCTAATACCATATCGAATTATAATCGAAACTTGATATAGGACGGAGGGGTTTCGATAAAAAAAATATATTTCTTCTAAATTAAGCAAGATTTTTTTACCTGACAACATTCATACAGACGCCATCTTGAATTATTCCCGCGCTTTCAACGTTGCAGTACCTAATAAGAAGAAAATCTTAAATTCCGAATGGCTTCAACTTCGGCATTACCTCCACCCAGTGCACAAAGTTTATGTTGCAGCATTTTTTGCATAGCTGCATACTCGATTACCGGTTGCACTAGGTGACACGAAGGTCAAACGGCACTCGCTGCGCGTAACACCAAAAAAGATAGTCAGGTCACGGTTAAAGGAACCGGTCATGCGCTCATTGGCAAACGGACATTCTCAATACACGCAGAAAACGATAGGATGAATTGCTATGTTGGAGGAGTGGAAGCGAGAGTAAAGGCTTGTTATTGCTACTAAAATTAGGTGGCTGCATGAAAAGGGCTGATTAGGTTTACATCTTTAAGTTTTTCTACTGAAAAAGTGCCGTGAGAAGTGAGAGCCGTACACTGGACTTTGACAGATAATGTATTGAAGTATCTGCCAAATCCAGAGTTCGGTCCGGTCGGTTTGACCGCAGCTAAAGACAGAGGAACTCCTTTGACCTAAATAATTACAAAAGCCAAGAAAATGTTTGATTACCAGAAGGAATCTGGTCTCTGGATTTTGTCTTAAACATTGTTTGACCGCTTTAAATGTTTGCTAGCCACTTAAGGTGGAGTTTTTATGAAATAGTCATTAAATGAGATTACTTATATGAACTGCGAGGGTTGTATTGTATTGATGATTTTAATGATTACAATTCTGCAGCTACATACTTGTTACTGCCGCGAATCATATTTTGTTTCAAAAACAGCCTGAAACTGACCTGCAAATTGCAAAAAAACAAGAAAATTTGAATTTCGCGGGCTACCCTGTCGTAAACTCTAAATGAAAGCCACAGATACATATGTATGTACATCCCAAGATATCAAAGCTTTACAAAGCTATGTTAAGATTATTATCTTAACCATAGGTGTTAGGAGCCAGCCCTACTAACCACATATACATACAGAAGCAAAACTAACTTAGCACAATGATGTAACACATTCACTGATTACGATAGACCACAACTAGTGATACGGGTTAGTTTATCGCTCACGCATGTACTATGTAGGCATAGAACAGTACTAGTGACCTACTTCCCTTGTTCTTAACGCCCGCGAGCCGAAGCCGAAGCCGAGAGAAAAAAGCCGTAGTTTATGAAGAAAATGCTCTTACTGGCCTTTGTGAAGGATATACTCGACAATATTATGTTTTTATTCTTAAAAATTTGTTTTAGTTCTGCATTCAATATCGTTGATGAGCTCTTCAACTCTTTCAACCGCTATAAGGTACTATCCCTTTGGCAAAAACTCTCAATAAATATTGATACTTCAAACTATATACTGCCAAATTGGTTGAACCAAAAATATACCTTGAATCATGACTTTAGGGTGTTCAAGCGATTACTTGGTCAACTATGTATTATACGTCTCTTACGTTGGTATAAGCCAGGCATGTGTTCATGGGTCCAGCCAGGCCCAACATTGTCTTATGTTAATTTAAAACAATTTCAATGTAGGCTTACGATCAAGTCGCTTTATAAATGTTATGATTACGGAGTCATGAATCGTTGCTTGTTTGGCAAGCTTTAAATGGCCCACTTCAGCTACATTTTGACAGCCAACGTGGACATTGAACTGTGGCTTACCTTGGTCTTTGTTTACAAAATGCTCAAGATATCAACTTTGGGTACAACCAAGGTAATCTTTATTCAAGTTCTGCCCATCAGAGAAAGGAAACAAGCGTGCAACATTACGTTTGAATAAACAAGTCGGTCTGACAGACATTTTAATATTACTCGCGACGAATAAGTAATGTATTTACGTCATTGAATAGAAATAAATATGTATCTACTTAGGAAGCGGAATAACTGATCAAAATGTACTCAAAATGGCGCTAATACGCCCGTTTCGTTTTCATGTCGAGACATTTTTGACAGTTTTGACGTTTCAGCTGAGACACTGACTTCAGTTGAATCGCGGTTGAAATACTATTTTAGAACCTGCATACTCATTCTCACCAAATTGAAGTTAGTCAGTTCCCGGTCAAGGTCCCCCTATTCCTATTATTATCTTGAATGCATAGAACAATCCTAAATATAGGTGGTACACGAACCAATCCCGTGTCGACACCTCACTGCGCTTTTAGAGAACCTATACTGGCTGAATAGTTTATTCGCACGGTAACCTCGTCCTCTTGCCTTATCCCAATTTATTTAGGTCCAGCGCAGTTTCACAAAATCTTCTCTCGAAAATTCTGAAATGAACTACTTTATTCAGTCCGAAATAAAGAGCATTCAGTGAGCGCTTAATATGAGAATGCCTAAAATGACCAAAGCGTGTGATTTACCAAATGACGTAGCCATCGTCACGAGGTTATTACCTGCCTTCTTTTTTACATAGAAATACTCATTGTGAGTTTTTTCAAAAGCCTTGAAGATTTTGAGATAATCATTATAATGCGAAACTTTGCTTCCTCGTCAAAGAAAAGAATAATGACTCAATTTCGACGTCCATTGATAGATTTTGTGTTTCTTTTATTTTTATGTCTCACAATAATGGTGCAATGAATATTAATGTGGGTTTAACGAGCTATAATTATTGTCTCATAGCGCAGAGTCATTTTGTGCTCAGACGTTTTCGTTCAGGTGTAACGAACTATATTGATAATGAGTCAACGTAGACCAGTATGCACTTTGTAATATTAATCAAAAACGTCACTGTTGCAAGTGACTTCAAACAGTGCACATACCGTGTAGTGAGATTATCGAAATAATTTATTCAGTGCCCATCAAATAAAAAAAACAAAATTCTGCATTACTTACGTGTGCAATATGATGTCTACATTTTCCTGCCATGTTTTTAACGCTGCAGGCAGCAATTTTATCTGCCCGCATTTTTAATAAAAACATCATAATTCCAGAATATGGAAAGAAATGAGCCTAAACGACAGCCTTAAAGAAGTGGAACGCGCAAAACTAGCAGTATGGGACTATCCAGTCAGCGACAAGTACTCCAAAATGTGGCAAGCAATGGAAGAGGCAGTTCTGCCTAACACCATTGAAGAAGCGATTCAAAGAGTGAGGGATTCCAAGAGTTCCAGCGAAGGTTTCGCCTGGTTGGGAGACGCGACTGATGTGAAGTACCATGTCATGACCAGCTGTGATCTTCAGTCAGTTGGAGACGAGTTCTCGAGGAAACCGTATGCCATAGCCGTCCAGCAAGGTTCTCCGTTGAAAGACCAGTTTAATAATGCGTGAGTATTCTGTTTTTTTTTTGGCTTTTTTATTTATAAGTCCATTTAGTCGTGTGTAGGAAGTAAATATAATGATTAATCATGAGCCTATTGTGTGCTTTAAATAGGTAGAAAAAGACCTAGATGCCTTGCAGTTTTTAATATAAGGTTTAAGTATTAAAAGTGTTCAGCTCTTCTACAAATAGGTGCTTGTCCAAATTAATATCGGGGTACGTTCCGTTCCATTGTAATGCAAATAAGTTAATTAATACAAGTCACCATTCAATGTGCAATACTTGCACACATTTTATCATACACGTTTCTCAGTATTGTCCGTTGAACCATATTTCGACTAAATAAACAGACTTCAGTTTCTTTGCAGAACGTATCTGAGTCTCGTTCAGTTTACATGGCCTAAACACGAGTTTAAATTGCCGGTCAATGAACTTTATTTGACGACTTCCCGCCATTTTTTCATCCATAGACAATATTTATGTGAACTCGCGGCTTCCTTACGATCGTAGGCAGAAGCGTGACTGAAATACTGTTAATAAAAATTCTTTCTCAAAATTATGCGTAGTGAGAAATTTTCCGTAATTCTGTTTTACGCGGGAACTAAAATCTAGTAGCGAAGCTTGAAAACGAATTTGTCTGTACTGTGTGATGTGAAATTCACAAAGGTAACCAAAAACAACATTGGTACTTTGGTAGTATACGAAAAATAATAAGTAGGTACACATTGATTACTTGGTTTTTCCCAATATAATAAAAGCTGTTAATAAATAAATACAAGGTTGTGATGGATGAGGGTCGCCCCGTTTTTGGGAAGACCTACTTTACAAATTGGGTCATTGCTGACAAAAGTGAATATATAAGAGACATGATCTGATAAAAAGGAATATATAGCAATGCTTCCTTTTTCTTTATAATTAAAAAAAACCGTAATATTTAATTACGGTTTTTTTTATTTGAAGGAATCTTCTGTACTGGTGGTTTCGTCCATGTGCCCCGCTCTTTCGTAGTACATAAATGTTGCGTTCTGTATTTTTTGTTGTGAACATCCTCATTAGTACTTAGGTGGAATTTTCTATATTCATCCAGAGATCGAAATCACCTGATATTGAGCTCGGACCCATAAAAAGAACTAGCTACAAGAACCTCACATCATATACCGATTCTCAGAATTATTCAACGCATAATGACTAAGAATTTATTCGGGATATAGGTAGGTTGATTTAGCTGCTAGGTTAGAACTAAGCTGATGTACTTTAAGCGGGTAATGTCCTATGCAAATACTAGCTAAAGGTACCCGAACTGTCATTTTTTCGATTCCCCGTATAAATTGTTTATAATACCAATATACCTCATGTAGCTTACCTAAGGCGTATTCCTATTTGCGAATTTTAAATATCGGTCAATACTGTTTACTGAGGAGCTCGTGGCTAAAATAATAACAGCCACTCGGATCAATCTTCAGGTTAAGCCGCACTTGCATAGGTTGGTCTGTGGATGGGTGACCACCCATAACATACCGAGTTTCCTCCGTGCCTCGGAAAGCAGTAGCCGTTGATCCCGGCTGTCATTTGAAAATCTTTGACAGTCGTTATAAGTAGTCTGGCAACCAGTCTTACCGAAGGGTATCGTATTACCCGGTACTAACTGGGTTACGGAGGTCAGATAGGCAGTCGCTCCATGTAAAATACTGGTATTCAGCTGCATCCGGTTAGACTGGAAGCCGACCCACACATAGTTGGGAAAAGGCTAGGCAGATGATGTTCAATACTTACGATGAAGTCCTTAATACGCCTTAGCTCGTTTCTGAGATCAAAAATTTTTTTCTTTACAAAAATCAATCCCAGTCCAACTTTTTTTTCTTTCGCTTATGTTATTTCTAGCTATTGTAGTACAGCCTAAAGGTATGATGTATAGATACTTTTTTTTTAAATTTTAACACATCTGTTTGTGACAGCAACAATAAATTATTATTCTACTCCATTTTTTCTTACTTAATGAAAATACCCATTAAAAAGTTTAAACTACAGTTGTCAGTATTCCATTTGAAGTATTATATTATATCTGTTATGAGAAAGATTCTATTGAAAGTAAATACCTATTCAACATAAACTAATTTATATAAATTACGTCTGTAATCCCCGAAAACTGAACAGTGATTTTTAACATCTTTTAGTTTTTTAGTTCTATGTATTTGATAATGATAAGACACATTTTGTCGTCATGATTACTGTCCATCAGCAATTTTCTCCGTTTATTCAAAAGAAAATTATTACTTTGATGTGTCATACTTTGACATCTTTATTTACAAACATAGCATGCCTTTCGATATCAACGTAAGACATAATTCTGTTTACTTGAACTTGTATAGTTCGATCTATTGACCAAAGAAAAGTAGAAAAACATTAAAAATTAATGCGATAAAAGTTCTTTCAGGTTCCAATCGATATAAGATGTTTTATAATATCCATATAGGTAGGTACATAGAACATAGATGTATCATATAGATAGGTAGACTAGCGACCCGCCCCTTCTTCTTTTTACCCGACTGCGCCAGAAGGAGGGTTATGTTTTTCGAGAGTATGTATGTTTTCTCATCTACTGTTGTGGCAACATGTCAAAACATCGAAATTACTGTGTTCAACCTATTTTACATAAATAAAGCATTCTGTACATAAAACTTCCAGAATAAATTCGCTAATGATGATGCCAACCATTGAAATGAAATCCACTGTGTAGTTTAGGAAAACTAAGTGGACATATAGACAGCAACGAAAAGTGTTATTGTTCTGTACTATTTATAGAAAAGATACAAAATTAATGCATAGTTACATAGTACTACATACATGTCAGCTGAAACGAGAAAACGGTATAAAACTTTGAGCGAGTTTAAGGCATGCGCTTAAAAATTATAAATGGCTATTCAGTAGTTTAAATGCTACCATAATATTATTCCGGTTTTAACTGATAGCAATTTATAGTAGGATCTTATTTCAAAGAGAAGGAAACACTTAGTTATTCATGATTCTAGCATTATGCACTTAAATCTAATCTAGCCATCTAAGGTCATAGAAGATCCACGTAACTGTGACATATTATATGTATACGTACTAGTGTACCGCATAGAAGCGTAGTTTTAGTTGAATTTTTAAACGTAAAAGTCCGATCAATAAAGAGTTTCGAATATGGTAAAAGAGAATACCAAGCGGCCTGTTGAATAAAACCGACAGGCGCCATATGGCAAGCGACAACCCGTAAATTTTACAAGTTACACACAGTTCTTGCTTAATTAAACAACATCTGCCATAAATGTGTCAATTTTGCATTTTTTTGTATGTCAAATGCGTGATAAATAAGGCCCTGGGGGGTTACCATGATCTGTTAGTGCAGGAATGTTTAAGGACTATTCCGAGGGTGGGTAAGAGATGGCGCTAGGCAGCTGTCTAGCGCTGTCAACCCACGAGGTTTATAATATTCACAATGTCTGCCGTTCCTACTCTGCCACTATTAAAAATTATAAACATATCTATCAGATAAAAATTCAGTTGCAAGATTTGACCTAAACAAACATACATACAAACATTGCAAGTTAAATAAAAGCTTATAATAAGGACTCAAATTCTGAAGAAACTAACTGCTAGAAAAATAGTCCCCAAACATACAATTGATGTTGTCTTCCTACACCTTTACATTACTGGCATTTAAAGGTGCACATTCTATAGGTAATTAAACTACGTCATTAATTGAATAAACTACTATTCACATTCCAGAATCCTGCAACTCCTAAACAAACGCAAACTGGAGAAACTCAAAGAGATCTGGTGGAACAACAACCCAGAGTCGATGAAATGCGAGAAACAAGACGACCAGTCTGACGGGATCTCCATCCAGAACATTGGAGGGGTGTTCATCGTGATATTCATGGGCATTGGACTGGCTTGCGTCACCCTGGGGGTGGAGTATTGGTGGTATAAGTGGAGGAAGAGGCCCGCGGTTGGCGACGTTGTTCATGTGACTCAGGTATGACAGAAATAGGTTTCTTTTTCTTTTTGACCAATTTGTAATAAAAAAGGAGGAGGTTCGCAATTCGGCTGGATTTTTTATTGTTTGACAGAAGTAAAAGTCCACCATCTGCAGTCAACAAGATTATTAAGCTCAATGTTTTTCCTACACCTCCGCTTTTCTTTTCTGATTAAATTCGTTCCAAAACAGTTAAATCGTTTCTCTGGGACTTTGTCGAGCTTGATTGTCTCGGCGTTTTTCTGGCTTTCAGGAATTGCAGTGATTTGGGAATAGTGTGGCGGGCTTGTCCCAAAAAAAAGCTCAAATTCAAGTAATACTGTGCGAGCCTATTGGCACCAAACCAGACTGCGTGCTGCAACTGAGAATTTCTAATCAAAAAACCTAAAATCACTGTCCACCCTGGGTAGGTTGTCGTTTGTAAAAGACTAGGAAGTGAATCTTCACCCTAGAGGTTAAGATTTTCTCCCTAGTCTTTTAAATAGATACTCGACCATATCATATGTATCCAATGCAGTTCACGATGATATCAATTATATTTGACTTTGTAATCTTTTCTTTGCCTAGCAATGAGACAGCAAGCTGCATAGGCTAATAAAAAAAACTTTTCAGCACAAGTGAGCTCGCACGCAGACTAACACTTTCTGTGTTTATGATCAGGCACATGAACATCAATATCGTCTTATTCAATTTAGTTAATATGTTTCATTTTAGTTTTGACTTCTTGTTGTTGTTATAAAATAACTGTTTTATTATTAAAAGACTTTTGTTTGATATTAGAAGAGAAGACTGGTTATTTATTTCATTTCTTATTTGATTAGATACGTCAAAGTGTACTATTTAAAAGTTTATTTAAAAAAAATGATGGATAGATATGTCAAACAATTTTAAATACATTACAGTTTATTGAAAAAAATCGTAAAAATAAAGATTTATTTCATAATACCTATAATTCTTATATTTTTTTTCCTAATTTATTCAAATATTGTGATTATTTGCAAGAATAAACACACAAAACTGTCAATTTCGCGAGATCTCGGAATTGGCGAGATCTCGCGGTATTGTAATTCATAAACTCGCGAGATCTCACCCAATCTCGCGAGATTGCATTCCCTATATATAAGGTTTTTAAACAGTTTTATTAATGAAAAGTGAGTGACATTTCAATATTGTTTCCAGGTGGAACCGGCGAAATCATCAAGAAACGTCGTCGACAAACAAGGCGATGGTTTTAACTTCCGCGGAAGAACCTTAGGTCTTAACTTTAAATCGAAGTTTTAAAATGAAACCTTTAACTCTTTACGTATTTTCCATGTGTTCATTGATCTCATATTTTTATTAAGAGTAATTGAATAGTTCTGCCCCAATGTATGCAAGTGTGTCTGCAATAAACACGTGGCACTTATTTGTAGTTTTATTTTTTTAACTAAATTGAACCTTTTTTTTGGAGTAATTTTTTCATCTAAGGCATATGAATTGGAGAAAGATTGGCCGACTTATTCCTCATTTAGGTATTGTTGTATAAAATATTACCGACACCAAAATTTCATTCTGCGTGACGAATGATACTAGGAGAGTTCAAGAAAATCTCAAGGTAAACTGTTGCTTCCCAAAAAATCCGACAGATGGCGCTGCCAGTAGCGTTTGAATGTTCTGGACGGAAAACTTCTCAAATGTTGGGAACTGTAGGGTAGAATGTTAAAGGCTGATTAGGGTAAAAAAAAAACATAGTATTTCTAAGAAGTTTATTACAATAACTTAACTCTCTACGTTACAGATGAACATAACTCTAATACAATGTACAATGGACTGTGGGAGTGTGAACCAATTGTCTACTATTTGTATAATAGTTAATTAATACTTAAATGAGCTGTTATCATAATGTCAATGACGCACGTGGTTCAGATAATGATGATGAGGTGTTACAAAATAGGGAATATAATTATTAGGTGTATACATAAAATTAGCGACATCTGTTGAATTTTTGCAGAAATGAAAAAAAAAATAATGGCCATAATTTGTTGCTTTTTTATTTCTTCACCAAGTATTTGTAACCTTCTTTTATTATTTTTGTGGTAATGCGATGCAAATGCCGTATATCCCGTTGTCTGGAAGATATGGCGCTAAGTGACAATTGCAAGATCAAATTACTTTTGTAATTTCGAAGACATAGATGGATGATCACAGTGAACTGTAGCGATTTTTACATAATATTTGCTTGGCAGGTACATAATATAAGGCGACGTTTATCCTCCAAGCAATTTATTAAAATTATTTTCTTTATAATTATTCTAATACAGTTTTCAATCAATCCACCCAGTCTGTAGCACACACAGCTTACGTACATTTTGTCTACAATTGGTTCACACACTCGTCCCTCTCCTAATTCTGCTAGTTGAGTATTATGACGGCAATAATCTAACATAACTTTAATAAACTCAACTACAGTATTATATTGTTATCTACAAGGCAAGAAATCGTCATAGTTTACTTTCTTCAAACCACGATCTGCCATAATTTGATTAATATCTTTATCCATTTCGATCATTCTCTCTTCATCACTTGTATTTGTGTCCTTGTTAATATTATTATCTAACAAGCCATCCTGCCTTTTCTCTTAATTTATATTTACATTAGAAAAATAGCCATTTAAATATAAATATTAAATTATTGAATTTGGTAATGTTTATAGCTCGATAGTCTTGCCATGTTTGTTCATGTTTTTCATGTTCTTGTTGCATAACTCTAGTTCTAGTCTGAGGCCGTCGACTTCTGCCTCTAAAGTACGAGATCTCTTGAACATTTGGACGTAGTTGAGCTGTAACTGTTTCTGGTATCGGAGTACTTTGTCCTTTTCTTCGGACCATTTTCTCCTTTCGCTGTTGAACTGGGTTTCTTTAGCTTCGAGCTCGCACTTGAGTCTGTCGACGATGGCGGTGGCGGCGCAAGGTTCGTTGCAAGAGTCTGGCAGTTCTCCATTCAGTCTTTGAACTTCTGCGTCTTCTAGCGCGCTATCACTGGAGTTCCAGTGGTACTCGTTGGTCTTGCAGACGTCGTAGATGCCTCGCATGGTCCTCCCGCACTCGATGCCTTCGTACCCACTGAGGGAGATATCTGACAGCTCTTGTCGTAACTCCTTTAGTTCAGTTTTTAATCTTTCGATTTCATTCTTGCTGGACTCCTTGGTCTTGGTGAGGTCTGTGACGCTTTCCATGAGGTCGTTGGAGAGCCTGTCCACTTCTGATTGCAGTCGGTTGATGGATTTCTCCTTTTCTTCCGTTTCTGCTCGGAGCCTCATGATTTCCTTCTCTTTCTTGTCGAGGACTTCCCTCAGTTGACGGCAATCCGCCTTCAGCGTCAGGTATTCGTGTCCCTTTGCTGTTTGTTCATTCTGGAATCATAGATAGGGACATGTTAATATGATTTAGAGTATTGAATAATTAGATTTAGAGTGCGATAGCGAAATGGATAGGTAGACACAGCTGATGATCTGATGTTGTGATTAGTGTAACGTTCGGTCATCAGTGATTTTGTCTTCCTCGACTGTTGTTAAATCTAACCTACACTGTTGTTGTGGGCTACATTATTGTCTATAAGTTTCGTTTATTTCTTTGTTTATTTTTTGTTTTATATCGTAGCTGTTTGTAGTAGCCCCATTTGAGTACAATAAAATAACCTCATTTAAATTACTTACTATCTCAAACTAAATATCTCTTTACAAGCTACACAACGTCCCAAAACATCCCCGCACTTAAATAGTCTCAAGAATTTCTCTACCAACCTGGGCATCTTTAAGCTGCGTCTTCAAGAGCGCGATCTCCCCGGCCCTCTGGCACAGACTCCACTCCGTGTCCTCGAGCCGCTGGCGCAGCAGCGCGCGGTCGCGGCGCACGCGCGCCAGCTCCGCGTCGCGCTCGTCCCGCGAGCGCCCGAAGCTCTGCATCATCAGGCCTCGCGCGGCGCGGACGCGGACCTCGTGACTGCGGACGCGTTCTGTTGTGCTGGAATTTGCGAAGAGGTTTGAATTAGAACATTATGTATGAATCTATCGTTCTAAAAGGAATCATTAGATGAGTTTGTGAAGGCATTGTAGGAGATGAATGATTTTGTTCTTTATTCAACCGAAAGACGATTATTACTGGACAATGGCCTAATCCAACGATCACGTCGTCTGGTCTTGTACCTCCCACGTATACAGGATTCACCAGGTCGTTGGTCTACTACTGTTCTGACTAACAGATCGTCATGACGTCGAGTTCAGAGAGTACGAATGAGTTTCTCAAACCTATAGCTGTTAAAACTTAGTGAATCGACTCCTAGCTCAATCTTACCAATACACATAAAATAAACCTTGTCATAGTATTAGAAAGTCTATTATATTTCTTCCTCATATGTACGGATCAGTACAATTTTATAGCGGTCTACCGTAAAACCTCCTAACCCAACCTAGAAAGAAAGAACGAAAAAGTATTTATTAGTCACGACAAAACAATTTTGTGCAGTTAAAAAGGTTAACTTAAGAATAAAACAAGATTATAAAAAAAGTAAACTTAAGAACAAATTAAAACCGACCTACCTACTGAAATAGTCGAGAGTTGAATATTTATAGGCTCATGATTTTCTCTAATATGAAGAACGGGTAATACAGTGATGGCTGGTTATTTCCTATTGTTTTCTCTACTAGAAAATTAGCTTTGGCGCCTAGGAAATTGAAAATGTCGTGGGTGATATTTGTGCGTCCACCATATGAATAGTTTGTTAGTTAGTACACTTTCGAAAATAAAAGCCATACGTTCGGTTTCTAGAGCGAAAAATTAAACAAAAGTCAAATGGAAGGATTGGCTGCCGATAAATTCATACACCCAATTACAGCAGTTTCCGCGCGCTTGACAATTTGTTAGCAAAATTGTGTATGTTGTTTTTTGTTCCAGAAACCAGCCGTTATTCATAGATAACTAAAATATTATTCTAACTTTTTGGATGCTCGTGTAATTTGGGAAAGACTTCAAACGCCACACTGTAGTTGATATGTGTGACGACAATCATACGGTGGTTGCCACTGGTTATGGCTGGTCGAGCCTAACTGTGCATAATCAACGTTTGCCCTACAATCAGCCGCAACCTGTACTTTATGGAAACCAGGTTCTTGTGGTTAGATAGTTTATACAGTCAGACCATGAATGGCAGCTCATAAAAATCTTTATGATGGAACTTGAAGAAAGAGCGATAGACGGGGAGGTAACATAATCGAATCCAGTTCTGAGCGTGTCGAAAATTGGTATAGTAGTTGGCAGTTTATTTATTTTGCGAATCTCTAGTTAGCAATCTAGGTCAGTACGTATTACACGGTCAGTTTATATTTAACCACCATCATCATTCAATCTGACCAAAGTATCGGATCAAATTGACACCAAATTGATGGCATGACCTCTTCAAGACTTCCGTTCTGTTGGGACAACATCTATTTAACAATCAGGTACACTTTTAGCCTTTATAACTGCTTATGTTGTATGCTGTACGCCTTATACTTAGTGTAATGAACCCTCTAAACCTATAGGTAATGGCGATGCTTACCTATAGTCATGCTGATCTCTCTCCAGCTCAGCGACTCCAGAGTCTGCGGGTGAGGGCGCCGGGACGGGCTCCTTGTCCGCACCGCTCAAGACCGAACTCGACTTAGTGCTGGAAAAGATAAAAGAAAACATTGTAGTAAGGTGTTACACAAAGTTCGTACTGGGTGAAATATCTGGGGGACCTTGAAAAATAACAATATTCACGTAAATTCTATCTCGCAGAAAGGAGGCACGTATGAATGAATATTTAAAATTTTATAATTAATCGTTGAAAATTACGTTGTGTTCACGTCTCGTGCTAGGCTCTCAGGAAAAATATACATATATAGTTGAAGCTGTCATGGTGTCACGATGAACACTTGGGGGTTACCATGATCTGTTAGTGCAAGAATGTTTTAGGACTATTCCGAGAGTGGGAAAGTGACAACGCTAGACAGGTCTAGCGCCATCACTTACCCACTCTCGGAATAATACTAAAACATTCCCGCACTAACAGATCATGGTAACCCACCAGGTCAAAACTTGGTATTGTTAGGGACAATGTAGCGAATAAGATAAGACATTGGATGAGAATAGAAGTGGTTCATAAGAATGGACAGATAGATCAATAATTATGCTTTAAAAGAGTTACCATAGAGTCATGGTGTGTTGCTTTGTATCCCACAGTCATTAAACATTCATACACACAACACAATAATAACAAGTGCTTGACTTACATTTAAAACGCAAAATTATTATGATTTGTATAAAACGTACTTGTACTACTCGTATTATGTATTCTGTGATAAAACTAAATACATAATGTTGCCTACATGATTATAGAATTCCATACATTTATGTCAGTGACGACATCAATATTACAAAGTCAAATCTGCATGATTAATCCTTAGATTTTATAGACGGCGTCATAATTACCAATTACGCATTAACATGCATTTATCATTTTATGTATGTTATTATGTCGGACTTGTGTACCACAAATGGCTTAATAACTCCTCAATTACTACAATTTGACTTCAAAGTGCAATTTGCATTTGGCTTTAAACTGCGTATCTACGGTATGACCCAACTATAGAGGTTCTATGAACGTTATTGAACGTCTTGGCTCTTACAATCCATTCTTTTGACCCCGGCTTCGCCCCCGTTGAAGTCTTGATCCCACGGGAACGTACTGCCGGGATAAATAGTATACTAAATATCCTAATCCAGGTCATAGACCACCCGTCTGCCCTTTTTCATCCGAAATTTCATACTTTCAAAATGTTTATAGTAGTATGAAATGAATGCGCAAAAGTTATTTTAAGCAGAGCTAAGTTTCGTCGCACTGTATCTAAGATTCAGCGCAGATACCGCACTTGGCATCGAACGGTAAAGGCGTTTGATATTTTATTGCTTTGTTTACAAACTGTTCGATCGTCGCCGTTGCCTGAATACCTAGTTTCGTAATATGGTCAATTAGGACCGGATTGTGGTAGTGTTCAGAGTAAAAGGGGTGTCAAATTGTAGTTTTGCTCTTGCCGTTTAAACAGGCTGATTATGTCAATCGATTCACTCTTTCACTCCCCCTGGACATAAGCCAAGCTGCATCATAACATCCAGTCTATCCCCCCCGCTCAGCCCCATTTTAAGCTCTTTGGTCTAACTAGCTGGGGAATGACCCTCGCTACGTCTGCTGATACGAGGCCTCCACTCCAGAATTTGCTGATTTACATATATTCAACTTATTATGTACCCATTGCTTGAACACAGTAAAGTTCTCTTATCAGAGACCGTGGTCCATACCACGCCAGCACAGTGGGGTTTGGTTTAAACCTCCAAACTCTTGTCTCTAAAGTTTCCTCACGATATTTTCCGTCACCATATTTAGAGCAGCAGGCTTTTTGGTCGAAAAATGCAGTAAATCATAGTTTATTTACCTATTGCCTCATAATAAAGCATATCAACAACTTTCAAAGTAAATGCCGCTACGTTTTATGTAACAATCAATTTGTTGTTGCGATCGAATGAATGAAGTTGTAATAACGAAGATTGATGTATTTCGATTATTACTATTGTTGATTTTTTATGGATATTTGCGTTATGTAAGTCTTTGATTGATATTATGTAGTCGAATATGGATACATATGTATTTGGACAATAACAGATTGTTACTTTCCTTTTGAATTGTGTTCTCTTTCTGGTTTTAATCTTACGCCGCCGTGGAGTAAGCAGGTTTTGTTGGTTACAACAGTTGGTTCATCCATAGGGATGAACCAACGTCGTCTTCCTGCTACTTATGGTCTCCTATATAGATAGGAGACCATAAGTAGCAGGAAGACGCCTCATAAAGGACGTTAGGATGCTGTCATGTACCTGTCTGAAGTTAACTTTAGCGGACTCCTAGTTGTTTGTGTCAAATCTTCTTGAAGTTAGGCTAAAGCTGAAACTTCCTGAGGGTCTACCAAGTGATATTCTATAAACAGTAATGATGATGGCAAAGTCAAAAGTGACTGGGATACACAAAAGCACATAGAACATTACCTAGTTTCTTTTAAAGTGTTTCCCACTTGTAGGCCTTCTGAAGTTTTCGCTCGACCTGAACCTTCAGCTCCTGTCTAAACCCTTTCTGACAATATCCCTAAAGGGCGTTTTACTTTAATAAAACCTAACTTTACCTCCGAACAAGTGCACTAACGATGTTCATAATAATTATGAAAGGCAGGTCGCGCTCCGCGGCGCGTCTTGCATCACTGCCCGAGCGTTACTATGGCTGCGCTTGCGCACCTTATGAATCTATTGTGCTTGCTTTAATTATGGATGTGACGTGCCAATGTCAGGAGTGATGCGGTTATGATGACCGGTAAATGGTAGCGGTCTTAGATTGACTGTTAGTTGATCGAGATGAGAGTCTATAAAGGCCATTACTAGCTTTTGATATGGGGGTTGTAAAGATGACAGTGAAAAGAGGGATGAGAATCACCATGACGAAGTCGTTACAGTAGAATTTCCAAAGTATCACGAAAGCATAGCATGGCAGGCCCAGCAGGAGACGGTAGAACTTGGCCCTTTACTAAAAGCTTGGGACATTGAAGTGAAATAAGCGGTAAATGAAGGAAGGCCCTTGCCTTCCACTAATGATCTAATAGTACCTCATAAAAGTCCCACAAATAACTAGGTTTGTGTTCGAGTTACGGCTGCTACTACACAAGCCCAGTATTAATTCAACTTGAAAAATTAAACATAGGTCTGTTAAAACTGAACAAAGTAGGCTCCAACATAGCCCTAGTATCTAAGGTCTAATTGCGTGAGGTTGTTTGATACGACTGTTATGCGTAGGTGTGCTATTAGCTTAAATCTATTCCGATGGTAGATATACGAAGGTAATCAAAGTCATCAACTTTATGGTAGATTCATTAGTCAATAATTGAAAAATGACGTACCTATAATCTGTGTATAAATATTTAACGCAAATGTTTGCTGATGTTAATCGATAAAATATTGATGTATGCTATTGACTGATTCTACGCTGAGTGCTGATGACCAAAAGCGTAATCGGCTTACGCGTCGTAGTTTTTAAATTCTAGGTTGGATAGATTTTTACGTGCAAACATTTTTTACACCTGCCGCCTTGTTCGTCCATATTTGTGTACGTCATACTAATGCGTTGTTGTTTGTATTGTGCGACAAAGTACACTTGAACTTTAGGAAGAATTTCCTAGTTACGGTCGGTGAGAACATCCAGAATTTATTAGCTTCCTTTAGAAGCATTTCTGGTGACTCTTGACTCAAAATTCGGCAGATATATTTGCTTAATGAGAAGAGCCAGGGTAGCCCGTGAAATTAAAAATTTCTCACGTTTTCTGCAATTAGCAAGTCAGTGTCAGGTTGTATGTTGATTAAAATATGAATCGCGGCAGTACCAAATAATTCCTTTAAGTTCATTTAATCCCATTGAATGACCCGAAAATTGCAAAAAACGTAAGAAACTTTGAATTTCGCGGGCTACCTTGGCGCTTCTAACATAATATTGGTACGTAAATACTACTTGTTTGATAAATAAACAGGCTTTTTACTTTCATTATATAAGGTCTATCTGTTCATACACTAAATCTCTTAAGAGGTCACTGTACTCATCATTATGAACAACTTTTACTGTGGAACCAAACTTAAATCTAAAAAGAAAAACAGCTGTTCCCTACAATTATGTTCGCATAACTCGTCAAAATGTATGGAACAATAGTAAAAGTTTTTCATAATGATGAGTACAATGTCCCCTTAAGAGATTTCGTGTATGAATACATAGACCTTATTAGTCCAAAAAGCATTGTCCAAGTGACAAAACATCGAAGGCAGTCCTTCTTCAATAGGTAATTTGTGATTTGCCCAATGACAACTGTCTACGTAGATTTTGCTCCAGATGTTGGTAATTTAAATGAATTAAGGCAATTATGTCTAATTTTGTAGTATTACAGAAAATTCCTAAAAAGTAGAACGTTACGGCTAACGAATGCATTTTGTAAACACTGTAGTTAAATCTGATGAATGGAAGATAGTCTTGACGAACATTATTTAGGGAGAGGAAGTAGACAGTATATCATTACGTCCCCACAGGACATAAACAAAGTGACAATCCATCAGCGATACCTAAAAATGATGGGAAAGTGAATAAAAAATAATGGGTATTGGATTTACAAGAGCTACTCGAGACTGCGTCGTTGATCTGGTTTGGAGTGGTAACAATCGTGAAGGGGTCCTGGATTCGATTTCCGGGTCCGGGAAACGTGTTATTGGGTTTCTCCATCAGGAATGTCTCAGTAACAGCCACAGAGTCTAGATTTGTGCCCGATTGATGGCAATAGGTTCGCCCCCTATTACATGGGACTTAAAAAACACAACTGTCGGAAATGCGGCGTGATGTTATGTTTAGAACTACCGATAAACTTTTACCAACCTCGTTGAAAGTCTTTGTAGAAATACGAAACGGTTTAAAAGCGATTGCTACTTCTCTACGTCTTCTAGTGTTAATGAAACTTGCTCCAGCATTTATAATTTTCTCCGACCTATTTTGTTTCCTAGGAATACGTAATACGCGTGTAGCTAGCGCGGCAAATCCGTAATAACAATGTAATAGATTAACTGAATACCATATTGCTAGCAGACAAGACTAGAAAGTGGATGATGAATGCTGTCGGCCATATTTTATGGTTTGGCTTATGTACGGGAAAGCGAATTATGGGTCGGAAGCTATAAGTATAGAGAAATATACATTGAAATATGCTATAGACCACAAATGTTGAGGGCAATGCACGCTCAAACAAGTAGGTACACTTCAGATTTTTCGTCTATGTCCCAATCACGCGAAATTGTAGCATAATTAATATTACGTCAACCCATACTGCCCCACTGGTGGGCAAAGGTCTTCCTCCAACCTTTCTATTTCTCATGGTTGGAAGCCGTTGTGAACGAGTCTCTCATTCAGACGTCTAATTCGTTTCGTCTACGCCACCTGGGTCTTCCACGGCGTCGCTTTTTGTTGTTTGACAACCATTCAGATGTCAAATTTTATCAGTGATTAATTTTAGTTAATGGGTGAAAAGATTGTCAAGCTCATACAAGTAGGCGTTCGTTGCCCGCTTCACACCGGAAACTGCAGCAAGGCATAAATAACCAGAAATGTGTAGACATTATTGTTGGAACAATAAATAATGAAAAGAGGAAACGGTGCGTCAAATTTCACAGTTACTGCAAAAGTTTCGAAACACTACGCAGAACAATTAAGTACGTTATTCCGAAAGGTTTTAATGTTTTTATATCGGATTATAAGCAGCTTACGTATAAAGCATTTAAAGAATTAAAAGTTACACACAATATCAATCAAATCTAGATATTGAAGCAACCACAGGTATAGAAAACTAAATGGTAAGAAAAAGACAGCATTTTTTTTGACTAGTAAAGAAAAAGGGATGACCAATTCTGCAAACTTAGGTGAGACGATGATGAGGTGAGACGCCAAACTAGTCACCAATTAAAGGTAGCAGCAGCTCTCGTGTCATGCTTTGTAATTTAGGAGCCCATCTGTAACGGAGACCAGCACGTGTAGCATTACCACCGTGGTAACGGGTTTTGTCGACGGAAGAATAGACAAATTGACAGATTGACAATAGAAATCTTTCCACAATCTGTCAATTTGTCTATTCTTCCGTTGACAAAACTCGTTTCTACGGTGGTCATGCTACACGTGCAGAGAGTTATGGGACTTGCAATGAAAATTGTTTCCGAGATGAAATCTCCTGAGTATATTTATCAAATTTTTGTTTTTGCTGCTCATCATTCTCGTAAGAAGTAATGTGTTTGTCCCTCGACATTCATGTGGCATTCAATGCACGATTATTAAGTAACCATACCTTACCCGAGTTCAATATAGAACTGCACCACTTCCCCAAGAGCCTAAAAAAAGACCGACTACCATAACTTCAGCTACATCCGACTTAAGCCAACCCTTCCTCATACCAGCAGTTTCCGTACAAGAAAACGTTAGTTTTACGAAATAAAGCTACCTATCACGCACACCAAGCGACATAGCCATTCAATTATGTACCTTATGTACCTACCAATTATGTACATTTGTATAGTACCTAACTACATGTAAATGAGCGCGACGACGCGTAGTTCCTGGCTTCATCTCCGCAAGCCAATTGTTATGGGATTTATGAAGGTTGTACCTAACTACTCTTGTTTTTTGGATTAAATGAGTTATGAAATTTCCACACATTTTAGTTTATTATTAGATACTCATACATCTCTGAGATACTCATTTTTAACGTAGCGACGGCAACACAGATTATTTTATATTTTTTCATAATTTTCGAATATTAGGTTTCGCTTCGAACATTTCTTCAAAAGTTTTCGTTGAAGAAGAGCGTCATGATCTTTTTAAAGTATTTAGTATCTACTTTTCCATGGCAACTTTACGTTAATTAAACCGTTAAAATATGTTTACTGAAGCTAACCAAAAAAAGACAGTCATTTGCGTCTGAAATAAATAATAAAAATAAGGTCGGTGGTAAAAAAAATCCTATTCAGGTCATTGCCGAGTCAGCGTCGGTTATGAGGCTTCATCTAAATCGGTTCAGTCGTTACAGAGGTTGTGCTAACACATGCATACTAACATTACAAGGTCGTTTCTATTAACAAAACTCTTAAACCAGTGAACCATGTTCTTGTTTTTATAGCATCTATTGTGAATGGGAGTCTAATTGAAGGCGAATGTTTACGAGTAGTGATGCCATTTATCAGGCAGTTATGAATGAGATTACTTAATTTTGTAGATGTTATCTTTACTAATGGACTTTTTTATCTGGCTAAGGACGCTTTCAAGAATGAAATTGCATTGAAATTACTTTTATTCTGTAAATTTTTTGGAAACTAGTAAATGACTTGGCGACCCCAACTTGTTATGTTTAGCTTTTTTTTATAGACCCCTTTAAGTCTTTAAAAAACAGCAATAATGAATCATCAGTGTGCCTTACACGGTTAGTTCACCGCAGTATCCTCCTCAGATACCTAACTTCCAGTTTGCACGGAGATTTTATATTCCACTAAAACGTAGATATACGTAGGTATATTAAGCAGTCATTTACCAAGGCATTAAGTTTTTACACCAGTAGGTTGAAACAATCATACTAAGAAAGTGCCAGCTCATCTTAACCACAACAATAATAGCACGTTTATGTTCAAACAAGCAAATAAACGTTTCATAACAGCTCTCAATCTTCATTATCAGGAAAATCTAAGGTCGTTTATTTCTAGACTAACCACGGAAACTCGCCATTAAGGAAAACTTAGTTAAGACTGCTGAGCACGTAAACGTAACTGCTTGGTTGGTAATCATGCATGAAGTTGTTTGTTTTATGCCAACTGGCATTAGCATCAATAGAATCAGTATATGCTGGCATAATGTGGCATAAACGACAGCACACGCGCGCACGGTCGTAATGGTTAAAGATGGAATCAGCCAATGACAAAGATCAGAAAACGGAAGATAGAGCAAGAAAGGAGGTGTCTGATGAGATGACGATTAAAAGAAAAGTATGGAAGATGAAGACATACTGCACCGACTCCAAATAAATTGGGATAAGGGCAGGAGAATGATGATGGTCATGAGACAAGGATCAGCAGAATAGTTGGAGTTGACCAAGATGTACAAAGATGTAGAATATATAGGTACCTAAAATCTCACGACACTCAAAAGACGAGCTGATAACAGTGAAATGCAGTTTTTGAAGAAAGGATGGGAGTAATGGAACAGCGTAATCTAGAAATAAAGAAATAGAAATGAGACCAGTAGAAGACCAGGCAGACCTTCAAACTGGTTCAGGCTGCCTCCACCTGAAACACTGGCATCCACCGTGCACTGGGCCCGAGTGCGTTGCCGCGTTTGCTTAGGTTGGTCCGTGGATGGGTGACCATAGGGGTATCGTATTACCCAATACTAACTGGATTTTGGAGGTCAGATAGGCAGTCGCTTCATGTTAATTTCAGATATTCAGCAACTGGAAGCCGACCCCAACATAGTTGCGAAAAGGCTAAATACATAATAACACGGGCGTCGGAATTAAAAAGAAAGGAGATTCCTACCTTTAGAAACACAACATAATTACGGCGTATGTAATTATCCAGTGTAAGAGATTAACTAACAGTTGCGAGGGTAGTTACGCCAGGTTATTTTGTCATGGATCTAGCTAGATGATACTGATATGGTTACCAAACGTGGAACGTAACAATGTTACTTGGAGTCAACGTTACTGTGGCTGGAGTTATGAGTTTGGACGGGAATTTACGTGTTGTTGAAATGAAAATAGGTGCAGGATTTGGAATTGGAGTAAAATATAGTCTATGGTCGATTAATTGACCATCATGCGCGACAAAAAGATTTGGTTTTACTGGAGAGTCAATCATAAAAACTTTCGTCAAAATATTCTGTAGAAAAAATTGATAAAAACAAATGGTCAAACGTATGTTAACTCCTGTAATTTGATGTATGAATAATTAACAGCGAATTAAATAACTTGCCCTGAGTTTAACTTTGACAAATCGTAGTTTTTGTCCCAGAAACCGGTTGATAGTGTCATAATCATAAATTATAGCGCCTTAGGAATAAATTCTTATCTACTTTTCGATCTTCAGTAAGTACTCTAATTTTCAATATCCTAATCCACGAGTTTAATAATATGTACCTAGTGATAAATTGAGAATGTATACATATAATGAATGTATATAATAGAGAAGTATGGAAGAAGAAGACATGCTACGCCGACTCCAAATAAACTGGGATAAGGGCAGGAGAATGATGAATGATGATGAAAATTGAGAATACTTACTACGTCAAGTTTGACGAATTATTGATAATAATTAATTAAGTGTCCTACTTCACTTATCAAGAAGCCGATGACTGTAAAGGATGTTGATAGTATTCCTAGGAAATGGTTGACTGATTGCGAATATGTTGATAAAGCAATATTTTGTTATCGAATTATATGAGTAACGGGATCCCTCTGTTGGTCATATTTGTTTATTGTTTTATTTTACAACATGTTAAACATCCCTCGGGTCAGATCAACATGTTTCATACCAGTCGCATTCCTGAATGCGAAAAGTAGGTCGTATCAGAACTGGGAAACACGTTGGGCATGCACAAATATGTTAACCATGCGTTGATATGAGAAGAATTTTCCTTATCTATTCAATTCACTTGTATATCGATACAAGTAAATTGAATAAATGCTTGTTTGCTTGAGATATACATTTATGTACCTAATTGAAAATGTCAGGATACGATTCGATTAGGTTTTTATTTAAACGGTTATTAGTAAATCAAGAAACACTTTAAAAATAACATTAAATATTTATTTATTTAATAAGTCGTACTAGAGTGCAGTCAAAAATTTGACACTAAAGTTTTTGTAATAAAGCCCTAACTAAATCAAGTTTTCCCAGCATGACCCTCATTCTAAAGAGACTCTCAAAAACAATACATTCTGAAAACACAACACAGCTTTTCGCAAACCAACTAAATAACAAAACTTTCGCTTTCATTGATTGGGCCAGTGCATACTGTGTATAGTGCATTGAACAATAGGCATTACACTATAGTCCATTCACCCATTCATTCACTAGTACGTACTAATAGTACTGCAGCTGTAGGTAACCCACTTCTGATGTACCAAGGGAAGCTGCCGATACAATGTTGTTTAGGCCAACGGTTTTTGTTACAAAAGGGTATACACGGTGAATAAAATAATACTTGTCATATTTTAAGGGGTGATTACGGACAATAAAAGTATTAATATATATTTTAACCTATATATTTTTTTATTATGTTTTAAAGGTTTACTCACGTTTATTTCGGATTTGCTTGAATTTCGAACTACAATGTACTCACTATTCAAATGTTTTTAGTTGTTGACATCTAGGTGGCCTTTTTATTTTTTAAATATCACTATATTTACTTCCACAGGTACATGATGGACCTTAAATATTGATGCTGCTGATCAACCGTGTTTGCAGTTATCGTAGAGGCGACTAATCTTAATAAATAAAATCAGCAGAATGGGCCCCTATCTATAGGCTTAATACAAAAACTAATGACATCATTTAGTAATTGTGAATCTATTGACCTCTGGCTAGCATGACCAGTGCCCATTATGCTTAAAGGATTGTTTAATCAGATGACGAAAAGATGATTATGTTCTATTTCTATAGTCTTAGGTAAATACCGATTTATTATGATGATGAGTATGACTCATGGCACACTCTAAGGAAGATTGTAAAACAAAATAAAAAGTGCAGTGTAGCAAATTTGACCTATGATTAAAAAGATTTTCGCGGTTATGTGAAAATAGGCTGAAGAAAAATGCTCCTATACCTACCCTAGTATACTGCTCTCAAAACAATGACGGAAAACTTCGTGACAGAACTGGCGTAGCCTTGAACCAAAAAGTCGAAGATTCGTAACATCCTCCGATCCTCACATCGCTCACTCCTTCAGAGTCCTTTTCACAGACCATATTCGTAAACATAATCATCAAACATCAATTGGCAATATTGTGTTTCTTTTTAATTACGTTCATTGTAGTAACACTAACAACCGAAATAATTGAAAGACCAATTAATATGTCCATCGAAGTAATGGCAGCTAGACGGTAAAGAAATCGTCTGTATTGCTATTTTGTAAGAACGTTCCTAGATTCATTGCTAGGAACGAAAATATTTCAATTGGACTCGTCCAACAATCTTTATAAAGTTTTTTTGTAGTAAAAAGGTGCCTCTTTTTAGCTCTTCGTCATTGAGAAACAGTGTACCGTGACTAGGAATGAAAAAGCAAAAAATTGAAATACCTAGATTCGAAAGAAATACAAGCACTTGTTTTTGTTTTAACGAAAGCTACTTCGGTACTAGATAAGTAGAGCAATGGGTTCTAGTCAAGTGCTTACCGGCTAAGAAAATAGTGACCATTATTTTTAAATTGCATTACTAAGTACCATGCTCTATTGCAATTATTCAGGCCATGGTTTTAGAAACTTCATTAAATCCTACAAAAATCGCTTTAGGATATACTGTATAACTTTATCTAAATTGAAATCATCGGTTACTTGATTTGCATAACATACAATCAAAGGTTACAACAGGACTACACTCTAAGCCGCAATTACAGACACATGAAAAAATATAATCAATTTTCTCCCTAAAACTCACCTAAACATGTCACAAAACTCTCACTTATCAGCACACTTAACCATTTTATTCACTAGGACACGCATACGCGTATAAAACCACCATTTGATAAATAAACACTGTATACTGCGTACGCGCAACGCCTGGCCACTACTCTGTTCGACACACGAATGTCTGCGCGTGCTGCCTGCGCCGCTAAACTGCTGCTACCACAATAATTGCTGAATAAACCGAGCAAATGAGTAAATACTGTATTACGATGATGTTTTTGCTCGCTATTAATGAATGCTAAATGCTAAACGAGATGGTTTAAAAGAAAGGTGAATTTAAATGCAACTTAGGTGTAGTGTTGGTATGTCAGTTTTTGCGCGGCGATTTTATCTGAAAGAAAAAGTTTTGCGGGTGTTCGTTGTAACTTTCTTCGCAAGTTTTGGTTACTTTTTCCTTGATTATTTGGATTTCAAAAAGTATCCGCATTTTTTTTTCAAAATAAAATTTATACCTACTTCAAACATACAGTAGCACTTATTTAATTTAGAGTATGTGTGTAAGAATCCACCTTAAACCCACGCAGTATTTTTATTTTCCAAACATACTGTATTTAACTTTTACTCTATGAAGTAAAAAACTTTCTTAAAAAACCCGGACGCGTAACGTGTATTTATTTACTGTTTATTAAATTATACGTTGTTCTTTCTTTCTGGTGAATGAACACGAAGTGGAGTGATTCAGTAACATTTTACGGCTCCTAACTCATTCACTACCATAAAGTTAAAGCGTGTTTATGTCGTAGTTACATAGGCGAAACTGATCATTTCTAAATCATCTAGATAACTTGGGAATCATAAGTGCATACTAACAACCTATAATTATGTTTTTTAAAGGTGAACCTTTATAATATTGGCGTAGATCCAAAGGAGGGAGGCACAGAAGGGATTGATACAATAAAATGTCAGAATGCCTGTTCGATAGCAATTTTCAGAAGTGTAAATAAACTACGTACCGGGCAGTAAGTAGTATCGGGCAGTTTGTAAGATATTTTTCACAGATCATTTTTTATAGACAGTTAGAAACCGATACCTATTGATTAGTACAAACTTTAAGTTAACGAGTCCAATAGAAAGTGTTCCTACATGTACGAAAGAGTTAATCCCGTCCATTGCTAAGCTAATATATAGACACTTGCTCAAATGCCCGGTACATCGTTTACTCAACAACATGCACATCACGCCACAGTAATGTTAACAGTATTAATTAATTAGTTTAATGAACAGATGCATCGTCTTATGTGTCATAGACTGACATGTCAATTGTGAGGTACATCATAGAAAGTACAGATCTCTAGGGAAAAGTATGCGCTTCGGGAATCATCGTCTATCTCCGGAAATCGAAGGCTTGATGATGAGATCTAAGATGGAGCTATAACAAGCATGGACGCACATACTTGCCTTTTTCGTTTTTCCATGATCCCAATAGGATTATAGATTAAAAACTTTCAAAACTTTGACAATTGAGTTGGTAGACGCGCAATGACAGTGTACTACAAATTAATCACGGCCAGACAAATATGAAAAAGTTTGCCTCAGTGGCGAGATGTTTGTGTTAATTCGGAAACACGAAGATTACCGAAGCGCAAATGTAGTCTGGTTTAACTGTTTGAGAGGTACTTGTGATCTATTCTCGTACGTTCTTTATTAGGTATTAGGAGGGTGGTTAGAGTGAAGTCATCGCCTTTATTGGTAGTTACTGAGTCTATTTTAAGATGTAGCGATGGGTAAAGTTTTAGAAGTGTGAAGGGTGAGAAGGGCCATCTTGTGAATGTTGTTTTATGCTGGGAAAGATAAACACACAGTATGGGAAACGGCACATTTAATTTTAAGATTTCTATGTGAGTGTCT
Organism: Standfussiana lucernea; assembly: GCA_964057025.1. Classification (NCBI taxonomy): domain Eukaryota; kingdom Metazoa; phylum Arthropoda; class Insecta; order Lepidoptera; family Noctuidae; genus Standfussiana; species Standfussiana lucernea. The sequence continues at coordinate 13,219,965 of OZ059796.1, forward strand.
ATGAAATGAGTCATAATTATAACAGTTTCGATAAGGTATGTATTTGCACTCAAACAGATTTCATTTCACGAAAACGATTACCTACACGAAAATGCGTGATCATACAACGACTTTCTGAGAGAGAACTAAAATTGACTTCGTTACATTTGATGACGATCTAATTCCACCTGTTTATGAGAAAACGGAAAGTTACAGACTAATCTTAGTATTTTCTTAAATTATCATGTACTGGGTATCGCTTGACTATACACTTATTGCTGACTCAACCGTTATTTGTGTGGTCTGCAAGCTGATAAATATGTTTCTCCAAGGAAGGTATGTTTATGTGTGAAAAAGACGTGTGTCTACCTACACCCCTATTTTCAGTTACTTACGAGCTAATCGTATGTCAGCAAGTGTCAGTGAACACAATATATCACCAACATCCTAAGGTAGACGGGTAGAAAATGCCCAAGGCATTAAGTCCGCCTTTGTACAGTGTTTCTTTTTTTACAGAATGTGCATAAAATATTAAATAAATAGATTATTTCGAAATGATAAAAGTTAATAGGCAGCCAATCTATCTATATTTTATCTGGGTGATAATAATACTATTGAGGAGACCACTTTTTTGGCAATTACACTATGTACTGACAAAAATATAACGTTACGGTGTGTGGTTTCGGAACACAGTGTTATGTGACATAGGACCACACATTATGTATCAAAATACACCTAAAAGCGATAGATATGTACAATGCAGGTATAGTGTCTGAAACTACATAGTGTGTTACAATTGGATTCTAGTTTTAACAATTGAGTATACAATGGAGTGATGACATTGGTTTAGCGGAGCGGAGAGGTTTGCGGATACGAAACCATCAGGTTCCGGTGGTCCATAACAACCGTGACAAATATGATGTGATTATACATTATAGCTTCATCCCCCTCTATGTAAGTTTTCATTCATTCACCATACTAATATTTAAATGCGAAAGTAACTCCGTCTGTATGTTTTCTTTTTACGCCTTAACGGCTGTAAGGATTTTAATGAAATAGGGCACACAGGTAAACCATGGGTAGTAGATAAATGTATCCTGGCATAGAATACTTTTTGTCTCGGTTATGCGTTATCGGGGGATTATCTCTTAACTTTATTGTTATAGCTTTGTCCGTATCGAACTCTATTGGAGTGTTCGTTCTGCTTCTTATATTAATCCTCTTAAATTATCGTAGTCCATCACTCAATCCACCCAGAACCACTTACAATAACAGCACAATACATGATGACTGTTGTATCCTGTTGTATACTATTGACAATCTCCATCTTGGCCGTAAAGCAAAATAAAGCCAAAGAAAACTCACACAATAGCGGAGTGGTGCCTCTGGTGTAGCGGAGCGGACGGCGTGGCGGGCGGCAGAGCGGATAAGGAAGCGGGCTGAGGAGAGCCGCACCATCGGCCCTCGCGCACGTCTGATGAGCCTGCCAATAAGACAGACGGTGGTAAGTTAATGGCCTGTGCAGATGTTGGGTAAGGCCATTAGGATTTTGCGTAGATCCGTAGATAAGTAGCTGCGGCCCAGCTGATGGGAAGGAGTGCAAACTGCTGATAGATAAAACCCTTAAAAAATATGAGTCGGCTGAATCGTTGCAAACGTTTTAGAGCGAATTTCAGCAAAGGAACAACGCAATTAGTACATTTTAACCGCGTTCAAGAGCTGTCAGTATCATATTTTTCATGGAATATAACACTTAAGGTATGCTGAATGCGTTCCGTTTCATTGGTAAAATCCGCTCTTAGGAGTTAAAGAGCTCCGTTCGACTTGTTGTGCACTTCCCAAGACCATAACATGCCACATTACTGATCCTTTTATACAATGCACTAACTTACAGAACCTAATATCCCGTAGAACAATCTCGTTATTTACTAGTAGTTTTCATAATCATATATTTTTGTCTTCTTCCGATTGATTTTATTTATTGTCGTGGTCTATAAGGATTACTTCCTTGTTTGGTGGTTCTGATGCTGTTATACTCACTGCCATAGAGCGTCAGGTGGGATGGTGGTCTGCTGGCCAGCACCGGAGTGGAGCCATACCTCTCCCCGCCCGCAGACAGGCGCCCCCCGAGCGGCTTGAACGCTATCGGACGGATCACTGATTTGCCCTGGAACAAGAAAAGATACGCGTTAGATAAAGTAAAATATAACTTGGAAAATAATGATGATTATTGCTGGTGAAGTGATGGTTCTATAGTCATCGTCAATAAGATTTCATGTAAGATTCAGTGCATAGGTAAGAACTAGGAGAGACGTCTTCTAGTGGTAAGTATCCAAAAGATCACTGGCTAACTAACGGTCATAACATATAAAATGCAAAGAAACCAAATCTAAAATTAACATGACTTAATTTTGCGTAACAAATGCGAGAATACCGTACCGCCAAATAACCATGCATTTCTGAGACCCAGTTGCCAACAAAGCGGAGACGAGTGCAGTGGAGAACAGACGTGCGGGAATCGACCAATCACATTGCATGAAATTCACATTATGTCTTTTGTTACTCCTGTGATTGGTCGATTTTGTCTTCGCAGCGCTTCGCGCGTCTTCGCTTTGCCGGGCCTAATTCGGAATTCGAAAGGACACATGAAAAAAAATCCGTTTACTACAGTGGGTCAACCATAAACTACCGATAAAGCTAATTCACATTGACATTTACTAAAGACCAATTGTTTAGCTAACCGATTTACCGACCATTATGTCAAGGACCCAAACAAATTGTTTTTTAAACGCATTCGTTAGTTAGTAAGTCCGTGTGCATTTATCTGAGCACGGATTTGACATTTGGTACGCAACAAACGCATCGAAATGTCACGACGAAAAAGGTCAAACTTGGTTTATTCGGTGTTCATCAACGTATGTTACCGTTACAATGATATATGGGGAAAATATATGGATTTCGTGACGACATTAATCAGGGCTTTGCGTTTAAATTAGGCCACAGCATTAGTAAAGTCGTGTACCGGGCTCTTATGGAATTCCATCGGTTGTGTAATATAAGTATTTCTATATCTCTGCTTTATGCTTGTTTTAACATATTCTTGTGCATTTCACGGGATTGTTTCTTTACGAGTAAATTGTTCTGTGAAATACGTTTTGTAGATATTTCTTCACTAAGTGTATTATTTCAATTATTTCTTTCATCATTTCATCAACCTTCTCTTGATTTTGCATATACTGTTTCTAATGTCATGTTGAAATCCATCCTAACAAATAAATCAATGCTCTTATTACAACAAATAGATCTTATCTATCTCTTCGAACAATGCAAATTAATTTATGTAATTCTAATTAGCAGATATTGCGTATCAATTATTTGATTCATAAATAAGTTGTTATAATATTGAGAAATATGGCGGAGGTTGTAAACACCAAGTTATTTTCAAGAAACGAAACTGTATGTCATCGATAAAATCTGAAACTACGCTTTAACTTTTCCGACTGTTGGAAAAAACAGAAACCGGAATAAAAACCTCTCCCCAACGTACGACTGGAACAACGCATTTGCATCGCACGTACAACTTCCAGACAAACTTTTTTGATGAAGTAATTAAACAAAATGTACAAATTAAACTTGTATAACGTGCCAACGGATCAATCAGGCGGAATGACGTGAATTGCTGATAAAAACGCGTGCCTTACGACCATCGATGTCGAACAGAATACGGGCTGAGACGCAGGAATGTCCAGTATGTCCACTGTGACAAAAACTTGAACACTTGGCGTCGCTGCATACGGCACTGTTTGCTTGGCGTTTCATTTGAATTGGTGCATATGAATACACGGTGGAAGGGACACCGACGCACAAACGCTTAAAACATATTCAGAACATCATTCTGAACCCAGGGGCCACATAGAAATATGCCTTTAGTAATTTGAAAAAAATCTGCTGTTCCATACATGTTGACCGTGTTTTGCACTGTTGTAGGAAACAGCAGTATTTTTTAACCGATGAAAAATTTCACTTTCAAAATTATGTATGGTACTGAACATGATACGTGGTAAGCGTTTGTGCGCCGGGTGTCATACCACCCTGTATAATATGGACTTGCATGTGACATAGAGTAGGAAATGTAGTGGGACCATAATGGTATTGTAACTTTGGTATATTTTTAATGATCGAACTGAAAATTATGAGCGAAGGAAGATCTGTCATTGTTGACTATTTAGTTAAAATTCATTAATTTTAATTCTGCATTTAAACCTTGACAATCAAAGAAACTTTTTGTTTTCTTAAAATGTATTGAAAAATCAAGATGTCATAAGCATATTCCCTCTGTCTGCATCCAGGGCCCCCCTCGCTGTGAGACCCCGGGAGTGGGCCGTAATCCACGACGTGGGCGCAGCCTCTGTGCGGTTTGGTGGATGTCACATATGTTATAATTTTTTCACGGTTTCTTCATGATATTAACTGCCGTATAGAATTAAATAGGCGAGTATCGGGAAATATATGGAAAAACTATACAGGGTGGTAGAGACACCGACGCGGTAAAACGGTAACCACGTATTCAGTACATACCCCCCCCCCCCCCCCACGCATAGGAATTTTTCGTCGGTTATTAAAAAAAAAACAACTGTTCCATACATTTTGACCGTGTAGCTACCCATTGCAGTAATGTAGGAAACAGCAGATTTTTTTTCTAAATATCCGACGTAAATTCCTAGCTAGGGGGGGAGGGGTTCAGAATGATGTACTGATTCGTGGTAAGCTTTTTAGCGTCGGTGTCCTTTCCACCCCGTATTTAGCGGTTAGTGACGTGATAAAAAAATAACAGTACGGTATCAAACCTGTTACTTATACGGATACCTGTTACTATGGGTGTGAAAATGTGAAACTGGATTGTAACCACATTAGCATTGCAAAATACTTTCGCAGGAAGTTTTCACGTCATAATTATTGTTTCATGTTCTTGTTACTGGTGTATTTTATGAGTTTTCCTCAGTTTATGCACATTAAATTACGATTGTAATGGTACCTGCGTTTTAATTAGTACTGAACTGCTACTTGATGCCTCATTTGGCTTGATTTATTCGTTTTAAATTTTTTGCTTATAGCTACGGAGCTCTTTCAACATAGAAGTTAAGGCCGAGGTCTTTAAACGTTACTTAGCACGAACTTTGGCTTAGCTAGCATTATTCCTGTGACTGTCGCACAACTGTCAATGTGCAAGACAAAGACGGGATGATGTAGCCAAAACATATGTCAAGATCAAGTAGTCAGTCTTCCTACATTACAACGATATCCTACGCACTTATTAAAGCGTTTACAGGCGAAATTGTCTCCAGAGAGACAATCATCTTTGCAGATTACCAGTCATATTTATATAATGATATCACGGATAAAAAGGCTCTAAAAATAACTTCAGAAAATGGTTTCAAAAACAAAATGCAGTTAACAGACAACAGTGCCAGTCGGCCAAACACTTCGAAATAAGAGGTATGTGCAACACAAACAAACGCTTATTTGTACAGGAAGACAAGTTTATGGGCTACAAGACAAGGCGACTTCGAGGAAACCTTCTAAACGTCACATTATAGTCGCATAAAGTAAGATAATGGCAATATTATACGTACATGATGGGCTTTCGGTCGTAAAGAAGATGGGGCAGAATGGGCCCAGCGGTGTAGCACTTTCTAACCCACATCAAAATGAAGATCTGATCAATCCTAACATTTTATTCGATGACAGCATGTCGCTAATTTATCAAATAAAAAAGTTACAGCAGTTCAAACATTCAAATTATTGTTAGTAATGCGTTAATTTAATTGTGTCCCACTTTCCCTATTTGGTAGGAATCATTTTGTTTTATGTATGGCTAGCTCATAAGTATGAACACTGCTATTACCAGAAACTGCAAAAAGCATCCAAGATCACCTCCACGTGAAGCACTCCTCAATGTTCAATAGCACTGAATTGCCAGTTGGGATACACATTCATAGCTTATAACAAAAAAATGTGTAAAACCATGATTTGGTGCTGCAACCAAGATCGTCCCCTTACGAAGGAACTTCTCAACGGTTAATAGCACTGACGATTTGTATCACAAAATGTTTTGTTGTGAGCTCTGAACGTGTATACAAAATGGCACCTCAGTGCTATTAACCGTTCAGAAGTTCCCAAGTAAGGAGACGATCCTGGCCGCAGCACCGAGTCATTACAGTCATTCGGTACTTCATAATTAATTCATATGAGTTCTGAACTTGTATAAATGTGTATATATGGTAAAGACAATGATTAAGCTCAAGTAATAGTGGTTATCATTGGTATTTTAGATGTGCTGTATCTTGTTTGTTTAATTGATTAGCGTCATGGTACTATCTTCTAATAAAATGTTATTTTTCATTAGACCTTCACTTTAAGATCCCAGGATCCATATAAATTGCCCCTTCTTCTTTGCGATGGGCAGAACATCACTATTGATACGAGTCCCGCATTGATGGGTTAATCGTGACACGGCCATTCATAGATTTGATCATATGTGTCTATAAAGTATGTATAAACCAGTATGATTAGATACATTACTTTAAAGAAAGACACAGGTTAGATGGCTATAACCAAGGATCCTACGCATGCAACCTGGCACTGCAATCAGTTCCTGGCAAAAGATCTCAAGAGGCCTAAAATCAAGTGAAAGGTTGTGGAGAAATATGAATGCCAAGGACAACTAAGTGGAGAAGAAAGATATGAAAAGCTGAACCCACATCCAAGTCAGGAAGAGAGATAGAGAGAATGAAACTCCTTGTGTTGTGAAGATAACACGTTCCAAACTGACAATTACAGTACATTGGAAGTCGGCTTCTCAATTGAAAATTTTTAAAGACATACTTACTGGTCTCAGTTATAGGTCATAAAATATTGACGATAGAGAAAAATAACTCCATAACGTTTAATGCTTGGGCTACTAAAAACAGGTATTTTATTTTCAAGAAGACAGTATAAAACGTCCAGAGGCGTCTGGGTTTGTGGGTTAACTATGACAAGGCCAGGCAGACGACCAGTTTGTGGCTTTGTGTGGTACGCGGGAAGAAAGATAGCGAATTTTATAGGTAACTGCAATATAGCGCATATTGCAGTTTGTGTGGTCCAAGTTATAAACGACACCGTAGGTCGCAATTTCAGTGCCCGAACAGAACACTGACACTGCTAGAAATGATTCTCTGAATTAGCAACCTTAGATAGTTAGAAGTTAGTAGTTTTAGAGGTTTCATCGTGGGTTATCATTACATGGTTATTCTCAAGGCATTAGACGTTTTTAAATTATTATTTCTGGCATATGAGCGGCTACTTTAAATGAAGTTCAATCTCGAATTCCAATTAATAAGTATCATTTTTTTTCTTTCATGAATTTTAGAAAGACCTAAACTTGAAAGAAGACCTTCAATACTTTCATGATTTAATTATATTTTACTGACGGTAGATACTGTTGACGGAAAATGTGTCACCTCATAAGTAGGCAATGAATTAGCGATATTTCTTATTTACTCTTTCCATTCGCATCATCTTCTCACTCACGCCACATCCTAACTGTTTGTCTCGTTGCCACCCGGAACCTACGAGTGATTAGTCTCCCGTTTACAAGACCGGATAGTCTTTATCGATACTTCTGACCTACTACTGTATAGATCCGTCTGAGTACAGAAAGTGGTTCTATGGGCTATCGCAGTTAGGATGAGATTTAGCAAGTGCTTTAGTAGAAATGTGGAATCTTTTAAACTGAATGGCGAAGATCGAGTTCCTTTTGAGGTGTTAATAATTCTACTATTTACATAATGATTGGAATATGAGATAAAATGATGAGCTTTGCAGCCATTTTGACATCATCTGCTCCGATTTCATTCTCCTGTATCGTGAAATGTATTATTCCATATTGTGAGATTTCTTCCATCTTCTATTTTCATACTATTTATTATATCAAAAACGCACAGAAAAAAACGTTACTAATACGTACTCGTATTACTCGTGTAACCTATGGCTTCGCCAAATGCATAGGTCAAGATCGACTTAAAGCCAGACAGCTGGTGGATGGTGCTGGTTTTCCACTGGAACTTGTGTTGTGATTATAATGATAAAGTTCAAGCCCAAAGTTTCCCAAGCCCAAGGAATACCACAATAACAAAACAGAAACCAAAAGTCGACTAACATCTGCATCAAATAAAACCAATCTTACTTATTTCCTTACAGAGATCCGTACCCACTTGCGTTCACTAAGCCACTACATTATATATTACATAAAGTTTCCTCAAAGGCCGGGGGTTACAACATAACCAGTTGATCTAGTATCCGACGGAAGATTGCGCATTACACATTACTGTGCCGTATTGGATAGGACAGACAATTTCCGCCATCGTTACGAGTACCAAGACAGACTTCCAATTACTATAGAAAATGTCGGCAAAAAATTGGAACTGAGAAATGGACGGATCGTGGGCCGCTAGTTAGTTTTATGGTGGACAGTCTATTGGTATAATGTGGCGAGGTTCATGCTGATGGAGGTTCACGATTTGCATGTTATTTTTTTTGGATCTTGGGATTTAATGGAACCGTTATATTGAACTGATTGGGTTGAGCAATTCCCGAGAAAATGTTAGCAGAAACGAAAATGATAGCTTTTGAGTGAGTTTAAGTTAATGCGAAAAAAGTGGTGTCCTGACTAAAGTAGCAATGATTCAACATTTTAAAACACGCCAGAACTTAATGAATTATTACAACATCCCGAAAGTTATTGATTTACCACTCCAATAAAAATACCTGTATAGAAAGCCGTAGCCCCAAAACATAATATTATTATAATCACACAATCTAACAGTAATTGCTAATAAAATAATAAATAGCTTCGTTTATACGCCAGTAACTAGTACCGGCGTGGTCGGCTGCCTCTCTATAAATCATGGACCACATGCCACCCAGAGAGTGGATGTTGGACGCCAAGTCCGTCCAGTCCGAGGCTAAAGATGCGCTTACACGGGCAATATTTCCAGCAATTATTGCCCGAGGTAGTGGAGCAATATCAAGCGACGTTGCCCCACCGGTTTATCTTGCAGTCAAGCTTGTAGTACACTGCTTTTAGAGATACTTCCATCATATGGAGTAATTTGAAACAATATGGTGCAATGTGTAAGAGCAATACATATATCGCATAGGTAGGTACCCATCGTACGTACTTACCCACAAAAAATTCGGTCACTTATTTTGATGGCATTAGCAATATTCTCGCTAGAGGTACATATTACAACCATTGCCAGCAATCATTTCTCGTGAAAATTAACCTTGTAAAGGGAGCTTATAATTACAGACATCGGGACAAGTCCAGTCTAGTCCTGGCTAGTCACTACACTAGTGCGTCAAGCAGTAGCTACGGATTTGTCACCACCAGAATAATATTAATTTTATTTTTAATTAAAGATTCAGATTAAATTATGTTTGGCAATTTATAGATATTATCTTGATCTAATCTGATGATCAAATGACGAAAGATGAGACGAAATTTAATTTTAATATAATATGTTTTATTTATTGCTAATCTAATTAATAAATCGTAGGAAGTCTAAACTATAAATATGTTTTTTTTTTAATAAATATACATGTAAATAATTTAACATCACAACTTCGAATGAATTCGGATTTTCCAACTGTCAATTCGAGAAAAACTAGTTTCCTAACATTTTACTGAATAAATGTCCATGCTATAAGCTGTAGGATTATTTAGCGCGTCGGCGCCATCTTGTATTTTCCGTACATTTCACAAAACAATTCCATATAATATGTATATTCATAAATACAGCTACCCGGACTACCCCTTGGCCCCCTGGCAACGTCATTCGAGCGCCATAACATCCTTGTACTCTTGTATTTTCAACGCGCCTACTGCTATAAGTAAAGCCAATTATTCTCTTACGCGTCTATAAGCAATATTGTAGGTGCATCTACCAATGTTTAATAACTTGGAAGACGTTAACAAATCGATGTTATAATTAATTGTGTTGTCGCTATTCTCAATACTAATAACGGTAAAACAAGTGATTATGGCATCATCATCTTTAGTGGCAAATAACTTTGACGATAGACTAAATGATGGCGAAAACTGTGAGATTATTTTAATCACTATAGCTATGTTGTGAATCCAAATTCAAGCAATATTTAATTATTCATCATATTTCTGCCCTCGTGCCATGATGCGTGAGGTTTTCTTTTTTAATTTTTCCCTGGCAACCTTTATCATAGGGGAAAATGGAATTCGCCTTTTCTTTAATGTCATTATTCACAATAATATATGACATCAATAAATATGGAATTATTTTAGGATAATAAATATTCAAGAAACGGACATAATTAGAAATGGAATGCCAATCATAATAGAATCTAAGCTGAATACAAAAACATGTAATTTATGAATTTTTTTTAATAACTGACTGCAATATAATAGAACATCTAAAAACCATATGTTTTATAATTTTATAAAAAATAGCTCCGTGACATAATAATGGTATCAATTTGAAATATGGATATAACATTATTATTATATATTATTATGCCAATGATTTCACGACATAAATCGGCTACTGAATATTAAACTCCTATATCTACTACCTTATAAATATCGCCTCTCATTTCATTTCAATGAATGTCTATAACAGGCATATGAAATGATTGTGAAGGTATGCGTTCGTTAAATTAGCATAAATATTCATTCTTACATCACTGAATGTATAAAAGACTACCTGTGCCATTAAAACCTCTCCTACGCCTAATCAGCCGGGTTGCAAAAATCAAAATTTGCATGGCACTAAACAATAACGTATAGCAATTTGCTATAACAAATATGGCAGGACCGGTACCACGGTGCGTCGATGATGTGTGTGCGGAAAAACTCGCAGTGATTACGAACAAGGATTTGTAGATATTTCATATTGCCTTGATGTAATCGAGAAATGCAAAACGGATAAGAATAGAGCAGAGGATTGAGTCACTAAATTAAATAAGGATAAAGCTGTCTTAGACACTTATATTATAACACAAACTGTAACAAAAGCAGTAAAAAAAGATTCCCACCACTACCCAAATTTCAAACAAATCCCATTACAATTATTTAAACACTCAAAGCCATCCAAATGATTGGTCAAACGCAAAATGATAATGACGAAGACGATTTCGAGGCGAGTAACAGAAGTATTCGCGAAACATTTGCGAAACCCCAGGCGTTCCCACGTTCGGGCACGCGAGTTAGAAACACGTGTACACCTCAAACCGGTCGTTCGTTCTCTAACATCATAATAAGCGTAAGCGACAGGCTGAAACAGCCCCCAGCTAAATCCCAGGCTGTCTGCCAGTAACAACAAATTTTGGAATTCCTCCTCTTTAGTGGGGTAATTGTTGGGAAGCCCGAGGGCTTCTGCCCAAGCGTAAAAGGTCCAGTTTCGACTCTAAATAGCGTCCTACGCTTTAATGGTAAAAATGTTTTAATAGCTCCTTTAAACGCTAAATGCCACTGTCATAATAAAACAGAATTGGAGCAAAGCACGCGATTTAAATAATCTGGGAATGCACTAACAGCTTAAGGACTTTGTAAATGTTTTCAAGAATTCAGATATTGAATTTGAAAATCCATGTCATATTCTGCATTGGTAATACAATCTCAATGACAAGCAATATCTACCAACAGATATTATTACACAATAAAGTCGCACTAAGTCTCGGTTACTGGGACGTTTGAGCACAATACAATTTCTTCAACTCCTTTAATACACCTATAAAAATCTGACGGCGGCATAAACCGTATCGTAAAGGACAAGATCGGATCGTCGGCGTTTGATTGTGGCATTACGAACATGGTCATAAATTAGGCGATAGTGATCTTTACAGGACACATTACAACGACATACGGACCGCCGAGAAGCATAAAGACATGTAAGAAGTACAGCCGTTGCAAATATTGGAATAGTGCCAATGGGATGTAAAATAAATGCAGTTCTTAGTATTATTTAGAGAATAATAGTGAATAGCAATGTGTAATGCATTTACAATTTGCCAGGTTCATTCCCCTCAGACCTTATTTGTAGTTTGACCGTAATGGTACATTATAATTTGCTGTTATATTCATAGCTAAGGGAAACTTATCATCATAAAATTCAGTTCGTCATTGTTGAAATCCTTTACAAAGCAGAAATGTTAAGCGTTTTATCTGATCTGATCATGTTAATGAATACCGAAATTGGATATCCCAATCAAACGTATAATAATTATTTATGACAATAAAACTACCGTTGATTTCGAGGTGTCAGATTCAAGTTTCAATGGTAATACGACGGCTGTAACCCGATCATAGGCTCCTTTATTTGGAGTAGAATAACATGTTAATAAAGAAACGAATGACAATCAGTTGCACGAATGGGCATATTATATTAAGTTTTATCTATTTCTTGTTAGACTGGACCTAGTTTTATTAATTTAATAGCTATCATTAAGGCGTCATCAACCCAGTCTTTTCCAAGTGTGTTGGGGTCAGCTGCCTGTTCGACCAGCTGCGTTTGAAACCGCTTTTTAGCAATGATCATTAAGTTTATACAAATCAAACTTTAAATAGACACAGATTCATGAATACCGCTATTTTTTACTTTAATTCGAATAGTCTTTGTGATGGATTCTCCATACAAAGGCTCACGCACGTGACAAGCAGATGTTTGGATGCAATCCATCTGCTATTTATGCACCCTCGGGGAATGTCAATGCAATTTGCTGAAGTGTTTCGAAATGCAGGGGATGTTTTAGAATTTATGATAAAGGTATTATTGTTGGATACAAAATTACGGATGAAATTGAATTCGTTTTAGGAGTGAATGCAGTTTCCGATGAACGTGTATGAATAGAAGAGGAGCGTAACATAATAATCGTTCATACAAATTTTGAGCCAAACGTTTCAATAAGCCTAACAATAATATTGGAAAGATAGAGCAAAGCAATTTTAATAAGTTTTCCTGATATATCTTTTTAATGCTTTTATAAATATTTTTTTAAGTAACCGTGCATTGTCACGAGAACCAAACGTGTGTGCCAAATTTCAGCCCGATAACTTCAGTGGAAGTGGGTGAAACATTGATTGTTAAATTCCGGGACATACACGTAAAGTTAAATAAAGCTTTTAAAAGGAGGAACTTAGCCAAGTTATTTATTTTGAATGATAAAATTCTTTTGTAAAATAATCTACCTTTACAAAATAAAGTATTTGTCAACAATCATTAAGATAAAATAACATTCGAGCAAGTTACTGCAACTTACAGCTGACACACCAAAGAATACAAAAAGCAGAAAGCGGCCGACGACAGTAGCAAAGAGATAACTCAAAAAGGAGTTTAATTTGATACTTTAACTGAATTCAAAAGCATGCCCTTGCAAAGTAAGCACAAAGCGTTTGCCATTTTATTGCACATTCATCCATATAAAGAATGCTGACGATGTAAAATAAGGTAATAAAGGGTGCGACAACTATAAAGAATTGTGATAAACAAACAAACTTTATAGATGCTAATAGATGTTATTCATCAACAATGAAAACGAATTTACTTAATTAGCAATATGTTTGCAATAAACTGAAGAATTGTTGTTGAAGAATCAATTGAAAAAAAAATGTTGAATTTGTTAATGCAGTGTCTCCCTGCTGTACCTAATTACTCCTTGTTTACTTTGTAAACTTAGATATGAAAAATATCGTTATCTAGCTTTGAAATACAGAAGTTGATTATTGCGTTTATAATTTCAAGTATTTCCACCTTTTTGACTACTTCTTTTCGCTTTAAATCTTTCGGTATCTCTTCACCCATCAAAATTGCAACCTTCAGTTGGTTTTCACCATCGTCGTAACTGATGCGATCTTTAGGTTGTCAGTCTACTTCGCTTTCTTCCTTCGTACTTTCGGATCGCATATCTTCACTGTCAATCTCAACACTGTACACCAAATGTCTTTTAATTTCAATATTCCCAACAAAAGAAATTTCACGTTTACGGCTACAAAACCTTTTATCTTTAGACCTTTGTAACTCCTTTCTCTCTGTTACTTGATTGATGTTATGATGTTCAATCAATAGACGAATTATTTCAAGACGATAATATTGATGAACCTTACCCTTTAATAGACGGATTGACAGTGAAACAACATCCGGTTGTAAAACTTTCATTCCTACCTAAGATTTGCACAAAAAACTAAACACACAACTACGAAGCTGTTTAACTTGCGAAATATGAAACGTACTCAATTTGAAACTTTATTTCTTTGACAGTAAAAGTTAATTCAACAGGTGTTCCCACATCGTGAATGGAATGGTTAAAAACACTTTTGCTGCATTGAAAACCGATATTAATTTCGAGAGCAAAAGTACCAATTAATATTCGACAGAGGTTTGATAGCCATCATAATTACCCACAGACTTTGATGGAAGACTGTCGTTTCGAGATACAGTTTTTCGATCGCATAATTAATATTATCGGTATCTAAATTACGGGTTCGCAAAATAAACTGTTTTTTAACTTAATTGTAGGTTATCGTCTTTGGATACTGAAGAATTAGCAAAAAATCTATTAGATTAGTCTGGGGCGTCTATTCAAAAAATAATCGAGATTTAATTCATCGATACAATCAAACACAAATCGATACAACATAGCCTGTAGCGATTGGTGCGTAATGCGAGCCATGTAGAGGTGTGTATAATTTTACAAGCAGCACAATAACAATCAATAGATGGGCAGAACAGGTCCCACACTTGCGTATCAACTTTTTTTGTAGGCTGGAGAAAGCGAGTCACCGAAACGAGCCAGCGAGACGCCAACGTATCGGAAAGATTATCGATTAAGATTTATGTCGAAAATCGATATCGACGATTGGATATGGGATGACATGAAAGCCGTAGTCGATAGATGATTGTTGCAATTGGTATCGTGAAGTCAGTCGTTTATTTGATGGACATGATACAGGTCAGCAACCAGCTGGTTCTTTTTTGTCAAATAAAGTCGTGGCTATATTACTGAAATTTACGTAGATGTGTGAAGTTATAATCAGCGATGTATTTGGAAATCCTCACACACATTTACTTAATCCACGAAATCATAAACACGCAGACAAAGCACTATGGAACATTACGTCACATAGTCATAGTCCACATTAGTGAAACAATCGGGACCTTGGCACGAATGTGGTGCAGCTCGTGACGGGAGCACGAAGTAATACGATTAAAGTAACTCACGATGCACGTACATTATGTTATGACTGCCGCAAATTGGTAAGACCCCTAATATAAAGCCGTTAAAGTAAGCGGCCTAAATATGAGCGTTTTGAAATGAGGTGCTTATGAAGCAAATGGCGGTAATGTGCGAAACGTAGGTACTGGTGAATGAACAGAAGAAAAATAACTGAATGAAATATGTGGGAGGCTAGAGAGGCAAGTACGAGTTTATGTTTCAAAAGAATACTATTGTCAGTTAACAAAACACTAAGAACAGCTGAAGACAGTAAAACACTAGCGAAAGAGAGAAGAATAAAGTAAGAAAAGGGAGTGATATTAGGGGTGAAGGAGCAGAAGGACACAAAGAGAATGCTTTTCAGAAATCTAATGCAAATTTTTCGTTGCTAAAGAGACACTGCCTTTCAAGCAAAGCTGACTTGACAAATGACAAACTAAATAGACATTTTAAACACACTGTTCAAAAACAGCTCATTACCAATGTCACTAATTACTGCTCTATGATCAGTAGGTGAAGGTTACTATTTAATAACATAACAAGATGTAATTATAACACCAGTTTCTATTAGTAATTGCATGTTGGAGCCATATTTGGCCTCCAGCAGACTACAATTTGGCGAAGACATTGACAAGTGAAGCTTGGCGAACACTTTTACCGTAATTCTTTGGATAATTATAACATAATAATGTTACTAAAAATTATAAGGATTTTACTTTGAGTCCTTACATTGGCATAAAGCTTTTAATGACCCACGAGTTTTAGCATCTGGACAACGCATTAGATGACACCCAGATGTGATACTGACTCTGGGGAAAAACGTTAGTCAGTTCTACACATGTTGCTTCTAAGTCAGGATGTTTGTTCACATGTTGCAGTGTTGTGTGTGTTCAAAGAATACTAAATTATTGCATGGATGCTGACTCTTGTACTTTACTTAGATCTATATTTTTGTTAGCACACGTTCATTAATAACCTTAAAGGAAAAAAAACAAGATACTGGAAATATTACAGCAAGGAACTGCTTAATTTAAGACGTTTTAGAGTGGGTACATGTCAGTTCCGTAATGAACTAATCTAAAAGTAATTCTTAACTTTAAATCCGCCTCAGCTATTGCATTGAGACCAAAATCAAACAATAAACTCAAGAGCTGTAGAGAAATAAGAATTTAACACAAAAAGTAACAATCCCCTTTATTATCATTACACTATCAACTCCAGAAATCTAAATAGCTTCAGCCATTAAAATAGGCATTTAGACAACAAAGACGCATATAGTCCTCGATGCAAAGATAGCCATAATTCAAGGCTAGTTAAAACGCATACGGGTAAAGATTGTCGTAAAATCGATAACCTTTAGATTTCCAGCCCATGAGATAGGAGGGAAGTGACGTAGGCAGCCTTCCGGACCCCAGGCTACAGCTCAAGATAACCATCTATTTGATAGCATACAGTCTCTTTTATTTTCTTTGCTGTAAGGTTTAATGGCATCAAGGAATTTTCATTCAATATTATTATTATCTCGGACAAGCTTTTTACTTTGACCTTTTCAATAGCAATTACGTGATCCAATCAGCTGTAAGTAAGTGAATAATTAATGAATTGTCGATACTATCTTTTGCGTATCATTATGACAAAGAGTTTCTTGTCTTACAAACTTTTTGGATTTGGCACCGACAAAGAGGGCAAGCATAAACGAAATTCAATAAAATCCAGAAAATTAATGTCGAGTCGAGAATTAAGGAGAAGTCTTCTTCTCTAAAAAATTAAGTTAAATATCCAGAAAACCAGCAACCAATGTGGAATCAATCTTAAAATGTCCTCTAAACTCTAAGAACGATCTTCGGGAAAAGAACCTCGGTTCTTGCAAAACAGTGCCAATGACTATAATAGAGTAACTGCCCGATAAAATTGATTTTACAAACTGCATAGTCCTGAAAATGACTTATGATTAACGGTTAGCGATCGATCACCTAGCGTTTAAGTGCTAATCATTTTGTGCAATAAGCACCTCAGATATAATAAGTATAATATTAGCACTATAGAAGATCTAACCGCATCGTGAAATGTTAGTACACTGACTCTAACACCCGTATCTATAGTCAAGTTAAAGTAATTACTTGAGCTCAGCAAATTTTTTATGCAATAGACAAGAATTTAAACGAAGTTAGAACCGTCAAAGAAAGTAAAGCTAAAAATTCTAACTTTTTACAGTTCTAACTTCTAGCAATTATTAGACTACATAATAAAATCGTATCTTAAATAATGACATTTAGTCAAGTAAACACATTGATTTGATTATAGATACGGGTGTAAGAACCGAGTGAACTATGGGAATTCCACCTTGAAGACAATCATTTCTTATGGATATTATGAGAATTTATATTTACTAAATATAAGTTGTAGAGATCAAAGAAATGAATGGGCTGTCTGAAAGTGCGATATTATTGTGAATAGAAAATAGAAATGAATGGTTACGGATCAGTTATCAGGGGGAGAACGAAAAAAAAAACATTTCTTATCCACAACAAAATCGAACAAGTGTAGAAAGAAAAAATTTCGATACTAGAGATTTTAAGATACCAGACAGCAGGAAGAACAGAACTGAAGGTTTATAGGTACTAACAGGAGAAAGAAGAAAAGAAGAATACTGACACTTATACTAAAGAAATTCCAATTTTATAACGGTTTATAAAAGTGAGATCAATCATTGAAAACAACAAAACACAATTGCACAAACTGACATTAAAGCCCAACAGTAAATAAGCTCTTATTAGACAAACATAAACTGATTTAACAATGGCTCGATCGAAGCTAATGATGGTAACGCAACCGCACCGTTTTGCACAACGGAGCATCATCGATCATTTATTGTTTAGAAATAGTAGGCGTTTATCTGATAGCTATCTCATCTTCAGTCAAGGCATCGTGTAGGCTCCCACGAGAGATGGGAAAGTGAAGAGGATGTGGATTCAAGTTAGAAGAGGTTTCAGTATTTGATGGCGTATTTGGTGGATATAGTTTTTTAACAGTTGTTATAGAAAAGGGACTGACGAGAAAAGCAGTACAGTCGACCGCGGGTCGATAGTAGCTTTTTGAGCGTAACCTAGCCTAGCCTAGTACGGAGTTTTAATTGAATAAGAGGTCACATTAAACTGTTTTTTTTTTACTACTGACATGCAGCCTTTCGTTCAACAAAATGGGAAAGTCTTTGTTAATACTTACAGACTCAAAAAAGTAAAGAGTAGGATGCTATTTCTTAATACACAATTTTGAGTGGGTTGATTATGTTTTCCTTTTCATTAAGTTACATGATTTTGTCCTCAAATATCTGAATATCTTATTACAGAATCGCTGCCACCCAGAATCTCAATTCTTATGTGATGCAACACCAATGTCATCTTTGTAAAATTAAATCTTTATTTCGATGAAACCTTATACTCAAGGCTCAACATGCCCTTTGCAGGAATCTTTACAAAAACAATTTCGTTAACCGCTTGCAACTTTAGACATACCTAGCATCTTCAATTTGAAAGATTACGTATTTAATTGCATTTAATTTAATAAAAAAGGCAACAATAGTTGTTAACCCTGACGACAGACATACAGTTTGTTTAAAAAACAAAAGACCGATGAGTAATAGATATTTTATATTATTTTCAAAACAATTATCAACATTTTACCTATGTGTTTAGAACTATAATTGTGTGGGATGACTGCTCTGAAGAATTGTGAAATACAACAATCATTAACAATGGTTGAAAATTGATTTGAATTAATAAACCTAATCAATGCAATAATTGACTAGGAACAATGAAGCTAATTAATTATAAACGTTGCAAAGATTCGGTTAAACGAAGCAAGACGAAACCTGAAATGAATGATTCAAAACAATAAAACTTAAGAGTTATCACAGTTTCAAATCTTCCAAATTAAAATTGTACAGCATTCGGAAAGCCAATATATCAACAAAAAGTGGAGCATTGCGTGGATGCTCAAAATTTCAATTAAGATCCAAACTCGTTAAGCACATACAAAAAATGGTTCGAAAATGTTAATCGGTTATTTCAAATTCGTACTGGCGGCATCAATAAATTCCGAGTCAACAGACGCATTTAATTTGCAATACCATACAAGAAGGATTGAATTGTCAACACGACTTGCAATTGCAATAAGCCCGGGTTCAACCGCCACCAATCAAGCTTTACTGCATTATAATCACGAAACGGCAGACAGAATTTTAATGACACAGGCAGACCGCCTATGCGAGGGGAAAGTGAGAGTGACATGAGGGCCAATGTAATAAACATTTTTGTTAATAGACTAACTAAGAATACCAACGTAGAAAACGAAACCTAAGACATGATCGTATACATTTTAACTTTTAAGTCGTGACCAAATTGTGTTTCAAATGTTAATCCCACGCAATAAATGTACCTACTTTCTAGCTATTGATAGAGCATTTTGTAATATCAAATATGAAATTGAGAGCGAAATCGATCACGGCCCAAACAACATTTCTAATTTCCAGTGCAAAGAATGTAACCAGAGAGATAGGCAAACACTGTTTTTTAATCTGCAATGTAATTAACATAAAAGCGAATGATACAGCCAGAGCCAATGCTAAAATAATTAACAAAGCAAAATGAAATTCAGATACTAACTAACTTACTGCAAGAACAGTATTACAAGAATAGCCCAGTTCATTTCCAGTTAATCATACGAACAACGCAGCGCCAGTCAAACAAATAGACTTGTCAGTAGATAGTTTCTTAATCTAGGAGGCGTAGGCGATGCAATCTTGGTACGGCCATCAACAGCCTACCTATCGGACAGGCGTGAATAATCCACCACGTTACACATGTAACCCGACATTCGTTCCTACAGGGCTGGCAACCAACTAGACAACCAGTATTCCTCTCAACATTTAAAACAGATATAAATCTATTTATAAACATAATACCATTATGAAGTGATCCCACAACCTTACACTAGTTTAATGGGATAAAAAGATAAGTTACGTCGTTCAAGGCAACCCTGCAAGAGTTTTGAAATGCTAACGTATAGTAAACGTCTAGATTACTGTTGCTAATGTATAATGTCTTACACAAAGTAAATTACGGATATTTGTCGCGTTGAATGTTGATAAATGTTTGAGTCTTGGTGATATTACATTGTCAACGTATTTTTCTAACCTCTTACTGAGTTTCTACACGTGACTAATCGAAGAATAACTACATATTTGCGATTGAGAAAAAAATTTATCATAAATATATTTTTGAATGCCCACGTGAAACGGAACAGGAAACAATAACTGATATCAACCAACACGATCATTTTAAGGATATATTCGGAATGGAATTCAGATACGTCATTAAAGCTGAATGTGTGTGACCAATCACCAATAAAATTGCAGTAGGTTGTCCTTTAGTAACTTTAATTGAATGATAATCAGAACAAAGTAGCCATTCTTCAACGATACATTGACCGGTACTGAAGAATGAGACTAGAATAATCACGAGAGATATTATCTTGAACATGGAGTGGAGATAGGTAATAATGTTATAGTTACATGTGGTTAAGCTTACGGTGTATCTTCAAGATAATAGGAAATAGAAACATGGGTAGTGATTTATGTACCAACTGTACACGTTTTCAAGTAAATCAGGTCGGTTGTAGAAAATTATGTTGCAAACAAGAAATAACCATTGAAATCATCGGGCCTGGCATGCTTTGAAATAATAAGAGTTTTTTTTAGTAGGAGCAGCTGCTAGTTATATTGGAATTAACGGCAAAGGTAAAGTAACTGCTAAAAAAAATTACATATCATCACGTTTGTAATCCCCGACGAGTTTAAAGGATCCATAATTGAAACCGAGGATAGATATAACTGATTTGAAAGGATATGAATGAAAAGTGGTTCGGTTGTTAAAAGTCCTTCGGACTGCTTCGGTTGTTGATCATGGTCAAGCTTCTAGAAACCAAGCAGTTTAAGCTAAACAAGTCAAAATAAGACAAAATAGAAACGAAACCAAAACACACATTCCAAATCCAGTCAAGACATTAGAGCCGCTAAACAAAAAAGCTAGTCTAGGAAAAAAGAACGTTGTAACGGTTAATTAGCATAGATACTAGTAGACCAGTACGCAGTGTGCAACAGGTTTGCGATGAAGCGAGAACCGATATGCAAATGTTCCTACCCGGTGGTCCCAGATGCACCGCGCTAGATATTACACTGCCTTATTCTGATTTGGAGTTTTTATTCTTTTTTTATGTGCTTTAAAGCGTAAAAAACATGTGCAGTGAAAGTGTTGTAAGAAATATTGTGATAGTCTTGGTGGTATAATTTGTTGAATTGTAATTATGAATTGGTAATTTTTCGTCAGCCATGACTTCATGAGTGCCATGACGCTGAATGAATGAAAATATGAGGCCGATGAGAGATAAAATTCTATGTCAAGAAAAGTCCTTCGCTGCAAGAATGCTTTTGTTGGCACTCATTGTAGAATTCACAAGTTTGGGCCTAATACACTGGTAGATAATACTCAGCTATTTCCATTATCGCCTACTATCAGGTAAGAAGGTTATGATTAAAATATTTACTATGACAATTGAATTCTCTGACTTACACTATTTCCTTTGAATCAACACCAGTGTTTAAACGAATACAGTTTGAAGTACAGTTATCTACACAAGTGTTATTAGAGCTTCCTGCAAAGAAAGCAAATTGGAAGGCAAAAAGTGCAGGAACTATGGCTGCGAACAATAATTAGTAATTACATTAATGCACCAACACCAATGAGCAAACGACTCATACAGCCATATTATATACTAGATTATCGATCCACCCTTGCTTCTCACGGTTTTTATAATTTAAGTCTTCTGCAATAAATTCTCTAAATGATGAAGAAACCGCATCAAAATCTGTTGCGTACTTTAGAAGAACGACGCGGTCACACATACAGATACGAAATGCGTACTACCTACGGCTTCTGAGAAACGTCACAAGAATAACTCGACTATCTTTTTTTTTCATGAATAGTCAAGTGCACTGCAAAAGGCTTTACAAAGCAGCGTCCACACAATGGGGCTGATTAATAAAACATCGTGTACGGTGCCTGTCTCGTATTCACTATCGTGTACGATTGGGTCGGCGCGTGCGCCTCCAGCCGCCAACCCGACCCGTTTGTGGGTCACACGAACGGCTTTCAGATATTTGCATATTATACACTTGTATGTTGATATCTCATCACAGGCGTAGGTATCCGTAAAGAGACATAAAAGGAGAGAAATTAACAACACTCTACGATGGAGCAAATTGGATGTCTGTGGATGGGAAAATGCACGTAACGGCTATTTCATCCTCACGATCATTCTCTTGCCCTTATTCCTATATATTTGGCCTTTCGATCTTCTTCTTCCATACTCTTTTATTAGTCGTCATCAGCAGTCATCTCTGTTCTAGCCATTTTGTCTTTCATTCAGTCCATCAATCGTTTTTTTGGTCTTCCCCGACTCTTATAGCCATCCACACTCATACTCACATTTCAGCTAAAGGCTACATGGTATGCAGAACTGTGACGCTAGTTCGAATTGAACATCGTCTAAATACCGTGACGAAACATCAATTCCAATGTTATGGGAGAGTTGACAAAGTACAGTACACGTACAATATTTGCAACAAGAAGAGAGGAGAGATTGACTCACACTATGCAATTCCATAAAATCGCCATTAGTTACGGTGAACGGCCGATCATGGAGGCGCTGCGATCGTGACCGTGGACCGCTCAATCGCTCATAGAACGAAATATTCGGAAAATCTCAACCTGTGATGAAATCGTACAAAATTTTAAGAGCCGAACTAATATTATGTTGAAATGAAATATCTAAAACAACCTGCTAAATGTTTTTTCATCTTTTTGTGAGTTGACAGATTTCGTTCGATTGCACCTTTTAATCTACCGTTAATCACCTAAATGTGACAATAGGTTAAGATTGCAGACAAAATATTTGGTCACACCGCTGAGTTCAAAGGCAGAATTAATTTTGTGACAACGCTACTTTATATTGCACTAAACTACATCAATAAGACTCGGTTGAAACGAGGCAAACACTACACGGATATTAATACTCAATATCAGTATTATCACAAGCCTTTTACGGGGTTACTGGACAGCAATTATCAAAGATTTAAGTAAGCCTCGAGTGAGTCGTGACCACCGGATCTCAAATCCGTTACCGGTGGCTAACCTTGGACTATTTCCACACACCTTTGTATCTGACTGCAATAAAGGTCAATTGGAAAGTCTGCGGTTAGCTATTGTTGCATACGTTGATAATAATACTCGTATATCGCCTAATCCAGTTCTATCAGTGATGCAACCTAATGGATTTGCAAGGCTATCAATTAATTGTAGTGCATGGGACAAAACAGTCTCTTCACTGAAAACGCGAGCCTTTGACCAGATTCTATGCGAAGTTGAAATTTCACCATGACCATACAAGAGTGATGTAACAAGTCAATGGCGTACAAGGTCAAGTGCAAAGCCAAAGCCACAGAATCGATTATGCGCTCCGTATCAAATGACCGCCGAACGTAACAGTTTACCACATAAATTCTCAACATCCGTAATAAGCTATTGTCTAATTTATATTGATATTTAGAGATATCAGACAATTCATGAATAAATTAAGGTGTAACCGATCTCATTTGAATGGATACGCGGCGACGGACCGTGGCCGAACAAGCCGTTGGCTATCTCAATCGCCTCGCCTCGACCGGCTCCGTTTATGCTAATCATCTGGAATTTCTAAGATCAGAACCGCACCACAAGTATTATTGGTATCACCCAACTGTGATTTGTGGGCGTTCGTCGCGTCGGCCGTCCGGAAGAACGATGAGCCTAAAATTTTGTTTTTAATCAGCGGTGGCGAGGTCAATCGGTCTCGCTTGCCTATAAAATTTCTCGCCCATCAAATGCGGTGATTGAGATTAGTTTGTGGGCGAAGTAGGTGCGAAGATGCTCATTGATAATTCATAGAAAAACAAACAGGGCTACTTACTAGTGATACGACTTTTCTCAATTTGTCACGTCGATGAGCATACTTCCGAACTTTTGTAAGCCCTTCGGTACACAAAACTAACACTAGTGGCCTTTTTCGAACGGTTCCCACCCGAACTTCCTCTCAATTAGGCAAATGATGTTCCATTGTTTGCAGGTTGCTTTTTTAAAGTTGATTTCGTCACGGTAGACAATTCATTAATTTGTTTGTATCGGTAACATCAGTCAACCGTCAAGAGGGACGCACTCCCACGGTCGATCTTCACGGAGACACAGCTTGTTCCCAGAAAGGTAAACTTACGTTACACAATATTATCTATAATTAAAAAGTCAGGGACGTAGTGGAGCTTTGCAACAATGTTTTCAATTGAGCATTGCGTCAGGTATCTAGTTAAGGTTCGATTGAATGCAAAGACTTCTGATTTCGGTTCAATACAGATGAGATACGAGTATGTATCGAAACCGAATCAGATCCATAACTAAGCTTGCTACAATACTATTATTATCTAGCTTTCAATGACTCACAGAGTGATCTGCTCGAATTATTTCGCACTACACTTTTTGTCCTCGTCTAGTTTTTTCCTAGGATAATCGCAGCAATCATCGGGCACTTGTTTCGTAAGGCATCAAAATAATTGCTCCAAGTAAAATAATGCGGAAGTCGATACTGAAATTGCAAAAAGTTGCTGGTCATACATTTCCATTTTGATTGTATGAAATAAGAATAATATAAGTATTATGAAGATAGATGGTGCGATTCAGGGGCCTCTCGACCTCGTAGACTCGAATGGCGTGACGAAAGGACATACAAAGGGGCAAAAAAACTTAGACAATGTTATGAATTGAAGAATAGGTACTTGAGAGTAGTTGAGTCTCAGTGTCTCACATGCATGAATGGGGAGACAGTTTTGCTTTTGTTCTGCGACACTATTACGGTACAGAGTCACGGCCAACGGAAATAAGTGCGAAACTGCGAGCGTACCTGAGAGGTGAATCACTAATGAATGCATGGCAACCGAAATAAAGGAGTTCATACGCAAATTTTTCAGTTGCCTCTTTATGAATCGTTGCGTTTTTGGCGTAATTACGTGATGACGGCTTATTCCGGTTATTTTTTATTAGAATATAATTTATGTTGAACATAACTTTTTTTCTGCCTTTTCTAGATGTCTCTTATTTAATTATGTCATATTTTATAGTTATTTCAATGTGTATCTCAATAATCTCATATAGGTGTGGTGAGACGAAGGTCGTTCACGGTATAAAAAATGTGGTGCAAATTATGTGTTTTATGTCTTTGATATATTGTATTTCTCTTAAAAGATTATTCTGGTAAAGCTTGGGTTGATTATATTTTCTCGAGATAATAACAATAGCATAAAAATAAATGTTTTGCTTCTAATTAAATGTCGTTTAGCGGATTCGAGGTTTGAGTATGTGTTTCTTCTGCATCACTACTGTTTCATTGACTTCCAAATATTTTTAAAATGGATCTAAAAAAATACCACAGATGGTGCAGTTATTCATATCTAACACGCAGCAAGAGAGGATAATGATCACGTCTTTTCTTTGCACGAGAAGGGGTCTTCGCCCTACAAAGGACCAATAACACGCAGAAAATAGAACACTGACTCATAGCTACGCCCCTATCCCACTAAATTAACGCCAGCTAGGGGAAAGTTTAATTTCCATTAGTAAATAGAACACACATTGGATGACTCATAGGCATGGCCATTGGGGCAATGGGCACAATTTTCATTTGTAACTAAATGCCACTGACCTCAACTTTATACGATATAATCAATGTTACCGAACCGGCTGCGATGCGCTTCCAAAATTGAGGTTTCTAACCCAAACATTATAAAACATTTTAATGTTGTTGAAAGGCATTCTCATAGCGAAACGAATGGTTTCCTCTCCTACTAGTATCTGTTTACTCGCGTTAGTGGTAATGGAACTTTCTTTCAATTTATCAGGGTCACTGTTGTCACAGAAAAGAGAAGAATGAAGATTATTGTGGCCAGATATCGCACCAGATAAGGTTTGGAAGGAGAAACGGGACACCTTTGGCCAGCAGTGAGACACTTGATGTTATTTATTACCAAAAGTAGATAGTTAAGCTTTGGTCTGTTGATGTAAACACGTGAACCCTAAAGCCATACAGGTACAGTACAGTTTCCACCTTCTTTTGAGAAATTAATTTTGGTGAAATCGTATAGCTGTAGGTACAAAAAATAGGATTTCTAGTTTGTTATCATACAGATATGTAATTACCATGATGAAATATCTCAAACTGCATGCACTTTATCTTATGTCTCAAAAAAAAATGCCCACAGTGCCAATTTTAATCAATAAAAACAGACGAATTGGCGACTATAATTGTAGTATCCAAAATTAAGATATCAATGAACCCACCATCCCAAAAGGAATACGAAAATTAATCACTAATCTTGTTCGATCCAAATATCTATAAATAATCTCAAGTAAGGACTTTGTGAATGGTGGTAGACATGGCTGGTCGGCATGACTCACCGTATCTGTGACGTCATTTTAACGGCCACCAACACCATAGACCAACATAGGGTTGTCAACAAGAAATAAAGTATTTCTGATTTCAAATAGGAGAAATTAAGGAAGAGAACAGACTTAAGTACAAAAAAAGAGTACATATTACCAATATTGTTACTTTGGTGTTTTAGATTTTGTATTAATTCATTCAATGGAACCCTTACAGATTCGACTTTTCCCTCTGTCTGTCTATCTGATCGTCCGTATTTTACAGCCATTTTACTTCGAGATCTTTTAACTTGACCAGACCGTTCTGATACATGATGTCCTATTAGAATACGGTTGGCAACCCTAGTCTGACATGACTCCTGATCATGTTAATATGGACATGCGGAGAATGCTAAACGACGGTTAAGATTTACGGATTAAAACGTAAATAAACAATGAATAAAATACGCACTTTAAAGACAACAAAAGTTAAATGGAGATTTGAAAGCTTCAATAAAACTTTGAAATTAGTGCTTTTGAGAAAATGTGTAAGTAAGGATTATTGTGGAGGTCCGGTTAGACTAGAAGTCGAGTAGAACAAAGTTGGGGAGATGATGATGTAGTAGGGAACGTCTTGTGTTGTCCTCGAAGTGAGATTTGGCAGCAGATTGACTGATCCGATTCTTGAACAGCCTTGCTCAAACCATGGTTTAGCAACTGTTGACTGCGTAGTAGTTTCTTTTTATTATTTTTTTGGTAAAGTGATTATACAATAGCTTATGTATTATGTAAAGCAAATGTAACGGACACAATCTAAAAAAAAAATATAAATACATATATAATCAAATATTTTTATTGTACATGCGTAGCGTAACATAAACCTACTAAAGAAAATAAAAATAATTCACGTAGAACGTTATGTACGATTTACGATTGCATATCAAATGATATGCACATTTTTTTCTTCAGTTCCTTAATCCAAATTAAGAAATATTTTGTACTGCACGCACATTAAAGCGTATAATAACATTATTTATATGTAAATTTATGTAAATAAAAGACTATTTGAGAACAAAAACCCGGTAATGGACTTTTTATATAAAACAAAGTAATTACTTCCATTTGAGGTTAAAATATGTGTTTCTTAAAAGGTTAAAAACGTTTAGAGTACAGTCCATCGTTAAATATGACGCCATTAAATCGATGTTGTTTTAAAAAAAATAAATTCAATTGAAATCATGAATACTTTTTATTTTTATTACCCTTTTGACACTTATTACCTAATTCCATCATAAAACCAAAATGGTTTCTTTTCTAAAACATGACTTCTAAATATAAAATCGTGAGAAACAACTTAAAACACGTTATCAGGTAGTCTTATAACTACATCAATAAACATTTCAAATAAAAGTGCCTAATCTAATCCTAATGTCTAAGCTGAGAGCTGTCCATCTAAATATAATTTAGACTCGGGTCACAGTTCAAATCGTTATTCGAATGATATTTTGCATAATATCGATATCATTGCCAAGAAAGTTGAGTTTGTTGAGGGGCTCATTGCTAGATAATAATAGCCACATGAGTCAATCTACTAAAAGTTAAGCGACGCTTGCCGGGATCTGTGCGTGGATGGGTGAGGCAAGTTGGTTCCGACTGTCATTTGTGGATATTTGAAAGTCGTTATACTCAAAGAACCAGTCTTAAAAAGGGGAATCGGGTTACCCTGTTTATAGGGTTGTGTAGATCAGATAGGCAGTCGCTCCATGTGAAATTTTGGTATTCAGCTGCATTCGGTTTATACTAGAAGCTACTATTCCAAAATTCCAACTTAGTTACAAAATGCTAGCAGCAGATGCTAATGTCCGATGCCTTTTCCCAAAGCCAGGCTTCTATAAAGTTCAATATCATTGCCGAAGAGAAACTTGAAGACGGTGAATCTTTTTGCTGTTGTAGCTTCTGATACGAAAATAATGGTCAAAACAGTGATGATAGCAGTGAAAGCGACAAAGTACCCATGAACTATGTAATGATGGGTATCGCACACATTATCACTGTTTTGAAAGCGGCTTTTCGGTGAAAGTTATATCTAAAATTTTGTTTTATACATGCGACGACCGCCTCATCTGACCTCCATTACCCATTTACTGGGCAATGGGTTATTATGCCACCTATCTGTGAAAAAATAAGTGATGAATGGGGAATACTGTTCTTTTCAAAGCGTAGCCGTGATTTTCGATGACGCAAAACGTAGCCGATAAGCAAAGCCAATATTTTATTAGAAACGGTCGAAAGATTGTACTGATAAGATAACGAAAACAAACCATAAAAATTCAAACCACATTGTTAGTGTTCACGTAAAAAATTTGGTATACCTGATTGTGTTCGGTTTTTTTTTCTGAATATAATTAGGCGAATATTTATGATTAAATTAGCAAAGCGAGCTTCAGATGATTTTAACTCATTTTCCTGAATGGCTTAGTCCGTGATATTTCATCTTCAAGTTACAAGGTTTTAAATCTGATTTTAGTTGAATTTCAATTAGCAACGTTGATTTTATAATGTTAGCTATGGCACCTACATTTCTGGGCAAGAACCGGTGGTATATGTCAAGGTCTCCAACCAAGTCTCTTAAAAAAAACACTAAACTAGGTGACAAAAGCATTTCTAACATAATCACGAACCATCAACCAAAAAACGACCAAAAACCAACCACTAATTGCCCTGGCAGCTGCCAGAGATACGTTAAACAGTCTCAAAAAAAGCCTGCACCAGACCTTAGATAGAAATCTCAGAGAGTTTCGGCCGATTGTAAATAAACAAACAGTTTAAAGTAAACATCAAACAAGCTAGGCGATAGCACGTTGCGTTGCTTGCTTTCCGTTGCCAAAGCAAACAGATCAGGAGTCGATAATGAACTGTATAAACATTTATAATAAAGTGTAGACATGGTAATAAATGTTAGTTAGAACATGGAAGACATTACTGTTACGTTGGCGTAATGAGCTCAAGCGCAACTGTTCTGAGAGTCTAAACAAGATGGTATTACTAAAATGATTTGAACAGGAGCTTACACTATCACCTACGGGATATCTTCCGCGATTAATCTAAACTAGACAAAGAAAGAGGGTAGATAGATTTGTCTGCTCCTAACAAGTTTTTAACATCCACCCGCATTCTCCAGTCATCTCGTGATCATGGCGCTTGCAACAGCGTCGAAATATCGGGAGCTCAATATAAGCATTAATCGCAGAAGATATCCCGTAAGTGATAGTGTAAGTTCAGTTATAAACCGTGAAAGCTTAAAACAGGAGTTTTCGGTAGCTCATGCTAATACTTTTTTGACTTTTCCATTATGGTTATCGCCGATAGAATGTCGTTGTCTAGCTCGGCCCTTTGGGTTGGTTGGATGAAGTGACTTTGAGTTTGATAGATATTACTCAGTAGCTGCTCGGGGTCTAGAAAAGTATTCGGTTAGTAGCAAGCTCACTGTCTAGATGTCGACAGCTATCTCCTATATTTTCTTAACATATCTTAATTTTGTATGTGAGTGTAGGTACTAAATTAGTCCTCTCTCTAACCCTTTGAAAAAACGGGGATGTTATATGTTATACTCAAAAAATAACTAAAAAACTGTACCAAAAACAGTAACGTCTCTCACAGAACAGGCCCGTTTTTATTTTAAATTGGATAAACAAACTGCGTTCATGGACCTTTCCGCTCCCCAATTAGATCCTACATGCTTTTGGAAGTCATAAGATATGCTTGTATGCACCAGCAACTGTTTACGTGTAGGATGTTATAATGGCCGTGTAACACAACCTTCTGAATACGATATGATGTGAAGATATAAACGTTCTACTTCGTCGACTTAGCGGTCCCTAACGCTACTGCTGAGCATGAGCTCCTGGGCTTCGATTCCGAGATCGGACAAAGTGTTATTGGGTTTTTCCATCAGGAATATCTCAATACGAGCCCGGAGTCACGAATTTTTTACGGTTGAATATCATATGAAACTTACACGTAAACATGACTAACTAAGTGTAGATGTACCACAGGTATACCTCTGTCTACCTCTTCGGGGTTTACAGGCGTGATATTACGATAAACGTTGTTATAAACGTGGTCTATAGGGAACATATACGTGACTAGTGTTCTGCGAATGTCATCGGATGCAAGTGTAACGTTGTCCTAAGATAAGAATGAGGGTCAGAATGCCGTGAGAATAATGTTCGTGAGCAAAAAAGTTTACAACTGTCAAATCTTTTTTTTTAAATTAAATCTGGCTACGATCGAATATATTTTATCTTTACATTAGTTATCTGGGCTGTAATTCAATAACTTATCATATGTAAAACTTTTCATATCAGAATTCTATTGATTCCGATAAATTATTTACGCACACACATTTTGTGTACATATGAAAATTAATTCTGATTTTGTCGCCTGCCGTGGGTGCAGTGTCTAAACCAATATTTACTTTGTCACATCCACTCTGTGACATCGCATACGAGACGACATAATTTCTCACATTAAAATACATTTGAATAATGCCACATGTGTTCAAAAATATTGATTGAATAATCTTAAACGGTTCTTCGTTCCGACGAACTAATACAAATTGGAATATTTAATTAGGCCTGAATAATAACGACTTTTGCCTATTTAAATTATGTTCGGCCCATGACACTTGAACTTGAGTGGCTCGAGCTTTTGTAAATTCATAAATGCTTCGGAATTTGGGCTCATAACGTTTAATTATCTAAATAATGAGAAAAAATAAAAGGTTAACAACGGTGGAGTCCAGTTTACGAACACAATTACTCAACAAAAACAAGTAAATGCCAAGTGGGAAATGTCGTGCACTCACCTCATGATACACTGAAGTCATCATCTTGAAACACAATGTTTTGTTTTGCAAAATTATAGCTTCATAAACACAATCAAACACTCATTTCACTATTCAAAATAATTCGTACAATATGGCTGCCACTTTTTATAAGTTCAATAAAAAATCTATCTGTCAAACTTCCCGCCAAGCGCGCGTAAAAAAATAAAAGGCAAAGGCACACTGTTACGCAGCCTACGTTGCTGGCGCGTGTGACGCGTTCCGTGTTTAGGATCGGCACTGAGCGACGGGCGATAGCGTCGGCTGAATGGATGACGATGCCGCTCAGCTGCTATACTCAATGAACCATTTGAGTTCGGAGGTCACCGATCAACGCGACCCCATCGTTTCTGCTCAAAGTTTCTCTATTACCCTATAAACCCCAAATTCTGTGTGCGATGAAGTTGTTCAGTGACATTTGAGCGCAGCAAGTTTAACATTCGGTTATTTACATAAAAAATACTGACGTACATTTTGTAGTATCCTATAGCTTTTGTGATTGGAATTGTTGCAATAATAATGTCAGTTTTAATTACGTGTCCATTGAATTGAAGTTCGAAAAAGTATTTATTTATTACTAGCTTTTGCCCGCGACTTCGTAAAAAGAAAGATCATATCCTGTGGTAGAATGTAGCCTATATTTTAAATTAGGCATCTAGCAGTAGAGTGGTGAAAACTGCGTTCAAATCCATGCAGTAGTTTGTTGATACGTGTACAATAATACAGACAGATAAAAATTCTAAAAACGGTTGTTTTGGCTTCTGTTGCTCTAATAAAGATCCCCCAGATATTTTTTTTTCAATATCTTCAATGTACAGACATGGGCCTGTTACAATTTTATTATATGTATGTATATAAATATAGATAAAAGTTGTGCATCGTTGGCGAGTTTGGAAGCAAAAAGCCGGAGGTATCGACCCGTTACTATCGTGTTTAGCGTGGCCAGTCGAAATGTTTTTACCGATGACAGGCATCCATCGGAGTTCGTCGACAGAGATCATTCAGATTAGTTTGTCACGGAACCGGTATTATCGCCTGAGTCTGGAGCTAATGCGGTGTAAAACACGAACACTTAGGTTATCAATAATCCATTAGTCCATTACGTTAGTTCTTCATACTCAATTTGCTAGGAAAAATACAAAATGAAAAATAATCTGTGTCAAAAATGTGGTCTTTGTCCAGTTTTGTACACTATTAATGGATTTTCTAGACGATTTCGTTCGGTTCCTTGCGGTGCTGGTTGCACAATATCAAATTGATTCCCAAAATGATAGTATAATGTGTGTAAATTTCGGATGCGGACCCGTGCTTCACCTGGGTTCTCCACCTGGGTGAAGCACGGATCCGGATCCAAAATTTCGATTGCCAATAGATCGACCAACGGGTATTTGATGGGAAATAAATTGGTTTTCGGACGTTTCGGCTGACGCGTGACCGTACCTTCAATTATAAAAAGAAAAATGATATTTTCCATTGTAAAAGCTCTTGTCAGGCATCCAATAATGATAAAAATCTTCCTAGAACAAGTTTTGATATATAAAATAATCAAAACGATTGCCAAAGCCCAAATACACATCACCTTATCACCATAATAGAAGAGCCACCGAATTGTCTATCAATGTCTATAGAAACCAGTTTCAATCAACTTCCTACTTAGCACATCTACCACTCGCTTCAAGCTTTTACACTGGAACAAGTCATTGAGAATTTAAGAAACACAATCCTACTCCGGAAAAGTAGGTACCTATACTAAGATCTGTTATCATCTCGCCAAAACCAATGTACCACATACACACAGTTAACTGTGTTGCCATTATTATAACAGTTGCAGTAACGCTTAACGAGTCTACGTTACGTGTGGGTTACCACCATTGTTTGGCGCAAAAACATAATGTCAGGCTTTGTTTATGTTACTTAAAGTGTAACATTACAACCGTTGAGGAAAAAGCAGGTGAAAGATGTAATAAAAATGTATGTATTTGTAAAGTAGGTCTCGTTGACAGTTTAGCAAAAATGCGAAATAACAGGAAAGATTTGAAGGTTGAGCTTATTTTGGCGACTATGATTGTGTCTGAGCGTTAGATAAAAAACGTTCGCCGATGATAAACTTATTTTCCAAGAACATTGCAAAAAATACAGGCTTAAAGTAGCTGGGTGAATTTCCACAACTACGATTTTTTACCACTCTTAAATACATAAGCTAGAATGCCTTCGGAAATTGAATCTTCTATCCAAAAAATTAAAGTGAGAATGATACAGCTTTAAAACACAACTATATACTTACAGGGACAAATATTTAAGTTAAAACGTGTTTTATTGTAGTTCGTGTTTAGTTTGTTTTGTACCTACATAAGTAGCGAAAAGTCAAAGAATGGAGCCAAACCGACCTCTGCGCTAGTGCCGACAAAGCCGTAGGTGGAAGTGACGAAGTGCCAGCGCCACAAATAAAAAGAAGATAAGTCTATAACAACGAAACAGCAACTAAAACATACAAGAGTAATCCAGTAGCAAAGAACACTGCACCTTAAAATAACCTAACAGGAATAGAACCTCCTTACAAACTAACTTACAAATTAAACAAACAAGTAAGAACAGAACAAAGTTCAATCGCTTCTTATACCGCAGATGTGGGAACCAAGTACAAAGACGTCCGCTGGTTTATAGCCAGTGTCCTCGCGTATCCATATATAAATTGTGCGGGGAAATTCAACGGCCATCTGCAGCCGATAGCCATCTTGATGGATAGATTATAATGGCGCTAGCACTTAGAATTGTGACTGAATCGAACGAACAATCGATGTGGACGAATTGTTTGTGCAAGGGTAGGTAATTGAATGTCCGATTTTTATTTATAACTATTGAGATGAGACAAAAGGGGTCTGCTAAATAGGAATGACAATTTTGATCGAATATTAATTAATGTTGACATGCACAAGTAAAAAAAAAACAAATCTGAGAGAGAGAAAAATAAAGAATATTGCCTATGAGCCAAAAGTTGATATGGCTAATGTTAATCAGCAAAAAACAAAAATAATCTAGCTAACACAGAAATTAGCCGGCATCGTTTGACCAAGAACGAATGGCACGTAAGAATTACAACATTGTACTCACAAAGATTCTAACATCGGAGAAACAACAAAAGCTTCGCCGCGAATGCGCGTGCGTCTATCTCCGATCTCCGAGCAATATGGCGCCACGGCGCCGATTCTAAATCACCGTTTTAGACAAAAAAACAACTCATTATCTTTAGCAATTCATTATTAAGAATCGATCGGGTTCGGAAACTTGTTAAGAGACCGGGACGCTGTATTTCATTAAACGTCAATTTGAGGACGAAAATGTATTTATCAATATTACAACATTTAGGTTTTTATTAAACGTGGTTGTATTTATTGGAATTCGGCAGTTTTAAATGAGACACTGTGACTAATAAATACGGAATTGTATAAAATATTTTAAATTAAAGATATTTATAAATACCGAATAGCCGTTACACAGCACACAAATAATAATAAGTGCCCAATAATATACATTAGCACTTCTAAGGGTACTTAACGCGGTGGGAATCTCTAGAAAGTTGTCACGGAAACCGGCTTAAACCAGAGTCGAATTTGCGAGAGAAACCCCGCAGGCAAGCACGTGTGCGAGTGTCCTTAATTATAGGCATGTGCGTGAAATATATTACATATAGGTAGTGTATGTACTCGTATTACCGTCACGCAAGGAATCCCGGGTGCAGGCCGATGAGGCTTACTCGAAGTACTTAGACTAGGTTTGAAGGTCGTAAATGTTGGAGCAGCCAACTTGCAGTCAGGACTTGAGGACTTTTCTTGATCATCTAGGAGCGTCTCGATAGAAGAAGTATCAAAGTCTGTCTGAAAAAATCTATAACACATAACTGAATTTTGAAATTGCACAGAAAATCACTAAAAGATCCGTTCAATTACTGTCACCGCGAACTGGTCAAGTTGCAGACTAAATTCTAATGAGATTCTCAAAAAATTGAACCTAGTAATTTACAATTCTTAAAGAATTGATGATTGAATCACCAATTATGTGTAGCGCAGACACAATAGATTCACTGGTGAAGATAATAGCTCATTGTTAGTTGAAATTCAACGAATGTTGATGGATTATAAACCGTTCTTTTCTTTATCGTGTGGTTAGTGCCTAACCTGGTGTCAGAGTTTTTATGCCGCCCAAGGGCCTCTGACTTGGCTTTTACATGCCGTCGAGAAATATCTCTCAGGCATGCTGGTTTCCTCACGATGTTTTCCTTCACCGAAGCAAGTGATAATTATAGGTACAATACGCACATAATTCCGAAAAATCAGAGGTGCGTGTCTTGGGTTCGAACTCGAGACCTATAACTTGGCGGTCCAATGGTCACACCACCAGACTATCACTGCTCACAATATCAATATCACAATAAACCGCTGACGGCCTATGTTACGAATGATAGAAATGACGTCATTCATCCACCATTAGATATTATGTAAACAGTCATAGGCATTAACTGTATCGCCCACCAATCTACAATTTGGTAAGGCAAAAGTTGATAGTTCAACAAAGATTTGTAATGACCTTTATGTACATTACATAATTCCTATAAAAATAAATACAAAAGAAACCATTGTACGAAGATAATAATGAGAACATTCTCTGGCTGTAATTTCAAATACCACGATCTGTGAGCTTATCTCTATAAGCCCATCAGTTAATAAGGGACTGTAATGTCCTACTATTTTATGAGTATTTTGATGCTATTTTACTCTTAAAACAAAGACTAATTCTCTTAGTAAGTTGCATTGCTTGCTATAGTGTTTTGCACGAAGTACTATGTATTATAAATGATAGCTGAAAGAACTTCGAAAGAACGGTTACACAAACAGCTACGGGAGATAGAAATTGTTTCTAAATTTTGGTCTTTTTTGTAGTAACAGCAAATCCTGTTATGGAAAATGGAAACTGTTGTGACAATTTTTATATTCTTTACGTTTTATAGTCTTTACACATAGATTTAAAATTTATTTTAGTGGGACGGTGGTTGTTTTGCCCTTATCTTTCCCTTAGTAACTTGGAAGAATCTTTAAATAGAAATAATTAGATACAAGATTCACAATAAATTTGAAAAAGCCTGAATCAATAACCAAAGCCGTTTTCACACCAGCCATTGTTCTATTCCTCTCCCTTCCCCCCGCAAATAATCCAAAAGGATCTAGGCAGGGCACAATGATCCGGATATAAATATTATCTTTACCTGGTTGGTTTTCCCAGACAATATAGGTGTAATCGACCCACGTACTGAATAGGACACAAATGGAAATCTATGTAGGTTGACGTCGTTTGTCACACGATAAGACAAGCCTATTGTTATGTGATCGTTGTTATTAGATCATTCCTCTTCAAAGGCTATAAATTCTGATTTCTGAATCTGATTCAATCTTCTCTTGATCGTGTGGTTAGTGTTTGCGTGTAACTTGGTGTCAGAGTTTTTTTTGCCGCCTATGGGCCTCTGACTTGGCTTTACATGTCGTCGTCAGCCATGCTGGTTTCCTCAGAACGTCTCCTTCACCGGAGCAAGTGATAATTATACGATACGCACATGAATCCGAAAAATCAGAGGTGCGTGTCTTGGGTTCGAACTCGAGACCTACGACTTGTCAGTACGACGATCACACCACTAGGCTATCACTGCTCCATCTGATTCAATTGTGTTTATACTTTGTCAGCCAATCTTACCAAGAGGTAAAGTTTTACTCAGTTACTGGGTTGTGAAGGTCAGATAGGCAGTTGCTCCATATAAAATACTGGTATTCAGTTGCATCCGGTTAGATTGGAAGCCGACCCCAATATGCTAGGGATAAGACTAGGCATACGGTGATGACTTTGGCAGCTACCAGATACTATACGGTGAGCTGAACTGTAGAAATATTTGTATGAAAGCCTTTAAAGCTATTTTAAAAATCGTTTTGTGTCTGTCAATCGTTTGAAGATGACAAAGACAGAATTATGATTTTTTTTATAATTATGTTTAGCACTAAAACGCATTTAGTGATTTGTTGTGTATGTGGGTTTTTATTATCATTAGTTTATGATATTTCATTACAATCTTTCCTCATTTCACTTATGCTTCTGTTACGAAAAGATTTGTAGCTGATACCTATTACTTCATATTGCAATGTCTTTCTTCTTTTTTCAGTATCGCGTGTTGGTATAGCAATCATACGTTCACTACTGTCAGTGATTGTTTGATCAGTATCTCTTTCTTTTGTCTTTTTAAAAATATACTGCTTCACACACAATATTTTAATTTTCATTATGATAAATGCTAGAATTTTGAGTAGGTATGTAAATGGGTAGTATCTTGTCTTATTGACCAACTCTGCCCGACTCCTACGCAATTTAAAGAAAAGTAATTTAATCCAGTTACTACCATTTTAAATGTAAAGAAACCAGATCCACGTCCAAATTAATCTCAATAAACAGCCTCGCTTGCTGGCTGTCTAATAAACAACGTGAGTGGGCCACTTGGGCCATACATCGTGCAAGTGGGCCACAATCGCCCAATTTTGGCCAAAGTGTCACACAACAGCTGATCACAACACGCCGTGAGCTTGTGCTAAAAACTCGTGACTCCACCTCACGATGTGAACGGAACCTGTCAACTGACATGTATTGTTCGTTCACCCTTACATTGTCGCCAATGATCTGCGAATGTCGATCTTATCGTTTAACAATCGTAGAGAAATTTTAACCAGAATTGTGTGAATCTGCGTAGTCTTGACTCTTACTTCGTGTCGTGGTTTCAGCTTAAAAGGTAAGCCTCTGACAGTACATACATATGTAGCACTAATTTGCAGTTTGTTGGCGGTGCGAAGCTTTGTTCACTTAAGTCCAAAATGGTAAGTACTTGTAAGTTGTAATTGTTGGGCCATAGAACTATAAACTGCGGTTTATCCTTCTACAGCCCTGCCTTGTAAAGCTCCCATCGTTAAAGGATTTATGATCTTTGAAACATTGTCTTTAAAGGCAAGTCAGTTATTATGAACGCATTCATTCGGTGCGTATGGGCAATTACAATCCCGCCGACAAACTGTGACGCAGTTTGGTGGTTGAATAAAATGTACAAAATGTTTAGTGAAGAATAAATTATTTATGTATCTATTGCATTGAAACATTTAAGAGGAGGAGGAGCTCGCGGCTAAATAATAGCAGCCGCACGGGTGGATCTTCAAGGGTATTTAAGCCGTGTTTGCCGAGGTCAGTCCTTGGATAGGTGACCATCACTACACACCGAGTTTCCTCCGTGCCTCGGAAAGCACGTTAAGCCGTTGGTCCCGGCTGTCATTTGTATATCTTTGATAGTCGTTATAAATAGTCAGAAGCCGAAAGTCTGACATCCAGTCTTACCAAGGGGTATCGTATTACCCAGTTAGTGGGTTGTGGAGGTCAGATAGGCAGTCGCTTCATGTAAAATACTGTTACTCAGCTGCATCCAGTTAGACTGGAAGCCGACCACAACATAGTTTGGGAAAAGGCTAGGCAGATGATGATTGCATTGAAACATTTATTTAAAAAACGACTGAAGAAGTAATAAATTAGACGTTTTCAAGATCTTAAGCAATTAATAGGAACAACACTAATACTTCCATTACCCGTTACACGATATCAAAATAAACGTAAACCAAATCCTCTGATTGCACATAGGCACATTTATTTCTAAGATACTGCTTATAAACAAATGGATCGAGATATCGCTTTGCTAGGCTCGCTACACACCCTCCCTTTGCGAGATGTAATCTTACAAACAAATTGCATTTGTGCATGCCATCATCAATTATTTTTATCATTTCGCACACGATTAATTGTGGTCATTGGATATTCTTATCGATATATTTGTCTCCTACAATCTTATCCTTGGACACCCATAAGGATCCTAAAAAGAAAAGAACTTAGATCTTAACGCTCTATCGCCAGAACGAAATATTTCTTTATTGTTTTGCTCTATCGGTTGTTAAAGATTGCCTTTGAATCTGTTGTTGCATGCAAATTGAAATGCAAAAAATATCCAGAAATAGCCTTTTCGCAACATCTGTCAATTCGCTACACGATTTTTTATCATTCAAAATTCATTTTTTGACGTAAAAAGTGCAAACCCGTGAAATATAATTTGCCGGATCGAATGTCGCTATTGAATGAAAAAAGATAAGTTATTACGTTAGTTCTTTTTTTTTGTAAACCGGTATAAACTTTTTGATTTATTTTTTCGAAATTGAAAATTGCCGAGCACCGTGGAATTATTTTTTCTTGACATGAAGTTACTTCGAAATTCAAAATTGATAGCCAGTTTATCCAATAGACTTTAAATTAAACGCATCAATGTAGGTACCTACCAGTAAAGGAGGTGAACTAAATAATTTCAGAGGATATTAACTAATGTTAAAATGCTATGCTAAATAAAACAGCTATTTCTGTCTAATACTGATGCTGTCATCATCTAAAGAAAACACAATATAAAATGATGTGCCTACTGTACTATAAAACGCAAGACCCATAAAAATCATTTTATTGAGACTAATTCGTTACTAATTTATTGTTATTTTATATTTGTTTAAAAAATCGATCACATAACCAGTGGGTGGCCTAGCATGAATATATTTAAAGCGATTTAAATTTTAATTAGACCATTATTTCTATTTACGATATGCGTCTATAAAAAATAAAGAAAACGACTCTTAAAGATCGTAATTCACGCAAAGATTTTCATTTAAATACGCAATCTTGTAATTTGCTAATTCAGTCGATTCGTTTTTATTTCATCAACTTGTATAATAAACACCGCCACACGCTTTTTCCAATGGCTTGCTTTGTTTAGCTTATTATGAAATTAGTATTTATACCTAAAAATAATATATATATTCATACATTTAAATTGAGAACTTATCAAACTCTATTTTAGCTATTACTTTATACTTTATTTTACTCTATTTTAATTAAGAAAATTCTTACGCAATGACACAAAAAAAAAAATGGCATCGAGCTGACGAAACCACCTTTCCGATACCGAGTGTAATTTCTTTAATTTTCTTCCTAAACACTGCAAGCAAGCAATCACTTCTTCGTCTCCGTGCCGCTTCGAATTCAAATTGTGTTAGTCCCCAAACTTCAATATATCGGATCTAATACTTTTGACCAGGTTGCCATAATTCCCTCAACCTTCGTTACTAGTTCCAAAATCACCAAAGCCCCTACTTTGAGAACATGATTTATATCTCTAGAACGGTCAAGTACAATATAATTTCACGGCGCACCTAAGACTTGGCGCCTAGTAATAGCTTAGCACGTTTATAAGCTAATTCAATTGTTTATCGTTTACTGTGATTATAGCTTAAACTAAAGCATTATGTTTATGATTTGTTGGTTTTACCTTTATATTACCTAAATCGAATATTATTTTGGCTTACAGTTCACACTTACATACTTAAATTTTGTTTCTAGGACCACCATATTCGCTAGCACCATCATTAGCTTAGTCTTTAACCAACTATGTTGGG
Organism: Standfussiana lucernea; assembly: GCA_964057025.1. Classification (NCBI taxonomy): domain Eukaryota; kingdom Metazoa; phylum Arthropoda; class Insecta; order Lepidoptera; family Noctuidae; genus Standfussiana; species Standfussiana lucernea. The sequence goes on from OZ059796.1 coordinate 13,261,229, forward strand.
GTCGGCTTCTAGTCTAACCGGATGCAGCTGAATACCGGTATTTTACATGTAACCAGTGCTTATCTGACCTCCACAATCCTGTGACACGATAGGTTGACCATCCCTCGGTAAGACTGGTTGTTAGGCTTTCGGACTTCTGTCTATCCGTAACGACTGATTCACGACCATAAATTGATAGATTGCCCATCCCTACAGAATAATTGGACAAGTCATGACAATCTCTACCAAGAGACTTCAATAAATCGAGACGATCAAACGAAAAGACTTAACATAGGAATTTATTATTATATTGTCAGAGTTCTGATTCAAGTGCCGACACTTGACATGCAATGCTATCGAGATTCCAACGATCAATGATACGAATCATACAAATGTCCGTGAGAATATTATCGATGTCAGTAGCATGGACTTACAAATGTAGGTTTAAAAACATTAAAAAAAAACTGGGTTATTCTCGTTAACTTTATATCTTTAAAAGCGTTAGCAATTTGCACGCGCTACAAGTTAACAACCACTAAACGATCCGATTTCACCAATCAATTGATTTTATTATTTCAAATTATACTTGTTATTTTAGAACAAAGAAATTGGGACTTCTTTTAACGTGTGGTTTAAGTGTTTTTATAATTATAATTACGGAAGTTTGTTATGTAAAAATGCTTGTGTTTGTGCATTTCGCTTCGAAAATTATGTGTGTCAGGTTAAATGAGGTTTGAAACTTAATGTAGAACGATATACGATCCACTATGTAGTTTTTATAAACGTACCTTTTGGGGGATAGCCAAAATCGGAACGCCGCCATTTTATTTTTCAACACTATTATACTAAAAACTTTTTCAGTGTTTTTTTTGGAAGTCGGTTTTTTTTTTTGCAAAAAAGTTTTTATTTTACCCTTTTAGTTATCGCATCACACACAAATCCTTGTCAAGTATCAATTTCGCAATTTCTTTTACTTGGTGACATTTTTTCCAGTTATTTTGATTTCAAAACCAAACTGCTGAACCGATTTTGATGAAATTTCTATGAGACCAATCGAGAAGTAGATCCATTCAGATAAAAGAAGAATTTTTCAAATCGGTTCAGAAATGACGGAGATATGAGGTAACAAACACAAAAAAAACAACCGAATTGAGAACCTCCTCCTTTTTTTGAAGTCGGTTAAAAACAGCCTAAAAACACCAAAAATACACAATTCAGACGGTTAACACCATCATTATAAAAACCGACAGTCTTCAGAATGACAACCACTGTCAGAAAACCGTAGCCAACCTCATCAAGACAATACCGTGAAGATGTTCTCAAGTGCGTCCCAATCACGGAGATTGCGCCCCACAGGCCGTTCCCATGACCCAAGGTGTTCTGCTGATTGGACCAAAAGCTCTTATTTATGGGAAACCATAATGGCTTCGATTTTACGACAAACAATTTCTTGGATAATAACAAATCCACGCAGTCTTGTTTTAAAGGTCGAGGTGGAATATTGCGACATTGTTAAATCAATTACTTGCGTTATTGCGATAATTGATTGGAATGCCTTTCAGGCAGTTTCGAATAGTATAATAAGATCAAATTGAAAACATAAGTTCTAAAATGAGCTATTGCAATATAATTATTACTTTAGTAAGGATCTAAGTAAGAAATTCGATCCCTAACACTCGTTTTTCTCATGCTTATTACTGCTCAACTTGAAGTATTTCTCATCTCTTCAGAATGTATTAGCACAGCAGATAGATTATTTTACAGTTCTAAACCAAATCACATTCTCGATTAATCGAACTGTTAGAAACTAATTTAATTAACGGTTTATTAATGACTTGCGTCCATATAGTTTTAATAGTTGTATTTCTTTTTAAAACAAGACTAATTCGACATAGTTTTTGCCTCTTACAAGTTGATCCATATGAGAAGGGCGTTTTTGCCTAAATAATTATCTCTAATGGATTTTTAGGGTTTCAATATTTGTAGAGGATACAGAACCATCGATCAGTGTCTTGTTTAGCTCATTAATTATAGGGAAAAGTTGTTCTCAACTCATTTCTATCGTTATCTTAGCCTGCCATAATTATGGCTGAGTCATAACAACATAATTACTGCAGGAGTTTAATATGTAACTACCATTTAATTAGAAAATAACAGCTGAGGATCGAAGATTGATGAGTTGAGGAGTGGAGTTATGGAGTGGTAACGTGATGGTCTCTATAGTTAGTTTGGTGATCGTGCTATGTGATATGTAGAAATGTGAGAAATGTCGAGAAGAAAGTTTTGATGATGAAAGTGGAGTTCTATAATACCGGTAGGAAAATACCAAAGAATCGATTGATGGAGTGTGAGAAAGATGATATATCTAGAACGGACACCCGTCCGTGTTATGATGACGATTAATAAAGAAGACATGAAAGTATTTTTTTCATATTGCCAAAATAAAGTTTATTTTTATTTCTTACATTAAAAAACAGCGATAGCCTACTGGTGTGACCGTCGGACTGCCAAGTCATAGGTCTCGAGTTCGAACCCAAGACACGCACCTCTGATTTCGCGTTCTGTATAATTATCACTAGCTTCGGTGAAGGAAAATATCGTGAGGAAACCAAACTAGCATGCTTGAGAGATTCCCATAAAGACAAGTCAGAGGCCCATGAGCGGCATAAAAACTCTGACACCAGGTTAAGCACCACAAGAAAAAGAAAGAAGGCGACGTCAAAAACGCCCCTAAGTTGACCCACTGACCGGATCTTTCAAACATGGCCCTTGTTCAAAATTACACTATGTTTCTGAGAGGCTCTTATTTAGCATAAACAGTTTAGTAAGTTAGGCCACCGCAGTGCCATAACATACCGCAGTGCATAACGGCAGTACAAGTTGCACGGCTGCCTAGTGCACTCTCTTACTTTATTGATATTACTGCTTGTCCCTTTACTGTGGTAGATTCAGTAATTTTCAGTTGGTTAAGTGACATTATGAATTTTTTTTAAATGTTTTCATGATACACAGCACGTCCAAGAAAAACTTTTTTGCAAAAAAATAACCGACTTCCAAAAAAACACTAAAAAAAGTGTAAAATAACTTTACTTTTGGAAGTCGGTGACTATTGTTTGTTTCATTGACTTTTTTGCCTACGATTAAACATAGATAAAATTAATTAATAACATTTTATTTTACCCTTTTTAGTTATGGTATCTATCACACACAAATCCTTGTCAAGTATCAATTTCGTAATTTCTTTTACTTGGATGACATATTTTTAGGGTTCCGTACCTCAAAAGGAAAAAACGGAACCCTTATAAGATCACTTTGTTGTCCGTCCGTCCGTCTGTCAAGATCGTTTTTCTCAGGAACGCGTGGAGGTATCAAACTGAATTTCTATATGATACTTAGTTCTACTGTCCCTGGAAGCTGTAGAAAAATCAACCTTCTAAGTCAACGCAATCAAAAGATACAGCCACTTAGGCCGCAAATTTCCGCAAATTTTCGAAACTCGCACGGGAATCAAAACCTACAGGGTACTTCCCGTGAACTTAGAATCTTGAAATTTTGTACGAAGTCACGTCTTATAGTACAGATATAGGAAAAATTACGAAAACCGTAAATTTTTAGTTTCGTCATATAAAAAAAAGTTATATAAATACCCACAGGTTTGTACGGAACCCTCGGTGCGCGAGTCCAACTCGCACTTGACCGGTTTTTTTTTCCAGCTATTTTGATTTAAAAACCAAACTACTAAACCAATTTTGATGAAATTTCTATGGGACCAATGGGGAAGTATATCCCTTCAGATAAAAGAAGATTTTTTCAAATCGGTTCATAAATCACTAACATATGAGGTAACAAACACAAAAAAAAAAGAATTGAGAAACTCCTCCTTTTTTTTTGAAATCGGTTAAAAAGGAATGGAAATGTTGGAGATCTTATAATTCTAATCCTTATAATTTCCTACTAGCGTCGGGAACAATAAATAAGTTTACACAAGAATTATGTAGATACTTTCGGAAACGCCCATAAAAAAAAACAATGACAAAACAACCTTGATATAAAATACTTCACGAAATTAATCACGTCTATTTTTATATGTAAATCGTTTTAGACAGGAACTATTATTTCCGTTGTTTACAAAAAAAATATACATAGGTTCCAGGTTTTATATTGATTTTCACACGAAGACAATGTATCTATGGGAAGTACAGATAACATCTCAATTATTTGTAACGGATAGTAAGTGTTGCCAAATGTAGGCTGAGACGAAAATCTCTCATTTGGCCTATTGTTTTAGTCCATTATGTAGATCATATCAATTAACATCGATACTAAAATCATGATAGACGAAAGTTTTCTAACGCCTTCGTAATGTATGGCTGTCGACTTCGAATGTTAGTTTTTAAGACATGGCTGTTTCCACCATCCCGCACTGTGTCGCCATGGAAAATTATGGTTCACTATCACACAGATAGGAGGCCTGTCTCAATATTCGGAATTTCTTCTTCCTGCCCTTGTCCCATTCTACTTGAAATCGGCGCAACACGTTTTTTTCATCCATTCGATTTTTTTTTTCAATGAATGGAAGCTACATATTTCCGAGTGTCATATGTATGTGTAATATCCGACCATAACGCGAGCAAAACCAAGTGCTAAAGCTGTGTACCATAGACAAAGTGCTACCGACACACAATCTTGTAATATCAGCCCATAGTATGTTGCCCGCAGATGGGCATGTCCCCGACCCACAAATGACAATCAAGACCCTATTCATTGCTAGAAAGTATGAATCAATGCATAATGGCACAACATGGCCACATTTAAAGATTGAAGAAAAATAGAAGAAGATATGAATAAGTAAGATGGTTTTGTTAAGTGTAAGAATGAAGGAAGACCAAAGACACGATGGACAGATGATGTTGAAGATCATTCAGTAAGGCTTGAAGAAGGAGTATTTATTTTATTGGTCCACCAACAATTATCCACACTGGTTTAATGCTATCTTGGAAAAAATAATATACATCAGTGCAACAATCAAGTATTGTGACGGCCCATAGAGTAGTATAGAAAAGAAAACATGCTCAGAAGATCCCATTCAAATTGCGATGCTGATGGATCTATAAACTTTCACAGCATGGTACAACAACACGATGGAACCTGAACACCAATCCTTTTCCCAGACAAAGACAAATCAGTTCTACAATCACTCTATTTCCAACAAACACGCATCACGGAAACGCGGTCGTCCTCTTAAGGATACAAATGATGCTATCTCCGTAGTAAACGGAACAGTTTAATGTTCTCAGAGCCGTTAGCTCGAGTGGCTATAAAGAAGAGGCTATGTCCACGTCTGGCAGTGAACGTGTGGCCGTGTGTTGTGGTAAATTAACACCAATTTATGTTGTGGAGACGATTTGAAGTTGGTGGTGGCGGGAACATTCTATTGGGAGGAAGACTATATAAGAGATATCTAACATCTGTAGTCAACCAACCCTGTGGGTATACCTGTTTATATTGATGATGATTGATCATTATTCTAAGCGTGTAGATGGCGATCTACATATATTGGTCCATAACTGGTAGGTATGCTTCCTTCGTGGCCCAGAACTTAGCTACGAATTGGCTACGATTTAGGTGAAATCATTAATTAATTAATTTGATCTCCACAAGTGACTGCTAAATTTTTTTCATCACTCCTAGGGCTATGGCTCTGTCCCACAAATAAAAGAGGTTTATGTAAGTCCTCGGTTCTAGTTGTGTAAGTTCTTTTTCATCTTCTCTTTCTATAGAGGCGAGGTACCTATTACACCTTGTATGTTCCTACCTTAAATATCCTCTGGTTAAGTGAATCTACAGGTGTGTGTGTACTTCGCATATCATCGCAAATACTCATTTAATTAATATTCATATCATACACTGTCTAGTCAAGTCTTACATTCAAGATAACTTTAATCTTCGCTAATTGATACTGCAATATTAAATGCATACAACTTCATTATTCCATTTTTTGCACGCAAGATTGTAAAAATGAATCGACTAATTGAATTCATCCTGAAATGTTTTGTAATCTTTATTTCACGACACATAAATCTCTATTAATTATTCATTATCGGTTCTGAATACATAATATTAATTGCAGACGACTTTGTATTACTGTCTACACTGTTTTTTGCGTGACATTGTATGCAAACTCTCTCATTAAAAAAAATATTACTCGCGGGATCTTTTTCACGATGTAAATGTTTACAGTTTACACGCTTTTTAACCGTTTTTGTGAACAATAACAGTATGCTAAGTGTTATAAGACATTGCATAATGTTAATGAATCGTTAGATTCCTGCTGGATATCTTGTTTTTCTTGTAATATGTTAGATTCTTGTCACGCCTTCAGATGTGTTGTTGTGCGGAAGGCGGAAGACACACGTTCAAGATCGTTTCCTCGACTAACAGAGATGTGGGAAAGCTGGATAAGATATGCTGAAGGAATTGGGTTTGTAATACCTAATTCTTTATTATTATTTTTAACCCACTCATATAATCGTATTTTTTTAATAATTTGCATGTCAATGGGCAAAACATAGCGCACTTATTACTTATGCTTTACAAATAAATGATTCTAATTCCGACTGGTTGATTTTTGGACAATGTAGAATTTACTTAGTTGTGTCAACCAAACAAGACCTCATTTTGACTCATACACAACCAAAAGCTACAGATCTACAAAAATGTCAGATTTCAATTAAACAATTAATATTATTATTTAAAGATGAGCCAATCGGGCGCGCTCGTGTGCCCCAATATCACGCGATGGCACATCCAGCACCTCAACCTCCACAGCCCCTCTAGACAATACACATTGTTATTTTTTGCATCCGTGCAAGTTACACAGAGTCACTTACACGTATTAAGCTGAAAGGTCGTGGGACTCTGTCTAAATAGATATAACTTAAGTAAACGGTAATAAGAAAAGGTAATAAACGGATAATCATGTTTGTTTATGTAACTTAGTGCCGTAATTTTATTGCTTTGTTTTAACTCTTTAGCGGGATGGTGAATGCTGATGGCATATGAATTTGCAGTGGGTTTTTTGTATGGATTCAAACGGGAGGTCAGTTTTCATAACAGAAGATTTCTGTTCTAGAAAGTTTGGTATTTATTTTTTAATTTTGCGTAATCAATGTATTTCAATTAAGCTTGCACGATTGGTGACACTTTCGTTTCCAACGGCCAATCTAACTGGCTCATCAATATCAGCAGGTCAAGAGTTATTGGTGTAGGTGCAGCTTCTGTCATTTCGACCAAAGAAGAAGGTGGATGCTTTACCTACCAGCTCGAATGAAAAGGCTAATCTTTTCACCTGCAATGTAGAGTGATAATCTTTTCTAATAAACTAGTAGCGTTATACCAATTTCCTTGCTTATGCTTACACCCTTACAAAGTAGACAATCAACAATCCATGTCTATGCGTCATAGAAGAAAACCTTTGTCTGTCTGTCATCAATATTTATCATCAATGCTAGTTCATTTGATCGATGTTGTCATAATAAAACAACAATGTGTTTATTTCAGAAGTGCCACAACAAAGCGCCCAAGACGTATTCGATTGTCTAGTTAAGATCAGGTCATGGATAAATATGGGTTATTCTTATTAGGTTCTATATTTGTACAGGTAATCACGAAATTTGAGCTTTCTGGATCGCAATAAGCGAAGTCATCGTAGAAGAGCAAGCGAAGCGAGCTTGAAAAATTGGAGATTTCTGGTCCGCAGTAAGCGAAGTCTTGATTCAATATTTCGAGTGGAGCGAGCTCAAAAGTTCGAGCTTTTTGGACTGCGATGAGTAAAATTTTCATTAATTACTCATTATGAGCCCGTTATCAATAAGACTTTGAGGTTATAGGGAGATTTTGTGGTTATTTTCCTCTATACATCGGGGGCCCTTAATTGTTACTGCACCGTATCATTGATACGTTTGATACGTCGGGTAGCTGCGTCCTTGGAGAAAAGGCAGTCTTCAATATACCCATATAAAGCTGTAAAGTGTCGATGTAGCTATCAAATTAAAAGTGCTGACAGTCGAAATACGCATGGTACAAACAACTTGATACTTGACGTTGACGCCACACAAAACCTCGTAAACAAAGCCCATAGTTATAAACAACAATAAAGAAACCAGTAAAGAGTAAATCTCGGAGGAAGGTTCCAATTAAGCCAATTAAATTGAATTATACAATTAAGGAAGCGTCTACGGACAGGCATTGAAGTAAAAGTGGACAAAGGAGAGCTGATGGAGGTGACAACCTTGATTTGGAGTTAGGGATGTCACTTCAGTGGTAACCTTGGAATGGCTTCGTGTAGCATGCATGCCATTATTATATAAGGTCTATCTTTTCATACACGAAATAATTTAATTCGTAAAGTCGCTATGGCAACGAAAAAATAAATTTTATCTAAGTGTTTTTGTTTTTACGTTTATAATTCTAAATGCTTGAGACATTTTGCATAAAACCTTTACTCCCTACCGCTTCAATGACAGTTGGTAAATACGACGTAGTACTCGTAATCTAGCGTAATGGATGTTGAAAAATAAGGAGCCAGTGTTTATTTTGTGGGTCAAGTAATTTTAAATTATTTATTTTTTATAAAAATATTACTTAGATAATTAAAAAAATCCATTGAAATGGCTTCGTTATAGCCGTTAGATGATTCTCTGAAAATATTTCGTGTTTGAATAGTTAGACCTTATATTTATTGGCAATTCTATTTATAGACATAGGTGTAGATTAGGCATAAAAGGAAAATTATATACTTCATCATCTGCCTAACATTTTCCCAAAATTTTGGTGGATTTGCAGTGTAACCGGATTCAGCTAAATTAAAGTATTTTACATGAAGCGACTGCTCGTCTGACCTGCACAACCCAGTTAAAGAGTGACACGATACTCTGTGGTAAGGCAGATTGTGTAAGAAAAATTATCCCTAAAGGTAATAAAATTGTAGGCTAAGTTCAATTCGAACTTTTTAGACAGGTTCCGTCCGAACTGGAAGGAGGACGCGCGGGTTCGCGAGAAGTGGAAGGAGTGGAGGGAGGCTTTTGCCCAGGAGTGGGACAGAGCAGGCTAGAAAAAAAAAAGTTCAATGTCATGACACTCACGACATACTATGTTGAGTTACCAAGTCATAAATATACCGTCATTTTAAAAGATGTGTCAAAAAAGTTTGGCAAAAACAAGAATTTTCATTAACAATACTGTTATTGAGCTATCAAGTTTCAGCTTGTATGAAAGGCTTCTGTTCGGTGTCCATAACACGGACCGAGAGACGAAGTCTTAGTATTCACTAAGGTTCGCAGGTAGGATTAAATGTCATACATGTAACACCTTCAATTGCCACTTCTTATGTAATCTTATGGAAACTTAACTGATTTACTATGTATCTATTGTACTTTGTTTAGCGTTTGTGTTTAATTTGAAGTTATTGGAGCAAAACACATTTATTATATTTAAACACTGTTTTAAGCTTTCACGGTTTATAGCTAAACTTTCACTGTCACTTACAAAGTTTCGCTGTTGCAAGCGCCATGATCTCGAGATGGCGCTTGCAACAGCGTCGAAATATCGGGAGCTCAATATAAACAATAACCGCGGAAGATATCCCGTAAGTGACAGTGAAAGTTTATTATATTGATTTGCCACTGAATTACTTTTTAATGTAATATTCATAAATATACGGGGTGGAAGGGACACCGACGCGAAAACGGAAATCACATACTCAGAACATCATTCTGAACCCCCCCCACATAGAAATTTTTCGTCGGTTGTTAAAAAAAACTGCTTTCTACAAAAGTTACCTACACGGTCAAAATGTATGGAACAGCAGATTTTTTTTTATCGCGTCGGTGTCCCTTCCACCCCGTATAGAATTAAACAAGCTCCAGTAAATGTTTCTTCTGCATCGGTATTTTCTTTTAAAAAATACGTAGATTCATATGAAAAAATAACTTAAAGAGGCATATGTCGGTATTGCCACCAAGAATATCTTGCCCTGGTGGGAATCGAAGATGACTCAAAATAAGAACACGAATCTTCTCTTTAGCATGAATCGTAGCTGAATAATAAAAGTAAGTAGTAACGCAGCCAGCCCTAGTGGCGCGTTTCTTTGAAAGCATTGTAAACATCTCAGGGTACCGTGAAAGCTCAGCAGTCAGCACACAAAAAACTGTGGCTGTATGTTGTATCTACCGAGAGAATGTGTCGTTTCACTTGTACTTGTTTACTAAAGCCGTGTGTACACTAGGCGACTTGTGTTGCTATGTGCTAGCTTGAGTTGGCGCGCCAGGTTGCCAGACGTCGAATGGTAAGAAGAAACAAATGCTGACGCAGAACGCCTGTCGATTATGTTCAGTGATATCTCGAAAGCGAGGGATAATTTCTATAATGGACAGGTTCTGACTTTCTGAGGAGAGTTGTGTGGAGGACTTATTTGAACTTGTTGAGGAAAGATTCTCCACCACAGTTCTAAACGGAGTTGTGTGCTATTTCGGCCAAATCATGCGAATATCAGCTCTTGGTCTCTGAAATGAGACCAGGGATCACAGGGTTGACGAAATAGACGGTGGACCGACCCATCCTCCAGCCTTTGGGGCTGTTTTTTCAACCAAACTTTTGCCAAAACAGGACAAAATGGGTCACGATCCTCAGCACTGAGGGACCTAGTATAAAGACCCAGGTTATGGAGATACATTAAGCAAGGTATCACTATAATAACTAAGTGTCACTTGCGGTGCAAAAGTTGAAATGCCGAAAAACATTTGTCGCTTAGTAAGAACGCAGCCTTCGAACTATTAATTGCTCTTTCTACGAAAGAAATTATCGCCATTAATTTGTTAGCTGATCCGAGAAGTAAATACAGATAAAATTAGTCTTATCTTACTAAGAGTTAGTCTAATGGAAATGAATTGCTCCAGCCTTGTCGCTTGTTACTGCTAGTGATTGCGAACTTTCCGGATCGATATTAATTGCTATTGATTTCAAACTGGAGTGAAGGAAAAGTTAATGGATGAAATACAAATAAGTTTTTTGTAGCTAACATAGAAAATATAGGGGACAAATATTTTAAGAAAACTTACGTTTTAAAAAACTAAAGCAATTCTAGTCTTTAAAGTAAGAAAATCTGCTTTTTTTATTCTCATATTTTATTGGAGGTTTTTATCCTCAAACACAAGTCAGTCTCATACTACAAAAAATCAAAAACCTAAAAAATCAGCTTATTCAGTACTATCACTGAGTGAATAAATCTCTCTCTCTGAACATTCTAAAATAATTACTCTGCCTAAATTTTTTACTTACTCTTACTTGGAAACAAAATATCTGCGAAACAATTTACGTTAACAGAAAACACACATATTTCAATAATATACAGTAGGTATCTTAATTAAATTCCAAGCAATACAGGCGCAAAAACTTGCAGGAACAAATCAATTAAGATACCAAATATCTCGCATTCCTAGTCCGTTGAGGTAACATTATCACTTTGGTAGTAAAACAGCGGGTCCCAACCTTTTTGATCACTTTTGTAAGCCCACCAGAGACCAGTTTTGGTTTATTTTGTTGTTAGCAAGTACAATAAGGTTTTATAAAATTTACTTAAATCGAAACTAGTTGTTAAGTTCAAAAGTAGCAAGCGACAGTAGATTCGATAACATTACTACATAGTTTATTACAGAAAAGAAAATATTTCTAATAGTTTAAAAGTCTGCATCGATGTGGTTTTTGGAAAAGTTTTTGTTTGTTTCTTTTAAAAATTTAATAAAATTAATCTTTCGTAGAACGTATAAGTTTTACAAAACAAGAGCAAGCAGGTTAAGAACCAATAGAGTACAGGCTTATAAGGCCTGCTTATACACCCACCGTAGGCGCGATATAGCAATGTGCTAATCTTGAAAAATGATTTGTTCAATATTTAGTTCCCAATTTGTTGTTTGACGTGTCAATTAATTCGATAAATCAAATTGATTTGCTTCTTTTTGGGGTTTTAGAATGAGGTTGTTTTTCATTTATATGGGCTTGGATGCGTAGGATAGGTATGCAAGTTCTAACGATGTTTTTCATAATTTATCTATTGTTCAAGTAAAACTAAATTACATGATAACTAGGCAAATTAGAGATCAATTAAGGCATTTTATGTACTGGTATAATGTTAGATCAAACCAATACCAAATTGCGGACTGGCGCTATTACCGGACACTGAAAGATAGTTCAGTTCAACATCTGTCAAAGTCGGGTGTCCCGAATCGCATCCAAACTTTACGCTCTTGTCTTGTACCGACTTGACCAAACCTTCACTTATGCACCGACTCAATAAAGGCACTGACAATAAAACAAAAAAAAGAACGCGCAACCTCATTCAATTGTTCAAGCCCATAGATACATTACAGATCATGAGCATACCGATAAAGCTCAAAGCTTGCATACTTTCCTTGCACTTGACCGTCCCAACAATTATACCATAAACTTTCGCTGGTAGCGAGGTATGCATCTGACCTTCATCGGCCCAGTGTGCCACAGCCCGCGGCTAAGACTTTCACGACAAATCCGACGATCGATCGCGAGACAAATCGAAATATCGATCTTTGAATAACGATGTTACAGTCGAAACTGTTAATCTGTCAAAAACACTTGTCAGCAAAAACCCTTATTACGTTGAAACGCTGTTTTTTCCGGATCACTCTTGTTATACCTAATTATCTAGAATCACTTCAAAACAATGTTTTTAAAAATATTACATAAAAGTACTTAATCAATCTAATAATTTTCAAATTAACATGTTAGTGAGTGTTTAAATAGTGGTAAATAACTGGTCAACATTAGTTTTGGCTGATTTTTGCAGACAAAAGTGGTTTTGACTGATTATACTGTGTGACGGTGTCGTTGAAACCACAACAAAGTGCTATTGTTGTACTAAAACACTTGATAAATGTGTCCATTCGATTTTACAGTTCGAACTGTAACAAATTCGTATTAGTATTGATTCGTTCACACAAATCGATTTTGTTATTTAGTACTTCCGTGTGAGTATTGATTGTTAACCATTTTTTCTCGATTTTATACGGTGCACATTTCTTTTAAGTTTAATGGATAGGTAAAATCTTCAGTCTTCAGTGTTGTTGGAATTTATAAATGCCTGATTAATTCCTTCAAGAATTTATCAGTAGTAGTTACGGAGTCTAGAATTGTGCCCGGTTGATGGTAATAGGCCTTGCCTTGTTTAAGTCCCATGTACATATGAATGAATATGACATAGGACTTAAACTTAACTGGCGAAATGTGGGTGTACTATTAGTCTATAAGGTACACATCTGCCTAACAGATAGCAGGCGTGATGTTATGTTAAGTTCTTAAGTCTTACTATTTTTATAGCGCTACAAGAAACTTGGTGCGGACGGAGGGGTGCTGTTGGTAAACATTGGGTAATTGTTCTGTGAAATGTATAAAAAACAAGATGGCGACTTTAGTTCCAATTTTGGCCACGCGTCATGATCCTTGTGTCAACATTTGTGACAGTGATTGGCCAAGATTTGACATCGTGGTCTCATGTCAATGTCAATTACACAAACTGTCAATAAGGCTTGCGACAAAAGAAAGCAGGAAATGTGAGCACTGGTTCAGATCGAATTGTATATTAATCAGCTGATGATGAATTGCAAAGTGTATTCGTGCCTGAATTCAAGAGGCGGGTAAAAATCACTTGTTTTATTTTTTGCTTGTGACTAGTACTTTCTTCGTGTCGAAGCTACGTTACATAAAATGGTAGGAGACTGTTGCATGCAATCTTTCAGTTATTGGCAATCATCATCTGTCCCGGAGACAAAGGTGAAATGTGTTATAAAGGGTGGAATCAGCCGTTCCGTACATTTTGACCTTGTAGGTAGGTATTGCACTTTTGTAGAAAACAGTAGATTTTTTTTAAATTACCGATGAAAAATGCCTTTGTGGGTTCAGGTCAATTCCCTTGAACCCTTTAGTCGTCTTAATTACGTCTTTAACCTACCTTTTCAATAATGCTGAATTGGGAACATTGAAGCTTTTCTTCCTCAAACAACTCTTGAGTCAAGATTAAAATTTCGGTAAAACCAGTACAGACTAGTAGTAATAGTATACGCGGCTCCGGACATGGACACCTCCATGCAAATGCTTACTCAAGAATGCGTAATTAGTCCTTAGCAGTAAGACAAACCTTTAACTACCCATGCAGGCCTGAAAGCACAACTTACATCACTAATCTCTTTGACAAATTAATCTGTTGTTGCCACAGATGTAGATGTACCTAGATAACGCAAGAGCACCTACTTCGCGTGCCCAGCTTAAGCATTTTAGGCTTAACGTGACTACTGTCGCTGTTCGTTATTTGAGAACCGATTTGAAAAAATCTTCTTTTATCTGAAAGGATATACTTCCCGATTGGGCAAATATAAATTTTATCAAATCGGTTCAGTAGTTTGGTTTTTAAATGAAAATATCTGGTAAAAATATGTTATCCAAGTAAAAGAAATTGCTACATTGACACTTGACAAGGCTTTGAGTGTGTTGCAATAACTAAAAAGGGTACCTAAAATAAAAACTGGTGACTATTGTTTGTTTCATTGACTTTTTTGCCACCGACTTCCGAAAGTTAAGTTATTTTCCATTTTTTTTTGGAAGTCGGTTTTTTTTTGCAAAAAAGTTTTTTTTTTTAAAACAACAACGTTACAACTCAAGAACTTAATTCTAGACATTTAAAGAACAAAAACGTAGTCTGGTAGGTAGCAGTAGTAGTAGTTAGTGACCATGTCAGTACATAACTAAATAGTGCTTACGACGTTATAGTAGGTAGTCAAAAAATGGCACGCTTGATTTTCATACGGATCGTGATACTTGCGTTATCTAGGTATATCTATGTATATCTGTGGTTGATGCCCACAACGCTCTCACTACCCAACAACAAAGCTAGTCAGGTGTAAGCCCAAATGTTGAGACAACACGACCACTTTCATTGGACCACAATGGTCGCACCCACTGCTTTCACTGCTCTATTGATTGCTACATCAATAGCCAGCTATCTTGTAGACAACACATTACATTTACATCTGAGGTGCATGCGTGGGTTCCCGAGTTTCGAACTTGACCGTGGCGATGGGTCACCTCATTTTCTTTGCGTGAGAATTGAGATGGCAATGCCCGTGTTTAAAATGATTTTCAAGGAAAAGTAGGGTATGTTTCGAGGTTTTTTAAGTGACGTTTAGGCTTGACGCCGTTTTCTTACAATTTCCCTAGGATACGTCAAATCGTCTCTTGCTGACACTATTTTTATTATACCTTATTGTCGTACGCCTGGGCAAAGGGCTTCCCCCATTCCTTCCACTTCTCTTGATGGTGTGCTTCTTCTGGCTACTTGATATTATGACTTGGTCGAGTACTCCCTCGTTTGTTTTGTGGTCGCAAGCAACACAGCAGTAGTGAATCGAACCCAGGTTATGATGCACAACAGAGCATGAGGTCCTGCGGTCGATTTGCTGGCCGGGAGTAAAGTTATTGGGTTTTCCGTCAGTAACTTCTCAGTAGCAGCGCAGTATCTGAATTTGTGTTCGGTTGATGGGAATAGGCTCGACCCCTATTGCATGGGACTTCAACGTAGGTAACTGGCGAAATGTGGGTGTGAAACTGTGAGATTGCATGCCTCTGTCTAACCGTTCGGGCCATACACGCGAGATGTTATGTTGTAACAAAATACGGAATGTCCTTCAAATATTTAAGTACCTCCTACTACCCAGCAAGATCTAGTAAACCTATAATTCCAGCCATAATGTAATGTAGGCTACTAGGCTTTATAGTTCCCAAAATATTACACAAGTTTGAGAATCCATAACTTAAAGTTAGTATGGGGCTTGTAGGCGATGCTTAAGTAAGTTGTCACTATTTATGGTAAGGCCTATTCAGGTTACTTTACATAAAGCCTACCCGATATCGAAAACTTTATAGATTTGGTACCGATTGATCAATCGTTTAAACGACCAAGAGAATTTATTGGCCGTCGCATTTAAGTTTATTCAAATTCAGAATACGTCATTATTTTATTTCGCATAGACCGACATGTGCCCTTCTCAAAATTCATATGCTACGTGTTTAGTTGGTCGTGTTCTACGGAGAAGATCCGGCAAGAAACTCTTCTTCAACTGTTGATAAAAACGAGCAAACTTAAATAATATCTCATGTCCAAGCCTACAAGAGCCATTTCATTTCGTCAGTGTACCAACACAAGTGATATCACGACATCTCACTTAAAAAAGTCATCGTTTATATCGCTATTAAAACAAAAGAAATATGACTAGTGAAAATTTTAACTAACAAAAAGTTTGCAACTAATTAATGGTCACAGGCGCAGCATCATCATTCATTGACACTTCATATTTCAAATGTCAATTCGTACATGACGTTTTGATTTTTTTAAACAGTTTTTCAAATGACAAAGGAAAGCGAAAGTTTTGCTCCACAATAAAGCTTTTTGAAGCAAAGGTCAGAAGGTTAAATGTCTCTTCGTGAACGATTTTTCATTTGGGGATATCGCATTCAATTTGTGAAGCCAACCGTGCTCCGTTATGAATATCGTTTTGCAGCGAAAGAGTTATGTAAGTGATCTTGTTAGAGATAATGTCCGTTTACATTTCACCTTTTTTGTAGAATGTTTTTTTCTTTACGCTATGACAGTTGGTTGAGTCGTCATAGCCTTCATTTGTTGACAGTTGACGATCACTCATTTTTATAGCTATAACTAGCCGCTATTTCTTCATAGCCTGATTTCTCTACAAGTTGACAATAGGACCACTGTATTTTTTTTTACTAGCGTGTGATGATTGATGACCATAATTCAAAGTTCACGAAGAAACTACAGACAGAATAGAAAAATAGGCCACTAAAGGTTTTCAAACAGTCTCAGAAGCCCTCCGACTTTGGGCAAGCGTGGCCCATGATGATCAACGCTCGCCCAAGCCTTCTCTTGATGAGAATAGGATTTCTCCCTATAGTTGGAATAGGCTGGTAATATTTGTAACCAGAAACGAAGTCCAGACGTACATACATAATTATAATAATGCCACAGTCGAATCTAGTGGTTATAGTACTAGACTAGAGTCCGCGTTGGAATCGCGTATTTTATGAAGAAACAAGTATAGCTAGAAAGGTCAGCGTGTTGATAACACTATTAGGTGGGAATTGGACGGCTGTAGTGCTACAACCTTCACCCACGTACGGATTTACTGCACTTAGGGTCATCGGACTTCCATCATAAAACTATTGGAAATAAGAAACACAGTTCTGAAGTAAGCCCACATTTGGAAAGCTACATCTTACTAAATATTTCAAGTCCGTTAGCAAACGGTACAAACTTCTATTTTTGAGATCCCTACTTTCTAGTGAAACAAAATGGACATATGATTAGGGCAATAGTTGTAAATTATATACACATTCTTTCTTAAAAGACATAAAATTGATCTTTTCATCAGCACGTTTTATTTAATATTATAATAAAAAACATTACTTTATCAGGCACTTACACAGCCATAAAAGTTCTATTATACAATTTATATGATGGCAATAAACTCTATAATGTTAAGCTTGTCCGGGACTGTTGACAACCTGGCAACCCTATTAGGAAGTGTG
Organism: Standfussiana lucernea; assembly: GCA_964057025.1. NCBI lineage: Eukaryota > Metazoa > Arthropoda > Insecta > Lepidoptera > Noctuidae > Standfussiana > Standfussiana lucernea. Next base: position 13,278,890 of record OZ059796.1, read on the forward strand.
CCAACAGGTTCGAGCGGACAGTCGACCTACTTTGAAAGAGGCTATCTCACACCAAACCTACATACATTATAAAGCCTGTATATAAACAGCTATTTACTACTTTGCATTTCGTTTCTGGCACGGCAAGTTGCCCTGAAACCGATTAAATGCAGTTTTGTGGGCCATAAAGATAAGCGTACGTTGTTTCATTAAGAAGTTCTGATTGTAGATATGGAACGAACTGGCCACTGCGTTGCAACTGGAGCTATCGGAAACACTTGCGATTCGAAGAAAAAAATATTGTCTGTGGTCTGTGCCCGTTTTAACGGAGTGCGCCATTTTGATTTCAGTGTTTTGATTAGGTATGGGAATAACATAATAAGCCTTGCTTGTTTTTCGCTTGTCGGCGGAATGTTTTGCTGTTAATTAAAAAACACAATAACTATCAGCACAAAAACGTGGAGCGTGAATTTATGGTATGTATGTATATTGGTGGAATCGTCATCTTCTTGCTCTTGACCCATGTTACTTGGGGTCGGCGCAACACGTTTTTTTCTTCGATTCTCCCCTGTCAACCTTCATTCCCTTTTCTTTCATATCATTCCTCTCACAATCCATCCATCAACATGTATACTGGTGATAAGATTTTCAAAAACTTAAACAAAAGGTTTTGTAAAGATAAATCAACATAAAAATAAAGCAAACAATTAAAATAAACATTAAAATCTCTCAACAAAACATAAAAAAGAAATAAATCAAGTCACAACCACGCATAATTTTACATTGTATGCAAGCAAAAAAAAAGCAACTCGTATTAACCCTACCACAGCCAATTAAAGTTGCAAAACTCGCATTGATGCTCACAAAGTAATAAAAAGTAAAAACGTATGGAACCCGTTCGCACAATGAAACGCAAACGTTGGAAATCAACGCTTTAATGACGTCACATGGACGCGGGATTGACAAGTGGCAGACGATAGGCGTATGCGCATCTCACAGGGTTAAACGGTCAAATAAATATCGGCTTCCAATATTTTTTTGGTTTCTGATACTGCCTGCTTTTTTGGGAATAACATCATAACATCACGCCTGTAATCCCCGAAGGGTTAGGCAGAAATTTACCCATTAGTACACCCACATTTTGCCAGTTATGTTTAAATCCCATATTATAGGGTCGAGCCTAATGCCATCAACCGAGCACAAATACGTGTTGGCTGCTACTGAGAAATTCTTGATTGAAAAACCCAAAAACGCCGTGGCTGCTACTGAGAAATTCTTGATTGAAAAACCCAAGAACACTTTGCCCGACTTGGGAATCGAACCCAGGATTTCATGTTCTGCAGTTGCGCTTGCAATCACTGGACTAACGAGGCCGTTTTGGGAATCCACGTTGCCAATTTAGCGTGACGTCAATTTCTACCATCTATGAGCCCTTGAATATAATTGAAGGCTCTTCTAAAATAATGAATAACGACATCCCGGTCAAAAATAAAGAACTGTGGGAATTCCTCCTTTTCGAGCTATCCAATGAATTTCACAAAAGAACTTCGTCAAGTGACTAAAACACTTTTGCATCAGACCACAATATCTTTACGCTTCGACAAAGTGACAAACGATCAGCGGTTATTTTTCGAATTAATAGGTGGTATATTTAAATAATCGTAAGTTTTTATTCTAGACAACCTACCCTCTTATGAAAAAGTAAAATCCTAAGATAGTACAATCTTATAAAAGCAATAAAATTCAAAATTCAATATTCGGTTAGATAATATCAATCTTTTGGAGCTAATATAGCAACCTACCTCATTTCTTTGAATAACACTAACTTTTTCCATGATTTCCCCCCTTTAATCTCTAAATATTTATTTATTTTTTCTTCATTAGTCTATCCTATTAGTTCTCACCGTTTCCCTATTTCCAATTTTTCAGTAACCAATCCCGAAACCATGCCTGTGATGACCCGTAAGGCTACTGCTCAGGATTTGGAGCTAAAATTGAGAACGGCCCTCCAAGAACTTAAGGACTCAAAACTCCAATGCCAACAACTACTACAGGAGATTGATGACAGTGAGGAGGAGGTCAATAACGTGAATAACAAAAACTCGAGCTTAAAACGGGAGCTAGTAGTTCTAAATCAGCAATACTTGGATGTTGCTGATGAACGGGATCAACTGAAGCTGGTCACGGATGGTTTCCACAACTGCAGTAACTTGTATGAGGAGGCTTTGTGTAAAATTAGGGACCTAGAGGATGAATTAATTCATGCTAATGTTAAACTTTTAAATTTGAAAAAGGAAAACGATCGTACCCAGGCTATTGAAACTGTCCATTTGTACAATGAAATAGTAAATACAAATTGTAACCCTCAATCCATTATAACAATAGACCTTACAGAGGACTCCTTATTGAAATATAACCAGAGCCATAAAATTAGTAAAAATAAAATGAACAAATATGCAAGATTCAATAAAATCATTAGAAAAAGTAATAAAAAATACAAGAAACAACAAAAGCACTATTCTAAAAATATACAATTAAGGAAAGAACGTGTTTCTCTTGTTAATAAATTAAATAACTATCAGATTAAATTGGAAGATAGTATAAATATTTATGAAATAGACACTCAGCGCTTACAATCTGAAATACAGGCCCTGAATAAGTCACTAAAGTCTTTATATAATAAATATGAAAGCTCTAAAAATCAAATTAAAGAGCATATTCTCGCAACAAACGAGTTGGTAGACAAAGTGGACTTGCTGACTCTCAGCAATTCACATTGTACTTGTCAGAGGGATCCCAGTCTTGATGCCCACCTGCCTGTGGCAACGGAGGACCCGTCCCAGGCTGCGAGTGCTCAAGACTGTATGACCAACCAAGATATAATACCTGACATTACTCTTCTAGATTCACAAGTGGTGCAGCCTGAGATTGTTAATTTTGTATCACCTATTAGTCATGATTGTTATCATTCAGTTATGTTCTCTGATAGTATAGGTAGAGGGTTAGGTAAATTAATCAGTAATAACCTGAGTTATTGTACCCAAAATTATTGTATGCCAGGGTCAAACTACAAACAGATTATGGCATCAGTCACAAAAACTATTTGTAATCGTAACACCACTATTACCATATTTGTTGGTAACAGTTCTAAGATTAATAAGGAAGACATAACAGACTGTGTGTCAGAGTTGTTAAAGTTAAATTGCAGTAAAATCATATTGTGTGCTTTTCCATATTTTGAAAAATTTAGTAATAGAAAAAACAATTATATACACATGTTAAATCAGCATGTTCATTTCTTGGTTAGTCATTATTGTGACAAACTTTTGTTTCTAGACATCAACAATTCAGTTGATAAACTTAGGTCGACGCGAGGTACAGTGTATCTTCCTATTAGATTTAGACATCAAATAGCTAGGCTATTAAGTTTTAATATTCACTCGGACATAAGTAGTATGTCGAAGTATTCTTGTATAATTAACACTGCCACTATTAGCATAAATACTAATGTACAGGTGACCTTAAATAAGTATAGCACTAGTGCTATAAATGTTTACAATAATTTTACTGAGGAGGATCCATACGTCACCATGGAAAATTCTCAATTAGGATATGTTAGTGATAGGATCTTTTTGTCTAGTGAGGAAACGGGAGCCTCAGGGCTCACTTCGGATATTAATAATTTAAACTAGGAAGTGAGACAACAGAAGGTACCATTAACAATATAGTTAAACCTACCAACAGCAAGGTATCTTCTTGCACTCAATTAGTTAGTTGTAAAAAAGGGCCTCAGCAGAATACCTTGAAATTATTCCATCAAAATATTCAAGGTATTTCTTCCAAATTGTTTGAAATTGAATTGTTTTTGGAAAAAACTATGTTCGACATTATTTGTTTTACTGAACATTGGCTGAAGGATTACCAAATGCTTATTAATTATGAGAACTATACGGTGGGTAGCTGTTTTAACCGTAAATCTATGCTGCGTGGAGGTTCCCTAATATTAATAAAAAATTGTTTTAAATTTAAGCAACGTAATGACATAGTAGGTCTCTCGGTTGAACATTGCGTCGAACTGTCCTGTGTTGAGCTAGATAAGCATGTAATTGTGTGCGTGTACAGACCCCCAAACTATCAAAACTTTACATTATTTGAATCAATAATGGAAGATGTCCTGTCAAAACTTGCAGCCAATAATAAATCTGCAATTATTTGTGGTGATTTTAATATCAATATTTTAGAAGTAAATTCGAACAGCAGTAGGTTATTAAATCTTTTTAAGTCATTTGATTTATCCAACATTTTTATAGAACCTACTAGAGTCACTCCATCTTCTGCGACTTGTATAGATAATATTTTTTGCGATTGTGATTACTTAGATAAAGCCATAGTAAGTTGTCTGCCGTCTGATCATAGCGGCCAAACGGTAACATTTAGGTGTAACACACCATTGCAGAAAGTTCAGATTAAATTTAGACCTATAACAACTAACAAATTAAACAGATATAATAATTCCCTACTGAACAAGTTAAGTGTTATGAGCCATCCTATGGACGATATTAATGTAAATCAATTGTACGATCATTTCTTTTCAATAGTTTACACTGAGTTCAATAAATATTTTGAAAAGAAGATAAAAACCATCTGCCCTAAATTTATATTTAGTGATTGGGCAACTACAGGTATAAGAAAAAGTAGAGAAAAACTATTTGAGCTGTATGGCCTTAAGCCTTACATAAACACTGAAACTTTTACCAAGTATGTTGCTAATCATTCAAAGATTTTTAGAAATACATGTAAGGTTGCTAAAGCCTTACACATTAGCAACAAGATCAAAACAGCAGAAAATAAAATAAAGACCGTTTGGAAAGTCATAAATAATGAGACTAACAGAAAAAAAATACGTAACTCAAGCTATACATTAGATACAGCATGTGGTCCTAAAACCTCAAATCAGGAAGTAGCTCAAGAATTTGTAAATTTCTTTACCGATATACCGTTCAAAACTACGGAGGCTCTAAATTCCTCACCTGAAGTCTCAATGGCTTTATTAAAGGCGAACGTGTCTGGCTGCCCGGCTGAATTTAAATTTAAACACATAAACCCTATGACAGTTATTAAAGCTTTCCGGCAAATTAAAATCAAACTGACCGAAGATCTATGGGGAATGTCTATCAAAGTCTGTACATCCATAGTTGAGACTATAGCACCATACTTAGCTTTAATTTTTAATTTATGTGTGGACCAAGGAGTTTTCCCTGATTTAATGAAATACAGTAAAGTCATACCACTTTTCAAATCCGGGGACAGTAAAGATACTAATAATTATAGACCTGTATCCGTGTTGCCAGTTTTTAGCAAGGTGTTTGAAAAGGTAATGCTTAATCAAATGCTCAATCATTTTAACACAAACAAAATTTTACACGATCAACAGTATGGTTTCACCAAGGGACGTTGTACGACTGACGCCGGTGTAACCTTATTAAAGCACATTTTTGCTGCGTGGGAAGAGTCCCAAGACGCAATTGGAATTTTTTGTGACCTCTCCAAAGCATTTGATTGCGTTAATCACGAAACATTACTTTTGAAACTAGAGCATTACGGACTAGGTAAACTTGCACTTGGTTTGGTAAAATCTTATTTGAGTGACAGGCAACAGCAAGTTCAAATAAATGGAGTTAATTCACAGGGTTTAAAAGTAAAGATGGGGGTTCCGCAAGGCTCAATATTGGGTCCTTTCCTCTTTCTAGTATATATAAATGATCTACCCTATTTATTGAAAAACCAACCTAAGAATATGGTGTTATTTGCTGATGACACTTCCCTAATTTTTAAGATAAGTAGACGGGCCCAAAATCTAGATGACGTGAATGATGCCCTACTTCAGGTCCATAATTGGTTCACAGCAAACAATTTAGTATTAAATGAAAAAAAGACTAAATGCATAAGATTTGCTTTACCGAATGTTAAAAGTAATGATTGTGAGATAGTATTGAATAAAGAGAAACTAGATTTCGTCGATAAAACGGTTTTCCTGGGGATTACGCTGGATTCGAGGCTACAATGGGGTTCTCATTTAACATCCCTTGCGGGGCGACTGAGTTCGGCAGCATATGCTGTTAGAAAAATTCGTCAATTCACTGATGTAGATACCGCAAGACTGGTCTATTTTAGTTACTTCCATAGTATAATGTCTTACGGCATTTTGTTATGGGGACGGGCTGCAGACATCGAGTCTATTTTTATTCTGCAAAAAAGAGCCATCAGAGCCATATACGGCCTCCGTAGGCGCGATTCTCTAAGGGAACTGTTTAAAGACATTAACATTATGACGGTACATAGCCAATACATTTATGAAAACATAATGTACGTTAGAAAAAATCTGCATCTTTTTAAAAAAAGAGGTGACAGACACAATTAAAATACTAGAAATAGGGACCAATTAGTTCAGCCAGGCTTTAGACTCGCTAAAGTAGACTCATCTTTCATGGGGTACTGTTTGAGATGCTATAATAAAATACCACAAAGTATTCTTGAACTTAATGAGACGAAATTTAAAACATGCATTAAACGCACACTGTGTAAGCAAGCTTATTACAAGTTGGGCGATTATATCGCTGATAATAATGCTTGGCTCAATGCTGGTCCTGCTCCACAAGGACAGGGGCGCAAAAATTGATAGCATTAAATAATATTGTTGGGGCTGCTGAAGATTGTTCAACTGTCTTTGCATTGTATAAATTCAATCTTTTTAGTATTATATAGCAGCATAGCCTATATTGTGTGAGTGCTATGTACTAGAAAGCTATCAGTCACAGGAAACCTACTTTTTTTACTTTTTCTCGACTTGAATGTGCCCTGGCGGTTAAGAGTATGTCATGCTCACTCAAATGTCTCGCTGATGGTGGCGTGTGTGTCGGGTCATTTAGTTCCCTTCAAAATGGTTGAGTTGAATGATGGCTGATCCATGCGTCATGTTCGTGAACGGGCGCTGTCAGTTGTGACTGGTCATCTCTTGGTTGCCACGGTTTATTTGAACTAATTATTTTGTTTTTTAATTGCCTTTTTTTTTTTGTACTGTGGACACTTTTAACGTGCACGTCTTGCTACATCGCTCTCACATAATGTACCATCTCTACAAGAATGATGTATCCAAGATTTTTTGCTTATCAGCAATATGATAATGCTTGGCTCAATGCTGGTCATGCTCCACAAGGACAGGGGCGCATAAATTGATAGCATTAAATAGTATTGTTGGGGCTGCTGAAGATTGTTCAACTGTCTTTGCATTGTATAAATTCAATCTTTTTAGTATTATATAGCAGCATAGCCTATATTGTGTGAGTACTATGTACTAGAAAGCTATCAGTCACAGGAAACCTACTTTTTTTACTTTTTCTCGACTTGAATGTGCCCTGGCGGTTAAGAGTATGTCATGCTCACTCAAATGTCTCGCTGATGGTGGCGTGTGTGTCGGGTCATTTAGTTCCCTTCAAAATGGTTGAGTTGAATGATGGCTGATCCATGCGTCATGTTCGTGAACGGGCGCTGTCAGTTGTGACTGGTCATCTCTTGGTTGCCACGGTTTATTTGAACTAATTATTTTGTTTTTTAATTGCCTTTTTTTTGTACTGTGGACACTTTTAACGTGCACGTCTTGCTACATCGTTCTCACATAATGTACCATCTCTACAAGAATGATGTATCCAAGATTTTTTGTAAAAACATTATGATTTAAAAGAGTGTCCATGGAGTTTCTTGCCCATTCTTCTCCATAGAGATCTACGCTTTGGAATGGGCAACTACAGTACTTTCACAGTTATTATGTCTTGTGACTGGGACTGTAGCTTCATTTTTTATTGCTGTCTTTGTTTCGACAATTCAAAAGTGCCTGTAATTGGCCTACTTGAAATAAATGCTTTGATTTTGATTTTTGATTTTGAGGTAAAGCAGTTATTTTAATGCTGAATGATTCTTTACTTGAAACAACTGCTTCTCTCCAAAAACTACACTAGACGACAAAAAATAAACCGACAGCCCTAACCTACTACAGAAAAGCAACAAATGACTGACGTTGATGGATGGGCTCTGGTGGATAGGTACTAATTGGAGATTTACATATCCCCCCTCGCACAACTTCTCTACCTTCCCTTTGCAAGTCCGCTTAGTTAATACCTGCATGGAATCAGTTGCTATTGAAGAGTTACTGTTAGATCTTGCGTGTGTGGTCCGATGGTGAGATAGGGTCTTAGATTGTAACGGGCCCTTGAGATGTACTGTGTAGTTGTAAATAGGTTATATGTTTAGAGAGGCTCTAACAGACATTCTTTAAGTTAGTCCCTTGGGCAATTTATTTGAAAGAGTGTTTGCTAATTTTGTGGAGCAGGAAACGATAAATTACGCAAATGCCAAATACCCTTATTTGGCATTTGCGTTTTTTCTCAATCAAATTAAAATGAATACCTATTTTATTTAGGTTTGGTGAAGAACGAGACTAGTGCATGATTAATTAAGTTTGATAGTATTATCTTTAAACAGTAGGAACTTATGTGCTCAGGCTATGTCCCTGTAAGAGCCTAAGTTTTGCCATTTTCATTATGACGCCAGCTGCATCTAACGTCAAATAGCGCTCTTTAGTTAAAGCACAACATTGTCCGTGAGCCTTCTACTCAAAGTCAAGTTTAAGCGCTGCATTTCTACGAACCACAAAACGACTAGTATTCGTGCAAATAGGTGCAAGTGCAAACGCTAAATATTTGGGAGTAGGACCATTTCGAACAAAATTATTATTATTTTATTTGATTCGTCATCATGATCTTCCTGCCCTTGTCCCATGTTACTTGGGAGCAATACAGTTTTTTCTTACATTCTCCGCTGTCAACCGAGACGCTCTCATTTACTTTTTCTTTCTATTAAAGTTGGAATAGGCGCCAAAAGACGGAAATCCTGTCTGTATTCGCCTATTTAAAGTTCAGGAATCTTCTTTAATGTGCACAGTGTCATCAGCAGTCACGTTTTCAGACCCTCTGTGTCTCACTCCAAGGCTGACAGACCACAAAGTGGCGACCATCACTGCCCACGCGCATGTCGCGTCGTGAATTATTGCCAGCCCAGCTCCCCCCCTCCCGCGTCCCGCGCTCCACATCCGAACAAAGTGGAACGAAAGCTTTCCTGAACTACAGATACAGTTTAACGGTTCAATATTGCATACAAACAACTTGATTTACTGCTGACACTTAGAGAAGAGCAAATAGAGAGAGGTTTCACGCTCTGAGACTTGTATTCGAAGTTTTAGTTTTGTTTTCAAACAAACGGACAGTTTTGTCAGAAATAAACACAAGAGCGAATAGACAAAATGACAATGTCTCAGCGCTAACGATATTGGAAGAGTCAAAAATGTGTTCGATTGATGTGTAACGCTACCGAAAAGCTCGAGTTATTAATTCTCTTGAAAGTATTTGTAGAAATCCAATATACTACAAAAACATCAGTTGTCTAGGTTATAAGGATCAGTCTACACCTGCTCAGGCAGATCATACACAAAAGAAACAAGCTAGAAATCAAAACATTAAATGCATAAAGCGTAAATCTTGACCGCTCCTGCCTGCCTCTAGGTCTAAATTGCACAGATATCCCACCATAAAAAGGGGTAATATTAATACATCCGGCCGGTTTGAGCAAAAAGGTGCACTGTGTCTAGATACTCGTATATTTCTTGTTGCTCCAACATCCTGGCTGGCGAGCCTTTCTATAAAATAAAAGGCAAATAAGTATAATCTTGGGTCAGCCGTGCAGTGCCCCGTATTGTCTTCCTACATTACGGGCCATAATGCGCTTTCATAGCCTTTAACATTGAGAAGGAACAAAGCCAAGGGGAGGCACACTAAAAATTGACAAGACGAGAGTAACAACCTATACTAAGGTATTGTGTGCAACCTTGTAAGGAAGATGGCGGTGCAGTAAAAATAAGTTTAAGGTTATTTTTGTTTGGCTTTTTGCCTTTGTTTTTAAGGAGGCAGATTCTGAAAGATACTGTAAATTGTCTTGGTGTATAGTCATCCGTTTATGGGGAGTTGGTTCCGCCACTTCTTCTTCCCAGCTAAAACACTAGGAAGTGGCGAAGGTCGGGCGTTTTGGGGGACGGTCTCTTGTAAACTCGACGTTCGAAAAGTGCTGATTATCAGCCTAATCTGAATTAATGACTTTTGATTTTATGAAAGTGGTACCGATTGCTCAAAAGTTGTGTGTAAATCAATTGCCATGGTAAGAGTTTTGGATATGTCGATGGATGGCTGTTAGAGTAGGGGAAGTCCAAAGTAACGATGGATGGACTGTGTGAAAGATGATGTCATCTTTTAGAGTCATATGGCTAAAAAGCCGGTGACTACTGAAATGTCGACTAATAAAGAAGTATGGAAGAAGAAAACATGCTACGCTAAACCAAAAATAAAACGAGTTAAGGACAGGAGAATTATGATCGATCTCTATTACTCGCTGCCTCAGCAGTTACCTCCTTTCTAGCCATATCATCCTGCACACAGTCCATCCATCGATTCTTTGGTCTTCTTCTACTTTTATACCCATCTACGTTCATACTCAAAACTTTCCTCACAACATTTTCCTCTCTTTTGCAGTATATTGTAAATGCTACAGTGATATTTTCAGAACGTTGATCCCTTGTGATCCAAATCTAGATCTGTCTTCAGCACCGACACACAAGATTATTTAAAGATTTTATTGCTCCATGCAAACCGTCGATTTGTTTACATTTAAAACTGATAAAGGTCGCAGCAAGTAGAAAGTTAAGGAAGTTAATGGCTACGAAAATAAACATTTAGGCGTTAATGTCGGTCGCGGCGGGTGCATCGCGGAATGGACGCAAGAGTCGAGTAACGGTGCTGTAGTGGCCAATTAGCGACGCAGCCGCAATACCACCTAACAACACATCCACGACCTCAGGTGATAAGACTTGCGTGTGCCAAAACGAGCGTGTTTCAATTGTTTCCACTGCACGAGTAACTTTGCCACGAGCTACATGCTCAAGCGTCACGCGTGTTTTGACAGTGACTGCAAAGAAAACAATTTTTTTGGCAGGCACGGTTGCTGCAGTGGCTGGGCGATTGGCTGCTGCGCTGCGTGTCGCGGGTTCGATCCCCGCATGGAACAAATGTTTGTATGACCTACAGGTAGTTGTTCCGGGTCTGGTTATTTGTGTATGTGAGTTTAAATGTTTGTAAACGCACCCACGATACAGAGAAATTCCTATTGTAGAGTAACGTTTTTATATTAAAAAATACTGGAGCATGCCACGAGTTGCGGAGATCTTAGACAGTCGTTACAGGGGTCGTCGGTAGGGTTAGTCGAAGGAAACAGTACACGCGCGAGCGTGTCGCATGACACAAGCCGCGCTTAGTCGCATCGCCTGAGTTCGCAAACGAGTTCTTATGTGCAACCGCGATTAAGTAATATGATTACGACTTATGAGAAGCACAATGGTATAGTTGAAATGTATAACAATAGAATAGGGGTACTCAAAGGATTAGTCCATATGTTTTTTCAGTTGTAATATCAAGGTATTTTAGTGTTACCTACTTAAAACTCTTGAAATAGGCGGGGAAGTAGACCGAAACTTTTAATGGAAGCTAAGCAATTGATGTGCAAACATGCTTTGTGATGAAAATATACCAAAACATAGGTAAAACTAGTTAGATATAAAAATAATGTAAAGTTATCGGATCAGGCGTTACTTTGCAGATATCCATGACATTAAATGTAATGAAAGAAATTAGGTTTCGATGCAAGATGCAGCACCGCCGGCAAAAATATGCACAAGCAGTGAAGTGCTAAAAATCATTATGTTACTAGCAACCAAACCTTCATTCATAATTAGTGCTATTGAAATGTCAATAGATATTTTTCTTCCGATGCAAACTTTGTTGGTATATCTAAGTTTCCGTTTATAGACTAATTTATTCAACTTTATCCATTATTAATGAATCCAAATTAAATACTTTATGGCACTAATTAAGTTATTAACTTAAAGATTCACGTAAAATTGATTTATGCAGTCTGTGTCAACCATCTAATCATGAACTTTTGCCATAAACGGAAGCTATAAATATTTTTATTAATGTAACGTCAAGATTTCAAAGCATTATTATCGTATTTCCTTCAATCGCTGGAGGCGAACGTAATGGAAGGGGAGTATAGTTAATAACATAATTGTACATAGATAGCGAACCATGCATCCGTGCAAGAAGTTAAAATCTCATTAAAGCTGTGCAGTGTGTTTATTATTTACCAGATTGTGAGAGGAATCAATGGAAATACAAAAAATGAATTTGTTTGCCCAATATTTCACCACTTTCACGGCATCGGTCATTAACAGCAAATACTGCACAGAGGGTTCACAATAAGTGGAACTTAGTTTCAATTGAAACACAGTACCACACCATGCTGCAATTCTCGTCGAGGACCCAAGAAAATATGAAAGGGAAACCTTAATATGAGGATGATATTTACACCTTTTAGTTAACTTTTTACTTATGTAAGACCTTGGTTGCTGAAGCCTTGACAGTCTGATCAAATGATAGCGTTTTTCAAAGCATAATGCGATTTATGATGTTCGTTGTAAGTCTGATTCTTCGTTCACAAATCAAAATGGACAATCCTGGCAGCTATTCATCATCCATTGACTAACCCGACAGTACATCTTAATCGCACCTTCCTTAGTGCGTCTAAAGTACGTGAGTACTTAGCTTTGTTTACGAGTACCTAAACAGCAACTTAAATTGCCCGTATATTCAAATCATAATAATTGTCATTCATGGACAATAAAATCACGGCAAATCGACCTAGGGTGCCTTTTGCCATAACAATGAATCTTCCTAAATTCAATTTTTCATACGTTTTTTGCAATTTGCAAGTCTGTGTCAGGCTAAAATTATCAATACAACCCTAGAAGTTCATTTAATCCTATTGAATGACTTTTTCATGAAATAGAGAATTTCATGAATATTTGAATTGTTGATTTTATCTTTTTACTCTGGACGCTCTTACTCGCACGTATTTCTACATCGTTCTCACATGTATGTATGTATAATCTCGACATGAATGATGTAACCAAGATTTTGTAAAAACATTGATTCAAAAGAGTGTCCATGGAGTTTCTTGCCCATTCTTCTCCATAGGATCTACGCTTTCGAATGGGCAACTACAGTACTTTCACAAGTTATTATGCCCTGTGACAGGGACTGTAGCTTAGTTTATTTTTTGAGTTTTGACATTCAAAAGTGCCTGTAATGGGTCTAATTGAAATAAATGCTTTGAGTTTGAGTTTGAGAGCAAGTGCTGCGGTAACAGCTTATGAGCTTACCAAGTTTACCTTAGATAAAACAGAACACAGCTTTCAGGTATATCTTCACACCAGTGCATAGGTAGACCCTGCTTCTGAGTATTCAAGATCTACCTAAGTTCTCAGCTATATTATACTGTATCGTTACCTAGATGCCCGCCCGCCACTCACTCTTTGTTTATGTTTGCATGCCCTACGGTCACTGTCAAGTGTAGGGTAGCAAGGAATACGGGTAAAGTAGGACATTCTGTATGTGTTACCGTAATTGGGGTAAGTGAGAATTTTGTGCGTTACACTGGTGTGTCAAAGGTCTAAATCGATGATACAAGTCATATTATTGGTTGGAAGATATAGGAATACATGCATGGGCCTTCCAAGATATTGTTACTTAGAAGGGTTGTGTATTCTGGCCCACTCTCTCTGACAGCCTTTATCCCAGCGGAGGGGACTTTAGACCTTAATTATGATTAATCTTAATACATTAAAATCACGTGGGTCCGAAATCACCCAACCGATTTCAATGAAATTTTGTGAATGTATTTAGTTGGTTAGAGCTTGAAAGATAGGGTAGTTTTGAACTTGATAGGTGGCGCCATGCGAAACAGGGGCGGGTCGCTAGTATGCTATATTTTTTTCTACTAAAATGAAACAGACTGGCCAAAAAAATCGAAGTTTATAAAATCCGAAAGGAAAAGCACTACCTACAATAGCGCAAAAGTACTGCTTCACCATTTACCAACAAATATCCCTCAAACCCACCCCGCCATGGCAACCCTACCGTTGTTAATAAGAGCTATAAGTTCATTGAAGGTAACCAAGCAATTTATGTCCGAAGCAGATTGCTTTGTATAACCTGTTACATAGGGGCCCGGGGCCGTCGTCATCGTAAATAGGGACCTGGAATGTTCTGGGGCCTATCCGATGCTTAGAGCCTCGTGGTGATGCCCTACTAAGAGTTTATGACTGAAGTTCCGTTAATAAGATGGTGCTGTCTATTGGGCTTAGGTAGGTAAACATGTTTAAAGTCAGCCAGTTCCGTTTAGTTCAGTTCTTACTACTATCTGAAAACATATCTGGTAAGACGGGCTCCATGTAAAATACTGGTATTCAGCTGCATCCGGTGAGACTGGACACCGACCTCAAAAAGCTGGGAAAAAGCTAGGCAGATGATGATGTAAACAGGTTTAAGGAGTATGAATTTGTAATGCCAATGTAATAACTGCTTCGTTGGTCTACGGTGCATAGGTTTCCAACGGGGGCGGTACTGGTACCGTAAAATTTTAATCTTATAGCTATTTTGCGTTGGATTTTTTTTTCTTGTATAGAGGCGGCAGTCCATAAAAAGTTGGGAACCTATGGTCTAGTAGTCGTAAGCCCGACTGCTTAGCACGAGGTCATGGGTTCGATTTCCATGTCGGGCAGTGTTATTGGGTTTTTCTTTAAGAACTTTTTCAGTAGCGGATAACATGCGTGATGTTATGTTATGTGTTATGAATTTGTAATGTAGCCTGCTTTGTTTCAATCTCAATTGAAATGTGACTATTTCTCACAAATCCAGCTGAATTTAAAGATCTGAAATTGCCGATTGTCATCAAGCTTATTAAATGTATTCCGCCATTAAAAATCATGTAGTAAAACAGCTGTAGATACAAAAACTTCGTGTTTAAAAGCGTAAACACAAAGTAAATCAACAGGTAATCAAGCAAAAAATAATACCCTACACTTAACACCAATATATCATTTCACAACTAGTTCAATTTCCACATAATTTCCAGCCCGCCACGATAAATAATAATTGTCGCCGATCATCCATCACGGTCTTACATACGCTGAAAGCGACAAGGCCGAGTAGCAACGTTTTGATTTACGCATCACTTTCCATTCAGATACCGTTAAAGCTTTTAAACCGGCTGATATCGAGGAAAGTCGGTAAAGCAAGACGGATGGTCTGCTCTTGCTTAATTTTATGCTAATGGGTGCAAGGCGCGTGTGAAACGGAACGTCGTGTCGTGGCGCGGACGCATTGTCGCTAGGGACACAGTGTGAAGATAACCAGTAAACCAAGTACAGTATATTTTTAGGCGCGTGTCCATAGTTGGAACTAACGCCGCCATCTTGAATTTTCCAATTTCAAAAATGTTCGCTAATAGCGCTCTCCTGTCATCGTCATTAAAGAGCCAAAAGAGCCATGACGCACTTTAATAGACCCTTTTTGTGAAAACAACAGCTAGGGTTGTTTAAGTCGACTAAACTTTTGTTAAATTGCACTGTACACATAAACACAACCCCTTGTCTCAACACGACAGCCCCGACATACTCACGAATAACCTGTTCCCGCAGCATGGTTAGAATTCTTGTGAACGCTTTGCATATTATGTTTAGGAGCCGATTCCGAATATTTGTTCCGAGTTGAAATACTGATGTTAATACTAACTAATATGTCTACTGTGCAAGGGATTTGTAGCGTAGCGCTTTCGTAACAATTGGTGTTATATATATATATAGATGGTAAGTAAATGCTTGAGTTTTGGATTATTTAATGCTAACGTTAAGTGGATACTTAAGCGGGTTTATTTATTGTATTCAGTATAATAGTGCGCACGGGGAGCTCAGTGGTTTTCTTGAGCATATATTGTTACGAACAGTTTGTGGTTAATGGATTTTAAAGTAGAGGATTTTCTGTTCTTACTCGCCGTGAAATGGGTTTGAATGAAACAGCCCATTATTTGTGTCATAATCAAACATCTAGAAAGTTCTGAATAATCTCAATAAGTTGGTGACAATATTGGTTATTCTACCTACACATAATTTTTATAATAAAACATTTCAATCATAGCTCGCCGAAAATTCTTAGAAACTTAAAAATATCTGCAAAATGAACCTTGGTAAATGACACAAAATAAATAACCACACATCAGTTAAATATGGCTTCCTATTTTCCAGGCACCAACAGTGCTGCAGTACAAGGATAATTATTATGGCGCTCGAATGACATATTGGACAGGAGAGCGCGGCAAACATTTCTGAAAATAACAGTCTGTGGAAATTGTATTGAAAAATCAAGATGGTGGCGTTGGTTCCGACGATGGCATAAAAAATCTTTAATACATTAGTTCTCTTTCTTTCTAAACCGCTGTATACTTTTTTTTAGTTTTTCTTTACAACTATAGATGTAGGTACCCTTGGGTCACAAAATGTCGGAGATGAAACGAGTAGTCATACTATTTAACAAAAGGCTAATACTAGTAATAGTTTATGGATCTCGTAGTTGGCCGAAATAAAATGTTTTTTTTGTAATACTCATACTATATGCCATAAAGCTTCATAAAAAACTGTCAGACATAGGGCTAGTACTCACGTTGCCGAGGAAGCCGCTGCAGGGCTGTATCTGCGGCGGCAGCGGGGGCAGGTCCGGGGAGCGCCGCGCCCGCGGACTCGCTCGTGTGTTTCGCGCCTGCTCCGACTGACCCATGGCTTAGTGCATGTGCATCGCTGGAAGGAAGAGAAGAAGTTATAGTATGACCACTTTAAGAGTGCAGTTTAAGGTATTTATTTATTTTTATTGGTCCACCAACAATTGTCCACACTGGTTTTATGCTTACATGCATGCTGGTAACATGCAAAAAATTTATATGCATCAGTGTAACAATCACTTAAAGGTAAACACCGCAAGCATAAGGAAGTAGTACAAGAACAAAAAAAAAGCTAATCTAGTTTTAAGTTACTAAATATCTAAATAACTTATTTAAAAACAAAGAATTGCTAATAACCATAAAAATAACATTAAATGAACAAGTTTCATTCCAAGTGGAACAATGAAAGGTTAATAAGGGAGATATTTATAAAAATTGGCTTTCAATTTGCCCAAACTGTCAAAATGCAAATCGATTTTATCACTGCAGCTATTGAAAACGGGGAATTGGCGCCTAGGAACGTTCTTCTCTGCGGCGGGCAGAGAGGTGTTATTGGACTGCGAGGAATTCTTGAGGAAGCACGAAAATGAAAAGAGTGCAATATTCGTGGACAGTCAATTTTGTGGGTCACCACTTTGCACACAAACATTGCGTCACTAATGCGTCGGCGATTGTCCAGCGAAACCACTCTAAAGTGTTTCAGTCTGTTGCTGTAAGAACGTACTTTTTTGGAAATTCCGCTAGAAAACGCCAGGTGCCAAAGAAAACGCTTTTGTAGACGTTCAAGACGCAGCGAGTGTACAGAGTAGTGTGGCGGCCAGATTACGCTACATTACAAACAAACTATTGTAAAGCATCATTTTGGTTTTACAACACCAGCCTGAACTGTTTAGAATTTCTCATAACAAAACCCTGTATTTTAGAGGACTTTTTACTATATTATTAATGTGAGGAATGAAAGTTAACTTCCGATCAAACATCACACCGAGGTCCCTTATTGTGTCCAGTTCCGCAATTTTAACTCCATCATTGTAATAATCGTGTTCTATTAGGTGAAGTTTTCGCGTGAATACTACATGGTGACATTTACTAGGATTCAGTTGCATCTGGTTGATTTGATACCATTGCACAAGTCTGTCTAGATCATTCTGTAAGTCAGAGGCATCATCTTCTGATTGCACGATTTTGACAAACTTTAAGTCTTCAGCATACATGAATATAACACAGCTACGAAAACAATAAGGAATATCGCTAATGAAGAAATTAAACAAAACAGGCCCTAAATGAAATCCCTGTGGCACGCCCGACCAGATAAGACGCAAGGTTGATTGAAAACCGTTGATGATTAAATAGAAAGATCTACCCTCAAGATACAACCATGAGAGCAACGATCCGGTGATACCATATGCTCTTAATTTACTAATTAGTATACCATGTGAGACTTTATCGAAAGCTTTAGCTGTTTTTTCTAAAATCTGTATAAATTACATTAGCTTGGTAACCCGAGTCAATTGCTTTAGTTAATAATTCAGTGAATAGTATCAGGTTAGTACTTGTGGATCTGGACTACATGAAGGCAGCTGCTCTTCACTTAAGTACAGCTTAAGGTGATTTTTAATGTGGGGATAGATCAGAGACTCGAATGTTTTAGCAAGGATTGATAAAATGGAAATAGGCCTGTAGTTGGAGACTACGTCATCATTGTTTGACTAATGGATGGGAACAACCTTGGCTATCTTCGAGCTTGAAGGAAAACTCCACTAGCCAGAGACCGATTAAAGATAATTAAAAATGGTGAAAACAACTCGGCAGCACACTCGCAAAGAAATATAGGAGGTATTCCATCAGTTCCAACGCCTTTGTTGCAGTCTAAGTTTTTTCTTCTTAAACAAAGCCTCACTACCTTTAGTTTACAAATAAATGTAAATATTTTAACAAATAATAATAACCTATTTTAACTTTATTAAAGAGTCTAGGTTCTTTATCAGTATGTGGTCAGCTTCTGCAGTTTTCCTGACAAAAATCCTGCCGGTTCTTAAGAGCGTTTACGTCTATCGCGCGAAGTCAAGTTTAGGTAATTCAATGCATTTTTTACACACACAGAAGCGCGCGTGCCTGTGTGTATAGCGCTGGCGCGCTCTCGCGCGCTATAGTCAAACTAACCCACTATGATCCGTTCGAGTGCAATTGTTGTAGTAAAATTTAATTTGAATTTGAATTTGAACGTACACGGATTACTAAAGTACGAGTGCATAAAATAAGTATTCAATAATACATTGCAAGTATAGCTATAATTATGATTAATATTAAAGTCGTTTTTTAGTTATTCAAACATGAATTTGTTGATCTAAACTTTAGAAAGAAACCGAATTTCGTTAATTATTATTGATTTGTGACTGATTAATAAATATTTCTTATTCTATTCAAATAAATCACTTTATACGGATTTACTTACGTTTATTTTATATTATATTTTAACCTGACGCGATGTTCCTCTTAGTGACACCTCTTATGAGGGAAATACAATAGGTTGGCGTTAACTTTAAAAACAATTTATGTTCTTATTTACAAAAAAATAAGTAAAAGTTTTAATAAATAAAATTCGTATGTAAAAAATTTGGGTAGATATTGGTTGTCACTAAAAATATTGTCAGTCATCAAAAATAATAATAAAAAAATTTAATCATCAAAGTACCAAGATTTTTTAATCACACTATAAACGTCCGCTATCCTTCCAAGTACGACTAAGGTCAACTCGGGTCAGGCAGAGCGCCGAGCGACATGTCCTCTCTCTAGAAAGCCTCGCGGCGGTCTGATTTGAAATTGCTCGCGCGCAGTGATTTATAGTAGTTTTCAAATATTTATAGAAAAATAATCACTGTAAATTATTTGAAATTTTAAATTGGATGTTTTAAAGCATATGTTCTTCTATTATATTATGCTATTATTATATTAAATCAAGTAAGATATATCGGTGAAAAAATCATTTTAATTCCTTAATATTTCACATTGTTTGAACTTTAATTTCTTATATAAAGAAACCTAAATCAAAAAATTTTCTTCTCCAACTATATTCCTTAGGATCTTAGCAATAGGTAAAAAAAAAAATCTAATTAGGTTTGCCAGTGGTTTCCTATAATTAGAGCGTCGAAACTGACGCTAAAAGGGAAATTAAGAAAACCTCTGTTGAGTTATCTTGATACAATTTACCAATACTCTATTAATTGAAATATTTTTCTCTCCAACTATTGAGACAACGAAATTTCCTAAAGTTATTAGTAATTATCATTTTTGTAAAATAAAGGGTTGATGGTATTAAAGGGTTTGAAAAGTACTGTTTTGGAGTCAAACAGCGCATGGACGGCGTAAACGCTCTTAACCAAACAAAGTTGTACACTTTATCATTCGCTTTTAGTCTAGTGGCAGCATGGAGCGCTTTATTAGAGGGGGATAAATGTTCAAGCACGTACACGGGTTTTCTCGCGCCAGCTATCCCAAGATCTGCACTATTGAGTTTCTCGGTAATATTTTTATTTTCCTTATTGTAATTGATAAGCGAGGCCAGGAGGTTGTCGCGAATTCTCGGAGAGGCCAACTTGACAACGATGGATCGCGGGCGAGTATTAGAAGTTTGGACTTTAGCTACGCGGGTGCAGTGAAGAATTTCGTTGTCACTTAACACGCATCCGGCAACAGATTCTAGCTGCTTAACGATGGTATGAAGGTTCTTCTGTTTATTTTCGGGTAGACGTTGTAGTTCCAGGTTGTTTGAACGAGTTTGTTGTTCCAAGTAATTTATGCGGAGGCTTAAGTCCGCCATTGAGTTTTTCAAATAATAATTTTCTTCCGTTAAGTTATTCATAGCATTTTTAAGGCCATATGATCCGATTGGTACTCTTCAAACTCCTGTGTATGAAAAATCAATGAGGTTGAGTTGAGAGCTCTATAATGTCTTGCTTAAAGGTAGCGCTACTTGTCAAGAAAAAATGCATCGATATGTCAAACTTGATACGTTTATTTTTGTTCTGTGTTACCCCGCATGCATAGATAAGTCAGTTGAAATCTTCGGCCCACTCTGTCTCACAGAGATCCCTCTAACCAAATGTTGTATCGGTAAAACGCAAAAATCATACTTTAGGAGACAAAAGGGTACCACTATAGTTAGTGGCATAGAACTATCCTAAGTCACAATTTTCTAGAAAACATGATTAACCGTCTTACTTAGGAAAATGAAGGCAATTTAGAAAGGCATTATTTTCGGCATTATGTTCACAGGATTTTATTTCACCATATTTTTTTTTTATTTCCATTTGGGTTAAGAGGTCATTCAAATCTTTCATCTCCTACTTATTAGGCTGACATTTGATATTATTATGGTTCAATGTAATTAACCTTACAGGTCGTAAATCACAAAATTTACCTCATTGCCTATAAAATAAAATGGCATCTAATAACATTTCAGTTTCTCGTAAAAATTGCGAGAGACTGATATTTTATTAGGCATAAATAAAAAGCTGTCGGTAGTCTGTGGCCCGAAAGTCTGACAACCAATCGAGTCGAGTCCAGTCTTACCAAGAGGTATCGTATTTCCCAGTACGAACTGGGTTGTGGAGGTCAGATGGGCAGTCGCTCCATGTAAAATACTAGCATTCAGCTGCATTCATTCGGTTAGACTGGAAGCCGATCCCAACATAGCTGGGAAAAGGCTAGGCAAATGACAGCAGACGCTAGCTCAAACTATAAAATGTGATAGCTTTAGCTAAGAAAATTACACTACTTTACAAGGTTTTTTACCCATAGATTAAACTAATGTGAATCGGTAGAGTAATAAACCCTATGTTAGATACTGAAGTGGAAAAAAAAATAGGACGTCAAGTTTTTTGAATATTTACTATATTTGTTTTTAACAATTTTTACGTGTGACCTCCAAAAAAATAAAAAATGACACAGATTACGTCTTCTTTTATACTGATTAGCACCAGTTTCTCTTAACATAGACCAGCAGTAATCACCTAACATATTTTTATCCCAAAAACCTTGGTACCTCTCGGCGTCACCATCCGTTTTGTTTAAAGATGAGAAAATCTACTTATCTAATCGAAGCCAACATCATTAAGAATATAACACTTATTAAAATGTTAATAAAGTCCATCGTCGTCGTCAAAGTTATGCGACTGTTATCTCATCAATCAGCTATCTTTTATCAGTTATCTTAATAGCTAACTTCAGCAATTTTAACGATAATTTCTGCTAATTTAACGTGCTGTAAATGTAGGTATCCATTTATCCAATTAATTTTCTATCCCGAAATGACAACTTTTGATAGCTAAAGTTTGTACATAAATAAAAGTTTACATTATCTGATTCGATTATAAATCGAATCAGATAATGTAAACTTTTATTATTCGATTATATTATTCGATTTTATAATCTTTTTCGGATGTGATAAGAATAAGATAACGTGATTTAGCGATATGCAAATTAAAAATAACAGTTGACCTTTGAAATATAACGGGTATATAGTCACCCTTAACGGAGCAGACAGGCAAGTATTTTTTCCGTAACTAGGAACCTTCTAGGAAAGAGTTATTAAAGAACGAGGTTCCAACTATTTTTTCAATACATATTTTAAATATTACTTACTGTTCAATGCATAGCACAGCGTTTTGAGTACGTTACATTGAGCGCTACCGTAAACCGTGATTCTTCACACCAAAAAAAAGTCGTTAACCAACTATAATTTTTGCGCAGTGTTGTTAATAATGTGATAATATTATATTTCCTTTTACAACCTGTATTTTATTTTACAATTCGAACAAATATCTTTATGGTCTGATGACACACATACAAACTCTGCCAAAAGTTGTACGCTTGGTCTTAGTATAGTTACCTACTTTACCGGTCTGCAAACGATGCACGATGCCCATACCTATCGTGATTCGTGACTTTACACGACATTCATTACATTAATCATTTCACATCCAATTCGATTTTAAAAACTCAATTAAAACATGATACCTAGTGTGTCAAATCGCTTCTATATCTAGCGTAGAACAGGGAGGTCATCTAGAGAAAGTCCCACAACTATAAATTTAAGACGTTATCCAATAAAATATAAAGTACATAATCCTTTGTTATTTTTTTTAGGTGTTAGAATCAACGTTTTCGGTAATCAAACGTTATTTTTGTTTGAAAACAAGAAAAACATGATTTTGTCAATAGGATTGCGGATGTCTGCCGTGTATTGTGGTGTATGGTGATTGGAAACCAACGGTTGCTGCCCGAGGTCGTTTGTTCACCTCTGATTATAAGTTACTATCATTTATTAACTCGATTGATCATCATACGTTCGAGTATCCATCGAGCTGTTGCAGCAGCTTTGAAATGTAGCAAAGAGGAGACACCACGTCTAAATAAACTAACTTTATCTTTGTTTATTAAAGTCACAATAGTTTTTTTTTTGTAATTTAATAAAATAGTTTTTTCTTTTAAAAACAATCTAGGCTAGGTTTAGCCCAGTTTTCGATTTTAAAAGCTAATTAGCAAAAAACACCTCGTTTAATATTTTTCATAATATTTATGACGAAGAAAACGAACCTTAGTTACACTTTTCATAATTGATACAAATTGGATTATAATGTGAATATGATAAGCTATTTATTTTCATTTACAAATTATCATACATGATTAATAAATTATTTTGTATTTTATTATGCTTTTATAAGTTGCTCATTTTATTTATAAAAGTTTTTTTAAGAACAAATCGGATAAATGAATCAATGTGTCATGTAGTTTTTTTTAAAAAAGACGAATACATTTATTCGTAGAATACGGTAGGTACAAAAATGTTAAATAAAATGTTTTTGCAAAAAATTGTGACTATTGTTTGTTTCATTGACTTTGTTGCTACCGACTTCCGAAAGTAAAGTTATTTTCCATTTGAAGTAGGTTATTTTTTTGCAAAAAAAGTATTTATTTTACCCTTTTTAGTTACCGTATCACACACAAAGCCTTGTCAAGTATCAATTTCGCAATTCCTTGAAATTACTTGGATGTCATATTTTTTTCAGCTATTTTAATTTTAAAACCAAACTACTGAACAGATTTTGATGAAATTCTTATGGGACCAATCGGAAAGTCCAATCCTTACAGATAAAAGAAGATTTTTTCAAATCGGCTCATAAAGGACAAAGATCACAAAAGATGAGGTCACAAAAATAAAAAATACAACCGCATTGAAAACCTCCTCATTTTTTTGAGAGTCGGTTAAAACTAGCATGGTTCAGTACATATCCAATAACATACAACTTATCATGTTTCAGATAGCGAATGAATGGCCCTATTAAATGCAGGAACGTTTTAGTCCTATTTCGAGAGAGAGAAAGAGAGAGATGGCGCTAGAATAAAAGAGAAGTACAAAGGCACTTCTCTTCTCATAGGAAGAAAGATAATGCTGCGCCGACCCTAAATAAATTGGCATAAGAGGGGAGGAAATTGATGATGTCGTCTTCGTCTTACAACTGGCTTCTCTGTATGATGCCGGTGGGATACATAACGTCCTCCTTTTTTTAGAAGTCGGTTAACAATGACAAGGAACTTTAGAATGGATTTCTCAACCTTGCTTGTGCAATTAATGTCATTTGCCTTTATTGTCATGTCAACCTTCAAAATCCCTTTCAGAAAAACCTACATCTAAACAGAGATAGGCTACCTAGATTGCTAGAACATAAAATCTGACTGGAAACATAAGTGGAACCTTCTAGCAAAAAAGGGGTATTAAGTATCGTAATCATAGATCCACCATATTTTAATTTCAAAGAATAAAGTGAGTGAGTAAATATTTATAGCGGTTTTCACATTATGCGTAATTCCACTTACAATTTCATCCGATTACACGAGTTAACGAACCCAAACCGACGGTTTCTTTTATTCATGAGCTGATGGATGCAGACAAAGAGTTATTACCTACTTGTGTTTTGTGGGATATGGGGTATACGTGTAGACAATAAAATAGCCTCCACTTGTAGTAGCACGTTAAGCCGTTGCAACGCCCGGCTGATCGAAATCTGTTCAGCCGGTAGGCGTGAAAAGCCCTTATTCCTCGTCGTGCCACCAACTTGTTCCACCAGTGGCACGAGAAGGAATTGTCATAAATGATGCCGCAGGTCATTTTTTGGAAAAATTAAGATAACTTTACAAGATAGAAGTTATGATTTTGTTGTTTTTTTATGCTAGTATTTGAAATAAAATTTATCTTTAGATTTTTTTTTATTACTATTAGAGCAACAATCATTCAGTGGTACGACGAGGAATGACAATTCCTTCTCGTGCCACTGGTGGAACAAGTTGGTGGCACGACGAGGAATAAGGGGTGAAAAGGAGACAAACAGCAACTGAGCAGAGCAGCAGTTTGTAATAAGTTTCATCAGTAAGTATGGATTTATCTCTGATCAAAAATAGACCTTTTTACCGTCTAAACAAGAAAGATGCATTATCTGAAGCCCTTCACACGTTGATGTTACATGTTCCTCAGTCATTAGTGGCTCAAGTGAAACTGGTGTGTTCTACCTAGTTTTCTGCGTTTAAATCTAATTATTAGTTCGTTTACATGCTAAGTATCTTGTCCGTCAGTATTGCAACATGGCGGTATGAAGACTCGATGATACTGAATAATTATGCGAGGTTAGCCATTTACCTGTTCTCTACAAACTCGAGTTGTGCAAGGGAAGGTCTTTGCATTCAGTTTTCTTTGTTTAATTTTGTTCAGTAGGTATTTTGTTGCTTATGAATTCATGAAATCAACGATGTACACATAGTTACCCAACACCTGATATAAGGATTATTCTACTTTGGCCCGTCCAGCTGTCCGACCAATGGGACAAAATGGTTTATTTTATATCCACTTTGTCAAAATCAATTTCATCAATCAATTCATCTGCCTAGCTTTTTCCCAACTATGTTGGGGTCGGCTTCCAGTCTAACCGGATGCAGCTGAATACCAGTATTTTACATGGAGCGACTGTCTATCTGACGTCCACAACCCAGTTACTACTGGGTAATACGATACCCCTTGGTAAGTCTGGTTGTCAGAATTTCGAGCCATTGACTACCTATAACATAGAGTATATAACCACTAAAGAGCTTATAGGCCGATTTCTTCTAAGTACACGACTCACTACCGCGGGCCGGGGGACGAGAAAGAACGCGCGCCTGCAATTGGTCAGTTCAAGGTCAACTTGCATAGGTATGCATATCGTTAGGGCTGATCTATTCGATTAGGGGAAAACAGTCGATATCGATAAAATGGATTTTAACATTATGAAAAATACTCAATTAAAATCGTATAAAAATAATGATATTTAATCAAAAACAATCGATTACAAAAAACATGTATCCTGTTATTATTGATTTTTAAAATGAATTAATTTGGTAAATGTTTTTCGAATTCAAGTTTTAGGGTCCTGAACGTATAAACTGCACCTTTTTTTTAAGTCGGTTAAGAGTAGATAGGTATTTTATTGCAGTATTTGAATTGAATAACATTTTTATTAATTAAAATTTTATTATTGTCGATATCAATTTCGGATAGTAAAGGCAACAGCACGGGTTTCTACTATAAACACACAAAGGGAAAGAAAGGGATAAAAGGATTAGAATTGTCTAATGAAAGAACGGGACATTTCCAAAAGACATCAACGCGGAAATCAAAACGTGTGCTCTTTCACCCAACCA
Organism: Standfussiana lucernea; assembly: GCA_964057025.1. Classification (NCBI taxonomy): domain Eukaryota; kingdom Metazoa; phylum Arthropoda; class Insecta; order Lepidoptera; family Noctuidae; genus Standfussiana; species Standfussiana lucernea. Next base: position 13,305,368 of record OZ059796.1, read on the forward strand.
CCATTTTAACGAGACCTCTACGGTCGCTCATGATCTGATTAAATCAAAAATAAATTTCTTACTGTTTACTTACCGGTGAAAAGTCATGCCATCCTTTTTGTAACTATATATTTTGGAATGTTTCCCACACCACTTCACCGCGCATGAAGGCATTTTGATGCGTTATAATTGCATAAAGTTTAAAAAATTGGAATAATTTAGTTGGTCACAACTAAAATGGTTACTAGTACCGTAGCCTATAATATAAAGACGACAAAACACTAATAGTTTTCAAGCATTGGGGCACTGTATGCGCAGTCAAGTGGTTATATAGTCTTTGACCTGTAACGACTGTCGAAGATCTACAAATGTACATAACGTGCTTTCCGAGGCACGGAGGAAACTCGGTACACACACATACAACACACACACAACATCCACGGTGCACATAGTGGAACAAAGTGGACATTAAAATCTAATGGTTCCACTTTGTCCTACCTGGTGACGCAGAGTGGTATAGACCTGAAATAATGTTTTGATTTTATTTTCTCCCTTAAGTCTGTACTTCTTTTATTTGTTGCCTATAAGTATTTAGATGTTGGTCTCAAAGAGGTTTTGTTGGCTCAACTGAATTCCAATAAAATCATTTTATTGTCTAAAAATAGGTTATATATATATATATATTAAAATCCTTCATTTTAATGAAATATACGACCTTGTATCGTTAACGTAATGGGAACCTATCGGATTAGGTTTCCTTTAATTCTATACCGGTATAACGGCCGTCCATCAATCAATATCTTTCCGACCATTATGTGGAAAACAATCCAATCAATTGAATTACAAAGTAGGCCTTTGATTCTAAAAGAGGCCGTTACAGAAATTTATTAAACTGGTTATTTGTTTAAATAACTCATCAGTGCAACCTACTTGAGTAAGCTTCGTTAGGCTCCAATGAAATACGAATGTACCTACATCATTAAATTTTCGAATAATTGAATTTACAAAACGTTACAAGAAAGAATCTTACTCGAATTATCTGGAAATAAATGTAGCTAATGCCTAGACATGCCGACACCGAATTCCAATCCTTTATTTATAAAAGGCCCGTTGCGCTAGCGCTGCGTCTTAAATTATAGAGGGTGAATCGTCTGCAGTTAAACGAACCACGATTCATGAAGTTGTTGGAGCTTTTTGCACTTTTTACTGACAGGCATTAGATCCCAACGTCTCGTCGGCCATTATTAATGCGCCGATAAAGACCGAACTGCTTCGGTTGCGCTCGGTCAATTGCGCGGGCGTCGATCCATAGACAGACAGCGTCTCTGGCCATTATAAATTTATTGAATTATACCACTATACAGGTTGTCTCCAATACCTATTTTTATTAAATGACAAAATTTTCAACGTTCTGCATAAGATATTCGCCTACGCAGCCGGAAATGGTTTTGTCAAAATTAATTTACACGATCCGAATCTCGTCCATATGGACTTTGGGACTGTGGGATAACGAGTTCCATTTCTAATTGCATACTTAAAATTCTGAGTGTCGAATATTTATTTTCTGGTCGTTCGTTTACCCGTGCCATCTGTTCGTCCATAAAAAGTTGTTTAAGTATCTAAATCGATGTTTTGCGAGTGACTCCTGCAAGAGACGGCGGCTCGCCAATAAAGAGGCGTAATGAAGCAGGAACTTCAGTACTTAGGTAGTGGGGGCCCAGATGTTCATGGAGCGTCATTACCTGCCTCGGTGGTCGCGCCGTCTCGTATAGGTGATAAATAAATGGTTATCTGACCGGATCGACGCATGCGCCGCCCGCCGCGTGGGAACTACGGCTTGGTTTCAAAACAACACGCCGCACTTATGTTACAAGCCGTATAATTGTTACAAGTGATACTAACTTTCTAAAAAGTTGTATAGAGTTACTTGTTTTATGATAAAACTTATAGGTTTCTCCTGTCGATACTCGTATGTTAACCGAGTTTGTTTACCGTTGGGACTGTGGAAGCATTAGAGATCGAATGAAGGTAAGCGTGGATAGTTATTGGAAAGTTGATACTGACCAACACAAGTGCAGCTCAAGGAATAAATAAGCTTCGTAAACAGCCATCATTTCTTCAAGCTTTCACAGATTGGAACGCACGAGAAGGTTCCACTAAATCCTGAACTCAAAGCTAATCCTTAACGACTATCGATAATTCTCAACATGGCATTGACATTTGACGCAGCCGGCAGCATATTTCATGATCCAAATATAGACGCTGAACTATTGTAACAAAATTCACAAGTTCATTTCTCAGAAAACTCGCGCACGAAATGTTTTCAAAGTTTTTATTATATTTCGCAAGAGAACGCCGTGAAATGCTTCGGATTCTGTACCGCACGAGTTTTGAGACGAGAATAAAGCTTTTTGCCGGTTGACCGACCACCAACCACTACAAGCTTCTTACGTCAACCATAACCCTTATTTATTGGGACTTAAGATTGAAAGTCGGGAGGATTAGCGGTCATCTGTGTTGATAGAGATCAAGTTAGAGTGGTACCGTAAGCCAGCGGTTTGACAAAGGGAATCAATTTGAACGCAGATATCTGAGGATCGTTCCGTGACTCATCTGTCTATGGTGATTATCTCGAAACAATATGGCGGCGAACTCGTGAGGTTTGCTATTCTGTCGTGGAAAGAAAATTGGGAATAACTAGATGAGATTTTAATCTTTATTGATATGCTTATCGAGTTAATTATTTTGTAAGCTTGAAACGTTGCCACGCGTTGCAGTCTTTTCTTTTTGTTTTTTTTTTTTTAAGTAAGCGATTGCTTATGTTTTATGATAGCTGAGAGATGGGGAGGAATACGTACCTACTCACTAACTTTTATTGAGTGAGTGATGGCTCTAATAAGTATCTTATCAGAAACGATGAATTTCTGAAAAATCCAGAATTTGAGATTTTGTATTTCATTAGGAGTCGGTTTTTGGGCGGGTTTATAAAACAAATAAAATATGAATCAAATACCTACTTGACTCAGACGGTATAAATTTACCTTCAATACCTTCCTAGGCTAGGCCAGTAGTCAGTTCCATCGTTGGTATCTAAGCTAACAACTTACTACATGGGAACATTTGCATATGACGTCCTGCAAGGAATACGTCGAGTTACCAGTAACCCTGTATACCTCTGTAAGTGCTGAAGCTAACCTCACATCACGTTTTCTTCATCAATCGATATTTCCCATCCGTTTTAAATCAACGCTGGAAAATTTGCATCCATTAATTGGAATTGCTAATTATCAATTCCAATTCATTTGTCCCAGCTCAGGTGGCTTTGGAAAACGTTTACCTATATCGTAGGCTACTTACCTACTAGGTACCTACTAAGTATTTATATTTAGTAGTGCACACTAATTTTCCTACATCGATGAATGGATGTTCACCAAAGATTGACCACAAGTTTGGTTCGGTCACATCAGTAATCCGATAGCTTATTGGACAAAGAGCTTACGAAACGGAGCATCGTGAAATACAAAACGTTGAAATTTATTAGTCCCTTCACAGCTAGCTGTTAAAATATAAGCTATTTAACACTGATAGAGTCTTTACAAAGAACCAATTACCTAAACCTCTTATGGAGTATTAGTAAGGTGAAACATGATCATAAATCTAGCCCCTGAACTGACGTAACCGGCTAATCCCAGTAGTGAAAGGATACATTGGAGGTCGAGAAGAACGGATAATACCCAAAACACGATCAGTCTTACAAGTTACACAAGTAGAATCTTTTGTTCGACTAGAGATGTTTCGATAACCATCTAAACAAAGGAGTTTCGCTACAGTTGATAGCAGATAGTTACATTGACAAGAAAATGGATCGCGGTTACGAAATACTGTTTGTATGCAAAATTGTTTTGCTTGCGATTTCAACAAGTTGCAGTTATGCAAAAGTAATCGTAAAATTTCACGCACATTAATATTGTTGACGTACATACATTTCATACACGTTGCGTTTATTAAATAAACTGATGAATGGGCGGGTAATGCGATATGTAGGGAGTCAAAATGAAAAGCGACTCAGCTAATAATAACAACAACAATAATTTCATAGACAAAAATTAGTTGGCAAACTGGTAAAACAAAGTAGACCACATATAATTACCTAAAATGGGTAATATTTAGGTAATTGACTGAAAGTTTTTTTCGGAGGATGGTATAAACCTTCAGTTTTTCACTTACCGACATAAATTATTCCAAGAAATAAACAGGCAGTGTTATCAAGCTATTATAATGTAAGTACATAGGAACATTTCCATTTCTCCATGGAAATAGTATGTACCTATGTACTTATAGGCGTTCGCCTATCGAGAATTGAAAGAAAAAAACCATCGATATCATATTATCTCAGATCTTAAATAACATGTGGGGAGGTTATACCGCTGTTTATGGCATAGCGTGGACAATGGGCCCGTGGCCCGGTAATTACTGGCACAGGGCGTGGGCAGCCGATAGCACCTTCAGGACTATTGTGGCTATCTCGCGATCTCACTCTGCTAATAAGACTGGCTGATTTGTGCGACTCCTCAAGCGTCCATTAAAGCAAGCTTTGTTTGTTCATATAGCGTGAATGTGGAAGATTTGGTATTTAGGACTGAAGAACCGTTATGGGGTTGGAGATAATTTCGTTTCGTTTACTCAGACCTTTTCTGGTAAAAATTACAATGTTTTGATGTTCGGGTATTTAGCTAAAGAAAAAAAAACAGGATATATCCGAAAAATATCACCCAAAGTGGTGGCTGTGAGGCAGAGTTTCAACAGCCACAACTTATTCGGAGGGGGGAGGAAGTTGAAAACTTGGCAACTCACTGGAATGGCATTGACGATTGTGCATCGTCAATCGTGACGTTGAAGTCAATTCAGGTTTTACAACGGTTTAACTTCCAAGATAATTACCAAAGAGCAGGACTAAAAAAAATTTGTTAAGGGTTGCTTAGTCGGCTTGCGAAAGCCAGGGGACGGAGAAACGGATGGGGAAGACGGCTAGTCTTTGAAGTGGAGGCAGCAGATGAACCACATACAAACAAGAATAGGTCGGTTTTTTATGCAGTGTGTAATTATATCTAGTTAGGTGCATGATTATACCTATAAACTGCAGCACTGCACTCTACCCACCCGCATGAATTTTGCATTTTCAGATATAATCCATTTTTGGTAGCTAACCAAGTACATTTCAACATTCAATCCATTAAACACATTGTACCTACTTATTCAATTCCAACTTGGTTGGTAGCAAAATGTCACAGGACAAAACTTGAGAACAAATTGGTATAACTACTCGTATATCTACCTAAGCAATTCACTCCAATTGAATAGAAATCTCTTTGAATAGAAATAATGTGGGCCTCTTTAGGGGTTTTAATCTGTCAGAAATCAAGGTCTGATAATGACAGTTCTGTAGTTATCTGCTTGTCGCCCTCAACAAACGAATTGGAGGGTAAATAAAAAAGGCTTAATAATAGAACGAACTTTGGCTAATCTATTTGTTAAGCTGATGAAGTTGTAGCTCTCGCTCAAGTGAAACGGTGTCCTCACCTAAAGAATAACATTGCGTCTGAAAAACATCAATTTTAAACAATTGAATTGAAAATTAGCACTCTCCGTACTGGTATGGAGAATATGCTATAAATGTACAATTCGGTGTGTGCTGTGGAGGAGATTTGCTCCGTTTGCTCAGCGACCCCCAAAATGTATCTTGGCCACAATTACGAGACCCTGTAATTTTTCGAAGTGGATGTTATAAGTATTTCTGGCTGCACCAACACTAATTGTAAATGTGGTGGTGTAGTCTTTGTAATAGCTAGCCTAAATATATCAATACAGGGTGTAGGTACAGAATAGCTGCGGAGAACTTCTTAATGCTAACGAACCCAATAGGCGCCTAGGTAAAATGTCCATTCTGGGAATCGAATTTTCGACCTCAGGCTCTGCTGACATCCTCTTACCTACTTTAAAACAAACAGAGAAGTTGCTTATCACTGGGTGAACGTAATAGATCAAAGGCACACGGATAGGCTTACGTAGGTATCCCATGCCTTGGGTTATTTTTGATCCAGAAGGTAGATACGTGTCCTGCGGAATAATTTCCGATCTCTCCAGCGCAGCCACGGGCAAAAGCTAGATTTTACTGTTGAGCACGGTACGTCTTTGTCACTCCATATTTTGCTTATTTTATACCTAGGAGGCAAAACCTATTGGTTTCGTTGGTACTTAACTGCAATTTTCAGTTCAGGATTCCTTATATGGAATAAGAGGATGTCTGAGCAGTAGGTAGGTAAGCTTGTACCTAAGCTTTGCCGTAAATAGTGTTTTATGACCAGACTTTCTTGTTTCTATGTTGCAAAAAATAGTCATCACAGACACCTAACGGTTCCGTACAGATTTTTCGTATTTAATTAATTACAAATGACAAATCTATGTCTATTAAAAAACCAACATTCTAAATTAGAAAAGTAATAAAAACGGTGGATAGTTAGATGAAAAAGTTGTTATGAAAGGTTCTTCAGTTTGGTTCCAGATTTTAGGTTTTTTTGGTAGGTCTTGTCATGTCTAAATCTAGGTAAAACAAACAAATATTTGAAAACGTTTCCAAAAAAACATCTCTGTCAAACGACTTTTTTACTCAAATGAACGTGAAGCTGTGATCCATTCAATTTTACTGGAAAAATAAATAAAGGAACTTACCTTTCTCCGAAAAACAAAAACCTAACAGACGTTGATTACAACAGTTCAAACACTAACAGCGTCCAAAACACAATATCACACGTGAAATCAGTTCCTATCACTGCAACGTCCGTTTACTTCGAGTTATTATTTTAGTTCGATAAGACCGGACGGTTCACTGTTATTTTGAACCGGCGTCTCGCTCGCAACGAAGCACCGCGTGCATTTCAATGGATGAAAGTGTAAACCGTGGTTTTTGTATAGCGCCCTCTCGTTTGCGCTAGCGAGCGCGAAAAGGATAGAGACAAGCCATACTCAAGTTTGGCTTTTTGAGTGGAGCGACAACTTCGCCCACTATTTTATTGTTATTCTAATTTTTACATCTCGAGGCTTCTTACCGGCTGGTGAACATGTTTACAGAACACCAAAAAGTCGGGTTTCGAATGTCTAGTCTTTTAATGTTTAAATGTAGGGTTTATTGGTGTGAGAAATGAAAAACTCAAGTGTGGATCGATCGTTTATTTTTATTTTCTTCCCACTGGTGGCAAGAACCAGAGTAGCGAGCACAACCTAACGTAATTATGAAAATGGTAACTATTTTCAGGGATAACCACTTCTAAATGAATTAACAATTTTCAAATAGGTAATAATTTGGTACAATCTAAAAGCTCATACATGTATGCTATCGTCTTTTTGTTTTCGCTATACTTAATTGCAAAAGAAAGGTTTCAATTTTAGTATTTAATAAGATAAGAGTTATTAAATTTCGAAAATTCTTAATCCTTATCTGTGAGAAAAACAGCAAAGTGTTAGGTATAAGTTATCGAGTTGTGTTAAATTTTAATGGGTATTCGTTTTTGCGGTGCAGTGTTTAAGTTGGCGCCCAAAATATAAGATGTGAAATCCCTTGTGTACTGCTCCTACCCCGGCCTATAAGATATATTTTTTTTAAATCTCTAATGATTTTACGAAACTTCAAAAGAAAATAAAATGATATAAATTGATATGAAATGTAAACAAATATGCATGTAACCAAGGCCACATAGCTATCGGTTACAAGCCGACTTGTCCCTGAGGAGAGCATTTTAAGATTTGGAATTTTAACTACATTGCAAAATTAATTGTATTATTTTTAACTTTTTAATATGTGCTGATTTGCTACGTGTCCAAATTACATTTACACAGAAAAATAAATTTGCTCTCAATAAGAAATAGTACATAAATCGTGTAGAACAAATATTGGTTACTTGCTGATAGTAAAAAAGGTTGAAATACCAATAGTTACATACATTATGACGACGAAGTTCATGCCACTTACAAATGATCATGTGGCGCATAAAAAGGGTTGTGATTTTCAGGGACCGGTAAACCGCCTATAGGTTCACTTGCGCTAGCTTCTCATTGGCACAGCAACCAAGTAACGTGAAAGTTTACACGTAAGCTGACACAAGTGACTCTAAAGGCTCGGTAATAAAATAGGACGTTGATAAACCCTTCAGACAATGGAACATCGGAAGTCCCACAGGTGTCATAATATGATTGGTCTCGATGGTTTTATTCACGTCCCATTCCACATTTAAGGAGTTGGCATAGGTCTGGCGTATCTTTGATTGTAATAAGTCCCCGGTACCGAATACCATAGCAAACTCCTGTTGTTTTCCAACAAATGTTCAAACAATCCTTCAACATTTGTTGAAAAACATTATTATCCACGGCTGTTCTGGATAACTTTAGACAGTCAAGCGCATAGGCACATTACATTAGATTAATATCTAATCAAACATAATATTATATGCGAACTTGAATCTAACACATTTTTTTTTTGCTTTTTCAAATATTTTTATCGAGGTATCCTTTAGCGAATATCGTTAATGGAATAAGTACAATATAATATGAACTTATGACAGAAAAAATGAAATACATTACGTGACACGAGAAAATGAATGTGAATTAATTAGTTGTATGAGTTTAAAAATACCCAACCGCTCTAATAACGTAACTTTAGACAGTACGTGAACATTTCAATATCTGAAACATTGTAGAGTCGTAAACTGATGTACTTGTCTACCCGCATGAACATAAACATCAAATATTTCAGATAAGGAAATTGACAAAAGAATTAGCGAACATATAATGATACATCATTTAAAAGAACTGAAAATGACTATACATTAAATTCACAATATACTAAATATATACAAGGATAGCCTTCCTGATGTAAATTTTGCAATGACGTTTTTTTTTTTACATTTTCCGTTTTCAGTTATTACAAACAGAAGTAAATCACACTACATAAAAATAAATATATAAAACACGACACATAAAATAGAAAAGTATGCACGAATATTAAAAGTTTTATATGAAATTGTAACTAGGCAAGGCTTTCAAATGAAATAAATATAAGTTGTGGGGCTGTGTACAGAGCGAACGTGGAAAGTCGACGCTAGATGGCGCTGCGACCGTTCTACTGCGCTGTACACGCGATGCGACGTCTAGCACGCCGACACCAACACCCCGTGTAAAATGAAAATATACGAAAATATAACATATACAATTCTTATGTTTATGAACTATAATAACAGTTACGCCTATATGAACTGTTACAATCCATATTTGGAGCTGTAAATTATGTTACAATTGATGGTCATCGCTGCTCACCGTTTCGTCGTGCCGCCATCATGTAACGCAAGGCATACCGATACATCTTATAAAAAGTTAACCAACCGTTTCCGCAACGAAAACGTGCGTCCGTAAACGGTGAACAGCGTGGGCCGGGCATATATCAAAGAAGAGCACGACACATAGTTCATCGTATCCGAGAACACTCAGGGGGCTTCGGCCCCCCACTAACATAGTCCAGCTTCATACAAAACTGCTAACACCTCGAATAACCACTATCCGGCAGAACGCAACGGGTCATCACGGTATCAACAATCAACACAAACCCGCGACGCGTTCGCCACCCTACATTATATAATGCGGCAAATCAATAAAATCGCCGCGTGTAAAACTTATTCAACATGGACAAACCATAATGTCCGCTTCCGATATCGTTCGAACTTCGGACACTAAGCCGCATCTCGACATGTTCGGCTTGGAAACAGTTTCAACTGTGGGTACATCTTTCGCGAACAACGGCCGAAAGGCGTACCCACTGCTGGACAACGGGAGACGCGTCTAATCATCTCCTTACATTTATGTTCGCGTTCAAAAATGTTGCAAAAGAAAACAGAACAATTTACTTTTATACGATATAAAATTTTGAATGAATTTAGATCGCCTGGAAACGTAAACGAAAAACTAACAAAAATAAAATACCTGTTCTTACTTACATTTTATATTAACAAATTATTAAACAAGTCGGGACGATATTATTGTAAGAATTATATTAGAATCGTCCTATCATGTTTGCTATGGAATGCTTTCGTCTCGTTTTGCGTTAATATGTAATTTTTGAACTAAAACAAATAAAATATATATTTTCCCAACAAAACATTTTAAAATAAATATAATATAACGATGCAGAAATGCTGCTGATTACTTCAAGGCCATTATTTAATAATAACGCACAATACCGAACACTTTCGCACAATAATCAATTTTAGCCGAGTATTGACTATGAAGCGAGAGCATTCCATCAAACACTCCTACATCAATATGAAATCTCTACAAAGAAAACATTGAACTAAAATTAACGTTACATTATAACTCCTCCCTTCCCGTCAATATCTACAATCATAAGATATGTTAGCACTTCTAGCCTTCCACTTCTTTACCTCAACAACCCTACACACTCGGAGAAAGTAACGTTTAAGGCTTCGCTAATTAATCCTATTATTATTGCTAACTTTTTCATGCTAATGCCACTTGAAAGAGCAATCGAGCCACTAAGGACATCTTGTCGAGACCGATCACGGCGGCACGTCGTTTTCGAATTGGAAAAGCTGCGATTTCTCACTTTCGACATACAAACAATAATACGCTCGAAGAACAAAGGGGGCGATATATACAAATTGGGCGATGGATCGGGAAAGGAACGATCAACACTGAGACCGCCCGCCGCAGTGGCCGCGCAAGGAGCTCCGAGCTACGGTAGTAGTCGCTCTCTAGTGCCGAGTGCAGGCCGAGCCCGTGAGAGCTAACGACCCTGCACGCGGCACCGTGCGGGTGAGCGGCGGCTACTGCGGCGGGGCGCGGTCGCGGGCGCGACTAGCGCGTGAGCGGGCGGTCGAGCGCGAGCGTGCAGCACGGCAGGAAGCGCGCGTGCGGGTGCGTGCACTGCGCCGCGCAGCGCAGCGCCGCGCTGTGCCGCCGCTTGCGGTCGCCGCGGCCCTCGTCCGGCACCTCGCCGCCCGCGTACTGCGCGTGCGCCGCGCTGATGTCCGACAGCAGCTCCTCCCACTCGCGCGACAGCTCGTCGGGCGGCGGCGCGGCGGCCGGCGGCGCGGGCGGCGCGGGCGCGCAGGCGCGGCACGCACGCTCGCTCCAGATGGAGCGCGCGGCGCTGGGGCGCATCTTCTTGGCGGCGCGGCCGCATTCCTCGCACGGCGCCCAGGCAGCTGCGGCGGCGGCGGCGGCGCTCTCGGGCTGCTCGTCGGTCTGCACGCCCGCGTCGCACTGGCGCAGCGGGAACCGCAGGCGCAGGCCCGGCTCTTCCATGTCCGGGCAGCGCTGCGCCGCAGTGAGGTTGAGGCGCCCGTAATCGATACTGCGCGTCGCGCGGTACTCGAGGTACCGCTCGGTGCCCGTGCCCAGATAGAGGCCTCCCGAGTCACTGCGACGGAACTCGACGATGTCGGGGTCGCCGCAGATGTCGAAAGTGTCGCCGTCGGCGTAACGCGGCGGTTCGCCGTCGGTCTCGCGGCGGATGGGGCGAAAATGCGTGCGTGCAGAGGTGAGCAGATCCTCACGCGGGCGGGTGGACGGCGGGCGAGCGGGCGGGTCGCGCGCGGGGGCGGGGCGGGCTGCGCGGTTGCGGCCGCGGCGCGGCGGCACCTCGGCGAAGCCGCTGCGGTCGCGGCTGTGGTTGATCGCCGTGAAGGAGCGCATCGTGTTAGCGACTGTGGTCAGAGCGTCGTAGATCTCGTCGCCTTCGTACAGTGCGAACGACTCGAGCTCGCGCGGCTCTGGCTCAACCACGTCGGCCAGGTTGAGCGGCCGGAAGCGGTCATGCAGAGCATCAGCAATGCGCGAAGGCGAGTCTCCGCGGTCGAGCGGAGGCGGGAAGTCTGCAGCTTCTGTGGACCATATGCTCTCAGTGAGAGATATAAGACTGCACTTCTCGGCGGACGGATCGGCGAACAGACGGTCGGATGGAGATGACAGTAGGTCTTGGAAGTCTATCGGAAGGTCCTGATACTCATCGTCGGGTGTGTTCTGGTCTTTAGACCACAGAGCTTCGATGCTACGATCAAACTTTGCTTCGAACTTAGCATACAGTTCCTCCTCCATGGGCGTGCGGACGCGCGGGTTGAGGTCCTCGGTGATAACCCACCCGCCGTCAAGGTCGAGGCTATCGTCCCAGTCAGGCACCATGTTTTCGTTCATTCCGGTTTTCCCTTCTGTGATTTCTTTGATCTCGTCTATGACGGTGTTCTCGCACGTGCCGTAACCCTCGTCTAACGCTATGGCTCTGATGAACTCCTTCACTGGGTCTTGTGTTTCTATATCCCAGACACCCTCGTGTGTTACCCACTCAGGCAGAATCTCTTTGCTGTCAAAGGACTTACTGTAGCTGTTGCAACGTTTCTTGTTGTTCTTCTTCTGACCGTGGTATGAATTACGTCGCTCTTTCCCTGAAGTTAGTTTCTTGTTTTTACAATTCCAATCTTTAGACACTGATAATTCACTTTGCATTTTGATCTTGGAATCTGGCGCTGATTTACGACACCACGCCGGCGGTGGGAGATAATACGGTAGAGGCGACTCTCGACCTTTTTTTAAAGCCGGAAACGCAGCGTAATATCGACGAACAGCCTCAGTTTCTTCAATGGAACACGTGGGCATGCCTACTTGTGACGCACCTTCTTGATCTTTGATGTCCTGGAGTCGTGTGCACAGCTGATCAACAATGTTGTCAAGATTAGGTTCCTGAAAAGAATCAATACAACATTGTCACAAAAGCATCCAGATATGTAATGTACTTTTCACTACTACCAAATAATGATGATGATTATAATAACATTATATAAATACAGTAGTAGAGTAGCTGCTTCACATGCGTTTTTACTGGTTAAGGTCTCTTTACTGGTGATCTACTAAGGTCTTCTGTCTATTGATCATAGAAATAGCTATAGATACAGTTCTTAACAAGAAAACAAATATGGTGTGGATAGCCATAATAACAGACATAATTTAATTTTCCTCATATTTCACATGGTTTATAATGTATCATTGTTTTAGAGGCTGTCATGAAACATTATTTCAATTCATGAATTTATGTATGCAAACAACTTTTGAAAACTACAGAATTAAAAGTAACACCGCTTTACTACAAAAAGATGAAATTAACTAATGGGAAAAAATTAGAATGAGAAATGAAAAAAAAACACAAACAATGTTTTTAGCATGATAAAATTGATAAAGAAAAACCCATTTAATGTTGTATGTCTTGCAGAAAGGCACTCTCAAAAAGTAGATGTCACAGAAAATAAAATATGTGCATACAATGATAATGCAAATAATTATTACAAGTAGCTTTTAACAATGGAACAAAGGAAGAATGCAGCAATGCTCCTAAACTAGAGTGCAAACCAAAAAGGACATCTAATACAGTGGTGCGGTGCTTCCATAGGCAACAATCATTAATGAGGAAACTTCCTGTAGGTTCAGGCAATGTGTAAATAACGAAAAATACAGTCTAATCACTCCCACAGGGAAAACCATAAAAAATACATTTGGGTTCCACAAATAACCAGACAAAAACATAAACAGTATCATGTTGCCTATAAAAATAACATATAACATTGGAATAGATGCAAAACCGACCTTTTTGTAAGGATTCTTATAATTGTTAATTGTCTTCATTTTTACATTCCCACTGTTATGGTCACTTTCCAGTGTTACTGAGCACTGCATTTCCTCTTGACAGTCGAAAAAACAATAATTAGTTCATACTGATTATTATTTGATCACTAGCAAGTTGGCAAATCACTGTTTCGTTGTTACTTCAAATATGTGCTTATAATGGTGTATAATAGCCTACTTATCACTTATTTACTGAACAGATCATGCCAAGATACTTAATGATGTTAGGCTAATTAATTAGAGTTCTTCTATTCATTTTTGTAGTTTATTTAATTGTTTGCGATAATCACGGAGAGTGATGTTTGCTGCCATAATCATATCTTGTCGAATCTAGTTGCCTTTGACTGAACAAAACATGATAGTGACATGTATTTACATAGAATTGCAATGATCTGAGGTAAGTAGAAACTAATGGAGTGACTTACCTGTACCAAGTGTGTGGGTATCAGATGATGGAGTGTAGAGTTTGATGAAGTTCTCTCGACGTGGCAGGCCAGCAGGCAAACGCCTGGCTCTCTCTCTTATGCTTACGCATGCTGTCCTTGATAGTGTCTGCCGTTATCAAACACCATCATCTTGTATAATAATCGTGAGTCCATTTTACAATCGCCGTGGGCCGTGTGATTTATATCGATCCTTTAATTCCTCCGTTACTAATACATCCTTAATTTCTTTGGCCTATTCTTTGCTAGTGGGTCAGTTTTTTCGTAGTGCAGTGCTTTGCTTTAATTTTTTTGCAATCGCATTGTCACTAGCTAGTAACAAATGACGCACTATGTGCACCCCTTATTTCTGCAAAATAAAACGGTATATTATACTATCATTCAATGTTTTCATACTAAGGCCATTGAGATTTAGCAAGCACAAAGAATTTAGTGTGCCGTGAGTACCATGCCCGCCCCGCCGCCGTGCTAAATGGGTCGATGGCGCCAAAACGTCAACCGAGCGAGGGTGAGCGCGGACGAAGCCTTCTCACATTCGCAACGTCACCCGTACAATACTTTTTGCTACACATCAACAAAGAGTAGTATCACCCGCGGAACGGCAATCTTTTATCGCCGTTTAGCACTGAGTCATAGGTACTCATTCCACTTAATTCTTCTACGATACGATGCAATTTCACAAGAAGGCGACAGTGTTACATGATGCACTTTCACTGAGGACGCGCCATGAACCTACTTCCGCATTGACACATGAAAACAATATTAGAATTAGCAGAAATTACTCACCTGTAACAGTTTATACGGGGTTAAACTATCATGTTATATCAATACACACACACCCCACATGAAAAAAAACATGGCAGCCGCAATGAGTGAGTGAGAGTCACACAAAATTATTTTATTTTGCGCAACTCCGTCAAAAGATTGGAATGACGTCTTGTTATTGACCAATCAGATGGCTTCGCTTTTCAAAATCATTAAAGATGGCGGCCTGGCAGTCCGTGAGTACACTTCATACACCTTGTGATTCGTCGAAATATGACTATTGGCTAATCTTGTACGTGGATTTCAAATTCCATCCAATGAGCATCCAGTGTTCAAAACCGGATATTCGACTTTCACGCCACCTAGAGGCGGCAAATTGAAAAATGGTTATAAATACTTTTCGTTCGAAGTCGTTTGTATTGTTTCACTTCAGGGTCAGAGTCCAAAGATTAATTTGTTTGTTTACGCCTGATTTATTAACTTTCTTTCCTTTCTTCTCTTTATTGTAACGACTCGCATCATGATCGCTAAGACGAATTCCACCAACGAGCAAGCAATGTTAATAGCTTATATTTCACAAGGTCGCGCGAAGGCAACATTGCAGAAAATAAAACAATATCATTATTATCGATCTCTTTATTCTCTTACACTTTAAAACTTTATTTTTCAGTACATCAAATAACAGTAACTGACTTGTTGGAAAAAAAACATTACCAATACTGTTGGTAAAGCACATAAAAAGGCTATACACAATGCCTAGAGAAAGATTATCTTAGGAAGGAATAGGTATTTAAACTGGTGCTACAACATCTGCTATATGCAGTTGGAAATTGATTTTATACAAAACAGTTGATACTCATTTACTTATTATGTGCCTCCATTGTCCTGAACGTTTATTATTCATTAGATTCAACACTTGTAAACAAAAATAAACGAACATAAAATTTATTTACTTAATTCTTTACTCGCACTAATGGCATAGGTATTTTCTACCACCATATTGCTATAACAAAGTAAATCATACATACTTCTGAATATCAACTTGTTGTAAACAGTACTCCCCATTAACAATAAATATACATAATATACACATTCAATTTTATAGTAATCAGGTATCTAGGAAAATATTTAGCAGTATTAGTAATAATCATAATATCCAATTCACAATTGAACAGAAGTAAAAGTGTATAGCCACACAATTTGTGCGCAACATATTTTTGATATAATAAACTAAAATAAAACTTAAACTGATTAGTGATCACAGAAATGCATCAACGTAATACATAATATGTAACAAAAAGAACCAGGAATAAATAAAAACATGAAAACCAACTAACAACTTTGTACGGCATGGAAAGTTTAAGTTATATGCATTAATAAACGTTATTTACATATTCATGTGTGATTAATTAGGTACATGTTACAAAATGCTTATTGTCATTAGGGTAACACATTAATTTTATCATTACATAAATAAAATTTAATTCTTCTACATCTATATGTTATGTCGTTACTCTAGTACAACAGCTATGCTAATGTATATAAGACGCACTCACATGATGCAACTCTATTTTTTTGTTACCAAAACGTGACTGTGAACCACGTTTTTCGTATCGACGAATTAATTATGTATAATGTCAATAGACTCATGCGCGATAACATGGGACTTAAACATAACTGGCGAAATGTGGGTGTACTATGAGGTCTCCTCTGTCTAACCCTTTGGGATTACAGGTGTAATGTTATATTATGTTCTCAATCATCTAAAAATTGTGTGTTTGCACGTATCCGAACGCTTCTTATTTAAATACAAACGCCGAGCGCCATCTTTGCTAATTTATCGTCACCTAAACCAGCATGAAGGCGTAAACAGGAGTAAGAACAGTCCACTAGTATATTTATTTACACCTTGACTGAGTACAGCTATATAACTCAGTGGCTTTGGGGCCGTTTATTAGCTTCCTCGGTTTTGGTGACGATACCTTCGCTCTTGGCGATCGCTGCTTGTTCGGCGGCTCTCTTAATTTCCCGCCTTTTCTGGGCTTCTCGTATTATGTCGAATAAACTCTGTAACAAGACAAAAGAAGTTAAAGGTTAAGTTCATATAAACATGAACTCATGCTTCTTTCACATAATATGGTCTTGACGCACGGCCGATTAAGAGTATGAAGTTAAAGTTATGTGTATAAAAGATATTTACGTATTTTTTTTTAATTTCTCATGACCTTGTGTGACACAAAACAAAACATTTTTATCGCACAAGTGGCGTTTCCTTATTATTATACATATTCGGAACAGCTGACCGAGATAAAGTTTGATGACATCCGAACTGCACGTCGGCTTGCAAGTACAGGATGTGAATATCGAGAGAGAAACACTAAACTTTGAGATTGGCCATTTTTTATTTCATAGTAAATAGTACTCCCAGCCGAATCGCAGCCATGGCGGAAAACCTCAGCGGATATTACATGACATAAATATATATGTCAGAAACATTGTACTGCTCAAGTTTGTGCTCAAAAACAAGTGCAACCTCTTTACCCTTACATTGTCCATTGAATTCGACATGACCAGAAAGAGACCGATAGCCGACTCATATTATAGGAATAGTTCGAAATCGCACCTCAATTTCCTAGCAGTAAGGGCGCTTTTCGTTATTAGTGTTACTAAATATAACTTCAAGACGTTACCTTGCCCTTCCCCTCAGAGTCGCTGGGTTTGTCCGTCTCCCTAGCAGCCACGGCTGCTTTATCAAGCGCCTTCTGAATCTTGCTCTCCACCTCGAGGATCTCTTCCTTATCCAGTAACTCGATCAGTTCGGCCATCTGCTTCTCTGACAGATTCACGTTTTCGTTGCCTATTATTTCGAGCATCTGAAATTTGGGATAGTGGGGGTTATTTTAGAGTGTGTTTCGATACAAGTAGAGGAATTGGTATTCCATTTGACTTTTGCATATTAGTTTTTAGTATAGGTATGCATATGTCATAGAACCAACTGTCGTTGAGAGAACATGGAACATTCACCAACCAGGCCCTCTCGTACATTATACAATCATATGTTTATACTGAACTAGCACTTCGCCCGCGACTTCGTCCGCAAAAATTGTGATAGCTCGGCTAATAACCATGATATAAATATAATTTAAAGCCTATAGCACCCACGAATAATGTAGCTTTCTACCAGTAGTTTCCAAGGTTACCCCCTACATACAAACTTACAAACAAATTTTACCTCTTTATAATATTAGTATAGATAACATCTCAGAATTCATAAGCTACAGTAATAATATTTATGAATTCTACAAATATAAAAATGCATTTCATAACTTTACACTTTTATTTATTAGCCACTTCAAGGACGTAAGATTGCCTTTTGAAATTGCTGCAACTGGCAATAAAAGATAAACAGGTGATAAGCGTTTCTATTATTCTCTCTCATTAACATAAATACACATATTATTATAAACGCTATTATTGCAACAGACATCGAGTAAGAAAATATTGAACTAAAAATATTAGCTGCTAATGTCACGAGGTCAATGACCGATGCAGACGTTCTGACATTACCACGTTTTCTAAAAGTCAATAACATTGCTTGTTTACACATACGTACGTATATTTGCTTTGTATTATCCACCCTAATCTTAGAAATAGAGATAAAAGTTTTTATCCCTTTTGATGGTATATTTTCAAAACAAAACAACACATTCTTATTTTGAGATACTGAGGAAGTTTCGAGAACCTCTTATAGTATAAACATACATAAATAATCAACATCAATATTCTATCTTGTTGGTTTCGTAACTAAAACATTACATAACTACAAAACCGTTCGTTTTTTATAGACAAAGGTAAGAACCACATAAAGCCTTAAATGTCAAGTTTTTATCAAGAAGGAGCTAATGTAATGTATATTTTTTTACGTTGACCGTGAAGGTTATTATTAAGTAGCGATAACACGGAAGTTTAGTGTTCAGTTGTGAACAGAAAGAGGTCATAGACTATGTTATCGCGTTATAATCATTGGTGGGGTATTTGATACGGTCTACATATCACGTGTTTCACATCGTGGTGAAAAGTTGACATTGACCTTGAGATGTTAACTACACGAGTGTAACAGATGTCGTTTTTACACCATGGTGATTGATAATGATTGTATTTGATTAGGCATGAATTTTTCCATAAGGAATTTCTCAGTCAGCCTCGGAGTCTGGATTTGTGCCCGGTTGATGGCAATAGGCTCGCCCCCTATTACATGGGACTTGAAAAAAATAACTAGCGAAATGTGGGTGTACTATTCGGTACACTATAAGGTCTCCTCTGCCTAACCCTTGTGATTACAGGCGTGATGTTATGTCACGTTGATAGGTACTTACTAGCTTTTGCCCGCGGCTTTGGAGGTCGGAAAATAACCCACGGGAACCATACTACCAAGATAAAAAGCATCCTATGGCCTATCAGGCCCCAAAATAACTATGGATAGATGTTTCCAGAAACGATAATAACCAATCTAAACAGCTAGTTTAGATTAATGTTGCTATGTGTTTTCTTGTATGGAGATATGAACACATGTTGTGTTTGATCCCGGTCAAAGTCTCAACTCATATTTTTAATGGAACTCATTTCATATACTTACTGAATAATTCTTTTTAATATGCCAGTACTCAAATTGTTTTGCTGCTAGTAAAATGTTCTTTTTTCAATTATGTCATTAGCACAATGAAGTACTAAACTATAGACATCATTGTTCCATTGCGGAAACAGTCCCTACTTTTACTAAACGCATTCTACCAAAAGTTTCAACATAACAACTATGGTACTGACCTTCAAAACATCATCAATCTTTAACTGCCCATCGAAGTCATCATCTAGCCTACCAAGGACATCCTGAATAAGCTTCAGTTTGGCCTCGTCTGGCACCTTCTGTAGACTCTTAATGGAATGCATGAGTTCATCAATCTGGATGAGTTGTTCCTTCGCTTTTCCAGGTTCAGACTTGGTCTGCTCCAGTGTAGTCTTCAGGGCTTTTTCCTTGGAATCCAGCATGTCTAGTGCGGCATCCAGTTTGCCTATCATGTTGTTGACGGCCTTGTACAATCTGTAAAGCGTGCATGCGTGAATAATGTTAGCGGTTTTCTGACAGGATTAGTCAAGGTTAACTATGGGTAATACCCAAACAAAGATGGCGTTATTTTAAATTCTGTTGCGCACTAACAAGTCGTTTTCACTTAGTTATGGTTTAGAGCTGAGGTAGTTTGGATTGGAAGTCCTCTACCGAAATGTACGGCTATAATAAGTACTCATTGAAAGTGACAACAAAGCCAATGCCCGCCAATTAAATATTGCATCATCTCCTTTTTTCTAATATCAGAAATGCCGTTGAAAAATTGATTAGTTTTTAGTATAGTGGCCTACTAAACTTGGTAACTAAGTCTATTTTTAGAAAAATAGCTAATCAATCAACCAAACAATGTTGCAACGGATTATAAATATGATAACAATCTCGATTATAGCATGTAATACTGACTGTCCAAATTGTTGTTATCTTATTAGGCATGCATTGTTTGAATGTTATCAGAAATTCCCGATGGAAAACTCCAAAAAACAATTTTCCCGACCTGGGAATTGAAGCCAGGATCTCATACTCAGTAGACGCGTTTTGCGAGACCAACGAGGCAGTCCAACAGTGTACTATTATTTAGGGATTAATTTAGATGTCTCCTAATGTTATGATTCTCTTTCCATCTTCTATTATAAAGAAGTTACACAAACCTGCGAGCACCCTTCGACAGTTTGAGGTCAGCCTGTTTGTTCTTAACGATCTCGTCCATCTCTTTGACATCCTCATTGTAGTCAAGAAGTTCTCCCTTCAATTCTTGGATGCTCTCCTTCTCAAGAAGTAAGGACTTCTTTTGTTCAGCTGTGAATCATATGGAATTAAATAAGTTCATGGGAACAACATCAAAATGAAAAGTAATGTATTCAAATTGTTTATAGATACGGGTGTTACACTTAGGCTAGGTAAAGCGATGGTCTGCTGGGGTGATTGTGGAGAATGCAGTTGTATACCCGCATCCCAGCCAGAAGTGACGAGGGAGAACACCGTGTGGTTTTAGTCAGTAGGAGTCTGACAGACCCCTGCAGAAGACATCCATTGAGGATTTCCACACGTAAAAAAAAAGTTAAAGTATTCGCAGGGTAGCTGGCAGCGGCTGGACGAGAATTGAGAGGATCGAGTTGAATGACTTGAGTTGGGAAAGACCTATGTCAAGCAGTGGACTGATATAGGCTGGTGCTAGCCAATTTACCGAAAATTTTAGAATGGTGTACGCGATACATTCGCGTACACCATTCTCGCGATGATATTTCATCATGAATGTACTTAATGAAATATCTACCTAACTATATGTATTAGTGACGAAATATAGCCAGTTACTGACTTATTAGTAGGGCATGCGTATCCCGGTTTCGGTTCCATAGTTAACCCGGAAAACCGGTTTTACTAGGGGACCAAAACCCGGTTCCGCATGTCCTACTTATTACTTATGAGAATTTTATTGAAGTCGCTGTCGTATTTTACTAGTATGCATCAGTTGTCATACTGTATAAAGCTGGCACAGAAAATAGAATTTCTCAGTAATACTGAGATCGTACGATAGTAACTTTGTAAGGCCAAAATCTCCGCCAAATCAAAGGTGAATGGACGCTCCTAACGGCAAAACGGACCTTGGCATGACTCCAAGACAATAATTAATACAATAATACTTTATAGAGAAAACGCTCGATGGCAGACGAAAATTAGCGCTCTTTCTAATATTAGTTTTACGTCATCAACTTTGAAATCTGTGCTGCATAAATTTAGTGAATGATATCTGCTATTTATTTTTATTCTAGATTTCCTATATTTCTATTGGCATCTACGAAGAACTTGCGGATAGATGCCATTGGCATAAGCCGGTCACAAATACAGACTTCGAACTTCTACTGAAAAAAATCCTGATGCATAAACCAGATAAAACTTAACTGGAACTAGGAATTGAAGCCAAAACCACTTACTCGACAGTTGCGGTTGCGATCACTAAAGGAATACTATTCCCAGATGAGTCGACAGATACCTACATTGAATTACAATGTCTTCATTCGTAACAAAAATCAATCTGTCTATTATTGTCATAGATATAAGATCTGACATAATTACGCTATAAAACTGATCATGTACCTACGCACTGGTATAATAATAGCTAGGTATAGCCAACGATAACATTCTAGAACTCTTTATTTACAAACAGTATGACTCATTGGTTGGTTTACAGTGGAGTTTTCCTATGTACTGAAATATCTGACTTATTCCCCGAAAGAATGTTGCATGTTGTTGCCAAACTAATATTGCCTGTTAGCAAAAGACGTTATCCATACTAACATTAATCCATACTAATATTATACCTAGGCTTCTTAACAATTGCGATGAATCAATAGATATTTTTTCCACAACACTCCAAAAATTCAAGCGCCAAGTCCATCAAAGCTAACCACCACACCGACTTTTTTCTTTTTTCTCTTGTCATCTTTGTATTTACTGTGTTTCTAAAACTACCCACTGTTGTTAAAAGTGTTATTTCTGCACTATTATTATAATTTTATTGTTGTTATAATTTAGTTTTTTGCATGCTGTGTCTATCGCATCATATTGTACACTATGCTTGTATCATATTGCTTGTATTATTAGGATAAACAGTGTAACAATTGTAGATAGGCCAATAAATAAATAAATAAATACCTAGGTTAGTTCTATAATATTGATAGTAACTCTGTTTGTTTGTTACCTTTTCACGACTAAACGGCTGATCGGATCGTAATGAAATTTGGCAGGGAGATAGATTATATCCTGGGAAGGACATAGGCTATCTTTTGTTTATTCTCACACATACACGTCAACATTTCCACGCGAACGAAGTCGCGGGCAACAGCTAGTTAGTTACCTATAAGAAACGCAAGTTCTAATGCTGCTTAAACAGAGCGTTGGTCATTTAACTCGGTTAGTCTCGCCGATGCTGGGTGGATAGTCCTGTAACCACTGTTTTGATCTAGTTTAAGGACCGCTTTGGCCACAAATTACTACTGCAATTAGCGCTAAATGATTTAAAAACGTCGTTCTGTTTCTTTCGGTCGTTTGTGAATGACAGAGAATGAATGATGATTTAAATAACATCAGCGTAAGTATTTAGTTATTGGTGGTGCAAGCGGACGTAAACGTTTGAACTTGGCTTATGGAAAGATTCCAAGACGCAATCTGCCGTGAGAAATAAATATCATATTATGATAATAAATAATCGAATGATGACACGAGACTACGGCAGGCTAAGTATATCTTTATTATAGACAATCATCGCACTTTTCTAAGAAAGTTTGAATAGAAATTAAATACACAAAAGCAGATGAGATGTTTTGTAACATAGTGGGATGCCAAGCATCGGTGCAGCATGTTTTCTTCTTCTATACTTCTTTATTACTCGATCTCAGCAGTTACCTTCTTTCTAGCCATAATATCATCTTTCACACGGTCAGTCCATCCATCGTTTCTTTGGTCTTCCTCTACTTTTATACCCATCCACATTGATACTTACTCAAAAGTCAAAACTTTCCTCACAACAGAGTACTATCAATAAGAAGATATTTGGACCAATACCGTATCTAGTTATTTACCTTCGAAATGTAAGACACGCGATCTTTATCAGCTAAAATCTACTTATCTTCACAAAATTATTTTAAGATAACAAAACAGTTTTAAAATTAGCTCCCTATCATGTAGTTTCATGTTAAAATATGGACGAGGTAGTGCAATGTATATGATAATTGATATAATCTATGCAGCTAACTAGTTAAAACCGGAAACGTGTTGCTGCCTAACAAACGCGGGATCACTGATAAGGAAAATGCAGTGAAAGATAGTAGATCAACATCATCAATAAGACTTCCATAGGTACATTACCTATGACGTTCAGAGTTCAAACACGTTTTGAGCACATGTCACACATAATCTATTTATATGAATGACAAAATGTGAAGAATACGTAATAATGAAGGCAACAACACAAACTTGAACTTCCGTACAAATGGAAAATTGCCAAAGTGGACTTACCTAATTTCTCTAAAGCATCCTCAATAACTTCAATGTCTTTGGCAGAGATACCTTCTTCAGATTTCACTTTAATTGTATCAACAGCAATGACAGGAGCTGGGTCCATCATAGGGATAGCACCCTCAATTTCGATAACTGGTGCTTTGTCTTTGAGTTCTTCCTTCTCTCTCTTCTTTGCTTCAAGGATCTGTTTCTCTTTCTCCGCCTCTAGGTTCTCTTTCTGTTCTTCTTTGATCTTCAGGACTTCTAATTTGATAGCATCAGCTTTAGCCTGGAATTATAATAGTCAATAATATAATTATCATCATCATATTGTTCCCTGCTAGACATAGAGCTCTCCCAAGTGTAACCACATAATTCTAATTTATTTTAGCAGTTCGTATAATCATTAAATAAGTTTTGTCATAAAAGAATGACATTAATCAAATGACATTAAATGTCTGTTTACAGTTACTAAGGAAGAATGCACAAGAATAATGTTTTCCACTAATTGGAAGTCACAACAAATGATATTAAAAGACAGTACTTCCAATACAGATCTCACGGATAACCCTCAAGTTAAAGGGGAAAATATAAAAGACTGTGATTAGACCTGTCGTACTGTATGGATCGAAATGCTAGGCTGTGAAGAAGATGGATGAAAAAAGTAACACAGAATAAGGGCAGAAAGATGACGACTTCCAAGAGATATTGAAACTATCTTTGTAACAAAAAAATAAGTAGTGTTGTTGTTACCTTGAAGTCCAGTTTGCCTTCCTTCTCTCCAATAGCAGCCTTTGTCTGAGTAGCAACTTGTTCCGGCAAAGCAGATATGGTCGCCTTCAGTTTGTACGTGGTAGGGACGTGTTCAGGCACCATCAGAGCTCTTGACAACAGAAGCAATGATGGTGGCACCTTCTCGTTCAAAGACAAATCAAGCCAATTCCTCAATTCCTTTTTTAAACGCTCTTCTGACACACCATAAGCCCTCATGCCTCTTGCTCTACAAGCCTGTTGTAACTCACTAAAGTTTAAACTGTCCACACCCTCTTTAGCAATGACCTTATCATCAGCTGCCAATGACCTGAGCTTCATCTTAAGATTAAACCGTAACATGGCACTGGTACCAATAGAAGTCGCATTCACCACTTTACACAAAGCAACTAAATGCGGTCTCTGTAATGAATCTAATGTGATCTCATCTTCAAATAACTTGGAATACTTCATTATCTCCTCGCTGGTTGCAATATCTCCTGATGTTCTTATCCTACTGAAGAAATTGGAGAAGTCTCTGGCTAGCTCCGAATGCCTATTACTGGCCTGCGGAGCCATCTGATCTAAAGTCTCTTGGAAGAATTTTGCCATTTCCAACTTAACTTTCAAATGTTTCTTTAATTTAGCTTCTTTCTGACTGCTACTCTCAAATGTGGATGGCAAAGCATTTGGAAACAGTTTAATATAAAAAGGCAGGAAAAATTCCAAAAATGGAACAATTATAAATACAATAAACGGAACCATTCTGAAAAGATCACCTATTGTTGTGACCAGCAGCCTATGTTCCCTTCGTGACAATGAGTGACCTCTTAAAATTTTAAAGAATAAGAATAGTGAGATCTTTATTTCAATGAAAAGTAATCTGAAACCATGATAGTAATGTTTGAGCTCATTCATAAAGCGTTCTTTGAAAGGCTTTTTTGGAGGTGCGTCTATTGGTGGGCCGTTTATTGTTTGTTCAATTTTTCTCTTTATGGTTTCAACAGCAGCTTCCACTTTCGAGGAAGGTTTTAAAGGTTCTTTGTCAAAGTAATATCTGCTAGTTGAGAAAGTCCTGATGGACTGTGGGTGGTAGTAAAGCTTTCGATTGAAAGGTTTTTGTGAAACATCATGCAGTCCGATAGGCTGGATTGAATAATATGACAACGACCTTGATAATGTTATGTAGGAAAGGTTTTGATACTGTCTGTTTTCCCATGGTATTGCTAGAAAAATAATACAAACAATTCAAATATACAACTAAATAGTATATATGGCATTAACAGGCAAGATATTTTGTATGATTAGTCAATGATAAAATCAAGTTGGCCCAGGTTATCAAAATAAAGTAAACAATTGATTTCTTTGGGTCAATTTCCTTTGATTTATTTTGTTTCAATTAATAAATAGAACTGCTCCAGCCATGTGATGGTCATGATGAAACAAAAAATAATAATTAGATAACATTGGCAGATGCTGTGAATTAGTTATTCTCAGTCGTCACTTACATGTCATGTTTATATTAATTATAAAACACGCTACTTTTACGTAAAAATAACATTTTCAACGATGAAGTCATACAAAAGGTGCACATATTCAATCGAATTCCGCTTTAGGTTATGGTTTAGTAATTACTTTTGCGGCAAAATATTATTTACTTACTCGATTTCTTGATGCAACGACATTGGTTAATAATTAGCCTGATCATATTGGTCTCTATTAGCAGGGCTCATCTACAGGAAAAATTGAAAATTTAACAAAAACAAAATCAACCTTTAGTACACCATGACAATCGTAAAGAATCACAGTCCACAAAACACAGATAAAAAATATAGACTAGTTTTCTTATTGTTTATGGTATATCAAGATTATAATAGTCTGATTATTTCCGGATCTTGATTTTTTTTCAAGGCAAAAGCTGAAAAATGCCGTGAAGATAAATTTGTTTTAAAGAGTATGTTACTGAAAAACAAAATTACTGCTGCAGTTTGACGAAAAAGTCCCATAACTCAAAAACTAAATAAGATAATCTTATTCAGAACTATTTTCGTTGAAAGGTTTTTTTTTTACTTTCTACAAATCTAATTTTTATTCAAAATTCTTGGGGCACTAGTTTTACAGATTTAAAAGCAAATATCTCAACAACCATTGACTTAAGAAAAAAAAAATTTCGCGGGCTACCCTGGCGCTTTCACATTACCATAATTATATTATTTACACAATTTTAAGAAGATCTGAGGAAAAAATATTAAGCCAACAAAACGCCTGTATATCAATTATTTACGTCTGTTCTTCTCAGAATAATTGCTAACAATGTTTCTACAGGCGCTTAGTGGCTTATGAACATTATTATTAACAGTACCTATCGCATTCATTCTTAGGAATTTTAAGTATGTACATATGTACTTAGGGATTTATTAAATTGAACTTGATCAAATTATGATACAATATTTTAAAATCATTCATTGATATCATAGATTACTTTGACGACCCGAATGGCGCAGCGGTAGTGAGGCTGCCTTACGTTCATAGGGTTCCGGGTTCGAATCCCGGTAGGAGCAAGTGTTTGTGTGATTAAGCATGGACATTTGTTACCGAGTCATGGATGTTTATATGTATAATAAGTATGTATTTACAAACAAAAAGTATCTATGTAGTATTTCAACTATCTAGTGTCCACGACACAAGCCTCGTTGCTTAGTGTGGCACTAGATGGCGCTGTGTGTAATGTCTAGCGATATTTATTATTTATTTATTATTATTACTTTATTTATAACTACCCACAATATTCACAACAGTGGTGATAAAATTATTGTGTTCAACCTTCGACCTCATTTCATCGTGAAAACAAACTCTTTTCTATAATAAGATTTTTAGTAAATTATTTTTATCATGTGTAAGTCAGAAACAACAAAAGTAAAGTTATGTACATACATTCATTGTACATCTCTTATGGTGGATCCACACAGATCTGGCGGTGGTGGCTTGACCACAAGCAAAGTCGCCAAAAAGCCGAAGGTAAGTGCTGCCTGAATTGTACAAGTCATGTTTCAGCAAAGACATTCAAATATTTACTAGCGATAGACGGGACAAGACGAAGAAAATCGTAACCCAAAACTTTTTACCACTTAGTAACAAATCGTTCTGTCTAGTGTCATACGCCCGCTTGTTAGGTATAGCATTCGTGTGTCAAAATCGAAAATGTTTGGGATCAAAATTTTTGTATGAAAAAATTGCCAATGTCCGCTCTATTAGTTTTTTAAATCTCTTTGTGTTTCAGTATTGTTTTGCTTGCCGTGGTTGATGCGAATTGTAATTTTTATACGTAGATATCGGTTGCCAAGGGCGCATTTCTGATGGTGGAGTTCTAAGTAACACTAGTTTGTTTCAAATGATTCAAGATGAATCTGCACACCTACCACAACTAAAAACATTAGAAGGAAGAAATAAGCCAGAGCCTTTTTATTTCTTCGGTGATGACCACGAGGTAATGACGCATTCCCCATCAAAGAAAACGAAACGACACCACTCTAATCGAAAGAAAGCCGTGATCGAACTGTTCTCCCGCTGCCGGCGGCGACGCGCGACGGCGGCGTGGCGCGGCGGCCTCTCCGGCAAAATGCCGCTGGCTTTTTTGCGAATGCCGTATATAAAGCCGGCGGATAGGCCGGCAGCACGGCCGCCGGCGCTTGGCGCCGTGCTGTGTGGACCCACCATTACATAAAATGCTTAGCGCACAGACGTATAAAGAGTAGTATACGCCTGTGTGTGGACCCTTCATTTTTGCATTTGCGGACATGCGGTGTCACTTTGTCAGTCTTAGTAACTTCGTGCAGAGCCAACCATAGACCTAATGGTTCTATGGTCGTGCTGTAGTTTATTGATTGTCAAATGTCAATTTGTTATTCGGGAGCATAACCTATCTATTGTAATCCATTGAGAAAATATTGTAGTTTCTATAAAAATACACCAAATCACAGCAAGAATAAATGAATATTGTACGCTGCTACTTAAAATCTAGTTTTGTTAATTTAACAAAACCTTCTATTAGGCTTCTTTCTACCAGTAAGTCTGTTTAATGTTGGGATCATAATTTCTTACCATGGCATGCACTTTAACGATTGATAATTGACCCATGATCGCGAAAATTTTACAGAAACCCAATTCTCCAGCGCTATGGCTTTATCTGCAGTCAAGAATGCGGCAAAAAGAATAGTTTGGTTGGACCTTGAGATGACTGGATTGGATATTGAAAAGGACCATATCTTGGAAATAGCATGTGTGGTGACTGATGCGGACTTGAATGTGGTTGCTAAAGGTCCTAACATAGTGATCAATCAGCCGGACAGTGTCTTGAACGAAATGAATGACTGGTGTGTTGCCCAGCATGGTGAGGTATTGATTTCTTCAACTTGATATTAATTATAAACTTAATTTTCATTTTTTACACTTCTTTGTGTATCACAATTTACTGTATACGCTGGAGTCATTACAGGTATGTTGAATCATCTCGGCCCTATCTCCAATATAACCAAAATATTTTAACAATTCTCATTTACAATACTATAATTGGACGGACTGGCTTCTGGATAAACTGACTCCAAACCCGGCGAGCTATTGTAACCTGGATCTATGCTTGTTTGCAGATTGCCACCCAATATCTTAAAAAAATGGCATTTTCCAAGTTGGATTGGCCTCTTGCAAATTATATAAAGAAATACAATCTATGAATTCTTCTTTTGATTTATAGAATTTTCTTGAAGTCATTGGAGTTTTAATGGAACCAAGAATAACTGTAGAAAGATTTGGATATGATAATCTTCCTGCCCTTGTCCCATGTTACTTTGGATTGAACCAACCATCCTCCATTAACATGGAGTTAAAAGGGAAAGTCAGAAACTCCCAATCCTCTTAGGATATTCTGACTTAGGCGTCGGCCTAATTGACTTCGATCGTACGTGCAAACAATGCGATTTCGTCACACGACGAGATTAAATACACATTTCTTTAGACTGTCCTAATTGAAGCTTGCAAATCAACGCGCGAGCACTGAAAATTCTTAATAACGATCGTACGATGTGTTTGATCGTGCAATCAAAGCTGTAAATCTCTTTTGAGTGTCCTATTTGATCATGCGACAGCGCGCGAGCACAGGAACGAGAGGGTCGAGGGGCAGCACCGGTGGCTTATCTCTGAAACGGCTGGACGGATTTTGACGGGACTTCAGTGGCAGATAGTTCATGTTATAAGGAATAACTTAGGCTACTTTTATTTTTGAAAAAAGACAAGGGTGAAAAGACAACTATGCAAAAAGAAACCCTTGAAATTGTTAACAAAATCCTATTCAAATAGGGTTTTTTTAAAATAATTAGTTTGTTACCTTTTCACAATTGAGTGGCTGATTGGATTGTAATGCAATTTGGCAAGAAGATCGTTTTTTCTCAAACATACACATAAAAATTATCACGCAAACGAAGTTGTGTGCAATAAATAAATAAATAATAAATTGTTTTATTTGGGATAACATAGGAACCATTTTTATAAATTTATCAATAGCTAGTTCTATATAATTATGCTTCTAAACCCATGAACAAAACAAAATTGTATCAACAATTTTATTTTTAAAGATCCGGCATTTAATCTTATTTTATGACTGTTCAGAGATACAACATTGTGTGATTTACAATGTTTACAGAGCGTTTATTTTTTTGTTACAGAGCGGACTGACGGAGGCTAGTCGCAAATCAAATGTTTCCCTGAAAGATGCAGAGAAACAAGTTCTGGACTTTGTCAAATCCCACGCACCCGAGAAGAAATGTCCATTGGGTGGCAACAGTGTATACATGGACCGTTTATTTATTAGAAAATATATGCCAATACTAGACAATTATTTACACTATAGAGTAGTAGATGTCAGTACAATAAAGGAGTTGGCAAAGCGATGGTATCAAAAAGAGTTCTCAAACATGCCGCAGAAGAAGTTTAGACACCGATCTGTGGATGATATTCTTGAAAGTATAGAGGAATTGAAGTACTTCAAACAGAATATATTTAAGTCCACAATGAAACTGCAAACTGAAGTTTGAAGCATTGAACAACTAAATATTTTACGGGTATTTTTATTAAAACAATTATTTAAATCATGTCATGCATGTTTATGTTATATTGACACTCCAAACTGATGACTGTATAGTGCAGACGTCCACAATCCATTAAGTACAATGTAGGTAATAATGAGTACCTAGCTGAAAATAAAACGTAAAGTAAAAATGGGCTTTATTTACCTTGCACACATCACAA
This sequence comes from Standfussiana lucernea, assembly GCA_964057025.1. Taxonomy (NCBI): domain Eukaryota; kingdom Metazoa; phylum Arthropoda; class Insecta; order Lepidoptera; family Noctuidae; genus Standfussiana; species Standfussiana lucernea. The sequence goes on from OZ059796.1 coordinate 13,336,460, forward strand.
TACAACGGGACCGTTAACAAGGTAATTGTAGATGGCGCGACTATAGCTACGTCTCAATCTGACCAATGAACTCAAGCTATTTTGAAATATAAATGACATTACCTGATTTTCAACCCAATGACGATACTAGGAACCAGCTATTTATTATATTACTAGCGACTCGCCCCGGCTTCGCACGGGTGCAATATAGATACTAATATTATATCTACTATAATATAATATATGCATCCATCTATTAAAAAAAACGCATCAAAATCCGTTTCGTAGTTTTAAAGATCTAAGCATACATAGGGACAGACAGACAGCGGAAAGCGACTTTGTTTTATTCTATGGAGTGATTTTTATGGCATTCTTTGTGCGAGTCTTAATTCAACCAGGTCTACAATAATTTTGCACATTAATTTTTGGCACACGGAATCAACCACCACGGAGTCAACAGATTGACTGGTAGAGAATGCCTTGTGGCATTAAGTCAGCCTATGTACCACTATTGTACATGAAGTTTAAATAAATAATCAACGGCGGTATTTTGCCCATTTGTTTGTACTAAGCAGGTGAATTTTTCAAGTGTGCGAATTTAAAACTAAGGGATAGCAGAAACTGCTCATCATCGGTTTCTTCTAGGCAAGCGTGCTCCACCCTAGGCCGCATCATCGCTTCACATTAAGCAAGTTGCGGCCAAACCAAAGCCGGTTATGTAAAAAAACAAACAGGGGTGAGGTGCCTCATCGTCTGTTGAGAAGGGAGGAACATCCAATCTAACGGTTGTAGTGTCTAGTGGGCTGTTGCCCGACGGGTGTTGTCGAGTTTCTGTATGATAAGCTCGCGGTGATTTGGGATTTTGCATAACTTCAGTGAGGTCAGGCATGAAGCGTAGTTCGCATGTGGCGGTGTAGATGCCGCCACTAGTCGATTTTCCTTGTCAGGAATCCAACCTGTTGATTTTGGAAATAAATACACACTGTATTATTTTCTTTCGATGATATGGATCAATTTCTGAGAAGCTATGACATGGTATAAGAGAGGTGTTTAAAAAAACTGGATGGGTTTTTTTTCTTGCATTGTTCACTTAGTTCCCATTTGAACCCGAACGTGTGGTCGTACAGATAGATGGCGCCCTCCCATTTTCCGAACAAATATTCTTTGGTTAAGAGTTTAAGACTCGTGGTAAGGCTCGGGTGAGGTACCTTTTTATTTGGACTTAAAACCAAATGCAACTTCCCGAAACCATTCAGATTCGAAAATATAAAAAAAAACCTATTCGCGCTGGACGCTCCTCCCTAACGTGGGTGTACTATTAGGTACCTACACTTCTGCCTCGCTCTTCGGAGATACAGGCGTGATGTTATGATATTCTTTGATTATGACTCGGGGTAAGACTAATATCTACGAGAATAACATCTTTTATTCGCGTATCAACCTTAAACTTATTATATTGTCGTACTAGTCACCGTCAATTCAATTACTAACGCAATGGCCATTTGATTTGCATACGGCTCCGTCTGGAATTCTAGATGCAAATGCAGGCTGGCCACAATCAGTTAGGTCTGCCTTTTAGACGGACAGTTAAGCTTCTACGAGATAATTGGCTGTCGGCCTGCTATTTCATTTGCATGCGAGATTTAAAATTAGCTGTTACGTACTGAAGTAGGATGTCCGCAATGTAGATGGCTCTCATATTGAATAAGGGAATGCAATAATAGGCATAAAGTGGGATATTACGGGTGAGATATGGAAACAAGACCTACCCTAAACTTGCACTTCGATCCGTCAAAATTACGCTGATGTTGGCAGACCTAACCTCGACCTCAATTATTGCGTAGAACTCGTTTAAAGTCATTTCAAGAACCTGTATTTATGTAATGCTTGAGCTAGTATCTATGCTGGAGTGATTGTGGAGATTGCAAATGTGTCCCCCATCCCAGCCTAAAGTGGCGTGGAAGAACACCATGCGGTAAGGATCCATTAGGATCCACAAGTAAAAAAAAGGATCTGGGTGCTTAATGCTTCGATCGTTTATACACTTCCGTTAAATCCCATGCATAGTTTTACTTCAGCCCCAATTTTTTAATTGGGGCAATTTTTTAATTGGGTCATCAGCGTTAATAGAACTGTAAAGTGCGAAAAAAGACGTGAGAATTTGAGTCTACATACAGCATGTAGGTACGTACCAGAAATAAGTGACTATTTGTATTTTGAGTGGAGTATGATTGATGAGTATGAGGTTTTGTATGGGACCCCTGATTAGTTTTGTGCATTTATGATGATGATCCTATGGAGAAAGTGGTTCAGTTTGAAACTCTGGACTCCACCTTAAATATGATCACACCTTTCAGGTACATTACTCAATCTACTCACCAAGAATGCCCCCTTAAACCTACTAACGTTCAGTAGTAGATACAAAAAAAATGCTAGGTAATAACATAACATCACGCCTGCAATCCCCGAAACGTTGGGCAGAGGTGTACCTAATCGTACACCCACATGTCGCCAGTTATGTTTGAGTTAATAGGGGGCAAGTCTATTGCCATCAACGGGGCAAAAATCTCCGTAGCTGCTACTGAGAAATTTCCCATGGAAAAACTCAATAACAATTTGCCCGACCATGGAGCCGAACCCAGAACCCCATGCTTAGCAGTCGCGATGACCACTAAACCAAAGAGTCAGTTGAGGTAGGTAATAAGTTTGCACTAATTGTGCCTCGAACCTCACTAGGGGAAGATATGCGTAGGTAACAACACTTATGGCTGTTTCGCTCGGGTTTGCGTAAAGGTCATAGGGAGTAGGTAGGTCTACCTACCGGAGTATCGGGTTTACTTAATGGTTTCGAAAGGGATCGAGTAAACTAATAGGTATGTCATTATGAGCTTCTAATGTGGCCTTTATGCCTTCTAACTTCCATGTGGGTTCTAGGTAGCTTTGCACACAGTGATCAGAATGATTAGGTATTCCCCCCCTTTATTCCCTGACTACGCAACATGTCTCCTTTCATACCTACTTCTCTATTAGTTGTCATCCCACGAGTCACCCCTGTGTCACCCCCTTTCAAGCCATAACCTCGCACAGTCCATCTATCGTTTCTGTGTAAAACTCTAGAAAAGTGCCTTATTAAACTGCGTATACCTCATGACGTTCCCAGTCTGCGTACAAAAATTCATTCGAATATAGGTCCAGTAGTTTAGTTACAGGACATTATTTTTCATAATTGGAATTTTCTACATGATGTAGAATAATAGGTTAGCAGTAGCACTGACAGGTTAACGACCCACGCATCGAAATTCGTCATCGAAAGTCGTTGACCGTCTGGCAACTTTGTGATTCTGCCACAAATTAATATTTTATTTTAGAAAAGTTCTCAGATTATTATGAGCTAATGACCCAAAGCCCTGCTATCCTAAGTGACTCCGGCCTGACTCCTAGGTGACACTCATTTTTTTTATAAATAATGTTTATATTTTTTTTAAATAAGGAGTAAAAATAGTGGTTTAAAAAAGGATAGGATCATGTAAAATAGCGATTTCGTTTTGATAGATGAAGTGCAACCCTTTTTCTATTGAAACTCTGTAGGGCCAAATCAATGTCAAAGGTGCAGCTTAGGTACTGTACTTAACAAGAAAATAATCACATCACAAAACCCGCCCAATAGAAAAATGAAGGCATTAATACTCCGAACCCATCACCGTAAGTAACTTAGACAAAATCGAACGAAATTACTCTTGATGGGCAAGTTACGGCCTCCCATACTTACCTTGGACAAAATGTTCAGGCTCCAGGGAGAACAAAACTGTCTTGTAACACGCGACGAATTTAATTATGGTTATGATAAAATATGAAGCGGTGTAGTAAGGATCTCTGGTGATGACAATTTGGACCTCGTTAAGTGGCCAGTGGGTTGTTCGCGCCTTTGGGTTGACGCTTTTGACCTTTGTACCTATGTTGTTAGGGGTATTTTCATATAAAACAGACTATCTACATCATGTACCTATGTACATGAATGAATTCGTGTTTCTTCGTCCTTTGAGAATGGGTTGCGTGATGAGAGGGGATTCTTTAGTGTTGATTGTGACTCCATAAACTTATCGTCAGACCTCGTGTGATCAATAATATTTGCAATATTGACTATTGTTTTGTGGCTATTAGTCATATACTCGTACATAAGGAATGTAGTATGGTGGCCCAGATGGCCACGACTTATGTATGTTTTGTAGATGGTAGGTTCTATTCGTATGTCCGAACTCTTTTACTTTGCTTAATAAACAGGATGGAAGGGACACCGAAGTTAAATCGGTAACCACGTATTCAGACGTCAGGAGGTTCCACGTGTTAAGCTAAATAAAGTAATTACTTTCAACTTGACTATAGATACGGGTGTAAGTACCTAGATACCTACCTATTTAAAAAAATATCGTAAAGAAAATGGTAGGTAGGTACGTTAGTAGAGGGGTGTGCCTGCACTTACAGACGATTAGATACGATTAGCCGTTCCGCGTCCGTCCGTCGCAATCCATTATTTCGACGATTACTATAGTTCGGAGTGGCATCTATGGGTACTACCAACAGTGCGATATCATATGACAGCTAAAAATACCAACACTCTAGTTGGTCATATTTCGCTCTGGACTAAGAATTATGGTTCAATAAACGTAAATCTACATCAGGCAGACCCCTACAATAAACTTTTCGCAGGAAACCACACGTTTAAAACTTACAAGGTAGGTAGGTACGATGGTCTATTCATAGTCAAGGGCAACACGCAAAGAACTTCAACCATTAAATAGAAAGTTTCCACGGCCAATAAATAATTTTCAACTCATAACAAATGCTTTATTTTGACCTAAACTTTATGATGGATCGTCAAAACTTGGAAACACTCACAACTTGTACAGCAAAATTCCGGAGGGTAGTCGGAAGTTCTTTGATGTGGACTTTCCCTCCATTTTATTGACACTTGAAGTCGTAAACGGATACGGGCAGAGACACCTGTTCCTTAGATAACTAACTTTAGGGCTATTAGAAACGGAGCACCATAAAACTGAAGGTTTTCTTAAACGATACATAAGGTATTCTATAAATAAATGATTTACTATTTGCTTTCACAGTGGCCAGAGGCGAATATTCTTATGACTGTTGGCTGTACCTTATACCTACCACCGGAAAAGTTCCGGTTAACTTATCTAGCAATAATTTTTATGCGAATTCTGTTCCATATTTAGTTGTGCTTGTTACACTAGATCATCTAAAATTCCCTAGTTATATTTATATTATGTGGCTACAGCATAGCCCAGATTACTGATGATCTACATATTAAAGTAAAAACTTTCATAATCTCGTTAAAGCATAATATTATGCGCGTCTGGTTAGAATTCCATCAAAACTTTTAAACTAGGCATGTGTACCTATCTAAAATGTTTAAGTGGAAAACTTCAACATTTAAAAAGGCTAGATGGCAGATTTTGAAGAACGTTTAAAAAATAGCTTATTGCAGCACTACCTATGAACATTTTTGTGAGAACGCATCTTTATGTAGGTGTATGGCAACACCCGACACCGCCCACGACTTCGCGACTCGCGAAGTAACCGCTAGTGGACGACGATTTCGCGCGCGGTTTAAAAGCATTTGCGATACGCTCCTTTAAATTCCATAGTTTTACTGATTATTCCTGTTTTTGTTTACCAAGTTCTGTGTTTTTACCTGATTATATAGGGGAGGGAGGGGGGTATAATGGGGACTTTAAGGGTAATAAACAATAAAAGAATAAACAAAATATATTTATCAATGAAAACTAATCACAATACTTCGGTTAGATAATTATTAAATTATCATTTGGCGTAGAATTTGGTATAGTACGAGGTAATCAAATAATGTCTTTTATTTAAGTTTTACGAAACCCTTGTGAAAACCCCATCGTGCCCCAGGGTTGGAGCAGTACGGGATACCCAATTCGGGGCAGTACGGGGTAGGTACATGTTTCAGTAAGCAGATATGAATTTCTTCTGTGTTATCGTCGTCAACAACAGCGCAGGCTGTATGACACCAACGTCCACATAGCTGGAAGGCCACCCAACCCTCTGAAGACTTCCAAGAAGAATTGTCGTCTACATTTTCTACATCAGAGCGAGCTTTCTGGGATTTTTGTTTCTTTGACTTTTTCTTCTACAGGCCAAACACCTCTCCAACTTTTCTTTTAGTATGTACGACGTAGGTACCATTTTTATATCTAAAACAAAATATCAAATGAATAGATCATTATTTAAAGCACAATGGGGTACCTCATCGTGCCCCATAGCCATGTCCCCGTTATGCGCCAATGCCAAACATTGTTTTAAAAAATCAATTAAAAAAACCGAATCTATAGTTGGAGTGTTTTTGGTCAAAATATATAAATACTAGCTTATGCCAGCGGCTTCGACCGCGTGAAGTTCGATAATTGACCCACGAGATCGTTCTATCGGGATGAAAAAATTCCAAACTATAATCTATCTGTGTGCCAAATTTCATCCAGATCCGTTCTGCCGTGATTGAGTAACAAACATCCATCCAAACTTTCGCATTTATAATATTATTATAGATTAGTATAGATGTAATGTTTCAAGAAAAACACGATACAAAAACAATTTAAATACTTACTTACTTTTTTAAATGCGTTTACGTAATCACTCAAAATTGGATGAAATTAATGTCGCCGAAAAATGTTTCCAATCGTAAAAAACAAACATGTGCAGTCTAGTCGCCGATCGCTGTCAGGCTGAAGAGCAAAGACTACAATATAATATAGGCTGAAGAGTGACACTAAATGGCCGCCTGTTGGCGACAACAACACACGTCTAATGCGCGTAATGTTTAATGCTACGTAGGTATGTGTTGGTGGCCCCGTCGTGCCCCGCGACCCCGTTATGCCCCTCCTTCCCTAAGTACTTTTTACTATTTAACGAACTCATTCAATAGCCCAAATATCAAAACCCCTGAGAAAGCTCTTCTTATATTATTGTTTTCCAACATCTTCAGTTGGTCTCATAAATCAATAGACGGTACTTAATGCATGTTTTAGTTTAGACACCTATGGGTTTGTCTTCCTTACCTCAAAATCGTTGCGTTCCATTTGTGTCCTTAAAATTTTCTGCATCATGCCGGTTAACTTAGAAGGTTGTCACCCGCTTAACTGGACTTTCCTGTGGGTACCTATTTGTAAGGCCTCTAGCCAGGGTATAAAACTTAAAAAGTAAGCGACGGCATACTCTGTGGGGTAAGTCTCGACTTAGGACTTCGGCGTGCGTCGCTGAGAGGGGACAGAAATGGACAGGCAGCAGGCTGTATCGGATCAATGTGTCCTTCAACAGCGGCTTACCTTTCTTAAACCACAAAGTTATGCCAAACTGCCTATTCACCAACACATTAACACTCCATTACAATAAGCCTGTTTGTCAAACAACTTGGAAACTTTCCACCATCGGCACCGTCCGCCATCGGAGTTGCAAACTTATGTACAACAAGTGTACAACTTACTGTTCGCGTCGAAGCATCGTACGACGGCAAGTAGGTAGACAGGTAAGGTCAGAATCGTAAGTCGACAAACAGTTTCTTGAAATCGTGATAGATGTATGAACGTGGACGAGGCAAAAGGAGTATGTAAGGATAGCAGTAAGATACGTAGCAGTTGGCGTACTGTGGTTTCTGCCTACCCCCATGGGAAAAACGCGTGAGTTTAAGTATGTAAGTAAGTATGTATGTAAATGATAGATTTTCAAATAACACTCCATGAAATACTGAAAAGCATTGAAGAGTTAATGTTTAGGTAGATAAAGAAACACATCAAACATAGGCAGAATTACATAATGTTCCCACAGCTGGGACCCAGGCCTTTCCGTGGTGGGAGGCAGGGGGACCACGCGAGTCCGGTGGATTTCACATAATCTTTGAATTTTTGGTTCAGGACTCGCCGGTTCGTGGATTTCCAAGATAGGAACAAACTTGGTATCTATAATTTTAAAACCGTCAGTGTTGGTAATCTACTTTTGGTCGCTAAAACAGCAAAAAATAATGAACACACAAATATATATGTCTAAATTCCAAGAAAATAAAATAATGAACACAATTAAATTCCAAGAAAATCTCCCAATCCAATAACTACTACTTTCAATATTATGCAGCAAGTCGTTTTAAACTAATAAAGCAGCTTATGAACTCTGTTTCAAAGAGCCAAGATTCAATATCGCTAAGGCTATTTGCATAGACTATCCAAGCTCTGCCGTTTCGCAATAAAATGAACTCGTAAAAAACTTTTTTGCAAAAAAAAACCGACTTCCAAAAAAAACACTAAAAAAGTGGGAAATAATTTTACTTTCGGAAGTCGGTGACTATTGTTTGTTTCATTGACTTTTTTGCCACCGACTTCCGAAAGTAAAATTATTTCCCACTTTTTTAGTGTTTTTTTTGGAAGTCGGTTTTTTTTTGCAAAAAAGTTTTTATTTTACCCTTTTTAGTTATCGCATCACACACAAATCCTTGTCAAGTATCAATTTCGCAATTTCTTTTACTTGGATGACATATTGTTTCCAGCTATTTTGATTTCAAAACCAAACCACTGAACCGATTTCGATGAAATTTCTATGGGACCAATCGGGAAGTAGATCCATTCAGATAAAAGCAGAATTTTTGAAATCGGTTCATAAATGACGAAGATATGAGGTAACAAACACAAAATCTTCCAGCTATTTTGATTTCAAAACCAAACTGCTGAACCGATTTTGATGAAATTTCTATGGGACCAATCGGGAAGTAGATCCATTCAGATAAAAGAAGAATTTTTCAAATCGGTTCATAAATGACGGAGATATGAGGTAACAAACACAAAAAAAAAAAAAAAAACATACAACCGAATTGAGAACCTCCTCCTTTTTTAGAAGTCGGTTAAAAACTGTACCCGACCGACTTTTGCTTTGAGAATAAAACATTTTCTATGTTGATAAAAGACTTGAAACGTAAAGCTGGGCGCACTAAAAAGTGTTATTTAATGCTCTGTGCATGATAGGTAGGTACCTACCAAAGAGATTATATAAAAGACTTATAGAGCGGATATGGTGAATATTTTCATACATTTTTTTTCGATTTTGATACACGTATGCGGGCAGCTTTCATTCATTCAGGTAGTCAGCCTGTAAAGTCTGACAACCAGTCATAGATACCCGGGGCACGTAATCTGTGCCCCCTGGCACTGGTAGCGTATTACCCAGTACTACCTGGGTTGTGGAGGTCAGATAGGCAGTCGCTCCATGTAAAATAGTGGTATTCAGCTGCATCCGGTTAGACTGGAGGCCGACCCCAACATAGTTGGAAAAAGGCTAGGCCACTCGTTACTCGTGATCCCGGTAGGTCGACCCGTTACCGGGTTCATGGGTAATTCTAATCACCCGTGGTTCCATGGCGTTAGGGATTGTTCCCTGGACTTCTGACTATATCGATAGAAAATGAAAACTCTCTCTTCTCATTCATAAGCAAATTAAATAATTCCAACCTTGGGAACACATAAAAACTGATACTTGACAAGGCTTTGTGTGTGATACGATAACTAAAAAGGGTGAAATAAAAACTTTTTTGCAAAAAAATAACAGAGATATGAGGTAACAAACACAAAAAAAAAACGCAACAGAATTGAGAACCTCCTCCTTTTTTTGAAGTCGGTTAAAAATAATTCCATCCTTGAATAAGCTATGTGGAGGATGGGAAAAAAGATATTCGGCATTACCAAAAGTAAACCATAAGCCAGAGTTATGTCACTGTATTCAGTATTGCCATTTTTACCAAGTGAACGACTTTTGGAAGGGTGGGAATATGTTAAATCACGGTGCGACAACAAAATTATTAAAATCCAGAATTGTAAAACTATCAGTGTCTTCGGAGAAAGGCATTGAACCAATAACGTGTCAGAGTCTTGCCATAGCAAAATTACATTAAAAAAATTTGCAAACTTAATGCCTCTCCTGAACGTTTTGGTCAAATTATCGAAAAATAATAAGAATAATCCAGTTAGAACCGGAACAAAATAACAATCCAAAATGATGAATTTATAACCGATACACTTAATTACTGGCGAAATATCATTTGGATACGCATTAGAAATGTTAAGATAGTCATATCATAAGTCATTTAGTGCATCGGTTATGCATTCATCATTTTCAATATTATATAGTTTGGTATGAGTATGTTTTTGTTCCCAACGATGGAATTATTTTATTTGCTTATAAAGGAGTAAACTTTATTGTATACAATGTAACTGATGGTTTTCATTTTCTAACGATACAGTCAGAAGTCCAGGAAACAATCCGTAATGCCATGGAACCACGGGTAATTAGAATTACCCATGGACCCGGTAATGGGTCGACCCACCGGGATCACGGTTAACCAGTAGGCTAGGCAGTTGATGATGTTATTAATATGTTAAGCCGAAGTAGTGCCATAGTAGACATCTAGGTTAGTATTTCACTACACATAGGTACCTAGCACCAGCAATCTAGAATTCCATTTCGAACAATGTTCCTAACTAAGTTATATGGTAAATGGCACATTAAGTTCTTTATAGTTCCGTGCGAGAAGGCCATTTCTTTCATTGGTATGAACGTTAGTGCCTGTCTACATAATTACCTAAATCTAGGGTTTCCATTTAGGCCATGACTATGCCTAGGTTAGGCTATGTGTAGCCATTTTGGATTATTTACTGCGTGTAATGGAGGCTTTTATTTCATCTGCCAAATTATAAAGTTATCTAATGTCAGTATGTAGGTCTATTTCAGGAAACATTTTTGAATGTGTTGGCGTTGTGGTAGGTAGGTTTTTGTCCTACTGCCCGGAAAGTTTCCCTTTTCTGTTTGACCCTTCTAAATTTTGATGGAATTGCGACCAGCCTATCAGACAATTTGTAAGCGTCAAGAAGCTCGTCCCGCCTTTTTAGTAAGTAACATAGGTACCTAGTCATTGAAACTCTCCTTCATGACATGACTTCAACACTTGCTGATGGTTCCCATCCAGAATGCTCCATGCTTCTCTTACTGCAGTAGCTCCGAGGTTAAACTGAAAAGCTTAATTTTAAAACATGAGGCTTCTCTTGTATTATAAAAGTAATGTTACAAGGTCGAGTCTAGTTTCAGACCAGAAAAATAGCCTCTTAAGAGCAGCCGGTACCGCCCACATCAAGCCGTCCTAAGCATGCAATATTACAGAGACTTTAGCAAAGTTAGCATTTAGGCTCGTCGGCACAAAAATATTCTACTAAAGGCTGTAAGTATTAAAATATTCAGGTGGCTTAGACACATCATCACGTCAGTTAAAAAGGGGTAGCCAGAGGTGTAGTGTATTTATTTATTTATTTAAAATAGGTACGCCAACAGTACATACATCAAACATTAAAGAATAAAAATGTATAGGATAAGGTTCTTATGTAGGTACCAATTACAGGTGTACACAACATTCTCATAAGTTCAATAAAGCATCGTAGAGTTATATAAAATTAAAAGTAGAAATAAAATAGAAAATAAAAATTGAAAACAAAACATCTATGACTAACAGAGATCAAAATAACAAACAAAAAATCCATATAAATACTAACTAATTGTGACTACATATTAAATGTCGGTTCAAATGAGAGCGCAACAGGGTTTTGAACTTCGGCAGGGAACTAAAGAACACATCCAAGTCAGGCAACTTCGAATTAAATTCAGTGTAGGTGTAATAATATACTAGTAGTAGTTGGTGTTGGTACACCCATATTCACCAGTTTAGTATAAGTTCCACGTATCTACAAGATGTAAACGGACCCTTCACGAAGCCGTCAACCAAGCTTTCTGGACATCAAACTGAGTTATACTGCGCAAAAATTATTGCTGGGAAACGACTTTTTTTGGTGTAAAAAATCACGGTTTACGCGGCAGCAGCGCTCAATGTAACGCACTCAAAACATTGTGCTGATTGATGCAATGAATGGTACGGGGTCGTGGTCATGGATATCTACCATTTAACGGACGGTCAAGAAAATGGTCGCAATGACGGTTAGAACAAGTGCCTCTGTGCTGCGTTAAGGGTGTTTTTACACTCTTTATAATGTCGGGCAGGGGGCGAGCCTATCGCCAACCAAGAACAAATCTAGACCCAGGGTTGCCACTGCCCAACCCTGGAGATAAAACCCACCCTTATTACGAGGTAGTAAAGAACATTTCTACTTCGTAAGGCTTTAAATGCGCACCTATCGTGTGTAGGCAATACTAAATATTTTTTATAAAGCCCCTATAACCTGTGAAGGTCTCAACATGCCAGAAATTGCTTACTGAGGTAAACTCGATACGGCTGTAGGGCGTCTAACGGTGTCGGTAATAATTTCGTGAAAACATTCCCCAGCCCCCAGGAGTAGGCGATCAAAGGGGTATTGGTCCAATGAACCCTTCAGGTTAGTGGGTCTTATACATAGTATAAACCTTCGATATTAGTTGATTTTCTTATATTAGGATACAAGTTTATAAATATTTATGTAGACTGGTTTCAGGACTTCATCTTCTCCCTCACTATCATCATCTTTCCATCCTTAGGTCATGTTCGAGGTCGGCGCAAATGTTTGTTTTTCTTCAAACTGCTGAAAGACAAAAATAAGGCAATGATGACTTGTCGCTAGTATTCTCATACCCCACTCGTACTGTCTTTGCCAGTCGGCAAAATTTAGCTCAAGCCCCCCGCGTTTATAATAAAATTAATCGTAACTATACTCAACATTTACTCCATGCAATTGTACGAGTGTATGAGTGTATGTATTCTCCCCTGTGAGCTCACTTCACCTTCTGTCTACCCTAAGTTGAATGCAGGTTTTATGTTAAGGCAGCAACATTTTTAGCGATCAAAAATAGATGAAACTATTATAAGTAGTGGATTATTTTAAAATAGAAGTTTAGCTTTATAAATTACATAACACAACATAATCAGCTTTACTGAAATAGATGGAGGTAATTTCCCACCTACGTAAATCTATAATTTATATTAATAGCTATCCATTTTCGTATCGTCTGTTAGATCAGAGAACAGTTTTAGCTCACTAAAATATTTAGAGAAAAAGGTCAAACAATTTGACTGAGTTGCGTAGCGTGTAGGTCACACCTATCGATCTTTACGTTACAATAATAACAATATATTGTGTGGACATTTTCAGACAAATTGCTTTTTTCATCGCTATAGAGGAGTGAAAGGTCACTCGAGTTTATTTAGCAGCATCAGCCTTTGTATTGAAAACTAGCTGTTACCCGCGGTTTTCGTCCGCGTGAAATTATCATAAAAAAATAACTTCCCTATTTGAATAGGATTTTGTTAAGAATTTCAAGGGTTTTAATTTGCACGGAATCCTAATTCTATTTTTCTAAAATAGAGTAGCCTAATTTACTCAATAAAACATCAGCTATTTAGCAAATAAGAGCAAAAGCCCCGTCAAAATCGGTCCAGCCGTGTCGGAGATTAGCCGGGACAAACAGACAAAAATTTAAAAACATATTTTTTGTTATAAGTATCATATTATGTACTTTCACATGCATTCAGTAAAAACTGTTATTTTGAAATAACAAACGGACACTTCAATTTTATTTATTTGTATTGATATTCCATTACATAAACCCAATTTCCTTCTCCAGTCAATCAAATCTGTCAATCGCAGGACCTAAAAACTACAAAGGCCCAACTTTCTTTGAAGGCTAACTGCCTAACTCTAAAAAGAGCTCACGATCTGAATGCTGAATTCAGGCCTCTTTATTTTGACACCGCTTTCATCTCCAAGGGACCTCCACGGAGCTTAAAGTTTAATACTTCTCCCTCAAAATTACTGTTCAATTTATCATCATTTTGTCACATTGTATGATGGTAATGGTATAAGTAAAGTTTTAGTCCTTCAACACCCGTATCTATAAACAAGTCAAAGTGTTTACTTGAGTAAATATCATTTATTAAGATACGATTTTTATTATGTAGCAATTGCTTAAAGTTAGAACTGTAAAAAGTTAGAATTTTTAGCATTGCTTTCTCTGACGGTTCTAACTTCGTTTGAATTCTTCGCTATCGCATAAAAAAAATTGCAAGTTAATAATAAGTTAATAAGTTGCACTTAAGCTCAAGTAATTAAGTACACTATAACACACACTGTGTATTAAGTGTGCGTTTTATTACTATAAATACGGGTGTAAGTATTGTATGTACATCCCTAACTTCTACCATAAAAGAATCGGTCAAACTGGATAAATTGCAGGCACCGGACAATGTTAGACACTTCAGTAAGTATTTGTATGGAGGTGTCCGTGTCCAGAGCCAGTGAGCCACGTCCGCAATTCGTCCGTATTAGTTTGACCGAAAGAGTACGTGGGAGCTTCAAATTGCTCAACAGTTCCAAATCTACCAAAGAGAAAACAATCAAACGTTTACAACACGCGTACTGCCCATTTTATCCCGAAATACTTTTCTGGGGAAGCTATACCCCGTGCATTCACCTTCCTTCACGAAACTACAGTATTTTATTTTATAGCGTACTACGTTTTATTCCAGCAGGTATTATTGGACAACAGGAGAATAAATCAGCCTTGTCCTCTAAAGAGGGATGACAAGGGTTACCGGATCCTTTGTACTTTCCTCACTTAATTGTCCCGATGATCGACTTAAGGGCGCGTAGATTTACAATGTATTAAGCCCGTTTAATGTCCACGCAATTCCGCTAAGGAATAGGCTCTCTGAGTGCCTGGGGGTGTTGTAAATCAGCTGTTCTTAGGTATGTGCGCTAATACAAACATAATATGCTGAGGCCGACTGTTATTTTGGCACATTTTGGTAACTAATAGGTATGAACTTTTTTGTTTTGAGATACTCATATTTCTTGGCACTATTGCAGGCAGATATTACAATCAGAATTGGTATGTTGCTAGTCCACATTATTTGTAACCTTACGAATTACGATAAAGACATTTTTTTGTAATGTAGGTACCGTGAAATATGCCAACTTTGCCAATCAAGGTATCTTTGCCCTAAAAGCAATTTATAAGAAATTCGCTAAAATAGGATGTAATTTTAGTTTTGTGGCAACATTTATTACTAGGGTGTTAAGCTTAATTAAAATTGCGTCCTATGTTAGCGTATTTGCTTACAAGTTGCTTTTAAGGCAAAGATACCTTGATTGGCAAAGTTGGCATATTTCACGGTAATTAGTTTATGTGCTGCTTTTCTGTGAAATAAGGATAGGTAATTTTTTTTACACCCACTTCTTTTTTGATGGATTGCTGTCTCCAAAAGTAATTACTGGGATAAATCACTTTATTATAGTGTACCGATATACTTCCTGTAACAACTAGACCGATAGATATTTCGGCTGATGCGTATGCAACACCTTTTTTGATGCCGAAACCAGGGACATCCCTGGTGACCGATAGACATTTCGGCTGATGCGTATGCAACACACCAGGGACATCCCTGGATGGTCAGGTGTAGCCGACTATATTTTATTATAGGTACATCAAAACTGTTCTACAGCTCTTTTACAATATTAACTAGGTACCAAACGCTCAATGAAAGCCTAAGCCATTGTATATAGTCACAATAGATATGGCAGATAGATACGGGCCAGCAATCAGTTTGCTTTGCATTTTATGTAGATACAGCCTCCTGCTTGTTCCGTCTTTGTCTAGTTTCTATGCAGGAAACGCTTTATATTCCAACGGCCACACAATGGTAGATATGAATGTTATATTATGAAATGTAGGTATGTATTACATAATAAAGTTGAACAGTTTGTTTGAAAGCGAAGCTCTGGAAGTATCACTCGCATTTGAAAAATTCTTTGCATTTGACAGCCCACCAATTCTTGAAGAAGGTTATTGGCTATAATATAGGTAATAAACATAACACTTGGACCCTTAGAAGCCGATTGTTGGGACGATTGTAAGGGTACCCCGACGCACAAAACGGTCACCATGTATTCAGTGCATCACTCTGAAACCCGCCACATAGAATTTCTTTAATGCTGATAAAAAATAACTGCTAGACGTGCTTTACAAGGCATGGACCTATTCACGGACCAACCTATGCAAGCGCAGCTTAACCCAAAGATCGACCCGAGCGGCTGTTATTATACAGCCACGAGCTCCTCTTTTCTAATGGTATTGTCACCTCATGAAATATGAAACGGTTTAAGGTTTTCCTAAACAAGTTTTTTGAGCCTCATCTGGATACGCAACAGGCTTATAATTGTCTAATAAATAAGTTTACGCAACGGGTTGTACCTAAGGGAAAATATTATCTTAAAAATTTTCCCTGATCATTATTTTTTAATACTGTAAGCGTAACTCTTGGAAAGTGTTTTACTGTCGTTCAACATAGAATACGTTATAGAAGATTGTTTAACAACAGCGAGAGTTTACTTTTCAAGAGGAAATGTTGTTTTCTTGTTGAACTTAACTTGGAATCTTACTTAACAGGTAACATAGACATAAAATGTGGAGCAGGTTTATTGTTTTATCTCACAGAATTTTACATCACCAGGATTTTTTTTCTGAATCGTATGAGGTAGCGTTCTGCCTACAGTCATGGGAAGGAGGCGTGAGTTTAACACCTATATCTATAGTCAAGTTAAGTAATTAGTTGTGCATTTTTTTAATGCAATACACGAATTTAAACAAAGTAAGAACCGTCGAAGAAAGCTAAGAACTCTAACTTTTTACAGTTTTAACTTCAAGCAATTATTAAACTACATAATAAAATCGTATATTAAATAATGACATTTACTCAAGTAAAAACTTTGTCTTGTTTATAGATACGGGTGTATGAGCGTTTGTGACTTTTAATTTCTGAACAACTTAATACCTACCTACGTACTATTTAAATAGCGTTCATTTTGATTAATATTGACATCTGTACTTTTTGTTTTAATTAAGTAGGTACCTATGTTCTACAGATAAAAATAGGTATTTTAATTTGAATTTAATTTGATTTTCAAGATTTTGATGACAGTTCCAGTATTTGTAATTATACCTACTTAATTACCTATCTTGATTGTTAAGCTCGGAAAATAGCGCTCTGCTAGGAAAATGTTCAAACTGATTATTGCCTGTAACTAGCCAAGAACCAGGTTGATTTGCAGCGAGCGTATCAGATATAAATTCAATGTTAGACTAAAACTGAATATTTTTTCTATGAACACTGAATTAGGTATACTGAGTAAATTATAGGTAGAACTTGCGTAAATGCGTACCTACGTACAGCTACTATAAAATCTTTGCAGGCTGACTGAACCAAGCCGAATGAAGTAACTTCATTTTCTTCGATACATCTTGATTCAACCTTTTTCGCAATCTTTGACTAAAAGCAAGAAAACAAACAGAAAATTAATAAAAGATATGTTTTTTTTTAACTAAATTTATTCTCAAAACTATTCTTTTAGAAATCCTACAATAGTTTTCGAGCCCAGGTCCAACACTGTTTTTTTCTCCAGACAAACAAAACATAATAACAATCACAACAGATCCTCAAAGTATCCATCACATATAAGTTATTTAATAAACAATATTTGTTATATTTTCTAACATTAACTAATTCTTCTAAACACAATAAATATTCGTCTCTAACATAATTTGGTACATTACTCTACTTATAATGATTTCGGTTACATTTTATGATTTTTAATAAAAAATATAAGTTTACTTATAATAACATTATTAATGAATTTTAGTAGTACAACTTGTAGTCGAAATTTAAAAATATTATTTTACGTAAGTACAGTAAATTATTAATCATAAAGGCAGTATAATATAACACCACATAAATAATTGCCGAAGGAGTAGCATTTTGCCCAATAATAATTAGTTTAATGTTCAATCAATCAAATTATAAAAAGCATACCGGATGTAAAAAGCTCTCAAATAGATTGAAATAATTCCGTAAAATTCACAATCAGCTGATTATAACAATGGCGTCTACTATCTATATTATTAAGCGCATAATCAACGACTTACACGATTTATGTTGACACTTTTAACTATTACAAATATCTCTACACATCAGAATTCAGCACACGGGAATCGCAAACATACCTACTGTATAGGTTCTCAACCATAAGGTCCATAAGACCACACTGAGGTATTTGGCTACGGAATATGGCTACCTACATATTTAAGCAGGAAGATAATTTATGGAAGTTCAGCTTAAAATATCTAGGTAATCTAATGATATGGCTGCGATCGCTTAAATTCGACATAGCAACGTTTAGATAACAGAGCACTGCAAGATATTTTTTAACATTGAAACGATAATAGGGTAGTTAAATAAATTCGTATGCTAACGATCAAAGTTCTCCGAGCGGGCGACAATATTTTCCTAAAGTTTTACTCTGAACGGCTCTGATACTCAACTCATAATTGTGTCTTTAACTTGTTACATAAAAGTTTCAAGTTCTTATGCTCTCGCTACAATCTTAATTCTCTTGAGATGTACAATTTTTTCAACTATTAACATCTATTATTTTCAAGGTACATTTCACACGCGCTCATTTTGAAATATTACTACACTTTTGAAATCCAATTTTCTTAAAACTACTTGACGAGGAAGGGTAAACGTATTCATCACAACACATCACTTGGTACAACGGTACCTCGAAGTAATTAACAAAATATTCAACAGATGCTGAGTAACTCAGAGCTACTGTATCAAATTACACATACATAACGGTCGTATCATAATTTGGCATATTCTTTTTATCAAAATCGATGGCCCACGTGTTCTCAAAATATATCATTAAACATTGATTTATAAATCGATTATAAAATAATTTAAAAAAATTGATAGAAATAGGTAAACAGTACACGAAATTAGCCCTAAAGGAGGTTATTAACTACTATTTTATATTTTTACATTTAACACTACCTATTTGTTACATGATTACAATTTAGGTAATATCTACATAATAATTAAACATTTATTTACTTGAACTTTTCCATGTCTCTCAGCGGCTTATTGCCGATATCTATCATCCTCGTTGCTTGCCGATCATATAAGAAAGGTGGTCATGAAAGTCATTTCAAAATGACTAGAAAAGTTTATTCTAAGCTTTATACGGTTACGCAAATATTGCGAACGTCTTACGAGGACTTCAAAGTTATATTACTTCTAACTCCGGATACAAGAGAGATGCATTACCAAAATAATGCTCGTAAACATTCTTCTAACGACTGAAATATTATTAAGCCTCACTCCGATCAACAGCAGATGATTATCACATTCTGAGACAACGCACAATTTATTCGCGCGCGAATACAAATTCGTTGTAGTGGTTCCAACGATTTTCTTCTGAGTCCACTCCTGGTTTGAGCTCGGCAGCCCCGCCAGCGGTGCCGCTGCCACAGCTCGCAGTCAGCTTGAACCCGTTCTCTTGCAGCATGTCGAAAGCTTGCTCAATGAACGAGTGCTTTAAAAAGAATCGAGAGGTGTACCTGTCAGCAAGTCCGTGGTCCGGATCTCGAGACTCGTTCAGGGTTTCTCCAAACACGTCACGGCAAAGATTCACCTTTCCGCAGACGAGGATACGTGATAACTTGCGGAACTTGACATCGGCGAGTCCGTCGCGGCCGAACGCGAAGCTTCCTCGGTAGCCGACGGTGATGCAGCCCTTCTCGCGGTTCGATGGACGCGGGTCAGCCTCCCGCACCGCGTTTTCTAGTCCGGCGAGTCTGTAGTGTTTGGCTTCACGAGCCAGTCGCTTGTGTTCCCTAAAGCACTCCGGAAGAACGAGCCCGCCGTCTCGCAGATAATCCAAAACATAACGGAAGAGGACTCCGTCGCGATCGAAGAAAATGCGTCCGCGGGCGTCGCGCGGGTGATCGGGGTCTTGCAGCGCGGCGGCGGGCAGCGAGTCGGGCTCGCGCAGCAGCGTGTCGCGCGTCGTGGCGTAATGCACGCCGCCCACGTTGAGCTCCAGGACTTCGGGCGGCGCGTCCGCCATGGCTGAGGGTTGAGGGCGCAGTGTCGGAGCGACTGCGCGTCCCTCGCTCCTCCCTGACCCACTTACCGCGCGTCTCGGCGCCGCCGCGCGAGCCCATCAATAACGCACGCCCGGGTTACTGACTCGAACGTAATTATTTCCTACCCTTTCGAGGGAAAACTCCTCCGTAAAAGCCTTCAAGGTCGACGTCTATTGTTAGCTAACAGATGGTATATAATTCTTTGATTCAACGGAATGTTATATTTGCTTTGCTCCTTTAGGGGTTTAATTAATTGGATTATTGTTATACAACTCGGTGCAAATGACAACTTCGCGTCACTACGCGCGTATTCGCCATCTGCGTAAAGATTCAACATGTTGTCGTTAAAACATATTGGTAGCCATCACTCATATCTAAATGAAAGCAGTTAATATAAAATCCAACAGAGCATAAACCTTGAAAGTCTTTCAGGCGTTAATGGGATGCCTCCCAAAGCACATATTTTGGGAGAAACTTTTTCATTCAGCCGGCGACCCTAGCACATTATTTTTAATACCTTCTCCCACGTTTTTCGCATCATGCAAAGTTATGAGCTTACCGCCCCGAGTGAAATAATTATAACAATGTTACCTGCTGTTAAGCATAAAAATAACTCAATCAAGATATAATAGGTACATGAAACTATGAAACAAAACCACCTGTAGGAATCCAAGTTATTTTCGTGATACGATACTAAGTTACTGTTTGATAAAGTACGTATTCAACAGAATAAGATAGAGCCTTGACGCATTGTTTACTTTGCGAATTCATCACTTTCCATGTGTTCCTTCACCAAACTTTGCTTACTTAGCCGAAAAATGTTGACATTTGACCTTCGTTGCTCCGCATAACATGAGATTACATTTTCTCGGAGTGGCATCAGCATTTGATAAAATGGAATTTACAGCGAGCTGAGAGTTTTTTCTGATTGCTGGAGTAATGAGTGAGTCGGGCCTTTTATTACGGTCTCGAGAGATAAGCTTTTGTTTTCAGCACATTTGCGAGATGGAAGTTGACGCGAGCTAAATGTAATTAAAAATTTCCGTCGAGTTTTTGTTCCATTTACCATGTTGTAATACACGGCACACGGCATAATTAATAAACTCTATTAAATATGTATATATGTGAATGTTTAGGTATAAATTGAAACATTTTGAGTTAAGGTTATCCAAGTGTATTTAACAGAACCAAATAAATTACTAATACCATATTACAGTCATGGGTGTAACACTCCCAAATATCACATTAAACAGTATGGAAATACATCCGAGATTACAAGACAGTTTTTAATAATCATACGTTAATCTTTACGGATGCCGAAATCCACAAAAGTATAGTCGGCGATGTCCTGCTGATTCTTAAACTCGCATTTTTCTATTTTACTGGCGGGACTCCCTGTGGTCTTCAGCCACTGCATCCTGTAAAGACAGTGGAAATTTCTAGAAATTACGAGAAAACTAATTACAAAGTCCCGGAGACTTTAATTTGCGCGCTGGTCTCTCTGTGTAATGAATCGTGGTTCGTATTCATTACGAGTTGCTAGGTTTCCCTCTGACTGCGGTATTAAATCGTAGCAAGATAAAAGTTAAACATTTAGTGTACATTTCGAATATATATTATTGGATCGAGTTGAGAATTTCAGAGGCTGCCCTTAAATGAGATTCGCCGCAGGGCGCCGGAAAATTGCATTTTTTTTTCCTCTCGAAAATTAACAATGCCTGAAACTTCAGAAGGCTGAACGTAATTTATGATAAAACGTAATTCTGATTTTCTGGGATTATAGTTGACAAACTGTAGTCATGAAAGTTTTTCTTAGCCCTAATTTATGTTTGACATCAAAATAGATTTGGGTATGATTTTTATTTATTGATTTTTAATGTATTGGTTGGCTGCCTATCAATGAATCTTCAAATTCCTTACCAGCTGACAGATATATCGTTATGAACATGTCGATCTTTATTTCAAAGAAATAATTGAGGCTCCTCCGTTTCCTCGTAATCGTTTTTTGTACAAGATCAAACAGATCGGGGAAGTATTTACATAATCTTAATACAACCAATAGTATTTTATATTTAGACACTGGAAACATAAATGTAGAGAATTGTATTTCTGAAAACCACTAGAGCAGATAACGAATGGCATGCATAGAGACAGTCGGCGAAAAAACACTTCAATTTTTTGTTTAAATTGTCACCTGTATCTTCAGCTCTTAAATTCTTGTGCCTTTGGAACCATGCAATTGTCAAAGGCTCATAGCGAAGCATCTACATAATTATAATGCTTCAAAATCATCATTACATCCGGAATCACACACTGCTGGGTATAGCCCCTTTCTGCTACCATACTTCGCGGTCCCATGCACCGCTTCCCGTAACCTTGGGGTACCATCCACCATTCCCAAACACTGTGCAAGTATGGAGCCTCTTACGCCTGTAAGAGGCCCATTTCAGGCCAGGGAGAAACTTACTGGCCGGACAAACGTGCAGGCAATACGTATACACGAAAAGAAGAAAACGATATCGTCGACCCAACGCGCTATAGCAGATGTTATGATGTAAAACTCACATGGTCTCCACTTTGTCTAACGGTCCCTGCATGTGGCCGAGCACGGTTCCTTGCGCCGTGTTCTTGCACCAGCCACGAAGACCCAGCTTTTCTGCCTGCTCCTTAGTATGCTGTAGAAATAAAAAACATTAGGTACATCATATTTCTGTCCCGTAGATCTAGGGGTCGTCACGTTATGAATGAATGAATGAAAATATTTATTTCAGACTAGCACACATGAAATAATACAAGTCCATATTATGTTAGTAGGTAGATACTTACAGCTATGTTAGTAGAATTTAAAATTATTATTATTTTGGACATGCATGAGCGACCAGTGCCTCAGGATATGGCTGTCCACTCTGTCCGACACCACGCTCAGAAGCGTGTTGGTGCTGCCCTTAACCCGAGACCGCAGGGAGGCCGTTCTTTTGCGAAGCACCGCCTGGAAGCCGTCCGTGCTGTGGTCGGCGAACATGCCGGAGGCACTGCACCTCCATGGGAGCCCCAACAAACCCCTGAACGCGTTGTTATACTGGACGAGCAGAGCATTGCAGGCTTTCTTAGTGTAATTGCTCCACAGGCTGCACGTGTATAACGTTTGGCAATAACTTTTGAAGAGTGTGACTTTAACGTCACGTGAGCATCGCGCGAACCTGCGAGAAAGCATGTTACCCCTTACCGACAATGCCCTGCGCTCCCTATCCATGTCCATATCATCATTCAGTTTCTCATTGACCCAGTGACCCAAGTACTTAAATTTGGACACTTGCTGTAGGACGGTTCCACTTAGTGTGATCGGAGGAACAGGGTAGGTTTTAGACCCAGCCTTAAAAACTAGCAGCTCGCTCTTCTGAACATTGTACTTGAGCCCATGGGCCATTGCATATCGTTCACATATGGTCAATAGTGACCTCACGGAACTGATAGAGGGGCCCAGCAGTACCATGTCATCAGCATAACTAATATTGTTCGTAAAAACACCATCCACTGAACAGCCGACACCAGCACTGCTGAGCTCCTCAATCAGTCCATTTACATATAAATTAAATAGGGTAGGTGAGGTTAACCCCCCCTGCCTTACTCCACACTCCATCCTATATTCATCCGAGCATTCGCCCGCCCACCTGACAAAATTGCTTTGGTTGTCATACCAATATCTAAATAAATTGATGATCTCTACAGGCAGCCTAGTATCGAGTCTCATCTTTCTCCACAGAATATTGTATGACACCATGTCAAATGCTTTTGACAGGTCCAGGAAACAGGCGTATACGGGTGTTCCTCTGTCAGTATAGTACTGGACAGTATGCTTAAGACACAGTACGGCAGATTCTGTGGATAGCCCAGGTCGGAATCCGAACTGAGCGTCATGCAAAGAGACATGTTGGCTTAAATGTCTGTTAAGCACACCATCCAGCACCTTACCTAGGGTCGTGGCCAGAGATATAGGTCTATAGTTTGCCTTTTCCGATGCGTCGCCCGTCTTATTTTTAATTATAGGTACTACTATGGTTTTCATAAGATCGTCTGGTAGGAAGTTATGACGAATACAGAAAGTAAACAACATGGATAGGACCCTTATACTATATAGGATTGTCATTAGAATTTTTTCGACAGCAGCCCAGAGTTTGGAAGTTGGCAGAAAGTTGCACCACTTTTGCACTATAGTATTTCCCGCGTCGATGAAGAATAGTGTCCGCTGAGATTGAGGACGACAATTCTCGAAAGGGTAGACGAAGCCTAGAACGCTTACGAAAACAGTTATAGAAAAAACTATCTTTAGGTGCCCAATACAAAAACTGGTTCTGCTCGAGAATCGAACCCACGGACACACGGATCGCTGTAGCCAATCAAATTGCTCTGCCACTGTATCAACCGTGCATTGTAGGCACGGTTCTTGTGGTTTTCAGTAATGACCCACAACAGTTCTACATCACCAGGCGGGCAAGTGTATTCTACGGGAAACACGTTCGTCATACACCCGCTCCAAAGTGGGACACCGGGATTTAAATAAGGGAGCATTTTTTTGGGCAGGCAAGTAGACCTGGCGCATCTATAACATTGTTTACTCATGGTCGTAAGGAGGTATATCGACAAGGAGATTCATTTCACCAATTCTGCTGATGTTCCATGTAATAGACAGATAGTGGCATAAATTCCAGAAAAACTGTATTTAATGTTATACCTTATATTTTTGAATAAAAAATTATTAAGTATTTTTATTTAATAGGGGGAGTCTATTGCCATCAACTGGTCACAAATAAAAGTTCTAGGCTGCTGCTGAGTGATTAATGATGGGAAAACCCAATAACCAACCTAGGAATCAAACCCATCTCATGCTCAGCTGTAGTAGGTTTTTGTTATTTAGTTTTAGGTCATTATTTAAAAATCGATACTTATATACGGAAACGAATAAATCATAAATATGTAATCAATAACAATAAACAGTTTCTTAATGTTTTTTTTTTTTACAAATACCATAAAAACTTTAGTGCCAACTTCTCTATAGATTAGTTAGGTAGTAACTACATGTATGTACCTATATTTTTATGTATTTTAAATTAATAATTGGTTATATAAAACCACTTGTAAACTATGAAAGTACCTACTTTCGTAGCTTGATAGCAGGAGATTTTGTTTTGACGAGGTCCTGAGCAATTACAAAATAAGCTATCATTGTTTGTTATCCTTTTATTTTTTGATCACTATATTGGATCTGTTAATGGTGAACTACATGGGAGATCCAATGAGGGAAATTGGCTCTCATGTGAAGTTTCACAGAGAAGAGAGCTCTGCAGTGGGAACAGTTATTATAGATATTATGCAGTTTTTATTATACCTTTCGAAAATAGACACCCTGAACAGTTCCAAAGACTTCAAAGTCCATTGATTGCAAAGCCATGCTGTTTTGAAGCAGTTCTTGGTTCTTGCAACACTTTTAGTACTTACAGTCCGTTATCCTATTTTTAACAAAACCATAAATGACAGCTATTTTAATGAAAATGTCATTAAGATGTATTGTAGGTTCATAGGTTCTGTTCCAAAGAGTTTGGTAATGCATAGAAAAAAAAACATAGGAGTAAGGTGCTGGTTTTGCTATGAGGTGAAGCAAAGAAATATTGAGTATTTCTGATTGCAATTTGTTGGTAGGTAGCGTTTCAAGCAAATAAACAGCTTATTTAATTTACTTGCTTTAAGTTTATGAATTAAATTAATTGCGAAATTAATTTAATTCATAAACTTTAATAATAGCAATGTGATGTAGGCATTTTTTAAGCCCTTGACCTGGATTTCAATTAAGTCTTAATAATTCATTAACCTGAACTCCAAATATCAGAAAGAAGATTAAGCAGATGATGAGTTTTTTAAAATTCGGAAGCTATATGAGAAGGGCTACGACCTGTAGATGCTTTAAATTATTTTAAGCTCGTAATTAAATAAACATGACAAAACTTTACCAAGGACCGATTCACATGTTCGAAGACCAAATTAGTAAACTGCTAGAAAGGTAAAGAAAATGAATTTAATTTGGCATTTTCACTAACCTTTCGAAAGAATACTCCTTGGACCCGGCCAAACACTTCGAAGTCGACAGATTTAGCAGTCATTGATGATACAGTTGCGTAGCTGCCCCTAAAACTAGCAGACAACGCTGTTATAATTAATAAACGAAACATTTAATGAAATACCCAGACGTGTTGTACCTAAAATTGCTACTACACAATGAAATTTTGAAAATATAAAGAAAATTACTTTTAATTTTATTTTCCAGTTATCTGACATTAACGTTTCTTTTGACGTAACGCTAAAATGTTGGTTACCGTTTTTAGTGGTTATTACAAAATCTATATTAATTTCGAAATACTTAAGCATGAATAAATTTTATAATGTGCCGTATTTGTCTTCGAAAATGTTATTTTCATTCTTCAAACGCCTGATTACGGAAATTGGAACGTAATTTGAAAGCGCATGGTGTAATCGTGTTCTGTTCATGATCAAGTTGTTAGTAATGCTAGTTCAGAATACAATGTTATTGTTATTAATATATTTATTCATGTTTCTGACAAAGTTTTCGTGAATTACTCTTATAATCGGAGAAATAAAGCACTACAAGGAAATAATACTGTTTAAGATTATTTTTTAAACTAATACGAGTACGTAGTTTTTTGTTTCTCGTTAATTTTGGTAAAATATCGAATGACTATTTGGACAAGAGAAAGGCAAAAAAAAGTCCAACCAAAATATAATTTTGATCTGTCAGTGTCAAACCGCTCAAATCGTCAGACTCAGTGGTGAGCGCAATTTGTTTGTTTTTTAGTTTCTAATTGCAAAATCTGAGTGCTTCGAATAGTCTATAATACTATCATCTTTTCCAGAAGCCTACGAAAGTGTCAAATAATTTGTTCCGAATAAAACATGGCACTCTTCAACTGTGGCAGGTATGTTGATAAATTATGTAACATGGGTTAGGTTTGTGTAAGTTTGCAATGTTTTTTATGTTGCATGTATTATTGTAATAACAATATTACAGATTGGGCGGCCGGTCGGTGCTAGCAAGCTTCAATAAGATCCCTAGTATGCTAGGCTCCGTAAATTACGCTCAAGCTGCAGCGGGAGTGCCAAAAATCACGTTTAAGAAGTTTGAGGAACCCAAGGATGAGCCCCATGACGATAGGAACGCTCGTCTCAAACGTCCTATGTCGCCACATCTTACCATCTACCAGCCGCAGCTGACCAGCATTCTGTCCATCACCCATAGAACGTCAGGTACTTACTTTTTTTCATTTGTTACAAAAAGTCATTAATAGGTTATTAATAAGGGTGACATTAACTTCAACATCATTAATATTTCGAGATAAAACAACTTGTAATATAGAATTATTAGATGTAAACTATTCTGTGTAGTATTGCAATAATTTAATGGGAAAACCTGTTTTGGCGAACAGGTTTAGTTCAGTGTTTATTTACCTACTTAAAATTTGTTATTCTCTACATTTCATTTCTGTGGCACTTAGTTCTGTGTCTTACAATGTAATCATTGTTCTAGGAATGATCCTATCTGGTTACTTCGGTGTGCTGGGTATTGGAGCTCTGGTGTTGCCACATGACATCTCTCACTACATTGCCATAGTTGAGAACCTCAATTTGTCTGCGGCAACAATCTTTTTGGCAAAATTTGTGCTGGCTGCACCACTCGGCTACCACTTTGCTAATGGAATTAGGCATCTCTTCTGGGATATGGCTAAAGGACTCACAATCAAGGAAGTTTACTCTTCCGGCTACGCTATGCTAGGACTGTCTGTTATTATTACATTGGTATTAGCAGCATTATAATCATTTCTCATTAGGACCAGAATGAAAAAAATAAATTTTTGGGTATTATTTATTTATTGTCAATGTAAGTGATGAAATAAAAGTTAATCAATCAGACTTGTTTTTGAGACCTCCTTTTTCTTCTTTTTTACTGGTTTACTGCTGTTGGGCTTCTGAGCTTACCTACCCAAAAGAAGTAAAACAGCTTTCTTACAGTAGCTTTACTTTGTTTAGTAAACTTAAATATCTAAAACCCTCAATAAAGGGAATAAGAAGCATCTTATAAGAATCTGTTAGGCTACACCACAGGTCGAAATAACATCATGAATCTGCTTGAATTTCTCAAAGTCCAACTTCTCAGTTGTCGCTAAACCAGTTGCAGCATTCTGAAAGAAAAAAAAAACATACCATGTTAATGGTTCATTGTGACACCATATTGAACGTTTATCATATAACTGTTTTGAAATGAAAGAACTTACGTTGAAAATGACGTTATTGTTTTTGAGGAATTCTCCGTAGATGTTGAATAGGTCTAATCGAGTGTCAAGTAGCTGGGCTAGACTGAGTGGGGTATGTGCGATAGAGACGTCCGATAGGAAGTCTTTAGCGGCCAGCCATGTGCGAGAGGGAGCCATAGCTATGTTGCACGTGGTGTAGCTTGAGAGGGTGTCGCGTCCTCCCGCCTCGCGGTTCAAGCAGAGTAGCTCGTACTGCGATGCGTCGAAGTTTGATAGATCCGCACCTGATTGGATAGATTAGATATAGTTAGTGTTACAGGGAAAAAGGTAGAAAGTCAAATAGGTATAAGTAAATAATTGTTAGGCAAGCCAATTTAGTGTGACCAAAAAATGTAAAAAAAAACCTTACTAAACAATTTATTCTGAAGGGTACGATATTGTACTAAAGGACCAAAGTTTGGCCTTACTATCTAGAAATCATGGCTAGACGCAATAAGATAAGAAATATTAATCTATTGACCCATAATAGAGGAACAAACACTTTCAACTTCGAACTAAAGATTATATTCCAAATGACGTCATAATGCACCTAAGAATATTATCTCAAGAAAAACTACTAATATAAAGTCATTTGCCCGCTGTACCGTATGCACCATTGACCTGCACCATCAATGGTGCAGAGGGGACTAAATAGTTTCGTTTGCACCATTAATGGTGCAAATGAATGGTGCAAATGAAACTGCATTGATAGTCTGGTCTCATCTGCACCATTGAGAATGGTGCAAACGAAACCGCATTGATTGGATAGAATATAACTGCACAAAATGTTAACAAGAACAACCACACTTCTGTGGGAATAAAACCAGCATAAGCAGGTCTCACATTCTATTGACACTCAGTATTAAAATAGGCCAGCTCAAGATATTACCATCCATGTAATACCTTGGACCTTCAACTTACTTGAAACAAAAGCCACGTCACCGCGGTTTTCCTGAAGACATTTCACGGGGCTGCTGTCACCCGAACATTGCTGCCGAAGTTTTGACACGTCATCACCTGAAACAATATATTTTATTTAAGTACCTAGTTGTTTAGGAAATAGAGCCTGGTTAACGGTTTCTTCGAACATCAGCAAGTTTTGCCGGGTGTAAAATAATTTAGATACCCTCATAATAATTATCCCCCTTTTAGCATTTTCTTCAGCAGTGGAGAGGTACAGGTAAAAAAGGGTCCATGGCGCAAAAGGATTATTCTACTAGATAGGTAAGTACTTACGAAATAAAATGATAAGGGGGCAAAGTTGTCAACACTTTTTCATCATAATTAGGTTACCCCACTGATGGGAGACTTGGTGGGGCAGAGTGGAATAATCCGTAGTTCCGCACAAGAACCGTCATGGTAACAATTGATCGACCCTTAATCACAAGTGGCCTTCGCAAAAAAGCCAGTAAATAAAGCGGTATAGTTTCTGAACTACCAAGGTCAGGTAAGTAATAGTCGTATGTATTTATCGTGTTATACAATACCTCTGGGATTGTTTTCCGGCTTGTCAACTCCCGGTATACACGAGCCTCCCGAGAAGAAATCACCAAAATGTTTGATGCACTGCAAGAACAAAATGGTTTTAAGGTCAAGGAATTTGTTCCGCATTTAAATAACTTGTAGTGGCTTAGGAAAGTAGGTCATCTAGTCACACTAGGTATTATACTCGTAACTTGTTGAAGTGGCAATTTATGAGAGATATAAATAACTGAGAGTCCACTTCAGTGCTGTATGCTCCTAGCACCAAACTACACTTTTAAAGTTATGCAATTTTTCTTTTCACGAAAATGTTCAAAATAGGCTTTTGACATTTAATGTATGGTAGGCAGATTTAAAGGGTTTCTGCTTGATTAAAAGTATTGTTTTTCTTACCTGGTCATCCGTAATAATCCTCTTATTTTTGAGGTAGTAGAGAGGAGCATCTAAGCCGCTGAAGGTGCCATAACTGTTGTGGCAAGACCTGAAAATAAACTCTTTATTAGCTTTTCTTTTAAAGTTAGTCTGGTCTATCGCGACGATTGAGCCTATCTATAAATTAAAAAGGAGAATCGTAAAGACGATCTATGTCCAAAAACATGAGATATTTCAAGATAATTTTTGCTTAGTCAAGAAATCACCTAGAACCTACGCTCGTTCCTTTCAGACTTAGGTGAACCAAAACCTAGTTAAAACTTAAATCAGAAGGCAACGTTCATTAAAACTTGCTTCGTAAAGTCCCAAAAGAACTTAGATCAAATTCCTCAATCAAGGCGCTAAAAGAACTTGCCTAGATCAATTTCGTTGGTCCTAAAATACAAAGGACTCAGGAAACTCAATAGAAACTGTATTTAGGTGATTTGTCCAGATTGGCCTGTCGGCGCCAAGGAGCGGATATTTTGTTGAAGCAAGTACAATAAGTAGAAATTACTTTGTGTATTGGACCGGATATAGGTAATACAAGTCTGATATTTCTCCTTGAAGAATTTCTCGTAAATGAGGGTAGTTCGTTACGTGATATTGTAGGGATGTTGATAGAGTTAGTTTTCTTTTATGTTGATTGGTTTGTTCCGTTGAGTTTATTGACTGGGTACTAAGTTTTTTCAGCCTTTTTATCTACTTAGGTTAACCAAGTACCTAGTACCTTTTCAGTATACTAATATTGGGATGACTAAACCATTTCCTAGATTTTGGAAATTAGCTTTTAGTTTAGTGAAGAATCGAACCCTAACCTCTCTGTATTATTCACTGAGCAAGTGTTGTTGTTGTTAAATTTTAGCTGTCAACTCCTTAAAAATTCAGTCTGTAATGTAACCTACATCTTAAAAACTCAGTCAATATCATGTTATCAATAGCTACAGACAAGATAGCTCGTCAGATCACTACCTCTTCCTTACCTTTTACCCCTCAAATCCTCCATAGTTTTATAACTGCTGTCCTTCTTCACGACAGCAACAGCGTAGTTAGGGGTCTTAGCAGCGCCGTACACCTCATGGAACACTGGATGCAAATTGTACTTGTTGGCAGCGGACGCCACTCGCATATCGTCGACACTTGCCAAGTCTGAGCCGTTGTCTTGTACCTGATTGTTTTAAAAGTATCTTGTATTACCTACCTACTTACGGAAAAATGTATTTTTATTTTCTGTTGGAGTAATAGCAGTTTCAGGATTCAGGAAACTTTCAAGCTTCCAAAGCTTGAAAGTTTGAGTTATTATTTTTTGTCCTACGAGACACGGACTTGTGGTTTGCTAGTTTTAGTTAGAAAGAATCATAACAATAATTTAGTTTTAAATATAACACTATGAAACTTGTTACATAGGGCAAAAGTTATAGGTTGTTAGGTTTGTAAGGGTCGTCCATGTATCAAAAGGTTAATGTGAAATTTGTGTTCAAATCAAAATGGATCCCTGATTTATTTTACTATATTTTCAAATATTATGGTGTTTGCCACAAAAGTTTATCCATCAATTTAACCCCTACAGAACAATTTATAAAACGGTCCTTCATTTCTGAATATAAATACAAAGTTTGAAATTGAAGATACAATTCAAAGATCCTATGTAGAGAATTTTAGCCATTCCACGGAAAATTTGGACATAACCAAACGAAATTTCGCGAAACCGGAAATTAAAATCAATGAAGCCCAAATATTTTCAAACACAACAATCGTAACGGCTAAAGTTTTCGGGAAATGAGCCAATTAAGAATAGCTCAGAGTATGAATAAGACAAGCTTTCTGGCACTCATTTGACCCGGATAATCGAAGCACTGGCGGGTAACCATGATCTCAGAGAATCATGAATCCCCACACTTTCGGAATAGAACTGAAACATTGCTACGTTAAGAGATCATGGAAATCCATCAGGCTGTAGGTATGCCACGTGTAAGCAAGTAAAGGACCTATAGTATCAACAAACTGGTACTTAATTTTCTTAGTTACCAAAGCAAACCAAAACACTAAACGGTACCTAAATGAATACCAGAATAAAACACTGTTGGATTTTTACTTTCAGCGCCGAGCAGGGCGCCGAAGTTCCATAACGGCAATTACGCCTATAAATTCATTTGTGATCGCTTAGTGTTAGCAAAAACGTACATAAAATAATGAAGATGAAACTAATGAAGTAGGTACTCATAAGAAGGCGTTAGGTTTGTGATGTTCGTTAAAAATGCCTAATAAAGTTGCTTTCGTACTCTCGTCGTCTTTATTGATACTCAAACGCTGCCTCATTTCTGGCTTGCCCTTGCTTGAAGTAGCTGAACTCCAAATCACAGTAATGAAGGTCCTTAAATAATCGAAATATACTTACGCTCTTCAAGCAGTCGGCTTCAGAAGCCTCTTGAACGCAGTCGAGGCGCGGTCGGATGTCGCGACTGAATGCGAAGACGGCCATCATGTGGCACTTCGCGAGAGCCACGTTTGATGTCACACATAACCTTTGGGTAGATGATGTAGAAGTGTTTTATGAATATCAGGTAATATTTGCATGGATTCTTAGATAACTACAATATCACGTTTTCAGTGTTCCAAGGGTATTGTGGTGCTCGAGCAACATTGCTAAATTGGGATATTGCACACCTATAACTAAACGTATAGATTCATACTACAACATCACGCCTGCATGAGGCTGCATGCCTTAAAGCAGTAGGCAGATTGTAATCTACCTAAACCCACATTTCACTAGTTGTTTTAACTCCCATGAAATAGAGTCCATATTTATGAGCATACCATAAACCGGGCAAAACGGAATTTTTGCCTGAGTGCGACCGAAGGGAAACCGAAAAGCACTTTGCGCTTGCAACCACCAACGAGGCAGTATTTTCGCGCGTATTAATTAACAGCTGCGCGAATCGATATGAGAGATCTAACGACTCTTATTTGGGTTAGCAATGAATCAAACCGGTAGAGAATGGTGGGTTAGGTAGCAGTCGATCTATGTAAATTGTTAAAAAATGTTAACTTTCTATTATACCTACGAATTCGTCACATGATTTCATTTGACCCTCCAGCGAAGGCATTTTTCGTCTGATAAAAAAAACCAGCGGTTTTAAATACAGTGGAATACCTGCTTAATCTGCCGAAATATATAAATTTCCGATGAAAACTTACAATACTGGGTGATTGAGATGATTCAAGACCATCCCGGTCTAGGGTCACCTGCTGAATGCATTGTAAATAACAGCGTGAGCGTCGATGTCCCTAACATCCTGACATCACGTTCATCATAGACCAGAAGCCAACCCAAGCAGCGGTTGGTGAGAATATCAGAATAGGTCTACAGACAAATTATTCACAATACTCTCTCTGGCACACACAGCGGCTTTCAGCATATGTGAGCGGAATTAAAAAAGACATGACGGGGTTTTGCTTTGTCTCGCAAAGTCAACGCAAGCCCGGCTTTGAGGTTATGTGACCGACTTTTGAAAAGCCCGATCGAGTTATACCTACAATCTTGTTTTAGAAGCGTTTTTTTTGTTTGGGATATTTGTAGCTGAAGTTTCTTTTGTGGATGCAGTTCTATTATTTTAAATTGAAATCTTTCAATGTAAAATGGGTCACAGCGAGAGCTTTCAGTGGTTGGGTTCGCAGAAACCGCCGGGCCTATCAAATGTATGTAGAGATCATCTGGGTATGTGGTTTTGCGAACAAAGACCAGAAGCAAGAATAGTTAGACTTTTGCTTTAACAAAAGTTCTTTAGAACTGAAGGCAGTTAATTAAGGTCGTTTGAAATAGGCACATTTCTTGGGAAATCTAGAAAATCTTGTAGAGATACATACATACATAAACTCACGTCTTTTCTCTATGGGGGAAAGTGGAAACTTTAGACCTCGATCATTACGTACAACTTTTGATTCGTCCACGTTCATGTCATGAAATTTGGTCATACACGAAGGCGGCGCCGGTTGCTTAATTAATTGCTTAATTTTGCTATTAATAGCTATATAAGTATACCTTCTTCATAATGACGTAGTTAGCACCCCTCTCGTGAGCTAGAGGTAACGCATTACCTGTAGGTCAGTGTGTCAAATGTCTTTCATAGATGTAGGCCGCGCTTTCCGTTCTTAAGGGGAGATTAAAACGAGGGGTGCGTTGCTGGAGGCGGGTTTTCTTGTTTTAATGTTGCTATATTCTAGGAGCATGTATCAGAAAGGATGTGGTACTGACCATCAAACTGAACATCTATCTCTATGGGATCAACATCGCAATTGTGAAAAAAAACAGCAGTTCCATACATTTGGGTCGAATAGATATTGAAGTTTTCTATGGGACAGGTGTTTATTTTTTCGCGATTACGATTTTGGTCCCATATACATACAAGTTTTTAAGTTATCACTTTACCTCTAGTACCTCCATGACCCCTGTCGGCATTGTCAACCCATCGGCACAATGTTTTGAGTGCGTTACATTGAGTCCTACAGTACTGTAAACTGCGATTTTTCACCCCAAAATAAAAGTTAACCAGCAATATTTTTGGCGTAAAATTACTTAGTTTGATGTTCAGAATGCTTGGTTGATAGTTTCGTGAAGGATCTGCATTCACCTTGTATCGGTAGTACCAACAACCATAGGCCTTGCGCTGTTGGCTATTATTTATAGACATAGTTATCAGGTAGGTACCTATAATATAAGCCAATCAAATAAATACCGCAGAATTACCCATTCACCAACACTATAAAACCTGGCTTACAAGATAATCTGCGTTCAACGTGCAAAGCCGTTCAACATAAATATGGATGTACCTAAAATAACCCATCCGTCCGTTGTTGGCCTAGCGTAGTACGGAGTATCAACAGAATGGGAGGCTAGTTTAAACTGGATTTTGTACCACAGACGAACCTATTATACGCTATATTGTACGCAAATAGCAGTTCAATAATATTCATACTAGCTTCTGCCCGCGACTTCGCCCGCGTGGAGTTCGGTAATTGTTCGACGAGATCGTACTAGCGTGATAAAAAGTATAAGTAAAATAAGTTAATCCAGGTTATAAACTATTTGTGTGACAAATTTTAGTATAATCGGTTCAGTAGTTTTTGGGTGAAAGAGCAACCTTTGGTGTGGTGTCTCGGACTATGAAACTGATTAACTTTTGTTCTACGAGTTCTTGAAATTCGCTAAAATTTTTGATTTTTTATAGGAATTGATGCGTTCAGCTGATCATCATGTACGGTGAAACTAAAGCAAAGTTAGGAATTTCTAAAAGTCACAGTAGTTCAGTATCATAGTCTGAGTCACCACACGAGAGGTTATGCGTTACACTCTGGATACATATAATATTTACCTGACGATCAGTTCTGGCGGGCCATGGCCCCTCTCGATAACCTCAGTGTAGTTGGCCTTGGACAAGTAATCTGCTGGCTTTATGGGAATGTTGTCTGCAACGTGGTAGATCTTGTCCGATAGGCCTAGCACTTGGGTGAACCATGATGGTCTGTCTTTCGCACCTAGTGATACAATACAAATTTATAGAAATATCAAAGTATCAGTTGAGAGGTATTCCGATAAAAAATATAACGATATCTTATTGTGAAGCGAGAGAAATCAAGATAAAACTTTGTGCCTGTTAATCCGATTATAATTTTTTTGCTCTTAATTTTTCCATTTGACGAAAAAGTTTTTCCCTTTTTTGTCAGTTGAACAACTCCGTAATTTCGCGTTTTAGGGAAATCATTTTAAGTGAAAAGCTGTGTTAGGTTTGTTTTTCATTACAAAGATGATAATAGCGAACCGGTGGCAACATTTCTCCTGAATGTTTATTAAAACCTGTTCTAAACCTGTTCTAGACTCCTTCTGCCTGCAGGATAAGATTCCCAATGATAAGGTCTCTTCCATTTCACGTCATCATTCTAGAGTCACTTGTATCCAACTTTTGAGTACTACCACAACCAAGTTGTCGGTCCTGAGTTCTAGACTATTTCAATAAATTACTTACTAAATACTTACCAATCACAGACAACTGCCTAATCTTTTCTCTCAAAGGCGACAGCTGGGCCAGTACATCATTGTGTCCAATCAGTCCTTGCCAGGGTCTGGCTGCCCAAGAACAAGCCTTTTCCTTCACAGACACCTTAGATCCATCCACACAGAGGTAGCTGTAACCGTCGGGGCTTTGTTCTGCAGCTCCAGCTGGAGTCTTACCTACCGGGAGCTGGAGAAAAATGAAAAATGTTTTTAGGGGAAAGGTATTGAATTGGTTTTTCGGTGCATTCAGCTATTCACAATGACTGGTGAAGTATACAGGGTGGAGGGACATCGACGCACAAACAGTTACCAGGTGTTCAATACACCATTCCGATTTAAAAAAAAACTGCTGTTTCTTTCAAGTGCACCAACATGGTCAAAATGTATGGGAACAGCAGATTTTTGTTTTTAGGTTACCAATGAAACAAACGTTTTTATGTGGGGTTCGGAATAATGTACTGAATACGTAGTAATGGTTTGTGCGTCGATGTCCCTTCGACCCTGTATAAAATTCATGTCATAATCACCCTTTGTATTGAATGTAAGGACCAAGTCTATCATACTTTTTTTTTGTGCAAACGACAATCTACTCGCAATTGAAATGAAAGATGTGAGTATGCACATACAGGAAAGCGACATTTCATAATAATATTATTTCCTATACTATAGGAAATATCGTATTTCTAAATATGAACTCCAATCCATCAAACCGGAATAAGCCCACATACTTTTCCGAGTATCAATCATATTTTGGTAAAGTATATTGGATTATTGGCATGCTTCGCAATGCTTGGCGCGGCATTTGGATTGAGTGGGTGCGTCATAAAAAGTTTATGAAGTTTATTGCTACAAAAATCATAGCAAACGGCCACCTCTTTTTATAACTGATAGAGATTTCCTAAGGTATTACGTCCGCCTTTGTACCTCTTCAGTGCTTAAAGTTTAATAAGTGATTAAGCTTGGCTAAAAGTATAAATAAATAAGCAATAAGCATTGTGTTCCTAATTAGATAGTCCAGAGAAAAGTCAAAGTAGTTAATATTAAAACTCCAATCAGCGCAAAACAACAAACAAACCTACTCATATAGAATGCCAACATTAATTTTGACTAGGTGCAGAAATGTTCAGTTAAACCTCACTCTCGTTTCATTTTCCATTTTGAGTTTCGACGCAGCCGTGATTTCCCCTGAGTAATAGTCGGTGCATAGACGAGACTCGATAAAGCAAAGAATATTAATAATCTCTGCTTATTACATTTTTTTCCATTGAATAGCAATCGCAATTTTCTGAAGACTGGAATGTATGACGCCTTTTGTTTGATGGCAATGGAGAAATATGGGGTTTGAGGCTTATTATGTTTCATCAAAGGTTTGTGATAACCTTTTCCATGTTTTTGGAAACGACAAAGATTCTAAAATGTCATTTGAGAGCCGATTTCGGGTTAAGCAGTACTACGAGATACGCAGGTAGTCTTAAAGAATTGACGAACTTAAATAGACATCAATTTTTGAAAGGCGTGGTCAATCCGAAATGGAAATGAAACTAAAATCAATACTGATAGTCTTCCAATACAGATTATAATCGCATTATTTTCCATCATCAGGTAAACATCTATCAGAAACTAAAACTTATCTTCCTTCTAACTTATTTCCTATCTTCCCTTCACAACCTCGCAAAAATCTGCTCTACCCTAAAAGCTATTTGCATTTTCGGATTTAGATAATCCAATCTAAAAGCTTTACAGGTGACTGAGTCGCTCCGAAATTTGAAAGTCAGTGTACATTGAACGGGCCAAAGTGATTTCAGAGAATCCGTTTCCCGGATTAGTTCAGAAGGATATTTGGGATACGCTGTGAAAACAAGTTGAGCTTTTGCGTACTGTAATTGAACTAGAAAGCGTTTGTTGGTTATTCAATTTGAAAGCTAAATTAGAACACACTGGAGTAGCTATGGTAGGTAATGAATTTAGCAGTTCGTTCGTTGGAAGGGAGCAAATAGAATGATTAAATCTCGCAAAACGTCCAAAGAGAAACCGAGACCGAATCTACTGATGAAATTACTTCAACTTCAAGTCCTAATCCCTTGGGACTACATTGTGGATTACAGAAAAGATTCGAATTCTTTTGCCAACGTTCACGGCTTTGTAACGATCAGGACCATTAAAAAACGCAAGGCCGGCTGCAATGTAAATATAAATTTTATTTTACTTACCCCAAAGAATTTCCGGACGTAAATGACCTTAGTAAAGGCGACTTGGCCGCCATTGCTTGCCAAGCACCTCAATGCCCCTTCGTACCCGCTGTAGTTGTCGGGATAGTCACAAACGTCGGGATGTTCGCACATAGAACATAACTGACTGTACTGGCTCTCTGTAAATATATACCTTATAAAAACATCCTTTTAGGGTCGTTCCGGGCGAAACAAGGGTTGGAAGTTGGAACTCCCTGTGGGCAAAAATAATTTCGACAGGAAAAATGGGTAGATCTTTTTGCGTAAGTAACTTCAACATGAGATTTATTGCTTCAGCAAACACAACAGCTTAGAGTTCTTGGCATGAAAGCAACGTAAGGACTTAATACGATTTAGTAAATCCGATAAGATTTACACGAATTGTTTTGTTACATAAATGTACGTGTCTAATCCTCGAATTCAGCACTTTAAAGCATAAAAGGGCTTGAATAACTGTAGGAAACCGCAGGAAAGTTCAAAGAACGCAATGAGGGTAAAATGCTTTATATTTGCTGAATGTCGACTAAACATTTTTCCGGCACAAAAAGGTCGCTAACGCCTGACCAAATCTTTCATTTAGGTACCTAAATTTTTCGTTTGTCGCCATTTATTTTCCGCAAAAATAACTTTGAAAGCATTAATATTCTTTCGACAATGTCAATATGGTAATTTCTTTATTTTGTAGTACGCAATCACAATAAATATAACCAAAGTTGGTCCTATAGGAAATAAGTTATTTTGTAAACCTTGAAGGCCCAATCCAGGAAAAGATCGTATATTTTTGTCCATGCTGCAAAAACGGCTTTAAATTACAGACAGCTTTAGTAATAAAGTGAGTAGGATTAACTTACTCCAAAATGAATTGGTCTTAGGATCCGGCGACCATTTCCCCACGATGCAAGACTTGGTGAAGAACGTTGAGAGAGCCTTCAGTTCGTTCTCCTTCGGCGAAATGCTGTGGTCGTTCATTTTCGGGAACACTGAGCGCTTCTGCAGCATAGTTAGAGGTATCTGTGGAAGGACAGGAACATAAAAATATTTGAATTTGGTTTTTTAACACTTTCGCTGCTAAGGTCAAATAATCCATTTTTACTAGTATGCGCGTTATTTATAGCTACGTACAACGACGACTCGGGAGGCGGGTTGTGCGCACACGAACGAATTATTGTTTGAACAATATGCTGGGTGCTTAGCACGGAAAGTGTTTATACAACAAAATGGCATTAAACACACCACTTGTGTACCTATCCAAAATCAGTCTGACTTACAAGATTTTAAAAGAAAAGCGTAGTCATTTACTAACGTTATCTACAAAACAGACGAGTCATCTCTGAACAAAATAAGAACGTGGTTCTTTTGTGAGAACATACAGCCCAATTACCGTTTGTGGAACTTAGGACCAGAAATGACTGGACACAAAACATTGTTGACAAATCTTTGTCGTTATTACCTATGAGAATATTCTTTTGGGTTTTCCTGCTCGGAATTAGTAGAGTACTCACGTATAGTAGTGGCGAATAACGTTTAAGGGCACCAATAGGGAGCTCCATAAAAACATATTTCTCACAGCTGACACTTGCTATTTGAGCTGAATTACAAGTAGGTAGTTGTTACTCTCACGAATTGTTTTGTTTTCGGAATGTAGAAGTATTTTTGCAGTTTTAATGTCTGTGGGTTACGTTAAGTGAAAAGCTGAATAGATGAATTGAATAGATAATTTACGTGTTTGAGAAATACGTGATCATTTTCAAGGGTGATGTACCTACAAACCATCAATCTGAATAATTTTCTCCGTAGAACAAACGTCAGCTATTCCATATATTTTGGTGTTGAAGTTTTATATGGGATTGCTGATTATTTTTGTACATGTTGTACTTGAATATACTAAAGCAGAGACATTGGAGCTGTATGAGACCTTTGGGAACCAATGATTTAGACCCCGAAGTGGAAAATACACACTGATTTTTTCTGCGTAATGCTTCGTAAAATATAATCTGTTAAGCACCCGATTTGTATACTGACAGATTGAAATGGATAACTATTTTTTTAATTCCTTGCTCCTTTTCACTTAGTATTTAACTACATTATTATCATCCTTATCAAACTTGTTTTACTTAATTATTTAATTTAAACATAGCCCCGTCTCTTTGTAACACTAATGTGTTCTGCCAGACTTTCGCCGACTCGACATAATTCATGGAAATACACGTCTGAAAGGTTCTACTCGTATTAGCATATTTTTTCGTTTTGTACTAATATTTGACTTGAAATTTGTGTGCCAGTTCATTGTAAAAACTTAAATAATTATTTGTTTTACTAAGTTTATTTTGTGTATGAAAATATGTGTAAATATTACTATGTAAATAAATGTAATGTCAGCACATATTTGGTACCTACTCAACAGTATTTCATTTAAAATAAGCACTACTTTTTGTTTTAAGTTTTTTTCGTGTCTAGTCCGAAGGTTTGAAACCCATTTTTCAAGTCTGGAAAATTGGAACCTGCCAAGTACAAAAGTACCTAACCTTTATGAACGTTTCGAAGTTATATATTGTATGTAGTTATACGTTCTCATATATAAAAATAATTTGGTGTGATGACTGTGAAAAGAGGCCTTTTACTCTGTAGTAGAAATATTACAGGCTGATATTAGATTTTTCTTTGAATACTGCTATCTATTCAATTTAGCTGTTCACGTCTCGTTTGAAAAGAGAACCCTTCTGTATTCTTCTGTAGTCTATTGTTCGTCGTACATTTTTTTTTATTAATCTCCGGTACCGAGTCGAGTTCATTTCGTATTGTGATGCCGATTGAATTACAAGTAGCTATTGAGGAGCACGGATAAGATATACGAGACTAAAACGAACACATAACAGAAGGGAAATATTATGTAGGTATACAATGGCTTTGCGATGATTTGATATATTGGTTTCTGTAGGATCTCAGATACGCATTTCATTTGTCATACGTACCTAATAATAAAATTAAGTCTGACGCCTTTAATTAATTTGACTTACAGGGCGGGAGGGACATCGACGCAGTAACGAATACCACAATTTTTTTTCATCGGTACTTAATTTAAAAAAAAAGAAAGTTCAATACCTACACGGTCAAAATGTATAGAACAGATTATTTTTTTCATTTCTATGTGGACAGGATATCAAAGTGCCATGTAATACGTTGTGCCCATAGCATTTTGAACCCAGGACCTCTTGCTCAGGGGTAACACTTGCGACCACTAGGGTTAATTTTTTTCAACCT
Source organism: Standfussiana lucernea (assembly GCA_964057025.1). NCBI lineage: Eukaryota > Metazoa > Arthropoda > Insecta > Lepidoptera > Noctuidae > Standfussiana > Standfussiana lucernea. Next base: position 13,378,261 of record OZ059796.1, read on the forward strand.
ACCTCCCTTAATTTAGTTCTGCCATTACATAAAATATATACTATTATATCTTCTTGCTCTTATATTTTGAAGAAAAAGTTCCCGAAACCTACTTCAAATTACAGTAACAGTTTGTTTAAAAACATGCTGTCTAATTGCGTTTTGAGCCGTATTCAAATGAAGTAACTTTACGTGTCTAAGGTGCTAAGTAACGGTTTTGTTGGAACTCTTCAAGTAATTACTTTTGACGACTTAGGGCCTCAGCAGACACGATACTTTAGCATCGGCAATTGACGACTTTGCGACTTCACCAATGCTGGATCGCGTTTTGACGACACACTACGTCGAAGCACGGTTTAAAATGCTTGTGAATATATTATTTACGGAATTTTGTCTATTCCGTGGTGTTTTCTTTGGTCAGTCGCTATACCGAGCTAAAGGTATGCGGTGTTTCGAGCTTACTCGCTGTATCGAGCTACCGAAAAGCTACTACCTAAAAATCGCAGTGATCGTCGAAGTTAAAAGTCGCTTATCTACTCAGATCTTTAGTTCCTTACTCATACGAGAGGGTTTATAAGGCAAATTAATTCATACCTGCTAGGTAATTACTTACCTCGTGTGAAGTCACTAATATATTCGTTACACGCCCTCATTTCAGTACAGGATCGCTTTGGAAACAGAAACTCTGTTTACGATATACCTAAGGGTTCTAATTAATTATTCTATCTGTTAGGTTTACGCAAGAACTAACTGGGGAATTAGGGTTTTAGATTTCAGCAATGTTTTGTACAATCTGTTGACTGTGTTCGACGATTTAGATTTATTTATTCAGTAGATAACCTTGAATTACCTAGCAAGTCTGCTCCAGAATATTAAATCGTATACTTTTATTACTACTTATCTCTAATGTTATATTCGGCTTGACTATCCCTGTCTTTGCAGAGAAGATTTTCGGTTGGACTTATTTAATCAACGTTACGTTTCGTTTATGATCCTAATAAAAGGGAGGATTTACTCTCGTAAGTATGTAGCCAGAAATCCGATTGGCGGTGTATGATTTTGATAAGACCTTGCGGAGTTATTAAGAATAAACAGTTTCTTCTGAAAGAATGACGTGTTTAAAGGACCGGAGGCGTGACAAAGGATATAAGGTTTCCTGTCAATATTGAAGTTTGTCAGTCTTCGCAGAATCTCTTAAACTTGACCGAAATACAAGTTATTTCCGAGTCGTTGCCAAATGAAGAAACCTGATGGAAATATTCCGTTGAATATTTTACCTTCAGATTCAAAAACCATTCAAGTATTTAAGTACCTACATAAAAGCTACGCCTTGAATAATTTAGGCTTTAAAGCACAAAGAGCGAAACTGGTTAATGGCATGTAGCAATACTAGTTGTATGTAAAGATGAGACTCGTTCTCGCCTTGAACCCATAATGGTATTATTTGCATTCTGCAAGAGAACTTGGATTCTTGCATAAAAAAGTAAGACGTCCATGCACAATTGATATGTGCATAATAAGCTGATAGGACGAACAAAGACGTTGAGGCAGTGATAATCGGATTTTCCTGGTTCTTTTCAGGGTTGCAGGATATTTATACAGTTGTTTGTTGAAAGAAAAAGCAAGGCGCTTCATATTTAGGATACACTAAATATACTTGGTGGAATACACCGACGCGAAAACGGAAACCACATACTCAGTACATCATTCTGAACCCCCCCACAAAGAAACTTTTCGTCGGTTATTAAAAAAAAATATCAGCTGTTCCATACATTTTCACGTGTAGGTATTGCACTTTTGTAGGAAACAGCAGTTTTTTTTGTGATAATATAACCCATGAAAAATTTGTACTGAGTTTGGTTTTCGCTTTCGCGTCGGTGTCCCTTTCACCCCGAATGAATCCGTATAGAATTTATTTGTGTTGGTAATCGTTATGCGCTCTGACAATCGAAACTGCTAATTTATGGGAAACCGTTTAGTTAATGACAGCGAAAGAGTGGGACATTTTAAGAATGGTAACGTTCAGTTTTTTTTGTATGTATGTCCAGATTTAGGAACGCGGATGAAGCAAATGAAGTACCTATGTTAGGATCGCAGCAGATGACGTTGAAGTCTTCCCACGTGCGAAAAAACGTGTATCATGTAATCCTTACCGCCCGCTGTACGCTTAGATCTTTTAGACTACGCAACGGATTTCAATGCGGATTCCATCAATAGACAGAGTGATTCAAGAGGAAGGTTTGTATGTATAATACAGTAGGATAACATTAGTATCTACATTGCACCCGTGTGAAGCCGCGGCGGGTCGCTAGTTTTAAACATTTTAATTTCATTTTTGTCTCTCCGCATTCATCACTTCTCTTCCGAGCATTTAGCACCAGTGTTAAATAGACTCTTACCTTATATCCGACGTTTCTGTTGACTCCTGTATGGCAAGACTTGAGCCCCTTCAGTTGATCCAGGCTATTGATAGGCAGATCATTGTGGACTACTATCACGGCTTCGTATCTGAATGGCGCTAAATATGGAAAAAAAAGTTTAGGATTAGAAACATGAAGAAGTTTCTGAAAAATATCAAAGAAAGGGGCCATCCATAAATTACGTCACACGAATTTCATGATTATTTGCCCCCCCCCCCTTGTCACATTGTGTCACATTGTGAGACGTGTGACGTCACATAATTTGTAATTTTAGCATGTTCATACAGATGGAGTTGGAAATATTTTAATAGTTCAAATTGAGTTTTTTAATACTTAGATTTTTGAAATGTAACGTCACGAAATTTAGGATCCACTTACCCCTTGTCACACAATGTCACACTTCGTCGATCCCCTCCCGCCCCCTTAACGTGTGACTAATTTATGGATGGCCACAAAGGAGATGGAGGTTAAAAAAGCCCAGTCATTATCTCTTGGTATGCCTAAAAAAAACCTAAAACTGCTCAACTTACAAACCATAACAAAAGCGTCATCACATAGGTAGTACATCATGTAGGTAGTCACATCAATTTACGGCCTCGATGGCGATTCTTTGGAGATGTCTATAATTCTAAAACAACAAGGGACTGCCTTTTGTAATTGACGTTCAAAAAGTGCGGATCTTCAGCCTAATTTTAATAAATGACTTTTGATTAAGTGAACGTTTGCTAAAGTGATGTTTATGATGGCAGTTTCATGTGCTAACAACATTTAGCATAGGTGGTCTTTTCCCTAGCGATAACTTAAGCTAGTATACTCAGGTGTTAATTTTATACGTGTGAAGGTCTGAAGTCAAGTAATTAATGACTTGGTATGTTTGCCGTCACGTTATCACGCTCATCTTTTGCTAAGTTACACAATTTACGGGTAGGGTTACCGTGGCCAGCTTTATCTTCCATCTTTTGTGTAACGACTTCCAAACTTCAGTAACGTTTGTTTTGCTTTGCTTTAGTTTCGTCATTTATTTCGTGTTTATCTTGTGTTAGAAATTATTTAGTTATTAATTTCTCGCACGTGTTTACTTGAGGCCTTTTCGTTTTATCATTCTCTTGCACTTATTCCATTGTATATGGGGTCGGATCTGCATGTTTTCTTTTTAAGTACTTCTGAATTAGTCGTCATTTCAATAGTAATTTCCTTTCTAGACATATCATCTTTCACACGGTTCATACATCGCTTCTTTGGCCTACTACTCTTGTAGCCATCTACATTCATACTCAACACTTTCTTCACGACGTTATCCTCAAGTTTTTATGTATCGTCAAGAATATAATCAGTGTCAATACGAGACAAGACTAACATAAAATAAAAATCAGAGCCTACTACACAATAAAACTTATCAATGTATTTAAATGTTTCTACTATCTCTATCGTTATTACAATGGAGGCAATAAAACAGTTTCGTTAGCCTAGGGACATATCATTTAAAACTTTCTCTCGATCAGGAGTTTCGTAACCAGAAACATTATTTGAGTAATACCGATTCCATTGAAAGCGTTTGATAACATTTTATCTGTTTGAATAAATTGTATCTCATTTAAAAGGTTCTTTTATTTAAATACAAATTACTTATTTCGTAACGCAAATGTTTTATGCTGTTAAAGAGATGCCTCTGAAAGTACCTTTCAAGTTTTTTTACGGTACATGAATTTGAATATTTTTTTGTCTATTTCGTAATTTATTTCATTCGCTCCAGACTACATATTTGCAAAACAAACATTTCTCTAATCTTCTAAGTTGTTTATATTTGAAATACTCAACTGGCATTTAGATATAATTTCACAGGACCGGCCAGACAGATGCGGGCTCTAAAACACTGTTTTATTTACTGTGTGTCTAGCATCAGCTAAAAAAGTTTGACACTTGTGCCGAGGACCGAGGTAACAGAATTTCATAAAGGTCGAATGCCCAAGTAGGTAAAATACAGAAAGGCGTGGTTCAGAACAACTTTATGGAAATAGTGAAGCTATTTTTATCTGATCTTGGATTCACTACCATTTTCTGCAATATATTCTCATGTACTTCAGTATAAACGTTTACGCCATAAAGATATGTTTGTTAGCCTTTGTTTGCACCCTATATACCGAGACGGGTAGGGTTCATACATATTTCATGACATAAGGCTGAGGGTACGTAAGTGCCCCTAACGTAGAGAGATAGGAAAACAATCCTCTATGTATATTTCAGGACTGTGTGATGGCATAGATTTCAGGACGAGAGAAATCTCAACCTTTTTTCTTTTTCGTAACCTTTCGTTAGTTTTATGGTGTTAGGTAAGGACTTTTTATATTTATGGGCGAGCTACAGGTATTTTAATAAAATATGTCCCGAAAAGGTTGCTTGTGTTGCCTTGAAACTGAGACACGATAAGATAGGAGACATTTCCCAAGACTACTTATTTTAATAGAAGATTAGGTACCTGCATTAACCTGTCTTGACGCTCTGCAACACACAGTAAAAGTAAATCTACATCTTTAGTTCACGAACTTTAATTTAAATTCAGTTTCTGAACTTCTCCGAGACATGGACACGAAACAGTTTCAAAGTTAACAAATTATAAAGATCCTCACTAAGAAGACTTTGTGATACTCAGCAAAAGCTGAAATCAGCGGGAAATGAGAATACTTACGAAAGATTTCACCTAAATCAGCTTAATTAAAGAATTGGTCCTTCAGGAGGAAATCTATTTAATGAACTTAAATTGGAATACGTTTTTGAAACATCAGTCTTTAAATGAGCGACCAATATATTTTGGCAGTTGTCGGTGGCGCTAGTTGCAAAGAAAAGTGTCAACAACCGTTAAATTAAGAACATTTAAACGTAGTTCCCTGTTTCGCCGTCTGACATTTACTTGGTTCTTCATAGTTCACAAAGTTAAGACTACTTTTGGGCTTTGCCGTTTCAAAGCAAATAAGTTTAAAGTGAACTCAAACAGTTGGTAGGTACTCAACCGAGCAGAATTTAGTGGTTTTCATTAAAGTTTACTGTTCGGATCTTTTGAAGAGGGCTGTAATGAGGAGTTTCAACTTGAAAAGTCGTTTTACGAGCCAGTATTTTATGAAAAGGACTTTAATTTTGAAAATAAAATACGAAAGAACTCTGAATTCTGAATGGAGTAGATCCTTAAACAAGTGGAACTTAATTAAAGGTTTTAAGAAGTAGTCGGTATTAAATCTGGCAGTACGAGAGAAGAACAAAGCGTATTACGTTACTCCCCAAGTGTTTAAACAAAACGTAGAAAAGTGATTATTGCTATAATAGGATATATATGAACACTGTTGGGGTTCAGGCCTCATGAAAGGCTGAGTGGGCCGTAATGCACCATGCGGGCCAATGGCGTTTTGGTGGATGTCACACTTTAGGTTCTAAGACATGCCAATTTCCTCGCGAAGTTTTCCTCCAACCCTGATTAAAGTCCCTGCCTAGATTTACACACGTTTTCACTAGGTCACCACACTTCTGATCTCGTGACTCCTAGCGCTATCAAGAACAAATGAACAAAACAAATCATTCAACCATTCACCAGTGTTTGCCAAGCGTGGTGATAACAGTCGGTATCAGTTTATAAGAAGCTCCGTATTCTGCAGTGCAAGTTCGAGAGTCGATCTCATGTAGCTGTTGAGGGTAAATCTTCATAGCTAGACTTACCATCAGGCTCCTCTTCAGTTCTATACTCCTGTACCACCACGAAGTCTTGATTCTGTATTTTCGTGGCGCAGTACATGTCTTCAGGATCGACTGGTACGATATCTGCTTGCCGTTGTTGGATAAGGTTTAAGCAGTCAATCCTGAAAGTAATTGGTAAAGGTTTTAATAGGAGTATGCCTTGCAGTGGAAAGGGAGATCATTGGGGTGTAAAAAGAAGTTGATTATACTATATGATGATATGCAATGACATGGTACCATTAAGGAAAGATGAAGTATTTGATGAATGGAACGTTTCATGGTTTCACCAATATCTAAGCAATTAGCTGATAGACAACGCACTGTCTATGTTAGGTTAGGTCTAGATTCGAGAAAAATGACATTTTTACAAAAGTTTCTTATCTAACGAGGGTGAGCACTAAGCGCAGTGGGAGATGAAACTGATGGCACTTAGTGACATAAATCATTGTATTTGTCGATGGAAAATGTATACTGCCTGCATTAGATATTTTTCCAATCACGTTTTAGCTTTCTGAAACTGCAGTAGATACCCATACAATCACCTCACTCCGATCGAATTAAATTAATCGTTGATCGTGGCAGACCATTAATTATACCTACATACATAAACTAGCTATCTAGACTTATGCATAAATATCTAGCAAAATATTTCTATTTAAGATCACGTAGCAAACAAGTAGGTAAAGCTTAAAACAATGAAACCGAGGCGTAACGTGAGTACTGAACTATAAAATGACATCTGCATTGTTTTGTTTTTCGCGTTAGGTTTTTGTTTCAGTATTGCAATGTCGGTATTGTTTGGACGTTCGTGCTATTTTAGCAGTGGAAAATATCAGTAGTGTGAAATTATTTTGTTTAGATTCATGTTTTGAAGTTTTCCAACAAAACTAGGATAGTTGGTGTACAAAAACTTATTCTATGTTCACAGTATGAACGGTGGTTATGATTTTTCGAGACACAATGGATCCTGATATAATAACGTGTGCTAAATTTCATCAGGTTGTTAGTTGACTAAGTACTAAATGATTCTAAAATTAGACAAGAATACGATTTGACTTAACTTTATTTATCTATCTAATACTAGGTTTTGTTCGGAGATCCTCCATCCTATACCCTAACCTAGGTCGTAATATTAAGATAAGGATTCAAAACTTCAACACAACAACATTGCCATTGAAACGTATTTACTGCATCCAATTACGGTAGTTGAGGTAGGTTACTTCTAAAAATGTTGCCATAATTGGCTAAATTGGCCGACTCGGCACGTGGCATCTCTTGTTTTTCGAGAGGCAATCTAGAGACACCAAGTTACGTACATCAATACTACACTTTTTATGGGTTATGTTAGAAGCTACACTTTTTTTTACCTGTTTTTTTAATGTCAGATGCAATAAAAAGTTTAGCTTAGTAAGTAAGAACACTGACGGTAAATTCTGTAAGCCTATGTTTCAAATCTCATAATGGTTTACTTATTGATGTATTGAACTTTATGTGGTTTAGAAACCTCGTTATGGCGTCGAATGATTGACGCTCCTATTCATTCTAACTTCAAAACTTCCTTATAAAAATGTGAAAGGTAAACATGTTTGTTTGTTATACAATACCGCATACATGCCTGAACGGGTTTGGATAAAATTCGTCACATAAATAGAATACTGTACTTAGATGATGTGTGCGAGTGTGTGAAACTTTTTATACGGCAGCTTCAGCACATTGCCAGTGAATTAGCGGTAAATGGCATAGGTAATTAGGTAGCCAGCTATAACGTTCCCATTACAGGGGAACATGCCACTTTTCTGTGGCAGGAAACAGGGAGTTTCGTTACAATTCTTTTTCTCCCGCATCCAAAGAAACCGTGGAAGAATATAAAAGGGGTGACTTCTAACATGACAAATAACAGTGAAGTATGGAAGAAGAAATTGGGATAAGGGCAGGAGAATAATGATGATGTTGATTTCCTTACCTGTCTCTTGCTGGTACACATTCAATTTGGGTCTTGGACTTCGTCGGGGCATTCGTCATATCCTGACAGGCTTTGAGGTACTGCGACGGGACGCATATTTTAACTACAACACATAATTTTACAGTTCACTTATGTATGCTTTGAAGGGGGCTAGGTAAATTAAAATACTTATTCATGTGTGCAACCAAAGGTTTCTTGTGTGTTATGGAAAAATGAAAATGATGTTAAAATGGTTTTCTGAATGTAAAGATTTATTATTTTGCTTGAGTTGCAAAGAAAAATTGAACACTCCAAGATGGTTTCTCCTTAACATCCGGGAAATAAATGTTTACCTAATTCCTACAATAAGTAGATATAATTTTATTTCTGTTATTGGTTCAAGTTTATTCAATGTCAACGAACTTATGTTTATTGTGATGATTAAAATGCTGTTTGAGTTTCTCGATATGATAATATTTTTAGTTAACTTTGAGACCTTTGACATTATTGTTGTATAAATTTAACAGTAAAAACCTATCTAAAATGCTCAAATATTAACGTGCATACATCCAAAATAGAGATAAGTAGTAAAAGCAAGATTATAAAACCGGCATTTTATGTAATCATTTTAATAAACTTTTCTCTAAGCTAAGTATTACAAAACAATTCGATTCGAGACGATTTATCGAGATAGTAACTTACATTCATAAATTGAACAATAATCGATTCACGAAATTCGGTATCCGAATCGAATAAACACATCAAGAGAATGGTTCCCACTACAATTTATGGACCATTTTGCGTTAGAAATATTAGAATCGGAAAAGAAAATAACATTCAAGACTCGAAATTGTTAAAAATGTAAATTATTTTCATTGGTTTTGTGTTCACAGTTTACTCTAAGAACATACTATAGGTACTAAGAGTCAGATTGTATGTTTCTCAACACAAATAGTTACGGAACGCGCGAATATTTACAAATATGAGTTGGGTTAAATGTCAAAGTTTTCGTATCTTTACCTCAATGCTAAAAACTGATGGTTGCTAGTCGGTCCGAGATTACTAAATCCGTTTACATTATCACTTTGGATGCAGCCGTAACAATTATTATGACTACTTTTATTATAGCTTGACAAGATACAATCTTTTTCATTGTTGTATTTCATGATTATGAACTTATGATGAAAGGACACTATAAAAAAACTGGAAAACTTTGGTCACAACACTTGAACACCACAATTTTCGTCAAAAAAGAAAAATATTTTAATTCAAATTTGAAAATCGAATTCCTGAAACAAAACGCTCTCAGATTTTTATTTTAATAAATTGATTCCATAAAAAATGCATTGGACTAGAAAAAGAAATAGAACACTTTAAAAATAGAACATACATGATGATTTGCCGTGCACACAAACACAATATGTCAGGGCTATCAGATAAATGTATTTTAATGCCATGGTCAAGGCAAGCTCGCGTGCTATCGCCTTACTACCGCGGACCGTCCAAGCAACTTCTTTTATATTCTCACGTTATCTTTACTGTGATTGTTTCACCATGTATTAACGAACACAGAGGTGGACACTGCATTTGCGAACGATTGGCACTGTGTCACGTGTGTTGCTAATTGGAAAACCGTACGCGATACAGACTTAAGATTGTTTAGATAAGATCCTGAGATAATCATCGAGAAATCACTCTATATAAATCTACCACCTCAAAAGATAAAACAATGATTTGTAAACCTGGAAATCAGTACTAAACCTTTAAAAACATGTTTAGGTTCAAGAGTAAAATTGTTTATTTAATACTTATACCTCTACGCAAAATACGCGCTTTGGACTATAATATAATTACATTATATTAGACAAAACTTATACCTAAAAAATATTTGCATAAACATACCCAAAGGCCAGAATACAAATTGGTCTTATGTAAAAAAATAGATCAATCAGTTACTTACTTTAAATTAAAAGTCGTTTACCATTAGCCTTTGCGGTTATGCGTCTTTCTAGTATTCGTCTCGATCTTCATTACCTGCTCAGTTTGCAAGAGTCATCGCTCGTTTGAGGCCATGGATAGATTAAATAATACAATACAAAGCCGAACGCGGCGATTTTAAGATTTGTTTTCTTCCTTATTAACAAATTGGACTTACAAAATACGCAGTAAAGTAAAGAAAATTTAAACACACTGAGCATCAAAAAAAAAAAAACAATAGGTATTGTGTTCTTATTTTAAATCAAAAACCTTAAATTGAATTTTCTGTTCATTTCGGCCAGGCATCAAAATGACAATAATTATAATTTTATTTTATGAGCAAATATTTACTACATGATTTTCATTTCATTCGAAAATATTTCTGTTACTTACTTCTAATCCGTTTTTTTTTTAAATTATTAGTGATAATTATGTAGTGTTAAAAATATAAGAACGCATCGTGAAAATTTTTAAGAATTAAAAAAAACAAGTGGACTTGTGACCTGTTTTATTAAAAATGTTTTTAATTTGCGGAAGGCCTATTTATGTACCTTGTTTTTAATGAAATTTATATATAATTTGATTTATTTATGTCTTGCCCGTGTGAGACATTACATTGCACAACAGATGGAGGAATTAAAAAAAAGTTTTGAAATGTCAAAACATTAAAATTATGATTGTGCGTCATTCATATAGTTTTAATTTAGAGATCATTAATGATTGTTTAAGTATGGACTGGATTCATTGCAACAATTGTTTTACTCAGTTAAAACCTGGAACAACTCTGCATTTAACATCATGTGGTCACATGTTTTGTAACAATTGCTTAGAGAAAGGTACGGTTATTAACATCTTTCAAATAAAAGGATTGGCATTGGTACATGGATAAAATATTAATTTATTATGTAAATTTCTTGTAGGCGGTAAAGACAGTACATGTTTAATATGCCGAGCACCGTGTTCCGTCATGAAACTTGTTCCAGACGTATGTAATTTCGTAAAATATTACCTACCAACTTCTTACAATACCTTGGAATGTAATTTCCTCATGTACGATTTAATTTTAAGATGAAACAAGAGATTCAAGATTACTTTACCGATCCAGAGGAATTAATTAAAAAGTCCTGTGAGGTGTTACAGTTTCAGAGGCAACACAGGCGGCGGTTGTTATCTTATTTATTGCAATCAGTAAGTAATTTTCTTCCTTTTAGCTATCTACTTAACAAAATTCTGTAGATAACATTCTAGGATTGCCTTTCAGTATTAAAAGTCGCTTTTATACATTCCTATGTTTTGTGTTAAAATAGGAAGTATATAAATAGTCAAGAAAAATAAACGTCAATTGTTTCGCACTTACTGAAATTGCAAATAGCCTTTTTTACTATGGCTAGTTACCTAATGTTTGCATCATAAATATTATAATACGAGAACTATTATAAGCCCGTTTACGACCACCGATACACATGCTCCTTGTAAAAAACCGTATACGAGTACTAGGTACCTAATAGCATTACCACTAATCACCACATTTCGTAGATAAAGGTACAAATCACATACATACTACTAAGTAACTCTATGAAAATGGCAACATGGCGGCCGCAATGTCACCTACGAAAGCGGTTCCATAAAGTTACATTCTTTCTTAGCAAATACTCCTGTTGCTGCGGTCTGTGGTAGCGATTGGATGACTTTGCCATTGCGGTTTACTGTTTCAGTCGGGTTCAGCACTTGTAGGTAGTTCACTACCTGTGTACCTGTTCTGTGGCCCATGTAGACATATTCTCTTATTGCTTTTTATGTGTGAAGCTTATATCTTATCTATCAGGAATAGGTAAAGAATTGGAATTGTACTGTATGCTCTCCTAATTTCGGAAACACTGTCACATTTTATTTATTTCAGACGAAGAAATTCTATACGGCGCGGACCGAGTTGAAACGCATGACCGAGTTATGTCAGAAGCAGCACAACCAGCTGAAGGAGTATCATAGAACTATCCGGAGTTTAGAAGCTCAGTTGGCGAGCCAGTCCAGTAACAGATAACTTACTTTACATTTGTAGTAAACTAGCTTTCCGCGTGGCAGCACTCGCATTCGTGAAAAAAAAAATGTGCCGATGAGTCCAATGTTATTCACAGGGCTCTTTTGGAATCCGTTGGAAGTGAAGGTCTTGGGTTCGATTCCCAGGATGTGCAGTGTTATTGGGTTTTTACACACAATTTGGATTTGTGCTCTATTTATGGCAATAGGCTCGCTTTCTGCGAGTTCCTTAGACGAGGTTTATACATGACTGGCAGAAATGTGGGTTTACAGTATACTACCAAAAACATCGTGGCATACAGGCGTTAGTTATTTAAGTAATTAGTTGAAGCGTCTAAAAGAAACTAACAAACTGTGGAATAGGTATATGGCTTGGTTATCGTAGTAAGATGTAGTAGATCCTAACATTGGTCCCAAAGCTGCATAGACTTGAAGATTACGGTTTAGAAAGCTTTGATTAAAATCAACAGGCCTGGAAAAAGGATTAATTAGTAACAAAGGTCAAATAATTACGCAACGTTAAATTCAAAAACTTTTGTCATTTAGATCGCCATGTATAAGTTTATGAAACAACAGATTTAAACAAAAGAGAATATTCCAATGGGAATCGTTACAACAAAACATACCATAAACAATTTTTATCGTTCAAAAATTAAACTCTGGAACGAATTTTGATACCCTTTTATGGGGCTATTGGCTGTTCACATATGTACGCAAGGGGATACATTTTCAGAACATATATCGCCGTTCAACATCCCTATATCGCCAAGGAGCAACATATCACCGAGCTTCGTGCAGACCACTCCCACATATAAGCGTAATGCAAAAAGTACGCCGTTTTCGGTAAGTCACTTTTTATGACCCTTTTGAATTAAAACTATGGGGTTTTATATTTGGGTAGATAGACATAGACTAGGCCAAATAAAAAGAATAATGTGGACCGTCTAAAACAGAAACAATAAGGTATCGGTTTTCCAATAATAGTGTATTATTGGAAAACTGATTCAAAAAATTGGTTTATGCGTCTGTTTTAGGTGTGTAGATAAAAACTTGAGTTTGTTCTTACAAAATGACTAGGAAAGTTGGCTATGAATTGTATGACACATTTGGTACAATCACGCTATCTCAATATGATTGTAGGAAAGACTTGGATGTAACGGTAAAATAAGGAAAGGATATCATCATTTAAGCGAAGATTTTCTAGACTGATAGGAGTAAGGTATTCGGATGTATCTAGCAACTACCAGAGCATGGATTGTACTGATTGTAAATAATAACCACTAGAAGACGAAGCTATCAGTATTAACTAGGCTAGTAGATCACTTGGGTGATGTTCGAGGTGAACTTTACAGAATAACAAAACAAAATCCTACAGACCACAAACAATTTAGAAATAAAGTAAAATCCTTTATCGTGTCTGTCTTTGGGACGACGTTTTCCTTCGGTACTTATTAACAACGGAATTTGATGGTTTGATCTTCATTTAATTAAAGAATTTATTTCTAAAACTTGCAGAATAAAATGAACATTGAACTAACAATTAATAAAAAACCGCGAAGTTTTGGTCAAGTTAACACAGGGGCGGGTCGTTAGTTCTAAGATAAGATATTCTAACTCTATTTTTTACAAAAGTATGTCACATTTGTCCTTGATTTCTGATAGTAATTTATTTTTGTTTATTTTAATAGTTCTCAGAACACGTAGGTATTTCCCTGGTCTTATCACACACATAAGAAGATACAAATAAGGAAAATGTATCACTAAGATAATGCTCTCGTTATATTGTAAATGTTACTCGGTTTCGATTCTTAATTAGAATTCCGTGCTCTTCAATGAAGCAGAAACAAAAGGAATTTTACTGAAAGAAGCTAAGGTCTAAAATTAGAAAATACCTGCTCATTTATTTGCTAGTCTTTACAAATGTAGAAGCTTTTTCATATTAAGTATCTACATTTTAGATCTAGGTATATTTTAGCGTTGCCATACACGATACACTTGACTAAATGTTATTATTGCCTGAAAAAATCTGCCGGAGGTTATCATGAAAACAAAATATTACCGAACTTTTTGATTTTCATTGCTGCGTAGGTATGGTTACCTACTATATAAGAATAGAGATTTACCTCCGATCGAAATACTGTTTTCATGTCTCATTATCACAATTTAATTAGTAGTATTATTTTATCATACCACTCTTAATTTATAAGTCGTCATAATATGTTTACCAATATATCTTCGTATCTAGATAGACCAAGCGAGTACCCTGTCTCAAGGACGACAGATAGTTTCAATTTTGCCAGGGTACTCCCGTGGTCCCGTACATTATAAATACCAAAAGATAATGATAACATTTTGACCTTAGGTCCAGCAGTACCAGTCCACCCTCGTGACTCCGACGCGGATAAGCAAGCAGAGGTCTGCGAACGTGAGTGCTCATAGTCAGGTGATTATGCGATTTTTTTCGTTAGGTATATTTGGATAAACTGTTTATTGTACCAGATGGTAGTAAACATAACAATATCACGCTTGTAATCCCTAAAGGGGAAGGCAGAGGTGTACTTAATAGTATACGCACATTTCACAAGTTAAGTTCCATGTAATAATTCCAGTGGAATTCTTGTTGGAAAAAGCCATTAATATTTTGCCCGACCTGGCCATCGAACTCAGGAACTCATGGACCAAACGAGGCGAGTACAGTTCTACCTATTCAAAATCAAAACGAAAATAGTATAACAAGTTAATAACTGAAAACTCTTTATTGCCCTCTGCTCCCTACATTTTGTCAATTTATGTGAACAATATGGGAAAAGGCTGACTTTTATTTATTATTCCACAATTGCGGGTTTGGTCCTAAGAGAGTATAAGAAGTCGTTAGTTATTTTTATTAGGTACACCTTGTCAGATAGACTGATAATGGCAGGGTAAGAAGACACGTCAACTTCTGATATTAACAAATAGAAAACCAAGAAACAGAACATTGAACAAAAAATACTAATTAGAAACCGTTATGTAACAGCTTTCACTGGATAATTAATGTTTCCGTTGCTATTTGCATTTTCTATTCCCTAGTTACCTCCACAATGCAAGTTAACCGCCATCATTCGTGCCAAGCCCAGAATAATGTTTTTGCCATGTTTCCATAGTTCTCTTCTTTTTACGTACGAACCCCTGGGACTTGTACCTAGATGTTTGCAGCTCTAGAATTCATCCGAGTCAGCGATCAAAAGCGCTTTATGTGAACCTGCACGAAACAACAAAGCGCCTTTTCACCAACTGCGAGCTGAATTCCAAACGAATTCGTTTACCTAAAAACTTATATTTTCTTTTTCAGCGTTCGAATACGTCCAATAAGATTTCATCGACTGTCTTCACTCCACCTACTCCCGAGTCCGCTGGGTACTCCAACTTTTTAAAGAGTCTCTAATGGTATTCTGAACGCATCCAAAAATTCGCTCGCGTGTGCCAGTGCGAATTTCCATAAAAAAATACACATTTATTTTTTATTACCACTGGCGGCATTGGAAAACCGAATTATTCAACCTATTTTCTTTAGGCCTGTGTTACATTGTGTGACAGCACGTTGTATATGACACGAATATTATATTATTTTACGTCAAGACTCGAAATATGGGGATGAAATGGTTTGGGAAAAGACATGTGGTTTATGATAATGTTCTGTCATATTGTACATTATTTTGCCCCTAAAAATAATGTCTCTCATCTAAGCCTGTTTCGGGTTTTTGTTTAGTTATACAATGTTGTGTACCTAACCCTTGTTCAGAAAGAAGATTTGTTTATGTTAAATATGTATGGAGGTGCTTTAAGTTAAATTTATTTTTTATTCAAATAAAAAATGATGTGCTCGAACCCTTAATTACATTACCTACATTGGCCTCAAATTGAATTCCGATCGTCGCGCTGATTGGGTGAAATTGCGCGTTCCAAATCTGAAATTATGCAGAGTTTAAATTATATTCCATAGAAGTATTTTTAACGATATTATTGGGTGTTATTGAGTTACCATTTAATTATTATTTTAGTTGTAAGTTCAATTATTAGTGAATGATTTTGTTTTTCTGAGGAAAATTAGAGTTATAATTTTATGTCTTTCAACCTTCACGGTCAATAAAGCAAATCAACTTTTTCTATACAATTGTCTCTGCCAAATGATCATAACAAATCAATTTGACTATTTTAATTAGTATTTCGTAAAAAAAACTTTATCGCGTGATTTATTTTCTAGGTCTTTCAGTAGCGGTAGTGAATCGGGCTATTTGACAAACAGTCCTTTGCGATCGCCCGGTGTTTATTGCAATGGCTACGGAAAATGTCCATTCAATAAAAGAACGAAGATTATGAGGTTCGATTAGAGTTTACATTTTGTTTTTATTAGGTGTTAAGAAAAGTGAGGTTTTATTCCATTCGGTGCTGAAACTGCATGTATTTCAATTTGTTTCTTTTTTATTTTGCCTTTTTTAATGACATTAGAAAACTTTTTAAACATGGAACGTGTTGTAGTGATGCTAGTGATGTTATTGATACTGTTGTATTTTTTTGTAATGGGTTAATAATATTGTTACACCAAACTATTTAAATTCCAATTTTTGTAGTCTGAATTCGCCATTTAATGCTAAATACGATGACTATGTAGACAGCAAATGGAGCGAAAGCATCGGTACAAAATGGAAATGAGTACCTACTTAGCGTATTACAACGGACTGAGTTTTGCATTCTCCAAATAGGATAGCTTTTAGCATTTTGGTTCTATTTTATGCATGTTAATTTGATAATTAAAATATAATTTGCATGTTTCAGTTTCTCTTAGCTAATAAAATAATTTTGTTGTTTGTTTGGATTTTTATTTTAAACATTTTGAAATAGTTAATAATATAGTATCTGCAAGGACACTTTGTTATTATTTATTAAATTAATAAGTAATATGTACAAGGCCGTTACCTACCTGGATTTTAGAAGCCTTAAAACAGCTTTACAGGCGAAACCACTTAATTAAATAAGTAGTTAAAGCAAAAACCAGCGAGTTAATTAACAATTATTATGGTTTCGTTCATTTTCTATGTGCCGTTAATTACCTATTAGGTCCGGGGCTGAAGGTTGTTTATAACAACTTGCTAATTCAATCATCATTTTCACGAACGTTATTGGGCACTTAAATGAATGCCTAAATAAAAGCAATAATATTTAGGCCTTTATTTAGATTTCGCGTTTGTGACAAGGTCCAAAGCGTTTCTTGTAGATCATTTATTTTGACAGAAGATCTAAAAGGGTCAGATTATAAAGACACAATCTACGCCTATTGCAATAGCGTTTCTGGTACGACGCCACAGGCTATTTGACGTTATTGCAACCTGCACAGCGCACCTGGACTCCAATTGTTTGAATTCCTTGCTAAGAAAATACAAACAATGAAACGTAAAGATAACGGTAAAATACTTTTATTTCCCTTATATTTTTTTTCAAGAAAGTGCTCAATTACCTCAAGACGGATGCCTATAAACGGAAATATATTTGAAACTTAAACAAGCGATATAAAAATACAAGGTAGACCCCTAAATGTGACTAGGTGTAAGGAACTTCACAGAATGGTTAATCGCGAGTTCTTCATCGCATTGAGGCGAATGATATGGATATCCACGCCAAAATTTATTTTGGGTAAGAAAATCTTCATTCAATCACATTCTGAATAACTGAATGCGATCTAGTTCGCTAATACTTGTGTTACTTCCAAAGTTACCAGACATCCAAATATTATCCTTCTGCAGTTTGTAAGTTTCTGTACATTAGCACTCATTCACTACATAGTATAAAACAAAGTCGCTTCCCGCTGTCTGTCTGTCCCTATGTATGCGTAGATCTTTAAAACAACGCAACGGATTTTGATGCGGTTTTTTTAATAGATAGAGTGATTCAAGAGGAAGGTTTATGTGTAATACATGCATATTATAGTAGAGAAAACATTAGTATCTACATTGCACCCGTGCGAAGCCGGGGCGGGTCGCTAGTTATTCATAAAAGCGTGGTATTTTCAGGTCTAAATGTTCATGAATTGAGAGGGAAACCTTTATTTGGTTCACTGGGAAAACTTTGCTTAGTAACGAGTAACAAACTACTAAGGAATCAGTAGATAAAATTCTATGTCATTGTTAAAGAGCAGGACTAACTTCAAGCTTATCATTTACCCACGCAGACCTACCTAACGATATTAGAATACTTATGTTCAAAGGAGATGAAAGTAATACACCAATTAGCAAGCTTCAAAAAATCTCTTTATTATCGCCGTTTATCAAAAGGAACACTTGTTAACGGTGAATGGGCAAGATGCCCTTGTTCTGCTGATAACCGCCGGTAGCCTCCTGATGTCCATGCACTGAGTGGGCTCCGAGATTGTTGAACTTCTCCAGCACTTCGGCACCACCCTTGTAGCCTTTCTGTAGGTACTCGCCCTGGGAACACAGAAGAAACGTTAGTAAGAGGTCATTTGAAATAGAAGACAAAAGAGTACAGCAGTTTTATGTAAGGAAGTGAGGAGATCATGCAGTCATAACAGACCATCCTGCTTGTATTCCTCGAAGGGTTGAGCAGGGGCGTACCTTTAGTTATTTACTTGGGTGCAATAGGTACAACTTTGCCTTGCGGAAAAATAGAGTTTTGCCAACAACTGGGCACGAATCCAAACTACGGGGTGCTACCGAAAATTTCAAGATAGAACCCAATACGACTTTGCCCGATCTAGGCATCGAACTCATGCGACGACGAGCGAGGGACTTAAAGAAACATGAAGTCCTGCCATGATATAGACATGTAGAGAGAGTTGATCTAGTCTTTCTTTACCTAAAGCTCTCAAAACTGTGTACCTAAAAGATTAAATCAATCGTCCGATTACAAATTCTTTTCCCAGTAACAAAGGACGATAAAACCAAATCATTATTAAAGCGATTATCAAAAACAAAAGCCTGGACCGTTTCACTTTTTCAGTACAAACCATTTTGCAAATCCAAAATGAGGTTAGCTAAACAATTTAGTACAAATTCATTTCTACCATTTCGCAGAAGAGCCCTAAAAAGTAGCTGAAACATCTGGTGGTTTTATTCAATGGCTTTTACCCACAGCCATTTCTGTTTAACGAGCTTAGAGGCAACTGTTTTCAATTTAAACAATGTATAAAACTAAAGTAACATTTTATGTGCCTGTAAAAGTTGGCATTTGTTCTATAATAAATAAGTTGTGTGTTTAATTTTATACTCTGCTTTTATGAACATTGTTTGATACTTAAGGCGTCTGAAGCTTGGAATTTGTTAAGTAGTTTTGGCGACAAAACCGACGTCACTTTGGGTAGTCCGTATTCTATATTACGATTACAAGGACCAGAGGCTGAAAATGTTTAAAATTCTGGAAAATTTTCTCTGAAAAACTAGGAACCAGTTCTAAATACACGAACTTATAAGTAATAAAATGATAAAACCGAAATACAGGTAGATCGCCTAAACTTTGTTACTAAAAACCCTACCGGGAGTGCTTAATCTAACGGATCTTTTACATACGTGTATATACGCCGAGATACCTACAGCAATTTGTGTCTTTAGGATACTAATGTTTGGTAGTAAAATAAAATGCGCCGTTTGTGTTGTTACCTTTTTGTCGCTTATTACATACTAAAGCGAACTAAAAGTCAGGCATCCTAACTCCAGTATCAGAAAAGTATTTCATTTTCATATATTGACTAAAACAACAACAAATGATAAGACTTGAATTAAGTCTTTCAAAGCTAAGGTTTTAAAACTGTCTCTTACCTTATTTGCTTTCGAGTCATCGATCTTCTGTTCAGACACGTGATGACCTTCCTTGCCCTGTGCATTGGCATCCAGAATCTTCTCTTCATGAACACCCTTGAATCCTTGCTGTGCGTTCTCTCCGAAGGAACCAGCATTATGACCATTTATCTTGTGATCCGCTTCATCATGAGCCTCATCATAGAAGCTCTCTGATTTCTCCTCCTCATTCTTGCTACTGGAACTCTTGAATCCCTTGCTCACGTGACCTTTCTTATGACTCTTCGCCTTTTTCAATTGTTCTTCGTTGGCACCTACAATTGTATTGCAAAATTTACAAATAGTTATAAAAAACTCATCTAGGTAAATATTAATAGGTTTCTATTTGCTGTACGTTTACTAAATATTAATTTATTATTTAGTTTTTTGCTGTGTTTTGCCGAATTGGATGACAAAAACTGATTGACAAGTGGGCGTGAAATTGTAACGAAATAATGAGTTGTTTGGAAAAAATGCTCTATGCGTAAGGCATTGATTTATTTGGGGAAATGTTTAATTATGTACATACCGTGTTTGTCCAGTTTTTGATTGCCTTCGTAGAATTTCTCATCACCGGCAGCTTTCTTCTTAGCCTCTTCATCTTTGTAGAAGCTTGAATCTCCCTTCTCGGCTCTAGCAGCAGCAGCCCCCTGCTGGTAGCCTTCCTGGCCATGTTTAGCTTCCTCTTCAGCCTTCTTCTCGAATTTCTCTAAATTTTCTCCTGCGCCCTTTTTCTGAGCGGCATCGTAAGCATTCTTGTCGACATATCCGCCGCCAACTTGTTGACCGATGAGCGGGTGGTACAGCAAGCCATTTCCGAGACCGATACCACCGACTCCTAGTCCACCGATTCCGGGGTGGATGAGACCTACTCCGTTGCCGAAGCCGCCAACACCGCCAACGCCTCCCACACCAACACCGCCGACACCCCCTACACCCACACCAGCACCACCAACGCCGAGTTGGCCAACCCCAACTCCTCCGAGACCAAGTCCCAATCCTTGTCCAATGCCTCCTAATCCGATGCCGCCGTATCCCAGACCTTGGCCTAAGCCCTGGCCAAATCCACCAACACCATAACCACCCACTCCACCAACACCAGAAACCGTATTCAGAACAGTAGACGCGGCTCCTTGTATCTGTTCGGGGTAATCCTCACTTTCTTCCACTTCGTAACTGTTAGACAGGGGCAATCCAGATTTAGGGTCCGCACCAATAGCGTCCAACCGCTCTTTCACATAATCGTAAGGAGTCTTCTCATCAGCCAGCTCCACTTTATTGAGCTGAGCTGCAGACAACGCCACCAGAGCGAGGGTGAAAACTTGTGACAACATCATTGTGATCGTTACCGACGTTTCGAGACTGATATCATTTCAGTATTGCACTGTTATTTATACTAACGTTAAATTCGGTGGAACGGAATAGTTTTTGTATTAACCGTGTGATAGTTTTCACAGGGCGTCTGGGGGCCCGTGTCCGGTCGTTTCCTTCCTGTGGTATTGTTTCGACTAGTCCTAATTAGAACGACACGACTAAAATAAAACAATGTGGTGTGGTCGAAGACCTTGCTTTCCAGTTCATTGGTGGCGTCAGTGGGGCGTTGGTTTGCGCAACCACCGGACCGCTATGGGTAACGCGTTTTCTAGACAATTTCTTGTAAATTCCCCCGTGTTATCTCATTTCAGGTAATGTCTAATTAGAAATTCATGACTCCATAACACCGCAATAGAATCTCAGTCGATAATCCGGCGATCATTTTTAATCTGTCAGTTGCAAAGTCTCGTCGGCTGATTAATCTGTTCCAAGCATAAAGTGAAAAGGTTAATTAAAAGCAAAAATGGCAACATTTAATAAACAGGTGATTAATTTCCTCTCTGTATTATTAAACATAATGACCTTGGTTCAGATCGGACGATTTCACGTCATTGTTTTCTTATGCTCAAAATATATGTCGAGGGCTCAACCAAAGGTTAGCTGAGTATTATATTGGGTGACTATTGAAGTATTGAGTCGCTACTGTTAGCCTAAATAATTCACGGCAAAACCCGCAAGGTGTAAGAAATTAATCATCAATGTAATGTTAGTTTTCTGTTGCTTTGCACCTATTACTTTGACTTTAGAACATTTTACTTGTGACAGCGAATACCAGCTTATTATCGGGCTTCCAATATTCGGACCATTATGAATCTGTACCTTCTTTGCAGGAGGTTCCCTTTTCATTTTATTTCTGTGATGTCGTTGGAATTATTATATTATCAAACGATTTTATAATGAGAAGTGGCAGGAAAATGTCACCTGCCGTAATACAGGCGCTTCGAATATTACCATTTTAAATATTCAGTGGTTCACAGAGTCAAAGAAAGATTAACTACTGAATAAATCATCTAAGGAAAAAATGCCTACCTACTCGTACAATTTAAAATGCTCCTGCCGTATGAAGATCAATTTTAATATTTTGTTACAGTGTTGCTACATAAACAGTAAGTAGTACCTATAGTCAAATGAATTCATGACCACATTAAAACTCTTTGTATGTAATCATAAATGTAATTGTACCTAACTTCATGAATTATTCAACTGCCTTATTTACTGTTGAGCATGCATTTTTGGGTGCGGTTCCCGGGTCGAGCAAAGTATTATTGGGTTTTTCCATCATCAATTTCCTATTGCCTCCGATGGCCTATTGCCATCAATCGGCATTTAAATTGCCATCTGGCCCCTACTACATGGGACTTAGATATAACTGACACAATGCTGGTTTACTAATGTTACAACTCTGCCTGGAATTACAGTACACATTATGTCATGTCATCTCCGCCTTTTTGTATTTTTAAATTCTGTACAAAACATAAAAAAAACATTCTGAAGTTTGTTTTACCAAATAGGTTCTTTCCAGCTATCAGTAGGTAAAACAATATAAATAGTTACTTACGTGCTTTAAAATTGAACATAAACAATATTATTGTACAATGTGAGATAGCTAATATTCTCACATGACATTTTGTTGAAGTTTGTGACAAAAAGATAAGTAATTTATTCATGTTCTGTATAATTATAATATAGTTTTACTGTTACATTTGTAAGTTTTTAATCTAAGAGGAAGTTCAAACCAGTATTTATTATTTCATCACATAATTTTGTATAATCATAAATACAGTATCTTATTTACTTTAAACTATTATCTTGAGTTACTTCTGTGTGAGATTCTTGCGTTGATTGACTGCCTACTCCCTACTCGAGGTCTCATCATCATCTACCTAGCCTTTTCCCAACTATGTTGGGGTCGGCTTTTAGTCTAACCGGATACAGCTGAATACTAGTATTTTACATGGAGCGACCTCCAAAATCCAGTTAGTACTGGGTAATACCTTTGGTAAGACTGGTTGTCAGACTTTCGGGTCACCGACTATTGGGACAGCTGGGACCAACGGCTTAACATGCTTTCCGAGGCACGGAGGAAACTCGGTATGTATGAGTGGTCACCCATCCACGGCGCAACCCAGGCAAGCGCGGCTTCACCTGACGATCGACCCCATCATTTAGCCACGAGCTCCTCCTCCTCCTTTTTCTGTACCATTGAATCAATTTGGACTTTGAACAGACTTGAACTACTAAGAACTAAAACCAAAAAAGTAAAAGTGTATTGAAAAACGTCGTTTGATACACATGGGCATTTGTTACTGCAGTTCTCGGCTCCATAACACCCTCGCCTGCGGCTCGTGTGTGTATTTCGCCTAGGCCGCAATAACAAACTTCCCCACTTATATCAAAATGTACTATTTTTCTACAAAACTGCTTTACCTACACGGTCAAAATGTATGGAAAAGCTGTTTTTTTTTTAATTACCTTTGAAAAATTACTACGTGGTGGTTCAGAATGGTGTATTGAATACATGGTAATACATACCCAACCCAGGTAGAGATAAGTAAGTTCAATTTATGCCAAGTTAACAAGAACACAGTGGTACACGGCATCTTATTAAATTAATTCATAAAATCAATTATTATTACTTAATAAATTACAATAACAAAAGTAGTGCGTCGCCATTTTGTATTCCAGGGACAGATCTACAGGCAGAATTGATGAATATGTAAATTGAAATCAGCAAAATATCGCTGAATAATGTAGGAATGTAAATCAAAACCTCGTCGATCTGTAAATTATACAAAAACAAAATATGGAGCGGATGTAATAAATACATGATTTACACCTGCCTACATAAACTGTAGCATAAGCATCATATAAGCAAAACCATTTTATTTACCCACAAGGATTATTTTATGTGTTTTTCCTGATTCACACCGCATAACAGGTGATGCATAACTGGATGTCCTCTGTATTTACTCTACTTTATTAGAATTGACTTCTGAGCATGAGGTTCTGACGTCGATTCACAGTTCGGGTAAAGTGTTGTTGGGTTTTTCCATCAGGAATGTCTCAGTCGCAGCCACGAAGTCTGTATTTGTGCCCGGCTGATGGCAATAGGCTCGCCCGCTATGACATGGACTTAAAAACATAACTAGATAAATGAGGTTGTAAGTACTATTAGGTACAGATCTGCCTAACTCTTCAGGGATTACAGGCGTGATGTAATGTTATTACTTACTACGTAATGTTATTAGTTAAGATCTTGGAAAGGAGCGACTTTTAATCACAACTAATTTTGAAGTAAGTCGGTGTTTGAAAAAATCGTCTGCTTTAAAACGTAAATAACGCAACGAATGTTGTAAAAATAAAAGACATTACACGGAAATCCAGATCGGGATACCTTTTGACTATCCAAATATTTACTCCGGGTCAGACCATCAAACGTTTAGGTCCAGTAAAACGCTTATGCATCAAATAGTGTGACCCGTCAAAAGATGGCATAACGTGGCCCATTGTGAAAACGACCGATATCAATATTCACAGGGTACGTAACAGACTTTACGAAGATTTATTCCTCTACATATTTTAGTCTCGGATTCATCTGTATGTAAGTATGCTGACACATTTTTCTCTATTATTCAACCTCGTTGGTATCTAGATGGGAAAATATTATCTCAGTTCCTTTATCGCAGCCTCTGCAATATGTTTTAGAGATTCAGTACTTTACTTGATTTATTTTGCCTTATATCTTTTGATGAAAAGTTACGCGAAATATTTTCTGTACATTTCTGGCATTTTTTTTTTAAAGGAGATGGTTCAGTGAGTTCATTCATTCATTCAAAATATGTTGTCTCCCTATGTTCTGGATATTTTCCTAGTGTTAATTAACCACTTCGACGGTGGGGCCAGTCCTTCCTTATTTTAATTAAGTGTCTGAACGATGGTTAACTTTTAAATCATTTTTGGTACACAAATGTTAAAACCTTTATAGTGAATCTCAGCCGCAAACAGCCAAAAAAACAATTAAAACAGATCGGTGTAGTGGTTTAAATGTACCAAATTTGATTTTTCGATGCATTTTTGCTTGACAAGCAGCTCCGCTTTAAACTGCACACTTAAAGTGGTCATACTATACAAGAGGGCTGTCCAGAAGATGGCAACAGCGCCTGGCAAATAAACAGGCAAAAAATCAGTTGTCCAGGTTTGATGTTCACAATTTTTTTTAAATATCTAAAAGAAGGTATGATGAGGCTGACTTGCCTTTGAGAATAAAAGGCTCCAATAAAAAAAAGAATTAAAAAAATATATCTAAAAGAATAAAATAATATGTGTCCATAGCATTGGACTATAACAGGAAAATCTCCAATAATGGTGTTATTTTTCGTTCTAGATTTCAGTTAATCTTTTATGTAAATGAAAGTACTTGTAGCTCTAAATAAACATGTACCGAGACATACATTAGACCATTCTCCTCAATCTACATAATTGCTACTAACAAATGGAAGGAGGTTGCAAATGATGGAATGAGGAATACTTATTGTTCTTCCTTAGATATAAGACGATTTCTTTTTCCTGAAACATCAGCCTATGTTGTGTGGTAATAGATATTTAATAGCCCCGTACGTGTGCGTATACCGAATGGTGAAGGTTTTGTTACGAATATTGACACAGATAATAATTGACAGAAATATTAATGAACATTTTTAATGTTTTGGTACAATAGGACAACCCCGTACAAACGTTTAATAGTTATTTGTGATTTTTATTTGGAATCATAGATATTATAGATCAAAACAACCAGTGCCTCATAAAATTTAATAGCAAACGTGCAATATTATGAAGAAATGTTAAGAAAACACATTACAGAATAATAAAATGTATTCCTCCCTGTAATAAAATAACACACATATCGGATTCACAAGCTGATTAAATATTAAAACAAAATAACGCAACTTAATGTTTTCGCAACAGTGTTTAATGCTATTAATGAAGTTAAATATCAAGGTGAAACAAAAGTCAGTGTGTTCTTGTTCGAGCTCCTGTTTAAAGTAATCTGGCAACAAGTTTTAAATTCACGTATACATGCCGTATTACGGCAGGCGTTAATAAACTTTGTTATTACTTGTTACGAGCAATTAAGCGAGTTTGGTAAAGGAGTGTTATGTTTTTCAGGGCTTTGATGGTCCAGTGACCACCGCCGCGACTTGCTAGTTGTGAGTCATAGGTTCGAACCCAGAGAGGTTCGTTCCAGACGTTCACTTTGTGTAAATTAAGTATTTCAACACTCTTTCCAAAACGTCCTACGAAATCTTCTTGGCAAGCGTGCTAAAGCCCTTGGCTGCATCATCGCTTCTCATCAGGCGGGTTGTGGCCAAAGTTCGAGTAAAAGAAAAAACGTATGTGACACTAACCTAAACTGGGCTTGTGTGGTGGATTACAACGCACCCCCTCTTAAGAGGCCTCCTTGTCTGTGTCACAGCGGCAGAGGTCCTGGTTTCGAGTCCCGGGTCGGGCAAAGTGTAATTGGGATTATACGTCAGGAATTTCTCAGTAGCAGCCACGGAGTCTGGATTTGAGCCAGGTTGATGACAATAAGCTCGCCCCCTGTTACATGGGACTTAAGCATAACTGGCGAAATGTGGGTGTACTATTAGGTACACCTCTGCTTAACCCTTCGGGGATTACAAGTCGTATGTATGCCTCGTTGGTCTATAACTCACAAACGGGAATGTGGAGCGGGGATCGATTTTTGGAGTGGGTAAAGGGTATATGAAGTTACATATATATACCTCTGCCTAAACCAACCGCAGGTGTGATGTGCCGTGTTATTATGCGGCGTGATAATAGATGAAAGAACATAAAACACATTGCTTTAAGGCTTCTGAGTGTTCTTATGTATTCAAGAACGGTAACTAACTTACAAACGTCCCTACTTACGAAGTTATCTACTTATTAACATTTGCCTTTGAACCCTCC
This sequence comes from Standfussiana lucernea, assembly GCA_964057025.1. NCBI lineage: Eukaryota > Metazoa > Arthropoda > Insecta > Lepidoptera > Noctuidae > Standfussiana > Standfussiana lucernea. The sequence continues at coordinate 13,405,509 of OZ059796.1, forward strand.
AGAAACACACGTCTCAAAGTACTTACCAAACTCAGTTGGTAAACCCTCTTATGTGCTTCGTTTCTTCTTCTACGTAACGAATGTTGGCTCAGTGGCTTTGTAAATAACATCAAAGAATACATAAATAGGCTTTCCTGCTATGAAATATATTTGCATGAACAGCAAGGCCTATTCCGAGAATTACTATCGAACTTTTTTGTTGTAATTATTCATTACATGCAGTCAAAAAAGAAACTACATTGAGATAAAATCACATTGTGTCAGCTCTTGTTCGAATAAAATTCATTTCGGAATATTAAACGGAAACGCTGCTTCTGCTACGAGTTCGTATTGTGAAGCAATCTAGATAAAATTTACTCTAGGTTCTGTGTTATGCAAATATGCACCTTTCGTTTTCTGATTTAAAATCTCTTTTTGATTATTATAACTTTTGCCTTTCTACGGACCAACAAAATTAAGTTTGCAGTCTCCAATCTCACACAAAGGAAGCAAATCTTTGAAGTTAATTGTAAGTTATGTGAAGAATAGTTTTGTGAACAGCTATTACTTAATCTTCAATCACAAGTGCACTTTCTTTCTATCAATCTCAATGAGTACCGAAAAATAATATTCAGCTTTCTCCATTATTAAGCGATCAATGAACATTATCGAATTGTAAAGAGACAAATTGTAAAACAATTGAGATAAAACTGAAAAGTTACTAGAAGAAAATAGAGATGGAATAGATTTTAACCCGAAATTATCTTACAAGGCCACCTTTTCAGCATTTGATTTAATGACAAACCAACATTTTCGTGGATGCCATTTATGGACCAAACAAAATACCTAGACGAGCTCTAGTTGTATCGGTCCCATATCGGTCCTCATGAATTTGCACAAGTTTTACTAAGGGATCAAATAAGAGAAAAAAAACGGCTTTTCTATGCATTTTAATCGAGTATAGAATAGCTCAAGCCACGGTAAAATCATCCCGTCATCATGAAGGTAGCTGAGCTGACTGCCAAGGGTGTTCTGACGTACCATAAATACTCGTGGATCACCATCTGCCTAACTTCTTCCCAAACTATGCTGGCGTCGGATCCCAATCAAACCGGATGCAGCTGAATACTTTTATTTAACACCTATCTGACCTCCCGTTTCCAAGACTGTCGATTTCTGACAGCTCGTAACGTCTGACAAAATAAATGACAGGCGGCACCAACGGGTTAACATGATTGTAGAAAACTTGTGGCTGTTATTATAAAATCTATTAGTAAAATAACATCCACAAGTTTTCCATATATATCACTTGTATACAATTCCAACTCATTCGTCCGTTTGGAGAATAGTTAAAACTTTTACAGCCAAAGTTAATAACTTTTGTTAATGAGTTAGTTGGATTATAAAATAATCAACGTTCCAGATAGGTAATGTAATCAACATTGTTAGTTTATTGCTTATTGTTCGGTTTAATGTCAGGTTAGTGGTTCAAATACAGTAATTAGAAAGGTCAGCCTTTCTAGTGTTTATCATCATCTATCTAGCCTTTTCCAAAGTATGTTGGTATGTTGTTTATGTAGAACGGAAATTATGGGTTTTTAGATTTTACTTTTCATCATGGAATCAGTGAATGACATTACTTAACAATATTTTGTAAAAAAATATATCATAACATCACGCCTGTTATCCCCGAAGGGTTAGGCAGAGGTGTACCTAATAGTACACAAACATTTCGACAGTTATGTTTAAGTGTATCAAATAGGGGGCGAGCCTAATGCCATCAACCGGGCACAAATCTAGATTCTGTGGCTGCTACTGAGAAATTCCTGATGGAAAAACCCAATAACATTTTTGCCCGACCTGGGAACCCAGGATCTCGCGCTCAGCAGTTGCGCTTGCGGCCACTAGACCAACAAGACAGTCCATAGTATAATAGAGTTCTAGCTTATATGCTCAAATTAGCTTCTATAGAGACTGCGCATAAAAATGAAGAAAAACTAATCTTCCCATGAATTCCGTGAATCCATCTTCAAATTGATAATAGGTGGTGGAACTTTAAATATGACCAGTGAGTGATACAGGGTGTTGATAACAGCAGTCATTTACGCGGACAATGTTGAATCTATGACAGCCCTCATTTTTAAGTGCATGACATAACATCGACACCTGCAAGGAATAACATAGTAACTAATATATAGCAACTTTAGAGGAAAGCGCGTTAAAGATTTAAAAAACCCTTTTATTAACTACAGTTGACTCTCACTTACAATGTTTTGACACTAACTCAAAATTGTCTAAAACTGAGTTACGATGTTATTCCTTGCAGATGTCATGACGCATGAAGAAATTACTGAAATAAGTACCTAAAAATAATGACATGAGAAATTAGATATGTCATTCCAATACTCGACATTTTTCTTATGTATTTTTCTCAGAGTTATTTATCTACATATTCACCGAAGAGATACATCTCGATGATCATTGGATTTTTATTTAGATCGCCCATTACGACTGTCAGGGGCCGTCAGTATCAGGAAAATAAGCTGAACATACGAAAAGCAATTTCTCACTCAATTAGATATATATATTGAGTTGTTTCTTGTAAGCTTATTTCGATAATTTGATGTACGTTACAAACATGTGTTCAATTTGTGATATAACGAAGCTGATTTTCCCATTTCGTTTGATGTTCGATGTGTCTCTTAAAGATATAAGAGATATCTCTAAAGTATAGATAAGTTACTGTTTTGTATTCTGAAAGTTCACAGTTTTATCAAATTCTAGTTGAGGTTGCAATAAACAGCTGACAAGCGAGAACACGTCGAGCATTAGATTTATAGGAAACAGAAGACTTAGGTGCAAAGAACTAAATCGGTAGGTTGAAATCAAAAGCTACGGAGTCTATATTTATACCCGATTGATGGCAATAAGTTCGCCCCTATTACCTACATGGGACTTAAACAAAACAGGTGAAATGTGGGTGGTACCTACTATTGGGTACACCCGTGCATAACCATTCGGTGATGTTACGTTATAAAATCCAAAGAGGTTCGCGTTTCAGTTTTGTTTTGATATCTTTGACACATACTGTCGCGATGACTTGGACTGAATTCCATGGAAACGTCATATACGGGATGTGAGAGCTAACTAGCGCGCATTACATACGTTCGGTGAAGGTGAATCTAACGATTTTAATCTTAGCTCTGGTGTGGATGACAGGGGCGCTGTACTATCAATCAATATCCCAAGTTTTTCCAAAAATCGTTGAGCTATACAAGGTGTAGTTTTGCACCCTCGTCAAAATTCAGGAGGTTGTCATAGAAGACGTAAATAAAATCAATATAAATTACGGTCAATAATAATAAACGTTGCTTTTTTTTTAATTTGACACTATTTTAGAATGAAGCCCTTTTCAAAAGAGGAAAATAACCCGTTTATCGAATAAACGTCTGCGTTTGTTTGTGAGTGTGAAAGCGCGGTTATAGGGCTAGTATTAGACGGGCCGCGTTTTAATACGGGTGGTGTACACTTATCGATTTCCGATATTAAGAAAAAAATATAAAAAAATTACCTACCCATTTTATTATTGATTCGGGTCGAGAATCAATAGCATAGTTACCCTTGAATTTGACGAGGATGTAAAGCAACACCTTGTATTTATAGCCGCGTACTGCATAACCCCAACTTCATCAAAGCAAAAATAGTAACAACACCCACTTCCTTTCAAAACACCTAAGATTCACTCACGACAATTTCAAATAGCTACCGCTCCACAATCATGAAACCATTTTTTTTCTTTTATTTAATGGTTACGGGAAAACAGAATCGTGGCGAGGCAGTAAAAATATCTTAGAATTAGAAGCGTGCAATTCTATTGGCTGGAGTATTCACGAACAGCGCCATTCTACGGCGCAAATGTGAGGTAGGAAGGAAAGTGAGACGAAGGCTATGAATATTGCATGAGAGTTAGGTTATCTAGACTTTGTGGTTAAATACTGGCTGGACAGACACGGTTGAAGTACTAGAAGGTAGGTAGATGGGTACTTTTGTGTTAGAGAATTGGTAATTTAGTTCAGGGGGCCTAAAAAGGCTGCTTTAGCATTATTATAATTATGAGGATAATATTATGAATCACATTACAATTCGTAAAATGGTAGCGGACGAAATCAGTATCATTAATTGTCACTTTGTGACCATTTTGCGAATTGTAACATGATTTATATTATTCTAGTATTATTCTGCTAACGCGGCCATTTTATCCCCCCCCCCCCGTGGTAAGGGCTTCTTAATAACCACAATATATTTGTTGGGTTGTTAAGAACGAAAATAAATAAGTCGGTTAATATAGGTATTAACTGCAAGTCCTGAACTTGTGAATGAAAGTGGTCACTGTTTTCAGACAATGCAGTCGTCGCTACTTTGGATTGCATTTCTTTTCAATTGAATCATTTTCGTCTTCTTACAGTATTGTCGTGTGACGCCTACGTCATACGACAATACTATACAGCGTGTATAAAAAGATGTGGTCATATTTAAGGGTGCAGTACCCCATAAGGACCGAAATGTATGGGATAGCTGATATTTTTTTCGCGATTACGATGTTGGTCCCTTAGAGAAAGTTGTTCAGTTTGGTGGTCTGCATCACACCCTGAAATACGACCACACCTTTCTATATGACACATGCTGTATTTGGTCGGTCGTTATCATCGCCAATTTTGAAAGCCAAATCAGGAAATATTTCTTCTATTTCAAAATTATGGACTATTAAAATCTACTTTTTCTTGATGAGTCGACACAAAATTGTGATTATTTACCTTACCTACGCGCGTCGTTTTAATTCCCGTTGGCAATCAACTTTAATGGCTTGCAACTTAATACTTTTCCATATAATTCAGCTTTCTCTGTAAATTCCAGCCATTCATACTTTAATTAACCTACCAACTTTCGTATTTATTATAGGTATGCTTATTATACCAATCATTATTATCGCCAATCTAGGAGAGATATAAATAATAATCTATACTCATATATTATATATTATCTATACTAATATTATAAAGCTGAAGAGCTTGTTGTTTGTTTGGTTGAACGCGCTAATCTCAGGAACTACTGGTTCGAATTGAAAAAATCATTTAGTGTTGGATAGCCCATTTATCGAGGAAGGCTATAGGCTATATAACATCACGCTGCGACTACTAGGAGCGGAGCATTAATAAAAAATGTTATGCAGACGAAGTTGCGCTAGTACGCTAGTTTGTAATATTTGAATAATAATGTCGTGTCATTGGAAACTCTTAGGTGAAAGATCTCTTAGAAAAACAGTTTATCTAGTCGGATCTCTTTTTATAATTTTATGGGCACTATTACAGTTTAATGAACATAGCTTGGAATAACCCCATGTTTTCTATAAAGCTCAAATCAAAGCCCTTGTCTTTAAGAAGTCGTATAAACAAATTAATCACTGTAAATCCAGGTACTTTAGATTTTGTACCTACCATCTGTCTCCCTGAATAATCCAGCGTGACTTGACATACATATGTCGTGCTAAAACTTCGGGACCTACAAAAGGGATCCGGTCTAAAGTCCGCTCCAAACTAGATATAAGTTCCAAACAAAAGATCTACCTCTTTTCAAAGTTACCTAGAAATATATTTACGATTGCCAATACCCTAGTTCAGAAGAAACGCCCACACCTAATTCCAGACAATACTAAAGTGCCAAAAGGGTCGATTCCTTCATTTATAGTCGGCATAAACCTCAAATCCTGGGTTTTATTTGTAAAGGCGAATATCAAGGTCGATTTGGATGAAAGTAAACTACAATTGAAAAGCAAAGTTACTATTTTTGTATAGCCTGACTTATTTCAGTCTGAAAGAGCTTTGTAAGCTGAAGAAGGTAAAGCAATGAAGTTTATGGTCAACATTTCAAAGTGTACCCTGGAATTATTAAGTGTAAAATGTGTACTACTGTAAATATGAAGAATATTGTTCTGTCGAACCTGTGTAGATTTTATGTATACGTAATTGGATTTTTAAAGCGTCCTTATTTAGTTTTTTGAAGTTTTTAATGAGATCCACTCCTTTGTTCTAACTTGGAAAATAAAAAGCACTTGTAACTTTTTCCGCTGAAAGGCCTCTCTAATTTATGAACGTTACTTAGGACGAATCATCTGCCTTTTCCCAACTATGTATGTTGGGATCGACTTCTAGTCTAACCGGATGTTCGAGGTTGTCTAACAGCTGAATATCAGTTATTTTACATGGAGCGGCTGCCTACCTTACTTCCACAGCCCAGTTAGTTTTTATTTTTTTAAACTTATTTGGCTTGCGTTTGGCAGCAACTCGTCTGATATGAAGCGATGATGCGGCCTAGGGTGGAGGACGCTTGCCTAGAAGAAACTGATTCACTGGAACGTTGAAGAGATCCAGATTATAATGATCGGGAAATAGAGAAGCCGGCAGTGAATTCCAAAGACTGGCGGTTCGCACAATAAATGTGCTAGCATTAGCGCTTTGTTCGGGTCCGTGGAACTTCAACCATATGACGCTGACGCTTCGCCGTATTTCTACTCCTCCGATGATAGAATGGGGATGGGGGAGTTTAGATTGTGTAAATCCAAAGCACACTCTCTGAAATGTAATCGATAAAAAACCATAGGCTGGCAACTTTGTGGCGATGTGCCAGACTTCGACAAGGGAGTTGTTTTCAATGAGCCTTTTGGCTCGTCGCTCAATAGCTTTTAAAGCTTGCAGCTGGTACTTGGCTTATTCATCCCAAAGGTGCGAACAGTGTAATGCACGATCAAATTTGTAGTAACTAGTACTGGGTAATACGATACCTCTTGGTAAGACTGCTTGTCAGACTTTCGGGTCATTGACTGGCTGTAACGACTGTCAAAGATCTACAAATGACAACCGTCTTAACGTGCTTTCCAAAGCACGGAGGAAACTCGGTAAGTAATTGGTGGTCACCCATCAACGGACCCACCTAGGCAGGCGCGGCGACACCTAAAGATCGACCCGAGAGGCTGTTTTTATTTAGCCACGAGCTCCTTGAGTTTCGTGAGTTACTTAGCACGAATAAATGTCCATAAATAATTTTATTAAAATAAGTGTTGAATATAATATTGAACAAAGGGTGCAATATCAAGCGGAACATTTTGTTTCTGAAATTAATTTCCGACCAAATTATTAAACAAAATTATCAATTTGACCCAATCTCGTACCAAGTACGTGTAAATCACGAATAATTACAGCAAAAATAAAGCACATTTCCCTCGTATTTTTAAAAGGCCGTTTCTCCTTGATGGTAATAGGTGGCCATATTGATTTCCAACTGGTTTTAGCGTCGTATATGGGTATAATTGGATTCTCCATTACATGGCTTGGACGGGTATGGCCGAGAGCAGGCAGGCATCAATCATAGGACGTTGCGAGTTGACACATTGCTGCATTAAGTGATTGAAAGGAAATTGGGTCAATATGGTAAATGCGTGGTTTATTAATGAAATTAAGAGAGACGGTGGAACTGAGAGGTCTTGCAGAGAGCGGTGTTCTATTTAGAGAATAAAAGACGTTGGGTTGTGTTTTTGAAATAAACGTTTTAGTAATCGAACGTTTCAGTAAACTCAGTTATTGTGCCATAATGATGATGCAAGAGTGTATTGGATTTACATAAACCACCAAAAAGTTAATGTCAATCTTGTTTATGTTATTGTTGTAGAAATACGAAACCAAACAATACCAATTTTCAAGTTGACCATTTGTTTGTTTTTATCAAAATACTAATGATAGCAGTGATAGCCTAGTGGTGTTACCGTTGGTCTGCCAAGTCATACGTCTCGAGTTCGAACCCAAGACACGCACCTCTGATTTTGTCAGATTCGTGTGTGATTAGTATAATTATCACTTGGTTTTCGGTGAAGGAAAACCTTGTGAGGATACTAAACCAGCATGACAGAGATATTTCTCGACGGAATGTAAAGTCAAGTCAAGAGGTCCTTGAGCGGCATAAAAACACTGACACCAGGTTAGGCACTAACCACACGAAAAAGGGAAGATCAAAATACTCACAAATAAGTTAGTCGTAATTTACCTAAAAACTTATTGACACAGTCGCTTCAGACAAAACCAAAACGTTGGTTATGTACCCGTTTGATGTTGTGGCATACATAAGGGCGGACGACGGACGGCATTTTATTTTTTTCTGACGGAGTTTCCACTTAAATGCGGATGGCTTTTACTTGGTTCACTGGAGACTGGCGAGCGAGGAAGGCTTTAAAATAAGCAATGGCGCCCTAGAAGGTATGTAAATAGATCGCCCTAGAAAGTTAAGGTGTAAATATAACAAAACCGTTTTTTAGCTCCACGGTTTTAACGCTCATATTTAAGTGTCGTTTCCAGTATTTTTTCTTATGCACCTTTGCCTGTTCGACTATTTGTCGGGCTAAATTAGCCTCTTCTTTCAATGAGTCTCATGACTTTTCTTTTAGGTACAAAATATTTATGAAAAAGTATCAATAGCTATTTAAGCTGTGGGCCAAAATAAGTGGTGGTGGTGTGGTTTGCGTAACCTGACACAGCCAGAAGGCGTCGCGGAAGAAGATGGTGGAATGAGCTGGACGAAACCAACGACTTGCGGTCCTCACATGCTCTAGACTGTTACAGCACCATGCTGAGATAGAGACCTTTTGGCCTCGTACAGGACCAGTTTAGTTAGTCTTATTTTAATTTGTTCTTAAGTTCACTTTTTTAAATCTTGTTTTATTGTTAAGTTACCATTTTGTTTTGTCCAGTGCGAGACTAATACCACCTACCACCACACCACACCTATCTATACTTTTCATTTAGATTACAAGAGCTGGAAGTCATATTCTGGAAGCAGTGTTACGTTGTTTATCCAGCAGTGGGATGATACAGACTAACACAGATAGTCTGGGAGCTGGGGTTCGTCTTTTTCCAGCAGCCATCATCACAGAGCTTAATCCAATTACAAGACTTTTCAAATTAAGGGTCAAATTCATTCTAACTAAAGAAAATTGAAACGGAGGTTGCCTGAATATTTTACACGAAGCCATTTTCACAATCAAATCAATCAAGTCATCCTTTCTCAGTCTACTGCTGGCCTTCAATATCCAGTCAGTCGTAAGTAATAGAACTGAGATCTTAGGTATAGACCGATTAACACACTTTCAGGCTATTTTACTAACCTTAACAACTGTTACAGGTATTTTACCAACAACCTTAACCGACTGCACAAACCGACCCATCCCATCTCAAATATCTTAACCGCTAGCCGCGCTTTAATCGCGTAATATTAAACTAAAACTCCTTACTAACTTACAACATAGTATTCACATAACTAGCTTCAGGCCCCGTACCGAGTCGCATTCGTCGTGAATACCGCATTCCATTATAATATCATCCCTAAATTATACACATGTTCTGTGACAAATGTTAAGGTAAAACACATCTTGTTCGTTAACTATTGACACGGAATAAAGAGCAAATGAAGTTACTAGTTACAATGTATGCTGGATGCGTGAGCCAGGCTTTGTATAACGTGCAGGCCTCTTCATATTTCCTCATCATAATTATCATCATTCTCTTGCCATTTTTCCAATTTATTTGAGGTTTGCGCATCGTGACTTCTTCTTCCATACTTCTCCAGGCTTCTTCATAGCACATGGAGAAAAAGTGATGGATAAAAGAGACGTATGGGTTTGTGTGTGTAAGATATTCATGTTAGCGTCTCTGAGATCACAAAATATGCCAGGATGCCCTATGTCTATATTCTAAGCCCTATTCTAAGTCCACAATCAGTCCCTAATCAGAAACCCTGTTTACACAATTGATAGCAATTGGCGTCTAAATGTTTATTTATCTACCATGAAAAAGTAAGTTGTACTTTGATTAATCTTTGTATTAGTTTTACATTACATCTAATTTTTCCAAACAAAAATATCCAAATAATAGCTTTGAAAAGTTTATATCTACAGCTATCTCTTCACATCTCATCAATTTGTTGTTTGTAGATTCTAGGTCGAGATTAAGTATGTATGTTAATAGCACTCCATTTGCTTCCATATCAGTGACATTACTCGCAGAACGAGGATATGGCATCTAACGGCCGCCATATTAATATTCCTGTCCTGCCTTTATTATTACATTAAATGTTATGTTAGTTAATGTACGGAGCACTTGTTCGCGCTTTCGGCTTTAAATATGTCTATTTTGCTAACTTGGGTAAATGAAATCATGTATTTAGGGTTTAATCTGTTGCGTTAGTTATAAGTTGGAGTCATCTCCTTCTTCGTATTATTCTGATTCATGCTGAAACTTAAAGCATCTATTAACGATTTAAAGGCACTTCTGAATTGTCAAGGAGTTGGTTGGTCCAAAGTTACACTGTTGCTGTCTTCAGGATTAAAGTATGATTTTCATCGTTAAGGATAGATTAAGGTTGATAAATAAAATGATACATTTCATTCGTGCCAACTGCCCGTTAGTCTAGTGGTTTGCAAGCGCAACTGCTGAGCGTGAGGTCCTGGGCTCGATTCCCAGGTCGGGCAAAGCGATATTGGGTTTTTCCATCAGGAATTTCTCAGTAGCAATCACGGTTTTTGGCAATAGGCTCGCCCCTTTTTACATGGGACATAACTGGCAAATGTGTGTGTACTATTAGGTACGCTTCTGCCTTATTCTTCGGGGATAACAAGCGTGCTGTTATGTTATATCGTTCGTGTTGACTTCGACTATTCCCGCAGCAGCCCGTTCAGTCAAACTTGGTTGTGTCGTTAAAAAACAAAGACTTCCTGTAACTTTATTTAACATTCATGCTACTAAACTTTTGGATTAACAGAAAACAATCCTTCGTTAAGAATACCCTTTCACCACAGTCCCACACAATTTAGTTTTAATAGCCAAAAAAATGTTTTCCTGCATCATTACCCTTCAAAAAATACACAACAAAACAGTGTGTTGCCAACGTCGAAAAAAGTTGATATTTCCCTTGCCAGGGTATCAGTCGACACATGTCATTAGCAGACCTTAGCCTGTCTGTCACTCTTGTGAGGGGGGAGGTCGGAGTCTGACGGAAACCGTAATAAGCGGGTAAACTGGGCCGCTTTTGATATGGAAGCAAAAACAAAAATATGTGAGGTGTTTTTTGTGCTTCCGTTTTCGTATGGAATTTATTTATTATGATTATGGACAATTCAATCAATTTCAATTAATCGCAAATAGAAAACCAGAATTCGTTATACGATACCGAAAAGCATTTGTCCATCCTGTCTCAATGCTAAATCCTAGTCCCACATTCAGCTATCATATAAAGTTATCTTAGTAACCTTCATCAAAAATTTTACCAAAACGACGTAAATATCTCACGCACGCATAGTCTTCAGTGACAAGCCCTAAAACAATGACGCATCACTGATTACGTCACTCTTACTTCAATACCGCTCAAAAGATATCGTGACAAACGGTTTCAAAAGAACATAAAAGGTCTATCTTTTACCCCGATCGCATAAATACACGTTCTTACTAAGAGAAACAAATAAAAGACTTTCGTGACAGCTAAATCTTAACTTCCTTAAATCTCAATTGATTTTTTACTACCCAGCAACAACTAACTTCCAACTTTAAAAAGAATTGAATATGGTTGGTTTTGGAATGGGAGGTGATCGTCTCAGAGAAAGCATTGCGTTTATGAATAGTGTTGCGGATGCTTTAATTAGTTGATGGAAATGGCGTGCGCACGCGCACTCATGCGCAGGGTCGGCACTTGCCTGCACACTGTTTTGTCTCGTTTCAAAATTATGATTATCTAAGTATGTTGTGTCCCAGTTCAGCAGTGTGGCAACATTGTAGGCTTCATATGCTACGGCTATACTATAAGAAATTATTTTCTTTAATAAATCTTCAAATAATTGGTCAGAAAGCAGTTTCTTCTGATTACTAATATACTATATACATAATATATCTGGGTACAATACTTTCGGATCTTCAATCTACCTATTGACAAATACTATAAAGTTATAGTGCAGCTCAAGATCAACAAAGGATAGCGACGGCATGCGTAAGGCTTACGTTCTTTGGGCCCATACAACCTACGTATTGTACAAAAGAGCCCTGGCACTGTTGCTGAAGTAAACACCGTTGCTACTGGCCTACCATGACGTCTTAAAGCAGTATTGATTCAATCTTATTCCAGTGTGGAAAAGAGATGGCGCTACACATCCTGTATAGCTCCGTCTCTTTCCCCCCGGTTACAAAGTTCAAATAGGTGCCGTTTCACTTTTATCCACCTGTTACCTGCTTTTTCATAAGCATCCCAGGGTAACTAAGCTACATGTACATATTTGTATGGTCACGTGTACTTTTCGTGTGAAGCACCAGCCCATAGACACAAAATTAGAATATAAACGTTGCTATCGATTGCTCATTACCAACCATAAAAATCGATATGCCGCAACCCTACAATGCTCCGATGCTCTTGACATTGACTCGATTGCAATTCGATGATGGTAATCACTAGCTTGTGGAACGACCGAGCGATTTGCCCTCGATGACGGTCGAAAGCCATTTCTAATATATTTATCACGTTCATTTTGGTATAAAATAACAAAGACATTCAAATATTTACGAGCGATAGACGGGGCAAGACGAAGAAAATCGTCATCCAAAAACTTTTTACTACTTAGTAAAAAATCGTTCTGTCTAGTGTCACATGCCGCTTGTCAGGTAGCATTCGTGTGTCAAAATCGAAAATGTTCGGGATCAAAAATTTTGCATGAAAATATTCCCAATGTCCGCTCTATTAGTATTTTAGATCTCTTTGTAAAATAACAAAATATTGGTAATGAGGCACGGTAACTAGTTCATTTAACATAACATAACATCATGCCTGTAATCCCTTAAGGGTTAGGCAGAGATGTATCTAATAATACACTTCTGCCTAACCCGTACTACATGGATAGTATTTTCCTTTGACGGGTTGCCTAAGGCAACATTGTGTTTTGGTAATTTGCGATAGATGAATTCTTTTAAGATTTAATTTGACCAAATTTTTCCGTTTTTTAAGTAAGTTGGAATAGTTGTCTAAATTGAAGTGAATCTTCGCAACTGTGTTCGTTTATTATCAAACAAACACAGTTTAATGTATTGATTAAAATCTTATATTTGCCCTATATAATGTAAAATGTTAGTTAGTAGTAGTTTACAAGGCAGACGTGAGTGGCAACGCCGGGAGGGGACGCCCTAGAAGGACATACACTGACCTTATTGCTGAGGTTCTTCAGAAAGGTCAGGTGCGTAGTACTCGACACCGGCGTGCGTGTATGACCAGATGTATGAACGTGGACGAGGCAAAAGGAGTACGAGTATGTAAGGATCGTACAAAGTAAGGCGTTCTGTGGCTTTTGCCTACCCCCATATGTATGTGTAGATTCAAGTATGTATCTATTTCAATCAATCAGTGCATAACGCAATCTACAGTTGGACAAAGCCCTCTCCCCACCTGCGCCTCAACCCCTTGTGGACAACACCGCCTTCCGAATCCAGTTCCTTACTCCACTACACTATAGTATGAGCATGTATCTGCTTTTCTGGTACACACATTCAATTCCATTCCATTCTTGAGTTTATGTTCGAAAATTTAGGTTCACATGTCTAAAGCCGATTTTAAGCCCTTTTTCAATTAAAGCACCTTACCCCTCCCTAACCCCTAAATCCATCCAACACCAGCAACACATGAGCCTCAATGTATCAAGTTTGGAACGAGCTCCGCTTTCTGCGCTGCGCCGGCGCCGATGCGCTGATAGCGAGCACGCGCCGCTCACAAGCACACGCTGAGCACGATAACTGGCGAACAGATGTAGAGGGACTGGATGTGGTAAGAGGCACGTTAGATTTTTTTACACTCTTTTAACAGGAAACTGGTTCATAGTCACTTCATTTATTTAAACTTTATTTACAACAGTGGTACATAGTCGCTCCTTAATTTTTTTTTGTTGCCTGTACTGTCCCACTCTTGGGCAGTCAATCATACGAGACAGACCACGCAAGAAGATGATGGAACGAAATGGATATGTTCCGTCAGAACTGGATAGAGAAACAGAGAGATATGGAGGGAGTGGAGCCCAAGAATACGATAGGTGCTCTTAATGCCACAAAAAATCTCTTGTAAACCTACGTATGTACCTACATGACAATGTGTAGAAACAGTCGACATACTCCCAACAAACTTATTTCTTAAGCTGTTTCCGAAAAAGAAAATCTATTTTCACTGTGTTCTGCCAAATATCGCTAAGATCCTTTCACAAACAGCCACTAAAATTATTACACCGAAACTAAAATCTTGGGAGCAGTTAGTGAAAGATTTTGCTTGACACTTCAGTGCAGATTTACTTTGCAACGATACAAGTGTTGATTGCAGGGTCTAAGTGATTCTGTAACTTTGTACAGTTTGTGTAGTATACAAGTTACACCCACTCTGGGGAACAAATATACATATATTGCATGCAACTGAAATTGGGTAACAAGAGAGCTACATGCATACATTGTTTGCCTACTGTAATCCAAAGTTACTTTTGTTTGGTTGTTGTGTAAAGATTTCATTCAAAGGGCGCTATGCGTCATGAATTTGAGTGTGAATTTGACATTGGTGTTTTATCTGATTTACTTTTAGTTGTAAACGGATCTTTTGGCACGTATGTAGGTGTGTGTAATCTATATAGTTAATCAAAATAAAAAGGAATGTTTTTATTAAATCATCAAAATATGTACATTATTTACAAACTAATGTTAGATCTAAAATAATAATAAAAATATGTACAATTACGGGGCGTCAAAAAATTCGTCCACATCGCTGTCAACAGGAAAAGTGCCCAGAAGGCTGGCAGCATGCACCAATAAAAATATTTTTATTTCACATACGCCTACATGGGCACTTATAAAACGTCGAGCAAAGGTGCACGGTTCGGGTTGGTCGTTTCCTATGGAGAAGTACCGGCAAGAAGCTCCGTGGTTAATCATTTAAAATCTTAATAAAATAACAATATAATTACAATATGATATAATATAATAACAATATTCTACGTAAAATAAAAAGTATTCTTGAACATTATCCACTGTTGGTACATTAATTGCGACTGAACGGGTTTCAAAGAAACCCCAGCATTGCAATATTCCAATTATAAGGTAAAAAAAAATAATATAAAAATAACGAGCAAAATAAATTGGTTCCGAGCTCTAGAAGGAGTGTCACAGGATATCTTTGACGTACTATAAGGAAGAAAAATGAATTAAAGAGAGGGTCGTCGTTGTTTAAAATGATCTATAAACCAAAGGCAGCGGCTAATTGCGTAGCACGCTTACGATGGAGATGCCCATCAATACTCACACTGTCGACTAGAATTATTTTCAAAACATAGGTAATGAAGCAATGGATTATGTATTTCTTTTAAAATATTTCCCAGGTTAGCTGCCAGGGTCTGCAAAGCATTAATTTATTCGATCGGTCTATTCAGCAATTGCTGAGGGTAAGCCCCATAAGAGCAATTGCTAAATATATCCAACCACCACTTTGAAAATACAGTACGATGCCCTGTTTTGTGTCTAAACACTAAACAAAAACAATGCGAATAAAATATAAGATGACTCATCCAGTCGCCCTAACTCTTCGCACGTAATCACGGCCAATTAGCAATTCTCCTGAACTTTCATTGTTTCGCTAGATGTAAGATTGTAATTAAATATGTAATTTGTACTGTACCTACGAATAATTGCACCGCCATTTCTATGGGATACCATGGGCCATGGTGTAGTCACTTAATGAAAGTTTTACAGAACCGTTCAATATAACCTTATTTTATTGCTGATTCTAATTTACGATTGCGTGTGGTCTTGGCTTTATGTTTAATACTCTTGCTAATCATTTGGGCGTAGGGCAATCATTATAGGAATGGCTATTTAGTCCACCTATAATTTACTAATATACTATACTTAATGTTATATAGGGCTAAGTAACACTCTGTCGGCGTTTCGTTGTATCTATCTGTTTGTCAGTTGCCTTTTCATGTGTTAACGGCTGAATTAATTTCAGTGCGGCATACAAGACCTGGGTTAGGATATAGGATACTTTTTCTCCCGGTTTTATGTCCCTTTGGAATAATTTTAGACATCGACAAGTTTGTTCTTAATGAATAGGTATGAACGCCTCTGTTAAAACAAAGAAACAATCAATAGACAAACTACGTTTTTACAACAGTTCTTTTAAGGAAAAAATAAACTCGAATTACAGAGATTTTTATCCGCGCCTCTCCAAACTTGCACAAAAATACGTTCAAGATTTAGTAAAACTGTATTGTACTTAAAATATTTGCATAAGTACTATCTTGGCTGAAAAGAAAAAAAGAGAATTGCACGACTTTCGTTTAATGTTCCTCATTAAAAATCTCATAAGACCATAGACAATACTTACGCAACCTCATTGCTATTTACTCTATTGTCTGAACCCAAACATGTCGTAATACGATAGAAAAAGACAAATAATGTGTGTTTACTATTATAATTACAGTTTAGAGGTAACAGGGGCCGTTGGAACAATAACGTTCTAATAAAAAAGATTTGTGAGCACGAACGGTAATTTAGCTAAGTGCTCCGTACACGCTTATCAAGAAAATAATACAAAAACATTGTAACAATAGCTTTAACACCATCGCACTTATAAATTATACCAACGTTGTTGTTTTGACATTTTTTCATAAATAAGCTTTTACGGTTACGTGTTATTAAAAGAGCATTACACTCATGTTATAATATAAAAAAGCCATCGTGATGGCCCAGAGGTTAAGACCTCGCCTCTCATGCATGAGGTTGTGGGTTCAAATCCGGGTAAGTACTAATGTGACTTTTTCAATTCATATGTACTTTTCTAAGTTTATCTTGGACATCACAGAGATCGGTGAAGGAAAACATCGTAAGGAAACCTGGACTTATAATTAATATAAGTCTGAAATCGGCAACCCGTCTTGAGCAAGCGTGGTGATCAATGTTCGTGCCTTCTCTGTGTGAGAAGAGGCCTTTGTCCAGCAGTGGGCTGGTATTATTATTTAAAATGTATTATAGAAAAAACTTATCTTTTAATCATAGCTTGCGATATGTGGTGCGCTCTTTAGGTGAGTGGAGGAATACAGGCGTATATTAGGTCAAAAGCTATAAAATAAATTTTTACACCATCATGATAGGAAAAAGCATTTTGAGATAATATTTCAATTCGAAACCTATGTACACACTTTCAGATCGGTTTTTCCATTCGACCAAAATATAATTATAGTACACTAAAGTTTATACCTAACATTCACTAATGGCCGTTTCAAATTACAAAGCATTTATAACAAAAGACCGGAAAGCCTAAATACCACTGAATTGAGAGCAAAGCTACATTTAATACAATAGCTATGTCTAATGCTAATATTATATGTAGGTATAAATTATTGCGGTTTCGGTAAGCCATTCTAATGGAGAGTTCTTTAAATAAATGGGATTCTAATTCCGTAAAATATAGGCCGGGGACATGGAGTATGGAGAAACATGGAGTGCTAACGCGTGTGTGTCTGAGTTATCCGAGTTTACAGCACGTAGTGCATCCTTGGATCCAGTGCATGATTAGTCTTTAACGTTCCCACAGCCGGGTCTCCTCTCTGTGAGAGGCAGTGGGCTGTAATCCAGCTGAAATAATTAACACTAGGATTGAGTGACGTATTAACACAACGGTGATAGTCTTGCAATGAAAGATTAGTTGTTTTTTCACACTTTGTTTCTCAAGGGTCAAAAAGTCTAGTCAATGATATTCAGTCCCAAGTTCAATGCAATTTTACGGGCACATTTCTCATTCCTCCTGGCTTGATGACAATAGCCTACGGAATTAAAGCAATTGAATTTTGAATAAAACGACTACAGTCATTTCGTAGTTATTATGCCTTGTAAAAGAGGGGACTCTCGAGCTTAATTTTTTCTATTGAATGATATTTTGAAATTTAAAAAATGTGCAGGCATTTATGAAACTGGTCTATTTGGAATAAATGCTTTGAGGATTTGATTTTTACAATACCTATGAGCACTCCATTCTAACTACTCCATGCTCCTTTTATGAAAGAATGCCGTACAATAGCATGCGGGGCATGTAAGGATCGTTATCTATGGTACCCTTTTCTTCGAGACCACAAAGAAGAAATTTATTGGTATGGCAAATATTTACCGGGAATTTTAGCTAATGTGTGCTGAATTCGGAATAAAAGAAACATTTTGATTTTGTTGAATAAAATATTAAGATTTCGTGTTATTCCTGCAGGAAGAATAGTAGAATAGGCTCTTCTATCAGGAGATATAACGCTCATTATAATATAGACCTCGTAGATGGATTTTGCTTGGTTTTCGCTCCCAAAGGTCTCCATGTTTCGATGACTCTCGTTCAAAAGTAACGTAATTTTCAAGTATTTTCCTTTGTTAAATTATGATATTAGGACCTTTATACAAATAGCAATTGCTTTCAAAACATGTCGTATTTTTACATCAGCTTTTAATGGGATTGACATGAGTTTTTCGATAGCTTGTGTCAAATGTACATTTTCGATTTTCCATTTTCGTTATCGATGGCTCGCTGTCACTTTCACTATGTCTAGCTAGACCCTCCACTGTCCCACCATCCGGAACACAAATTTTCATCGATTAGGTCCACCATTGCCGATTAGTCTACAAACTAATTTACGGAACACTAAAAATTTTAAAATGGCGTCAAGTCAAGGTGGTCACTTTCACCAAGCCGTGACCAGAAAGCGTGATTCTAAATTAACAATGTGTAACAGAGATGGGAGTAGCTTAAGAAATGGTATTAGTTTATGTCGTCCGAGATAAGTTGCTCATTAAAATTGTTACCTAATTAATTTTATGCTGACTGCAAAGTTTAAGTTTGTTTGTGTTGTGGATAGCTGTTAGGTTTAACTGAGGGTGACGGCTGATTATAGTAATCGTGGTTAGCAACACGTAGTTATTAGTTACTGTTGCGATTTTTTCATGTACTTAGATATGTTGATAGAAAGAGAATGTATCAAGGATTAGTGCCAAATCTCCAAATCAAAATACCTTTACCTCATTGCGCAGTAGTTTAACTGTAATAAGAACTTAATCCCTTTTATGACAATTTTCCAGGAAGTTTACTGAAGTAAATACTTGTTTCACCTGAATGATTGCAAGGGCCAGTAGGCCCCACCGGATTAAGTCGGTTCACTGAACTGAATCCCTTAAGGATTCCAACAGTTCCTTTGACTTCAGCGGGAAATATCTGGAGACACATTTAGATATAGGTAAGTGCTCGAAACGAAGGCTAGATATGTACCAAAGTTATAGGAGAAGAAACCTGTACCTAGAGTTAACTGAACTTGCTTATTAGGAGGTTTTGGAGTCATACTAATAGTGAAACTAAAATCATTAACTGATTGGTGTGAATCATTGAACGGTTGGTGTTCACGACGACGTCTCTGGCGGTCTCACTTCCTTAAATCGGTATGTGAAATATTTATTTTTATTTTGTAGATTAATAATCAGATAAGATAATTAGTTGCTTAAAGTGACTCCACTTGAAGCCACTGATTTTAATATTTTTGTATTTAAACTCCATCTTATAATTTTAAGAGATCAAAATAGCTTAATAGAAAACTATAATTTCGAAATAGTTCGGAAGCAGCATAGGCTAATTTTTACTTTACTAACCGAATAGTGCAGTTTTAGTCCTGCTTGTCATACCAACAAGCCTCGACCTCACAGTATGCAAATTTCCCGTTATTAGCAACACAACACAATATTAATAATAACAAACAGCAAAAATAATAATCATCCAAAACAATCCTCGCATTATCTGCCACTTAATCGTTCTGCTCCAGATTTTAATCCGTTCCGGTCAAGAACATAACTTCACCAACATAATATTTGGACTAGTACCCTCGACTACTGGCCTCGTTAGTCTAGACTAGTGGTCTCAAGCGCGATTGCTGAGCATGAGGTGAGGTTCTGGGTTCGATTTCCGGGTTAGGCAAAGTGTCATTGGGTTTTTTCCGCCAAGAATTTCTCAGTAGCAGCCACGGTGTCTGGATTTGTTGCCGGTGGATGGAAGTAGGCTCGCCCCGTATTACAAGCGACTTTAAAAACATAACTAGGCGAAAAGTGGGTGTACTAACTAATAGGTACACCTCTGCCTAACCCTTCAGGGATTACAGGCATTCATGTTATTAATTTAAGTTTTCTCGAACTTAGTGTCAATCCCTTGTGGAGCCGATACTACAGTTACGTAATTAAATTAATCTCGATTTTATCTCGTGTTTCTAACTAACGAGCGCAGAAAGAATCTAGATAGTGTTCTAGATTAACAGCAATTAAAGCCTAGACTTCGGCTTGCTTTGTGCCCTCGTGATGAGCTTGAAGACGCATCGCTTGTGCTTATCCCCTACTAGATTTTCTTTTGTAACTGTTGTTTTAGTTTTTTTTTCAAGTGTTTTGTAGATAATATCGTCGCAGTATTTTCTACCAGATGTGATATGTACCGGCCTTTTCCAGGGTCAGTCTTGGTAGCAAAATTACACCCCCAAACCAATTTTGTGATCTTGAATACACTTCGCGTCCTGTCAATATTGCCTAGTATTCTATTGATATATACATTAGATCTGTTTTCCCCGAAAGGTTAAACGGAGGTGTTTGTATATTAGGTACATCGATAACTGATTGTTTTTTGCCTACAAAGTTATGGTCAGTTCCACAAGGAACAGCCCGTTCACACGGCTTCTGTCATTGACGATCCGTCGTAAAACACGATACGTCATGACGAATGGACGTTCACATTGCACACGGAATTGTGTTTTATCACAATCCGGCAAAAAAAACAAAAAACGAATTGGTGTTCACTTTAATTCCGTGATTTTTCGAATCGCGAATCCGTCACAAAAAAAATCACGATGCGTGTTTCTTGACATACCTGATTTTTAAAAGAAGTTACGTGATTTAAGACGTGTCCGTCATTTTTCACGATCCGCGATGCGGGCATTTAAAAAGCATTACCGCCGTCAAAAAAAAAAAAAAAACCGGTCAAGTGCGAGTTGGACTCGCGCACCGAGGGTTCCGTAATTTTTCCTATATCTGTACTATAAGACGTGACTTCGTACAAAATTTCATGATTCTAAGTTCACGGGAAGTACCCTGTAGGTTTTGATTCCCGTGAGAGTTTCGAAAATTTGCGGAAATTTGCGGCCTAAGTGGCTGTATCTTTTGATTGCGTTGACTTAGAAGGTTGATTTTTCTACAGCTTCCAGGGACAGTAGAACTAAGTATCATATAGAAATTTCAGTTTGATACCTCCACGCGTTCCTGAGAAAAACGGTCTTGACAGACGGACGGACGGACGGACGGACGGACAACAAAGTGATCTTATAAGGGTTCCGTTTTTTCCTTTTGAGGTACGGAACCCTAATGATGGATCGTGAAATGACAATACGTCAAAAAAAAAAAAACGATACGTCGTCGCGTGAACGGGCTGTAATGAGATTACTAAAAGGAAGCCCCTGGAAGAATTTCAATACATTTGTCAAACTAAAAAATATAATTAAAATTGCTTTGTTTTATTTGTGGTTTGTCTTGGGCAGTTTTAGCACAATCTTAAGTTACTTTTAAAAATCTTTGAAGTTTTACCGAGAATCAGAAGTAGCAACGCAGATAGAATCTGTGAGACAGATTGGG
This sequence comes from Standfussiana lucernea, assembly GCA_964057025.1. Classification (NCBI taxonomy): domain Eukaryota; kingdom Metazoa; phylum Arthropoda; class Insecta; order Lepidoptera; family Noctuidae; genus Standfussiana; species Standfussiana lucernea. Next base: position 13,427,273 of record OZ059796.1, read on the forward strand.
AGTAGCGACTCGTTGCAGATAAGCCGATTAAAGTACGTGGTAAGGATGCGCCTGAGTCTTTAGGTGCTGGTCTATGCTGTATTTATAGTTCTCATTATGGATGAGATAATTATTGTAGGGGCTACTTTATCAGTTGTATGGCCACGTGTATGACGACCGATTGTTACGGTTTGAAATGTTTGCATGCATTATGCATTGGTTTTAAGTGTTGGTAGATGTGTCTTCTTCAATAGAATTCCTCCTGATGACCAGTGCACCTGAAAGTCACTTGGGCTTCCTACAATAGCCAATTCCCAAGAAAAAGCATTTTCATTATTGTATTCTGAATGTAACACAAATTAAAGAGATCTTTAGGTAATTGATCAGCAGTACCTACACAGTTTAGAGCTAAAGTGTGCGTGTGTGTGAAATGAGTGTTATCTTCAGTGAGTGTTATCCTCAACAGAAATACGTTTGCGTGTGCCCAAAAATCAAAATTAACACCACCGCCTTATTATAATTCATTTCACAAAAAAACAAAACTCCAAAAGTTGACCAACACTTAAAAAATATGTGAAGCCATTTTTCAAGTGTTTATACCAACGATGACATTTAAATCGCTCGCGCCTCAGCTCATTCCTTACACCACAAATCCACAAGTGATCTATTAAGCCCTATTACACTGTCCGTTAGCAAATGAGCCAGTGATTACTATCCCTTAAGGTTTTACTTTGTAGTTCAAAACGAGTTCATTTTGATTAAAAGGATATTACTTAAGCTTCTTTGGTTCCTGCTGTGATATTATATATAATTAAGATGCTATCTTTATGTTGTGTGTTGGCAATTTATTTAGCAGGCAGGAGGAAAGCAGCTATTTTAAAGCGTATTATCTATAGTGGGTGCTAGTGTGAATACTTGTTCTATTGTAATTAAAGAGTACACAAAGCTAAGTCTTTGACAAAGTGGCAAAATATTTGCCAAAAAAAAAAACTTTTATTAATTGAAAAGAAGAAAATTAGGTTTGTCTATCAACATTGAACGGGTATACACAGTTTCGTGTCCGTGCTATTAACCGTTGAGGAGTTCTCTTGCGAGGAGGTGACCATATCATGTCTGTCATAAAAATGTATTGTCACCAGAATCAAAAGTGTGTGCAAAATTTCATCTCAATCTGTTGGGGGAAACTGGTTTGACATTCAGTTGCAAGATTTGACCAATACAGACTAACTAACTAACTAATATAGAAACTTGTAAGAAGACAAGAATGGATTGGATTGACCAGCTATCGAAAAGCTGTCAACGCTGTCACAATCATGTTAAACGGTTGTAAGAAAATAAAACGCTTTGAAATTTTGATATCGTTGTCATATTTATTGGCTAGAATAAAACCAATCTTAATTTTTCGAAAGGTTTTGTATTTTATGATGAAGTGTTACTATACTACGTGTGCACTAGTACTAGTGTTATGTTACTAAACTTCTAAGAGATATCTGACATAATCTAACCTATTTTCTCCATAATTTTTCGTTCTGTGTCGAGCACCATTTACCAGTTAGGTACTTCCAATTTAAACCTCTGACAAAACGTCTATAAACACACAACTAACCAATGGCCCACAGCTCGATTAATTACTAAGTTGACTACTCGACTTGCCCACAATGCTAGCTACTTGAAGCTAGTACTATCGTCAGGTTTACACTCTAGTACCGCTACTGAATTTAATGCCTTGTTTAAGATCTTGTTGAAACCGGGTGTTGTTGGCTACGAAAGGTGATTCCGTTGGTTAATTTAAGTAGCGCTAGAGGCAATTACTAAGGTATTCTGGACATTGATTGCGAAGGTTTAGCGGTGAAGTATTTCCTCTGAAGTAAATCTTAGGATCGTTGGCAAATTCCTGCTATATTAATTCCTAAGAAGACGACGCTTGTCTGAGAATTTCTGCTGAAGTGATTGCATAACTTGTCGGAAAGCCAATGTTTCTTTTTTTGTTTCAATAACAAAGTATTGTGAGTCAGGAAGGTATACCTACCGCTAACCAATCATATATGTCAATGGAAGAACTATTACCATCAACATCATTGATAACCTGGCTCCCATTGGCAAACTAGGTATTAGGCTTCAACCCTTTTGTGGCGTGGTTCTTTAGTCCATCATTGACACTTAAAACGTGCACTTATTTCGGTACTACCCGGACATTTTGTATTTGGTTTTTCCGTGATTTTGATGGCGCTTTCAACAGTGCCGAAATATCAGGACCTCAAAACAAATGGACAAAAAAAAATAAAAAATATTTAGCCAATGCCTTAATTGCCAAGAGCCTCGATCAATACCTGAGGAGGCTCTAGTTAGGCATCTGGATCAAGGCTTGATTCAGAAATCGGTTCTCCTGGACATGACTCGTATTGTTAGGAGGTTCCTCTCTCTGGAGCCCTGACCGCTGGTAGCTTGAACCCTGTTCCCGATGCCGGTAGGCTACTTTTATTTTTATTTTTAAATGTTTGATGTAAATATACTGTTTTTAGTATTAATGATAGTGTTAGTGACCGACCATGTCAGTTTAACAATCTCTAGTCTACTTCACAAAAAATCTGTAAGTCGCTCCGTAGACTGAAAAGTTGTGAAGTAATCGATTGTAATGGTATGGGCAATATGGCATGTGAAGCGGAGAAAAGAGGAAAATGTCGTGAGAATAGTTTTGAATGTGAATGTGGATAATCAGAGTAGGAAAAGACCGAAGAAACTATGGATGGACAGTGTGAAGGATGATATGGTTAGACAGGAGGTGACTGATGAGATGACTCCAAATAAATTGGGATAAGAGCAGGCAAAACAAGATGAATCAGTCATATCATCATGTCTAGTAAGGTTAGGTGCACACAGCTCACCGACAGACCAGTAGCGGCCATTTTGTTACAAATCACAAACACGGATTGAACCTTTTCTAGCTCTCGACATAACCGATCCCGAGTGGACTAAAATTTAGATTTGTAGTTAATTTAAGTACTAATTTTCCGTATTTATCGCTATAAAAATCCCTAAGCTTCGGTTAAGTACTGAGTAATCGGAAACTTTGTGCCTTGATTAGTTATTAGACCGAAATTACCTTTACATTGATGCTCCCGAAACGGAATTTAGTTAAGTTATTGAAGCACCTAGAATAAATAGAATAGAACAGAATAGAACAGAATAGAACAGAATAGAACAGAATAGAACAGAATAGAACAGAATAGAACAGAATAGAACAGAATAGAACAGAATAGAACAGAATAGAACAGAATAGAACAGAATAGAACAGAATAGAACAGAATAGAACAGAATAGAACAGAATAGAACAGAATAGAACAGAATAGAACAGAATAGAACAGAATAGAACAGAATAGAACAGAATAGAACAGAATAGAACAGAATAGAACAGAATAGAACAGAATAGAACAGAATAGAACAGAATAGAACAGAATAGAACAGAATAGAACAGAATAGAACAGAATAGAACAGAATAGAACAGAATAGAACAGAATAGAACAGAATAGAACAGAATAGAACAGAATAGACCAGAATAGAACAGAATAGAACAGAATAGAACAGAATAGAACAGAATAGAACAGAATAGAACAGAATAGAACAGAATAGACCAGAATAGAACAGAATAGAACAGAATAGAACAGAATAGAACAGAATAGAACAGAATAGAACAGAATAGAACAGAATAGAACAGAATAGAACAGAATAGAACAGAATAGAACAGAATAGAACAGAATAGAACAGAATAGAACAGAATAGAACAGAATAGAACAGAATAGAACAGAATAGAACAGAATAGAACAGAATAGAACAGAATAGAACAGAATAGAACAGAATAGAACAGAATAGAACAGAATAGAACAGAATAGAACAGAATAGAACAGAATAGAACAGAATAGAACAGAATAGAACAGAATAGAACAGAATAGAACAGAATAGAACAGAATAGAACAGAATAGAACAGAATAGACCAGAATAGAACAGAATAGAACAGAATAGAACAGAATAGAACAGAATAGAACAGAATAGAACAGAATAGAACAGAATAGAACAGAATAGACCAGAATAGAACAGAATAGAACAGAATAGAACAGAATAGAACAGAATAGAACAGAATAGAACAGAATAGAACAGAATAGAACAGAATAGAACAGAATAGAACAGAATAGAACAGAATAGAACAGAATAGAACAGAATAGAACAGAATAGAACAGAATAGAACAGAATAGAACAGAATAGAACAGAATAGAACAGAATAGAACAGAATAGAACAGAATAGAACAGAATAGAACAGAATAGAACAGAATAGAACAGAATAGAACAGAATAGAACAGAATAGAACAGAATAGAACAGAATAGAACAGAATAGAACAGAATAGAACAGAATAGAACAGAATAGAACAGAATAGAACAGAATAGAACAGAATAGAACAGAATAGAACAGAATAGAACAGAATAGAACAGATAAACAGAATAGAACAGAATAGAACAGAATAGAACAGAATAGAACAGAATAGAACAGAATAGAACAGAATAGAACAGAATAGAACAGAATAGAACAGAATAGAACAGAATAGAACAGAATAGAACAGAATAGAACAGAATAGAACAGAATAGAACAGAATAGAACAGAATAGAACAGAATAGAACAGAATAGAACAGAATAGAACAGAATAGAACAGAATAGAACAGAATAGAACAGAATAGAACAGAATAGAACAGAATAGAACAGAATAGAACAGAATAGAACAGAATAGAACAGAATAGAACAGAATAGAATATACTTTATTGTACACCAAAATTGATACAGAACGGTTTTACAAAAAATATTAATTTTATGGTTACAATGGCGGTCTTATCGCTGATAGCGATCTCTTCCAGACAACCTTTGGATGGACTGTACGAACATGAAATAGAAAAAAAAAATCTTCTTCACAATTTCAAAGATAGGACGCTGATGGCGAAACAAATAACTCAGGAACCTCAGTAAAGAGGAATACGATGAGAGGAGGTAAGGATTGACTTATTCTATTCTAAAATCGGACTTATTATTAATGTGATACTCCATATCAAATTCTAACTTCAAAACATCACAATATCTCACATCATACATTATACAATTGGCCACCCCAATTTATCACGACCCTTCATCCCTATCCTACAGTTAGCAAATACCCTTCATACCTACATAATCTTTACCTTTATCAAAGTAGCTGAACGTAAGGCTCGCAATGATTCTTGACTCCATTAATAATTTACTTGTAACTCCCGCTTTCCAATCCTAAGTCGAATCATGGTATTAACGTGTTGACATGCCAGGTGAGACTGTTGGCGGGCAGCCATAAGCGGTAGCGATAGCGATCGTTTTAGTTGGATTTTGGGTAAGTGTAGCAGCCGAAATTACGTCACGGATAGTTTAGCCTGTTTACCAGTAATGCTTTTTAATATACAAATACATGACCAGATGAGTTATAATAATGTGGTCGGAGTTACTACGCATAATTTTGATTAGTTAATTGAAAAACTAACAATTAATTAAACAAATTTAACTAGAAGAATACCGAATACTACTTTAATTAACCCTACCGCCAGAAAACATTACTGCGTCCGAATTTACATCCACAACAATTCACAAAGTGTATCAGGGTTCTACCTACAGGTGGTGGTCATTGCTTGACAGCAATCCAAATTCCGACGTTACCAAAAAAGCTTCCCTTATTTTAGCCTATCCCTATCTAAGCTTCACTACTGGACTATACACTATTTTTTCCCATGTTTACTTTTTTATATAATTTGATTTACTGTTAATTAAACCATTTTGTTTTGTCCTGTGCGAGAAAAATAAATACTTTTTTTTTCTTTCGTTCTGTCTAAGATCTAAAGCGGGAAAAATCGCTCCCAGTATGACCTTACACCTTCTAAAGTATTCAGGGATCGCACCACATGTAGGTCAGTAATACTTTACGTCTGTCATCTGTGCTAACCAGCGCCATATTTCAGTTACCGCTGGAATATTTAGTTAACAACCTAATTACCTTAATTACTACGCTAAAACGTATATTTACTATACTTACATGTGAAATTGTTTATTTTAGGTACCTGGTAACGTGGTTTTTAGTAGAGTTTTGAGGGAGTTGTTTTAAAGTTTTTAGGCGGGTGAATTAATTAATGTTGTGTTTGCAAATTACGTTATGTTTAATTTAAGTTACCTCAAGGGTAGCTAGATAAGTTTGAACAGACAGAATTACTTATGTATGCTTATTATAAAGGATATTAATAATACGAGTAAAGGCTACAGGGCTCGTGGCTAAATAACAACAGCCGCTCGGGTCGATCGCCAGGTTAAGCCGCGCTTGCCTGGTTTGGTCCGTGGATAGGTGACCACCCATACATACCAAGTTTCCTTCATGCTTCGGAAAGCACGTTAAACCGTTTTTCTCGGCTGTCAATTGTAGATCTTTGACAGTCGTTACAGTGACCCGAAAATCTGACAACCAGTCTTACCAAGGGGTATCGTATTACCCAGTACTAACTGGGTTGTGGAGATCAGATAGGCAGTCGCACCATGTAAAATACTGGTATTCGGCTCCATCCAGTTAGACTGGAAGCCAACCCCAACATAGTTCGGAAAAGGCTAGGCAGAGGATGATTAATAATAAAGGGTTTTCTTTTGTCAAACACCAATTCTGAAATCATTATTAAACTTGCGCGTTTTTTTATTTTATTTCTATGGTGAGTACATGTTACTATAATAATAATAAAGATTTTATTTTCACCCACAAAAGAACAATTAAAATATACAGGTGTTACAAATATTGGAAGTACAAAGGTTTGTGGGAGTCAGGAATTCAAACTAGGATACCCTGTGCTATGGACTCCTAACTATGATACTCAATGAGCGATCAATAAATTTTTGGTATGCCAAAATTATCTTGAAGAAAGTTAATTTCACAAAGACCAGTATATAGGATTATTTTATTCTGCCTCAACAAGATTTCCCACCAAGCAGATAAAGAAACATCTTCATCTCCACTTTGTCTCTGTGACCTCATACGTCCATTTCATCTTAAACCTTACTTTTCCACGGAAACATCACAAAAGTCCAAGCATAATTTAGCTACCTGCCGTGTAAAATAAAGCAACATGCACACTACACATCGTTGCGGCCAATACGACAGGAATGCGTCATCCGGCGAGGCAACGGGAAAACTCAGCGGTTTTGTGGGCAGCACTAATTAAACCACTGCATAATTAGGTTGCGTGCCGGGCCGTGGTAAGAGCAATGGACATGTAGGGGCTCCGTGTGTTTAGGTATGTTGACTGTACGTTACATCACAGGTGACGTGTCACTTCTAGGCAGTCTTCAGCAACAGATCCCGGTTTTATCTGACTATGCGCGAATTTCATTAATGAAACTGAACTACATAAATCAGGACATCTTAATCGCGTTCAAGAGCTGTCTGTGTCATAATTGCTATGGAATTTGGAAGCTCTTGAGCTGATGATGACTTGCTGCTGGGCAAAGGGTATGGGACCCCCATTTCCTTCCAAGTTCTCGTTTCTTGTGCCACTTCGAGCCAGTCGTCGTGATGCGCGTCCAGGTCATATCGCCACCTCTTAATTCTAACCCGAATGGCGCAGCGGTAGTGAGGCTGCCTTACGTTCATAGGGTTCCGGGTTCGAATCCCGGTAGGAGCAAGTGTTTGTGTGATAAGCATGGACATTTGTTTCCGAGTCATGGATGTTTATATGTATAATAAGTATGTATTTACAAACAAAAAAGTATCTATGTAGTATATCAACTATCTGGTGTCCACGACACAAGCCTCGTTGCTTAGTGTGGCACTAGACGGCGCTGTGTGTAATGTCCAGCGATATTTATTTATTTATTTAATGTTGGTCTTCACTGCGTTCGGTTCGGTTCAACTCAAATCACATAACATCACGCCTGTAATCCCCAAAGGGTTACGCAGAGGCTATTAGTACCGCCCACACTTTGCCACTTATATGTGTAAGTCCCATGAAATAGGGGGCGAGCCTATTGCCATCAACCGGGCATAAATCTAGACTCCGTGGCTGCTGCTGAGAAATTACTTATGAAAACAACAAATAACACTTTGCCCAGCAGTCGTGCTTTCCACCACTACCCAACAAGGCAGTCAACTCAAATCGTTAATTTCAATTAGACCATTAATAAGCTTTATGGAAAGCCAAAAACAAGAAGAAAGTATGGAGCCTAACTGCCCATATCAAAAAGCAGATCACTCATCATTACATGCCTGAATTACCTTAGAAAGGCTCATGGCCACAGACATCACTACACGAATGAAAAGGTAAAATTAAATCATTTGCTCACTGTCAGTAAGTAGTTATCTAATTAACTAATCAAAACCAATGTGTTATTAGTAGCCGTGAATGATAATAACACGATTCGTACCGATACGCATGTAGGGTTACCATTTGGTAATTAGAGATGTCCTGACGAATGTTTACGAAAATGCGGGATATTTCACTTTTCTTAGTTTTAGTTGCTACTGTTTGCCTGCGTCATCCCGCTGCAAGGTGAAGGTCTCTCCCTAGGACCAGTACTTTCGATCTACGGTTAATATGGTACACTGGTTGTTGGTTTTGTCTAGCTCGTCCCACCATAGTCTGCCTCGACGCCTTCCTTCTATATGTACCAGGACTATAGGTTCATTCGGGCAATGTTGACCAAACTCATTGGGCGTCCATCCTAGTTCATCTTCAGCTCAGAGGCTTTAAATGAACTTTTATCTTTATTATCAAAAAAAAACTACCTACGTCGAACAGTCCGGACAATTGACAAGGCAGGAAGAACCAAAAATACAAAGACATATCGCAGCTACCAAACCGTGCTGGGCCCGCCTGGTGGATCACGCCTGGTGGATCACGGCTCATAGAGAGAGTCCAGTGTCCCAGCAATGGCAAAGTTATAGGCTGCATATATAATGTTAGTATTTGCAAAAGCTGTCTCATTGGTCACGAGGTCCTGGGTTCGATTCCCAGCTCGGGCAAAGTGTTATTGGGTTTTTCCATCAGGAATATGTCAGTAGCAGCCACGGAGTCTGGATTTGTGCTCGGTTGATGTCAGGCTCGCCCCTATTTCATGGGACTTACACATAAGCGGCAAAGTGTGGGTGTTACTATTAGGTATAGCTCTGCCTAATTCTTCGTGGATTACTGACGTGATGTTTATTTACAAAATCCGGAAAATAGAGCCATAAATTCGAACATCACTAGACAAATCCGGACAGATGGTTTCCCTGTACGCATATGTTCTGTCATACTCATATTCACAGTAGTTAGTTTACGGTTTGTGGTTAACAAACAACTGATAAATCAACTCGGTTTGTTAGCTCTAGATTGATTGGCGTGAAGCTAATATTGTTTGCAGCAAATATTTGGTTTAGAACAAGGTGTTGTGTTTTGAAATTAATGTTTTCGGAGTTAATTAATATTGACTCGGGTTTAAATTAATTGTGAATTGATTTTGGAGATGAAAAGGCAACATTTTCTCTCAACGTTACAATCATTATGGCAATAATTAGACCGTTGGAAAAACGTTTATTGCTAACCGCCTTCTAAAGAGCGAGCAATTTTCTCATGATTGATCGCTTTCACCTAGATTTTATTGTCAGATGACAGGCCTGTCGTAATCATCACGTGTGATGAATTATTCATAAACCATTTGTTATTGATAGCAGACAAAATGAAGGCCACACTTTTGATATAATCCCGCGGTAACTTCTTCCGTCACGTACACAGAATATTAATTGGACCAAATCATCAAATTAACTCACTTGGTTGGTCTAATAATTACTGTATGATTAAATACCGGCCAAGTGCGAGTCGTACTCCCACACACAGGGTTTCGTAGCACAAAAAATATAAAAACAATATTTTAAGCGCACATTCAGATGTAAATTTACACTCAACAGCAAAACTAAACTTGTTTTTAGAGTATGTTAATCAAAAACAAAATTAGGTAGACTGGTAAGTAGGTCGCGTGATTTTATCACTGGCGCCCTTGCGATTCATTTTATGTCCGTACTATTGACCGGATCCGATAAAAACAACAAAACATGCATCAGCTTATACATAAACCTATTCATGGAAAGACACAGAAAAACAGACATTAACTCAAACTGAGTAAACAACGGATTTCCCACTGTAAAACTAGGTAAACCCCAGCAAAAAAGGGCCTACATACACACGCAATAATTTACTCGACACCTGTTCCCGTCAGCACTTTGTTAACACATCAACGCTCTATAAAGGGTAGGTAGAAGTTGAGGACATAAACGTAGACGGATTTACGATAGGCGGTGTCGCCAATTACGGTTTTTATTGTAGACGGTAAAATGGATGGCTGTTACACCGACGTGTAATATTTTCAGTTGCATTTTCGACTGTCGTTTACGGGGTGTTTTTTGTTAGGAACTTCTTAATTTTCCTTTCATGTTAGGTAAAGAATGTAAGGGGGGTATCGTGTTACCCAGTTACTGTGTTGTCGAGGTCAGTCCGTGTAAAATACTGGTATTCAGCTACATCTGGTTAGACTGGAAGCCGACCCCAACAAAGTTAGGAAAAGGCTAAGCAGATGATGATGTTGGTTAGGATTTTTGGGTGATTTTTTTGTCCAAAATGCTATAGTAAAATTGTGCTAAAAATACATTAAAAAAAACCTGCAGAATAAAGACATGAAAAACTTTTTTTAACAATGATGTTTTTATCACAGAAAATAGCCGTTATTTTGTAATTCTTAAAAACTTGAAACGTGTGCCAATCGATTAAAGAAAAGAACGCTAACTGCCTAGTTACTTACTCATCAACGCTTTTAATTATCTACTAACAAATTAATTAACATATAGTGTTGTATTAGCGCCGGGTGACACATGCTCCCACATTAGGAGTCCATGTGATGCAATGTCGTGGTTGCCATTACAAAAACTAATTGCAAGGACATGTGTTGAATAGGAACTGCTTAGATTAGGATCAAGAAGGCTTTCGGGTTAATTTAAGAAATGATTGCAATGGGCTTGTTACTTTATTTATTTTAGAGTAACAAACCTTTACTTTATAACCTGAAGCACCACATCTCATACACCACGCACATCACACTACACCACACTTCTTCACACACTCAACACCACACCACATACCTCATCACACAGCACACAAAAAGGCCTGCCTCACTGCGATACACACATAACACCTCACTACACACTACACACTACACCACACCACACCATACACTATACACACTACTCCACAACATAAATAGTATAATAATTTTAACTTTACTTACTCCAAACACGTTTTAATGTAATGATTAATTAAGGTAATTGTGAAAATAAACTATTTTGTATTACTTACCCTTACTCACCTTAACCCTTACTTTAGTTTGTTTATAGTAGCAAATAACATTCTAAGAACTTGCACAAGAATGCAAGGTTCAAGTCACAGTATAGCTAAAACAACATCTGGTTGGTGAATTTTACAATGGCATGCTTGCCACTTGCATAATATTATGCAAGTAATAGGCAAGTGTATTACGAGCTTATTATATCGTGTCAACTCGATTTTATTCAGTAAAATACGCACGCTACCCCTTTTTAAAGTTTGTTTAAAGCAATTTACCATCGATGAAACATTCTCTATTTTATTTAGTCGAAGTAAAAACAAATCGACCCTGTATGCAAGACCTCCGAGCAAGACCATACAACGTTGCACAGTGTACTGCAAAAGGCAATACAAATAATTTCAAAAAGTTTTCTCCCACAACTAAAACTAAAGACACACCGTAACACTTCATTCACGTCCCCATACATAACGTTTGCAACACTTCTGTATAACAACTCTTGACAGGTAGATTTGACAGTCGCCTGCTTTCCCGAAGACACTCAATAAATAGTTCCAGAAGACCAGCTCTATGCAACGGGCGAAATCAGGCGCACTCACATTTAGACTCGTAAGTAGCGATTTCACACATTTATGAGCCTGACTGGTGTAGACCTTACACGCAAAGCACCCACAGGATAGTCCGGATAAGCAGACGACAACCTTCTAAGTTGACCTGCGAGATGACAATAACAAAAAAAAAACTCAGTCCATTCCTCGTTTCCATGGTCTCTTACACTATAGCAACTAAAGAAAAGTTTTGTCATTCTCAAAATTTTCTTCACGTCTTTTCTCTCGTTTCAAAAAACTCAAACTCAAAGCATTTATTTCAATTAGACCATTACAGGCACTTTATTATGTCAAAACACAAAAAAAAACCAAGCTACAGTCCCAGTCACAGGGCATAATAAATGCATTACATATCCATACCATCACAGCAGGTTTCCACTGAACTTTTCAGTCATCATATCACTGCCCCTTTCAGACTTCCTCTTAGTTCTTACATACTAATTTCTTAAGGAGCTGACCTTTTGTATCTATCTATTCTGTGGCGAAGCGGCGCGGGTGCAGAAGAGATGCGGCTAATCGTTATAGCGTTGCTATCACTTTCACTCATCTCTAGGGTTGCCATGGCAACGCTACAACAGCAACGAGGCAGTGTAGTTAAAGTTTAATTAGTTTGTCAAGTTAAGTGTTTGTTAATAAGACAGATGTCTAACAAGAGAAGGTTAGGTCAGTTTTCTAATAGTTACTAGAAACTGCAATGAAGATTGTTGCGTTTATATAGTTTACCAACTATAAAAAAAAACTGGATCATTAGTACGATTCGGTTTTTTTTTCTTGTGTTTTTTTCAACAACAATAAGATACCCATAAATTGGCGAGAAGAAGCACAACACCCCACAAGAATTGGAAGGGATGGCAGAGGGATGTACCCAGGAGTGGACAGTTCATGATGTCAAAAAAGATAGTAGATATCAGTTAAACATATTTAAATAAAGCAGTTTTTTTTCATGGAGAAATCATCAAACAAAATAAGACTAAAGTATAATTTTTCCAACAATCGTCTCACGTCATTAGTACTTATGATGATAAAAGTATGTCAATTGACTTTTTATGTTTTTAGTGATCGCCAAAAATATTATAAATTGCTTATGCCTAACAACCCTGCCCATCGAACAGGCAAGTCCTCGTCGCTCGTGATTTGTGACTTACGATCTAAGAAAGTTACGCGATTGATTTATTGTTTTATAACTACACCACATTCGAAATCTTAAACTGGTTCAATATAATTTACTGGCTTTGTCGACTTGAATGATTACTGAAGTTTACTTTCCTAACTTAGTTTTTAAGTCGGAAGAGACAAGACATCTTCACTTATCTCTCAGCAGTTGTTTATAATCCACTGAGAGATAAATGGATCTGAGATAAGTATGTATTTTTATTATTTCTTTAATGGGTGGTTAAACCAACACTGAGCTGGTCTGATGGACTACAATCCGCAAAGTAGCCAGCCCATCCGGCTTTTTATCGGTTATATTTGGGAGAGTGTGCTTTGGTAAAACAACATTTCTGCATTCCCATTCTATTCCCATTCATTCTATCATCGGACGAGCAGAGATACGGCAAAGCGTCACTGTTATATGGTTGAAGTTTCACGGACCCGAACAAAGCGTTATGCTTTCACATTTAATGGGCGAACCGCCCGCCAGATTGTGGATTCTCTGTTTCCCGATCATTGTAATCTAGATCACTCAAAAGTTCGAGTAAATAGGCTCCTTCTACACAAGCGTGCTCCACCCTTAGCCGCGTCATCGCTTCACATCAGGCGAGTTGCGGCCAAACCCAAGCCGGTGAAGTATAAAAAAAACACTAGTCAAAGACGAAGCCTGTGGCTCAACTGTGAGAACGTTACGGAAATATGCTTAGCTAGTAGATCGTCTTCATTCACTGGTCAGGGCTGCCTGTGGGGCATCTGTAGTACTAGATGAATCCCATGTGCTTTGTCAACCTAGAAATAAAGCTGAATATTGGAATCCTCTTCTATAGAATTTCACACGTTAGGCAAATGATTCTTGGCAGTAGGGAGGTTCGTAAAACTTTTCCAGAGGTTTCTCGACAGCCCTACTAAGTTCTGGATCGAGTCTAAGGTAAGCATGCTTTAGCTAAGTGTGGGTTCAGTTCAACAGAGGTAAAGGTCGAACTCACGATAACTTGTTGAGTACCAGATCTTTGCTTTGTATTGATCAATTAGGTTCATGCTTTATCCAAGTTACGATATTTTGAAATAAAAGCTTTTTGGAAAATAATTTCTTTTTAATTGCCTTTCAAGTTTCTCTCTTTTCATCAATAATTGTAAAGATAAATGATGAATAGATTAATATCTACGAGTAATCAATGGTGGTGGTTAGTGGCAGTATATTTTATGGGTATAATAATAGAATAAAACCACTATAACATAATAGTACACTTTTCCTGACATTTCTGTGAATGGAGCGTAATGCCTAAGTACTGAACGGATTGTTAATCTACCGGTAAATAATATCGGAACGGTTTAACGAGTCGTAATCCAAAGAGAGTATTGATAGTTCATTTGTGTCATTGTGGGGGACACTAGCTACTGAAATTCACTTAAAACTAGCAGTTTAAACACTAAAGGGTTGTGCTACACACAGTCATGTTTGGGTCAGCCTGATGCGATTTTGCCACCCGGCCGAATGCCGAAATTGCCGAATCCAGCCGAATTATGGCGGTGCGAACATGACGAGTGTAGCACGCACGCCTATCGATTTTTGTACGCAAGATCTGTTAAGTAGATTTATGATAGCTTTTATATAAAATGTTATCTTATTTTATCATACAAAGTCTCATCCACAACATAGTGTGATTATAAGCTTTTAGATTTTTGATAAGGTGTATATGGCCTTATTTTTTATTCAGAGCTTAGATATTCATAAATATATCACGACCTATCTGCATATTTTTTTTTACTTCTACACAGTTTTAGCCTAAGAAAATAAAATAAACCATTTGAATTTTATTTACTTATATATTATTCATCCTTATTGTACAGTATTGGTATCTGATTTATCCATTCACACTTTCCAGTATGGTTTCTACTAAATCAATTTTGAATAACATTACCGTTGTCCGTTTTAATCCTATTACTGTTGAATGTCCAGAACACGATTTCCTTTGCTCTTTACCACATCAAGATTCACCGGTTCTTGCGTTTTCTAAATATAGATTTAGAAACTGAAAAATGATGCTGGGATAGATTAGAGTTTGAATGCGAGAGAGATAAGTAAACTGGTTGTGTGGCCTTTGTTTGTGGGTCAGTCGGTGTGGAACCTAGCTGATTGAATGGTAACAGCAATGCATTTGTCATCATGTCTAGAATTGGATTTGATATTTTTTCGTCATTTTGGATATTTTAGTAATGATCGCCATGGACCAAATATAATAATTACTGTGTCTATTTTGGGGTATGAAATAATAAGTATCTTAAAACAAAAAAAAAATACTATTTTGATGAACGCGGCAGCATAAAACGTCCCATCAACATCGTTCTAAAAAATTATGTCACTTAAAAATCAACACTAGGGCTTTGCTTTGAAACGAGGAGGGAGTTGAGGCTTCACAAGAATGGGGCAGAGAAACATAATAAATTAACTAAAAAATAACAGTATTTTTGTAACCTTAAAGTAACTTAAATACACAAATTGATTTAATTGTGCGCACGCGCCGACGCGCGCGTTGATGTCTTTTATACGCGAAACTAACAGACGACAATGTTATTTTTTTTAAACGCTTCGGTTTAATTTCTAGCTCCGTTTATTATGTAGTAACTTTTAGAATAGGTCATAATTGCCACTTATGGAAGTCATAACCGTAAAAGGATAACTGTTCCTGCACAAGATTGAGTTAAAGATATAAACACACTACTTTCTGCATCGTAAAAAGATTTGTAAATGCTAATTATGAACCATTTCTGTGTAAGCTTTAGTAGCCGTAAGTGTGTTTTTGCAAAATGTTAATTTAATGGGAACACGTGATTAATGGCTTACACATTATAATACTAACTTGGCTTCGGTGTAGCCATAAATTTTATTTATCTTACTTATCTCGGCTCGGAGATTTAATAGATTAATATCTATTCTATTTATTTTTTCATATATTATTCGCTAGCATTAATAACAGCAATCCATTCAGAAAACACAGCGAGGTTTTGAAATTTTACGATATGTATCGAGGTTAACCGTATCTCATACCAATTACTCTTTGAAAAATCCTTATTTATTACTTAAGCCGCTGACTTAACAAGACTAACTAGAATACCGTGCGATTTATTACGTCGCTCCGCATAATCCGTGCGGTGTAATTATTTACACACGATTAGTACCACTTTTACGTTTACAACAACCTGTCCTTAATAAAACTGCAACAATTTTACTTATGCGATTTCGAGTCGCGTCTGATCATTTCTCCGGCGCGTCGCACGGACGCTCAGCCGCTCAGTCGCGCCCGCGCAGCCGCCCCGCACGCACGCGTCGCATGTTCCCGCACTCCCGCGCAACACATCGCGAACACTCGTCGCGCATCAAGTGCTACCGTAAACTAAATACATCTGTGACAGTGACATGGTTTTGTGCTTTAATTGGATTCTGTGACGGTGTCATTAGAACCGTAAGTTTCTCATTCAACTTTTACTTAATACTATAAGATGTTGATCGATTCAATTGAGTTCGTGCAGCACACGTCATAAATAAAACTAAGCAACGAATTAGCACGCGACTCGGTACACACAAACCCAATTCATTGAATAGCAATTAATACGCGATCTGCGTTAGTGCGCTTCTGACTTCGTGCACGTATTTAAATTATTTAGAAATCCAAGTCGTCACTTGCAAAAAAATGCACGAAATCGGCGGAGCGTCGCGTCGGCGCCGGCGACGAACACGATATGTGGCCGAGCCAACACACTGCAATGATCCGTATTTTAAGATACTGCTGGTATTTCTCAGTAATTTAGCCATTGAAAAGTAAATTCTGCAGAAAATGTTAAAGATGCGACGAGTGCAGTAACACCGTTGTACTTATCGAGCGCGATTTCATGCGCCAATTTTAATCAGCTGTCTAATATTTTGGGATTGAAATATTTGAAAGGACACATTACTAGACATCCAGAATTTTGGTGTCGATTCAAAATTAAAGTTACGATACGACAGTCATTCAAAATACTTCTTCATGAAGAAAAATGAAATACGCAATACTATGACAAGTGCAGATGTCGCTCTTAAAATTGCATTTATTTTAAGTATGATTTGTTTTAGTAGGTACCTAATCTTATATAGCAACTGATGACTGTTAACTAAAGTGCAGATAAAGCGAAATGGGAAACTCCTAACCCAAAATGTACATACATTTTCACAAGATTACAGAAAATTGTTTATGCTTGGCGATTAAAAGTTCAAGTCGGTATAAACGCGGCCAGTTTCGTCTTCGTTTGATCTCTCGCGAATTGGTGGTGTCTGTACGAAAGTATTCGTTGAGTAAAATAATTATTTCTTTCTATAGATCGTATTGGTTAAGTATATACATTGTTATTAATACGTGCCCTGCACGACGTAGAGGGAAAATAGACACTGAATACCCTTCAAAATGAAGAAAAACAAAAACGAAGCTACCCTGAATGTCTTCGGGAAAACCACACACGGGATACATGTATTTGGTGAAAACATGAGTCATGCCTTTTACATGAGCTATTGAAACCGATCTTCAAGTGGCTGCAACTCTCACATACTTCACTCAACTGAACTAGATCGGATTCTCAGACTCAATGTGTGACTAAAGTTCCGATACACTGATCTATATTTCTAAATTATTTCTTTATTGAAAATGCAATTCTATCGGACAGTACATGAATTCGTATTCGTGTTTTACGGAATATGCGAAAGATTTTAATACGTGTTTTTAGATCGTGCGTGATTTTATTCATTGGAATATTCATTCAGCCGTCAAATTGTTCTTTTAATAAAGTCTGCGATATATGGGTCTTTGGAACTCACGCGTATTGTTCGGTATTTTTCTTTGCTGGATTTTTGTGATATTGAATGTTTTTTCCAATTTCAAGATACATGCTCACTTTTTTTTAAGATTTATGTCACTTCATGTTTCTGACAGAAAATAAACAGATAGGTACGACTTTTCACACGCAAGTCTGTCAAAAAAATATTTGAGTAACAAGTGCTAACATTATTCTTGTCGCTTAAAGCCTTATCAAATATTATATCAGTGAATATTTAAACACCAAAGTAATTAGCAGGCTGGGTAAACGTAACCAAGAAACAAACTTAAGTAACTTGATTATCACTAACGACAAATAAAGGCCTGCGCAGACAAGGGACATTATGTCGTCTTAGAGCTAAGGACACCAATAAAATGAAATGCGATCAGCACATCTAGACCGCGTTCTACGGTTGTCAGTTTTATAATTGCCCTGGAATATTGACAATGACAGCTCTTGCACGCCGTTTAGATGAAATGATCGCGTTCAATTTCACTGAGTAATCCGCTATTGAAGTGTGCAGGATGCGTGTGTGCTAAATTGTTGCGTTATATATCTGAAACGATTAGGTAGTGGTGTACCATCGTACCAATTATGGAACTCTCATATTTCGCCAGTTATGATTCAGAAATCTACTGAGCTTTCTTAGTCCAGTGGTGGCAAGCGCTACTGTTGAGCATGAGATCCTGGGCTCGATTCTTAGGTCAAACAAAGTGTTATTGGGTTTTTCCATGGAGGGATTAATACATTTCTCAGTATTTGTGCCTTGTTGATGGCAATAGGCTCTCTCCATATTAAAAACATAAATGGCGAAATTTGGCTGTACTATTAGGTACACCTCTGTCTAACCCTTCGGTTAAATTTCTGTAGTGTGTTTCGGGTATTTTCGTCCTCGGCAGACAAAAGTTCCTCGTCTGCACAGGCCTTAAACGTGCCGAATTTCGATCAACTTCCTAATTTACCAGTTTGCAATATTATTGGAGATAACAGATACGGTAGTTACTTCGCTGGTAACGAGGCAATTCAGTTTGGCCTATTTGATGTTAGTTACTTTATGGTGAGCTAGAATACTCGATAAATGCCCGATAATCATTTTGTTAAGGGATTTGAGTGAGAAATATCGATAGAGATTATGTGGCATTTGTGAATGTGCTTTTAATTTTCTCCTAATTACATTTTATTTACATTTTAACCAGCTTAATAATTTTATACTGGTTAATCAGTAATTGATGACTGTTAGTCCAAGACAAAATGGTGGAAACCCTTTATAAAAAAAACAATATCGAGAACTTATGATTGGCAATTTTAAAGTTCCACGGTTTAAAAAAGCACCCTTGTAACTTTATGTAGACAGGAACATCTGCAAGGTATACTTAAAAACGTATTTTTAAGCCTTTGGCTTAGATTTTAAGAACCACATCATCTCGAATTCAGTATAACTTTCTACCTTTCGTTGAACATAATCCATTTCGAAAACGCAATGAAGCATTACATATTTTCTAATAATTAAATTAGCACTAATCTTTTATTTCGAAAACTTTTACATAGATCACAGGTCATTCACCCGTAGGTAGTAATCACCTAGACCATGTAGCTTAAATAGATTTTACTAAATGAACGTATTATTTGTTCGTGAGAACGTAGGATTCGTTGAACCCGGTTTTATTCATGCTAACTGTTAGGAATACTTTTGTAAGTGCACTTAGCTGTTTTGATGAAAGCTTTTTAGAAGAACAGGATATGTGCTTCTGCGAGTAACATGACAAGTAGTGATTTCGATATATCAATGGGGTTTTCCTAATCATGATATCGCAAGAATAAAAGATATGATGGAGAAATTAAGGGTAAACCCAAATGACATTATAAAGTTTTACTTTCTCGTTATGCAACCTCTTTAGAGGAGGCGTTGACTCTTTTTGGGTATAACGAATGACACATAAGTGCATGTCCGTTGACTCTTGTGTAATGTAAGATGAGAGGTGATTCATTTTGATTTTCGCAATCGAATTGACCTTCGCCGTATCCTTGCCCACAGCTGCCATCCGGAGTCGTATTATTACTTTCTTTTATTTCAAATGGTCGTTTTTTATGCCTTTGAAACCGATGTTTCTTACTTCTTGGATTTTTTTGCAAAATCCACCGGGTAAGAAGAAAATTCATACCCATGCAAAGCCGCTAGTTAAAGATAAAAACTTTTTTGCAAAAAAAACCGACTTCCAAAAAAAACACTAAAAAAGTGGAAAACAACTTTACTTTCGGAAGTCGGTGACTATTGTTTGTTTCATTGACTTTTTTGCCACAGACTTCCGAAAGTAAAGTTATTTTCCACTTTTTTAGTGTTTTTTTTGGAAGTCGTTTTTTTTTTGCAAAAAAGTTTTTATTTTACCCTTTTTAGTTATCGCATCACACACAAATCCTTGTCAAGTATCAATTTCGCAATTTCTTTTACTTGGATGACATATTTTTTCCAGCTATTTTGATTTCAAAACCAAACTGCTGAACCGATTTCGATGAAATTTCTATGGGACCAATCGAGAAGTAGATCCATTCAGATAAAAGAAGAATTTTTCAAATCGGTTCATAAATGACGAAGATATGAGGTAACAAACACAAAAAAAAAACATACAACCGAATTGAGAACCTCCTCCTTTTTTTGAAGTCGGTTAAAATTTAAAAAGCTTTTCCTATTCCATATGACGTAACTTAATGTGGAAATTGTATACCGTAAAAAGATATTACTTTGTTTAGGAAATTGCGAGGAAATCGTTTTCATCCTACAGTACACTGTTTCCTCCAATAAATCTACTTCTTCATGCTTTATTCAATGTATGTACATATACCTATGTTATATGTTGCCAGTTGCTTCCTGATTATTTTCGCTTAGTCTTGTAAAATACTTTTCATTTATCGAGACATTTTCCTCTTCGTATCCCATCTTTTTTGGATTTCGTTGCAGCATGTCTTCTTCCTCTTCTATAATTCGTCTATGGTGTAGTCGTCTACAAATAAATAAACAATTGTTTCTGTCATAAATCAATTGTATCTCACTGTGTGATGGATGACATGGCAAGAAAGGAGGTTTCTGATGAGATCACGAGTAATAGAGAAGTATGGAAGAAGAAGACATGCTGCACCGACCCCATAATAAATTAGGTTAAGGGCAGGAGAAGTTTTATCTGTCATAAAACCACTGAATCATCTCCAAAATATTTATTCTGTTTTGACTTAGAAACGGTGCTGTAGCAGTAATTTTAACTGTTCAAGGATATTGTGTGGAAATTCACACGGTTATCACAAAAGCTAGTGTTATATCCTGCATCAAATTATGTTAACATCACTTTTGGATGTTAGAAGTGTGAGTTAGAAGATTTAAATGTATGATTGGGATAGACTTTTGTTGTATCTTGTAGTCCTTGCGTGAAAAACGACGTAATTGCTCATGATTAGTTTTATGTGTTACTGTACTAGCTTATAATTATTTCTTACCTCCTACCATTTAATAATCTCCGAACTTATACAAAGAATTAATTCCTTATTAATATTGAAAAATGTTGTTGTAACTCCTGTATTTCTGAAAGGTTAGGTGTCTCACAAGCTACACCCACATTTGGCCAGTTGGAACATGGAACTTAAACAAACATAATAATAATATCGTAATAATTTACCCGAGGAGGCTCTCGTTAGGCAGCTGGATCAAGGGCTTGATTCAGAAAGCGGTTCTCCTGAACACGGCTCGTATTGGTACGAGGTTCCTCTCTCTAGAGCCCTGACCGCCGGTAGCTTGGACCCTGTTCCCGATACCGGTGGGCTACTATTTTTTATATTTTAAATGTTTTTTTTTTGTATGTTTTATTAAGAAATATTTAAAATTGTAAAAAAATGTGTAAAGGAAATAAATAAAGGAAAAAACATGATAATTTTATTTTTCTCACCACAATATACATTAATTAGATTCGATACATAGAAAGTTATGTTTAAAAAAATACTTTATTTCAGACTTTGATCCATATGATGTAAGTAATCACACACTACTTATAAGCTAGTTTAGTAACAAACGTAATAAAAGATTTTTGTTCATATATCTGCTGCACCCACCTGATGCACCGGGTATAAATTCCATGTCCCTAAAACTTACTGTATTAACGAGTTAAGGATTTCATCGCAATCAATAATGAAAAATCGATAAATCACATTTATGAATGGGTCCGACGATCTAAATGTACAGTTAGGATGTTTCATAATTGTGTACATTGTACATCGACCACAAAGATGTGATAATTTGAGCACCGTTACTTGTTTTGCAAACTTTTTGGCGTGAATACTCGGATATGAACTTCTTTTATTTTGTAATGATGTACATATATAAATCGCATGTATGAAAAATGTTCATATAAAATAAAGTTTAAAATAAAAAATAAAAAAAAGTTTATTTGGAAAAACTTAAGTTTACAGATTACACAGGAAAAACGAAGATACCTAC
Organism: Standfussiana lucernea; assembly: GCA_964057025.1. NCBI lineage: Eukaryota > Metazoa > Arthropoda > Insecta > Lepidoptera > Noctuidae > Standfussiana > Standfussiana lucernea. Next base: position 13,449,741 of record OZ059796.1, read on the forward strand.
AAAAGTAGAGTACTGTGGCGAAGCTGTAAAAAAAGTATAGGTTGTTTAAAATTGTATATCAATGTGAAATTACTGTTTTTATTTTTGCCGTTGCGATGCGATCTATCGACAATAAAATGATGCTAGTTAGCTACATCATCACCTGCCTAGCCTTTTTCCCAACTTTATTGGGGTCGGCTTTCGTCAGTCAGTCTTACTGGATGCAGACCAGATAGGACTATCTGACCTCGACAACCCAGTTAGTACTGGGTAATACGGTATTCCTGTGTAAGACTGGTTGTCAGACTTTCGGGCAACTGACAACCTGTAACGACTGTCAAAGATCTACAACGGAAAGCTGGGACCAACAGCTTAACGTGCTTTTCGAGGCACGGAGTAAAATCGGTATGTAATGATAGTTACCCTTCGCCAGACCAACCTTAGTAAGCGCGGCTTAACCTTAAAGAGCGACCCGTGCGCGCTCGTTAGCTACATCACGTATGTATGGTACGTAGATATACGTACGATACAAACCCTGGGCAGTCTGACCCACAAGCTCAGCATAACCAGCTTATAAAATTTCCACTGTTGCTGGGACAAAGGCCTCTCTGTCCAAATCATTTTAAAAGAGTTACCATGGAGTTTCTTGCCGGTTCTTCTCCATAGGAAACGACCAACCTGAACCGTGCACCTTTTCTCGACGTTTTATAAGTTCCCATGTAGGCTTTTGTGAAATAAAATATTTTGATTTTTGATTCTGTGAGGTAAGAGGGACTGAGTTTATACAAGTGATTGATTAATAGACCACGAAATGAGCGTTTCTTTCATGGTTCATTCCAATAAGAGTGAAGATAAGTTATCTCAGTGGAGAAACATGAACAATCAATCAATCTCACTCATCTTTTCTTATTATCATTTTTTCTTAATGAGTGACCATTAAATCGATCGTAAAACTTCGTGTTTATTTGCAAGATCATATTTGCGATAATCTTTACTTGATATTATAATTATATCTTCATAAATGTGAAAGTTGGACTGTTTATTATCTAATAAATCTGTGCATGGTATAAGTGGTTTGACAATTTTGATTAACGTGTAGACAATTTGTGGGACAAATTGATACTGTGAAATTAGTCTTTGTTATTAATATTTCGTATATTGAACTTTTAAATACTTTGTTTTGTGTTGTGTTGTCATTTTGTCAACTATTTCATAATATTCACAATTTGAGTCGCTGATAATTTAATCTCGAACTCATTGTCATTAAAAAGTGCGTACAATTTCGAATTGTGTGTACATACTTTTCTTTGCTTGTGTCAGGTATTGTTTTTGGGGAATGAATAAGAAACGTAACGTAATGTGCGTTGCTCGCGTTTAAAAAACCACTTTGTGTGGTCGGTGTAAGTTCGAATTTGCGTTTAATCGATCAGAACTTGAGAACTTTCTGATGTGAAATTTGCAAGGAACTGGGCATCTTGGTTTTTTTTTATATTTAACTTATCAATGCTCGATTTAATTTTATTACCTACGGATCAAATGTTTGTGGTTGATCTCAAATTGCAGTATCTTAAAACTTTATTTGGTTACATTATAATTAATTGCACTTAATTGAAAAAAGTTCCTTACTATACATCCTCATTATTTTAGTACTCAAAAAGCCGTCTTAAATAATTCAACACTAAAACAATATAAGATAATAATTCAGGAAAGTGTTGCGCTCCGGTATTTGCCTCCATACATTAATTACTAGATTTTCACGCATAGTAATGCGCTCATGCAAATCTCTGGTCATATCTAGGCAGGCGGCCGCATACAGGGTTACCATTCACACAAACTTGAAAAATCCGGGCAAAATAAAACATCACTAATGTGAACCCCGAAGGATTAGACGGAGATGTATTTGTAAAACACCCACATTTCCAGTTATATTTAAGTCCTATGTAATAGGGGTCGAGTCTATTGCGATCAACCGAGTGCATTTGCGTCCTGAATTTAGGCTGCTATTGAGAAATTTCTGCACACTTCATTATGAAACCTTTCAATTAGAATTTCTTCGTCTTTCCTTTCACTTTTTTCTGTACTCATCACAATTTGGTTACAGTATGGTTTCGGAACACCAGAGAAATGACAAGGCCGGACCAAATCCGGAAATATTCGGGGATAAACACAGATGTATTGCCAAAGTCTATTCAAATTAGGTTGAGATTTAGCACTTTTTGAAAAATTACTTATAACAGTCCCCCAAATAGCCCGCCCTTCACATCATTTCCTAGTGTTGTAGCTAGTTGGTTAGTTTTATTGTAAATAGCGGATACCCGGCGTGTGCTACTACGCTGTAGTGTCTAATGTATTGTTTTTAGTGGTCTAAAACTACAACATAAAAAAATTAAACCGTTTGTCCACATCGGTTAGAAGGTTTCAAAGTCTAAAACGGACAATGGTAGAAACAATTTTTGTGTTTTATATATATATATACATAGATAGATTGGTAACCCTAGATGTGACTGTGTTAGTAGCCCGCTCAGTGAGAGTTAGAATGTGTTGCGTCGACCTAGTGTGCAGTGCTGTGTGCTCAGTGCTGTGTGCTGAGAGCTGGAGGCAATCAAATGCGCTTCTTTTTGTTAAGACAACTGTCTGATGCTCTGGTTTGTTGCAATGTGCTTTGCTGTGATTATGTTTAGGTGATAAATGTCACTCTTTCTAAAATACCTATTTTAATAAAAATATGATTCTTCTTTTACGTGTCGATGGTATTTTTATTTTCGAGTCATTTGTTAGTATTATTCATATAATAAATTATAAAATACCACCATTATGATAAAATTTGTTGTTATTTTAGTTGGAATGTCATAATTTGTGCAATAGTTTTGTGCAGTTTCTGATTTTTTTGACCATTATGACAGGGACAGATTTTTCAGACATGAATGTTTTTGCAATATGAAAATAATGTTATCAGTAGGTAATTGTAACCACGTAAACATACCTGCATAAATATTCTATCATGTTTAAGAATTACACATGCACAAATTGTTCATACCTTTCCAGTGCTTGGAAATTACCGATTTTGCAATGTTCACATAATTATCTAACCAAAGTATGGGTTTTTATAATATCTACTACAACCAACTTATTTCTAGATTCTGTTAATCGCATAAAACGTGAAAGGCAATTAGGTCTTCCTAATAGTCTGACAAGATTACAAAATATTAAAAAAAAATTGTTGCATTTTATCTATGTCTATGTCGCTTCTCATAATTTTTATAATACTGCGAAACAGTCTAGCTATAATCTTTATGTAAATAAATTAATTCTTTCTTTATCTAAATGTTCATGGATTTTTTCTAAATATTGAAAGACACTTAATATGCTAAACAAGTAATTTTATTAATTTGCACGGCTGTCATTTATGCAAATTGATAATATTTAATTAATAAACAATTTTTTTCATGTTTTGCGAATATTGTTTGACAAAAGAACTAAGATGGTAAAATTTTATTGATGATGGCAATTTTTATAATATTTATATTCTATAAATATCGATTTAAAAGTCTTGACATCTCAGTAGGAGGTAACATGACACCTTAAAATAGGCATTATAATAATGTTGATTTAAATTATGCTCCAATATTTTCCATTTTTATTTTGGCCGCATCCTATAATTTAGAAAACAGACTTCCACATAACTTACCTAGATATTAAAAAAAATAACCAGTTGGTCAATGCAAACTAAAAATTCATTCTTGAACAGATTTAAGTAATAGAATTAAATTATATTATAATAAAAATACGAACCACCTATTACGACCAACAATATAATTATGTAATCAGCTTTCTTCTCACTTAATTGTAACGGCAAATAAACGAAAAACAAATTAGGTAAAATGCAGACATCGTTTCGATAATTTCTTTCCAAATTATCTGCTTTCAACAAGAGAAAAAAACGTTCCCAACGAAAGTCTTTTATTTCTTTTAAAAGAGAAAGTTATTGTGTAAGCCTTTCATAATTATTCATTGTTAATTTTATTAGGGTGCTCGGTTAATTTCCATTAAAATTCATTAAGAAAATTTTATGAAAAGTAAAAAGTGTTTTTGTTAAAATACGGGTTAATTAGATTTCGCAACGGCCATTAAAATGCTTGAAATTTGCGAAAAGTGACAGCTAGTATTATTTTTTAGAGTTATACTTTTGGAAGTAATATTCTACTTATTTTATTATGGCTGCTTAGTATGATTCTGATTTTATACGAGGTTTTTTTTAAGTTGAAACGAAAAAATATAGCTACCTTCTTTGTAAATTAGTAGTAGGATTTCAATCGAATCATACATATACAAAATCATACTTATTTTATTTTAATTCTAACATATATTCACGCCTTACTCCCACGAAGACTGACAGAAACTATACCTACTACGATCCATACATAGTATTCATTTTGCTTCGTCCACGTTCATACATCTGGGGGCCTAAAATGGCCGCTTTATCCTATTATGATTCTGCTAAGCGGCCAGTTAAGGCCCCCAGGTCATGCCTAGTGTAAATAGGCACTTCAATTATTTTTTTAAATAGAATAATATTAGGTAATTATATTTCGAGCAACATAATAATATAACAGCCAACCACTCACTAAATAACACAGTGCACATTATAAACCGAAATGTCGTTAAAACCTGTTTTCATCGAATGATCACGTAAACATGGACAAGTAATGAAGTTATGATAATTGAAATACTTTCACTGCGGACCACCGAACAAGTTCATTGAGAAATTACTAATTAAATTGGTTGGAATGAACAAGTTCCCTTTTAAAGAAGTTATTACCGAAAGCTTGCAGATAAAAAATAATTCTGGAGATATGTGCTTTCGGATGATGACTTTAACTTTTCAAAATCGGATTATAATCCCACTGGTGGGACACTGGCCTCTTCCTTATTAACTGGAGTGAGCTGTTATTCAGCACGCGGGTCTACTGCGGGGTGGTAGATGTCATATGTCTTTAAATTTGGGAATGCCGGTTTCTCTACGATGCTTTCCTGCACCGTTTTGTAAGCAGAATGTATACTTACCATTTTTTTCATTCACTCTATATGGTTTCCTAAAAACCGAAGCAATTTGTAACGCTAAGCTTCGTTAATCTTAACCCAGTTACGCAATAACTTACCTCTTTGTTAAAACCTCTAATTAAAAACAGGAAAAACCGTTTTCAACACAAAATTTCACAGGAAGACACAAGTAACATTCTCTTCCACATAAGATTAGCATAGAAACAATTCAGAGAACTTTTTAAAACATAATTTAGAACAAACAATAGTCGTTCAATATCTGATTATCTCATAGAATGCATAATGTTTTAATTAAAGAGTTCATCGACCCGACTGAATGAAGTTCAAGGGTCATTCATTCATTCACTCACTCTTTTTTCTGTCGTACTTTTTTTTGTTGCCAACTTAATGATGAAGCAAAAAGGTTGGTGTAGTGATTTTTTTTTAATATTTTGCAGATTCATTATAATTTATGACGTGTTCAAATGCACGGTTGGTCGGCAGTCATTTCGACTTCCGACTGCTTCAAGTTTTATTGTTGAGATGAAAGTAAATAACAGTAACGTTATCAAGTTTGTTTTTAGGCGTTTGTTGGTCTAATTTTGGGTGATTGTTTTAGATTTTGTTTGATTGCTTCTAGCTTTGTTGTTATTTTTTAATTGATGAAGTGGGAATTGATTCTTAATTTTTTTATAAAACATATTTGGTCTTTCCTGTTAGGAACGTAATTGTACTGATTTACAAAAATACTGATAACCATTAGCTTTAAAAATATCCCAGTAAGAAGTTTTTTATTTAAAGAAAGGAAGAAAAACAGAAATTCAATATTTAGTCAAGAGAATCTCATTAATAACGATTTTGAATTTTAATATTGGCGTTCAATTATTTTTACCATAATAACATACTTGAACTGAATTAGAAAATATTCTTCGTAAATAAATTACGACTTTTTTCCAATACTTTTTTACCCTAAATTCGTATTCAAGTATCAACTGAATATTCGATTCATCATTTTAAGATCACGAAATAATTAAGGATTGGATATAAATACCTGCCTGTGGTGTGTGTACCTGTTCTGTATAAATAGAATCGATATCTACGTTTCGTCGAAGTGTGCGTCGAATTTTAAAGATATATAATATATATTTTTCTCCATAAATCCTAGATAATATTTCGTCTGTTTAAAACAGGATTCAAAATTATCAAGAAAATTAATATTGTTTGATAATTATCATGGTAATTATCGTATACTTGGCCCAATGTGCGAATCAGACCCAAGTTATCATGTTCAGCGCTTTCTTCCACAAGACCAAAGAGGTAATTCTAATAAATCCTTTCATCTAATAAATAGTTTATGAATAAAAATATAACGTGGGTGTAAAAGCATGTTGGTTACACGTCAAAACAACTTTGAATGATGGATGATAACTTTACTTACGTCTTAAAACTTCCATTTCTTAAGAACTTGAAAACACGTTCATAAAGTTTCACTAAGTAACTCGAAGAGATGAAATATACGTAGCCTAAAGAAAGACTGTCTTTCGTGGTCGTAAAAGAAAAACTACTAACATTTTTCGACCCTTTATTTAATCTCTTGCAGTATTATTAACAGAGGCTAGAGTGAATAAAAATAATGTTTTGCCATTTATTATTTATTCAAGCTTTTAAAAGCACCCATTTAAGTAATTAATCAAGACTTCAAAACATGCAAAATTTGCCATTATATTATGCCAAATGTTGCATACCGTTAATTTAATCTAATGAAATTACATATTCTGTTTATTTATTAGTCTAAAGTCCAAACCGAATAGCTAGAAATTGATTATATAATATTAATTCAGACTTGCTCCTGCGAGAAATTCGCAGAAAAGATTTCTTGGCGCAGATAAAGCCGCGAAACTTAGTCATCTTTTTTGCATAAACATAGCGGCTACGTACACTCGGGGAACGAAAACGTTGTACAATTTTATCAAATGCCTAAGTACATTTATTGCATGGTGTAGGGGGGGATACTTCTGGTGTTATCTGTTCATATTGTCATTTTCATTATATAATGTGGGTTCGCAGTAACTTGAATCTACACAGTGAAGATTTACAATTTTAAGTGTTATGATCGTTACTAGTCAAAATTCTCAGCAAGTTGCTTAACGTATACATTACCCGATTGTACCAGCATCTTAAGCCATAATAAGGGCCATCCATTAATTACGTCACACGAATTATAAATATGGGAGGCGAGTCTTATAAATGTTACCAGCTGTGACAGCCAGCTGCGACTAGGGAGGACCTAGTATGACGTCACATGTTTTGTAATTTAACATGTTCATACAGATAATGTGTCGTCACGAAATTTAGGACCCCTCACACCCCTTGTTACACAATATCACACGTCGTCGACCCCCACCTCACCCCCTTTTACGTGTGACGTAATCTATGGAAGGTCCCTAATTATGCAAAAGAAGAAGCACATTCTATCAATCTATCCAAACAAGCGCGTTTGTACATCCTTTTCATTCCGCGACTGTACATCCTTAATCCCAAGCAAAGGTAGATCCTTTATTCCCACGCCATCGCCACCCGCACCAGTTAAGCAGTCTTACTAAGAAGCTTATTAAGCTGCGCAGACGTTGCGTGTTCAAATGATTTATATCTTAATGTCTCGTTCGAGAGTCGGACTCGTATTTGCGTTTTCTGTATCAAGTATTTGATTGGCGTTTAAATGTAGTGGTCGAGCTTTTATTGAATGTTTTATATTGATCCGAGGTAATGGTGTTGTTGAGACGGGTTGCGTGTTGAGCGGATTTCTTTTTTTTTGCTATAAGTCTTTGAGAACTGTTCAAGGATTAATTATGGACCGTATTCTGCTACTGTAAGCAAAAGGGACACTTCAACGGAAACATATAAAGAAGATTAAGTCTCACATCTATGTAGTAAGGCTCATTTTTACCTTTCTCTCTCCACGCATCATGTACCCACTGAATCAATGGTCCATCGTGTTTCTTTAAGACTTCCTTTAAGCTTTAAGACGTTTAGGAATTAGACCCTTATATTTTATGACCGTTACTTTATGGCAACCGAAAGTGGTTACTTCATTAACCGTAACTGTCAGTCACATATTGCGGTTATGTCCAAACAATGGTTTACGGTCCGCCATATTGGCCTAACTGACCGTAAAATGCTCTATTTCTTAGAAACAGAACAATAATAAAGAAATAGTAAAACCGTAAAATAGACTGGTAATAAATACGGGCGTTGATTAATGGCTTGTACATAGTCCGTTTTGAAGCTAACTACACGGTTACTGATAACAGGCTAAGCAGAATTTGCTAAATATAATACACGGTATTAGAGTAGCTGATTTCTGAAATTCTATACTGTCAAATCTCACATCATCTTTAATTATATATAGATACGATTTTGTCGCAGATTCGCCGTTTGTAGCTAGATTATTGTGTCCTTGCATTAATGATGATGCCGTCCAGCCTATTTTGGCCACAGCGACTGCATTCGATGGCTTTCTATGGTGGTTGTCGAGGGCTTTGGTGTGCTGCTCTTTCATGTGCTCTCAAGTGGTATTTATATTATATTATAATTTATACTATTGAAACCAACCTTTCTATAGCATTAAGTATCTTCCTAATACTTACACCCGTATCTATAAACAAATCAAAGTGATTACTTGAGTAAATGTCATTATTTAAGATACGATTTTTATTATGTAGTTTAGTAATTGCTTGATGTTAGAACTGTAAAAAGTTATAATTCTTAGCTTTGCTTTCTTTGACGGTTCTTACTTCGTTTAAATTCTTGCCTATTGCATAAAAAAAAAATCACAAGTAATAACTTTAACCTGACTATAGATACGGGTGTTAGACTTTGATAAAACTTTCAGAAATCAAACGATGGTACATAAATCGATGTTAAAAGTTGAAAGCTTCGTTTCTATCTCAGATATTCGTCTGGGAGCAAATTTTTATGCTTCGAACCGTGAGATTGATAACTAAGGCTCCTGTCTTACTGCCAGCCATTCGCGATTAGCGAGTAGAGTAAGCAACTAGTTGTTTGTTCAGAGTCAATGACTGATCAACCATCAATATAGTTGACTAGCTTATTTCCACGCCTTCGTCCCACTGAATCGTACTACCGGGGTAAAACGACTTTCTATGTGGCAAATTTCATCGAAATCCGTTATGTATGTTTTTGCGTGAAAGAGTAACGAACATCCATCCATCCATCCTTACAAGCTTGCGTATTTATATTAGTAGTAAGAAGTAAGATTCCCCACAGGTCCCGCGTAAGTAAAAGAGCTTAAAGGCATCTCTCTTCATCTGTACGTTTCTTTCAGACACTAATCTGCATCGTCCTAATATGACTTGACCAATGTCTGGACTTTAAAAGAGACAGTGACCTCTGAGTTTGTTTCGGCTGTTTCTTCCCAGAGTAGTCAGGTACGAAACACCAGCCCTATCTGGTTTAAAACATAACATAATGTAACGTGTAAAAGTGTTTTTTTAAACAAATTTATAGAAATAAATATGGTTTATGTTTTAAGAGGGAAAACAGCTAGTCGCTTGCTCGTCGTCAGCGGTGGGACAGGTGCCCGAGATTGATAGCTAAGTCTGTCGGGTGAACTGTGATATCATTTCACAGTAATCGGCTACCAATTTATTTCACGATTGCGATAACATTTGCTGATAGATTTCTTCCTAATGACGTTATTAGGATTCATGTTAGCTGGACCTTTTTCTATTTGTCTTGTGGTTTTCGGGTTCCCTTTGTCCCGTGCAATGACTTGCGAGTCGTAATGCAATCAATCAATCAAAATGATCAGTGGGTCTAAAATGACCGCTTTAACAGAATCATAATAGAATAATATTATGAATTACGTAACAATTCGTAAAATGGTCACAAAGTGACAATTGATAATGTTAACTGAGTCTGTGATCATTCTAAGACTTTTCATATGATTCATATTATTTTCCTTTTATGATTCTGCTGAAGCGGCCATTTTAGACCCCCAGTTGTTAGTAGATACGTCTACTGGGGCACATGAATCAAATTAAGGGATAAAGTCAAGATAAAGGTTATTAGCATCAGCCAATGAAGCTGCAACAGTGAAAGGTATGAGCTAAGAAATATACGTTATGCGAAAGATTGTCCGAGTTTTTTCTTATGCCCAAGTATAGTAGGTGAAAAGGAAAAGATGCTTTTACAAGGTGTAGTTTTGCATCCTCGTCAAAATTCAGGAGGTTGTCATAGAAGACGTAAATAATCAATCTAAATGACGGTACCTGGTCAATAATCTAATAATTAATCTATTAATTAATAATTCTACGCTCTTTAGAGCGTACTGTACATCGCTGTACTCATGCAGTCTGTGGGCTCATTACTCTAATAAAAGTTACAGTGCTATCCGCGTCCAATACAATAACGCGTTCAGGGCGGTGATGGGGCTACCTCGATACTGCAGTGCCTCGGGTATGTTCGCTGAGGCTCGCACTGACTGCTTCCACGCGACCATGCGCAAGCGCGCCGCGTCCTTGGTGCGCCGGGTTCGGGTTAGCCCCAACATCGTACTGGTGATGATTGCGGGAAGACTAGACTGTCCTTTTATTCGACATTGTTCCGGCAGACATGTTGCTATACCAGTGTCGGAGAGAAGGTATTAATTTAATTTAATTGTTTTGACTTTGTATTTAAATTTGTTTTGATTTAGCTTTATTCCATTATTCTGATTTAATTTAATTTGTAATATGTTTTATTATTGATACAATTTGATTTAGTCTGTTTTTATTATATTTTATTTTAGCAGATCTTATTATGTCTTCAGTTTATATCAATTTATGTGTGGCAATGGGTGTTATTTACCTGAAATAAATGAATTTATTATTATTATTATTAATAATAATAAACTTTGATTTTTTGTTTTTGTTTTAATTTGACACTATTTCAGAATGAAGCCCTTTTCAAAAGAGGAGAATCACCCGTTTATCGAATAAACGTCTGCTTTTATTTGTGTGTGTGAAAGCGCGGTTATAGGGATGGTATTAGACGGGCCGCGTTTTAATACGGGTGGTGTACACTTATCGATTTCCGATATTAAGAAAAAAAATTTAAAAAAATACCTACCCATTTTATTATTGATTCGGGTCGAGAATCATTGGAATAGTTACCTCCTTGAATTTGACGAGGATGCAAAGCAACACCTTGTATAAGGTATGATGAACATTCCCTCGGTTTCTTTTGAGACATTCTTCGCTTGTTACTAATATGTATATGTAGATTATAAGTAGTGTGTATCTATTACTAATGTTATAAAGAGGTAAACTTAGTTTGTAAGTTTGTCTGTAGGGGGTAATCTACGGTACTACTGATCCGATTCTGAAAATTCTGTCACCCCGAGTGTCATAGACATTTAAAACAACGTTCCCATGATTTAATTTCTATACATAATGGAAGCGAAGGCGTGAGCAAAAGTCAGTTACTAATATCTTAGTATGGATCAAGGTCTGTTTTTTTTTTAAATTTAAACTTAGTCATTCCAAATCTGTGTCCAAATCATAAAGTACATCACGTAAAACTCGTTTCAGAATATTTACCACTGCTAATGTGCATATGCACTACAAGATTCTTGGTCTAAGGTTTTAGCGTCAAATGTGGAAACATTACCTGCTCGCCTCACACGGTGATCCGTTCACCGGCAATATTAGCTCAAACATACGTTTTATAATGCGGGGAGCTATTCTGAACATGCTTGCACTAGAATATAGAACTGACATTTTTAGTCGAGTGAGCTGAAACTTTGGAGGAATTCAAGAATGTGCGAGAACGTGACCTTTCGGGTTTTGTAACGGGCAAAGGTGAGAATTTATTGTTACTATTGTGGATTTATTTGAAAAATGAACATGAACTAACTTTTTAATGGTATTTATATATAAAACACCTGAATTTATTATTGAATTAAAGCTACTTATAGAGTAATTAAATCTAAATATTTACAAAAAAAGGCCTAAATGTAAAACTTAATTTGAAATTGAGTAGGCTATTTAACTGAAACAATAAATAGAAAGCATTTTGTTGCTCGAACATAAGCCAAAAATGCCATGCTTAATTTGACTAATGATTCACAACAAAATAAATTCCCTTTTCGGTACAATAAATAGAGCTAAACGCTATCTTTGGAAACCGCAGCAGTAAATTATTCCTACCAGACAAAATTCCAGTAGATTTGTCAGACGTTCCAAACGAACCGTGATAAAGAAAAAATATATTTTCACATAATCATTTAACGTAACGACTGAAAATTAACATAACATTTGAAATTCAAATTTCGAATCTGAAATCAGCGAAATAACCTTTACATTCATTTTATTACCCGACTACGAAGCTAAACGGAATGATTATGAGTTTCACGTGTCTATGTGTTTGTGTGTGGATGTTCTCTTAAACATTTGTGTTATCAGATTTCGGTATTATGTCTGTGTATTTAGTCTTGTGATGATGCTTCGGCTCTGGTAATTCCTGAGAATTTCAGAAGGTAATTTCAATGTATGAAGATCAGGCCTTAGTTCGTGAATACTATAATATATATTGTATAGTAGGCGTTTTGGGGGACAGTGTTATACAGGGTGGTTTCGTCGGTAATTTAAAAAAATCTGCGGTTCTATACATTTTTACCGTGTATGTATTGCACTCTTTTAGTACTTAAAGTACCAATTCTCATTTTAATTAGAATAAATGATGAAACATTTATTTATATATTCACAAAATCCACAGCTCTTAAACTAACATTGTTTTTTTTTATTATTATTTTGAAATATAGATACTTACAATAAAGTGAATTTCAGTGCACTAGCACTAATTGTATGCTTTGGAATCATATCTGACAATGTTTCCTTATAATCCACTGTTGTTTATTATAAAATCAGAATAGTGTATCTGGCTGAGAGCGGGAGCAAGAATCCAGCTAATAGTTGCACTGATGCGTTATTGATACACGACGCGACTCGCAACGGTACCGGCAGAGCGCATCACGCCGCGCGCATGCCGTGTTCAGGGCTTTCGCATTATTTACGATAACATGTTTGATGTTAATTTTAAAGGAATACGGACTTTCAATATGTTTGTAATAAAAGTCGTAAAGAAAGTTACCTACACTGATGGCCACGAGCTACACACTGAAGCGACTCTTGTCCTCCGATTGCGAATGCAGAAAAACAAATTAAAGGAATTGTTTAGAACGTGCCATGAGTCGACTCACCGCGATGCGACTTGCGACCGCGACGCGGCTAGCAACGAAACGGTACCCACGCGCTATGGAAACAAGTGAAACGCGCGTCTCACATAGCCTGACGTCGTGAGCGGGGGCAAAATAATCATGTAGATTATTGAATAAAGGCATATTAGTTTACTATTTCAAATGTGTATCACTAATCTAGTTAAGTCTTACAATTTAATACTGAACAGATCTTTGGCTACAAAATTAATATTATCAACATCTGAATGGCCGTTTTCCAACTATCTTGGAGTCTCACAGGATGCTGAATACCAGTATTTTACATGTAGCTACTGCCTATCTTTTTTTTTTTTTTTCGGATTGGAAATCATCAAATGACTTCTCCCGCTCTGGGCTGAGCGGGAGGGAGTGTCAGACTTTTACTGACTAAAACCCACCCATGTTCCTTCATCGCCCTTTGTGTTCCGGGGCCGCGGTATCTCTTTCGAACAACCCGCAGCACCCGGCAGGCCTCGGCCCTTGCGGGCCCCTTCCCTATGCTGACATCTCTTTGAGGCGCGCGTGGAACACGAACGCGCCGTCGACACGGCCTGTCGTCCTAAGACGGAGGGACGGCGAGCTAGCCCTTAGCTCACCGTCCACAGGCCCGCGTCTACGGTGGCCGGGGGCCACCACGTGCCCCCCGACGCCCGGTACGTCTCCCGCGGCGGCTGGGACGTGAGGAGGAACGCTCTCTCTCACGTTCCGCCTCCTCCTTTGCTAGCATGACTGCTTCGCAAAAGGAGGTGACGGCTTCCCATTCCGTCTCGCTCCGGACCATGGCTCGAACCAGGGCGGGACGCGAGAGGTCGCCGCCGGCGATCACCGCTATGAGGACACGGCGTTGCTCCGCCCAAGCGGGGCAGACCTCCACCGTATGCTCCACCGTGTCCTCCGGTCGATCCTCGCAATGGAAACACCCGGGCGTCTCCTCCCGCCTGATTCTATGCAGGAACCTCCCGAAACAACCGTGTCCGGTGAGGACCTGCGTCAGGCGGAAGGTGAGGACGCCGTGGCGCCTCTCAAGCCACTCCTCAAAGAGGGGACTTATCGCCATTATCGTGGCGTGCCCTACTATCGTGGCGTGCCCTGGCTACTGCCTATCTGACCTCCACATTCCAGTTAGTACTGGGTAATACGATACCCCTTATTAAGACTAGTTGTCAGACTTTCGGGCCACTGACTACCAGTAGCGCAGGCACGCAATAAGCCCATTCCTGCCGGCTTCCCTTTGGAAATCCAAGTCAGTAGGGTATAATAATGAAGGTATTTAATACACCCTACAATTTAAATATTATGTATTACAAAACGCCTGCCAAAATTACAATTTTTGTCAATAAATTCCAAAAAGACAACATGTTGCTCCTAAATAACTCGTAGGCGTCCCGGCTTTTTCCTTCTAAAATGTCTATACAAATCTATGTCGTCATGACGTCACTTAGAGCCACGTGACACGCGTTATCTTAGGAGTCGGTAAGCCGGAATAATGCGGGTTATAGGCAAGAACTGTTTGCGAGTAAACGAGATGCGTATATCGGAGAGTGGAGACGCATGTACTGGCGCGGGCGCCGTACTCGGTTCGATTCGTAAAATTTCGTAATGCTTCGGGCTCGGCGCTCGAGAATTTGTAAACAAATGCATTGCATTCGTATTTTTCATGTGCATGAATGTAATATAGTATTTAATGGCTTTTATTTTGTTTTAGATAGGTAATTTGCAATTTGTTCGTTGTATTAATTGAATTGATTAGTGTATCAATTAGAAATTAGTTTGTGCGTGTATTGTGTAGTGAAAATAAAGTATAAAAGTACGTTGAAATTAGGTATTTGGGTAAGTAGATAGTTTATCAAGTTGAAATTTCTTACCTATTTAGAGTAGATTTAAAAATTAATTAGAATTAGGATGGCATTGATCGCTTTAGACTGCTGTCTCACAGATTATTTGCTTTGCGAAGAAACTAGTTTTTCATGGTTAAGTTTTGAGAATAAAAAACATGTTATAAAACTCGGGCGGGCGCGTCCAAATATGGCAATTAATTATCAACGAAAAGATGGTTTTGTGAAACATTTTAATGTTTCTCTATACGATAAATATCAATGGCTGACTGGCAGCTGTAAATTAAATAAAATGTATTGTTTCCCGTGCCTACTTTTCTCAGATTCTAGTAGCCTTTGGAATAAAGGGGGTTTTACGGATATTAATAATCTGACGAATTCCTCGAAAAAACATGTTCAAACTGAAAAGCATATTCGCAGCTGTTTAGATTTACACGAGTTCGGGTGTAGTAGAATAGAATCATTTTTCGCTAATTCGCATGAAGCTCATAATAGAAAAGTAGATCGAAATAGGAATTTAATGAAACGGTTTATCAGATGAAATAATATCTTCTTTGTTAATCAAATTTCCGCAAATATTTGAGTTCTCTGCTTTAAAGAATGAGTTGAAAGTCTTATACACAACTCAATCTTTGAATAAACTAGATGTTTACGAGCTTTATCTCAATTTTCAAAATTCATTATTATGTGACACTTTTCCACAAATTACAAAATTATGTAGTATATTTTTGACACTTCCTGTTACAGTAGCATCCGCGGAGAGGTCGTTTTCGGCTTTGAAGCGAATTCATACGTACATGCGTAATTCTCAAAAACAAGAACGATTATCTGATCTAGCCATTCTTTCTACAGAGAAACATTTGTTACTTAAAATTAAGAATAATCCCGGCTTTTATAATAATGTCTTAGCGCACTTTGTAAGAAAGAATAGACGAATAGCTTTAGAGTATAAGTAGTTATTATAAGTAGAATAAGTGAGTAGAGTAGTCTTGTTGTTAAGTAGTAGTAGTAGTTTTGCCTAGTATAGTAGACATCATACGTCATCAGTTCATCACACCACAACCGGCTTTTTTCAAAGCCACTTTTATTATACTTGCAAGACACTGTTTCAATCTATCAGTCAGTGCTTACACGTATAGTAAGGGTGGACTGAGAAATATGTACGCCCTACCTACGCCCCCCCCCCCTGGACTACGCCTGGCCTTGGTAAGTTTTTTTTTGTTTTTTTGCGTTTTGCGGCTTCCCTCCTTCATGAAATCACCCGTCGCCACTGCTGACTACCAGTAACGACTTCAAAGATTTACAAATGACAGCCGTGACCAACAGCTTAACGTTCTTTCCGAGGCAGGAAACTCGGTATGTAATGGGTGGCCACCCATCCACAGACCAACATAGGCAAGGGCGGCTTAACCTGAAGATTGATCCGAGCGGCTGTAATTATTTAGCCACGCGCTCCTCCAAAATTAATATGCCGGGACAAAATGAAAAGAAAACTTCAAAAAGCCACATTCTAATTACGTTTACATATAATTACATATTAAAATGTGGGCGTTTAATCCCACTTCACCCACAGGGTGAGTGGGGTGGCGGCCACCTAACGCTAATTTATTAAAGCCTCGTTTTAAATTAAAACGAAACGATATGAAATGGGTACTTATTATTCAAATATAAAGTAACGTCATTAAAATTATGTTTTAACGAAGTTTTAAATTAACTTTTAGGTTTTGTTTGTTTTAAGCTAGCGTATAAATATTTATTTTTCTATTTTATTACTTTTTATCTGCCCTTTGTTTGATGTGTTAATTACTATTATCTTTTTAATGTTTTGCCCACATAATATGTAATAATTAAGAGTTTTGACATTCTAGACACAGCAAGGGAATCTACCGCTATTAACGGCTAGAAGACAAAGGCAACTACATATGTCTAAAATTATTAATGGTAACGAACTTATGTTAACAACTTTACATGTTATAAAATGGTTGGTATAAAAAACAATAATTTAAAAGTGTAAACACAAAACCAACAAAATCATTTTATTGCTAAAAATTTACATGAAATTACACACATAAAATCACGCCTGTATTCCCCGAGTGGTTAAGCAGAAGTCTACCTAATAATACGCCCACATTTCGCCAGTTATGTTCAGTCCCATGTAATAGGGGGCGAGCCTTTTGCCATCAACCGCACCAATCCAGACTCCGTGGCTGCTACTGGGAAATTCGTGATGGAAAAAATCGAATACCAATTTGTTCGACCCGGGAATGCAACCCCGGATCTCATGTTCAGCAGTCGATATTTGCGACCAGTAGATCAACGGGGCGGTTAACACAAACTCATCCATAATTAGCAGTTGACAGCCCTACACTGTATCAAAAGCTATTCGTAACCGGCATATTATTTCACTGTGCATATTCATCACAGTAATTTGCAGATACCGCGTTATGATCGATTGTAATGGCAAATTTTTGTTGGTTTTCCTACCTCGACGAATTGCTGATTTTACTTCGATAGTTTTAAGTAGCTGTTGCTTTTATCTAGCTCAAAATCTGGCTGAGACGGGTGCAGCCATGTTTTTTGAGAACAATGGAAAGTAGGTACTTCATTTTTGAAGTGGAGCGATTTAATGATTGAACCAATTGCTGATAAAATGTATTTGAAAGATAAGTAATAGTAAATTAGAGATTATAGGATGTCATGGACTTACTTAACATACATCGATTTGTATTAAGAGCAGTTCTAGTGATTTAGATACCTGAAATTATTATCAAGCATGTGCTACCGCGCTCACTGACTATCAACAGTCAGTTTTCAACCTTATTACTTGGTGCATAAGGGTGAAAAGTGGTCGAACGCCTGTGAGCGCGGCAGTACATCGATTATAGACTACTCAGAAATTGACAATTTTGACGACGAAAAAAAAATCTTCAGATGCAAGAAAATATGCCTTAAAATTTGAACATGGCAGTAACAAGATATTTTCGAAAGTGCTGTAATTTCATATTCAATACAAGCTTTTTGCAATAAGAACAAAACTGTTTGTGTGTCAGTTATAAAGTATGTTCTTGTTCGTGTGATGCACCGGACAAAATTGTCAGTCGCCTACATTCGCAAATTGAGAGCTGCTGAATTATACTTTGCTACAGCATGATGTATGTACATTCAGTGAAAAAAGTATCGGGAATGGATGATTTTGTTTATGGTTCCAAATTCTATTTTTTTTGTTGTTGTTATATTGGCACAACTGTTTTCCATTTTGGCGCGGAGTTTGAGCTGCATCTGTTATGTAGATTAAATAATAAAAATTAATTAATTAAATACAGTGCTGATCATATCTTAGTCGAGTGCAATATTAGACGAAAAGGTGGAACGATGTTTATAGTGGTCGGATTTTCATGGGACTTTTTTTGTTGAGTTCCTAGAGGTGTGGAGAAGAAAGTAAAAATTTCTTTATACTTTTTTTGAAATTTGACGAATTTGTAATTGTGTATAATTGTTAATTTGTAGCGTTATAGTGCGACCGGTGTGCATCCATTAAACGTCAATTTGTCTGTTTATTTGTTCATTGTTGTCGATGGAAAGCCATTTGTGTTTGGAAAGTGTCTTTTGATACAATAGTTTTATGACATACTAGCAGTGATAGCCTAGTGGTGTGACCATTGTAGTGACAAGTTATAGGTCTCGAGTTTGAACCCAAGATTGGCTACTCTTATATTTCAGAATCAGAGGCATATAAAGCTAAATCAGAGGCCCAACTCTGACAACAGGTTAGACACTAATAACACGATAAAGAAAGATGACATAGGCAATAAGAAAAATCAGCATTTATAAACCGCTGTCAAGAGTCATTTATGTCAATATATTATTAATATTTTATGTCAATGTGTCTATATTCCACAACAATGATGATACATATAACTCTTGATCGACGTTTAGTAAAGTTGTGCCAATTGCGTTCAGTTTCTTTCTTAAGATTCTCCAAAACAGACAATGCACTAGTGCAAAACCTGATCTGGTAAGTATTTAAACCACCGGATTAATGATACCGTAGAATTTGTAGATTCCAGGACGTAGAAATAAGAAACTCAATCAACCAAGACTCCTGCTGACTACCGGCTGGCCAACGTGAATGTTACAAAGACATTTCTAATATTCTTGATTAAAACCTATGCTAGTTATAAGAAATATAACGAACCAGCAAATAACATACGACGTCCATTCCTCAGTAGCGTTAAAGTGAATAACCCTCTTAAATAATTGGCAATGACTTGTCCAAAAACAAATGACACACGACTTTTTCGCTTAATATCTTAATAAATCTAGATGGATACGTCTGTCTGTACATCGTCGGTCTAAATTGAGTGTAATTCGCACACCGCAGGCTTATTACCGCTAAGTGGTTCCACGTATTGTCTCTGGTCGAAACTGTCATGGCGGAACTTTTTCCCGCCGACGATTTTGACGTTTCGTTTCGTTCGCAAATTGACTCGTACCGTATCGTCATCGATTATATTTCTTTCAGTTGTTATTTTTAGCGCTTTTGCTGCTACTTTCTAATGTGTGAAGATTGTTTGGTTCTACGAGTATAAATAGCTACTGCGGTAATTGTTTTCACAGAAGTTTTTATTGTAGTTTCTATTGAGTTATGCAAACAAATGTTTGAGTTGTGCTGCCTTGTTAGTCCAGTGGTCCTTGGTTCGATTCCCAGGTCGGGCAAAGTGTTATTGGGTTTTTCCATCAGGAATTTCTCAGTAGCAGCCACGGAGTCTAGATTTATGTTCAATAGGCTCGCCCCCTATTACATGGGACTTAAACATAACTGGCCTAAAAACCCTTCGGGGATGTTAGGCGTGATGTTTATGTTATGTATATCTATTGAGTAAGTCTGGTCAACTTAGATAGTAAGTACCTTAGAGCTGGAGTAGATGGAACGGGTAAAAGGCCTTCGATAAAAGAGTTCGGAGTTTAATCTCGGGAGTAAATTTTGAAATAATTATCAAGCCTTTAGCCCAATCATCAGTGTAGCTCCTTGTATTCACCTCTTTAGCCACTGTGTACCCGCGCAAATATTTGTGGAATTTCACTTAAGTGACGCACTCGCAAATTTTAGGTCATGCGTACACTATATGCGATTGTGCATATCGTAAGTGCCTTTTCCCAACTGCTTTTAACATGGCTTCTGAGCAGACAAAGCTGATCTTAATACTTGAAGTTAATTTTATCTAAGTAAGACTATAGTCGAATCGTTAACTATGCAAAACAAATAAATCTGAACTTGTACCAAGAAACTTCCAATCGAAAACGATAGCTAACCCTACCCATACCAATTGTCACTATTATCAATTCGCACGCGTATCATATTACAAAGGTACTATGATACGCGTTAGATATGATATTTAGCGACAGTCATTACGGGTAGCGACAAATATGTATAGTTTACAATGGCGACTTTTTCGTACAAGTTCACATTCACTTGGTTTGCCAGCTTAAAACGAGCTAGTAGACTAGAATATTGTGTGTGAGCAACATGTAGGGTGTTCGGGTCGGCATGAATCGGCATTGCCGGGCGGCAAAATTGAGTATAACATGTAAATGAACGTTTCGTAAATACTTGCCTACCTTAAGAGTTTTTACATTCACCATTTTGTAATTATTCTAATCTTACTATACAAGGTGTTGCTTTCCATCCTCGTCAAATTCAAGGAGGTAACTATGCTATTGATTCTCGACCCGAATCAATAACAAAATGGGTAGGTTATTTTTTTTTTCTTAATATCGGATATCGATAAGTACAAACCACCGGTATTAAAACGCGGCCCGTCTAATACTAGCCCCATAACCGCGCTTTTACAAACACAAACAAACTCAGACATTTATTCGATAAGCGAGTGATTCTCCTCTTTTGAAAAGGGCTTCATTCTAAAATAGTGTCATATTAAAACAACTAAAAAAAGCAGCGATTATTATTATTGACCAAGTACCGTAATTTATATTGATTATTTACGTCTTCTACGACAACCTCCTGAATTTTGACGAGATTGCAAAACTACACCTTGTATATAAAATCGATTCATTACTTTTGCTGAGCTTTTAGTCTTGCAAAACTTATGCGAATTCCACCATCCACCAACACCTTTATTACTTGGCGATAGGTGAGAAATGTTTAATTTAATGCTTATTTAAGAATGGAAGACAGTGTATAAACGGTTTCTTTTACGCAAAAAAAAACTAATGGAAAATTCGCCATGGGACTTCATCGTAACTGGCCACTACGGTGAAATCACCAAATGTTGGAAACAAGGAATAGGACAAGTTCTGAATGATGTCTTTCCAAGCAAACTATGTTCTTAAACCTAGTTGAAACGAGAGTAAAACATTGTGATTTTCACAATGCGAGTGTGGAGCCCCAACCCACTTCCCTCCTGCCCGTCGTCGTTCACAACTAATTGCACCCTCCGGGACTTGAAGGACCCGAACGAAAGAGCTGTTCAGGTCGCTATGTGCTGGTTGGAAAAAATCTGAGTCATCGATTCGAGAAGAAGAAGTCTGTGATTTTGACAGTAGTGTGAAGCAGTTATGAAGTATTGTAGTAAAACGTATGACGGCATGTAGTAATGTCATATTTTACAGTAATCACATAAAAAATGACAAGGTGTATACTTACAAACAAACAATCATAAGTTTTTACGTTCAGTAATGAACTTCCTTCGCAGAACTAACGGAATTATAAATATGGTCATTAAGTTATGATTACATAATAATAGGGGTTAAAGTATGAAATTGCCGTTTTCTAGTAATAGATATTTTGAATTGACATTAAACCTTCGTGGCGTGAGATATTCGAGTGAAACTTTTATTACATTATACCTATGAGATTTTTATTTAAAAAAAAGTGCTACATTCGATTTTCGAATTTCAATTCTTTTTTTTTTATACAGCTTGGACAGAAAAGATGTAGAGAGAATTTTTGCGGCATAAACGGCTCGCAATATCAATGCTGCGTTTGGAGAGGAGACTGCTAATGAACGCACCGTGCGTTTAAACGCACTTCACTTCACTTCACTTGTTTCTGGTTTGAACGTTCTCGTAGTGGAAACTTCGTCTTGAAGAACGAACCACGTGGAAGACCGCCCACACAGGTGAATAACGCTGAAGGAGATGGTGGAAGTTGATCCGATTCAAACTACGCAGGAATAAGCAGCATGGTTTAACGTTACCTTACCTACAATATTGATTCACTTGCATGAAGTCAAAAAGTGTAAAAAAAAATAAAAATGTGTGCCGCATGAAATGACCGATTTGCAGAAAGAAACGCGTGTTGAAGCTTGCGCTGCCTTGTTGAATCGGTACAGAAATGAAGGAATATTGAATCGAATTGTGACATGTGACGAAAAGTGAATTCTTTACGATAACCGTAAGCGAAAAATGCAATGGCCTTGAAAAAATGCATTGACCAAAGTCCCTTAAAGCAAAGTTTACCAATAAAAAAGGAACTGTTTGGTGGTCTCTTCATGGTGTTATTCACTATAGCTTTCTCAGGTCTGGTCAAGCAATATCAACAGATGTTTACTGTGCCGAACTTCGAATGATAGTGAAACTGGCAGTGAAACAGCCCCGACTCGTGAATCGATCTTCAACATTATTGCTCCATGATAACGCAAGACCTCACACTGCACGACACACCGTTGTAACTCTACAGGAGCTGCAGTTAGAAACCACACGTCATCCTCCGTACTCGCCAGACCTTGCTCCAACTGACTACCATTTTTTTCGTGATTTGGAAAATTTTCTACGTGGTAATAAAATTTCTTCCCAGGAAGCAGTACAAAATGCTTTCACACAGTTTGTCGAATCTAGATCACCAGAGTTGTATCGCAAAGGCATAAATGAACTTCCGATTAGATGGCAGCAATGTATAAATAATGAGGGTAAATATTTTGATTAAATAAATATATAAATGTTACTTACATCTTGGAAAAAAAATAGTTTCAATTTTGCAGTATAAGATCGGCAATTTCATACTTTAACCAACTTCTATCTGGTATGATTGTAACGTGCTTTTTCTGATGTTTAATAGATATCTTTGACCTACCTTTATGAAACGTTTTATTTTTAAATCTTGGGAACAACAGGGGGTGGCCCTGTTGCCCTTCGACAACCAATACGCCTACTTCCAAAAATCGCACCAAAAAATTAAAACAACAAAATCCCCTTAACAATCCAATTGTACACTTACTACCGTAACAAACAGGTTTTCAACCTACAAACAGCTGATTCATTCCGTTTTTTATCCGCAGCAAATATTTTCAAATGTTTACCGTCCGATTATATAGCGCTGTAATCGCTGCGTGCGACCGCTACAGCGCTAGGCTAATGAGTCGCACGTACAGTTATGCGCACGCGCCACTGTTTCAGAAAAAAAGCGTTAGTGTAGAGGTAAGCAGAGGTATTGTGGAGTTATTTGAAGATGTAGATGCTTTGGTGTTTTAATAAAAACAGGCGCACGGGTCGATCTTCAAGGTTATACATACAGGGTGTAAACGGACACTTCACGAAGCCGTCAACCAAGCATTCTGTACGTCAAACTAAGTAACTCTACGCAAAAATGATTGCTAAAAAACGTTTTACGGTTCGTTTTACGGTACGTTTTACGGTAGGACTCTATGTAACGCACACAAAACATTGTGCTGGTGGATGCATTACATAGTGCGGAAGTGGTGGAGGTATTTAAAGTAAACTTACAACATTAAAAAGGGTATTTAAAAAAAAATACTTGTGAAAAAGTTGGAACTTTGACCCTCAATATCTCCGTAACTAGAAGGTTCGCAGGTGTGGTCAGGAACAAAATAATGATCGCAATGTTGGGGAGAAAAGTGTCTTTCGACTTCATTAAAGGTACTTTTACACCCTTTATAGAAGGGTATAAAAGTACCCTTGGTGGTGGTGCTTTGTCACCTCTGCTTGTCTCGGAAAGCACGTTAAGCCGTTGGTCCCGGCTGTCATTTGTAGATCTTTGACAGCTCGAAAGTCTGACATTCAGGGGCTATTGTTTTACCCAGCTACTTGGTTGTGGAGGTCAGATTGGCAGTCTAGCAGCTCTACGTAAAATACGGGTAAGATTAGAAGCCGAACCCAACATAGTTGGGAAAAGACTTGGCAGATGCTTTACTGAACACCAATATTTTAACAAAACTCGTTACCGAAAGCATAATGTGTCTGGAACTACGGCGGCGGTCTTATCGTTAATAGCGGTATCTACGAGACCAAAGCGTTAAGGGTTTTTTTTTTAGGTTGGTTCGTTACATGCAGACTTGTTGCACTTGACTTACTTATATTTATATTATTACTTATATTTATACTTTTATTTATTGGATTAAAACTGCTAAAATGAGTAAACAATACCCTGTGTTGGTGTTTTATGATTTGTATAACGTTACGAATTATGTAAAGTTCGGGACATTGTTTTGATTAGTTTTCTCGATTTATGGGTGGAGTGATTGTATTCTCTGAACTTTATTATTGTAGCTTTTGCTTCTGTTAAGTACTTCACCAGATTTAGGTACATTTTAATTCTGAATTAAGTCGTAGATTCCACCTAATTTAGTATTTTTTAAATAAATTAGTTTTAATTTAGTCTTAATTGAGTCTTAATTTAGTCTCAATTGAGTCTTAATTGAGTCTTAATTGAGTCTTAACTGAGTCTTAATTGAGTTTGAATTAAGTTTATGGATATTGTGAACCAAACGCCTTTTTTTGCTAGCCTGTCAATTGCCCCACTACTGGGCAATGACCTCCCCTTCCTTCCTCCTTTCAAAAAAAAAGTTTAGTGTCTATCGTTTAGTTAAATTTAGGTACAGTTACAAGCACTTATATACAAGGTGAGGGACACCCACGCTAAAACGCTTACCACGTGTTCAGTACATCTTTCTGAACCGTCCAACATAGAAAATGTTCACCAGTAATTAAAAAACAGCTTTTCCTACAAAACTGCAACACTTAGACGGTCAAAATGTATGGAACAGCTGATATGTTGGGGGTTTAAATGATCTACTGAATACGTGGTAATCGTTAGTGCGTCGCTGTTCCTTACATCCTTTATTTAATCTAGGGAAAAAATAAGGAATTTTCTATTCTAGAGTTCATCGTTTACACTCAGCAAAACGAAAATAATAAACAGAAAATATCATAAACTGGAGTACTTTCTTCAAATACACATCATGAAACGAGAAAAACCAAGACTTACTGCTCCATAATTACGAAGTCCTCGCTCGAAATTGTTTAAACCATAAAAAGAATATTAAAACTCGGTGAGGTACTAGGCACTACCTTAGCCCATAAAAACTTTAATAACGAATACTTAGCCCAGCGTTAGCCCAACGTTGGGCTTTCATTAACGTTCACATAGGATTATTTTCTCGGCTTTTACGGTTCAGCAAAGCTAAATACGTACTTACTTCAGGCTTGCGTCTAAAGGAGGTTATTTTTCCTGACGCTCAAGTAAATGTTAAGGAAAAAATATTATGTAATTAGTCATTTAGCGAACCGTATTCATTAGCGGAGTCTCTTTGAGATTTATTTGTTTTTTAAATGAAAAGCGGCTTAGGGGAATTATGTGCTAACATCATAATTTACCGACCTGTGAATTCGGTATCAGACGTCTTCCCTCCCGCCCAAAGCAAGGAAACCTGTTTATCATGTTTATGCTGAGTCAGGTATTAAACTCCAAGTATAAAATTCATTGAAGGGGTTAAGTATTGGATAAAATACTGTCCATCTCATAGAGAAAAGTTCGATTTCCCAGCAGTGGGATTATTATTTATTTATTTATAAATAGGAGTACCAACAGCTATGTAGGGGTGGAAGGGACACCGTACCGAAAACGCAAACTACATATTCAGTCCATCATTCTGAACCACCCTCACATATGAATGAATGAATAGTTACTTTTTTTTTTCTAATTATGTGTGACATTTAATGATTTTTATGAACATTTACTTTGTAAGTATTATTAATTTTATTTGATTAGTGTGAATGTGAGGACAATGTGGGTAATTTTTATGATTTTTTGTTTGTTTTTACTATTGTCTGGCAGTTTGAGTATTATAAGCGAACTACACAAATGTCCTTTCTTTGGTATTGTTCGTCGTTTCGTTGAGCTCCTTGAGTTATGAGTCGAGCTACACGATAACTGACAAATGCTTGCACTGGCTGGACAGGTCCACTCAATTCTGTGTGGTTCTTTCTTCAAAAGACCATCTCAGACACTCATCTGCATAGTCCTGATGTGAGTTTATCAAGATTATGTCTGGACCTTAAAAGAGACTATGACCTCTGAGTTTGTTTCGGCTGTTTCTTCTCAGAGTAGTCAGTTACAAAACACCGGCCTCATCTAGTTTTAAAAAAGAAGACGTGTAAAAGTGTTTGTAAAAACCTATTTGCAAAACAAACATCATTTATCATTCATTTATCATTTATCATATAAATTTTACGTCGTGTATATTATAGACTGATTGTCCTTATGCAAGGCTTGTTATATATTAATATGACAACGTTGTACTGTCTTCAGTTACTAATCCGTTTGTCGAGATTAGTGTCAAGTCAATCATGTCATAGTGTTGGTAACATAGCTGGCTATTACTGCAATTGAGTTAAATCCCTGTGATGGATCGAGATGAGCAAGCTTAATCTATCGCGGTTTAATGTATTAATATGTTTATTTGACGTGAAATAGCCTTTATTAATTCAGGGCCTGAAAAACATGCATTCGTAATTTTAAATGCTGTTCTTTTCATGGGGTTGTGGTTGTTTATGGGTGGATCATTCTTCTGCGCTTATGCCAATTCATTTGGGGTCGGCGCAGCATGGCTTATTCTTCCATGCTTCTCTATTAGTCGTGACCTCATGAGTCCTTTTCATGAGCCATTCTTCTTCCCATGACTTATTTCTAGCCAAATCATTTATTATACTATTTATTTACACACTTTAGACAACACAGGGAAATAACATATAATATTTGAGTACAAAGGTACTGCTTATTTCTTAAGAAACTACTATCATCATCGTCGTTATGATCTTGCAGACGGTCCACTCATAGCTTCTTAATCCTCGCCTGCCTAGCCTTGTCCCAACCATGTTGGGGTCGGCTTCCAATCTAACCGGATACAGCCGAATACTAGTATTTTACATAGAGCGACTGCCTATCTGACCTCCACAACCCAGTTAGTAACTGGGTAATACCATAACCCTGGGTAAGACTGGTTGTCAGTCTTTCGGGCCACTGACTACCTGTAACGACTGTCGAAGAACTTTAAATTATAGCCGGGACCAACGGCTTAACGCTTTCAGAGGCACGAAGGAAACTCGGTATATAATGGGTGGTCAACCATCCACGGACCAACCCAGGCAAGCGGGACTTAACCTAAAGATCGACCCGTTTGGGTGTTATTTTTAAGCCACGAGCAACGCTTATAATATGTTCTCGAAATACGAACCTGACAATATCGCATAGTCAAATTGCGATTTTACACAATTTAAACTTTCTTCGTCAAAGGCAGAGAGAAAGTATTGATTTCTGAAACTCGTTTAATTGCCACCGTTTGTAGGATTTTGCTTTAGAATTTATGGAACTTCTAATTCGACTTACAGAAGCTAGGTTTAGTTTTAATTAAAGCTTGGAACTTTCAGCGGGTTGGCGGTACCTATTCTTGATCGGACCGACCTTGTGGGACCGACATTTTGTAATACTTTGGAAGTCACTTTAATTCTTATGATTGCTTCATGACTTTCATAGAAAACGTATACCCTTTTCATCAGGAAATTCTCAGTAGCAGCCATCTCTCCCCTGTAACATGGGACTTAAACATAAATATGGGTGTACTATTAGGTACACCTCTACCTAATCATTCGGGGATTACTGGCGTGATGTTATGTTATGTTATAATTCGATATTGTTTGTTTCCAGGGTGTGTGTGTAGTGCATCAGCTGCGAAGCGGTGATGCGCCGCGAGCGCCGGCGATCGACACATGCATGCCGCCCGCGCACCCGGTGAGCACTCATAGCTTTTATATTAGACTAACGGATACCCGGCGTGTGCTACTATGCTATAATGCCTAATGCATTATTTTAGTGGTCTAAAACCATCTTTGCATTATTGTCTTTCTAATGAAACCCGTTAGGGGCACATCGATGGGATGGTTTCAAAGTATATAACGGACATACATAGGTAGATTTTTTTTTCGTGTTTTATATATAGATTGTTAAGGAAGTCAACACCATCACAGCTATCGACGCAGAATCTTGTTGATCCGATCACATGTTACCACATTTATTAGTTCCGTTCCACGCAGTATATTTTACTTGGATAACATATTTTTACCAGATATTTTGATTTACAAACCAAACTACTGAAACGATTTTGATACAATTTCTATGGGACCAATCGAGCAGTAAATCCTTTCAGATAAAAGAAAAGTTTCAAATCGGTTCATAAATGACGAAGATATGAGGTAACAAACACAAAAAAAAACTACTCTTCACTACATCAAACAAACCTCAATAAATGAAATCTCTAATTGCCAATAAATCAAAACAAAACATACTAAATCTGATCTGACGTTGATATTATTATTACCATAATTACAACAATAATATCATAATTACGATAATATGTCGTAATTATTACAGTAACAGTTGTTTGAATTTACTCTCGAGTTCCAATTGGACGGGGAACTGGGTTAGATACATAGTGTGGGGTGACCATCAGTTTGTGTTTACGGGGACATTTGGGTGGTTGTGATTTTATTTGCTTAAGTTATTTATTTTTGTTGTTTTCGGTGTGGCTTTTAGGGCAGGTAAAATAAAAAAGGACACTGATGATACATAAACAGCAAAAATAATATACATATGCCTAGTAGTGTGACCGTTGGACTGCCAAGTCATAGGTCTCGAGTTCGTACCCAGGACACAAACCACTGATTTTCGGAATCATGTGCGTATTGATTAATTATCACTTGCTTCGGTGAAGGAAAACATCGTGAGGAAACCAGCAACCCTGAGAGATATTTCTCGACGGTATGTAAAGCCAAGTCAGAGGCCCATGGGTGGCATAAAAACTCTGACACCAGGTTAGGCACTAACCACACGATAAAGAAAGAAGATAATATATTGAATGGTATTTAGGATTTATGTATAGTAACGTACGATTTTCACAAATGACTGCTTGAATTTGTATTTCACTATGTATAACGTGAAATTATAGTATGGGGGAAGAAAATCGCCTTAAGTTTTCGAATTGGTATGGATTGTGGTCAAATGCAAAATCTAAAAGTTTTTATTTTGTTTCTTACTGATGCTTACTTTGTTTTCTGGTCACTGACACCATCTACAACCTTGTAACACATCATTAAATAAATATACGAGTCCGTTATGTACAAACGCAGGACCTAAATGTAAACTCAACCTGAGTCACCCGGACTCACTCGCAAACCACATGTGTGACTAAAGGGTGAATAACGTAAACAGAATCCGGCATTTTGCAACGAGTGTAGTCATACAATGTCTAGAAAGAGTTAGCAATGTCCGTTGACTATATTTACTTTGATTACATAATCAGTTTTCGTCGCGTTTCTATTTAAAAGTATCCATAATAGCAAAATATTTTTGACTATGTAGCTGAAGTTTTTGCAAGACTGTAATAAAACAAAAAAAAAGTGTAAACCTTATTTCACAAACTTTTTTTGGATCAATATTTTGAAGAGTCAACATATTTACTTCTTTACATAATTTTAAATGTAAGAGCTCATTCACACGGTCCCCGTCATTGACGACCCGTCATAAAACATGATACGTCATGACGGATGGACGTTCACATTGTGTTTATATGGAATCGTGTTTTATCACGATCCGGCAAAAACAACGAATTGGTGTTCACATACATAGTTCCGTGATTTTTCGGGAGCCAGCGCATCATCGAATCCATCACAAGAAATTCACGACTCGTATTTTTTGACGCACCTGATTTTTAAAAGACGATACGTGATTTAAGACGTGTCCGTCATTTTTCACGATTCGTGATGCGTGTGAACACGGGCATTTAAAAAGAATTTCCGCCGTCAAAATAAATTACGGATCGTGGAAAAAGACGATACTCAAAAAAAGAATCGTCGTCGTGTGAACGGGTTGTTTTATGCTGACAGTTTTTTCAAAACTACTTTCCTTTCCACGAGCTTCGTTTACTAAACTGAGAAAAATCTAATATGCAACATTGATCAACAAATGCTAAAACCTCAAGAGGCAATAATAAAATCTACAAAAACTCTCAAAACATGGTGCGCACATGAATAAATGAATACCTAAAATAAAACTGTATAGTAGCGCGATGTAGGGAGTTGGATTGAAATCCAATATCAACAGTCAACACCGAACAGTGCTAGTTCCACGTTTCACGAATATATTGACATTCAGCACAACTTGTACTTGAGCACAGTGTAAATTATGTTACAAGTCGAACTTTAGAAGCATTTGTAGTGTATGTAAAATTTAATAGATTATTCTTTATTATGGACACCATCAGGGGCGTAGCTACCGCCGTATCAATGATACGGGGCCCCAAGTAACAAGGGCTCCCGATGAGTAGGGGAAAATAACCACTAAATCTTCCTATAACCTCAAATTCTAATTGATAAGAGGCTCATAATGAGTAATCGTTAAAAAAAATATTTATCGCGGGCCAAAAAGGCCCAATTTATCGAGCTCACTCTGCTCGCTCTTCAATAAAATCTGCGCGTTTTGCGGACCAAAAATCTCCAATTTATTCAAGCTCACTTCGCTCGCTTTTCAACGGTAACTTCGTTTATTGCGGTTCAGAAAGTTAACATTTTTCAAGCTCGCTACGCTCGCTTTTCGATGAAGATTTGTCCTTATGCGATCCACTTAAATTCTCTTAATATCGTTATTTCATAATCCTCTTTATGGGCTTCGCCGCACGGTTTCACAGGGCCCCCAATTTGATACAGGGCCCTATTAGGACTAGCTACGCCACTGTACACCATACAATTATGTATGTACACATATTTACAAAAGAAGACATTACACATAGTATGACACAATGGGTGGTCTTATCGTTAAAAGCTATGTTTTCAAGACAACCTTTGGATAGATATCAGGAAGAAGGAAGTCAGTAACAGCAAGTAGTTAGAGGTGTCTGAGATTGAGTTCTTTTAGACAATTGAATTGAAGAATATAGATATAGACTTGGTGGGTACGACAGTTTATAGTGATTTAAGGTCAATGCGAAATTACAAGTTCGGTGAGGGGTCAGCATCGCCTCAACTCGAGGTGTTCGGGATTCTTTTTATTAAACTTTATACTGCAACGCACACTTATAGCTATCGTAACGGCATCACTTCGGATCCATAGATAATATAAACGAGGAGCCTAAAGGAGAAACCTAAAGATCCAATTGCCAAGAAAAGTAATTAAGCTTAATGTAGAAATACTTAGTGACAATTCTCATTGATTACCACAGTTGCTATTTCTGATCATACAGTTGCTCTTCCTGGTTTTTATCACGACAAAGATTGTCTAGATAGACGAGTGCTTTCGTGATAGTGAAGTCATCATCTTTAAGCCTTTTAAAGACATTTACGAGCGTAGGTAATTAATGTTATTCCTTTTAAAGGTAATTGAATTAAACACAAACTAAATGAGAATGTATAATTAAAAGAAAAACCCGTGGAAAGCGCATAGCTACAACACGCTAAAATGAATGTACAAAGAAATAACGAGTCATTGGATGCACACAGCGTTCGATTGGAATCCAATACTGCCATTCATTGACGAGGCGCGTCTCGTCGGAAAAATATTGTTTTCAGCACACTATACACAGAATTCTACAGAAGATGGGTTCTGTACAACAACTGAAATCACATACCGTTCTTTCACAGACTTTTATCGTTTTATTTACCTGAAGTTTTTGTGCAAAAAATATGTATGTGTGTGTATGTTATTAGTTATTAAAGTGACATGGTCACTAACATTACTTTTAGCACATAAAACGGGATACATATCGGGAACTCAAAATGAATAGTAAACATGGTACATATCCCGTTTTATATATGCTAAAGATAATGTGTGTAAGTTGTTGTGTTTTTTCAAAATTTTATTCTATTCACACAAACTTCATCATTGAAACCTCTGATTAGCCAGCTTAACACCTCAGGTCATACGAATTGTTCCCTTCGCGTGAGTACCGTCGCTCTGCAAGTTACATCACTATGACTCGTGGTATGATCCAGGCAACTTTAAGCCGAAGGGCAAAGGCAAAAGGAAAGATTATGATTTTAGCAGACTGCGTCATTTGTTTTCCCCGCAGTTGCTGTCGAAACACGCGTGTCACTTGTGCGTGTAGCTAGTGGTCGGTCAGGAGTAGGTCAGGTACGCACGGTGATCTGACTGTTCGTGAGACTTGTCGATGTGTGCGTGGAGATTTTAAACAAGTTACATTCGCGAGTAAGCTTGTTCTCACTGTGCGTGAAGCATGTCTATGTGTGCGTGGAGATCTCAAACAAGATACATTCGCGAATACACTTGTTCTCACTGTGCGTGAAGCGTGTCTATGTGTGCGTGGAGATCTCAAACAAATTACATTCGCGAGTACGCTTGTTCTCACTGTGCGTGAAGCGTGTCTATGTGTGCGTGGAGATCTCAAACAAATTACATTCGCGAGTACGCTTGTTCTCACTGTGCGTGAAGCGTGTCTATGTGTGCGTGGAGATCTCAAACAAATTACATTCGCGAGTACGCTTGTTCTCACTGTGCGTGAAGCGTGTCTATGTGTGCGTGGAGATCTCAAACAAATGACAGTCGTGAGTGAGCTTGCAATCGCTATACGTAAGGTGTTGGCGTGTGTGCGTTGTAAGGACCTTCTGCACCTGTCTATTTTATGGCCTTTGTGCTAGCTCTTCCATGAATGGGTTCTATTTTCATGGAAAATAAGGCGTAACGTTGCGTGGGGGAAAATAGATAAACATTTTACACCGATTCTTTGAAATTGTGGGTGGAATGGAGTACAAGACATACGTTCTAATTGATGTACGTCATATTTATGTTTTGAGTACCAACTGAAAGACGAAGATAACTGCAATCGTATCTGTGTTTCAAACTTTGCAAGAAAGAAGATGGATTGGGCAAGAATTCACTAGTCTTCTAATTAAAACAAACAGCGATCAGCGATTCGTCAGCCAAAAGATTATGGTAATGTCTTCTGACATCTTAGGCTGGGGTGCAGTGGATGGGACATTTGCAAAAGTTATTTGTCGATCTTCTTCTTTCGTTTCGAAGATGCGTCTTATAAAATTTCTTTGGCCCAGTAGGTGAACACGTTAATCATTATTTGATGATATATGTTTTTGAAAATTTAAACACACAGTACACACAGACACGGACACAGTTTCTGGCGAAATGTGGATGTACTAATAGTACACATCTGCCTAACCCTTGCGTGGCGTTATGTTTTAGAATTTCAGAATAGTTTCAAAGAATAGTTTTTTAAAATTCAAATTTAAATTCAAATTATTTATTGCAATATTATATTATGCATTATTTTTACAATACCTTTTCCTCCCTCACAAACCGAATTGCGTGGAAAATAAATTAATTGTGTGCAGCAGCAGGCTATTATTAATTAATTTGATTATAATGAGATTGTGTGGCTGCTGCGGTTTTGTTATTTCAGTCACATTTGGGAAGTGGACATTTTGCCTCGTGTAAACGAGCTAACAAGTAAACACATGCAGTAGCCTACGGCTGAATTTAAATAACGCTCATTTCACTTGAATAGTAAAATTTTTGAATACAATTATGAAGAGTTTTAGTTTGTTAACCTCTCAAGTGTCCCACTGCTGGGCAAAGGCTTCCCCTTTCTCCTTCCAAACCTCTCTGTCTTGTGCGATATCTGGCCATGTTCACCCCGAAAACAAGATCAGATCGTCACACCACCTTCGCCGCGGTCTACCTCGACGGCGAATTCCTCCGTGAGGCGTCCAGTGAGTGACGATATTCGCCCGCCTCTCCGGGTGCATTCGCGCTACGTGGCCAGCCCACTCCCACTTTAGCTTGGCTGTTCTTTCTCCGACATCTGCAACCTGAGTAAAAAACCCCCTGTCACCCTGTCCCTTTATTTTAAAAATTAGAAATAATTTATGTTAGTGCAATGGCTTAAATTATCAAGTACTGTGACTGGGTAATTTTATATGGTTGCGAAATCCCACGGAGGTCAATAAAGATCAATGGAGGAACTTCATTTCATATTCCTCCATAGACGCAGCCAAACAGTAACGAGCGAGGCGCTGGGGGCTTTTTGAACCACTGAATCTGAACGCGTTCAAAAGCTCAGTCATCATAACCTTGCCTTGTGTATTCTGTGTCATTACTATTAGTCCATGCAGTGATAGCCTAGTGGTGTGACCGTTGGACTGCCAAGTCATAGGTCTCGAGTTCGAACCCAGGACACGCACCTCTGATTTTTCGGAATCATGTGTGTATTGAATAATTATCACTTGCTTCGGTGAAGGAAAACATCGTGAGGAAACCAGCATACCTGAGAGATATTTTTCGACGGTATGTAAAGCCAAGTCAGAGGCCCATGGGCGGCATAAAAACTCTGACACCAGGTTAGGCACTAACCACACGATAAAGAAAGAAGACTATTAGTCCAGCTCACTTCAGATTAATTTGTGAAATTCGTCCTAAGAAGTTTTCTATTTTACGTTTAAAGTAATTTAAAGAACGCACTATTTTTAGGTCCACACACTTTATCATAGGAGGATGAGCTCGTGGCTAAATAATAACAGCCGCTCGGGTCGATCTTTAGGTTAAGCCGTGCTTGCCTAGGTTGGTCCGTGGATGGATGACCACCCATTACATTCCGAGTTTCCTCCGTGCCTCGGAAAGCACGTTAAGCCGTTGGTCCCAGCTGTCATTTGTAGATCTTTGAAAGTCGTTACAGGTAGTCAGTGGCCCGAAAGTCTGACAACCAGTCTTACCAAGGGGTATCGTATTAGCCAGTACCAACTGGGTTTTGGAGGTCAGAGAGGCAGTCGCTCCATGTAAAAAACTGGTATTCAGCTGCATCCGAAAAGGCTAGGCAGATGATGACATTTTATTATAAAAAGTAGACTAGTAACCAACTTTAACTTACTACAAAAAAAATCAAAGCTATTCATCAATCTGACATACTCCACTTTCATTTTTTCCCCTAATAGCCTGGAAACTGAAACATCAACCAATTTGCTAAAACTTAATTATTACTGACAAAAGTACATAAACGTCGTGATCTCAACGCAATGGTGAATTAAAAATACATGGGAACGAAATAATTCTAGGCGGCCATTAGTGATGTTCTCAGAGAATAATACAGTCATAAAAGTTGCATTAAAAAAGTAAGTTTTTAGGGTTCCGTAGGAGCCAGGAACTCGCAGTCCTTCCTATTTACAAATAAACTTGTTTCTGTACTTTTATAGTGGGTAGTCCTTGTAACTACTAATGTTGTAAGAACAATTTGACTAAAACAAACCAAAGGTCTCGAGTGGGTTTTATGCGAAATCATTTCTGAGTTCATCAAAAACTTAATCCCAAGTTCTTGCCATTATTTTTCCAGTATTATAGCTATGCAAGTGCCGTTTTTCACTACAGGCTGATTTTAAACAACTAGAAATAATTGCCTCTTCCTGAAAGTTTATCCTTAAGTTTCGGCAAAGCTGCTATCATACAAGAGTAATCCCGATTTGGATTCAGAAATTGAGTTCATCAAAACTGTGATACTTGCAGAACCCTTTAGCGCTTGGTCCGACACAAGCTTGACACTTTTAAAGTTAGATTGCCGTTATTACTCTAATTGCTCGAACAAAAACACTTTCTCTGTATTAATATTAATGTTGGAGTTATTATACAAATATTTTAATGTTCGCCTTTGTAATGGAAATAGGCACCTAAGTGACAGCCAGGGGAATATTTTCGTGTACTTGTTTTTTGTTAATTATTTTATTTGAAAAGTAGATGTAAATATTTGGTCATTTGGTGGTAGCTTCTGGGCGTTTTGTTTAAAGGGATGAAGCTTGATGGAATGAAAGTTGACGTTCCTTAATAAGAAAATTCAGTAGTGAAGTAAGTGCCATGATAAGCTAAAGAGTACTGAAGCTTACTTGGATACCAATTTGGGTGATTATTTCTAACTAACAATAAACAGATACGAACAATGTTTATTGCAAAAATGGTGAAGTTAATTCGTTCAAACAAAAAATACGCGACAGTTAGAGTTTTTATTGTTAGACTTATAGCACAAGCATAATGTTACATCTGCAAAAAAAAAAACTTAATTGATTCCAGATTAATAGAACTGCAAGCAGGGTATTTTCAATTGTCTACACTATTATATTATTAGTCTTCCTGACCGTTTTCGGTCACGGACCAATCTTAGCGGAGAAAAACAACCATCGACGCGGGAGATATTATAGTGCACAAGTGTGTGCGCAGACACAGGTGCACTCTCTGTTCCGTCTCATAATTATATATTCTGATTTCAATCCGCACCTATTTCTAATATACGAATACCCAGTATATCACCATCTTCCCACGCACACATTACTCATTCCACAGGTCACTAGGCTAGCAGTAAGTTGTTACCCGTTGGTAATTAATAATTATGCCCAATTGAGATTTATGCGATCTCACGGCCGGAGCCACCTGTAACTGAAGCTGATATGTTTACGACATGTCGTAGTGTGTATTTGGATTTATAGGTTGTATTGGAATGGAAATGGGTGATAGATGGTTACATAAATCGAAGGGAATGGTTAGTGAAGATACTGGGGAGGTAGGATGGTTTTAGTTTTAAAATAGAGACTTGTAGACGTATAAACGGCCAAGTCTTAATAAAATTGAACATGTGTAGTCAAGTCAGGATGTCTCTTTTCCAATAACATAACATCACGCCTGTAATTCCTGAAGGGTTAGCAGAGTACCAAATAGTAGACCCTTATTATGGCAGTTCTGTTTAAGTCTCATGTAATAGGGGGCGAGCCTATTGCCAGCAACCGGGCACAGATCCAGACTCCGTGGCAACTACTGAGAAATCCCTGATGGCAAAACGCAATAACACTTAGCCCGACCCGGGAATCAAACCAGGACCTCATGCTCACTAGACCAACAACGAGGCAGTTACAGTAGTGACAGTCACTCTAAGCCGTTTGAAATACGAAGTCTTCTAACAGTCGTGTTTCCGAAACTTGACCAGGACTGGATTAATCCAATCAAGAATTGCGTTATCGTCTGGTTATGTTTGCAAGAGTCAAACGAGTTTCAGTGCTGGCCCTTGCAGATCTTTGCCAGTCGTTATTTTTAGTCGGAATACCGCAAGCCTCAACAATGTGTACCTGTCTTTTTACCGAGTATAAGCCGTTAGACTGGAAGCTCACCCTAATACAGTTGGGAAAAGAATAGGCATATGACGGGAGAAGATGATGGTTGAAAGTCGAAAAAAAAAAATGTTGGCTTTTTCAGCAGAATAACATTCAAATATTACTATATCTTTAGTTACCACTAGCTTCTAATTGGATGGAAATCTGTTAAAAAAGCAAAGCAGGCTGAGCTTTTGAATCATAAGGGTGATCTTTAACACCTAAGACCACCACCACACATAATAAATCAAGTCATCGAAAGCTCAAACGTTTTCGCACATGGTCAGTGTAAAACAGACACTACAATAATATAATTAATGAAAGCACAAAATGGCGTCGCCGACGTCCAGTAATGAAACTGACCGTTTAATTAACAAGTCGAATGATAAATTATTGTGGTGTGTCAGTGAACGTAGGTTGTACGGCAGCGCAATGTAAAGATTAACCAGTAACTCAACTGGGCTCTTTTTGTAAAACCAAACGCGGGTGTTACGGTTGTCAACTGAACTTTTAGTTATTTTGCATTCAATATCATCCTCATTGGCAGCCTTATTCAATCCACTGGCAAGGATAGGCCTCCTCCTTTTTCGCCATATTTCGGTGGGGTAGGTTTTATCCGTGAACTTCTGGATGTCGTCCAGCCATCTGGCTGTTGGTCTGGCATTACTTCTTCTACTGTCTCTCGTTAGCCATTTAGTGAGGGCTCTACTCCAGCTGTAGTCACCTAGTCTTATCAAGTATCCTGCCCACTTCAGAGCCGCTACCCGCAATCCGACATCATCATCATCTTCCTGCCCCTATCCCATGTTATTTGGAGTCGGCGCAACACATTGTTTTCTTCCATTCTCCCCTGTCAATCGCCAGCATCACCGTCATCGTAACCACTTGGTCCAATGCGACCTGAAGCAAGCTTAAACTTCGGCTAAGCGTTGCATCTACATTATAAATGTTAAATGGAACAAATGCTCGGTAAGTTCACTCATGCACATGTATGTGTATGAGTGGGCTGATACTGAGCATTTGCTCCTACTTGAAATACTGTAGGTATGTTCATACTTAAATGTATAACTACTGTGTGCGATGGTAGTTTGTTCATGTGGGGGACATAATTGATTGGCTGGGTAGTAATGTACCTGCTGATCAATTTACTCATTAAAAGTTGGATTGAAATAGTTATTACAGTGGGTGGTATTTTTGTGATTGAATATTGTGGTGGTAAAGTTAGTGCCAATGTGTAGTGGGTTGAAATGATATTTAAAGGAAATCACTCGAATAAGACACCTTTACTTGTCTTATTTTTGTTAGTAGATCTTTGAAGGCACTTACTCGTCATGTTTTTGGTCACTATTTAAAAATGTTGGCAGGTACTTCCTAGCTGATTGAGCCTGAGGTCGCTCTTTTAACACCTGTTGTTAGAATCCAAATATTTGTTTTGGTGTTAATATAGTATATCAGTTTTCAGCTGTTTTCATAAGATAACTTATTTTGTTGGCGGTCGTTATTTTCTGAGGATTCATTTCAAGTTTTTCTTTTCATACTGTGGCTTTTTCATTTATTAAAAAAAAAAATACTTTTACACTTTTTTTTTCTCGGTAACTCAAACATTGAGATGTGAAATAATTTGCTGTTACGTAACGGAAGGTGTGCAAATATTAACTTCCAACGACTGCGCCTTTACTGATTTCTCTCGGGAAATGAATTTTCAAGTAGGTTGTATTTGAGTACTTTAGTTTTTTTTTTAATAAATGTCATGCTTCTTTTGCCAAAACATTACGTTTTCTTAGCAATTAGATGTTGAAGGCTAGCTATTCCAGCTCCACACACATCCTATATCTCGATTATACAAGTATTTTATATTGAGAACTACTAGGGTACCGCGGATCGGCAAGCGTAAGGTGGGAAGCTCTCAAGCTCGGTGGAGCGACGATCTTCGCAGGGGGGCTGGTACCAACTGGATAAGAGTTGCCGATAATCGAGACAAGTCGCGTGCGATTGAAGAGACCTATGTCCAGCAGTGGACTGATGAAGGCTGATGGTGAGGGTACTCCAAGTAGAATCATAGACTCACTTGTTCAAAAAACAACATATAAAACATTTAACTAGCCTCAAAGCTCATATGTTTAAGTAGTCAACATCATTACCAAGCTAAAAGCTAGATTTAAGAACAAAATACACAGCTTTAAATGAATCAACTCTCATGATCTAATACCATTATATAAAGTAACAAAGCAAAACTATAACCTACATTTTTCATATTTTTACAGTCAACAGCATAATTAGTCACACTTAGAGCCAAATAAACTAACAATCGGACTCACGACATCCCTATTTTATAAAAAAAATAACCGAATAAACTAGTTTATTCGTAATTAGGTTGTATTCTACGGCTTTCATTTTTATATGCTCGTTAGTAAAATGCTAAATAAAAATGCCGACGACTGTAATAACAGGCGAATTCGTGTGACCTTCTTCGTGTCGCTAAATTTAAGTGCTAAGTGCTAAACTATAGGTCTTTAGGTTTAGTCACGAAGTGGCTGGCTAGACAAGACTGAAGTGTCTATGGATAACATTATTTTATTGATATGATGAATTGATGGCCTAAATATAATTTTGAAGGTTTTTTTTGGCAATGAGGATAATATTGAATCACGAATCCTTTTAGTTTGGTCGTCGAGTCGTGAGTCACAAAGAAATCTTTGATAAGGTTCACAATAAAGCACAGTGGTAGTGTGTTAAAGAGATTTTTATCCGTTATCAAGGCGTTTGCAACAGTACTGAAATATTGGGAACTCGATATCCTATCCTATACTATTAAATAACCAACATTTGTATATTTTTACTCACGTTCTCGAAAACGTCTCAAACGTTTTCGATTAAAGTTGCAATAAGAGGGCGAAAAATTTATGTAGCTAAGTCTCATGTCTGGGAAAATTCGTTTTCTTTATTTTTACCCAAGCAGGACTCGGTCGCCCAGGTACAAAATAATAACTATGGTAGACATCCTGTTTCAAGGGTTAATGGTGATATTGATAATGTTGAAGAATTTTTGCGACAAAGACGGGAAATCTGTTTCGTTCTAGCTTGAAAGAGGAAAAAGTAAAAAAAAAAAACAAATGAAACTTTTTAACAAAGCCCCTTCCAGTGGTCGTAGAGGCCAGAGTCAGGATTTGTGCCTGGTTAACAGCAATTGGCTCGTCCTCTATCACATGTGACTTAAACTTAACTGGCGAAATGTGGGTTGTACTTTTAGGTACACCTACGCCTAACTGTGCCGGGGACACTTAAGAGGCGTGATGTTATGTTATGTAACTTACTCTATAATAACATGATCCAACCTCATTTTAATCCACCAGACCATTCCACATATATGATAAAAACCGCTTATCACTAAATAATCCACATTAAAGTTTCCCACGTGGTCGCCACTCAGTGCACTCATGAAATATGCATAGACTTCGGCTAGCACGAATGCGCGGTGTAAACGAAACGTTAATATCAACGTTTTTACAAATTGAAAATACTTGTTTCGTATGGGGTGTTAAAACACCCTTAACGAAGTCGAGAGACTATTTTGTTTTTGTTCTGGTTCATCTCTTGGAACCTTCCACTTATAGAAATATTAAGGGTCAATATATATTTTTTTTAAATACAAGTTTTAACTGTACTGTAAATACCTCCATGAGTTCCTTGACCCATGTACTATTCAATGCATCAATCAGCACAATGTTTTGAGTGCGTTACATTGAGCGCTACCGTAAACCGTGATTTTTCACACCAAAAGTGGTAAAGTAGTTGTTTGATGTACAGAATGCCTGTGCGGCTTCGAGAAAGGTCCGTTTACACCTTTTTCTTAATAATTTTTTTTTTTTCATATCTATGGGTGGTACTTATTGTGTTTTCCGCAAAAAATGTAACTAAAATGCTCTAAGATGGTTGGGTATTTTCGATTCAACAATCGACGTAGTTGCGTTACGTTCATGCCTCTCGCTCGTGCTAGGGCTTAGCACTCATGAAATATGCATCGACTACGAGTACAGACGGA
Organism: Standfussiana lucernea; assembly: GCA_964057025.1. Classification (NCBI taxonomy): domain Eukaryota; kingdom Metazoa; phylum Arthropoda; class Insecta; order Lepidoptera; family Noctuidae; genus Standfussiana; species Standfussiana lucernea. Next base: position 13,491,367 of record OZ059796.1, read on the forward strand.
CGGAGGCGCGTGGAAAGCGCGTTGGACCAGTCTGATGGTTTTACTTATTGTGTTGATAAGTACTGTAGCTGGTCGCTTTGTGTTCTCTCTTTGTCTACGTGTGAATTGTTGGTGTTCCCTAGAGAGGGTGCAGTTTCAGGTGCCTTGGGAGTTGGGAATTTAACAGAGCTTTTGTAAAAGTGTAATTTGTGTTGTTAATAAACGGCGTTGAACAAAAATTGATCGCCAATGTCGAAGCAGACCGTTTCATTCCTTTACTGGTAAAATAAGCAAGTGAACTTGTTGTAGTACATCTTCTACATGTCCACCACTCTATGTAGTGGGCTGGTGTAAAGGTATTTTTCTGTCATTCTTCTCTGTAGGCAGTCATTTTGTCAATATCTTCTCCATCATCCCAATTTATGAGATTTTAGATTATGTCTGGACCTTAAAAGAGACTATGACCTGTGAGTTTGTTTCGGCTGTTTCTTCTCAGAGTAGTCAGATACGAAACACCGGCCTCATCTAGTTTTAAAAAAGATGACGTGTAAAAGTGTTTGTAAAAACCTATTTGCAAAATAAACATCATTTATCATTTATCAATTCACTTGAAGTCGGCGCAGCATGTATTCTTCTTCCATACTTCTCTGTTACTTGTCATCTCATCAGACACCTCTTTTCTTGCCATATCAGCCTTCACGCAGTCCATCCATCGTTTCTTTGGTCTTCCTCTACTCTTATACCCATCCACATTCTTACTCAAAACTTTCCTCAAGACATTTTCCTCATTCGACACTCCTCCATTCAAATTATTGCCAAATCCATCTAAATTGCTTCTATAACTGGTAAACAATGTTACGATTGTTTATGCCACCCTTTTGACCTCAAAGTCTTTTCTGGACTCCCAAAAACAACATCAAATCCAGCATTTTTTTTTCTAATTACTGAAAGTTTTCAAATAAAAGAGTGGGCCATCCAAGTCCAACTGCTTAAGTACTCGCACAATTTAATGAAAGATTCTAATGACAGATAATGGAGTGGAACAAGTTTACCGGACCACTTCAAACAAACAGGGCAATTAAGCAAAATCTCCGAGTGGAAATTTCTGTCTTTGAACCCTTTGAAAGTTTACTAATTAGACAAATTTCACGCAGACTAGGTATGCTTGAAGGGAACACTAATTGAGCGTCACTGGTTTTCTTGTCTTATGTGGTTACTATTTCAGAGTTGATCTTGTCGTTCTTTTGACTTTGTTATTATTGAAACGTTTAAGGAGCTCGTGGCTAAATAATAACAGCCGCACGGGTCGATTTTCAAAGTTAAGCACCACTTGCCAAGGTCGATCTGTAGATGGGTGACCATTCATTCCATACCCAGTTCCAGTCGCTCAGTGTCGATCTCTTGGGTTATGCCGTATTTGCCTAGGTTGGTCCGTGGATGGGTGACCACCCATCACATACCGAGTTTCCTCCGTGCCTCGGAAAGCACGTTAAGCATTGGTGTCGGCTGCTATTTGTAGATCTTTGATAGTCGTTACAGGTAGTCAGTGGCCTGAAAGTCTAATAACTTTGTATGAACAGATCTGATTTCTTTGATTTGGTTCAGTCTAAAAACGCTCATTATTTCTTATCATTTAACGAAAGGAGTACAGCAAACAGGTGTGAGTGTATGTATTTCTTACTTATCCCATGATGAATTAAGTTTTTAAACCACATGGTTTAAAAACTTAATTCATCATGGCACATTCATGAGCACATGCTCATATGGGATCCTAAACACTGAGACCAGCTGATATTCATGGCATTTCTTTAATGCATTTCAGGAGACAACACATTATTTAAACTATCTTCAAGACTACGCGACACACCTTTAAAGGTTCCGAGTAAAACTTTACAAATTTAATAAATAACGGAGACAGATTTTATTAAAACTTATCGGGAGAAAAGTTAACGAGAAAAAATCTCAACTTTAATTAACTTTTATGAAGTAAGTTTGTAATTTACTTTCGAATTTTATTATTATTTTAAAGTAAACAGAGGCTTGAGTTCCTGCCTACATAACCTTCTAATGCTCCTTTTCAGAAACATCAGACAACACCTAAACGAATGTTTAAATAAAAGTTCATTGTTGGATATTCATCACTCGGCTCAGTGCTGAGGGTTGAAATTCCAGCAATTCATTTAGTGTTAGGAAAACGAGTATTGCTCTCAAGAGACCATGACTAAGTAGTCATACAAAAGCTGTTTGATTTGTTTGGTACCGTGACACCTTCGTTTTCAATAATGGCCTCAAATGATTTAAGTATGATTAGCACCGCTAATAGCTCTGTCAATATTGTCAATAGCCAATATTAAAATGTGTATGCGTTCAGTTCCATTGGTTAAATTAAACCTAACAGCCCGTTCACACGACGACGTATCGTTTTTTTTTTGACGTGTCGTCTTTTTTCACGGAACATTTTTTTTGACAGCGGAAATATTTTGTAAATGCCCGTGTTCACACGCATCACGAATCGGGAAAAACGACGGACATACCTTAAATCACGTAATGTCTTTTAAAAATCAGGTACGTCAAAAAACACGGGTCGTGATTTTTTTTGTGACGGATTCGCCGATGCGTTCGCTTCCGAAAAATCACGGAACTAATGTGAACACCAATTCGTTTTTTTTTGTCGGATCCTGATATAACACGAATCCGTATGCAATGTGAACGTCCAGCCGTCATGACGTATCGTGTCCTATGACGGATCGTCAATGACGGAAGCCGTGCGAATGGTCTGTAAGTCATCTTCGTTCGTGACAGAAAGAACACAAACTTTTACTTATAAATTACTTACAAGAATTTGTTAGTAATTTTCATGTAAACTACGGGCAAAGTGTTATTCCATCAGGAATTTTTCAGTAGCAGGCACGGAGTACAGATTTGTGCCCGGTTGATGGCAATAGGCTGGCTCGCCCACATGTGACTTAAATATAACTGCGAAATGTGGGTGTAGTAGGTACTATTAGGTACACATCTGTCTACCCCTTCGAGAATTACAGCCAATGATGTTATACAAGGTGTAGTTTTGCAACCTTGTCAAAATTCAGGAGGTTGTCATAGAAGACGTAAATAATCAATATAAATTACGGTACCTGGTCAATAATAATAAACGCTGCCTTTTTTAGTTGTTTTAATTTGACACTATTTCAGAATGAAGCCCTTTTCAAAAGAGGAGAATCAAACGTCTGCGTTTGTTTGTGTGTGTGAAAGCGCGGTTATAGGGCTAGTATTAGACGAGCCGCGTTTTAATACGTGTGGTGTACACTCATTGATTTCGAAAAATATAAAAATGACCTACCCATTTTATTATTGGTTCGGGTCGAGAATCATCAGCATAGCTCCTTGAATTTGACAAGGATGCAAAGCAAAACCTTGTATATGTATGTGTTTTTATGTAAAAGTGACTAAAATTGTATAGCCACCATAACATTTAAGTTGACTACCACTACTGAGTTTACCAATTCAAAATTCCACCACAGAAATGCTCATGCCCGAAATCATACCTCCAATCCTAATAACCACTAAATCGCCAAAACAAAATCAATACTTACCTAATTGAAATATTCCCAGCTTTACTTAACAAATTGCTCTTATTAACACAAGTTTAGGTCGATAAACAATGTCGTCTATTATCGATAGTTCGCTAGTAATGAGTAGGTAATCTAACTGGTTTCAACTATATACTATTTATACGAATACATATAGAGCTATGTGTTGTGGATGATGTGGTTCGTGATAGATTTCTTGTTTAGCGGTTTACTGTCTACTACTCCGATAGCTTTATTGTTGGTTTTTTTTTCAGTTGTCATATGATTTTCTAATATATTTTTTTTCTTTCTTTTCTTTGACTTGGCGATCTGTGTTGACACAATAAGTCAATCGTTTGATATTAATATTTGTGTTTCATGTCATCATTGACAGAAGGATTTTTTTTTAAATTCCTTTCTTTATTTGAATCTCGTGGTTAGCGTAGGGACATCATGCCGCTTCAGTCGGCTGTGTGAGGTACTTCCTATGCCCCGAAGCTTTGATTTTCTAATGTTTTGTTTGTCTTCTTTACCTTTCAGCTTAAGTTTTTCTTGTTCAGTATCTGGGGTTTTATTTGTTGAGGACTTCTGTTTCGTTGTGGTTTTGGAGTTAACTTCTTCATCTTCAAATTGTATTTCCAATCCAGCTGCTTATTCTAATGTTTCTGTTTGTTGGTTTTTGTTGCTTTATTTTACATCTTTTCATTTAATTCTCCAATACTAGAATCTGATATGATAGATTAGGAATTGATTTTATAGTCGTTTAGAAGAATGGCTCGATTTCAATCATTCAAATGCGGATGTTCTACTGCTACCATCAATTAAATATCGGAATAGCCAGTAGCCGATACGGCAATAAATTTAAAATGTAGTAGTTTATGAATATTGATGGCATATTCCATTCCGTCTAAATCAAATACATTAATATCGTCTGTTCATACAACTGTTGAGAGTCCATCAACTATTCAGTTGGATGTTGGGTTTCATCCATCCGGATGTGTTCAGATATTTAACCTCCATCCGGACTTGGTCCGGCTATACCTTTTGTCCTGCCTTTTTGACTATTATTTACATAACTTACACTATCACTTACGGGATATCTTCCGCGATTAATAAAAAAAGAGAAAAAAACAAAAGAAAAGAAAAAAATTCAAACGCGGATTGCGCTTCTTACGGGAACATATCCCGTAAGTGTAAGTTCAGTTATAAACCGTGAAAGCTTGAAACAGTGTTTATTATTTACATAGTCTAGAGTCTGCTGCCATTTGCCCCTACCGGTTTTTCAGAAAGTATTTTTTTACGAATAACGAAAAAATCTAAAATAAAATGTTTAGCTAATGTGTGGCTTTTTGTCAGAACTGTTCAAATTTCGCAAAGTTTAATTCTGTTCTAGCTTCTTAGGTTCCATTTTTAAAAGGATTCATTTTTAAAGATACTAATATTTTTGTCGCAATAAATTATAATAGATTATACACAAATTATTTATAATAGATTAATCCTTCTTTTACACAAGCTTACATCAGTTTCACTTATCTTTATACCTTAGCTTTTCTTTTTTTTTCTCTTTGGAGATAACAAACAAATTGTAAGATCATACTTTCACACCTCTAAAGTTTGCCATCTTCTAACAATGAATACCTTTCTAATAATGATGCCTGAAATACAAACCCCACCCATAGTAAAAACCCGCACACCCCAAGAAAACACATAAATATATAAAATTGCTCCAATTCAATTTTACATAACCCTCCACTCATTCACTCAAATAATGTCGTCACGAATATCTAAACTGTCATACAATACACGTCCCGCATACAAAATATCCACGAATACATTACTTTAGTTTTTGAGCCGCCTCCATACATTTTAAAGTGAAAGTGATAGTACAGTGAAATGCACTGGTTGGTAACAATTCGTCACGTTTTTGTCTCATGGCTAAATAATAGCTGCCGCACAATCTTCAAATTTAAGCAACGAGGTCGATTCGTGGATGGGTGACCATTCATTATATACCGAGTTCCCTCCGTTGCGTGCCTCGGAAAGCACGTTGGTCCCGGCTGTCATTTTTAGATCTTTGACAGTCGTTATGTGGGTTTTGGAGGTCAGATCTGAAGTCGCTCATTTAAAATACTGATATTCAGTGTCATCCGGTTATACTGAAAGCCGACTCCAACATAGCTGGGAAAAGGCTAGGCTGATGATGATCGTCTTTGTGTCGCAGAATTAAGGGTGATTTTCGTAGTAAAAGTATTACCACAAGCGTGGTTGACTGTACGTACTTTGCTAAGTGGGCTGTAATAAATTTGAATATGACATCTGTGATATTACATTCACATTCGTAAGGCTGGATGCACATGTATGTACGATTTGTCTTTTATTGCTTTGCAGGTTTGGAATAATATGTATAAAGTTGGATTTGGTACTAGGTAGATGTGTGAAAAAGGGTTAATAGTAAAAGATCCTTTTCGATGTTTTTGTTTAAGTTAATGCAATGTCTGCTTACTGCTGACTAGCCATCGCCATGTCAAATCGATTTGGCCTTTGTTTGGGTTTCAACGGGGTCGATTTGTCGAGATCTAATAGTCCGTGTTGAAAGGTCTCAGGGTTGATTTGTTGTAGAATCGAATAAAAGGTCACTCCAACAATGTTTCCGTGTAAAATTAATTATTGCATATTAAATTTGTGCAAAATTATTATTTACATTAAAAAGGTGCCATTGCACAGTTGACAGTTCTATGTATTTACTGTAATCTAGAAATCGGGCCGTATAAATGTCACTTATTTATTGTGGAAACAATAGTAATTGAAACAAAATCACTATATGGATTTGATTGGATTTTCTGTCGAAGTAATATATCTTATAGATGGACACTTAAGATGATTTATGTCCTCCATTATAAATCTTATAATTGTCAGATTAAAATATAAATGTTACTAGTTTTTTAGCTTTGCAATTAAACGAAGCAAGTTCTTTGCAATATAACAGGGTGCGATTGTATTTATAATTAGTGCGATATACATATTTATGTTTATAAACTTTTGCTCGTATTTTTTCAATGCTCATAGATGCGGTAAATATAACCACTGCATGATCATAATTTCATTTTGTAATCATAAAATAATTTTGTAATAAGTTTGGTTTTTTATTCGAGTTGTATTATGGAGTGGTTTACAATGCAATCCCCATATATAATTAGTAGATGCTAGTTACCGAGTATTATTAATTAACTACACAGTTAATTTGCTACGCTTCGAATATCAGGTAATAATCTACCAATCACCTGATACTTAACTGCCCTACTAACTCATCCCAGAACATATCTTCAGAATTCAGGTATTCATAACTTTATCGAAATCAAATTGATAAATTGTTTCGACTTTTTCATAATTATTCACACACTTTATGTAGACACTAAATACAGAAACCAAGAAAGGAACAGAGAATTTCCTTTTCATTCACATGTAAGAATGAATCATTGCTATTATGTGTATCGACCCTAACTCGATCTTGTGACAACGCTTCCACTTTGGAAATAGAAAGGACATCCAGATCTATTGCTTCATGCTCGGAGAAATTTTTGAATCTTCAGTGCCCACCTACCTACATTTGAATCCGTCAACAAGTTTGAAAGTTGAGTTACTTGATCTTAAAAAGGAAGTCATAATATGAATAATAAAACTTTCTGAGTGGCAGGCTTGTTTTTTTTATTGCTGTCACTAAAATGATCTAGTTTGTGCACAAGTTCTTTTTTTGTATCCATTCAATAAATAAAAGTAAAAGTGCCAATTAGCTGCCACATTGTAAAAGCGCGTTTACATGGCTCTAAAGTGATCTAACGAGTCATGCGTCAAGCAAGTATTAAGTAGTATTTATTCCTCCTAAGCAATTTATTGGCTGCTTTAAGTTTTAGTAACTTCAGAAAACTATAACCTAAAGCCTTTCGTATTGATTTTCAACACGATTGACAAGTTTTTCTGCAGCTTATGTCAATCCAATAGATTTTTTTTGACATTTCCAGCGTCACTGTTGAAAATATGTCACTTTGTCTATGCTCATGTCATTACCTATTCACTTCTAAATAATAATATTCGTGTGTGGTGTCAGATTGGCCTTGTCGATGAGAAATCCTAAACCTTTTTGCATTCTATTGTTTACTATAAAATACAGGATCTAAAAATACAGAAACGATAAATTGGTGTAACGTTATAAATAAATGAAACATCTTATTATTACATGAAGCTAATAATATTCTACGGCGAATAGGGACCGTGTACAGAATGCGTATAATTCAGAATATCTGCCGTTCATTGTCCCACATTATTTGAATTTCTGAAGGTTTAGTATGGCTGCCGTGTCTAATACAAGCATCGTATCTTACATCGAATACTTGGAATACTGATAATGTGAAGATTATCTACCTATGTACATCATTTTAGGTCATGTAAGCTTAAAACATACCATTGTGTAAGCTCATTACATAGGTACCATTGTAAGAAAATTATTTGGGACATCCCAGTTAAGATTTGTAAGTACATGATGTTTGGGCCACTGACGCAAGAACTGATACAATGAATTCAGTACAAGATTCTAAACACCCCAAAAATGGTGATTAATAGATTGCAAAAGGTTCAAAAAGGTACAAGGTCAAAATGTAAGTATGTACGTAACAGCTAGTTATTGACATTTACACCCTATATGGTTTATTTACTGTGCCTTCGAAAACCTAAAGAAATATCCTTATTTTTTTAAACGAACCCCCGTTGGTCTCTGACCCTTTCATCTTATTCTAAACACATTACTTTTAAATTTATTCAGCAAGAACATTGAATTATTAAATTCTACAAAATGTCTTGAGTTCCATAGACACGCTAAACAATTATAAATTCCAAAAACTTTGACGGTAATTTCCCGATAATAAAACGTAGATAATATATATATATATCATCAACCGTTACATAGCGACGAGCGTTTTCTTTGAAAGATTGTTAACACCATTCACCTTATTATTACTCAAAAGTGCCGTCCAACCAATTTGCGTGAGATTAGCAATCTTCACAGACTTCCTTTTCGCGGAATAATCGGCAGACTATTAGGAACAGCCCACTCAAATGTTTTAGTCAGAACGATGTAGCTAGGTAATTTTCTTTTCTCCGATTTTTTCGGCTTTCTAGGTTTTGCTTGGTACAACGTCTTTTCAATTAGTGTTTAAGTGTGAGAGAGGTTTGATGTACAGTTGGGGGCAACGATGGACGTCGTTAGGGAGCGCTGATTTTTTGCCATTGATTCGTTAAGAATACATAATCACATCACATCTGTAATCAACGAATGGTTAGGCAACCTAATAGTACACCCACATTTCGCCAGTTTTGTTTTTAAGTCCCATGTAATAGGGGCGAGCCTATTGCCATCAACCGGACACAAATCCAGGCTCCGTGGCTGCTATTGAGAAATTCCTGATGGAAAAACCCAATAACACTTTGCCCGACCCGGGAATCGATCCCGGGACCTCAAGCTCAGCTGTTGAGGCAGTCAGCGTTAAGAAGAAGATTGAATAATTCTTTCGTATAATTCTATGAAAACTTTATCATATTGTCAATGAAAAATTACAAACCTACACGATAAGATAACAACTGTTGCTATTGTTGCTTTCCAAATGCTAAAGCTACCGCAACATAAAGGCTCTTACGATTGAATCACGCCGCCATCAAATGAGTCAGAGAATTATAAAATTTACATAACACGCGTCGCTGTAGGTCAGACGCGCCATCTTGATTCCGTGAATGAACACCGGGAATTCCGTAAGATCCGTAAAATGTAATGATGGTGCATGTAGGTCAGTTAGTCTGAACAGTTTTAATAATTTCTCGTATCAGTGACAGGAGAACATGTTTCTTTATATATTTTCTGTGTTGTTTAGGTATTCTTTATCTTAGTAAATATGTATATGTATGTGTTTTAAAAGTCCTTAGTTTAAGTTATCGATCGGCTTTCCCAGAAGCTTATTTATCTGGGATTGTAGAATTGTAAATTCTTAGGAACTAAGCAGGAAGCTTGGCATTAAAATGAATATCACAGTTAATAAGTATCTGCGGCGAAACGACGGTGCATGTGGATTTTTCATGGCCATCAATGTAATTTTGGTACAAGGGAATTACACATTTGAAAAGTGTTGATTCAGAGAACCATTGAAACATTTGAAATCAATCAACTCAGTCTATATTAATTCAGTCCACAGCCGGACATGGCTCGCAAGCTGGACCTTGACTCTGGACTGAAGCTGGACTTGCTCGCATCTTGACCCCCATTTTCCCTCCAGTCTTTCCCAGCCATCCTTGTATTTGTCAGAATAATAAACAAGAACCAACCTTAATCTGCAAAACATTTTAGTTATAAGAAACTAACATCTATTTTAACCAACACAGCTTATCATTAAATAGAATTTAACATTAAAATTCGGCTCAATTTAACATTTAACTGAAATAAGCCCTAATTTAACGTGAATCGTGATTATAACTATGTATTATTTACTGTGCGTAATGGAAATATAATAATTAAATTTGAATAGCGCTCTTTAGCTGAACGAGAAATGTCTTTAAATATGTTAAGGGGTTTATTTTAAATAAATAAATGGGTTTTAATGATAATTGTTTGTTAATAAAGGTTTGTTATTGTATTTATTTGGTAAGGTAATTAGGATATAAAAACTTTTTTGCAATAAAAAAACCGGCTTCCAAAAAAAAAATCACTAAAAAAGTGGAAAATAACTTTACTTTCGGAAGTCGGTGACTATTTTTGGAAGTCGGTTTTTTTATTGCAAAAATTTTTTATTTTACCCTTTTTAGTTATCGTATCACACACAAATTCTTGTCAAGTATCAATTTCGCAATTTATTTTACTTGAATGACATATTTTTTCCAGCTATTTTGATTTCAAAACCAAACTGCTGAACCGATTTTGATGCAATTTCTATAGGACCACTCGGAAAGTAGATCCATTCAGATAAAAGAAGATTTTTTCAAATCGGTTCATAAATGACGAAGATATGAGGTAACAAACCAAAAAAAAAATACAACCGAATTGAGAACCTCCTCCTTTTTTTGAAGTCGGTTAAAAATGGAAATTAACGTGGACGATGCAAAAGCTATCCACAACCATACATCTGGCAGGTGTAGCAGGTGCCCTTCTGCAAGTGGTTTATGGCTACTTCCATGACAAAATTTTCGGAGAATTTTGTTAGGGCAGTGGAGTCAACTACATATATCAAGTTTATAATAAGAACATTTCTAAAAACAGGGTTTTATATAATAGGTCTCACATCAGTCCTATTCTTCTCAGCAAGTATGCTGAGAAATTAATGGCTTTTAATTCATTCCCATATTAGATTTAGAATGGCGCCATTTAGCTAACCATGCATTGTCATCCAAACTAAAATTTCAGCTCAATTGTTTGGGGATTACTGCTTTTAAACTCAGTTGCAAGATTAGACCTAAACAGAACAAACCTACAAATATTGCAAGTTAAATTAAAAGCTTGTAAAAATTTAGTTAGTTATTTTAGCCTAATATGTAAAAAACCTGCTCATTTACCAAGTTAAGGTATACTTTTAAAGGCAAGTTGGGTCCCAGTAAAACGACAAAATCATTTAACAGTTTTTTTTGGCTGTTTCTTTTACCTACAAGCGACGTTAACCCATTTAGTTCATCTGTTCTTGCTCAGAGCTCAATTCTACCCGGAACCCCAAATGTATGATGTACAAAGTGTTCTCATATAAAAACATACGCTAATACACATACCGGAATAACAGTAGTCGAAAAACACGCAGCTTCGCGTGTCATCACAGTCTACCGTTAGTTATATCATGAAACGTAAATTATATCAATTGATACTTATACATTGTACATAATTATGTAAACTATTCGGTAGGACTGGAAGCTGACCCCAATAAAGTTGGGAAAAGGCGAAGCACAGGGCAGATGATGATGAGTTATCAGTTCGTTTGTTTGCAACAATAATGACATAACTGGAAAAATAAGAAATACAGGACAGCTTTTTTGTAAGTTCTAAAAATATTTTCAGTATATTGCAATTTTTTTTTTGCAGAGAGAAACTTTTTATCAAAAGATTAAAGGTTTATTTTACGTATTTCGTTACTTAATTTAATACTGGCTTTCCTTAATTTTATATTCAACTACAAACAACATCGAAAAATCAAAATTTTTGAGTAATGTCGACCTTGTCGCAAACGAGCGAGTTGTCTTTTAGATATTATTTTATTACAACATTAAGGACGATGCGCTAAGGTAGCCCGCGAAATTCAAATTTTCATACGTTTTTTGTAATTGTATTTGTAATTGGACAGTGTCAGGTTGTAACAGAGTAATAATCATTCACGTCATCAGTACAAACCTCTAAGTTCATTTAATCCAACATACAAGGTGTTGCTATGCATCCTCGTCAAATTCAAAGAGGTAACTATGCTAATGATTCTCGACCCGAATCAATAATAAAATGGGTAGGTATTTTGTAATTTTTTTTTTCTTAATATGGAAATCGATAAGTGTACACCACCCGTATTAAAACGCGGGACGTCTAATACTATCCCTATAACCGCGCTTTCACACATACAAACAAACGCAGACGTTTATTCGATAAACGGGTGATTCTCCACTTTTGAAAAGGGCTTCATTCTGAAATAGTGTCAAATTAAATGCAAATTGCAAATAAGAAACCTTGAATTTCACGGGCTACCCAGGGGCTTCCACTTTAACTAAAATTGTTTCCTTTTTTACATAAAAAAAAACAACATTAGCGTTCTGAACAGAACACCCCCTTTTCAGACACAAATGGTAAGACTACATGCCTCTCCTTAACACTGGAGCGCTGACCCACATTCCGTACATTTTTGAGTGCGCACAAAACCGCGGCAACACAGCTCTGTCGCCTAATTAACTGGGCACAATGCGTTATAGAAATATGCCCTATTATTAATGTGCCCTATAAATAATGTGCACGATTAATAACGTGTATCGTTCAATGTTTATCTTTTGTTCGAGGGAAGGGTTGGCTTTTGTGTTTGCAAAACAAAAGGTTTTGTGTTATTATTTTAGAACGATCTTTTATTATGTGGGTTACGCGTTTCAACGTATATCGGTAAAGCCAATAGAAAGTTGTTGATTAAGGCGTGGATATACGTGAATTGAGCTTCATTTAGGATACATTAGAACCTTTTTGTTCCGTAACCATCACCGGATGTTTTTTCCAAAAAATATATATTAATCTACACAATGTAAAGCATGTCCTCTTGGCTTTAAAAAAATTAAAAATATAATTTAAACATCATAAATAAATACGCAAAGTAGCCTCTGTTTTTGTAACTAACTACCATTTTTCTCCTAAACTATCAATCATAGGATCTTTTTATTGCCATCAATATATTATATTAAGTAATGCCGAGGGGACCTTTGGCTTATTTTTGCCAATAACTTTCTTAATTATTTATATGGATTTTTTTACGTAATCGAGGCGCACGCGGGGGGCTTTATCGTCGAAACGCCCACATGACCAAGGTCATTGGCGTATATCCAGCTCTTAAGCTTTGTTGTGTTTCTGAGACGAAAAGCCTTTTTTTTCATACTGTGTGCTTTACACACAACTTATTGTATTTGAAGCTTCGTTAGTCTACTGAGTTTGACTGCTGAACATGAGTTCCTGGGTTCGATTCCCGGGTCGGGCAAATTGTTATTGGGTTATTCAATCAGGAATTTCTCAGTAGCAGTCACGGAATCTGGATTTGTGCCCGGTTGATGGCAATAGGCCGGCCCCCTATTACATGGGACTGAAACATACGTGGGTGCACTATTAGGTACCTACACCTCTGCCTAACACTTCGGGGATTACAGGCGTAATGTTATTTAAGTTGTGTGAATTGTTTTCGTCGATTTTATACGCTGACTGATTTTCTTTTGGTGGCAAATTAATTGCAAAGTTTTTAACGGTTTTTCCAACACTGGTATTATAATATGGTATTGATACAAGCCTAGAAAAAACATACTTACCTAATGTAATCCATTTGACAAGATGTAGAAAAGCTGATTTGCCCTTCTACTCGCTGGAACACTGGCCTTTCGTTTGTGATAGGCACTGTGCCGTAATCCATCACCAAGTCGGAGTGGGCGAATTGGTGAATGTATATAAAATCTTCGATCTTTTATTTCTAGGACCGGTAAATAAATAATACAGGGATATCAAATTCCGAATTGTTATAAAACCACGAAGAAACTTCTTAAGTAGCCTAAAGTTTTATTATTAACTTGTCGTACAAAATTGTATGCGAGCTTCCTAAAACGTCATAAAAATCACGCCAAGATAAAATAAAGAAGGTATCGAATTACAATAATAATTTCAATAAATTATTATTCAGGAAAGTTATATGAATAATAAAATATTATCTGTGGACTCGGCGACAACACGTTCCAAATTGAATAAAATAACGACTAACAGTGTCAAAGGTGAATTATTTGACCATTCTAGATACTTAACCTATTCTTTTTGAGTTGGTCTATCAATAAAAGAGATACTTTGGCTTGGATGTGTGAAAAACTGGTCGGTCGTTTTATGAATGGAACGAACAAAATGTTCTTTCATCTGTCGAATTAAATAAATCAAAAGGTGTGTTTTGTTTCTTCGGAAAGATTGTTCCTAAGCCTGTTTTTGGTACGGCTGATATACAACATTTTTCAAGGTATATAGTTTTGTTCTCCGTGATATTTGGGCCTGTAATAAGGTTGTACAGGCTTAAGTACCTGTAGTAATGACAATATGCAATTAGGCAATTCTAACTAACATGATATTTTCATAAAATTTCATAATTTTTGACTGTTACATAGTTACGATCCCACAATGTCTGATGAACCTAATAAAAGTGTTTCCCATGATCACAATCGATTCTTAAAACCATATCTGTCGATAACGATTTATCGATAAGATTCAATTAATATATCGGACAAAGCTTCTATCGATAATGAAATTCTATTGTGTTAGCTTATTCTTTTGTAATGACTGCGTGAATAAACTATGAAGTACCTACAAAATGTCAAAGAATCTATCAAATCGTTCAGTTTAGGAACCATTTCATGAAAGTAGTAGGATTTAGTGAAAGTTTTTCTAAATAATCACCATGCTTGGCTCAACAGTTTAGTAAACGTAATGATAAATTGTTATGATAAGTTGTTCAATAGAAAAGGCCTATATTCATTTACGGACGTTTATTAGGAAACCGGTTTTACGCGCGAAGAATTAAAAACCTAGGAAGATATTACACGCTACCTGCTACAATCATTATATACTTACTTCCTAAACTTCTGACATGTCCGTTCTATTTTATCACCTCATACGACATCAACAGTAAAATACAAGATCGAAATTGAGGAAAACTGTGGTCCTACTCCAGCCGACCAAGCGGCGAAAAGTACCGTGAAGCAACTTATTTGCTCACTATTAAGAAATAAAAAGGCTATTATCATCGGTACATTTAAGGGCAAATCAAATATAAAAAAAATAATACTCAATTTACTACGCCCGTTTTTGTGGGACACGGTACAATCGATGACGGATTCGATTCAGATTTTAATTTGTATTTACTTTTAGGGAGTTACCACACTATCGACGCGAAATTAGCTTGCACCGGTCAGCCCCGTATTCATAACCGCTTCGATTCGATTTTTATTCGATGAGATAGACATACGACTTGTCGAATCCGAATCGAATCGAAGCGTTTATGAATACGGGGCTGAAAGAGCGTTAATTTCGTCGCTCCATAACTCAACAGTGATATTATAATAACAGCAATGGAATTTAACTTTAATTTAAATCAATTAGATAATCAATTTAAGATTAATCGTAATTTTACTCATTATGAACGGAATTTTTCGATATTATGAACGGGCGGGTTGTATCTATAATTGCGATCTGTTACTGAATGCCTGAGAACGTTTTAATAAAGGTAATTAATATTAGATGGTAATACCTATCTGCAGACTCAATGAGATCTAGTTATACAGGTTAAAAAATATTCTGAAAAAAAAAACATATCAATCACTTAACATATTTTGCCTTAAAACTTTTACAGCAAACATCGTACCAAAAAGCAAACAAGCCATATTTATTTGGTTTTACTCGCAAACATTTGCATATGATACAAAAACTCGGGGATACAAAATCCTTCTGCGAGGCAGTGTGCCAGCGTTAATAAAATATACAAAAACCCAAAAAAAAACCTGAAACAAAATCCTCGGCATTCGCAGTACAGTAACATCCAGCGCATTTAAATTGTAAATACTTGTGTGCCCGACAATACGGACGAAAGTGAAAATGACCTTAAAACGTGTACAAACAGACGTAGGTACCGTCTGGTATTAGTTGACAAAAAAAAAACAATATCCCGACACAATAAGACTATAGAAAGTAGACTGACGGTGTATAAACACTTTTTTCTCTACCATTATTTCTTTCTTAATTTCGTAGAGGGAAAATTGGCTGATAATGGGTAAGCCGCAGAAGAGAATGGGCTGAATTGTCGCGAAGAATTTGGGTGTAACGTATTTGCTCGAGTAGTTCGGAACGCCGACACAGTAGAATAATAAAAACAGTATTGCAACTAGATCATTTCGTGTTAATAACCAAAGAAAAGATGGATGGATTCTGTGTGGCGAATGATATAATAAAATTATAGCGTGACGGTTGAAAGGGGAAAATCATAAAAAATGTGCGGCGACTAAACATGGGACAAGGACAGGAAGATGATGAGGATGACCACCGTTCCATGGCACCCTTAGGATTGTCCAACCATAATTTAGAAAAATATCTCGAGTAGACAGTGACTTAATATAAAGACCTTACCATATGCTTAGATGCTAACTGCATTGCTGTACTACTCGTAGTGAAAGTTACTAGTTCTGTAGTGGCATGTTTCTGTGTCATAGCATCGAATTGAACACCTGTTCATAGTTATTCTACTGTTCAATCACGCACTGTGCCACCACTGTGCATAAATATTCAGCAAACGCGTCCGTTTTTTTTTGCGAACGGAAAAACGCACCTGATTCAGATTGAATTTTCGTGTGATCACGTTTTGTCGGACAGGTTGAAGTGTTGTAAAGATTACGATCACCATGACTGATATCCCAGGCTGATTGCAGACACGTCTGGGTACTTAGTGTTTCTCGTTGCGGCCAAGACGATGTTTTCTTGCTTCTTACGTGTTTCTTTCTTTCTTTTGTGAACGTTTATGCGGCTTAAGTGTTGCGGTGACCGTAGTATGCGCTAGTGTTTAGTTCAGTTGGTTGGTATAAATTGTACTGGCAGATATCGAGTCCTAAAATAAGTGAACTTCGGGCGAATACACGATAATCACGTTCGATTGTTACTTATTTTTTCAGAAAACGAAGAATGCACCCTTTTAGCTCGACGCAACGGCGTGTTTTTGTTCGCCAAACAAAATGAACGCGACGTATGTCGATCGTGTATTCGCGCAAGAATCGCTTATATTAGGACACGGGGAGTACAAATGGCAGATTCAAAACATTAAATCTTCAAAATCTAGGTTTCAAAAACACATAAATATGTACTGGCAGCAAATAAATAATAACAAATCAATTCACAAAGTCGATTTGATTAATTTGTTCAACAAAGAACTCGATTTATTAAATACTGTCAACAAAATCACTTTCGCATTCATTTCCAAAACTTATTAATGTCTACTATGACTAAAAAGTCTCATAAATCAGTATTTTAGTTCAAAATGAGACGTTTATTGCGAAAAAGTTGCATCGAACTTGATGTATGTTGATTAAAACTATATCAATGACGTCAAAGTAGATCACACATCCGGTAACGGTATTGATTAGTGTATCGTCAGAGAATAGGGTTCCGTGTTATACAAAATATAATTTATTTATTTACCTTTCATTTGCATTAACATTACATTTCTTACAGTACAATTACAACATTAAAAATTTCATGAAACCCTACATTTAACATTTCTTTTATTTTATCTTTTTTTTTTATTTTTTTTTATTTGTTATAGGGATAACAAACATCTACAACATTCAAATAACTTAAAAGTATCGAACTACTAAAACAATGTTGCAGCCCACTACATTATCCACAGATTAACAATGTAATAAACATAAGGTGCCACTAGACGAACAATAACAAATTTAGTTCTAATAGAGCTTTAAAATAAATTCACATAATTAGATAAAATTAATTGAGGGTAAAAAAAATAGTAAATTTTAGCACTATACCTTTTAGATTAGGTACATTAAACTTTATATTTAACGAGACATAAATATGACAAATATACCAAACGATTTATTTATCCTTAGTGAAAACAGGCCACTACAAAAAAAAAATGGATGGAATATTTTGTCGTTTTTGGAAGGATTTAAAATGTTCAATCAAAATCATTTGGAACGGAATAAATAAATTATATTTGCCTAAATTCTTTCTTTTTAAGCGCCCACTCATACAGTTCTAAAATAACTTACCGTAACTTTTTATATTTAGTCACGAAAAGTATCACGACAAACTCGTAATCATAAAAAAAGCGATCGTAATCAGATTGTGAGAAAACAATCGATATGGGGACGTACCCTGACCGATCCAAATCGAATCGAATCGATTTTTTATTGCTATCATCTCCGCTGGAACCGGTTATAACAATAATTGCAACTTAAATACGATCTACAATGATTATTATTAGTAATATAGCTGAGTGCTGACATTTCTTTGTAGGAAACCGCTATGTCGGTGATTTTTAAACATTTATGCATCTGTTAACTATTTCTCAGTAGCAGCCACAGTCTGGATATGTACCCAGTTTATGGTGATAGGCTCGCTCCCGATTACATGGGACTTAATCATAACTGGCGAAATGTGGGTGTACTTGTTAGTACACCTCTGCGTTCTTCTGGGATTACAAGCCAAGGCGTGATGTTATGTTAATTATTTGCGACTTTTCTACTTTTTTGCTTAAGATAAGGCAGTGGTGAAGAATGGCTGCGATAAGAAGGTATTTTGTGATTTAGTTGCATCGAAATCATGTGCAGGTCATATCATGTGCTGACTCATGTCAAGTTGTGAAATCATGTAAATTGGGCTCCTTAATGAAATTGAGAAAATTTCAGGTAAAGATGTTACTCTCCAAACATATCTGCGGTTGATAAGAATATCCACAAAAGTAGAAATTTCCGAATTCTATAATACGCTGTCCTTACTGCCAAAAGTTTTAGGGTGTGTCTAAATCAATATTAGATATTTCACGAAAACTCTGTACATTTTATTCAGTATCAATTTAATCCGAACGAGGATTGGATTTATAGTTAAACGACTGCTGGTGATTTTATTGCATAAAAACTCTGTCAATTGCAAAATCACCTGATCCATAGAAAAACTCATTTCACCAGCTAAAAGTCCCTGAAAACTCTCTATTACGTAAACACAAAATTGCCATAAAAAATAACAACAAAACAGAATTAACACTTTTAATTTCACTAAACGAGGAGTCACGTAGATTAAAAAGTCGGCGCCATCAGCATTTAAGTCACGGGCGAGTAACATTAGAGATTCTGAAGGCGAATCTTTTACGTAATAGAGACGTAAGAATGTGTCCATCTCATAGTTTGACAACCATTGCTTCTGCTGTATCGAAGCCATTGATGAGTTTTGGAAGAAAAATGTCAATGAATGCCGAATGATGGAAGCAATTCGAAAGGCTTTGTGTTCTATTGCTTCATTAGTGAAAAACTCTTCATTAAACTTACCTTTCTCAATGTCGTTGAACGTTAAAAATACGTCATTTGTGCGACGAACCATTAGTTTTTGAGATGCTTTTTCTAAAAGAAACGTTTAACACTTTCACTCGTTTTTAGATAATTGTACTTCGTAATTACTATGGGTGGTTATGACTCTCTGGGTTCGATGATCGGAGATTTTTTTCGTTCTACACAGATTTTTACTTTAGAGGTGATAGTTTTTGGCATTTTAGTCAGTTTTTCTTTGTCATTTTAGTTAGAAAGAAAGACAACACGTGAAATCAAAAGTGAATTTAATTCGTTCAGTAATTTTGTTAAAAGCAAGTAACTATCGTTTATTTATAGAACGTTTTACTCAACATTTATAGATTTGTTTTAGAATTCAATTAACCAACCTACTACAGTCCATTGCTTGGTAAAAGTATCTCCTAATCTGTACCACATCATCTTATCCTCCGACTTCGGACCGAGTCTGAGTTCGAGTATGACCACACTGGATACGGAAGCCATCTTTTAAAGATAGTCGGTCAATCTTACTGAGGTGCGTCTCACGTCCTGTAGCTACTCCTATAATTTCTATCTGTTTGGTAGAATTGCAGATACAGTAATAAATACATCATTAGATAATTAGACAAGTCTCTAATCAGGGCCAAATCTAGTCAAGCAACACCACCGCTTGTTAAGCAGGTTGTCACCCTCATTTACATTACAACCGTCTTATCATTCTTGTCAAACGCACAAACTTGTCGCGCGACACTCCGACAATCTGATAACGCGTTGTCGCGTTCCAAAAACGCGTTCAATCTATAAACAAATCGCAATAGTCGCCCACTTGTAGAACGCTTAAGATCAATTCGTGCTCGTTGCCATGGACACTAAGTAATGCTTAAACGAATGCCTAAATATAATATAAGTCATAGTGCTATTTTTTTGGGATTTCATATAACAAACACACTCCAGATGGTTTTACAAGAATTTATTCAGAGTCATCTAATTCAGAGGTTTTGGGCCTTAGGGCCCACCTCTATGAGCTGAACATGCAACAGTGCGCTTTTATTGACGCTTCCATTTAAGTGTTTCCTAGTGTTCGTTAAAACCGGCTTAAGATCGATTCAGTGTTGAGACTTATAAATTCGATTTGACCATTGAATTATCAGTGTCTCAATGTTTTAAATTACTTGTGATTATTGTAAGTGCTAACAATGGTATACGATTTGTTGTTGTTTTGTTTGATCGTTAATTGTTTGTTTATTTGTTATGTAATGTTTACTAATTTGAGCTTTATATAGATATAGATATTTTGAAACTTCTAAATTTACTGGCAACTAACTTGAGAGATATTTAAAAAAATACTTATACACCTGTCTACCAATTAAAGCCTAAAAAAATAAGCAGGATGATCTTTTTGATAATATTACACTTAATAAATCGAAAAATGGGCAAATGCAATTCAAAATCATCTTCTTTCAAAAGTTTTTAGAACATTTTTTTTACTTTACGTAAAGAAAATTGTGTCGCATTCTTTATAACTCTCCCCAAAGACACGAACAAACGTACGATCCATCTTACAGAATCGTTGGCGATAATATTAAAGTACATAGCGACCTTTACGATAATAGGACGTCTTATCTAACACGAGGCGAGATCGATCGGCGCAAGGGAGATAAATAGAGTGCCTTTACAGTATACTTAGTATTAGTATAATTAGATACATGTAGGGGCGATTTTTCAATCGGTAAGTTTATGTAGATGTTTTTGCGACATACGTGGACTTTGAAAGACTGAATACGACGCTTTGAAGCAGCATGCTTCATGGCATTGCAGCTTGATGGCGATGTGGTAGGATAAGTGACTAGAATTAATTATGTTTACGATATTATACAAATTACTTGGCCAAATGTGGGTGTACCATTAGATACACCTCTGCCTAACCCTTCGGGGTTTACAGGCGTGATGTAATGTTATGTTTATTGGTGAGGAAGGATTTGAATGCTAATATGTCGGCTGATTGAGATGTGTGAAAGAAGACGTCGCCAAAGTAAAAAAAAAATGTTATAAGAATTTGGGTTTGGCGGTAACATGTCAAATACATCTATATCTTCATTCAAATCAAATCCCAATAACCTCAAAAACAATAATATTTTCACCATTAAACAAAACAACGTAACACACACAAACTCGATTACTGGTAAGATAAAATCGTGCCGTGAATAATCGCGCCGACAATCCGCCCACGTGCGCCACGCCTAAACATCGGTGCATGTTCACTATACACGTGTTGAAGCGCGTTTTCACTTTTTATTAGGGCTATTTTCGACTGGACGATTAAGACTGTACTCCACAGCAGCCATGGAGAAGCTATGCACGTGCACAGATCTCCCGGTAAAAGTATGTGCTTCGGCAATCATCGACTAGCTTCGGAAATTCGCTGCTATAGACGTGTTATATACGTGATAGTATGGCATGAGTCGTATGGGATGGTTGGGTTACAAAATGTGAGATTAAGAACTCTATGCAATTCCAAAAAACTGCCATAATTTTGACAACTGGGACCACATCAAACAGACAGTTTATACTTCTCTTTGGGGGTTACTCCCTGGGTCGACGTTAAAAACAAAGATTACCGAAGTGCGTACCTAAATTGGTTCAACTGTACTTATTTTGTATGAAAACGTGGGCGGGATAATCCACGAACCACTGGTACTACTACTGCTGCTAGACGTACGAAAGCGTAGATGATAAACAAAAGAACAGCAGCTTTCGTGGAAACTCTCCCTACACATCCTAGGTGGCAGTGGACGATCGACCTTATTCCTTCGAGTGATCGCATATAATTGCTTACCCATATTATTATTAAAGGTATTCATTACTAAGATTGGGAGGTGTATTATGAAAGTGAAATGAAGCCTTATCTTGGTAAGTAAGAGCGATTTACTTAATTGGTATGAACGCGAGATTTTTTATCCGAAGCAAGATAATATCTGTAGTTATTTACCTCAGTGTTGTGAAAGAAAAAGCTTAGTTTAATGGTAATGTGTCGATATTTTTTGTGTGGTATCTGTATGTTTATTTTAATAAGGTATTGAGATTGCTTTTGGTGTGTTATTACCATGTTATGATTTAAACGTTAATGGGATGTAATTTTATGACAACAATGCCTACGCCTGTTTCTTAAATACTCAAAGCCTTCCTAAGCAAATTAAAATTGTTTTATATTTGTGCTTAAAGGAGTCTGCCCTCTACACCGTACGACACGTTCATGGAACGGTCATGGTATGGTACGGTGTAGTGGGCGGAAGCATTTTATTGGTTTTTAGAATAGCATAGTTCTGACAACGAATAAAAATAAAACCTAAGTGCAATACCTACACGGTCAAAATGTACTACAACGTTTTTTTTTAAATTACCCGTGAGAATTTTTTATGTGGGGTTCAGAATGAGGTACTCAATACGTGGTAATCGTTTGTTCGTCGATGTCCCTTCCCCACCCCCTTAAACAAATTACCCTTAAAACATATACAGAATAAGTAGCTATACAAAACCCTATTAAAAAGCTTTCAGGAGCTTGCCTTTATGATAACACAAGCATATATAGAAGGTTATTGTTATACCCAGCCTGTCATAATACATGCTATAAACAGGCCTTTACCTTCCCTTGAGTTAACCCTTTATTATATACTAACATCACGCTTGTAAACCTTTATGGTGTAAACAGAGTTACTTAGAAGCCGGGGTTGTTATGGGTTAGGAGGTAATAAGCTGAGCATATTGTGTTAGGTTTACTGTTGTTTTGCATCGGCTATATTTTGATTTAGGTATAGATAACGATGCTATTTTAATCAAATAAAAAAAACATGAAGTTTAACGTTCACTAACTAGGTTGGTAAAGCAGTTACGAAGCGAACTGTACTATGATAAGTTAAGCTTCCAATTAAACTCAATTCGAGTATTTTATAACAGAAAATCTTCGCATGAACATATAACATTTCAGCAATTTGGATTGTGGTAACCACACTTGAAACATGCCCACAAATATGACAATTATACGCAAATGACATCGATGATCATCAAAACGTAGCAACACGACTTTCATTCATTGTTCGTTGATAGAACGCAAAAATCAATCCTCAGGTTTGCACTTGAACAAAGTTCCAACACATGAATCTCCCGAGCACTTCGCAAACAAACTTACCTAAAGTAACTGTTGTTGACTATCCACCCATAAAATATAGGATTTCTATTACAAATTTGTAAATTTCACTTTCTCACTTCAGAACAGCGATAAATGTATACAAATTTAATAATACATTTGTGAGAAACCACCTCGACTTACAAACGGAAACTTCATATTGTGGTGTCATTACAACATGGGTTTCTGTCCGATGCATCTGAGGTCACTGACCTTATAATTAAACAAATAAATACTTGTACAGTATCCGATATATAGACACCAAGTAATTGCTTTGACTACAGCTATTTATTGAATTATTAACAACATTCTAATGTCAAATGGTATTCGTGCAAGTAAAACTGTTGTTGAACTGAAAATCGAGAGGTTAAGATAGGCTCATACATTTTCTTTAACGGTAGAGGAATGTTAAACCCAAATAACCTAGTTTCAAAAGTTAGTATTTGGGTAGACCGGTGCTCAAGTTTTCTTAACCTATGATGGACGTTTAATTAGAAACACTAATGAGCTTACAAACATCAAATCCCGTGAGTTATTACAAAATTAATGTCAGAATGAAGTAAAACCAAGAATCTCTAAGCCACTATTTGCGATCATTAACACTAATAACGGTAATGAACTTTGAAATAAAACTGCAAGTTCCATTCAACGCTTGTACACAAACACTAATAAAACAAAAGAAAGAAATAAACAAAAAGATTCACGCAGTCGTAAGATGACAACGAAGATTGAACACAATGTAATATTAACGTCAAAAAAAATACAGATACAGAATATGTGCTCAGTACATCCACCGAGTAATCACACGCCGCAGGCAGTAAGCCCATCTGTATAACGAATAGACACATTAAAAATATACGACAGTATTTTTCATGTACAAAAATATCTAGACCACGGACCCGAATTTATTGAAATCGAGAAATGCCCTGAATACTAGATGCTATCATGACACGAATGAATGTAACCATCCATTTATTAAGAGGCAGACGCACGACTGACCGCCGTGTTTTAGCAATATAGAAATATTTTTTGATTAAAATCGATTCGTGACATACCGCTGCAATACTTTCTCTGTAATTTGAAAGTGTCAAAGTATTGACAATTAATACAGATGAGAAAACGACCCGAACGGTAGACAATGATTATAAGCCGTGAAACAGCTTTTACTAAACAATAGATAAATAAACAAATAAGATCAGTCAGCCGTCACGGTCGGCGTGAAAGAGACAGGAGATTTGGCGTTAATGAAACTGAACGAGATGGGTGATAGAAAAAAAAACGGGAGATCGCCAGTGGTGGCGGAAACAACATTTTCACTTGATTTCAATAATATTTCTTTGTGTGGCCGTCACATATCGGGAGCACGGTGTAATGTCTGATTTCTCTGTTTGCTAGTCACATTTCTAATGCGTGTGATTAAGGTCAATAGATCGCGATGGTGGTGTGTTATAAACATTGTAATAGTTTTTATGTGTACGGAGATCAGATAAACGATGTTCAATGACGAAGGAAAGGATTGTCATTGCTATGCAGTATGCAAGCCATTACATACTTCGTAAGTCTTGATGTTGGTATTAAGTGAGATGAGCAGGGTCGTAATCTTGCTTCAATCTGCGTGGAGACGCCTATTTGATATGAACTTGTATACTTCTGCACTATTAAGTCTGGTTCTAATTTTTTATATAGTATTTTGATGGCACGTTCAAGTTTTATCGCTTTGTCTTACTTTCTATAGAACTTTTGATGTTCAGATACACCAATTCTAAGACACATTGTAGGTTACCCAACCATCTGCTTAAAGTTTATTGATAACCCTACTGCAATCATATCAATCGGTCCATTATATACTGTAAGTAATCTATGCAACCAATGATCTTATGATTTCCAGATGACGAGAGAACAATGTTCAACAAATAATTTTTAAAAGGATGACCAACAGACAGACGAAAGAAAAACAACTCGTGCACTTACAAAAACAACTCTTCAATCCTCAAATTACAGAGAAAGCAACTCAAACAACGAGACCCAACCTGTATCCATACACCCCAAAAGCACAATAGTTTAACAACAAGAAATCCCAGATCAAATAAAGCCATCTACTTTCTAAGTAGAGAATCTTACCAGACGGTATGTCTGCTGATGGAGATAGCTGCCATTATTCATTTTGCATGTGTATGTCATGAAGTGTCGCGATTTTGATCTACGACGGCTTAGAAGATGGTGCTATCTGATTTGCGCACGTCAGTGCTGTTCCGGATGACTGCGGCTGGTATTGGTGGGAAGGTTGTACGGTACGTTGGGTGTTTTAGTCAACTTGTTGGTGGCGGTGGTATGAAGAGAATTTTTGGTATGAAAGTGGTTGAGCATTATTGTTTGGTGTTTGGTTGTTTGGTTTTGTCAGTTTTCATTGGTGCCATGGGCATGGAAACTGTAGTATATATATATTTACGTTGACTTCGAAAATATCACAGCGTTTACTGTGAAGTGACTGTCTAAACACAATCACACGGAATTGGAACTTCCAAAGATTGTGCCATCATTGATGTATAGACATTAATACGTATTGCTAATCTTCTAGTCAGATTCCAAAATAATAACCACCATTTTTTTCAGCGGTTCGAAATCTTTAATTCCTTCATCTTTCTTTATTGTGTGGTTAGTGCCTAATCTGGTGTTAGAGTTTTTATGCTGCCCATGGGCTTCTGACTTGGCTTTATACGCCGTCGAGAAATATCTCTCAGGCGTGCTGGTTTCCTCACAATGTTTTTCGTCACCGAAGCAAGTGATAATAATACAATTCCTAACATCGACCTCTTTTCCTCGTTCATGTGTATGCTCCTTCATTATTATGAGCGTTGTCAATCCTTCTCGTCCGTATGTCAAATACACGTCTGCAACAAGGTGCGCCCGCGTCGGCACATTTGCTTACTTACAACGCAAGCGCACACCGCGACAGATAACAACCGCACGATATAAACCAGCTACTGGAATTATTACTGGTGTTTCTTTTTCATATTCTGTTGTTGCAAACTTAGTAGTTAAAGCTACAAAGTTTATGGATGAGATAAACGTGGTGATTAAAATAAATCTTTTAGCATGATCAGCCTATATAGTTCCCGGTGCTGGGACACAAGCCCCGTCTCCGTGAGAGGATTTTTTGATTATTTCGAATCCATCACTTGTCCCAGTGTGGGCTGGTAGATGACACATGTCTAGTTCTAAGACATGCCAGTTTCCTCACGATGTTTTTCTTCACTGTTCTAAAAGTAGCTATCCTAAGTGGTGCTAAAATAAAACCTTATTGTATAGTTAATGTTTTACGCTCTATTAAAGTTAGTTAAGGCATTAATCACTTAAGAAGTTTGATTCGTATTATTAATGAGATTTTCACTTATATGATATAATTCAATTATCTACATATTTAAACTGACTCTGCAAATCGCCTTTCTAGTGTAAATGTTTTATAGGATCTTACATTACTACTTTATACAACAGAATAGTTAACTTCAAGTAATACGATATGCTTGAATTACTTGCATTTCAAAGTAAAGTTAAAGAAAATAATAAAGTGGAATGCGATGGTAAAAGAAATATGCAACAGAATACGGCTGAGAAGAAATTGAAAACTGAGGTGCGACTGTAAGAGATGAAAGGACAAAAATGTTTGGGACACCTAGATAAATACAAGGTGTTGCTTTGCATCCTCGTCAAATTCAAGGAGGTAATTATGCTAATGATTCTCGACCCGAATCAATAACAAAATGGCTTCATTCTGAAATAGCAGCAACAACTAAAAAAAGCAGTGTTTTTTATTATTGACCAGGTACCGTAATTTATAATGATTATTTACGTCTTCTATTACAACCTCCTAAATTTGACGAGGTTGCAAAACTACACCTTGTATACTGGGAACAGATCAAGGTAAACAGAAGGTATTAGGTAAATACAATCATCTAAAAGTTGTGTTTAAATTATAATAGTGAAGCATTACGAAAACAAATAACACCTATTGTGGCAAAATCAATTAGCCCCATTCCTCTAAAACATTATCAGCATTATTTGCAGTGATAATATTAAATGTTTACCTTCCATTCTCAAAATGACATCAACTTCCTATTCAGAGTGCAAACTCAAAAATAAATTCGCATAAATCTTAGGAAATTTTTACTTCATCGTTTGCGGTCTGCAATACTTGTATTTTATTCTCTTTTGGCGTCTCACCAAGAACATGTTTATTGTAAAATGCATCGCCACTTCCGCCTTCTGTCAAGTTTTCAGATTTAATAACATGAGTATTCTATTCACTTGGTGGGCCAAGTTTTATGGTACTTGGCTTGTCGGAACAGTGCGGTTGTATGATTGAAATTTTTAAATGTTTTCGGTTATTTTTATTTCAAAAGGGCAGAAGGGCGGAGCTGTTCATCTTTTTGATTCTTAATAGAGATCCTTTTGATGAAAACTCATGATATTCCTGATGAACTAGACAAAATCTTATCTTTCTTCTCTATATTATGCGTTTGTGAGGATGTTTGTTACACTTTCGCCCAAAAACTACTGAACGAGTTTGGATGAAATTTGAAACACAGTTTATTACCTGCATTAACACATAGGATACTTTTTTACTCCGTTAGTACGATCCCGTGTGACAATTACCGAAGCCGCAGGCAAATGCTAGTGAAGTATAATATTTGGAGGGATCATAAAGTCGCTCTTGGACTAGAACTTTGCCTAATGATTTAAATTCCAGACTTGAATGAAATGTTGACGTGGACCGTTCGGTAGTTTATGTCAATCGAATACATCGCTCGTTTGCGACAAGGATGACATAACTCAAAAATAAGAAATACAGGACAGCTTTTTTGTAAGTTCTAAAAATATTTTCAGTATATTACCAATATTTTTTTTGCATAGAGAAACTTTTTATCAAAAGATTAAAGGTTTATTTTACGTATTTCGTTACTTAATTTAATACTTGCTTTCCTTAATTTTATATTCAACTACAAACAACATCGAAAAATCTAAATTTTGAGTTATGTCATCCTTGTCGCAAACGAGCGACATTTTGACTTTATCACTTACAGTGGATACAGGTAGTCAGTGGGCCGGTAGTCTGACACCAGTCATACCAAGGGGTACCGATAGGCAGTCGCTCCATGTAAAATATAGGTATTCAGCTGCATCCGGTTAGACTGGAAGCCGACCCCAACATAGTTGGGAAAAGGCTAGGCAGATGATGATGAGTGTATATCACTTACATCTAAGTACCTACCTACTTTCCTACACACAATCTCAATGTTTCCCACACAGATCCCATCACACAAATATCGAAGGCGACCAGGGTTATCGACATAATAATTGGATTAGCCTCATTCATACTTCATTATAACTGTATGGAAGTGAACCATAAGTATTAAATGTCAAATGTGGGAGACGGGAGACGGCATGACATTTTGAAGATGGCTTGCACACTTGTTTCGATTTTTTTTCTTGTTTTTGAATAGAATGTTAAAATAATTTGACTTTTTATGTAGAAAATTTAATGGAAACTACCTCTGTGGAAGACTAGGGACAAAATCTGAGCGGAAAACCCGTCGTCTTTAAATGCACGTATTAAGGTCGCTTGTGCAGTATCTACGTCAAATTTCAGACTCCGGAAGATCGACTAGGCAAGCGAGACTATCCTAGGCCGCATCATCGTTTCACATCAGGCGAGTTGTGGCCAAACGCAAGCCTATTTAGTATTAAAAAAAGGTTTTCTAGCAAATCGTCAGGCAAATGACAGACATTACCAAATAATAAAAAAAAATAGCCTTTATTGCTGTTATCTTTCTTACAATTAATAAATGCCTATTGCATTTTCAAATATTCACATTCAAATTTCATGTGTTGTCTATCACTCCTAACACAGATGCTCAGATTTGTCCCAGGCGAGGCGATTTGTCCTAGGCAAGTCTCAGGCGAAATGTCGAAAACCACAGACCGGAATGTCCTGCGGTACAAGCTAGCGGTCGTGTTAACCTATGCTTGCGTTAATTAGTACACGCTGTTCTCAACTCAGCCGGAAGGCAATTTTGAAACCAACAGCCGAGCTTGTTTAGCTTGTTATATCCGTCGTAGTTTCGGTTTTCAAAGCCGTAGTTTCGGTAACCAAAGCCATAGCTTATGTTTCGGAAGCCAGAGAGGGGCAGTACAATTTTGTGATGCTATTTTATGTTCAAAGTCGAGGATCCATAATACATTTACAGCTTGATGTAGTTTGAGTTTGGTATCGTTTGTGGGATCGTTGAGTTCCTCAAGTTATTAGTTGAGCTACTTTATAACTGACATATGAGTGCCTGGACAGATCCTCTTAAACATTTGAGGGGCTTTCTTCAAGAGACCATCTTAGCATCTACATGGTCCTCTCAGCTAGGGAACACCGGCCTCATCTAAAGAGCTTAAAACAATAGATTGATAAAATTGACCCACGGGATCGTCCTACCGGATGAAAAGTAGCCTATGTGCTATTCCAAACTATAGTCTATCTCTGTGCCAAATTTCATCCAGATCCGCTCAGCCGCGATTGAGTAACAAACATCCATCCATCCATCCAAACTTTCGCATTTATAATATTAGTATAGATAGTATGTAATTATTACCGTGAAAAAAAAAAAAACAACAGACATTCGAATTTCTTGACATAAGTCTCTCGAATCTTATTTTGAAGACTACGATATTTTCTAACGGCACGAAGTATAAAATCGTGAACGTTTGTAATTATCACACACCGTGTCAAGTAATTTATTTATTTTTATTTAAAATCTCCCTTACAACTATTATTACAGGTTTAAACCTAATGCGATAGTGCGGCTTTTGTTGACATCTAGACATTACATACATTACACATACATTACTAAAAATAAAAAAATAAAATGTCTTTTTTTATGTTTTTTTTTGTAAGAAATATTTAAAAATGTAAGCAATAAGAAGAAAAAATGAATAAAGAGAAAAAAATAACATTAGGAACACAATACATAATAAATAAAATAAAAAACAAACAATAAAAGAAAAACCAATTTCAAAGAGTGTAAAAGATCCTTTATTTCTGCATTATACATTGTAAGTGACTGATCCAAAGAGATTGATAACATGCAAGTCTTGAGATTCGGATCACGTCGGCACTGGAATCATTATGGCGTCTACTCTATTACGAGATTATACCCGACTAGCTTTTGCTCGCGGCTTCGCTTCCTTTATGTACGGTAATTAACCTACGGGAACGTTTTAAATGTAGCCTATGACACACGGAAATAGTGCAGGTTTCCTTTAGTGAAAGAATTTTCGGAATCGGATCAGAAGTTCCGAAGATTACCCCCTACATACAAACTTACAAACAATTTTTACCTCTTTATAATATTAGTATAGACTTGTAATGGTTCCACTTCGGAAATAAAGACTCGATTTAAATTGGGAAATGTATGATGGTAGTAGGAGTATCACTATCGTTTAGCTGAGGTTTGTTTAGTGCAAGTTAGGTTACAGATGTCATCTTCGCGTCGCGGCGCCGTTAATACCATTTTTGCTGACTGTACGTCAATACGTAGAACTCTTAGCGGTCCTTAGTAAAATATAGGATACATATTATTAGATGGATATTGCATCCTGCAATCGTGATTATACCGACATCTAAACATGAAAAGCCAAAAAAATATAATTTGGTATTTTATCGCGTTTACTTATCTATGTTCATCACGTCTGCAAAGTTTCGCTAGCTATTTTAATTTGACCTTTTAAGGATTTTTTTTTATTTTACAAAACATAACATCACGCCTATAATCCCCAAAGGGTTAGACAGAGGTGTAACTAATAGATAGGTACATCCACATTTAGCCAGTTAAGTTTAATTCCAATGTAATAGGGGGCGAGCCCACTGCCATCAACCGGGCACTAATCAAGACTCCATGGCTGCTACTGAGAAATTCCTAATGGAAAAACCCAAAAACACTTTGCCCGACCCGGGAGTCGAACCCAGGACCTCATGGTCAGCAGTCGGGCTTGCGACGACTAGACCAAGGAGGAGTCTTTTAGACATAAAGAAAAAAAAACCTCAGACAAAATGTCTTCTTTGAATAACCAGATTCTTATTACCAAGAGAATATGTTACAACATTATAACTTACAACATTCCTTCGTCTTCAGCCATAAATCCCAATCCCAAAGATAATACCAATAAATCTCGAAGGAAACATCACTGACTTCACACAACTTATCTTAATTAACAGGATTTCCTTCTCTATATACATTTTTATTTAGTTTTCTGTTACGAAGAATCGTATATCCTCATGTTACGGCCCGGTAATTTATTTATGTACTCTATATCCTGGTATTTACGTGCTTTTCTGTAACTTCTCAGCTTGATCTTGGATGCTTTCTTTGCCTCTTTGTATTTATCTAGCCGTCTTTTATAAGATAACTTACATATCAGTTATTTATTTTTCTTCAATTAAGGTCCGGTCAGGTACGGACAAACTGCGGACGCAATTCCTGACACCGGGCTCTGGCAGATGATAATACACTGAAATATCCGCTAGTATAAGGTGTTCGCAACAATTGCGCAATTATGTCCATATCGATTGATAGTACCTTTAATTAATTAATAGGAATAGAAAAGCTCTCACTTATTTTTTTTCTAATTTATTGTTTTTTTTTGTTCGCAGGTATGTTCCTAGTTCCACAACAACACACAATAGTCGTGACGAAGAGCTGACCATTTTCGGTTAGCGGTCCAGGTACTGAGTATTAAAGTATCTTTCATTGATAAAACTAGGAGATAAACTTGACCTGGAACATTGGATTAGGTGAAAGTAAAAATAATAAAATCATGGAACGAAATAGATATGATATTTTGACATGCACCAAAACACGATCTATCGAAGCTGAGTCACACACAACACGCAAAGTCGATGCGATGCGTCTAAACATTGTTAAACCTTTCACAAAATCCAATTCGTCGAGAATAAACAACAAAACCTCTACAAACAGAACCCCGTTCTCTCATCCATGGCACCCGTAAACACTCGCGTAACAGAAAATTACCGCAATCTAGTAATTAAAACAGGAAAAAGCGGTGGATTGTAAAAGAAAACTGATTTGTAAGCGTCTTTGGAACTTTATGGGCCGTATGTAAGCGAGCTGGGACATAAATATCGCTTAGCAAGCGAAACCACTACCATGAAATCACGCGAAATCAACTTCGCTTCGAGATTTATAGATTATTATGTAACAAGGATTCAAGTACATGATTCTAGACCTTCAAGCATTGAAATTTTTTCGACGGTTAAAATCAAAATCAGCTATTATTTATTTATTTATGTACACACAAAACACATTGCAAAAACTTTTTTGCAAAAAAAACCGACTTCCAAAAAAAAACACTAAAAAAGTGGAAAATAACTTTACTTTCGGAAGTCGGTGACTATTGTTTGTTTCATTGACTTTTTTGCCACCGACTTCCGAAAGTAAAGTTATTTTCCACTTTTTTAGTTTTTTTTTGGAAGTCGGTTTTTTTTGCAAAAAAGTTTTTATTTTACCCTTTTCAGTTATTGTATCACACACAAATTCTTGTCAAGTATCAATTTCGCAATTTCTTTTACTTGGATGAATTTTTTTCCAGTTATTTGGATTTCAAAACCAAACTGCTGAACCGATTTTGATGAAATTTCTATGGGACCAATCGGGAAGTTAATCCATTCAGATAAAAGAAGATTTTTTTAAATCAGTTCATAAATGACGGAGATATGAGGTAACAAACACAAAAATAATACAACCGAATTGAGAACCTCCTCCTTTTTTTGAAATCGGTTAAAAAAAATATAGAAAAAACAGCACAGAGGTACCGCTGCAACAGGATAGATAGACAAGAAACGTAGACTCAGCGTGTATAAATTAAGCTTTAACTTAAACAAACATATGATTACTATTGACTTAAACAAATAATTATATTCAGTTGAAAAGTCCAGAATATATCGCTATCAGCGATAACGTTCTCACAGCTGTAGCAATAGACAATGAGTTAACGAACACAAGTGTTGTAGTTTACGAAGATTAGAATATTGACCAATAGTTGTTAGAATGAGATATATGGAAAGCAAAATGAAAGTAGGAATTATTGCTCTCAGTTATTGGCAGACGAAGATAAAACCCCCGACCGCAGGGGTCTGAAGACCTAGATATGAGCAATTATGTTCTACAACAGTAACTAGAAGTGAAATCATTTAGATAGATCGAATTTATTCCTACGAACATTACTTTAATTGCAGTTGACGAAGAAATCCTTCAAAGGATTTAAGTTCAGTAAAGACAGAGTTCTGGATAAGGGACGCACAGAACCGGGTAGTGTAGCACAAGAAAGGGGAGGTCTACACTCAGCAGTGGGTGATTCTTGAAATGATGACGATGAAGACAGAGTTCTGACAGTCTCAACTTACGTCACGTGGGTTCAAACTCGGCCAGGTGCTCACCACTGCTCATAAGACGGAATGAGGAACACGTCGTGAGGGAATTTTTGAGTATGAATGTAGATATGGGTATAAAAGTAGAGGAAGACCAAATATACGATGGATGGACTGTGTGAAGGATGATTTGGCAGGAAAAGAGGTGTCTGATGAGATGAAAAATAGTAGGGATGTATGGATGAAGTCATACTGCGCCGACTCCAAATAAATTGAGATAAGGGCAGGAGAATGAATATGCTCTCATAACTGTGAAACACCATGTGAAAATGGAAATGCCGAAATGACTTAAAAAATGTGTGATGAGTTTTTAAAGCTCCACTAATGAAACAGTATGGAACGTGCAGTACGGAAGTATATACTAAAGCTTATCTTTATTGCCATTTGAAACATTTTAATTACGTCATTGGATACCTGATGAATGTAACTGGATCTATAAAGCCCTGGTTAGTGGTTAATGACATCATCCAGAGGTCTAAGTAGAAAACGTTCCGGTTCACGGCAATGACACTATAAAATCTTAACTGCTATAAATCTAACTTGTCGGTACTAGGTACTTCTTAAGATATATAGATAAGTGTCTTATGTGTTTGTTTTTCATGGTAGTGTAAGAGGATTCGCATTTCGATTCGTTTCGATTTTCAAAAATTTTGTAACCATACAGTATGACCACTTTAAGTTAGCGGTTGATGGTGGCGCTGCTTGTTGAGAAAAAATGCATCGATATGTCAAAGTTAGTACATTTATTTTAGTTCTGTGCTTATCCGCCTGCACAGATAAGGTAGTTGAAATGTACTACGGAAGGTATAGTGACTATTGCTCACAAAATAAAGTGTTGCGTACTGTACAACGATTTTCTACAGGATTTATAATTTGCACAATTTTTTTCGTAGAACAGCTTATTACAAACTAATACATTTGTGATTTTCCCTCGTCGTTTTCACCGATTTACAATAACCTCTTTTCAATAACCGACTACAGATGACTCGTAGTAAGACCCTCCAGTAACTTGTAAAGAGATCTCGATTTACGACAGAAAGTTGCGGTTTTCAGAAATTCGGTAATAAAGTGGGCTTCGCGGTACAATCTCTGGGTTACGACTTGCGATCGAACAGTCGTAACATAAAAGTTTGGACACCGATGTCCCGAAAACTGCCGAGCGAGGCCGAGGATTGGATATGACTGAAGTTGGGAACTGTATGTCTCGGAATTTTGATTAAAAATGTGTCTAGACTGTTTGCGGCGGGCAATGGAAAACAAAATTTAAAATAAAGAAGCTTGAAGCTTCTTTTTTTTTGTTTCACGTTTATATTAACAAGACTTGTTGTGGATTTTCCCATTTGATTGGAAAAAACGACGAACTTTCTTGAAAACTTCTGTAGGGGATGATTTTTCAAAAAGTCCTTCCTAAGTGTTCAATGTCGTTATCTATGAAACCCAAACAAACTATGGAAAATATTCATGCTACCCAGCGGTTCAGACCATACCTTGTTTGTCATTAAATGAATTTAAGACATTTATTTAGTTGAAGATAATGGTCAAATATGTTATACCATACACATGTAGTGTCAAGATAGGTTGATTTCAGCTTATAATATAATTTCTGTTCAGCTAGAATCATGGTATGTCGTCTAATACGCCTATGAATTGATCGAGAGACCTTTGAAATAGCCGAATAGGTTACGTTGAGACTCAGCAGGCTGTATGCAAGTTAATACATTCTGACTCTTGACATTGTAAACTTAAACCATATATTCCTTTACAAAACGTCAACTTTCTTACAGCAGACTGCGGTAACTGCTTTCAGTGACAATAAATACAGATTTTATTGAAACATTTCACAGTTTTACGTTCGTCACGCGTTTACTAGGTTTTGATTTCCTTTGGGGGAACAAGACGGTACGTTAAATATAGGATATACTATATATTTTATGGCTTTATATCCAGTTTACGCGGAACGCTATTGTTTTTACGACTACGTTTAATAAAATGAAATGATACAGTACGAGTATTATTGTCGGCTTCAACATATAAATCTAAGGCTATCTTGTATTATTGCTCAATTTAGACTGAAATATTTATTTTAATGTTAACTAGAATCTGTCCGCGACTTTGTCCGAGTAGAAATATCATACCTTCTGGCATTCAGCAATAGTGTAGACATCTAATAATGAAAGATGTTTTTTTGTAGCCTCTTACGAACATAAAAGTAATTTTACCTCTTACAATTTTGTTATAGTTTATAAGGTATTCAATACCACCAAAATCGTTGTAAAAGCAGATAAGTGTAGTTGTACTTTTTGATTTAATTTTATTATGTTTAGTCAAACCAAATGTTTTCTTTTTCTAATTCTACTAGTATTTCAAAAACAAACACAACGCACTTCTAAGTACTTCAAAGCAAGATTATGGTTCTAATTGTAGCTCTATTTAATCTTGTTGGGGATCATAAATCCCTTTCCTGAGTCAGCTTTTATGGGTTTACCGTGATGACATGTAGTAGATAGACGGTATGTGCGTTTTATTAACTTCATTTACTCATGGTTAGTGTAGACGAGAGAAAATGACATAGGTACTGCGTTGTTGATAAGTAAAAGTTTGTGGTGATGCACCGTAGCGTAGATAGTCTTTTTCTTTTTAATTGCCATAACAAACCTGTTTAGACTCAAAAAGATTTAATTTACAGAAAATTAAAATAACATAATTTTAAGCCACTTTTGATATTCATACCGTTGTGCAAATTCTTCTTCTTTATCGTGTGGTTAGTACCTAACCTTGTGTCAGAGTTTTTATGCCACCCATGGGCCTCTGACCTGGCATTTCATGCCGTCGAGAAATATCTCTCAGGCATGCTTGTTTCCTCACGACGTTTTCCTTCACCGAAAGCAAGTGATAATTATACAATACGCACATGATTCTGAAAAATCAGAGGTGACTTGAGGTGTCTTGGGTTCGAACTCGAAACCTATAACTTGGCAGTCCAACGGTCACACCACTAGGCCATCACTGCTTATGTGCTGATTTGGTGTATTTAACAAAGTTATAAGTGTAGTGTAGTGTGTGTGTTGTATGTGTTTGTGTAGTGTGTGTATGTGTGTACTGTGTGTGTAGTTGTAGTGTTGTTAGATATTCATACCTAACTTAAAGAGCGATGGCGAAGGTATGTCCGCAATTTCGTACCGTGTTTGTTTTCCATATAGTCATAAGGAAAAGTTCACAGAAAATGCGCTCGTGTGGGACGACGGAGCAAGAATTTTGCGTCATTTCATCATTATTTATATCAGTCATATTGTACAGCCACTAATTAATTAACAATTATTGCCATTTATTTTTGAAAAATAATATTAAAGGTTGTTCTATTTTATATATGGCAATTTGTAAATTTAAATCCTGACGTTGTCCTAAACTTTTAAGACGAAGAAACTGTTGTAAGATTTTACAAAATAAAATAATTCCTACACAAACATTCAAAAGATATTTTCTGAAGATGTCACTCTGTATGTAAATATAACAAACAATATGAAATGTTGGCAATAAAACCAATAGCTACTGCGATGATAGAGTTTAATGTTAAACGTTTTATTTTATTGTTATCGTGTTTTATAATAATATTATTGCTTGAGGCCGCGGTCTGAGAGATGGCGTGAAGGAAGATTGAGATTGAAGTCAATTCTGTTTTAAATACAACTGTTTTTTGTTAGTATGCTTGTTCTCATTTTGTTACATTAAAATTTGGGTATGATTCTTTGATGCTTTTTACTGGCCGTTTATTTTTTAATTTTTATTAAATAGGCTTGCGTTTGGCCGCAACTCACCTGATGTGAAGCGGCGATGTGGCATAGGATGGAGCAGTAGTAGAATTAAATTTAGGTGCTTATCTGGTAAAAATACCTACATATCCGTACTCATTATTAATTAGATAGGAAGTCAGATTGATTTGACCCGATAGGTTCTATGTCTCTTTCCATGAAACCTACATAGTTTGTGTTGACTTCACGTTACGTGCTCACGTTTATTTTATTTTGGTGAGACATCATTTCAAAACATATCACCGTGAATGGTGGTACGTTACTGTGCTATTTTTCAATACAAGACCTTAGAAGCATGAGGAACAGGATGCGAAGTCCCTCAATAATCAACTTATAGAAAAGGGGGGACCCTTCGACCAAACTGGTATTGTGTCTGGTGGGGTACTGCCTTACCGCTAATGTTCTGGTTTTCTATATAGTCTTACGTCGCGGATAGCTTTAATAGTGCGATTTACTCTGCCGCTGCCGCTACAAGACAGTTATGATTATTTACAAATTTGATTAAATTACCCATCTGTTATTAAGTTATACTCTCAATACAGTTGGTCTTATGTTGATTCCCTGTTGTGTTCACTTAAAGCCCGAAATTGGCGACACTCCGTCGCTCCCGCTGCCACTGACGCAAAGCTTTCATGCTAATGCCACACATTCATGGCCTTATTCGATTTATATGTTAATTTATTTAAGGTTTTCCGTGTTTCGAATTATATTAGAACCATATAAGTAGATACGATTTTTGTATATTTAGATAGGCGTAATGGGTAATCGATTGAAATTGTTGTGACGATCGGTAGTCATGAATGTTTGATTTCGATTTTATGTCGGTTCGGAAAATCGCTTTCGCGTGAGATGGGTATATTATAGCATTTTTATTTGATAGGACTTTGATCTAGGCGGTTTATTCTTTTTTTTTTTTTTTAAAAAACCTTGCTCCACAACAGAAATTTCTACTGTACCGTGGGTGCGTGTTCAGAC
This sequence comes from Standfussiana lucernea, assembly GCA_964057025.1. Classification (NCBI taxonomy): domain Eukaryota; kingdom Metazoa; phylum Arthropoda; class Insecta; order Lepidoptera; family Noctuidae; genus Standfussiana; species Standfussiana lucernea. The sequence continues at coordinate 13,530,190 of OZ059796.1, forward strand.
ATTTAAAATCACATTCACAAACAGCCAGACCCAGCCGGAACAACTACCTGTCATACAAATATTTGTTCCGCGCGGGGATCGAACCCGCGACATGCAGTGCAGCAGCCCATCGCACAAGAATAAACTAAATGCTTCGACAAGCAAATGACTTCAGTCATGTGCTTCATCTTGAATGCTTTTACGACTAGTATTAAAAGGTGGTAAGGACACTGACGCACAAACGGTTACCACGAATTCAGTACGTCATTCATTATATATTTATAGATATACATAGAAATTTTTCATCGGTAATAAAATAAAAATCAGCCATTCATGACATTTTGATTGTGTGGGTATTGCACTTTTGTAGGAAACAGCTGTTTTTTTCAATTATCGATGAAAAAAATCTATGTGGGGTTGAGGGGGTCAAAATGATGTACAGAATGATGTCTGAAGAATGGTGTCCTTTCCACCCCAGTAAAGTGACTGCTTGTGTCTTTATCCTATTTATTGCCATTTATCAAAGTCATGTTTTGAATTATGAATTTGTTTTGGTGTTTCTTCGGATAGGAAACACCGATCGTCTTTTTATTAGAAAAAAATACGACATGTATTTTACGAGTATTTTTTTTTGTTCTTAAAACCCAGAATGAGATGCATCATTTATTATTTAAGGCCTGCCAGCATATGCTTTCATTTAGAAAATAGATAATACCTAATTAAATTTAAACATAGCCCTGTTTACTTAAGTGTTCCTGAAAATAACCCCTATATATCGTCCCCTAAAGAAGCCAAACCGTCAAAAACATATTTTACATCACAAAAACGAGAAAATTTGAGCACAAAATTGAAAGCTGCACCGAAGACGGTCTCATGTGGGGTTCACGTAACAAATAGCTGTGATTGCTAAAGTTCTCCCACAGCGCTCCAGGGTTCAATATTGGGCAATACATTTCGTGATTATTCTAGATTTATTTGTTCGACGGGTCTTTTAGTCTGGCTAGTGTTAGATTTCTTCGGAATTGAGCTGGGATATTTTGAGTTTAAAATTTAGTTTGTTTGATGGCAATGGGAGACTTGATATCGTGTCCTGTCTGTGCTGATGTTTGCACGGCATAGTATCTGATGGGCGCTACTGAAAGTGCCAAACTCGTCGCCAAATTTTGAACTGACTGAATTTGAATTGTCATCGACACGCTAACAAGAAAAAGAAGATAGTTTGAAACACCCAACCTGTGTCTGAGTCATATCTCTGCGATAGAACATTAACACCCGTATCTATAGTCAAGTTAAAGTAATAACTTTAGCTTACGCAATTACTTGTGCAATTTTTATTATGCAATAGACGAGAATTTAAAAGAAGTTAGAACCGTCAAAGAAAACAAAGCTAAGAATTCTAACTTTTATTAGTTCTAACTTCAAGCAATTACAAAAATAAAAAATTACAATATTGTATCTCAAAAAAAACTTTTTTGCAAAAAAAAAACCGACTTCCAAAAAAAAAACACTGAAAAAGTGGAAAATAACTTTACTTTCGGAAGTCGGTCACTATTGTATGTTTCATTGACTTTTTTGCCACCGACTTCCGAAAGTAAAGTTATTTTCCACTTTTTCAGTGTTTTTTTTGGAAGTTGGGTTTTTTTACTTGGATTAAATTTTTTCCAGCTATTTTGATTTCAAAACCAAACTGCTGTACCGATTTTGATGAAATTTCTATGGGACCAATCGGGAAGTAGATCCATTCAGATAAAAGAAGAATTTTTCAAATCAGTTCATAAATGACGGAGATATGAGGTAACAAACACAAAAAAAAAGAACATACAACCGAATTGAGAACCTCCTCCTTTTTTTGAAGTCGGTTAAAAATGACATTTACTCAAGTAGACACTTTGACTTGTCCATAAATACGGGGGTTAAAATTTCATTTAGATTCTAAGATTTCAACGAGACATTGACATTTCGAAATTACGTCAGATGATGATACAGCTTTTTCTTATCAGCTGATGTGGCTTAATAATAACAGCTGCTCGGGTCGATCTTTAGGTTAAGCCCTGCTTGCTTAGGTTGGTCTGTAGATGGGTGACCACAGATTACATATCGAGTTTCCTCCGTGTCTCGAAAAGCACGTTAGCCATTGGTCCCGGCTGTCGTACTGGTATTGTTATATCAATAATGGTTTACAGCTGCATCCGGTTAGACTGGAAGCCGTCCCCAACATAGAAAAAGGCTAGGCAGATGATGATGTCAGTATCATATCAAGCCGAATAGCTTTAGTCTCCATGAGCTAAAAAGCATATTTTACAGTATTATTAAACGTAGAAACTTCAGCACAAAATTTAAAGCTGCACCTAAGACCACTCAAATCGGGTCACACAACAAATAGCCGTGGTTGCTAAAGTTTGCCTCCAGCGCTCTAGAATTCAATACATTTCGTTTTTCGACGGGTGCTTATATGTCTTGCTCGAGTAAGATGTCTTGGGTTTTGAGCTGGAATATTTTTACTTTGAAGGTATACCAGGTAGAAGGGACATCGACAATCAGTGACTTTGTATCTGTATATAATTCAATTTATTAAAAAGAAAAATCAGGTGCAGAAAAGTTTTTTTTTTTTTTTTAAAAAAAAGCTACTCAGTGCATTTGACCGTGTAGGTATTGCACTTTGTAAGATACAGCTGTTTTTTTTTATAAATAAATTAATGTATAGAGTTAGAAATTAAACTCTTTCTGAAACTCGGGATTTATTAGCCCTGCTCATCTCTACTCTCTGGTATACTTGGGAATTTTTACTACTAATGTATAGTTATTTCTGTATAGAACAGTAACTCCCGGTCGATTTCGTCTTAATTTTCTCTCACAAAGCCTGCGCTATGCAACTCGCTTGTGCCTTAAACCCTGCTCACCATAAAACCCAAAAGAGCATGAAGATAAAAGACAAGGTTCATTACTTGGCAACATTGCACCGTCTACGCTTTAACATCAGTGACTCAGTGTTGCTATTATATTTCATGAGTCCACTAGACCAGATTAAACCACTAAACGTTATCGGGCAATGATCTAGAATTATTTTATTATAGTGTATTTAGCTAATGGGTATATACGGTAATAGTGATCGCTATAAAGACAGTAGCCTTTTAAGTAATTGTGTTAAACTGAACTTTCTTTGTTGTAAAGTATAGGAGTTAGACAGAATGAGCTTTTCGGAAGGTAGCGAGAAAATGTGGAAGACTGAAAATGTAAATGTAATTTTGTTCTGTTCCATCATAGCTTAAGTTTTGGCATTCAAATCTTCCTCATGGAAATTTTATAGCCAACGTTGAGGTGATTGCGTAACACACTTACAATGCCAATGTCACTTTGACAGTTCATCATCATCATCCGCCTAGCCGTTTCCCAACTATGTTGGGGTCGGCTTCCAGTCTAACCAGATGCAGCTGAATACCAGTATTTTACATGGAGCGACTGCCTATCTGACCTCCACAACCCAGTTAGTACTGGGTAATACGATACCTCTTGGTAAGACGGGATGTCAGACTTTCGGGCCACTGACTACCTGTCACTTTGACAGTTAAACAAGATAATTTGTTTTAGTCACCGTGATAAATAGGTTAATTGCCAAAGCATATGAAACATGGATTAGGACTTATTATTATAAATAGTATATCATATTATATTATATCATATACCTACTGATGATTATAAATGGTGATTGAAAGTTGGTCGTTGAGGTCCTGTGTTCAATTCCTGGTTCGGGCCAAGTGTTATTGGGTTTTTCCATCAGGAATTTCTCAGTAGCAGCCACGGAGTCCGGTCTTGTGCCCGGTTGATGGCAATAGGCTCGCCCCCTATTACATGGGACTTAAACATAACTGGCGAAATGTGGGTGTACTTTTTACGTACACCTCTGCCTAACCCATTGGGAATTACGAGGCGTGATGTTATGTAATGTAATTGAATATATGTTACACAAAAGGGGTCTCAAACGAAGATTCAAAAAAATTAAAATACAACTTATAATAAAGCTTAACGTTTCTGAACTTACTAAACAAGGCTTTCAATACTTCCTCAGACGGAATCTATCGAAGGGGATTAATTTCTCAGTTTAGAAGTGCTTAACCACTCACAGCATATAACGGTCATAATAGTGTGGCTATCACTTTGGACGTCAAGAACAACTATCGCCATAAACAATATTTACCACTATCTTCTCAAAAGCGTTTGAATGGGAAAGCCAGTGATGGTCACACTGCGTCTTTGCTATAATAAGCTACGTGAAGACGCGTTTACACTGCAAAGTGAAACCTCATATATATAGTATTAGAAGTAAAAAGGAATTACATCAAGAGTATGAGGACCATCTCCGAATTTCGACCTTCAAATGATCTTTGTGGTAATTTTGGCTATCATAAAGAAAAAGAACATGGCACTGCCCAGAGGTCCAAATAGACCAGAGCCTAGATAAAGCGATTATAATGATGGCACAGACTAAATTATGCTGAACTGGCATTAGCTACTTAAAAAAATGTATCGATCCAGTTGAAACTTTAAGAAATATGACTATTGACGTTTCTTTCAGTAAATAAAATGCAGGTGCAGTTGGCGTTGATGTATAGAAAATGTGTGAACTGTCGCAAAAACGCATCCCCACTCGACCACATGTAAACGCGCCCTCACACAAGCCCAGTAGGGCTTCCTAACTGGGACACAGGCCGATGAAAGATTTTAATCTAGTGCGCAATCTTAGACTTAAACGCCAATTTATGCGGTTCCAGACATAAACAAGTTTATGACGCGAAATGTACCGATTTTCTGTTCACACTGCGGCTTATTAGAAAACTTTGTGACAGCTGAATTTATTGTTATTAAAATCCTATGTATTAGATTTCTAGTTCGTATTTTTGAAGTAGGAAATAAGTTCGATTCGATATGCTTTGTGCTCAAAGATCAAGTTTTACTAATGTCTGTTTTTTCCTGATTGCCGGATGTGTTGTGCACTGAAATACTGGGCTCGTGGACTCATTTTTACACACATTTATACATAGCAGTAGGTAATATTTAACGAAAACATTGCAGTATTCAAAGCTGCCTGTGTCAGAAAATCAATAATGTTTTTCTTGAAACTGAAATACAGACGTACTTTATGATATGTAATGTTCACCTGAAAATGGTGAGGGGTTCGTCGGCCGACGTCCTGTACTAAGCTGTCAACATGGACAGTATTCGGCTTTATTGATCCATACACCATAATCTTCTAGATTGTGTCGAATGACGTCATTCCCATTCCCATTTAGCATCAAAATAGTTCTACTTCTGAATTTAGGGCACACGCAAAAAGATCCTTGATCAGCCAGCTGTACTTGACATGTGACCACTAAATACTTGCAAAAACAACGTCCAATCGGCTATGCATCGTAAGGTGACGTAAGGTCACCATTCACAGAGCTGCGTTTTATTGCTCCCAGAACATCTTTTCACATAAATCGCAGGGGACTAGTTACGACCTCAATCGTTGTTCCGTGTCATGTCATGTGTTTTGTAGTTTTTTGTTTGTTTACGAAAGCTTTATAGGTCTATAAAATGTCCTCATTGTGGTGGAGCTTGACGGGAAGTCAACATTTATAAGTAGAGACCGGATTTGGAATTTGAGGATTATGGCTGTTTTTTGTAGACAACGCATATTTAGTATAGTACTATTTTGTGCATCTTTCCTCTAAACTAACTAGAAAAATGCAAATTACACCAGATGTCATAACCGCAAAAAATCACCTAAATTCAAATAGTGCCCAGTGAAAGTGGAACGATCATATTCAAGTTATAACATATTTAACGTAAAGTTGCGTTAACTTACTATAACTGTTAATAATTTGGAGCAGTAGGTACTCGGTTTTCAAGAAAAAAATCACAAAATCTCGAGAAAATCTAGTAAATTAAAAAGAAAATTTTATTTTGTAGCACCTATTTCAATTTTATGTTGCATATTTTGGCAATTTAGTTGCGTATTGTTTATTGCAAATAAACTATTTCGGCTTTGGCTGTCGATGGCTATGCACCTAGGATGCCTATGTCACTGGCGCCATTTTCAAACTTCCGCTAATTACATCCAGTCTTTAGTCAAATATGATCTTTTAATCCTTCATACGCTAGTCGCTTATGAATTGCATACTAACTACGATCGCGAACCAATTTTTAATGAACCCATGTTCACTTTCCTGTTTTTTACTGTTTATTGCATAATAATAACCTATAATTAATCATACTGTCTGCAACTATAGTTTTATCTTTTAGGATCGCGGCGTTTTTATTGTAAAGATTTTATAGTCTTTGTGTTTTTTACTTACGCTGTTTTCAATGATTTTGATCGTTTTTAATTATTATGAGTATAAATACTCTCGTTGTTTTGTTTATTGTTTTTACGTAGAAAAGGTTAAGTACGTAAGATTTAACGTGGAATATTTTGATTGTGGTCAAAATGTGATAACAAAACTATAGTGCGATTTTATATTTATGCTTCTATTCACAACCGCACAGGTTGATCTTCAAGGTTAAGCCGCGCTTGCCTAGGTCGGTCTTTGGTTGGGTGACCATCATAACATACCGGGTTTCCTCCGTGCCTCAGAAAGTTACGCCGTTAAGCCGTTGGTCCCGGTTGTCATTTGGAGATCTTTGACAGATGTTTAACAGGTAGTCAGTGGCCCGAAAGTCAGACAACCAGTCTTACCAAGGGGTATCGTATTACCCAGTGCTGACTGGGTTGTGGAGGTCAGATAGGCAGGCGCTCCATGTAAAATACTGGTATTCAGCTGTATCCAAGTTAGACTGGAACCCGACCCCAACATAGTTGGGAAAAGGCTAGGTAGATGATGATGACTTCTATACTAATATTATAAAGACCTAAAATTTGTTTGTAAGTTTGTATGTAGGGGAGGTTATCTTCGGAGCTACTGATCTGATTCAATTTTTTTTTTCATTTAGTAGTACGCTACATTACGAGTATTCGTGGGTGCTATAGGCTATTTTTAATTAAATTTTTAGCTTTTTAGCCGAGCTATAACAATTTTGCGGACAAAGTCTCGGGTGAAGCGCTAGTTTTCTATAAAGCAACAATACTTTAGGTACCTTGTAGTAAATCAGTTTTACAAATCAGTGATGTAAGGTGATTTAGCTACTTTTTTTAGAAGATAATCAACTTAAAACAGCCTCTTGTGAATCTCAATAGATCGCAAGATACATCGGAGATGCATTTCAACGAGTGGTAATATTGAAGTGCACGTGTGGAGCACTCCGGGCAATCAACATCTGATTGTGCAATACACTTTCTATCGTATCCCGAATGTTTGCTTCATTTCTAAGAAAAAACATCGGCTTGACAGCGTAAATAGCGCGATGAATATTGCTGTCAAAATAAATAGCATTGAGATTGCGAGCGTGTTGTGCAATCATCGCGTAGTTCTGCTATCATTTTAATTATAAATAAATCATCGTCTTCTTTATCATTTGGTTAGTGGCTATTCTGGTATCAGAGTTTTTATGCCGCCCATGGGTTTGTGACTTGGCTTTACATGCCATCAGGCATGCTGGCTTTCTCAAGATGTTATCCTACACCGAAGCAATAAATAATTATAAATCTTTATTCAGAACCAAAAAGGGGTAAAATACAAAATAATCTTAACTCAACAATGAAGGTCTTACAATGTTAGTTGCCTGTACCTGTATCTTGTATCTTGGACGAAATGGAGGAACTTTACTAATCGCTCCATTTTTTAAACACGATACGAACGGGTAATGCTTAATTCATTCGTCCGTAAGGAGGAAAAAGAAGAAGGTGAAACAAAACACAGTTGGAAACAGTCTTTATTCAACAATGAATAATTCGAAAACTACGCACAATCTGCACGCAGAGTTCCACTACCACGCAACGGAACTGTACCTAGCAGTAATTACACCAACATCTAGATATTTAGTACCTAAACACAAACCCCAGCCCGCCTTGATTTACAAGAACTATAACCGTACACGTTAAGTCGTCGAGACTAGAAAATTCATGTACCAATTACGTTGATCAAATGAGATTCCGTATGAACCACTAATTTAGCTCTACATACATACATTTTGCGGTCGCTTTAGTATCTAGTTTAGTATTTTGATTGGTTGCCGGCCATCCTACCGTACCAAGCCTGGGCGTGGCTAAAGATAAATAATCGGAAGAGATACTCGCAATTTATTACGTTCATAAGTTAAATGAATGCTGTATGATTCATTGCTTACAGTGTAGAGGAAATGTTATTTTTATGAGAGTAATTACGCGATGGGGTTACATTTCCTTTAGTATGCTAGTTGGAAATATAGTTTGAATGAAGGATAGCGTTCGATCATCAACTTGATCGATGCTGTTGGATTGATGAAGAAGTTGGGACTGGTTGATTAAAATAATCGACCAACAACAACCAGTCATACAAGTTGACGTGCGATTCGCCAGTTGATTACATTGATAGATGACAGTTTATTTTGTTTATAACTTAACATAACGCCTGTAACCCCCGAAGGGTTCGGCTGAGGTGTACCTAATAGTACACCCACATTTCGACAGTTATGTTTTAAGTCCCATGTAATAGGGGGCGAGCCTATTACCATCAATCAGGCACATATCCAGACTCTGTGGCTGCGACTGAGAAATTCGAACCCGAGTTCTCATGCTCAGCAGCGTTTGCGACGTCCAACGACGCAGTAATTTCTTTTATCACAGGTATAAAGCATAAATCCGCGTATTATAACGTTCTCTTTGCTGAAATAGTGGCTGCTTCTCCAAGAGACGGACTGAGTGGCTTTCCACCTCGCGGGCCCAGTGCGTGCGGGTGAGGTCTATCAAGATAGGAATATTTTATGCAACCCATGTTTGATCGCACTTGCTATCCTTTAATAAATGTGCAAAACTTATGGAAAGTTTTTTTTAGAACGTTTTCCCTCACTAGGATTTTTTCTTACATCGTGGGTGCATTTACAAACATTTAAACTCACATACACAATAAGCGAGACCCGGAACAAATACTCGCAGGCCATACCAATATCTTGCGTCGAAGCGGTGACACGCAGCTCAGCAGCCAATCGTTCAGCCACTGCACCAACCGTGCTGTTAAAAGTTATAGGAAGAACAACATAGGATCTTTCAAAACAATCACAATCTTTTCAACCCTGAACTTTAACGCTCCAGCTACTTGAAGTAAATAAAGTACTTGAAACTGAGATTTTAACAAAATAAACATAAGTTCCAATATATTCTAACTGAATGTTTTATTAGGTCAATTTAAACTAAAGGATAAGAGTTACAGAGTAAGTTCAGAGTTGAGAGTAGTTCCCAATAACTGGTACGAACGGCATAAAGTTACGGCGGTTGTTAAAAGTTTATCAAGACGAAGGGAGAGGAGACGTTATTGAATTCTGGTTTAAGGCTATGTGTACTTGTCTTCTGTTTACTTCTTAGGATTTTTGTTGAAAACGAAAGAAACTACTAGGTGTAAACGAACCCTTCATGAAGCCGGCAACCAAGCATTCTGTACATCAAACTAAGTAACTCTACGCAAAAACTATTGCTGTGAAACGACTTTTTTTTAGGGTGAAAATTCACGTTCTACGGTAGGACTCAATGTAGCGCACTGTGCTGACGGATGCATTGAATAAAACGGGGGTCATGGAAGTATTAAAAGTAAAAGACATAACAAAAAAAAACTTCTGAGAAAGTGGGAACTTTGACCCCCAATATCTCCGTAACTAAAAGGTTCTGAGATATGGTCTAGAAAAAATAAAATATCGCAATGAAGGATAAAACCAGAGCTTTTTGGCATCGTTAGGGGTACTTTTACATCCACTAAACACAGATAGACACACATAATACACACACAGACACAGATAGATACACATGATTTTTTCCCTATCGGAAATCATCAAGAGCAGGACTGAATAACTACTCACACACACATTAGAAATTGTTATCAATCTAGCTACATTCTTACAAAGTTTAGGTAGGTAGGTACCTAAGAGTGTACATGGTTAGATAAGTTAGTTTCTTAAGGAAATTAATTGCAACAATTCAACATCAACACAAGTAGAAAGAACGAAGGAACCGACCTTATCCAGGAGTGGAACAAAAATGATTGATTGAAACTAGATTTGATGAATATAAAATTTAAAATCGCAAAAACATCCCCTTAACAGCTACAAGACCGTTTTAAGGTCATTGTGCCTTTGATAGCGGATTTTCCAAAAGTACACTGAAAAACAAATCTGTAACTTAGTTTTTATTTTAGCGAAGTTTGTTGTTATCAGTTTGTGACGCGAATCTATAATGCGAATCTTTTCCAAAGTTGTTTTTTGTTTAATTCTTTTTTGCTACGTTCTGCCTGTCAGAGATAAGAGCAGAAACGTTATTACAATATACAAGGTGTAGTTTTGCATCCTCGTCAACATTCAGGAGGTTGTCATAGATGACGTAAATAATCAATATAAATTACAGTACCTGGTCAATAATATTAAACGTTGCTTTTTTTAGTTGTTTTATTTTGACACTATTTCAGAATGAAGCCCTTCTCAAAAGAGGAGAGTCACCCGTTTATCGAATAAACGTCTGCGTTTGTTTGTGTGTGTGAAAGTGCGGTTATAGGGCTAGTATTAATACGGGTGGTGTACACTTATCGATTTCCGATATTAAGAAAAAAATATAAAAATAACCTAACCATTTTATTATTGATTCGGGTCGAGAATCATTAGCATAGTTACCTCCTTGAATTTGACGAGGATGCAAAACTACACCTTGTATAGAAAGCACTTAAATAAGTGGGGTCTTAATTAAAGCTTAAGATTATAGTGTTAAATATACAGGGTTACTGGTAACTCGACGTATTCATTGCAGGATGTCAGAGTAGGGTTAAAATGAAACAAATTAAGCCAGTAAATGTTCTAGCAAAATTCAGAGGTTTTGGAGTTAGTTCGATTTTTAGTTTTTTTATGAAAAATCCCAGATTAAATCATTTAAAGCCAACACCAAAACTGCAGAATTTCGACAGGACATTTAGTGGCTTAATTTGTATCATTTTAACCCTACTATGACGTCCTGCAAGGAATATGTCGAGTTACCAGCAACCCTGTATATAATCGTATCAAAATATTAATTTATTTTAACAAACAATCCAAACAAAAAACAGGTCACTGGTGATTCTGATTGTCTTCACAGCAGTCACCTCCTTTCTAGCCATATCATCCTTCACACAGTCCATTCATCGTTTGTTTGGTCTTCCTCTACTTTTATAGCCATATATACATTATTATTATTTTTATACATTCATACTCAACATTTTCTTCGCTACATACAAGACTAATTTGTTAACAATGCGTTACAGCCAAAGGTTTGCTTACAGTTTTGTATGAAACATAAAACGTCGTCTACATTCCAATTGACCAGAAAATATTCGCGTGAAATTATCTCTCTCTAAATTCTAAAACAAAAATTTAACCACAAATCCAAACCGCATACCGACGAATCTTAGGAAAGCAACCAATACACATTGAACAATAATTCTTTACACGATTTCCAACGAGCGCTGAGCGCATACCCGCAACGTTTTCACTTAAAGGCCTGCGCAGACGAGAGACTCTTGTCGGGATAATTTAACATAACATAAGACCATGCCTGTAATCCCCGAAGGGTTAGGCAGAGGTGTACTTAAAGGTACACCCACATTTCGCCGGTTAACTTTAAGTCCTATGCATAAGGGCGAGTTTATTGCCATCAACCGGGCACGAATCCAAACTACGGGCTGCTGCGGAGAAATTCCGGAAGCAAATACTCAAAAACACTGACCGACCCAGGAATTGAACCCAAGACCACACGCTCAACAGTAGCGCTTGCGACTTCTCAAGACCAATCAGGTTTTTGTCTATAAAAATTGATCGTTTACACCAGCACCGAATGACGCACTCATGGAATTCAAGTTTTGCGTACAAAAAGTCCCCCGAATAACCGTGTGAATCCACGGATAGAACAGCACAAATTACGGGGATTTGCCAAGATACAACAACGCATAGCGGATTTTCGTCCACATTGATTTTTATTTGTGTTAATCCGTGGCAACTCTTTGGAGGACATTTGTTCCACGCATCTGAGATTTTGTCCTCCGCGGAACAAAATTCCTCGTCTGCGCTGGCCTTAACAAGACGACCGGTAACTCACATACGTATGTCGGAATTACGCTACCGATGGATCTTACACACTGACCTATTTGGAACTGCCAGCCTTATAAGGATAACTAGGGATCGGAAAAAGAATCGATACCTGTGATGTTTATCGATAGTCATATTACAGAAGTATCGATTACTGTTCCGATGTGTAATTTATTTTGTGCTCGAATATTTTGTGAGGAATATTCGAGTTAGTATCGTTCTTTACCCAATAATCAACCGCCCAGAAAGGCTGTTTTCTGAGGATGGGTTGGGGCTACTTGCTTTACCGTTTGCTTTCGTTGACGGAAACTTGTTATCGTTTTTCATTATATTGTTACAAAAACGGTGCTGACGATTAGTTTAAATAATTTTATTCAAATCAAATCAAAATGTTTATTTGCAAGAAATACATCCTAAAAGTCCTAAAAGTGTCCTAAAAGTCGCTGTATTCTGCCTGCAAGCAAGCGTGCAAATTATTAGTTATTATTAACATTATTTATATCATTTATCATGCAATTTTATTAATTGTTATCATAAACAAACATATATTCAATTAACTAGATTAGATTATTATTATTAATTATTATTTCTAAACTGAATAGATTCCCTAAAGCTATAGAAACAGCTCTTTTGTAGCCATTCTGTCAATTTTGTTTTAAATATATTTTCTGATACCATGAATTGATTCTATTAAATCGATTTCATATTATCTCTTGTTAAAACTTGAATCGGTGGAAATATTCGTCTCTTTACCGATATGGAACGCAATAAATGGAAATTATGGTATCAGAACATTTCTTCGCAAATTGTTGGACTGTAATGGACTACTAGTAATTATTTTGTAGTCTGTGTTATATGGCAAAGCCAGTTTGTAGAAGGAAGTGGAGAGATATAGGTGGCAGTAATTACATCGTTAAGCTGTGGTATTAGATTCTGGTTATGGGATTGTAATTATGCCTATTTTTGGTGAGGTGCTGGCTTTCAATGATTTATTTTGTTTTAATCTTGATGAAAAACCGTTTTGGCGGTTTTGGGTGAAGTATCCCTATTATACAGCGTGGTTTTGGGCCAAATAGCCCTATCAATAGTGTGATTTTGGGCCGATTAGTCTTATTTTAAATGGACCATAGACCAGTTTTTAAACACACATATATCGGGAACTCAAAATTAATAGTAAACATGGTAAATATCCCGTTTTATGTGCTAAAGATAGGTTCTAAGACCAAGTAGCACTTAGGCTTAATTGAACATGCGTCATGTCCAAGTGTTTGTCTGTGTTGAATGTCTAGCACCTGTCATCGATCCACAGATAACTCAAAATCTACATTTTCCTAAAGGTCACGGAGGTCGTACGGACAGCCCTATTCCGCACATTAACGAGAGCGAACCAACCTGCTCTATTTGCCAAAGATAAGCCGAAAGTAGAATCAACACTAATCTTACTTAGAATATAACGAAAGTTTGAGAATATGCATGTGTGCATGTTTGAATGATTGTAAGTTACTCTTTCACGCAAATATGGATTTGTGAAACTTCCAAGGATATAGCTTATACAATGTAAATAACAAATAGGATATAATGAATAAGAATAGTCTGTAAGAAATTAATTTGACGGCGATGCCGCGTGCGGAATCTAGTTTTTCAATGCAAGGGAGCTCAGTCTGTCCGTTCTCTTTTCACATTTTAACTGCTAAACGGATCTGGATATAGTTTGGAACACGGGTAGACCATGTGCCTGGTTAAGAACATAGAATACTCTTTATTCCGGTAGTACGTTTCCTTGGAATAATTTCCGCTCGTCACGCAGGGGTAGCTTCGGGCAAAAGCAACTCACAATATAGAGAAACTACACACCCGATCATTGAACTTTGACGGCTTCGATACGGAATGACAAATGGGCCAAGTTTTGATAGCTTATCTGCCACCCGAAAGAGAGAAAAGTTTAAATGGTTTACCCTTATATAGGCCTCTGATGTAGGTCACCCCTAACTATTTGATTCTCTGTTTACATATTCTCTTAAAACCTGAGCCAATGGTTCGAGGGATAGTCACATATTCGCTTTTTTATTTGTTTTATGTGGATTGGGGATCCTATTTTCGGTCGGGTCGTGTGGGCGGAATACTTGGACAAAGTTATATGGTCGCTTTTAGCACGTTGTGGTTCTTATATAGTTATGACTTGGGCTTTCGCAACTATGAAAGGAAATGTATGAGGTGATGTTATGAGCATCATCGTCATCCCAACCATTTTTTATGAATGTTTGGGTCGCCTTTCTGTCTATCCAGATGCGACAAAAATGTTTTTGTCACTTTAACAATTTATAATACGCAGTGAAAGCATGAAAGGAAATAATCAGGATAAATAAGGCATATCTAATTTATACACAACGTTTCCGCTAGATAAAAAACCCCAAATATTTTTCTAAGAAAAAACTCGTCGTTTTCGTGTCAGTTTAAATTAAAGTGAAATTCACCAATTTCCGTCTTTCGGGACTCCGAAGCCATCTGAAGCCACTTTTCTCAGCTCTTTACGATTTTTATACGCACTAGTGGCGATAAAAGTCTCCCCGACTATGGTGTGTAGTACCTTTACGAATAAAATGTGGGCACACATGCGTTGGGATGTGCAACTGGGGTCTATTGGTTCCACACTCCGTCGCTATCAATCTCCTTTAGCCCTCAGCTTTCCCTTTTCTCAGTCGTTTTCCTCGTTGCTTTTGTCTTTACCTATTTAATTATTTGGAGGGATGCCCGTTTTTATTTGCGTGTGGGAGTAACGACCTTAAATGTGGGCACTTTCGGGAGCTAAGTATGTGTTTACGTCATCTGCGTGTTTTTTCGTTTGTCTGTTAGGTATTTTAATTTACGTTTTAGGGAAAAACAGATTAGACAGTTCTGACTTAGAGCCGTAAGGTAATAAATAAAAATGGTTGTTGATTTCTATTATAATGCTAATCACGCAGTATAATTTTGAAAATAAACAATGAAAAGTAAAATAACTCCTTTATTAATTTTCTGGAATTTACCTTGCACCTGCCTATAAAAATCTGCTGCACTGCTTTTTTATACTGAGTAGAAAAGTGCTTTCTAAGTTCAAAACACTGATATTATTTTAAACGAAGTTATTTTAATAGCTTCTACATAGTTAAGATATTATGAAGCAAGTAAAGGGTTTGCTCTTTGCTACTTGAGTTTAGAGAGTGAATTTCAATGTTACATGCAAATTGAATAATAGTCCGTAATAACAGGTTAAAAGCCCTATCTGCGAGCGTCATTAAATAATCTTGCTTCGCTATAGTGGAGTCAGAATCGTGCGTGGCGTTGTGGACAGTAGGTCAAATACTAACTTAGCATGGAATGATGAAAAAAAAAAATGAGAAAAAATTTTTCTCTGTTATATATGGTGTTTATCCGACGTTTTTTTTTTGTTTTTGGAGCTTGAAAAAAGTGATTAAGGAGATAATCCTTTTTTACACTCGCAGTCGAGTAAGAGGCTAGCCATTCACCTTTTAATTAGTTGCTTTTGTGCTTGGGCTCATTCATGCCGAAGTGCACCTAGATGCGTAAGTGCCAATTAAATTAAAAAGCTAATCATGCAAGCTACTATTCCGCAAAAAGTACACTTAGACCGTGTTAAAAAAACGTATACTGACCTAGTCTTCCATTCATTGAAAATTAGACAGGCTCATCTTCAGATTGCGTTTGCATTCATTATTAATTTTCCTTTCAAATTCAATTAGCCACCACAACGCTAACAAAAACGTGAAGATACACATCCAATAAACTTCAATAACACAACAAAAGGAATCAATCATCACAAATTAATTTAACTGTCAGTCTTTCTGTACATCAGCTTGTCAAGCGAAAGTGACAGTCTTAGGCCATTGATACACAGCTGCCAATCATACTAGAAAGCTTCGCTAAGTACAAGCAAATTTACTTGTCAAAACATTATAACGAATTTGAAGAAAGTGCGCTGTTCGCTGTTGCGTGCCCTTAGGTCACTCGTGACTTGGCAATTTTTGTTGTATGACTTGATGTGTGGGTGAAAGATAATGTGGACTATTATTTAGATTGCGGTAGCTTTGTTTAAGTGTTTCCTAATAGTTAGGGACCCGCTAAATGGATTGCCTGATGACAAAAATTGGGATGACACGGTTTGAGGTTGGTGAACGTTTCGGAAAAAATATAAGCCCTATTTTAAGTTCGTGGAAGAAGTAGGGTTAAGTGTACGATCCCATAATTGGTATATTTTTAAATGAAGGTTTAATAGTTCCTATTGTTACCAAAGTTTGTGTTTTCCAAAATGTACTTTTAAGCGTCTTTCTGAAAAATCTTCCATGGCGTTTTTGTAAGTGGAAAGCCGTATTATTTTTTACTACAATATCTTATTCCAAGATCACATCCGTTATCAAATTCAACAACATTTGAAAATTATTTATGTGTGCAATACAGCTTTTATTTTGTATCGTAATTATCTAATATTCATTCACCAATAAACATTTAGGGCTGAAAATTTATCTGTGGAAATAAAGTCTTCTCCAGTCTCTCAAATAGACTACTCAAGAGATTCTCGCAAAAAGGGCGTACGTACAGACATGAATATTTACCTATTCAAATGTAAGCATTCGAATTTTAAATTCAGCATCTGCATGGACGTCTTAAAATGACTCCGACATTTTCATCTCAGACTTTCTTTTAAAAATATTGGTCCAATTCTGTTTTGTACAAATAAACTGACGGTTTCTTTTGCTCTACCTTTTTCGCGCAGATAATTGAAAAAAAGTTGAGTTGGCAATTTGACAGCTTGTCAACAACTGTCATGCTGATTTGATACTAAACAATTTCAAAGAGACACTTGAAAAAAAAAAAAACTCAAACTCAAACTCAAAGCATTTATTTCAATTAGACCATTACAGGCACTTTTGAATGTCAAAACACAAAAAACAAACTAAGCTACAGTCCCAGTCACAGGGCATAATAACTTGTGAAAGTACTGTAGTTGCCCATTCGAAAGCGTAGATCTCTATGGAGAAGAATGGGCAAGAAACTCCAAAACTTGCTTGAACTCTTGTTCTGTGGCCATTTTTTGTGAATCCACCATCATTTCGCAAATTTCACTTACTATGACTGACCACAACACTGAAAATATTCTATAAATTTTTCGATTATGAAGTTTTAAGTAGGAAGCAATCATTTAGTTTGACAATTCCAAAACTGTCGCCATCTTTTTCTCATCCTGCCAATTTGAGAAAGAGCATTATAATACTTACATTAATGTGGGGCAAAACAGAATCAGCACACACAGAATATGTAGAATTCAAACTGATTGTTGTGTCTTTCCGAAGCTCGATATACGCCACTCAATCCATCTCACGACTATCGTGACGATTTCGAAATCTTCGGATACGTTTCTACGTGTATGTTAATACAAGTAGGAAAGTATGCAATTTGGATCGGAGATTTTTCTTTACCGCTATCTTAGCAATAATGCGCTATCTCAGTAATAAAATGGTTGAGTTATTGAAGGCGTAGTTTTAAGCTTTAAGTTAAAAGGCGGCTAAGAGCGCAACAGATTTTTGTTTTATGTTCTTTTTTTCAAGATTACTAATAGCACTCAACATGTAGTCCTATAATGCGAGATTGGTCTCAAAATTTCAAAAAAAATATGCTAATTTTGGGAGCAATTTCACTAGAAACTTTAAGGTTCTGAAAACTTCAGGATCATAACCTACACTAAATGAAGTCCCTAAAACATTCAAGCAGGCTGCATATATCCACAACACCAATAAACGATAGCTGAAACCTCTAATTTAATTTGAACACCATTGCTCAGAGCGCCAAAGATATTTCCGATTGAGCACCAAGCTTTATAATATACGTATATTGATGGGTGCTCAAATGGTGCTCTAAAAATCGGTGCAAAAATGGGAATTCATCCTTTTTTCGTTCTCATTTTAAATCTTCTTCACGAAACAACAAAGAACCTCTTTACGAAGACAAAAGATGACACATGCCATTTCAAAAAACGAAAACTTTTAACATTCCCGCGACATCGGAGAACGTGTCGTGAAATATGGCTGACCTACTAAAATGACACGTGTGTTTTGGGTGCGAAAGATATTAAGGTAATTTATGTTTGGGCATATGTTAACTTGGGGGACAAAAGATGTTGCATGATATTTGTAGCGAGTTAAGGATGGGCAGTGGTGTCGTAAATGTGAATTTTGAGTGCTGGGCTTGCTACGTAGTCGTATCATTAATAGTGAACTAAGACTGTTTAAGTATAAAACAAATATAAAATAGGAAGGTACATTATCTATCTATCTATCTATATATATAAAAATGAATTGCTGTTCGTTAGTCTCGCTAAAACTCGAGAACGGCTGAACGGATTTATCTTATCTTGGTTTTGAAATGTTCGTGGAGGTCTAGGGAAGGTTTAAAAGTTGAGAAAAAATTGAATAATTGCCGGGAAAACCCTCAAAACAGCCCTTTTCTATTTCCCATACAAACGTTTTCTAAATAAAATGGAGAGTCAATTTGTAATTTATTACCGCTGCATAAAGTTCAAATTCGCGTGCGCGTTGGAGGATCTAATGTCGCGTTACGAAACTCAACAAAAGTGAATCGCGAACGCGACAAAATTGTAGGTAGGTACTAGGAGAGTAGGATATGGAGATAGGTACTAGGAGGGTAGTATAGGTAGGTAGGTACTAGGAGAGTAGGATAGGTAGGTAGGTACTAGGAGAGTAAGATAAGTAGGTACTACGAGAATAGGATAGGTAGGTAGGTACTAGGAGAATAGGATATGTAGATAGGTACTACGAGAGTAGGATAGGTAGATACGAGTAGGTACTAGGAGAGTAGGATAGGTAGGTAGGTACTAGGAGAATAGGATAGGTAGGTAGGTACTACGAGAGTAGGATAGGTAGATAGGTAGGTAGGTACTAGGAGAGTAGGATAGGTAGGTAGGTACTACGAGAGTAGGATAGGTAGATAGATACTAGGAGAGTAGGATAGGTAGATAGGTACTAGGAGAGTAGGATAGGTAGGTAGGTACTAGGAGGGTAGGATAGGTAGGTAGGTACTAGGAGAGTAGGATACGTAGATAGGTACTACGAGAGTAGGATAGGTAGGTAGAGTAGGTAGGGTAGGAGGGGTAGATAGGGTAGGTAGGATGGGTAGAGTAGGTAGGGTAGGAGGGGGTAGACAGGGTAGGTAGGATGGGTTGAGTAGGTAGGGTAGGTGGGGTAGGATTCATTGACTGTTAGGCGTTACGAAGTTTGCCGGGACAGCTAGTTACTTATAATAACGTAACAGAAAGGTTGGATTGGACCTTTCCATACATATTGCCAGTTATGTTCAAGTCCCATGTAATTGAGAGCGCACCTATTTACTTAGGTATTCATCATTAAAAGAAGGTAGTAATCTTAATAATATGAAGCCTTGAAAATGTGGCTTTCGGCAGTTTCTACATATTTAGAAAATTCAGTTAACTAGATTTTACACAATTTGTACTCAAGCAGTTTTCAAATCCCTGACTAATATTTAAATATACATAACATAACATCTCGCCTGTAATCCCCGAAGGGTTAGGCAGAGGTGTACCTAAAAGTACACCCACATTTCGCCAGTTATGTTTAAGTCCCATGTAATAGGGGGTGGCCTATTGTCATCAACCGGACACAAATCCAGACTCCGTGGCTGCTACTGAGAAATTCGTGATGGAAAAACCCAATAACACTTTGCCCGACCCGGGAAATATTTTCCTTAAATCTTTATATCTGTTTGAAGCTTTCACGTGCCTTTTTCTTAATGAACTCTAAATTACTTTTGAGACTAAGCTAGACGAAACTGAAAGGGAAACTTCCATAAAACTTAGAGACTTTACTCTTTGGACGCTCTTAAAACACCGCCATTACTTAAGTAACGTGCTTTAAGTACTGCTAATCCTTTCAACTTAGTTATAACATAGTGCTTAGAGCTAGCTTCAACTTAATCATGCTGGTACCTACTATTATAAGTTTAGAATTACTGGAACGAGGTATATACAAGGTGTAGTTTTGCATCCTCGTCAAAATTCAGGAGGTTGTCTTAGAAGACGTAAATAATCAATATAAATTACGGTACCTGGTCAATAATAATAAACGTAGCCTTTTTTGTTGTTTTAATCTGATACTATTTCAGAATGAAGCCCTTCTCAAAACAGGAGAATCACCCGTTTATCGAGTAAACGTCTGCGTTTGTTTGTGTGTGTGAAAGCGCGGTTATAGGGCTAGTATTAGACGGGCCGCGTTTTAATACGGGGGGTGTAGACTTACCGATTTCCGATATTAAGAAAAAAAATATAAAAAATTACCTCCCTATTTTATTCTTGGGTCGGGTAGAGAATCATTAGCATAATTACCTCCTTGAATTTGACGAGGATGCATAACTACACTTTGTAGAGGGAAAATACAATTCGAGCTAAGCGAGGCTATAAATAGGTATCTGTAAGATGAGGACTTAATGTTGTTTACACACTCATCATCTGTTTACACAGTCATGTAAGGGTCGGCTTCCAGTCTAACTGGATGCAGCTGAATACCAGTATTTTACATGGACCGACTGCCTATCTGACCTACACAACCCAGTTCGTACTGGGTAATACGATACCCCTTGGTAAGACTGGTTGTCAGACTTTCGGGCCACTGACTACCTGTAACGTCTGTCAAAGATCTGCAAATGACAGACGGGACCAACGGCTTAACGTGCTTTCCGAGGCGCGGAGGAAACTCGCTATGTAATGGGTGGTCAACCATCCACGGACCAACCCCGGCATTCGCGGCTTAAGCTTTTTTTTTTTTTTGAGTGGGAAAATCCTCATGGATACCCTCCGTCTGGGGCGAACGGAGGGTTATGTCGGACTCTAACTGACTAAAAACCCACTGTTCCTACTACTACCATGTGCCGGGGGCCCGGGAGATACAAGTACATTCGCGCGCACCCCCGAATCGCGTCTTAACCTGACGATCGACCCGAGGGGCTGTGGCTGTGTGTTGTTTACACACTGCTAAATTAAAATTATAATAATTTTGTATGCTTTGATTTTTCTCCTCCAAGTCGGTTGTTTGAGTTAGGTTTCCACCAATTTCGATGAAAATTACTACTAGACACAAAATAATTTCCCAGTTCCAGTTATTTTTTTGTACCTAAATAATAGTAATCTTGTTCAATATTACAAACAAATTATTCAACCTAATATGGAATCCAAATGTATGGAAATTAGTTTTGCATTTAAATGAAACGTTCATAAAGACATTTTCATTCATGTCTCACAGTTTTAAAATAGGAAAACAAAAGTACAAATCGACCTATTATCTGTACAAATAATAAAATTGTTACAGGCCGATGTCTGTACATTGAAGATATTGAAAAAAAAAAACAAATATATGGGAGGTTTTTATTAAAGCAACAGAAGCAAAAACAACAGTTTTTAGAATTTTTGCCTGTCTGTCTGTCTTCTGTATGTTTGTACGCGCATCTAGATGCTTAACTTAAAATATAGGCTACATTTTGAAACAAAAATTATCTTTTTTTATTCTTTGTACTACACGTACGAAGTCGCGGGCAAAGGCTAGTAATATTATAAATGCGAAAGTAACGATGTTTGTATGTTTGTTTGTTTGTTACCTTACCAAGACTAAACAGTTGATCGGATCGTAATGAAATTTGGCAAGGAGATAGGTTATATCCTGGGGAAGAACATAAGCTATCTTTCATATCTTTTTTCCCTCACATAAACATCAAAATTTCCACACGAACGAAGTCGCGGACAACACCTAGTTCACAATAAACTTACCTGTCATACAACGAATTAAAACGTAGAAAGTAGTAGCCGAAGCGAAACGAAACGAGTTAAGATAATTCAATTTAATTGAGCTGCAATGTTCCGTAGAAATTGCAAATCAGGTCCCTAGATTTCCACGATACTAGGAAACGGAGAAAAAAATATTGTGTTAATGGCTTCCTGACATCGGTAATCGATTTAGCTTAGTAGTGTCGGTGAAGATTAGAGGACTGACCACACCTGTAGAAATTTAGATAGGATCGGTATTTTTACAAGAGAAAAGGAAGTTGTTTTGTGCAGGCCGTCGTTTAGCCAAAGCAGTCGATCTGATCATCTGAAAAAAAACATCGCATCTTGGAATCTGGGGTGCTCTTGATTGCATACGATGGTGAAAAGAATATTGTGGGGGATAAGACATACAGACCGATGCAGTTGTGAATTGTATTAGCGTTGCAATCGATTTTGTTACTCGTATTTTGAAAGGAATTTGCGAATTTTACCAAATTCTGCAAAATTTTTTATCGTGTGGTTAGTGCCTATCCTGGTGTCAGAGTTTTTATGCCGCAATGGGTGTCTGACTTGCAAAGTAGTCTGCTATCAAAAGTATTAAAAGGAATAGTTAGGCTGGCTTGCCTTTGAGAATAAAAGCCTATAAAATAAAAGAATATAAAAAGGAATAGTTCATATAACGTTATTCGTGTAGATATACTGGCTCTAGAAAAATCTGATATAAAGGACCTCATTAAATCCTTCATATAAAAAAACATACAATTTTTAAATAGTAATTACTAAGACCACATCTTTGTTATCAAACCGATGCTATAGCTGTCAAACCTTGAGCGCTTATATTTTCGCGTTCGCTTAGCTAATTGTGTAAGTACCCCGTAAAGTATGGACAATTTAACGATGAAACGATCTATGCATGACATCTAATTGTGTGATACGTTTCCGATTTTCCATTTTGTTTTCCAATGAAAGTACAATTTCTCTTGATTAGTGGCCTGTTCTGTTATAATGGAATGGTACGGTTTGGTGTGTTGACGTGTGTGAGTTAAGGTACAATTTCGAATATTATCAAGCGAGTCGCGATGTTCGGCAAGCGTAAGGTGGGACGCCCTCAGGCTCGGTGGATCGACGTACTTCGCAGGGTGGCTGGTAGCAACTGGATGAGAATTGCCGAGAATCGAGTTAAGTCGCGTGCGATTGAAGAGACCAATTAATCAAGCAAGTGGCCATGTTCTCAGGCTCGGTGGATCGACGTACTTCGCAGGGTGGCTGGTAGCAACTGGATGAGAATTGCCGAGAATCGAGTTAAGTCGCGTGCGATTGAAGAGACCAATGTCCAGCAGTGGACTGATGTAGGCTGATGGTGATGAATATTCATTTCATAGCCCACGATTTGGCCAATGACAGTAAAGTTATTTATCTAACTCTAAGTTGCAATTAACTTAGTTTGTCGTACAAAACACATAATTATCTTTTTTCTAACGGATTTTTATGCTGTAGCACGAACTTACGACTTTTATGTCATTATGAGGAAAAAACGGCATCCTTATTAAGCAGAATGAGAGCTAGCAGCAACATCATTTTGAAAACCCTAGCTGAACAGCACGATGCACCGATATTAAGACACTTTGCCCGGTTGCTTGTTCGGCTGGAATAAATAATTGTGTACTTAATTATTAAATACTAACCCTTAGTTGATAAGTTTGTCTACCAGTGGACCTATGCTGTCAAATTAAATAAATATAATATAAAAAATTAACCCTCCTAATAAACAATAGCTGGGAGACGACACTCAATAAAATACAACAAAGCTTTGCCATAGTTCTAACAATCCATACTGCTCTTATAAAAAGGGAAACAACAGACGAGACAAAGTGTCAAACACCAGACAGCTCCAACATCAATACTAAGCTACAACTGCGAGCACAAAAACAGTATCAGCATCAATAAGTATAGTCTGACAGTGTAACTCTGTGATTAGTTCGCACGCCCGTCTACAAGCGGCTAGTTGATCAAAGAACGGGGATAGTGATCTACTAGAAGATCAACAATACGGAATATAAAAGGAATAAGAATACATATGCGCAAATGTTTCAATATACCGTAGAGTCAATACAATATAAAAAAAGTTATTGATGAGTTTTAAAATCAACTGAATCATAATCAGTTATATTTATGAATGTTTTGATACTTTTAGGATTGATATACAGCGTGGGAAGATACAACAAACGAATAAAAAATCAGGCATTCCATACATTTTGACCGTGTAGGTATTGCACTTTTGTAGGAAACAGCCCATTTTTTTTTTAAGTTACCGATGAAAAATTTCGATGTGGGGGTATTTATATGTTGTACTGAGTACGTGATGACCGTTTTCGCATCGGTGTCGCTTCTACCCCGTATCAATTAGCACGTCCTCGGCGTTTGATAATCGTGTAGTTTGAAACATTTTTGACCCCAAAGTTATAAAATGAAACAAAATTTTGTAATGAATGAAACAGGTCCAATAACTTAGGGACTGAAATTGAGTGTTCTTATTCTCATCGAAGTAAAATCACAACACAGACTCTTTCAGTATCCGAAGTCTTTACATCTTCGCATACTCGACTATCTGCTTTTTACCGGAGCGCTTCTATTTAAGAGCTTCAAGGTATATTAACTCAGGTGGTCTCAGATAATGACGACGCAAGACTGGTTGACACAACCCAGTTTTCTCTGACGATACTCTTTTAAAGAAAACTCCAAGAAAACTGTATAGGTTTTGAGCTTGACCAGATAATTTTTACGTCGTCGGAGATCGGGTTAATCAATTTTCGGGAAACAATGTCATCTTTGATTTTGCACTTGGGCCATTTCGGGCAGTATTTAGGGGAATTTTCAACTTTCTTATTTGTTTATTTGATAATTCTTATAACTGCTATCCTCATTGTTAATGTTGTACTAAACTAGAGACACTAGAGTTTGACTATAAAGACATGCAAGGATATAATAGGTAAAAAAATCTTTCTGTACCTGCATATACTGATAAATCCTTTTCACAACCTCAAATTCTCGTTACACACATAAACGCCCACACAATCTAAAGACATACGAACCTTCCTCGACAATAACTCAATAAGATTGTTTTACAAAGGTCGCCTTTTTAATAAAAAATCCAGCCATGTACGGAGAATATTTATGTCTTTGAAGTTGGAAGGAGGGGTTTTTTTCGAATCGTTCAACTCTCTCGTCGTTTACTAAAAGTCTTATTGACAGATCGATCAGTATACACGATATGTTGGCATGTTGGGCTATGAGAAAGGAGTTCAAGTTGCAAGTGGTGGGAATTATCATGGTCAGACTACATCAGCAAAATTGAAGCAATTTAAAGCGGGCATAGTTAGATTGCCTTGTCTAGTAGTCGTAAGCGCGACTGCTAAGTATGTGGTCCAGAGATCGATTTGCGGGTCGGGCATAGTGTTATTGGTTTTTTCCATCATGATTTTCTCAGTAGCAGCCACGGAATCTGGATTTGTGCCTGGTTGATGGCAATAGGTTCGCCCCAATTACATGGGACTTAACATAACTGGCGAAATTGTTAAGGTTCTTCAATGGCAAGCATCAGATATGCACTGCATCTTATGCTAAGATTTAGATTTATGCCAAGCATTTAACCAGGTGTGATTATTTCGGTGATGGAAGCTACTTATTATTAGATAAGTGATATTACAACACTTGATACTTAGCAGGCCAACGTAATGTTAAAAAGATAGACGTTAATGACTGAAGACGAACGTGGTTTGTAAGAATTTATGTAATAGCTCATTCTATGGCCGTTACCTACCTTCTAACAAGTACGCCTAAAAACAACTTTTTACACTTACCAAAAACATAATTTCTGTCAGAAAAAAGTAATAATTCACCTTTCAAAGTTATTATTCAGTTACGAAATTCGAAAAGAATTTTCATTAGAAAAAAGCCACAACAGAACTCGAGCTCACCGGTAATTATTTACAAGCCAAAGCTTTCAATTTCAATAATTAATTTATTTCTCCGTTCCGATTCCGAACAAAGACCATCAATGCAAAGATTTACATCACCGCGTTTACTTTCCATTTTTTGATGGGCTCCTCTGTTTTTATGGCCCGAAACTTAAGTGCTGGGGTCTAGCTGTTACGTCAGATGTTAATGTTTTTGTGGTAATACCTTCGGTGATCGTAAAAAGTGATTCTGTTTTCACTTTTACCTTTATCCTGAATTTTGAGTGCGTTTTGAAGATTAGAGGAGATTCTTCGTATCTCATTTGGAGTAATAATCATAAACACTGATATGTTTGCTTGATTTTTGATATATTTTTATTTTCGTAATGTTCCTGGAATTTCTATTGGTGTTTCTTTACCTAAATATGTTACGTCGTTTTGTAAAATTGTAGGGTTTATAATATGTTATATTTTACTTAGTTCTCTATTTCGGCGGATAATAACAATAGGGCCTTCTATTAACTGGGATTCTAAAGTGCATCCCTGACGACCCGAATGGCGCAGCGGTAGTGAGGCTGCCTTACGTTCATAGGGTTCCGGGTTCGAATCCCGGTAGGAGCAAGTGTTTGTGTGATTAAGCATGGACATTTGTTACCGAGTCATGGATGTTTATATGTATAATAAGTATGTATTTACAAACAAAAAGTATCTATGTAGTATATCAACTATCTAGTGTCCACGACACAAGCCTCGTTGCTTAATGTGGCACTAGATGGCGCTGTGTGTAATGTCTAGCGATATTTATTTATTTATTTATTTATTTTATCCCTGTCAAAATCTTCCTGGAAATATTGGTATGGCATTCTGGTATAGAATCACCATATTCTTAAACTCAGAACGTGTCTTTATCAGAATTAATACGACAGAGAACAGTTATTAACTGCCCCGTTGGTCTAGTGATTCGATTCCCAAGTCGAGTAAAGTGTTATTGGGTTTATCCATCAGGAATTTCGAAGTAGCAGCCACGGAGTCTGGATTTGGCTTGCCCCCTATTACATGGAACTTAATCAAAACTGCCTACACCTCTACCTAACTCCTCCGGGATAAAAGGCGTGATGTTATATGTATATATAGAACAATTATTGACTGAACAACATATCCACTAGATATCTTCGACGGTTAACCCACAATATTTCCTTTACTTACACCAGTCAAGTGATTAAACCAGGACATATTATCGCAAATATTTTAACGACAGCTAAACGAATTAGCACAGACAGGTATGATAAGAACTCTTAAATGGTATTTTGATGATCATGTCTGGGTGGTTGGAACGTGAAAATGAGCTGTGAGGTTTCTAATGACCGCTTGATTGATCTTTTTTTATCTTTAGCACGACTAGTAACTTTGAGGAGGTGATTAATCAATTTGAGTGCTGCGTTTCTAGTTGTTTAGATCACTAATACACTGAAACGTCAACACACTACGCTAGTTCACTGATTATCACTTGCTTCGGTGAAGGTAAACCTCGTGAGGAAACCAGCATGCCTGAGAGATATTTCGACGGCATGTAAAGCCAATTCAGAGGCCTATGGACGACATAAAAACTCTGACACCAGGTTAGGCACTAACCACATGATGAAGAAAAAGAAGTTATTTACATGTATTGTGTTTAAAAAAAACGCTACAGAAAAGCGGTGGTTTGAGCTATAGTAGCACGTGAGCGAGCGATAGTAGCTAATGACAGATAAATCTTTAATGTTTTTGTTTGTAATTTTGCCAAAAGGGCTAAAAAGGGCCAAACCATCTTGGATTCTAGATGCGAGAATGTTTATAAATTAAAACAAGTATTCATTGATTAAGAGCTAGCTCGGTAGTTATCTAAACAGTGACATTATCCTGATTATTATAAATAAGGCTGTTGAGTTTGTAGGATGACTTTTGTTAGGATAACATAATATTCTAAGGACTAAATCTAATCCTGCTCGTATCACTGCGAATAAAAGCCAATTAAAAAAATCATGCTAATACTTCAAAACGCCCTATTCATTCAACTTTTACCTACTAAAAATCACCGTTCCTCCACACAAAGCAAACTGTTTGTGATATAACAAAAGTTTTAATGTAAATTTTCGACTACCCTCCTCAAAATAGTTCGTGTAACGGAGTTTATGAAGTTGCTCCGAAGAGGGATAAAATGGAGGACGTTATGAGATTTGAAAGCAATTTTTGAAGTTTGTCACTCTTGTCGCCCTGTCGCCTTGGCGCTGTCGTGTTCCAAACGATGTATTGTTGGAATTCGTTCAGAAATTTCTGAGGGCTTTCCGATGAAGTGACGAAATTGAGTTTTGTTGGATTTTCTTTTTGTTTCTTGAAGATATATTCTTTGATGTCAGGGCCTGGGTACAAACACACTTTGGAGGGCGTAAATATAATATAATCTCAAAATGATTTTCGCACTTAACTCGATGAAATCCTTGCTTAGGTGATGAGGTTGAATGACTCATCAAGTTTCAACTTCCTCTGCAAATATCTTAAAACCTACTGGTCTTTGGCCTGTCTTCGTAAAGCCTTACAAAGTTAAGGAGAAATGATTTGAATATACCTTTGGTCTTTTAACTGTTTAGTCGACTGTGGCAAAGAAGCTCTCTACTAGTTTCTGACTTCTCTTAACAGTACAGATTACTTACCGTACCCTATACCGTATCTATAAACAAGTCAAAGTCTTTACTTGAGTAAAAAGCATATTTTTAAAATACGATTTTTATTATGTAGTTTAGTTATTTCCTAAATTAGAACTGTAAAAAGTTAGAATTCTTATCTTTGCTTTCTTTGACGGTTCTTACTTCGTTTAAATACTAGTCTATTGCATAAAAAAATTACTTAAGCTAAAGTAATTACTTACACTTGACTATAGATACGGGTGTTACATCTTAAAGTTGTGAGCCCTACATACAAACTTTTCATTTAAATTTTCCCTTCAAAAGCCTCAAATCACAACTTATAAAGCCTCGCAGTCACCACCAAAGCTCATAATTTACTAATAATATAAACTTATTATTGTTATAGTACGACATAAATATTAACGACGTCTGCTATCCGGAGTTATCGCTCTGGCTTTAATAGCCGGCCATATCAGAAGTGGGCCAGCAAAAATATGTACCACTGGGTATATAGGTTTGAATACTTTGTGCCTGGTTATGATGTGTGGATAACAAAATACGAGGCTATGTGGTTATCTTTTGTTTTATAAGCAGTTTTTTTACGAGGGCCAAGAAAAAGTGCTTTTGAAAGGAGTTGTATTTATTGTGTTGCGTAATACGTATATGGCTGTACAGTTAGTCCTCTTTGCACTTATGATTGGAGGAGGACGCTGTTGCAAAAAATTCGAGAAATTGTCTGGTGTGGAAATTGTATTATAAAACTGGCGGCATTTGTTGCGATTTAGCCCACACGCCAAAATCAACCATGCATCGCTTAATGGGAAGGGCACGATTACTAAAAGGAATAACGAATACACACATCAAAAGTGTCTAGGGATCAAGCATTTTTATGCGGATTTCTTGAGATTGAGATGTGGCTTTGTAATAAATTTATGATTTTATACATTTATATGGATCCTTTTTGGTGCATTTCATAATTTGAATCAGGAACTCTCAATCAAATTCGAGTAAAAGATGAAAATAAGCTGTCAATATTTTCCCTATAAAAACATACAACGCATTGAAGACATTATTAGTGCTACTGTTTCTCTACTACTGATTAAAACCAACGTTATTATGGAGCGGCGACGTCATTTAAGCAGGGAAGAAATGCTCAGAGCCGTGGGAATGATAGAAGCTGGTTCCCGGCAACGTACTGTGGCTTTAGCTCTGAATACAAGTCAGAGTGTTATCAGTCGACTTTGGACACGTTACCGAAGCACTGGTACCGTGGCTGAGCGCCATGGAGGACGGTATCGCTGCACCACACGGAGACAAGACCGATACATTCAAATCTTAACTCGAAGAGCTCCAACAATAACCGCCATGATGTTAGCCGTGAGGCTTCATCACTCTTCAGGGAACTTAATTAGCGACCAAACAGTCAGAAACCGCTTGCATGAAGTGAGAACCTTCATTCCCGAAGACCGCTACGGGTACCACCTATAGCAATGCACAATCGTAGGATTCGATATCAATGGGCTCTTGAACACAGAAATTGGGCAGAAGAACAATGGCGTTTCGTGTGCTTTTCTGATGAGTCTCGTTTTGGTATGAGACCGGATACAAGACGTATACGACACTGGAGAACCCCTGGACGCCAACAGCGATTAAAATCCTGCCAGGAAGTCCATCCTTATAGTGGTGGAACCATCATGGTATGGGCGGGTATTTGGATCGGCGGAAGAACTGAGTTGATTTGGATCAGAGGCAACCTCAACGCTCAAATTTATGCTGAGACGATTGTATCAGACGTCATCGTTCCTCTACAAGTGCAAATCGGTCCCTTATTTCAGTTAATGCATGATAATGCACGACCGCACACCGCAAGAGTTGTAAGACAGACTCTCGCCGCAGCTAACATCAATGTCCTGCCCTGGCCTGCTCAGTCGCCAGACTTGAACCCGATTGAGCATGCATGGGATATGCTACAGAGAAGAGCTCTGCCGAATATGGAGGGTATCCAGTCGCAAGAAGACCTTTTTTTGTTGTTGCAACGAACATGGGCGGCCATTCCACAGCGTGATTTGGATGAACTCATTTTGAGTATGCCAAACCGATGTTCTTGTGTTGTTAGTGTTCGCGGTAGAAACACGGATTATTAATTGTTTAAGTTACCCAATAAAATTTTAAAGAAAACTGTTATTTCAGTCTTTTTTTCGAACTTTAATGTTAGTGGTTCAAATGTCAAAAATCCCTTTATTAGGAAAATGGCAAATTTCTTTATTAATGCAAAGGTGACTTGGTTTATCGTTACTGTGACAAACGAAAACACTTTATTTGATGAATCCTTAAAGAAAATTTTAATTAATATCAATCAGGAGAAAAGTTATTGCAAAAATATATGTTGATCCTTAGATACTTTTGATGTGTGTATATTGAATTTGCCAAAGAAATTTACTGTTAAGTCTCAGTTAACTGTTGTGTTTGGTAGCAATATAACAATAACCAATCATGGTTAGAAAGGGCAAAACAGTTAATTTAATGCTTTTGATTCTATCGACTTTTTGTAATATACATTCATTCATAGTCATCTAGACGTATCCCATTTAGGTATCGGTATAATAAAACCTCTTTTTTTACTCGCTTTTTTAATACAATAATTCATAACAATTGTTTTCGTTTTAAGTCTACTAACTTACTGTTAAATAATTCATTTTCAGTTTCGGTTGTCTGAAATAACTGTATTTTCAATTTATTCTGCTGAGAACAGGTGTTCGAGTTGAATTTAATTTTCATTGTAGAAAAGCTTAGTTATTATAATTGTATAATTTTCCACTGCCAAGTTATGATTGAATTTTGCTGAGTATTCAGAACTACGAAAAGTCTTGAATATCATTTGTAACATCTATAGGTTCTTGGGTCTTAGAGTCAAGTAAGTTTTTAAATTTCCATAAAGAAGGGCAAGGTTTACAACATTACCAGCCTGTAACTGGGGTTCACTGAAGGAACAAAGACCTCTTTTCATACAGAAAACTTTTTAGCAAAAAAAAAATAACACTAACAAAGTGAAAAGTAGTATTTTACTTTCGGAAGTCGGTAAAAGTACACCCTATTTCGCCAGTTAGGCTTAAGTCCCATGTAATAAATAGGGGGCGAGCCCATTACCGTCAACCGGCCACAAATCTAAACTCCATGGCTGCTGCTGAGAATTTCCCGATAGAAAAATCCAATAAAATTGTGCCCGGGAATCCGGGATCGAACCGAGGATTCGAACCCGGGAACCGAACCCGCGCTTGCGACCACTAAGACCAACAAGGCAGTCGTCAGAATATAGTTTGTCCGATAACGTGTAAGAAAATAATCGAACTATAGTTAACTCAATATTCTCTTACTTATACTCTCTTTCTTTTCTTTCCAGGTGTGGTTGTGATGACATGGTGGTGGGCGCTGGCGCTGCTAGCGCTGTCAGCGCCCGCCCGCCCCGCGCCCCGGGCGGGCAACGGTGAGCAATTTTACAGTGAGCATCACTTTGTGCACTATTTCCCGCGTGATTGCGCTCCTTTACCAACCGATAGTGTCGCGTGTCAAGTTTATGTCATCGGTGAATTGAAGACCTTGAGAGACAAATATTTTTGATTCATTTCGTCCTTGTACTAATTGTACTAATTAATGATGGTGGTTTGTATATGCCAATGTTAAGCAACATAGCGAGTTCAGCATTTTATAATCAAGACTGTAAAATTACTTAAATCCCTGTCTAATTTCCATTGAATAATTACAAACGTAAAAATAACTTATTTACATACTTTGATTGCAGCTAGGGCATAAATAGTTGTTCGGGGATGAAAGTGCCTTAATCCTTTGAAGCAACTCATGAAGCTCGTATGGACCAATATCATCAAACAATTTCAAACGCGAGCTGAGCTTTATGAGCTGATCGCATTTGGTTCCATGGGTGAAATTCGCTCAAAATCACCTTTTAGAGCCTTTTAGAAATAGTATAAAGAATACAGCGACACTGTCGGTTGCACCAGTTCAGGAGTGACGCACAAACGCGATGACGCAGTAATCACAGTGTTTGTGCTTGTGCGATGCGTGCGCGCAATCAGGCGACTGTTCACCACTTACCGGCAGTATGAAGTCAGTTAGCACTAACTTACTTTCGATCTTCTTTGGTTTATTGTACTTATAGTATTTAGGAATTGTAGAATTAGATCCTGTATGTTTTCGCTGGCACTTACGGCATATCTTCTGTGATTTTCAATTATTGGGAGCTCCCGATATTTCGATGCACGCGATCAGTGACAATGTAAGTTTAGTTATACATAAACCGTGAAAGCTTAAAACAGTATTAGATCCTTTAGGGTTCAGTTAAACCAGTAAAGACAGACTGTGGTGGGCACCAAATCTTCACAATCTTCTTCTTCCTCTGGTTTCTCTGCAGTTATTGAAGGTTGGCTATCACTCGCAATATTCCTCCTTGCCTTTTGCGAGGTTTAAAAGCTCAACAACACTCGTGATACCAGTCCATTCGCGAATGTGTCACAGCCAAGACTTTTTTCTTCAAGTTTCCTTGCTACTTTGTCCATCAGTATCAGTTCTGGCTGATAATGGTAGATACTTCGGTACATTTATTAGTCTGAATGCGGTGTCCGGATCCAAGGTCAACATTTGTCATTTCTGGTTTGATCGAACATTCACTTTCTTTGTTTAAGTTGTTTTTACCTCAAAGTATTTTGCCTTAAAATTATTGAAATAGACGAAAACTTATTCCGTATTTAGCATAGTAAAGACATACTAATTAAGGTCTTCTAATAAAAAACTTTGTAATTTACTTCTTAACTTAAAGCAACGATACTTTATGTATTGAAGCTTCGAATTGATTAAACTTTCCTTTTGAATTTACTCAATGACACGAAATTTTGAGACGACTGATTTATATCCATAATATCTCTCACTTTACCGAAAAAGATGCCAAGATACTTTTATTTTGTGCTTTGGTCCGGATTATGACACTTTCATCTTTGTGCCAAGTCCCATCTTGCGTAAGAATGAACCCAATCTGCCAAAATACGAAAAATCAATTACTTCGCACAGATTTTTATTAAAATATTCATCAAAAAGCTCGATTGTTCTCCTTCCAAGCGAATAAAAGAAATGTCAGGAGTTCTAAACTGTTGGAATGAACGTAAAATTACAGCGTCGATATTTCAACGCTTACTGTGACTGTTCCTAAATTACCCTAGGCTGATAAAATTTTCGTTTTTCCTAATTCATGGTAATATTAGTATGAAAGTCGGTTTCCCTGAGGGGGAAAGGGACGCGCCCCGCCTTCCGCGCGCCCCTGTGAGGTTCGTCCGCCTGACTGGATTTCCTCCCCACCGGTATAAGAAAGTGGACTGAATTCCCAATTTGGGGCTGCCCTGTCCCGACTTTGAAAGCTAAGGGACAGGGAGGGGACACAAGGTGAAGTTAGTATTGGGAATTCACTGTTAAGACACATACATGAATAATATCAAATCATATAATACCAAACAATAATAAAATGTGACTTTAATAAGACGAGAGGGCGCAAAATATGATATATTGTAGTAAAGGTGGTAATGGGAACGTTGCGCTTGTGCTTTAGAAAATATTTATTTGTCATTTACGTTACTTTATTTGATTCCAATGTACTAGATGCCGCTTTGCAAACGCAAACGGTTCGATGTCACAACATGGAACCATTTTACAACGTTTGCCCGGCCTACGTGTGCTGTTAGACCTAGGTACATAGTCCTACTAAGGACGCTGCTATGAACTCTAACAGACCACGCTCCCTAAGCAATACTTACATGTCTTTCCCAATCCTAAGGCAGTGGGTTGTGAGGCCACTGCCATTGAGGAAGACACGTTTTCAGTGTTTATAATTATACGCGAACTCATGTTAACAACACCCTTACGGCAGGCTTACCCCTTTTAAACTCAACTTGCACAAGAGCACCGTAGGCTCAGTCTGTAGCAGAACATATTGCGATTGTTATTGTTGGACGTCGAAGTGGTAATACTTTCGTCACTTCACATTTCCTTACTCTGCCCCATGTCGAGGTTGCGTGTCTCGCTAAATAGTGTCGATTCAGTATTTGGCGTACCATATGCCAGGGTTTATTTTAGCAAGACACAGTCCCTAGCGTTCCTTAGAACGTAGCTATCAATTTAGGCTGGAATACTTGGTGAAGCCTAACCCCGCTCCCGGAAATGTGCGCCATCAGTCTCAACGCAATGTTTCTGAGCTAGACCTTTATAGGAAGCAGTATTCATCAGCAGCGTTTGGTTGTTTTGTACTCCAAGTACAAGTCGGAATAACAACATTATCTGTTTTAATCAACTATGAATATTACGGTGTTGTATACACCATTGAACAATTATATTTGTTCTAATCGTAATGCGAATATTACGGTTCGGCCTCCCTTTTGTGGTGCGTCAGGTAAAAGTCTCATCGTCAATAGTCGGGTGTATTATTGTACAGTGTAATGGCGTATGTATTGAGGTGAATGTAGAGTAATGGGGCTTTCGCCGTCTCCCTATTACCAAACGCAGTTGACGGATATTTGCCAAGGGTACGGAAAGTGGATATATGTATAACACATGAGATAATAGTATACATTGTGATACAATATAGAAGCTGCTCCGTCAGCTGGAATGAATGATTATTAACAGTTCTTCTACACTACCGCCAGACTGCTACTATGAGCTATTAGTTAATTACAGTTAACACTTACCATGTGTTCATTGAAACTAGTCACAATTCACTTACAGAATACTGCACACTTTACCAGTTTTGCCTCCGCCACACCTTATCTCCTTCCACTTCATACACTGATTTTAACTAGATTTATTACTACTACTTATATTTACTTATAAAATATTAATCGCTCTCTTACAACAGTCCACTGGGACATGTGCATCTTGGTACCAAGACTACGCTAATTTCACTAGCCTAACCTAGGACGTCCTAGAACTTCGTGGCCTTAAATCCACCACCTTGACTTATTTCGACTCCTCTCAGGTCTGACCCCGTCCGTGATCTAAAACTAGCTTAACTTTATTCGCTTATTTCGTCCGACCCTTATAGCGATGTAAGACCGACTGCCTCGAGTCTCCTTCTTTCCTTTCAAACACTCTAAAAATACCACGCCTGCCTAACGCCCGTTTTTGCCATTGTTTTAAAGGTTCTCTTCGGTTCAGCCTCTAAACGTGGCTCCCAGATGTGCACTCGTATTGAGGAATGCACTTACAAACCGAATATTTTTTATCGTTTCTTAGGAATTTGTGGAAATATTACTTTTGACCTGTCAGCCCGGCATTCATCCCTAACTCGCTTCCCATTAAATAGAGAATTTATGCGCTTACGAGTGGCTAATATTATTTTACAATTCTAAGAAGGGACGGAACGTTTTGTTATTAATTACAGTAACTTGTCAGGCTGTCAAGCCATAAAATAAAGGTTTAATATGCTTGTAAGTGTCCCGATACCGTGTGATGATGTTGAAATAAATATGGACTAAGATATTCGCTTAATAATTAGGAATACGTGACAGGCAGTCACATTCCCCCCTCTGAAAATCAGACGCGTGACGTAGTACAGCGGATGAGCTTTCACAATAGGATAAACTGTGCCTTTCCATGACATTACTGGAGAGTTTGAATGTTCATATATTTGTTATGTTCACCTAATAAGAACATTATAACCGTTCTAACTGGACCATTAATCGAATAAGATGCAACATCTGCTTATAATTTTGCTTAGTTTCGCAGAAGTATGTTCAATCGTTATATAATTCCTCTATTTGAACTTATTCTTCTTCAAAATATTCTTGTCATTTACAACGTTTCAGGTAATTTCAAAAGACCTGTGCATGCTTATAATTTTAGTTTTACATACCAGAGTCTCTTCTAAAAGTATATGTGCTATCGAGCGATGCTACCTACGCTGCTCCATCGTTCTTAACTCAGCCTACCGCATCTGCCGCTGGACAGAGGCCTTTCCCATTGCACCTCAACGCTGAGTTAGCTGCTCGCAGCTGTATCCAGGAACAGCTGAAATAGTCTGCATATAGACATATTAGACTTTATTCCAAATAGTCGCCCCCCTCCGATTCGAAGAGGAGAGAGCAGTTCTGAAATCCAACTATAGTTGGAAAGCTGTATAATGTTATGTAATTTGAGATAACGCTCACTTGTACATTTATATATAGAATAAGAGCTTATCCAACATTAAAATCACAAAGTATCTTGTGAACCTTCATTGAGCAAATAGAATCTTGACCTCGGTCTTTACTTTGAAATGTAGACACCCTAGATTATCCAAACAATTATTAGCTTATATTAGGACAAGGGGTTATAACTTTCTCACTTGGAAATTAAAATATTGGTAAGAATTTAACCTTACGTTGAATATTGGAACTGATTAGGTAGATTTATATAGATCAAAACAAAATATAATTATTGTTGAGTCAACAAAGTCATTCCACGTGACTACGGGAAACAATAAATAGAGTTCAATAAAAGTGGAACTTAGCTTCGTTAACAGCGTTACGGCTGCCGCAGAAGTCAGCCCATATCAGCTGAATTTGATGGAACTTTGACCCAAGC
Organism: Standfussiana lucernea; assembly: GCA_964057025.1. Classification (NCBI taxonomy): domain Eukaryota; kingdom Metazoa; phylum Arthropoda; class Insecta; order Lepidoptera; family Noctuidae; genus Standfussiana; species Standfussiana lucernea. The sequence continues at coordinate 13,567,452 of OZ059796.1, forward strand.
GCCACGCACAACCCAAAGGTTTAGACAGCCAAGCGAAGTTTGAAATATCCTGGAATTCGAAATAAGGCCACACGAGTATCTATGCAATTATTTGACACACGCTACTACAGCGTCGGGAAGTTTCAGGTTAACTTCCAATGATAATAGTTTAATGAATCTCTTAGTTAACTAATCGACTAAGATCTAAATACTAATAATATAAAGTTTACCGATAGTTGAGGGCGTGTCTTATTTCTATGTTCACTCTCTCACGCACTCATACTCGTACAAATACAAACCGTGCAATTGCAAACATATGTCAAAATCTTGCTGTGTACTATCTAACACGAAACTTTCATCTATAGGGAATCGAACCCATCATTTAAGGTGCACTGAAACACAAGCAACCATCTTACAAACTGTTATTCACTAAAGAGTACCTATAACGTGCGGGAATCGAACCCACTTTAACTAGTATCGGAACCAAAGTCTTTTAAACCAATAGAACGTGTAGTAATCGAACCCAAAAACCGTGACACAGGAATATAATTACTTATCAACTATTGCGTCAGACGGGAAACGAAACCAAAATCCATGATAATGGAATGGAAATATATCAACTGATAAATCATGCGGGATTTGAACCCGCTACCAGTGGTTGAAGAATTCATTCACGATAACCAAACCGTTATCTAATTCAAAATATGTTATTTTAGCCGTTGTAACTAGCCATCTCTCACAATTCCTAGAGCCATATAATTACGTTGTGTTGTTATTGTAGTAACCCATAAATTGTCCTTTCTCGTTGCACTGAAGTGAATCAGTACATTTAATGACGAGAATCCTGGTCACGGCACCACATGTGACTGTTCCTAAATTACCCTAGGCTGATAAAATTTTCGTTTTTCCTAATTCATGGTAATATTAGTATGAAAGTCGGTTTCCCTGAGGGGGAAAGGGACGCGCCCCGCCTTCCGCGCGCCCCTGTGAGGTTCGTCCGCCTGACTGGATTTCCTCCCCACCGGTATAAGAAAGTGGACTGAATTCCCAATTTGGGGCTGCCCTGTCCCGACTTTGAAAGCTAAGGGACAGGGAGGGGACACAAGGTGAAGTTAGTATTGGGAATTCACTGTTAAGACACATACATGAATAATATCAAATCATATAATACCAAACAATAATAAAATGTGACTTTAATAAGACGAGAGGGCGCAAAATATGATATATTGTAGTAAAGGTGGTAATGGGAACGTTGCGCTTGTGCTTTAGAAAATATTTATTTGTCATTTACGTTACTTTATTTGATTCCAATGTACTAGATGCCGCTTTGCAAACGCAAACGGTTCGATGTCACAACATGGAACCATTTTACAACGTTTGCCCGGCCTACGTGTGCTGTTAGACCTAGGTACATAGTCCTACTAAGGACGCTGCTATGAACTCTAACAGACCACGCTCCCTAAGCAATACTTACATGTCTTTCCCAATCCTAAGGCAGTGGGTTGTGAGGCCACTGCCATTGAGGAAGACACGTTTTCAGTGTTTATAATTATACGCGAACTCATGTTAACAACACCCTTACGGCAGGCTTACCCCTTTTAAACTCAACTTGCACAAGAGCACCGTAGGCTCAGTCTGTAGCAGAACATATTGCGATTGTTATTGTTGGACGTCGAAGTGGTAATACTTTCGTCACTTCACATTTCCTTACTCTGCCCCATGTCGAGGTTGCGTGTCTCGCTAAATAGTGTCGATTCAGTATTTGGCGTACCATATGCCAGGGTTTATTTTAGCAAGACACAGTCCCTAGCGTTCCTTAGAACGTAGCTATCAATTTAGGCTGGAATACTTGGTGAAGCCTAACCCCGCTCCCGGAAATGTGCGCCATCAGTCTCAACGCAATGTTTCTGAGCTAGACCTTTATAGGAAGCAGTATTCATCAGCAGCGTTTGGTTGTTTTGTACTCCAAGTACAAGTCGGAATAACAACATTATCTGTTTTAATCAACTATGAATATTACGGTGTTGTATACACCATTGAACAATTATATTTGTTCTAATCGTAATGCGAATATTACGGTTCGGCCTCCCTTTTGTGGTGCGTCAGGTAAAAGTCTCATCGTCAATAGTCGGGTGTATTATTGTACAGTGTAATGGCGTATGTATTGAGGTGAATGTAGAGTAATGGGGCTTTCGCCGTCTCCCTATTACCAAACGCAGTTGACGGATATTTGCCAAGGGTACGGAAAGTGGATATATGTATAACACATGAGATAATAGTATACATTGTGATACAATATAGAAGCTGCTCCGTCAGCTGGAATGAATGATTATTAACAGTTCTTCTACACTACCGCCAGACTGCTACTATGAGCTATTAGTTAATTACAGTTAACACTTACCATGTGTTCATTGAAACTAGTCACAATTCACTTACAGAATACTGCACACTTTACCAGTTTTGCCTCCGCCACACCTTATCTCCTTCCACTTCATACACTGATTTTAACTAGATTTATTACTACTACTTATATTTACTTATAAAATATTAATCGCTCTCTTACAACAGTCCACTGGGACATGTGCATCTTGGTACCAAGACTACGCTAATTTCACTAGCCTAACCTAGGACGTCCTAGAACTTCGTGGCCTTAAATCCACCACCTTGACTTATTTCGACTCCTCTCAGGTCTGACCCCGTCCGTGATCTAAAACTAGCTTAACTTTATTCGCTTATTTCGTCCGACCCTTATAGCGATGTAAGACCGACTGCCTCGAGTCTCCTTCTTTCCTTTCAAACACTCTAAAAATACCACGCCTGCCTAACGCCCGTTTTTGCCATTGTTTTAAAGGTTCTCTTCGGTTCAGCCTCTAAACGTGGCTCCCAGATGTGCACTCGTATTGAGGAATGCACTTACAAACCGAATATTTTTTATCGTTTCTTAGGAATTTGTGGAAATATTACTTTTGACCTGTCAGCCCGGCATTCATCCCTAACTCGCTTCCCATTAAATAGAGAATTTATGCGCTTACGAGTGGCTAATATTATTTTACAATTCTAAGAAGGGACGGAACGTTTTGTTATTAATTACAGTAACTTGTCAGGCTGTCAAGCCATAAAATAAAGGTTTAATATGCTTGTAAGTGTCCCGATACCGTGTGATGATGTTGAAATAAATATGGACTAAGATATTCGCTTAATAATTAGGAATACGTGACAGGCAGTCACATTACCAAAAGATTTTTTCTTTTTTACTACAAAAGGGACTTAAGACACTTTGATTATTTGCGGATAATAGGACTTTTATCTTTAATTTCAGATTGTCCGCTAAGAACTTTTTGTTTGTGCAAAGATAAAATATCTAGTTTCGTAAAGTAATGAAAGATGAAGATGAAGAGAGAGAGATTCGCTTTGACAAAGAAAATAGTTTTTCCTTCCAGTCTTTGAGTATATATTTTACTTTATTGGACAGAAGATACGGTAGAATACGGTTTCTTTTTTATAGAAATGTAACATTTATTTACTTGTTTATTTTCAAACAGATTGTTTGGCTCAAGCAGTATTGTTATCCTCGTCGAGATAATAGAGCGACTGAAATGTTTTGTGTTGTACGACTACCTTCTTATTTATTTTGATAAACTATTCGGTGGTTTTAATTGTATCAAGTAGGCACATTTATGTTTTGGCCCTTGTATTATGTTACAGAAGGAGTGCTGTTGTCAATATTTGTGAAATCGTTTTGTAAAAATTTAATTATATTTTTGGGCACACACCTTTACATCCTCCTGCAGATATACGTATTAGACGTGTCGTATCCTCATTTCTGATGTCATATCTTCATAGAATAAACTATCGTGCTTAATAAGACTCATTCTGATGACTCCCAGTAATTAAAATACGTTACAGTCAATTTTAAATCCTAAGTTCATTGTTCTACATAATAAAATCTTCCTGACCCGATATTTTGGCTAGCTACCTAACAGTCTCAATTCAGCTTTTTTGTTGCTTGGAACTTTGTGTTTGTGTTTGGGTCACCAACAAAGATTGTGGTTTATAATACGCTTTGTGTCGTAAACTGCGGAAATTATCTTTGAATTTTATGTACCGTATTTTACCGAAAAGTTTTATACTAAGGTTCAGGCAAATATGGTAGTAGTAGCTGCATCTTGATAGTTTGCAATTTTATTGAAAGTAAATATCATAACTACAATAAGAGCGATAATAGATGTGTATACACATCATGAAAAAAAAACGGTTATTTTTTAATTCTGCTGAAAGATTTCCTTTTTATGCGACTTCAAAGAAAGGAGGAGGTTTTCAATTCGGTCAAATATATTTACCTTATAGTTAAACTATTGCAATGAATTATTATGTAGCCACAAGGCAAAGAAAGTGTTTACAAGATGTGAGGTCTGAAGCTGTTAAACGTCAGTATAAGCGAATTATTTAACTATCCTATCGGCTCTATTCCTATCTTTGAAGCTCCTTTTATATTTAATGTCTTTGTACATCGGGTAACCAACAAAGGCAATGCAAGTGTATTTTATAAACTTTGTTCGGCGTGGGTGACCGCACGCCTATCGCAGAGTGCCGTAAACCGCGGATTATCTCCGCTGGCTTTATGGCCCATGTAGAGTTACGGTTTCAGCGTTTGATGTGTTTTTCATCCGTTTGCGTGGTTTAAAAGAACATCGCATTTTTAGAGTTTTTTTAAATGGCCGCTCAATTGTCAAATGTTGTAAAGAAGTACGTGGACACAAAATAAAGTATTTTTCTAGGTGGTACTTTGCTGCTGATGATTTGTGTCCTAATTACCCATTTAAGACACCAATTAATTGGCAGGATTTGACAGCGCATTAAATATGAGCTGTCAAATAGCGATTCTCTCATAGATTTTATTTGTACGAGTATATAGCAATAGCAATCTGTGTTTTAATTTCTATAATAATCTGTATAATAATTTTAAGTGTTATTTGATTGTGTGGAATTAATGAAGTTTTATAAATAAATAAATAAAAATAGCAATCTGTGACGTCACTAATTTGGCAACTAATAATAATAAAATACGAAGGTTTATTGTTCAAGGGAGCACTACACAAGCTGAATATCGCTAGCCTCCACACTAGGATTCCCTGTGTCGTGGAGACTAGTCTCCTTCGTCTTACAAGATAAATAGCAAGTAAGGCATACTTAAAATCTGCTGGTTGTTCGAAAGAGATACCGCGGCCCCGGAACACAAAGGGCGATGAAGGAACATGGGTGGGTTTTAGTCAGTAAAAGTCTGACACTCCCTCCCGCTCAGCCCAGAGCGGGAGAAGTCATTTGATGATTTCCCATCCGGAAAAAAAAGGCATACTTAAAATTGTATCGTACGTAAGAATCCTTAGGCTAAGAAATATAAACATCCAGAGCAATAGCAAAAGGTAAATTTAATTATAAGTGTGTCACTCAGTAACGAATGACTTCAATATTACTAAAAATCTAAAATTACAAAGTTAATTTTAAATTAATCGAGTTCTAAGGCCTAAAATACTATATATTTGAAGAAGTTGTGTCTTGGAATTATTTATTAATTGTGTCAACTACCTAATTGAGCTGACAGCCAGTAAATTAAAAAAAAAATCGGTTAATAACAGCACTCATATCTAAACAGGCACTTGACCATCTTTCATCCACTAACAAACATTAACTTATTCCAATTGGCCTATAAACCATTTACCCTGAATCAGCCTTATTATTTCTATATAAAAGCTATCTCAACATTGTAGCCACATTACTCGCAAGCATTAACGCTTAGTACTATAACCAGACATATTTATGTTCCGAGACTCTATTCAAATATTCACACAAATCGTGGTCACTGCGCATTATTTTAAAAGTTATGAGGTTGTATTATTGTATGGAGGAATGTTAATGGTCTAAAACTTCTTGTGATTGTTCAGTATTTTTGAGCTATTTAGATTTTAATTTTTTCTTATGAAAAATTCCAGATTAGATCATTTGAAGCTAGTTTTTGCCAAAGTTTTAGGCATTTTTAAACTTTTTATAACCAATGAAGATCTGCTACGGCATCAACTGTGATAATAACTTAAATTTCAGTACAGTCGCGCCGTAAATCATTTTATATCTTTGTGAAGAGAACTGCAACCACAAAATTAAAGATGCTTGGAGATAAAATTATGGCACCTTTATTGAAGGCAATATCACAAACAATAACACAAACTTCAAATCATGCAACCTATTCTCAGACAAATTAACAATAGAATCAGCTGATCGATCTCAATTCTCATTCTCACTTTTATTTATTCTTTTAAAGACACGCAAACTCTCAAGGCATCTGTGTTATTCTTATCCATCCATCCATACACTGAATACGAAAGTAACTGTGTCTGTCTGTTACCTTTTCACACCTTAACAGCTGAACAAATTTGGATGAAATATAGCACATGAAGACCTGGGTTAGACCTGATGGACCTGGTTGGGTTGGATTGACCTGGGTCAAGGCATACGATACGTTTTATTCCGATAGTTTCAGTGGAATAATTTTCGAATTCCAGGCAAACAAAACCGCGAAAAAAACTGTAGTCCACATTACCTTTATTTTAGTATATAAAACCTGTTTATCGCGAAGTAAATGCTTTGTCACAGGCCATTTAATCCGGTTGGTATAGTCGGTAAAATATGACGGTATGTGTTTTATGCTTCATCGCCTTTCGGAGCGAGCAAAAAATATCTTTGGTTCATTCTTTTAGAAAAATACGTTATTTTATCTTCTTAGTAAGCTTTAATTGTGATAATTATTGTGCTGCCATTAATACTAATGTTATCTGTTATGTGCAATCTACATCTATTAATTAATGAGATAACGCGTTTTAATTGCACTTTGCAAGCTCGTTTCACCTGTTTTAAAAGCACTTAAAGCTGAAATATTTGTTATGTGTAGTGTACTGTGGTATGTTATAGTGTGGATAAAGAGAATTAGCAACTCTGTATGTAATGGGTTACCCATACACGGGCCAACCTAGGCAAGCACGGCTTAACCTAAAGATCGACTCGTGTGACTGTTATTATTTAACCACGAGCTCCTCCATGCGTCAATCCAAATCATTTATGACATTACATCATAGTTTTAGATAATAGAAAATCAAATAATCTGCTAAAATCTGATTTAAAAAAATCTACACTAATACTTTCCAAGCAAATAATAAACTTATGTTTTTTACTTAAATTTTCTTTTCCATTTAAGTTATTATCGTACTAAAAGATTCTCTTTCCAATTCACACGGTTTTTATCACAACGAAACTTGTGAAATTATTTCTACTTTTCCGGAAACGTTTGCGTCGTATATTTCCGTAACCCAAACTCTAGGTCGTGTAAAGAAAGCGAAGTGGTTTCACTTTCATACAAATTATGGTGTGATGGGATCTACGCACACCTTTATTTGTCCCACGTGGCCCTTATGGGGACACCATGCTGTCTGGGGCGATGAGATATTATGGGTAAAAGTTTTTTTGTGGAAGGGAATTTGAAATGTGTTATCAGGGGGCCTAAATTGGCCTAAAATTACAGTTCTAAAAATGGACAGTTATGAGACGCAGTTAATATTATGAATTGTCGCACTGTGATCATTTTACGAATTGTAACGTAATTCTTATAAATATTATACTATTATGATACTGCTAAAGCGGTCCTATGGTAATTTTAAATTATTTTTAGTATTTATTTCTATTAGTTAAATCCATGAACTTCTTATGTATAACTGAATACATTTTTTTTGACAATTTTGTTACATAAAATTAATTATTAAACCAACATTATTTCGATGTACCAACCCAAAATTTTGATGTAAATCTAAATGACAAAAAAGAAATCCAAATAAATAATAATTTCGAAGCATGACGTGAGTGTTAAACAAGATTCACACGTAGAGGTTTTCCTATCCTATTAATTACGTCTACATGCCTTTCTACCCTTACCACCTACTAGTTAACACACTCAACCGATACCGAAGAACATAAAAAAAACTCGTAAAGAAAAGTCTCACATTTCCACGATAAGTGCTTTCCCTACTGATATAGTAAAAGCTTTCAAGTTGTTTAGTAAGTACACTCTTCACTTTCGATCGCCGCCTTCCACTTTAGTGCTCGGCTGTACCGATCTTGTACAAGTACTTGAGGACTCGACGGTACTGATAATGTTGGGCTAGTATCAACATTTCAGGATTTATAAAGGGTGGGCGGATATCTATTTTTTGCAGCTAAAAATCACAGATCGTAATTTGTAAAAGCAGAAAGCTCTCAATTTGGCATGCTTTGTTTAACTTTGATATATACCAGGTGTAAACGGACCCTTTACGAAGCCGTCAACCAAGCATGCTGTACATCTAACTAAGTAACTCTATGCAAAAATTAATGTTGGCAGATGAAGTTTTTTGGGGTGAAAACTCACGTTTTACGGGAGGACTCAATGTAACGCACTAAATACGGATGAATTGAACAGTACGGGGTCGTGTATTTGAAGTAAAGTTATAAATTATAAGATCCCCAAAATCACAAATCGAGATTTGTCTAAAACAAAAAATGGCAATGACGGGGAGACCAGGTGTCTTCTGGCTTTAGGTATTTAAATTGTATTTTACAACCATTTTATAAATAATTTTCAGTCCACCTTAACATACAGTTCTATTAACGTAATTATCTTAGTTTAAATAAATAAAATCATTTATTTCAGATATCTAAAAGATCCATAATAGTGTTTCACACATTCATTAAAATTATAAAAATTAAATACATTAAAATTACATAAAAAATACATTAAAATCAGTCATACTTAAACATGCTCTAGTTCCTTTCAAAGACCTGTAATATATAAACCTATAAAATAGGAAAATAAGTAGGTACATATATAAGGGGGGCACCTGAAAATATAAGCCTGGGTGTCTAGTATTTAATTTAAGATCTTAAAATAACGTCCAACCTTCATTCTACAATGCGCTGAATTTGCTTATAATGGATCTTCCGGAGATCCGTTCTTGTATTTTTTTACATTGACAACCGAAAATGCGGTTTTGATCTTTAGAGTATCGTACAATTCGTACATCAAAACCTTTTTTTAGGATCACGATTTAAAAATCATTAAAATCATCAGAATATTTACATTACATTACAGACATAACATCACGTCTTTTATCCCTGAAGGGCTAGGCAGAGGTGAACCTAATAGTACACCCACATTTCGCCAGCTATGTTCAAATCCCATGTAATAGGGGCGAGCCTATTGCTATGAACCGGGCACAAATCCAGACTCCATAGTAGACAATGTTAGTATTCCAATTGAAATACCCAAAGGCTTATAAATAGGTTAGTTATTGTTCACACAAACGTTTACGAACAATAAAATAGCTATTAAACTACTTGAACTAGATAGCTTCAGCGTATTCTGCTGTCGCAAATAGTTATTTGCATTTCAACAAAATTCTGTATCTCGGAGACAATAGAATTTTCACCAATATTGTTCGAACGATGTTGTGTTCAAGATCCAAGATTGTGTTTAAGGTGGAATGTTGTCTTTGGTAAGTACGGCTACTGATTCTGAAGTCCTTTAGGCTGTATTTGAGAATATCCTTAGGACATTGAATATCGTAGTCGTTTGCAACACAGCAGCCAAAATAAAATGGAACTGGGCAGGCCGCATCTGCCGCATGTCGACGTGATCAAGATGGCGTGACGCGATGGCGTGACGCGATGGCGTGACAAGCTGTACTTACCAAAACTATTGGACCCAATTAGCCAAAGAGAGAAACAAATGGAATGAAGGAAGGGAGGCCTCTGCGCTGCAGTGGGACACATAAAGCCCATGATAAAAATTGAATATTTATATATCAGTGTCAAAGATGATATGAGTAGAAAGGAAGTGATTAATGTATGAGATGTCGAGAAATGGAAAAAATATGTTGCGCCGACTCTAAATAAATTTTGGATGGAGCAGGGAAATGATTATTCAATATTAAGATACCTACGTATTTCAAAGGCTCCTGTGAGCACGTGTGATATTTCAAACCACTATTTTTAATTTGTGAACTCTAACATTAATTGGACAGGCCTTTTCGCCGGCACAGCTGTGGGCCCGAATATCGCAAGACTGGAGCCCGGACACAGCTAGACGGGGTAGACCGAGGGGAAGATGGCGGGACGCCTTGGATGGCTTCCTCGCTAATTGGCGAGAAGAAGCGATGGTGTCATCGTGAGAAGTGGAAGGAATGGGGGGTGGCTATTGCCCAGGAGTGGGACAATACGGACAAACTATAAAAATATTAATTAATTAAATACTTCGGTTTTCAAATTAACTATTACTAATTTAATTAACTATTAACCCGAGAGGCGCGGTTCGGTCAAATCTTTTCTTATTATTGTTGTACTGTATTCCACGTAGGTAAATGGACAATTTATTATAAAGTAATCAGTTCAGCCTAACGTCTACAGCAGAACTTAGGCGTCTCCCAAAACCCGTCACAACATCGGTCATTTTCACCACTTCCAGCTAGATGTGTGAATCACAATCACTTATCCGTACCTTACCTTTATGTCATGTTATTATTACGAAGTGAAACTCGGCCTTATCGACCAGCCATCAGTGATAAGTCAGAGATAGTGGGCGTAATTGTAGGATTTCCGTGAGATGCGCAAACATTTCACCGCGTGTGGAAAGTGGCGGAAACAGAGCCGCGAACCAAAGTTTATGGGACTTTCGGATCATGGAAAAAGTGTTGGTATGGAAACGGTTATTACGTCAAATTAGATTAGATTGACGTCGTCGACGATAGTAGTTAAAGATTAATCTATACCTCCATACTAATATTGTAAATAAGTCTATCTGTCACAGCTTTTCACGCCTTAACAGCTGAACTGATTTAGATGAAATTCGGCGCCAAGTATACTACAACCTGGGAAACTAATTCTTGCCCGATAGGCCGTTCTTCGACCTCAACACGGGCAAAGCCGCGGGCAAAAGATAGCCCAGCTTAAATTCAAATTCGTGGACTACCGTAGCTTGATGTGACTTTAAGAAAAACGCTTTACATAATATTAATATCTTGAGAATGAGAAGCTTTGTTGGTATTTCCTACATATGATCGCTTCGAGACTCATTTATTTTTGATTTAAACCAGTTTTAATATTTGGTTCAGCAGTTCCTTCCTCAATATTAAGCATACTTTAATATGTTACTTTTAAATAATATAATATTAAAGATATTGAAGCGATCCATAAATATCTGATTTGCACTTACCACTGTTTCAATCTGAGACTCCCAAAGGTGAAGGTAGAAAATGGTTATGGCATTAAGTCCATCTCTGTACACCTTGCTTTAAGTATTAATCAAAGTAAATAATAGATTTGCACGAGTTTTAACTTCGAAATAAGACATGACCTTAAGAATACTCTGTCAATCAACAAAAACTTAGAAACAGCATAAGGTATCTGTCGACAGAATTTTAAGCCTATTGTAAACTGTGTTTTAAAATATTTTCCTCTTGTTCATTGTGTCTTATTAGCCTGGTGGGATTTGATGCAAAATGTGCACATTTGCGTCAAGTGCACATTTTGCAAAGAACACATTCTGCGTCAAACCCGCCTGGTGTGCCGAACTAACCCAAAAACCAAAAGGTTTTCAAACCAAACATACAAACAGAAGGGCTCTCTCTCGTGCCAGTCGGTCATTTCGTCCACGCCAACCACTTTCGAGGCGTTGGTCGGTGAAACTATTTGCACATCGTGCGGAAATCCTACAATTACGCCCTACAATGGAGCTAATACGCCGTGGAGGCAAGACAAGAAATGTTCCGTCAAACACACGGTCTAGTTCGATTCCGGTCGTGTGTCTTAGTTTTCTAGGAGTTTATAGTTATGTTTTTTGGTCTAGGTTGTTTTAAATGAGCTCCTTGGCTTAAAAATAGGGTCAAAACTTGACCTTATAAATGATAAACATCAATTATAATGATTATTTGTTGATGATTTTTGATTATTACACACTCACCGAATCGCAAAAGTCCCACCTTGGAGTCTGCCAAAGAGCAATGGAGCGCAGCATTCTGGGTGTAAAGAGAACAGATAAAATACAGAACACTACGCTCGCAAACAGGAATTACAGACGTAGGCAAAAAGGCTGCCAGGCTCAAGTGGGATTGGGCAGGTCACGTGAGCCGCATGCATGACGACGGCTGGGCAAAGGTCTCAACGCGATGGGTGCCTGAGGATGGATGGAGGCCGGCCTAGAAAGAGATGGCGAGATGACCTAGACCTGCATCACGAAGGCTGGTCTGAGGTGACGCAGGAGAAGAGTACCTGAAAGGATATGGGGGAGGCCTTGGCCCAGCAGTGGGACATACATGGCTTTAAAAAAATATATATATATGATTGAAAAACATTGACGTGTTGCAATTTGAATTAAAATAATAAAAAGATAAGAAAAACAAACTTATTCCTACTTTGTAAAATGTAGTATAGTAAATAATTTGTAAAAAGTTTGGTAACTTAAAAAGCTTATTCAATGAGCAGTCAAGTGCCAATATTCTACCAAGATTCTACATCAATGGTGATCAGAATTTGCTCTTAATTCAAACTTGTTGACGTAGCTATAGAACACCTTTACATTTTTCTCAAATAACAATGTTGTCTAGACCTATTGTTACATTTAACTTCACACAGGCTACAGGTTATTGGCACAGAATGGCTCTTACCAGAATCGTCATCATATCAGCGTTTAACCTTTTGAGCGCCATTGTCACATATACGTGACAAGCAAGCGCATTCCCTGTACGCCAACGACACAAATATGTGACCAAAAATGTGAAGCACTATCACACGAAATGAACAATTAAATCATTAATTTTGTATGTTTTTATTTGTATACCTTAAATATTTAATCTCTAGTCTTGTCTCTTTAATAATATTGTATATTGATAAAGTTTTGGAATCCGTGTTCATTTTGTAGGTATTTTTTTTGTATGCGGTGAAATTGTGGCTTGGCGTGGAGGGCACGCGCGTGCGTTTATGCTCTGGCGTTCAAAAGGTCAGCTTGTTAAACTTATTCAATCTGCAATGCTGCCAGCCTATTGGGCAAATTTCCTGTTGACAGCGATGTGGACGAATTTTTTGACGCCCCGTAATTGTACATATTTTTATTCTTATTTTAGATCTCATATTAGTTTGTAAATAAGGTAAATATTTTGATGATTTAATAAAACTCAATAAATAAAAAAAAATCTGCATGTTACATCCAATAAAACAATTCTGCTTAATGTTTGGCTAATTTCTATTTTGTCGTCTTATTTTAGAGAAACATATTAGTGGAAACTCTAACCGAAATGGTATTCTGGCATAACAGTAACCTAATTGGTACTCTCCTATTTATGTTTTAGAAAGCGAGCGTGAAGAAACCACACGAAATTTCGCGCCCCTATTTCCAAGTTAGTTTACTTAGTCAAGTTTGCGTGAAGTTTTTCCTATACAAAGTGTTAGTACGCGATATTTCAAACGTTTTCACTCTTTTGTGGCGATACAAAGTATAAAGTGCTTGCAAGTATTTGTCTCACTACAGTATATACGAGTCTCAAAGAAAAGCTGTTAGAAATTTTCTTGGTTTTTCTTCACGCTTTGTTTAGTTGAAGGTTTATTTCAATTAGTTAGACTAAAGTTCAATTAGGTAGACTGTAAGTTTGTGTGTAGAAATAGTTGGGTTGGGTTTTTTTAATGGAAAAATAGTGCGCTTGTGTTCCGTGACGGAGTAGGCAGTAAGCCTCAGCAGACACCTAGATCTGTTAAAGAATCATGGCATCTGACCCGAGTTTTAAACCGCAGATCCTACGCTCAGCAATCCGATTACTAAACCAACCAAGGTGGCAAAATGAGTAGTGATTAGTGGCTAACGTATTTTTTTTTATACGTTGCCTCACACTAAGAATTTCTCCCGCATCGTGGGTGCGTTTAGAAACATTTAAAATTCACATACACAAACAGCTAGACCTCTGTCATACAAAATAAATATTTGTTCCATGCGAGAATCGTACACGCAGCGCAGCAGCCGATCGCTAAGCTACTGCGCCCACCGCGCCGTCAAAAAATTCAGCGTAAAAGCTTAACAAATCGAAACTACGATATCACACTGATCTAAACAAATGAGACGAATCTGGCTTACAATAAGATTTAATACCGTCATTTATTAGCTATCCATTTACATAAGCAATGTAGGTGTTAAATCCAATTAATTCTATGAGATTTATTAGTTCAATTCATCAGTAAAAGTGTGCTCTAGTTTCTGTTCTTAGGTCAGGCGGTTATTTAGGTCTGTAACTAATCAATTGAAATTGAGACCTAAGGCTAAACTCGATCACTTACCCTGCGTTTTAATCAAAACTATCGGTTGCGCGAATAAGTGATGGTCTACATATGTAGTTTACATGTCACTCGTTTGTTCGGGAAACCGGAATGTCAACAGAGTCCTCTGTTGTCTCTGTTCTCCGAATAACGTAAACGTTACGGTCACGAGTTCGCCGGCGATTGCTTTGGTTAGGACGCGGCATAATGCAGCAAGCTTTGCTTTGCTTTGTTATTGCTATTTGTGTAGTTTGTAGTTGTTATTATTTGATTGTCGAAATTATTCCAAGAAATTGTAAACTTCATTTTCAGACCTTTTTTGCTAATTTTTGGAACTAAAATAGCATTGGTGGCGGAGTTCTTAAACCTTTCAATCATAATCATGAAAATATCTACATTGTCAAGCAACAAGTTAATGAGTTAAAAATTAAAAGTTCCCAAAAATAATCTCCCAAATTGGAAATCTCTGCTCATCCCATTGAAAATACAAACTGACATTTCGCCGAACTACAACCAATTCACAATATTAAGTTACCTCACATACAAAGCGTGTCGGATGTCGCTTTCGTTCGCTCAGTACATAAACACTTTGTACAGATCACAAAACAGATTGGTATGCAGGCTGCTATGTTTCATTTAATTTTTTGTGTTGTGTTTGTTTTTTTGGATGTTAAATATTTTTATCCTACGTATTATAATAATAGCATCTTATTACCGTCCCACTGCGTGACAAAAACTTCTTCACAAACAGAGTAGACACAAACACTGATTACCATGCTTCCTCAAGGCGGACGTCGGACCTCTTTACATATTATCTACATTTGCCTAGCTTTTTCCCAACTATCTAGGGGCGGTTTCCAGTCTAACCGGATGCAGCTGAATACCCGTATTTCATGTGGAGCGACTGCCTATCTAACCTACACAACACAATTGGTACTGGTAAAAATGGCTGCTTCACTTTCGATGACAATGACAGCCGGGACCAACGGCTTAACGTGCTTTCCAGGACACGGAGGAAACTCGGTTTGTAATGGGTGGTCAGCCATCCACGGAACAACCTAGGCAAGATCGACTCGAGCGACTGTTTTTGTTTAGCCACGAGCTTCTCTCTACGTATGTATGTAAAGTATTGAAGGCGAGCACTCCATAACATAATATTCACAGTTCAATTATTCTAATTTTAGGCTCCGTTTAGAGGTGAAAATTAAGCTGTCTTCTTGAAAACTATTGTTAGTTTGTTACCTCACTTTGTGAACATTTTATGAAATTATTAAGTGAGAGTTGATACCAAGATACTCTTATTAAGTCTTTTGAACAAATTAAACCACTTTTCGAAATATTGACGTTGCGAAGTTGACATGCCTTCATAGTGCAAACTGAATAGTTTTGTTGATAGTACTCTACGTACCCGGGTCAGTCGCGTGCGCAGGTGTTGGCACACTTTAGTACTAGGTGCGTTCTTGTCGATATTTATTGAAATTTTTATGTTCGTGTGAAGATGTTTTGATAAAATTGTTTTATGGAGACGTTAAGAAATGAGGATTTATTGCAATAAACGTGTAAAAAAATAACAGTCCTTCAAAAAAAAAACTGTTTTTATTCTTGATTTGGTAACTTTTATGCTGAAAAACACCAAACTTTTGTTTACATAATTATTTAATCGTAAATTACAGACAAACAACAGAAAAACAAAACAGATACAATATGTACTAACTACAAAAAAGAGCAAGGCTTGGGTAAATATAATACAATACAGTAAGTGTAAGTTAGTAATTAATATTTCGCTAACTGATTAGTTTTCTTTCAAGCCACAATGCTTCAGTTCATTAAGGTGAAAAGGAGAAAATTGCGGCGTTGAAATGGACGAGCGATACACACTGCTTACAAGATTAGCCAATAATAAAATTATGCAAAACACCAACATGATTGTCTACTTACAAACTCACGCTGCTCGATGAAAATTGATCGTTCGTATTGATAAAGCTTACATTCTCAAGTAAAACATGAGCTTTAAAAAGAGAAAATTGATAATAACCAAGTAGTTGCTAATCTTGACTGGTTTGTTTACGAATTTATCTCGGATTTCTCTTCTCGAATTGTGAAATGGTGTGGAAAGTCTCTAGTGCCCTAAGCTTTAGGCACCTTTCCTACTGCAAGAGCAAGCGACAAGCTATCGTCTGTTTTATCGCCCAAGAATCGTAAAATAGATGTAGGCTCCGTGCCAGTAGAAGAGATTCAAAATTGATTGATAACTGTTCATACTACGAGGACACTAAGTAATTTTTTTTTCTCTTTATTTGTTTTGGGGTTTTTATTTAAACTGATATGTCAACCCCATCGTACTCGTGTAAAATAGGTCTTGGAGGACAGAACACTCGCTTGGAGACTCTCGCTTGGCGCATACGCATACCAGCAAGTAACAGGGCGCAAGTAATCGCCCGTTATACGCACTCGCTCATAGCCAAGCGACAATAACCAGCACCAAGTCTTTTTTAGTTGGTAGTCGACTTTCTTGTCGCTAATCGTTTGCGGTGGGACAGCTGCCTCACAAGTTACTGAGACGTACTTGAGAATTTCAAGTGTTTATTAAACGTCATGGCAATATGCAAAATAACTCTTGTCCATGTTTATTTTAGTGAAGATTGTTTATTTTTTAATTTGACAATTATGTAAATTTTTCGAAAGCTTCGCTGGCTGAAGAGCTTTTGCGATAATGTGTTAGTTGTCCAATTAACGCCTCATCATAAAGGCTTTATTAGAAAGTGTATACAAACGTCTATCAATGTTTAAGTACCTAGTATTTTGTTGGTATCCAGATGAGCTGTCATATAAAAATATATTGGTATACACTTCAATGTGACTTCCACTAACCGTATTGTTTCCTACAAACGCAAAGTGTTATTGGATTTTCCCATCAGAAATTTCTCAGCAGTGGCTTGGATTAAGGATTTATGCCCGGTTGATGGCAATAGGCTCGCCCCCTTTTATATGGGACTTAAACCAAAACTGGGGAGATGCAGGTGTACACTCTGCCTAACCCTTCAGGAAAGTATGTTCGTTTTATGTTTTTTGCTCCAGTTCTCGCTCGCCAAAATTCCTACCGGTGTGTCCCCATCAAATAGACGTACAATTGAAATAGTTCCATTGTACCAAATGAGATTAGATAAACTCCGGGCGTTGCCTATCTATCTGTGGGCAATCTGTTTATTCACTATAGTTATTATGTACAATACTTTCAAGATCGGATAAGGGTTACAATTCCGAGTTGATTTGAAGAATAAGTGAGCTGGGTAAATGATAATATTTTGTTATGCAAACGTTTATTTATGTTGAGTTTATACTAGTTCGGTCGTTTTTAACAATGTCCTTACATCAGATCTTTTGCTACCGCGTTAGATAACATACACTCCACTATACCACTATACTATTCCACTTAGTACCTGGTGGTATAAATAAAGATTTATGAATCAACATAGCATTACCATGATAACGCTATCACCATTTTGTTACTAATAATTGCAAAGCGACTATCAAATACGTGTGTAGTTCAATATTCTCTGAAGCATTCACCCTTGTTCATTTCGCCGCTTCACGTCGTTTAATTTTACTTTTTAACCGAACAAAAAAGAAGGAGGTTCTCAATTCGACGCGTATTTTTTTAATCATTTTATACCCTGCAGCATAAGAAGAAACAGGCCGGCTCTAAATCCGTGAGTTTTATTGTGAGGGAGTAATAAAACGATTATTAGCTAGGTTTCGTCTTAAAAGGAAATATCTACCAACCATCACCACCTAACAACCACCTCATTCCAACAATAACCATTCTCCATTGGATAGATTATTGCGAATCCCACACCAAGCAGAGGACAATCACTGACAGAAACAAATTACGAAGAAGTCTTATTACTATCCAATACAACACGTATTTCTCACATTCATAGACGAAGTTATCAACGGCTTGATTGCCATAAAGTCTTTACAAGCATCATTTTGTGGCGATTGAGAATCGAACCGATCGCTTTCTACTAATAACAGACATTTTTATTATGTGAAAACTAGACGGACGTTGGGTTTTGGACTTAATACTAGATAATTAACAAGTTGGCGATGACAAGGTTTTAATGCGGGTTGGCTTATGTATTTTTAAATATATTTTTTTTTGTATTTTTTATTCAAAGTAGAAGTTTTCGTTTGTTTCCTGTTTTATTTATTTATTTGGATCTCCAACAAAGGATACACAGATACAATATAGGCCACAATTATACAAAAAAGTTCTTTTAAGTGTGTTAGTTCGATTACAGGAGACCACAGCATGCAGAATGTAACTAGGTGTTATCACAGAAATTAAGAAAAAATAAAAATATGGAACATAAAAAAAAACAAAATAAAACCAAAATAATAAAAAGCATTTGATGACAAGAAATCATAAGTATCAAAATTGTTTCACATAAAAAATGTAAATATTATTCTAAATACTATTTTTGTTATAAAACAAATGTATCATTTTATTAGAGGAGGATACTGGCTCTTGCAACACGGTTTCAACTATCGCAGGAGTGAGAGAATCCCACAAACCGTGTACAAAGTTTTTATGTCATGTTTTGTGTTTTTTTTACTAATATTTTTTTTTACGAATCACAATTGGACACCTTACAAATCTTGATCGTAAGGAAACCGGTATGTCCAAACTTGTCCCGAACCAAAACTTCTTAGACTCCTGACATCCACTAATCTGCACTAGGTCCACGTGGTGGTTTAAAAAATACTGGGTTATTTATTTCCCAAGCTTCATGCAAACAGACAGAGAGTTTAGCATATTTTGTCGTATTAGATAAGATTAATGATTTGTACGAGTTTCGCAGCGGTGATTTTGTGTTTTTGATTATATCTCTGATGCTTATCATGCTTATTTATGATGGAATGCTATTCAAACGTGGCTTCTAATGATTGCAGGTATTCAGAATTGCAGATTTAAAGTTGTAGACTAGGCATAGAGCTATCGATATTACATGGAGTGTTGATTTTATTTTCTTGTTTGAATAACACATTAATTTTATTATCCTTAGTGTATTTTCTAGTTGTTAATTAGCAACTTGTAGGATGAACATAAACAAGATTGTTTTTTTTTATGGTAGCCATTCTTTAAATTATGGAATAAATGAATTAGTGATCTATTTATTTGCTTGAATGTACATTAAATTAATTATTATTTTACACGCTATTGTATATAATCTGGTTCTTCTAACCTAACATACAGATGTGTTGCTGGGGAGTTTGTTCCGCCACTTTTTCTTCCCAGCTAAAACACCAGGAAGTGGCGAAGGGCGGGCGTTTTGGGGGACTGTCTCTTGTAAACTCGACGTCCGAAAAGTGCTGATTATCAGCCTAATTTGAATAAATGACTTTTGATTTTGATTTTGAAATACTAATGTTTGGGTGTTGGTAGGAATATACTTAACGATTCCTAATTTCATTGATGTTTAGGAAGTGCATAATAATATTAAATATTGCTTCTGTATAGACATAAATCATAAAAATGTAACACAAATAGGTAACCCAATTCTGAAACACCATGAGAAAACACGATAGTGGGCCAATCTTTTCGATTAATGATTTATTACTAATTAATATGTTGTTAATATTTGCACATCTTAATTCCCACATTATGCAAATTAATTAATTAAAATATTTTATCATGTCCAAGCAGACAAATCTCTAACCTTTTTAGTAATTTTGATATACCGTAAATAACTCGTTTTTGGTGCCATAAAACAAGTTGTTAATGAATAAACATTAATGGTAAATGATAATAATGAATTAATGAGTTATGTCAAAGTAAGTCACTGATGTAGGTAAATCAATTAGAAAGATACCACTCAATTAAGAAATTAATAAAATTAAGATGAGGATATCGACAGATAAGAATCTTGGAAGTTTACTTCTAGTATTTTAAAATAACCCTATAAATATTTTGACGTTTTAGTTAATTTGTTTTGCCATGATATACCGTTTATTTGTTAATAGAAATCTTTCGCGTTCACAAAATATTTTCGTAAACCTATGAGCACCTCTGCTCAGAGGTGGCAGGGTGCCACAGTGGGAACGGCCCAGACACACATGCTGTAAGATCGTAGCTTCGAATCCAAACTGTTTCCAAACACTTTACTTTGTGTAATTTATTTCACCATCCGAAATGGTGAAGAAAAACATCGTGAGGAAACCGGCATGTCTTAGAACCACGGTTGGCGCAGCGGCTGAGCGACTGACTGCTGCGCTGCGTGTCGCGGGTTGGATTCCCGCACTTACCAAATATTTATATGGCCCACAATTAGTTGTTCCGGGTCGCGCACCCACGGTACAGGGGAAATTCCAAGTGAGAGGCAAAGTCTAAGAAAACCGAAGACATGACGTGACATCACTCTTATAGAGTGGCGGTCGGAATCGCAGCAGTAGGAACAGTATGGACTAATTGATTATGATACTATGGCAGTTTACAAAGCTTCTTTTTTGGTTACAAAGCCGAAATACAACCCTAGAAAAACATAAGAAATATCCTTATATGTAACTTTAAGTCCAACTAGAATAAATCAAAGTGCCACTTAAGCACATAACTTAAGAAGCCGATTTACATAACTTATCTCATTGGTGGCGCTGCCATCCATCACTTTTGGTGGCTAGGTGGCTACTGCGATCAATCATGTAGTTTATCAGAATGACGTGATATTTGGGCCTTGTGAAATTTTGTGTATTTGTTGGTCATATTCTTGTAAAAGTTTGGGTGATTTGTCATTGTGTATACACGTAGTATGTTGGTCGATAGATACATAAGGTATTATACATCATATACTACTCAACAAACTTGATTGAATTAAAAAACCTAAAGTAACTAATTTAACAAAAAACTAACTTCTCAGTTGCGGACATCAGCCCGTTATACTATACTATACTACTTATAACTAATACTAAGAGGCTTCTCCAAAATTAATTGATTAAAAGCACTGTTGGCCTGGTTGAATAAGGCATTCATTTGATTTTTTTTAAATCCTTCCATAGTTTAATTCAATATCTTATGTACTTTTCAGAGACAGTCTATGGTTGTTGCTTGTCCGAAATAAAAGTTATTTTATTTTTATTTTATTTAGCCAAGTAGGCTGTTCATTGTCAGTCAGTTGTTGTTGTTGTTTTGTTGTTAGTCAGTTGGAAGGTCACGAATTGTTTTTAAGGTTCTGATATGCCTTAAAGTTGCTTTCTTTTCGGGTCCTTAATAATTTTCTATACAAGGTGGCGCGGACAATAAATGAAAACAATGGTAATACTAGTTCATAGGAATATTTTTAAACTACCGAAATAAACCTAGCATCGACATTAAAAAAATATTTTTACAAATAAACTAAATAGCATAAAACCGTTTCCGAAATACAACACCATTTATAAATATTGGTTTATTAACCTTAGGTATAACTTGCACTAATTCGTCTGGAAATAACATTTAAAGAACGAATTTGGCAAAGGTTTTTGAAATAGCGAGTTGGCAACATAACATGTGTTTAGTGTTTATACCGATGTGTGGGTCGTTAACCTGTCAGTGCTAGCCTATTAATCCACTTCATGTCGAAAATTCCGAATATGAAAAATAATGTCCTGTGACTTAACTACTGGATGTATTCGAATGATTTTTTTGGACGCAGACTGGGAACGTCATGAGGTATACGCAGTTTAATTTATTGTTGTATTGTCGGCGCCACTCTGTTTATATATTTTATTGCCTCGTTGATCCCGCAAGCCTACATTTCTAGTTTATGTATCCAGCCAGCCTTACGAGTTACGAAAGTTATCCTAAGCGAAGATTTTCAACTATAAACCCCATATTAGGTATCTTGTATGGTATGGTATCCTGGTACCATCGCCGCTTTCGCGACCTTTGACACAATTGTATATTTTCGGAAAAAAATAACTAATGACATGATCGGACAAATAGTTCAGTCCACATAATGTACTAACGCTACCGTTCACTGACGATCGACCACTTTTCAACCTTATCACACAGGCCATAAGGGTGAAAAGAGATCGATCGACAGTGAGCGCGGTAGACAGACGGTCGTGAAGACAATAATCAAACCGACTATTATCGTGATGTCTATTCACATCGTCTATCGAAATTGTCAAACTAAACGATAAGGGTTGAACCTCATCTAGCAGCACAGAATCGCAATTTTCCGAGAAACAGAGCGAGAATGCTTTCGCACCCGGCAGCATCGACGATGCGGTCGACAGCACTCTCTTTTTCTCGCTCTAGCAAATGACGGTTCCAAACGACAGAAAAGGATAGAATCATTAAAAAATGCGATTCCGTGCCGCTAGATGAGGCGCAACCCTAACCGCATACTTCAATAAAAATAAATGACATTCACAATAGCTATTACAACTAATAACTAAGTCACGCTATGCTTAAAGAGGTGATCGAATTCTGCGCTTTATGCCCATACAATTACGCTTGCAATATGATTGGCGAAAAATGTCTATACATTGTTGTGAACATGACACCTCACCAAATCTAGGCTAGTAGAAAATCGATCACCTGTCAAATTCACTCTTTATTATATTTCACCCAATTTTTTATCATTCAATAAGATACGAAGGTTTCGATCTAGTACGAGCTGCCTAAATTGAATTTCCTAGCATTTGGGGCTCGAAATTTATTTGGCCTGTCTGAGTACTTACTTCAAATTCAATAGGTAAGTAGGTTCGAGAGAATTTATGTTGGATAGGACGGGTTGGTTTAATACAACGAAAGTAATTTTGGAATAAATAGGTTTTATTCTGTTTGTATAATTGTTTTTGGGCCTTCACCTAAGAGGGGTTCTTGCACATGTAAATGTATAATTTATCACATAAATAGAAATTTATTGAATATTGAATAAGTTATAATTTGAATTAATTTTGCAATTTTTATTTAATTTGAATTTTTTGAATCTCAATTTTTGGAAGGATTTCTTTTTTCTAATTTTGTATCTATTTTTAATTTCCATTTTTTTTTAAATATTTTTAATTTTTATTTTTCAATGTTCAGTTTTTCTATTTTTTTATTTGTAAATTCTTAGGCAAGAAATAAAAGACTTTTTTTATTTTATTTCTTTTTATAATTGTTCGTACGCCTGTAGTAATATTTCAGTTTGGCATTGATATGGGCGCTTTCGTTGTTGTATAACAATAGTGTGAATCGGTGATTTTGCCTGAATTAAAACTGGGTTTGTCGTAGTATGTGTCTGGGTGACTATGGGCCACTATTATGTCAGTTACTACGAGAGTTTACCCACTGCTTCGTTGGCCTACTGCTCGCAAGCGCAACTGCTGAGCATGAGGGTTCGATTTCTGGGTCGGGCAAAGTGTTATTGGGTTTTTCCATCAGGAATTTATTAGTAGCAGCCATGGAGTCTGGATTTGTACCCGGTTGATGGTAATAGGCTCGCCCCTTATTACATAGGACTTAAAAATAACTGGCGAAATGAGGGTGTACTATCAGGTACACTTCTGCTTAGCCCTTCGGGGATAACAGGAGTGATGTTGACAAGTGGGCAAAGGGTCTCTTTGTTTGCGCGATTTTTTACCTGATTTTTTGGCAATTCGAGACAACTAGAGAGTTAAGCAGTTAAGCACTGATCATTATTTAGGACAACGTTCTAGTGAAATTTTGCATGACGTAACAAATGCTGAAATAATTATCAGGCAAAAAAAATATTATCAGAAATCCAAACAAAACCAGGGACAACACTGGCTAGTACTAATACCTAAACCTATAAAACGATATCTGCTTTGTCCCAGTTTTTCGCAGCGCAATAATACGAGCGATAAGCAACGCGAAATTGTTTATAAGTCCTTAGCACAATTCTTATGGGAGTAAGGCTTGTTACACACTGGAGGATTAATTTTCTTGAGAAAAAAAAATTGTAAACGCCTTTTGCTCTTCCTAAAAAAAAAGAAAATACAAAATGGAAAGTTTTAATTGTCTAAATGAGTTTTATTCTTCAAAATGTGCCTTAAATTACTCTGCTTTCTAGTGGAAGCCTTACATCCATTAACCATGGTCTAATTGGTCTAGCTTACTGGGGAAAAAGTTTATTTCTACAGGTTTGTGTATCAGCTATATCAGAATATCAGCGAAGATTTAAACAGAAACAATCTATACAACACAAAACATAAAATTCAAATCAAAATATTTTATTTCACATAGGCCTACATGGGCACTAATTATAAAACGTCGAAGAGCACGGTTCGGGTTGGTCGTTTCCTATCGGCAAGAAACTGCATGGTTACTCTTTTAGAATGATTGGTTTTTACAATATTATCATATATAGCTCATAGCTCGTCCATTCTAGCATCTATGTGGCACATATTTATTATAATTGCGTTTCATAAAACAGCGACATAATTGAAGAACTGAATGGAATTTAAACTTGCGCCAACGAGTCGTTGGTACCACCAGCTGCTGGCAAGGTGCGGAAATAATTCATTGAGATTAAATAATGCAGCAAGTGTAAATGAAGACAGGTTGTTAGGTTGCTGCACTGAGCAACCAATCAACCTTTTTCCTTAAGAACTTCTTAATTTTTTAATTAGCTGGCAAGTTAATTGTTTTAGTTGCATACATGGTATTTTGTCAGGTTGGTGTAGTTGGCAAAATGTTTTATTTTTTTAACTAGCCTGTCAAGTGTCCCACTGCTGGGCAAAGGCCTCCCCTTTCTCCTTCCAAACCTTCTATCTGCGCGTTATCTGGCTATGTTCGCCCCGCAAACTAGATCAGGTGGGTTACCATGATCTGTTAGTGCAGGAATGTTTTAGTATTGTTGTGGGTAAGAGAGCTGTCACTTTCCCACTCTCGGAATAGTCCTAAAACATTCCTGTACTAATAGATCATGGTAACCCCCAGATCGTCACAAAATAAAGCCAAATAAGCGCCCAAAATTGAGATGACACTAAGTTAGCATAGCAAAAATTTTAGGTGTTTGAAAAGTATGTTAATTTGACGTTGATATCTTAAAGGCATTACAACAAAAAAGGTGTAAAAAGTTACAATTTTATGGCAAATCTTGAGACCGAACTAGGAATGATTCATAATTTTCAGATTTTAAAACTAGGTCTCAGGCCGGACAAGACAGTCCGTTCTTTAAAAAAAAGGTAGGAAAAAACATGGTTGCTAGCTAGCAACCTAACCGCATACCCGCGACTTGGTTACGGTTGCGCGCTCGCTAATGAGACCTAAGCTTTAGTTACACTTTTCGCCTATATTAAACTGAATTTGCATTCCAAAGTATATCTCCCTGCTTAGGAGATTTGTCCCTTAATTTATTTCAAGTTTACGTGACTTGAGTTTTTCATGAATACACATTTCAAATATTTTATTTTCTAAGGAATGTCTCGCCTTTTTCACCAACTCAGAATTTAGACATTCTAAGGTAAAAAATATATTTGTAAATGCTGTCTGAAAAAAGAGTATTCAAAATCTTAAGCGAAACCTATATTGTGTCAACGGAAAAATGCTTTCAAGAAAAGTATTTCATTTTAAAATGATATTTAGTGCTAGAATCAAACCGTGGTTGAAATTGTTACTAGTATACTATTTCCAGAATGTTTAGTGTTTCAGAAGCTTCCAATTTATCAATGTCTAAATGTTCAAGTTGAGTGATAAACGGCCAAAACGTTCTATCCTACCCTTACAAAACTGGGACTGCTATTTGAAACTGTTTCATTATTTGTATATTGTTATTTGTATATTGTTTTCTAAAATGATTTATTTATAATTTTTTAACTATAAACATTTTAGGAGCAGGAAAATTATGGTGACCATATACAACATAATAGTCCTAAACTGTTAAAAGAAGATATTATTTTCCAACGAAATTTTAATGTTGTCCCCAAAACATTTGTTGTCAGTTGTTAGAAAGGATCCCTCCTGTCTTACTTTATCTGCAGCATTGAATAATGACATAAAACTGTTGATTCAAATAATTGTTTTACGATACATGTAAAAAATATTCTTAGGTGTAAAACGAGATTATTGCTAGTGTTAAGGATCACTCAACCATAGATGATCTGATGACAGATGTAATCGAACGCCTTTCTAACATTCATCTTGATTGACACCTGATAAAAGAAACAGTACACACTACCCATTAAAACATCAGTAGAATTACAAAGCAACTTACAATTAATCGATACAGTAGCGCAGTGTGTAACCCGCCTTAGACGTCGTTGGTTCGGCTGGTGATCCAACTAACTGTATTCCTACGAACGATAGTGAAAACGCAAGCCGTCTACACGTACGACCAGCCGTATTCTGCTACTGGACAAGATAAGAAAGAATTTATTTAGTGGAGGGACTGGAGCATGGCCATGTGCCGTGTTTAAGGAAAAAATATGAAAAAAATCTAGTACGATGAGTTTTCTGACGATAGAGATGTATGTAAAATCATAATCAAAAGTCATTTATTCAAATTAGGCAGCACTTTTGACCGTCAAAGATTACAAGAGATAGTCCGCCCTTGTAATGATAACTAAAATATTATAAAAACATTTGTTATACAATTCGTCCTTTCTAAGTATAGAGGAGCAAAACTTACTTTATATTTCCTATCAGTTAATGAAATCGAAACTTATACATTAAAATATTCATAAGCTTACAACAAATAAAAAAAAAAACGCTCAAAGGCAACATTTTATAATCCAACGCAATTTAAATTACTTCTCGCTTATCAAACCATCAGCAACACATAATCGCGGTGTGTGTAGCCTACCTAACCAGATGTCGTTGGCTCAGCCAGCTCCGAGCTAACTGTACTGGCCAAACGATAGTGAAAACATCGGTCGTTCGCTTACTCCACTTTGCGGCTCACTCAGATGCGGTATAATTCAACGGGTTTTCTGTTTTCATTGTTGTGCGGTACGGTTTTGTGTGCACTGTAAGTTAAGAAATGCTTGCTTTTGTGGGGTTACATCTTAAAGTTGGAAGAAAGGATTGATTTGAAATATGGCTGTATGTTATATTTATGATAAGCATAAACGTAAATATTTTATGTTTGTAGTTTGAAGATGTATTTTTAACATTAGAAGTTTTATTACATTACTGAAACCTAATATACATTGCCGTCTACATCATTTGCTCGCGTTCCATTGAAAATCTCGAAATCTCTCCAACTGCCACTAATTGCAATCAAAATGCTTTACTAGCCCCATCTGTACGTTCATCAACACTGACTACCAAAGTCTACATCATAATCGTCAACTACCTTCAATTTTCCACACAGAATTCTCCTCTTCACAATACAAACCTAATAATTCTTTAACAATGGACACGCCCGAACCCCCGCGAGTAGCGTAAAATTAAACGATGCTATTCACTGAGATCTCTTCAGATACGTAAACTAGCTTGACTCTAGTTACTAGTGTATTTATGCTAGTTAGCGCTATAATAGCTCGCTCATTACACCTGCACTTTGCCGATACGCTAATGACCAGAGACTCTTGAGTAAACTGTTGTGGAGTAATGTGCTATTGTGTTTTGTTTTATCATAGTTTTCTTTCGTTATTGGTGCATTATCTTTGCTTGTCTGATGTTGAGGTTGATGTGGGGTGGTATTTGATTTCGAGGAGTTGAATGTTAAGGTTACTGATACATTGTAGTATGTTTCAAGTAGGCTCAGTACTGTTGAAGCTTTTAAATTAGATAATCTTTTTTAATTTTAACTAATGTACATTCCAGTATCATAAATGCTTTGTTTCTTATTGCAAATAAACATGGCAGTCGTAGACCCTGCTCTCCTAAGTCATCCACATGTGACTTTAAAAATGTCCTTAAAATACGCAAACAATCCAATTAAATATCCCTTTGTCAAACTCAGTTTCCCCACTCACAATCTCGTGTTCTGCAGTCATGAATACATTCACCCAGTATGTGTTCTAACCTGGAATCTGTTCAGCTGTTCGTTTCGCATTAAGGCCGTGACGAACGACCCGATTCTGTATGAATGATTCTTGGGAACCGCCGCGTTGTGGCCAGCGCCCGCCACTTTTGGTATGGCCGGCGGCATCAACGAATATGGCTCGCTTGTGGAGTATTTTATTACTTCTTGTTGGACTGATGAATGTTTGGCTATCAGTGCGCTTGATTTTGTTTATGAGGTGGGCAGATTCAGTTGAATTAGACCCGATGAGTTGTTGGCTCCCATTCAGATTTCTTTATGACTTCCGTCGTTTTCTTTCCTATGGTTCACCATAGGACCGTCTTAAGACGGCATTGCAAGAAAGTTACAAGTCCATTTGGTAAACTGGGTCGCCTTACTACATTTGATCGTGCGTCCATTAATAGGCAATTTGACCATGGACAAGACAAAGATATTACGCAAGCAAATCCAAATATCACTTCAGACGGTAGTCAAACGTTTCCACTCGAATTCAAATGCCCATTTTAAAGTGCCCTTTCAGCGTTGCCCATTAAGCTGTCCCAAGACGAAAGCTCATAATCCGGGCTTGCAAATCAAATGTCTGGAAAGATCGAAGTATGGATGGATTAATTTAATAGCAGGAGAAGTTGAAAATGGATTCCAGTTGAATCAAATGGCCCATGAAAAGATCTCCGGTTAACATTGAATGTTAAGATCGGATGAATTATTTTTGCAATGGTTTCTTCAATTGTCTTCGTTCTTCTGATCAATGCTAATTGTTTTTCAGTTTTTTTTTACCGCAGTCTGGTTTTTAGTTTTATTTTGAACAGAAATAATATAACTTGCAATACTTCCTTTACGGAAGGCAGCATTGCAAAAAAAGTGACTGCAGTATTTTAGTTCTAGACCCACTTAAGTATTCATGCGAATATAGACGTAGATTAGTCCATATTATATCAAGACATGAAATGCAGTCGTAAATGCTTTGGGCCTATTTGAAGCCAACCATGACTAAGCCAGGAGAATCGTAATCGAAACACTTGAAGCATAATAAGACATAACAATTTTGTTCTATCACGACATTGTGTCACGAGACCATAGAGGGCACGTATTCGCACAAGTTAAACTATTTGCCATAAACTCTAGATCCATCAGTTATGCTGAAAGTCACGTTCAACAATTACGTATTGAGATTAAAGTTCAGTGTACGGTTAAGCCGTGTGGTCTGTGTCTAAAGGCTACTCTATCCATCTCGTAGGATTACATTAAGGGATTATGTTTGATGATTGGTGACAGATGCGGTAGGCCACTATTTATAACAATAAAGTATTGATAGACCGTAAATCTAGATCCTCTTCGACTTGCAAGGAGTTACCAAAAAATTGGTATAGGCAGAAAATATTGCTTCAGTCTCCAGTTAAATTAAATCGCAATTTTGTCAAAAAGATTTAATAAGAGGTTACAATCAAATTCGATTTCTCGTCGTGCTTATGTTGTCTCGTCATTCAAGAAAAAAACTAACTCAATTAATTCTACGAATCCTTCTTTCCAACAGTTATGTCTTACGGTTATGATTAAATGGTTAACATTGAAGGTATCGCCGTTTACCCCGATGACTGCATAATTGTCTTTTAAAAAAACTGCTGCCTCAACTTTCGACCCTTTTCAAGTATTATGTTCGAATTAAATTCCAAAAACGTGATTCCATGTACCGTTCACGAAAGCGAATTGTGGAAGGACTGTGTACACTGGTCGATTGGTTTCTGCTGCCCAATTGAGTAGCTGAATTTATTTTCCGTTGTATCGGTAGTAATTTTGAGCTCTGTGTAAGATTAATTTAGATTTGGAGTTTGTTAGGCAATGTCAATGTTTGGTTTGTGCTCGGATACTGCTGGATTTGATTTTATGATTAAAAACAAATACGTAAGTATTGGTTTTCAGTAATAGGTTATTTCGTGCGATGGGTTATATTTTATTGCATTGAGGGTGACGGTTGATGAATACCGGAAAGTGTATGGGTTGCAAACAGAGCACTTTCAGATTCAATACAATAATAGGTGTCAATCTAATTAAGCGATGGAATTATATTGAGCACTTATTTTCAAGCTTATAAGAAGCCAATTGAGTCAAATTTTACAAATAATACAATCGTTAATTATAAAACTTTCGCATTTTAAGACTAAAATTGCAATTAAGTGAAGTACTCGATAGTATTTATGTTGAAATTATCTTATTCGCAGAATGGCCGATGTCAAAATAGTAATTTTATTATTCGGAACTAATGGTCAAATTAAAAATAATCGCAACGATCAATATATGTACGCTTGCAATATATGTACTTTCCAATGTATTGTCATAACAAGGTTATAAAGCAAAGACCAAGGAAAATCGAAAACCTGAAGTGCACACAAAATATATTAAGGTCTAAAATCCTATTGGAGAATGGAAGATTTTATTTGAACGGTTTCAAAATTGAATCTCCAATAGTTGTATTGGGTGAAATATTGTGCTGGGATTTATCGGAAGAGAGAATTTAGGTTCGAAAAGCAAAATTCCGAGTTTAAACGTGGAGACAGAAACTGACAATGCAGTCGCAATATATCGTACGCATATTTCGGAATTTATATTGCATATTGAATGTTCATCGCCAAACAAGATATTAGCGACTACGTCCATAACTTCTCCATAAATTTCATTGGTTTCAGAACTAAGATTGTTGATAGGAGTATCGACATGTCACGCTTTGCATAATCTACCCACACGTCTGAATGTTCGGGAATTTCAGACAAGACTGACACTTCGGAACTATTATGCCCTGTTCATGCATATTCATTGCTTTCACGTTGGTGAAATATGTCATTATATTTTAATTTATTTCAATGGTCTGTATTGGCTTAATTCCCGTGGAGTCTTACATCCGTATCTAAAGTCAAGTTAAAGTAATTACTTGTGCAAGTTTTTTATACAATAGACAAGAATTTAAACGAAGTGAGAGCCGTCAAAGAAAGCAAAGCAAAGAATTCTAACTTTTATCAGTTCCAACTTCGAGCAATTATTAAATAACTAAAAATCGTATCTTAAATAATGACATTTACTCAAGTAAACGCTTTGACTTGTTTATAGATATGGGTGTTAAAGTTCGGTGTCATATTACGTTTGGTAATTCTAAATCTATCATTTCTTTACTCATTGCTATGCAGGCTACTGCAATACCCACAATTACAGCTTTGTAGGAAACAGCTGTTTTTTTTTAATAACCGACGATTTTTTTTTTTATTTAGGGAGGTTCACAATGATGTACTGAATACGTTGTAACCGTTTTAGGGTTGGTGTTTGTTCCACCCTGTATATTATTACCTATCACTTTGTTATTATCCGTCATTGGTTGTTCCAAATGAATTTTATCCAATTCGCTTCACCTTTGTACACCATAAAACCATTTTAATACATCTGCAAAAAATCACAATACAAAAATGGAATTAAAAAATGGCGCACACAGCCAGTGTGTATTCCCTTTATCGCACTATAAACGTCGATAAAGTTTTATTTTATCTGTGCATTGGTCATATTCCCTGCTTTTTACGACACTTAAATTAAACTTGTCGAAATGTTTAAGGCCTTATTCGGTTTAACTTGAACGAGTAAAACGTTTACCAGCCCGATACGTGTTTATTTTACTGTGTGATTTTGCGCCATACGGGTTTTATTGTCAACGATTAAATTCTTCTTTCTCGGTTCTCTGTGTTTAAAGGTTAGCTTAGGTTAGGCTTTGGATTTTTGATCTTGCCTTTTCTGGAAGTGTCGAGTTCATTGTTTCGTTTTAATTTTATTGCTCTCATACCAAATTATGCTTCTATCTTCCATTGGTACATTTCTCTGGGTCGTCATTTTACTGAATCATTTTTTCCCGTGCATTATTTGTAATTTAGCTATGCAAAACTAATTTTTCTAATTACAAACAACAAATTGATGTCAACTGGCCTACAAGAAGTTGTCTGACTGTTTGTGTATGTGAGTTTAAATGTTTGTAAAACATGGGGATACATATAAGTACTTCCTAAGAAAACCTCAGCGCTTACTACCTTCTCTGATGAGCCATCCAATAAGAATAAAATATACTAAAACTTACTGAAATCAACGCTACATAGACATACAACTACCGATCCTAACTGTAGTATGATATAATCATATTTTTTATCGTCGTCATCATATCATGATGTCATCAGCTATTTCAATCCTAACGATTTGATCACCGTTACTGTAATTTTAAACTGATGGTACAATGTACCTTGTTATACTTCTGTTGAGATTATCCTGGTGAAAAAAGATGTTCGTATTCTTGTGAAATGTGGGTTCTGAAAAGTCTGTATTGAATTTGGCAGTGTTATAGGAATATTGTCGAATTTTTCGATCCGCAAGTCATCTTAATTAATTTAATTGAAATCTTTTCTAAAATTGAAGTAATTATGAAGGTGGTTTGGTACTTGGATGGAGTAATTGCAGTCATCAAATGGCGGCGAGATGGGCAGACGACATAGTTGCCATGGAGGGAAAAACCTGCATGAGGCTGGCACAGAACCGTGGAGATTGGCACAAGGAAAGAGAGGCCTACACCCAGCAATATCCAGCAGTGGGTGAATTCAGTCTGTGTTAGATGAATTGCAGCCATCTTTAGCATTGACGGTGATATTTTCTGATTAGGTGTAACAGGTTTAGTCTGATTTGGATCTGTTTTATGACTTACTCCCACACATAGAAAATTGGAAAAGACGCTTCATTCTGTTCACCATTTTTTGTCTATATCGAACGATTTTCAGTGCTTTTGGTATCTAAACTTAATAAAAAAGTGACTCTTGGCAGATCTTATGTGTTTGAGTTTAATTCCCGCTGTCCCCACCAGTGGGGACATGGGCGGTGGGGACAGCGGGAATGCACTTAAAAATCATAATTATCTTGTCTTAGAAAGAAATCAATTTTCTAAAAATATTTTTTGTCTCCAAATTGGCACTAATCGTTAAGATTTCTCCTAGGAAATCCATTAAGTTAATTGATAATTAAGAATTCATTAAAAATCTAAATAGGTGTCATTATCATATTAATGATTACGTTATATTATTAAGTGGGCCTCATTTTGCGTCTGATATTCGATATTAATTAGTATATTTGCATGGAAAAATGCGAACTTAATTTACTGTTTGTTAAAACTGTATGAAATATTGTGGGTTATTGGAAGAAACGAGGTTATGGTCAAGATTATTATGTCAATGGCCGGATGCTATTTCTTTGATGCCATTGAAAAGTAGAGTTTTTAGGAAAGCATTTTTTATGTAGGAGTTTGTATTATTTTTGTCTGCACTTTTCAGTTTCACAAAACATCACGGATGTGTAGTATTTCAGTTTATTCACGTTTTATATCGCTGTTCCGCTTTTGTTTATAAGATTTCATTATTTTTGATATTAAAACAATAAATCTTTTAAAGATTTCCAATAACAACCAGCTGATACATTACACTATGAAACCTGCTGAGATTTGTTCAAAGGGCAAAGTTCAAATGATAATTGAAAGAAGTATGCAACTATAAACATTGTCATATTTAATTAATATAGGTATTAATATTTTACTGGGTGTAGTTTTATCGTTTATGTTGTTGTATTTTGTGACTTATAGCATCGTATTGGACGAGTCTGTAGGTAATGTGTTATATCGGTGGTAAATAAATAAATAAACGTTTGCACAACTACGGCAATTTTGACATCCCTTGACAATCTTGGCAGATTTACTAACCTTAGAACTTGCCAATTTTATGTCGTCTACATTGTTTTAAGACTGTTATCTTTTCTAACCAAAAACAAAGGCTCCAAGAAGGATGTAAGATTTAAAACTCATCATTACTTACAAAATCTAAAAAAACGGTAACCGTACCGCATCCCATTGTTTGCCAAAACTAACAATAGAACTGAACAGATCATTTATTTCCGACTCAATTCAAAGTGCTATTCTTCACGGTACCACCGCCAACTAATGTTAATACAATTACGGTAAAACTTTCATGCTGAAATATACCTTATTGTTTAATATGTACAGGTGAAAATTCTGTGTACATTTTGAACTGAAGAACGTGTAACATTGCGAGGGTGTTGCATTTAATTGATATGCCTTGTTTTTTGTCCTATACTAAGTTGATTCTTTTTTTCTTTAGAAGAAAATTAATCGATGTTCAAATATAAGATCAGATACGTTCCGTTAGCCATTATGTTCCGATTTACGGTATCGATACAATTGTTTCTTTTTTTTTAGTTTTGGTAGTCTGTTTTTTTGCGGATGTGAAATGTTAATTGAATTGTAGTACCTAGACCGAAATCATTTATCATTTTGATAACCGTTAACGAGTTAATTAAAGGTGCAAAAAGGATTGTACAGATAAGGACTTAAAAAAAAATGTCTCTAAGACAGCCTCTGTAAACCCCTGAAGCAGTTATTACGGGACAGCGGGATTACGTTGCCTCTTTAGTGGCTCGTTTCCGTGAAAAACTATCAAAAAGATTCGCTTAGCATGACACAATTAATTTCTTCTAATAAAATATAAAATAAATAATAATAATAAACTCGGCGATCATTGTGCCGGTAGTCGTTTCAGCCAAGGGCTTAATTGCCAAGAGACTCGACCAATACCTGAGGAGGCTCTCGTTAGGCAGTTGGATCAAGGGCTTGATTCAGAGAGCAGTACTCCTGGACACGGCTCGTATTGTTAGGAGGTTCCTCTCTCTGGAGCCCTGACCGCCGGTAGCTTGGACCCTGTTCCCGATACCGGTCGGCTAATACTTTTTTATATTTTTAAATGTTTTTTTTTTTATATGGGAATATTTAATAAAAAAAATAATCTTCGTATATAATATTACGAATATTACGAAGAAACCTTGACTCCCTAATCTTTATAACCCTGATCTCTTTCGCCAAAACCAAATCTTATTTCGCGTCGTCAGAATACCAAAAAACGAAACCAAACACAGAACTTTTAATACCTGAAATACAATACGAAATCTTTTCTCCCAATAATGTGTATAAATATAAGAAAAAAAAAGATAAATTAAATAAACCAGTAAAAGCCTCAACCTGGAACTGGAAATTGGATCTTCGAAGGCAAGTCCCTCCATCTGCAATTACAGTAATCGAACAAAGGGAGGAACTCATTACGGTTTAAAGGATATTCGCCCTTAAATTAGGCCAAGGCTTTTATTTTGAAGAAAATAACGCCTTGATTGAGTTTTTGATTTCTATGCAAATGTTAGGGAATGAAATGTGGATGGGTGCTCTTTGGTGTTTTAATCTCAGCGTTGGGGTTTCATTAGAGGGTTCTCTAATTTTCTGTCTTTTGGTTAAGGAGTTATTTTGTTGTTACGTGTACCGGTAATATACAGCAGTACCCTCGTAATATGGGTTAAAATTTGGTGGATAAGTCGTGCATTTTACAAGAAAGCTTATAATAATACATGCAACGGATGGTGAATTCAGCACATGTTTCTAGACTCCTCACCGTTGAATTTTTTACTCTGTAAAATTGGTCTGTTTCATACAAAAGTGCAATACCTACACGACGAAAATGTATGAACTTAGTGTCATCAAAAGTGTAATTATTGCGAACCCTGTTTTCATTTTCCCTAACAACCCCGACAGGGTGCTAAAACGCGAGTTAATTACCTTCATCAAAACTCCAATTAGTACCACATTTTTCTCACCAACATTCGCAAGCTACCAAGACCAGATACGATCAATTTTTCCCCGATCACCATGGCAACGTAATAAATAAACCCAGCTCTTAGTCTTTAGAGGTTATTTATGCTGTCTACCCCACGCCTCCCCTGGACCTGAATAATTGTTACCCCTAAGGCTATTTAATGCCTAGCACCGGCGAATCATATTGATTAAGAATACAGATGCTGTACTGTCCTACAAGCCGTTTATTAAGCTTTAGTTTCCGCAAACTATTGGCCCTACCAAGGTGGTGAGGTTGTGAGATTGTCTGAGAAACTTTTTTAACTGGAAATCAAAGAGATGTCAAATAATAATCGAGCGGATATTGGGAATAAAGTTGTACAAAAATTTTGATGCCGAAAAGTTTTCGATTTTGACACACGAATGCTACCTGACAAGCAGGCATGTGACACTAGACAAAGCGATTTGTTACTAAGAAGGAACAAGTATTGGATTACGATTTTCTTCGTCTTATCCCGACTATCGCTCGTTAATATTTGAATGTCTGCTGGAAATTGACGATTGACTAAGAACAAAAATAAAGATTCCAAAGTCTGGTTTTCTGAAGGACGTGTGTGGGTCTCATAAGGAAGATGAAAATTAGTATGTCACTCGGTAACAGTCAAGGTTCACAACAAGTATTCACAGTGACATGAGCGTTAGCGGTGTCTCGAATAATAAATCTCGTATTTCCGAGCTTATTCTGGGCAACTAACAACTGGAGGTACTAATACGTACAACTTGGCGAAATAAAATTAGTTAGCAGAGGTACTTTGGATTTCTCTCGTCTGCTGTACCCATCAAGAAATTGGGATTTCGAATACAAGTCCCTCGAGTCGAAAATCGAGATCTCTTAGTATGAACCCGTAAGAGTATGCTGCGCGTCCTTGGTATTCAACGGTATCCAGGATCTTAATAGCTACTGGTTTTGACGCATTAAAATTATGAGCACGGCCCGCTAAGAAATAGCTGAAGCAGTTCACTGGTCATGTTACCTTCAGGGTTACTACTTAAGATAAATACCAAAGTCTAATAGACTTCCTATTAACAATTTTTTTTTTAGGGTATTATATAGAAATAATAGCTTTCCAAGGATCAGCACGTGTGGAGGTCGGTAATTGTCTCAAAAGAACAGTCGGGATTTGCTATACACATTTCAACATTATGTCCATCATGCTTTTTATTTGTTTACCTCTTTTCTGTTCTGCGTATCTTGTAAAGGTGTACTTAAACTTCTTTGTCCACATCAGCGCATACTACATTTACTTATTCAGCTTGAAAATTACTCCTGCCTACATCCTCATCACCTTTCTTTCATTTTTCATATTTTAGATCTTTTACATCAATGTCTTTTTCATCATTAGCATCCACCGCATCTATTTATTCAGCCTTCAAAATTTGTCCATATTTGCATCGCATTTTCCTCTTCTTGGTTGTATTTTTTATTTCAGGTTATTATCCTCCATGTCTACACACTCATCAACCCTAATCTTGCTCGCTTGCTCGCTAGCAAGGCGTCGTTGTAAACAGTTATTTTAAGTGTTATTATAACAATTAGCTACTTTATTGGCGGCACACGTATTTTGATAGTTACCCGGCTTCAATTACTTCCGTAATTAGCGTGTTGATTTGCAAAGTGGTGGGATCTCCTTAAGATTTTAATGACGCTAAGGGTAGGTATGATTAAGGTGTAACATATGAAATAGAAAGTTAATAATAGGTAAATTAATGTTGGTTATGGTATCGAGTAACTCCAGCATTTTCTTCTGTTATTATTATCCTTAGTCGTATTTGCGTATATTTCTTTGTTCATTTGTTGTTATCTTGTTTTTTAATAATCTAAGTTTTGTTGATACATTGATGGTCTGATGATGCCAAACAGCAAATTCAGTAGGTTTTTTTAATGTATTTTTTCAAGAGTTGTTTCATATTGAAAGGAATTTGTCAGGGTTAGCTATATATCATAACTTTTTCTTTTTGCATAAAATATTAATATTCTTTGTTTATGTACATGGCAATATGCCAGTAAACAATACCAGTAACTCAAGTCGTTACTAAAATTCTCTGGCCCAGAAGTTTTTGGCTCGTAATATTACGATCCATTACACTTGGCCATTTTCTTTGGTTTTATTTCCTCCAGTAATTAATTATTGCTCTTAAAAAAGTATTAACTTAGGCGTTAATGTATTGGATGGAATCGTGATATATGTATGATCGTAAATACATAGAAGGCCGATTTTTGAAGACCATCCACTACTGAGTTCGTCGTCTGTCGTCATACAAATACTGAATTAAAAGAAGGGCTGGAAACATCTTAACATCACGCCTGTAATCCCCGAAGGGTTAGGCAGAAGTTTACCTTATAGTAGACCCACATTTCACCAGTTTTGTATAAGTCCCATATAATAGGGGGCGAGCCCATTGCCATCAACCGGACAAAAATCCAGACTCCGTAACTGCTACTGAGAAACTCCTAAATGGAAAAAGTCAATATCACTGCTCGACTTGGAATCCAACCTCATGCTGCGGACCAACGAAGCAGTTACCGACGGAAACGTCTTAAATCATCCTTGTATCATAACTTGATTTTCACGTGGCCTGAATTGCTGATGAAACATCATATTATCAAACAAGAAAACAAAATATTTCCCGAGTAGTGTTGAGCAGTATTAGCAGGGTTACCAGTGCTGGATTCGGAGTAATTAACTCTTATGCTCAGTCTATGAGAATCTGCAACAGACAGCAGTATTCGCGACATTGTGTCTTTATCAGTAGTTGTTGCTGATAAAAGAGGAAAAGGAATCTACAGGTTGGTCAAAACCTAACTAGAACTTTCCAATATAAATGTAATATTACAGTCTGCAAGGCGCTTTGCATCCTCGTCAAATTCGAGGAGGTAACTATGCTAATGATTCTCGACCCGAATCAATAATAAAATGGGTAGTTAATTTTTATATTTTTTTCTTAAATCGGAAATCGATAAGTGTACACCACCCGGCCGCCCGTCTACTACTATCCCTAATAACCGCGGTTTCACACACACAAACAAACGCAGACGTTTATTCGATAAACGGATGATTCTCCTCTTTTGAAAAGGGCTTCATTCTGAAAAAGTGTCAAATTAAAACAACAAAAAAAGCAGCGTTTGTTATTATTGACCAGGTACCGTAATTTATATGGATTATTTACGTCTTCTATGACAACCTCCTGAATTTTGACGAGGTTGCAAAACTACACCTTGTATAACATTACATGACTTCAAAAACTTCCAACCCCTTCACACAAGCTGATCTCCTCCTTTAAACTTTCGTAACAAGCCCTTACGTAAGTTACAAGAAGTTAACTCATTTGTTTGAACAATAGGGAGATATCATACAGTTCCTTGTCAACAACAATGTGGGGAAGCTATTCACTTTGTTCCGATAGTATGTTAGAATATAAGTGGGCTGGGATTGGTCAGTTGACGATTCTGTTACGAGAATACAGTTTTGTCTTGTGTGTGACGTAATTTGAACAGCCAATGGTTGGCATATTTTCTGTATAGTAGTATAGGTAGTTATCGTTACACCATGCTTGTACACCCCTAAACGGTACACATTACAATTTTCATCAACAAAATGACTTGCTCCCATTCGTCCCTATGACTCTGTCACTACTTAGGGTCAGATGGGAAAAGTAGTGCCATCGTCCTCTTTGCAAACAGGCGTCGGTGATTATAGGGGTGAGGTAGAGAGGTCTCACATATAATTCCATACAGGTTAACAAGCATCTAACATTCTGAGACGAACGATTAGCAGGTTATAAAGCACACGTCTAGCTTTGTTAACAAACATAGGTAAAACTTGAAAAATAAAGTCCCCAAAACAGAAAGGATTAAAGCGTCACACGACAAAAACCCTTAGGATAAACAAAACGACAAACAGAATTTTAAAACACAACAACGGCCATTAACAAAAAATATAGGGCAGACGGATGTCAGACGATATAATTCCAAATTTTCCGACGTATATGACAAAATACCTTGTGGAGGTGACAAAGACCTCTCTCCATTGTCCCAGGCCTTTTACCTTCATAATGATGCATAAATAAATGAACACAGTGAAGTTTCAAAAGGTTTACATCACACCCTATTGTTGGTAAAAACAAAAGAGGGCAAGGAAAATAAAATTCATGTTATTAAAGCCAACGTAAATAGTTCACGGTCTAGTTTTTCCGAATTCGAGTGTTACGAAATTAAGAGTAAGAGTTGGTTTCGGAAAGATTCGTATTATGTATGGAAATAATATCTTTTGATTATGATGACAACAATTGTTCGTCTGATGTAGAAATAAATGGAAGCACACAATAAAAAGAAAATTACTGTCATTTCGTACGATTCTAATTTGATATCTTGGATTGTAGTCTTTTGTTATGTTAACGAAGTAGTCTGTTTTGCTTTGTGGGTTATCCTTGGGTGTTGAAAG
Source organism: Standfussiana lucernea (assembly GCA_964057025.1). Taxonomy (NCBI): domain Eukaryota; kingdom Metazoa; phylum Arthropoda; class Insecta; order Lepidoptera; family Noctuidae; genus Standfussiana; species Standfussiana lucernea. The sequence goes on from OZ059796.1 coordinate 13,607,957, forward strand.
AGTGGATTTATGTGTGAATGGATGGCCAAGTCTATCTTTTCTGTTATCAACTAGTACTCGGCTGCTTTGTTGCCCAAACGATTGTGTTATGATGTGTATGGGTGTTACGTAATGTTATTTTTTGTTACCAGTAAAAGATCAGTATCTGTAGCAAAATTAGACTTTTCCTTTAAAACTAAAGCAATTCTGAAATTTGAATACCTCGTTGGTCGAGTGGTCGAAAGCGCGACTGCATGAGGTCCTGGATTCAGTTCCCGGGTCGGCTAAAGTATTATTGGGTTTTTCTGGTAGCAGCCACGGAGTGTCGGAGTCTGGATTTGTGCCCGGTTGATGGCAATAGGCTCGCCAGTATTACATGGGACTTAAAAACATAACTAGCAAAATGTGAGTGTACTAAGCTATTAGTTACACCTATGCCTAACCCTTAGGGTATAATAGGCGTCATGTTATGTTTATCCTATAGCAATTCTTTGCTCGGGCGAAATAATTAGTATGAGAAATCTCCATTCAGAGAAACGTTAAGTACTAAATGCGCTATATAAAGTACACTAGTTTTCTTCTAATTAAACGCTCAAATAGGCCAGTAATTTAACTTACATGTAATTAAGAACTGGTCTTAGGTCTAATGGTGTAATTGCTGGCCTCCAGTGTAGATCGCCTAGATTAAGGGATCTTAAGTTGTTTATGCATTTATCCACTTTTCACCCTTATGGCCTGAGTTATAAGGTTGAAAAGTGGTCGACCGACAGTGACGCGGTAGTACTTATCTTACGATAAATTCATTGAAATGGTAGGTGTGCTACAGCTTTTCGGGTCGGCAAATTTGACTTGGCAGTATTTGTGTGAGGAATGATACGAAAGAAAAAGGAGTAAGTGATAGCGTGACGGTTGACAACTTGGGAACAGGGCAAGAAGATACAAAAAAGAACATACAATCACAAAAACATGCGGAAACGAAGGGAAGATACAAAGAAGAACAGTCGAGCCGAAGCAATTACCACTCAAATTCGGCTTCCATTTGACCCACGCCAATTGGCAAAATTCGTTCGTCGTCTATCATAGCCATTGCTAAATTACGTTCGGGTCGGCTTGGCAGAATTTGAGCTAAGCCGAGCGGCTTTTTTGAGAACCGTATTTGCCGGCCGTATCATGCCGGCGAGTGGAACACCCCTTAGACATGTACACTTAATAAGGTATAATTAGAAAATTCGTAATAGAAACTTGTCAAAGACTTTCGGATTGTAATCGGCGGTTTTCTAAAGAAAATGCTTTTCCTTTTTATCTGTTGTTTAATCGGGATGCGGCTCAATTTTCTAAGGCGTTTGAAGATGATAATTATCTTGTTTTCGAATTAGAATTCCGTTTTCTTTTCATGTAGAAGAGCCATTTTATGCAATGACGGTGCAATTTGTAATGAAACTTCACGGCACGGTTGGCGCAGTGGCTGAGCGATTGACTGCTGCGATGCGGGTTACGGGTTCGATCCCCGCACGAAACAAATATTTTTATGGCCTACAGATAGTTGTTCCAGGTCTGGCTGTTTGTGTATGTGAGTTTAAATGTTTGTAAACGCTCCCCAACACAGGAGATATTCCTAGTGAGAGCAACGTTTTAAAAAAAAACCATTTCATTGATAATTAAATCAGACCTAAAATCAGTAATGAAAGCTAAACCTGTTTTACCAGACCTTTTTCCCAAACCTAACTAATTAACCCACTGTTGTAACTTCAAATTAAAAGGAAAAGTAAACCCGCTTTTCCGCATTACTATTCAAGTACAACCAAAAATCTTTGTCCCTTGAGCACCAACTCAACCTTCACCCAACATTATTCAGACCCATTCATGTAACCTCATGACTATTCAACTACCAACGTCCCAAGACAATCGACTTTTCCGAATCATTCGGAATTCATTGCCGTCAACCGTCCTATGATGTAACTCGACATTGATTTATTTGCGGCAATGGACGCGCAAGTTTTATGCGATACAAGTCACGTAACCATTTGAAAGGGAAAGTTTCAAGTCCAAAGGGAATCAACGGTTATTCCTCTCGTGTTCATTCATAAATCAAGCGTGGCAGGGGACGCGGCTTGCCTTAATTGACAGCCTACATTACAGACGCATTTTCAACTTTAAACTCGATCAGTAAAGTCTATTTTCGAAATCAAATTTTACAGGATTTGAAAAGTTTACTAAAACGTCCTACGGTTTCGGAACGGTAGACGCTTATTGAAGCTGTCAGTGAGATGAGATATTTAATATTTCATCGTATTTTTGGCCGCTCTGATATAAATACATATTTTGCTATTCCCTGTGAAGCCTTTGTAAAAGTTATATGATAAGGCTATTTTCCTGGTGTTTTCCTTGCGATGAGGTGATAAAAGCTCTTCGGACCCAACATTTTACGTGACCTTTCGATTTATCTTGTTATATGTATGTTACTTAGGTTTCTTTGTGGTTGATTTTTTCTTTTTCCGAGAAAATTTTGAACTCGTTTTATCGTGTAAAAAGGTCCCCTTTCCCTGAAGAAAGACCACCCAGGCGTATCTGTAAAAACATCCGCATAGTAACTAAATCATGCACAAAAAGAACATATTATTCTGTCATATAAAACAGGATGTTTTGAAACTATCTGTCGAAGAGGAAAATCAAAGATAGGAAGTTAATAAAAATTAAATTATCGCTGCAAAGAAAATGAACGCATCCTTTAACTCAGCGTTACTCAAACATCTTTTGGGACTCATTATAACCACAAAGATTTATTGGGGAAAGTAATTCTTTGCCAAAGCAAATGCATAAGCATAGCTTAATCGGCTAAAAATGTTGCCGCAGCCGAATGACGTGTGCTATACTGTTATAAGACCTACTGTATCACCAAAAATTAAACTAATAAATACTTTGGCTTTGACTTTGACTGTAGGTAATCTAGGTATAACAACGCGGGCTCAATGCGGATTGGTAGATGTCACAGTCATATCTTACGATGTCTTCCTTCACCGTTTAGAATGCAGCGATGATGAAATAAATTACACCAAGTAGGGCACCTGCTTAGATTCGAACCCCCTCGTAAGCCTCTGATATCGCTGGACCACCTCCGCTAAAAGCAAATGGTTCCCTACTAAAGTCACATCTGCTGGGCACGGATTTGAATCGATTCGTAGCTGAGAAGATCTTGCTGATAATTATATATTTAAATTAAGAGAAGTTCTGTTGGAAATAAATAATTCGTTCGGTTTTCGCAAATTGTTGTACAAGGTATTGCTTTGCATCCTCGTCAAGTTCAAGGAGGTAACTATGCTAATGATTCTCGACCCGAATCAATAATAAAATGGGTAGATATTTTTTTTTTTAATATCGGAAATCGACAAGAGTACACCACCCGTATTAAAACGCAGCCCGTCTAATACTATCCCTATAACCGCGCTTTCACTCACACACACAAACAAACGCAGACGTTTCCTACGTTTTACGTATCCTCTTTTGAAAAGGGCTTCATTCTGAAATAGTGTCAAATTAAAACAACTACAAAAAGCAGCGTTTATTATTATTGACCAGGTACCGTAATTTATATTGATTATTAACGTCTTCTATGACAATCTCCTGAATTTTGACGAGGTTGCAAAACTACACCTTGTATAATGTAAATTGTATAAGAGCAGCTCTTGCGTGTGGTTTCGTCTGCGTGGAAGTCTGAAATTATTCAACGGGAACGTACCACCGCCGGAATAAAAAGTAGGTACAAGGATCAAGTCCAAAATCAGGTCATGGTCTACCTTTGGGCCAAATTACATCGAAACCCGTTCAGCCGTTGTGGTGTGAAACAGACAGAGACAGACTTAGATTTCTAATACTAGCTTATGCCCTCGGCTTCGCCCGCGTGGAGTTAGGTTATTGTCCCACGGGATCGTATTACCGGGACATAAAGTATTCTATATGTGTTAATATCCAGGCTTTAAACTCTTTGTCTGGCAAATTTCATCCAAATCATTAGTTTTCGCATTTAGTAGATTTAGGTATTGGATTGCCGCTAGCAAGCTTAACTTTGAGCAACACTGCCCTCGCAATCTCGTCGTCGAATGGGTTTCCGCAGGGGAATATACTACAGGAGATACTGCAGGAGACTGACATCCTACAGGAAAAGGATTGTCAGAAACGGAATCGGAGCAATTCTACAACGGAATAACATGGAAATCGCGACAATTGTACTTTTAATGGGGAAGATGGGATGAATGTGGATGTTGATGTTATTGTTGGGAAATGTTTTGATGATAATGTGTCTCTTTATTGTTGGTAAGGAAATGAAATATCTTATATATCTATACTTATAATAAATCTGTAGACGTGGCGTTTCTGTACATTGAAAATATTTGGAAAAAAAATAGTAGGGGTGTTAAAGGATAACAAACAGAAGCCATTTATACTATTTTTAGAATTTTTGTCTGTTTGTCTGTATGTCTGTGAGTCTGTATGTCTGCATTCTGTGAGTCTTCGGCTACGTTTGTTTGTTTAAGTATTACGTGAAAATTACAAAACTAATGTGGTTAGTTTCAATGCACAAGTATTGTGCGTAACTTAGAAAAGGTATTAGTTTTTGTTTCATTGCAATCCGTGGTCTTATTCAAAAGATATTATGAATTTAAAGTGTTCAAGAAGCAATCATCATCATTATTAAGATACAAGCAAAGACCGGCGGGTAAACTGCATCGATGTTGGTTGTTAGATGTCTTTTGTTTCGTGTTGTAAAAGTATTTGGTTTCATATTTGGTATAATTGTTGGAATATACAATATAATATTGGTCTAAAACTGTGGTCTAAAAAAAGTTAAATTGTTGTTGTAAAAGTATTTGGTTTCATATCTATACTATATAATATTATAAAGCTGAAGAGTTCGTGTGTTTGTTTGGTTGAACGCGCTTATCTCAGGAACTACTGGTTCCAATTGAAACATTATTTTAGTGTTGGATAGCCCATTTATTGAGGAAGGCTATATAACATCACGTTGCGACCAATAGGAGCGGAGCATTAATCAAAAATGTTACACAGACGAAGTTGCGCGGGTCAGCTAGTTCATAATAATATGGTTTTTGCGTTCATTACAATGCCAAGCATTTTTAAGCATTTATCTGTTTTTATCAATCATTCTCTGAAGGCACGCTGATATTCTTAGTGGTTTCAACCTCCTTAACTCAATTAAGGTCTCATGCTGATAAGAATTAAAGAGGCCAAGCATCGATTAACAGTTCTTTTTTATGTCACTCTCTAACTAGCAAAATTTAAATCAAGTGTTAATAAAAATATTTAGTTTTAATTAGGCGAAAAAAAATCAGGCCTTTGCATGTGCATATTTTTGCGGGCTAGATCTTTTTTACGGAATTAAAATGATTTACTATTTTCTAACTATTTTGCATAACATTTGTCATGGATTTCCGCAAAGGAACGCCCGATTCTAAAACTTATCTAGCAAAACTTGTGATACAGCTCAGTAATCATTCCCTAAATCCAATGTTTACTTAAAAAAATATAATTTTGAATGTTTTCCAATAAACGTACATAAGAAATACGCTCTTAATTCAACACTTTCAGATCGCAATTCAAGTTAGCAACAAATCTTATTTCAGATCAAACCTTTCTTGATTAGTACATGAGTAAACGACTCGTAAATAAGCAGATCTCAACATAAATAAATTGGACTTGGCCGTCGGCACAGTTTCCCTTGCCTTAATTAGTGATGAGATAAGCAACACCTGTGTTTGTCGCCGCCATATTTGTTTGTAGTTGTGTTTGTCTGTTTGTTGGTTTGTGTAGATTTTCTTAAGCTGTTCTGTGTGAAAGACGTTAAAAGACTTGTGATACTATTTGTAACTAAAACTGTAAATAATGTAATGTTTTAAGAGACTTCGATTTCCGACTTTGGTGCGGCAGTAAACTCAGAACAGCTAGTTTTAGAAAAAAAGCGATATGCTAAACTTAGTTACTAATAAATTATTTCGTAGTCGATTCTAATAATATTTTTACTGGAATATTGATTCGTTCTTATTAGTATCTAGTATTAAGGAAACTGCTACTTAAATCGGAACATTAAAAACGGAAGATGTGTATTTTGACATAACTTTTTCCAATAGTAGTCCTGAATTAACTCTCTTGCCTTTATTACATTTAACATCATTCAAACCAGTTGATCAGAAAACCGGGCACAATTTAAGTCAGGAAACCCCATTAAACTCCGTTATGCTAACCATATCTGTAGCCTACAAATTCAAATATTGACTCATAAAGCTAAGCCATAGCTTCTGTCTACTTCGCGAGTGAAAATCACCGTGAGGATAAGTAAATATGATTGTAAGCTGAACACACACTTTCGCCAGCGTCGCGTGCGCCGATCTCATCGATGAAGTTCTACAGAGCAAGCTTGTTGATTCGGACCGAGTTAGAGGAGGTAAGCGTGTATGGGATGATTTTAAAATGTTAGCAATTTTAATTTAATTCTTATAGTTTTATTATCAATGTTCAGTCTGCAACTACTCACGAGCGGCGTGGTGAGCGGCGCCCTCCGCGTCGCAGAGAATATTTGTCCAAACACTACCGGTATTTTCTTTGTGAGTGGTTAGAGCAGTGAGAACATTTTATGTATATTTGTTGTTTCATTGTTCCGACTTATCTGGGGTCTAAAATGGCCACTTTAACAGATCATAATAGGATAATAATATGTATTAAGTTATAATTCGTAAAATGAACACAAAGTGATAATGCATAATATTAACTGGGTCTGTGATCATTTTAAGAATTTTAACCCATTATGATTCCCATTATGATTCTGAAAAAACAGCCATTTTAGGCCTCCTGGTAGGATGATGAGACTTAATTATGAGCTTAACAAATAGGACTATAGTGTTGCCATAGCTGGTACACAGGCAATTCATAACAGAGAGTGGCAGTTTTTTGGAAAAGTAAAAACGACTCTAAAATATTTCTTTTCTTTTACCAAAACGTGGCCCCACACTGGGAATTGCTCCTACACAACATTTAAATTCACATATACAAACCGCCGAACCCGGGAAAAGTACCTGTAGGCCGTACAAATATTTGTTCCGTGCGGGGATCGAACCTGCGACAAGGCACTGCGACAGACGTGCCTTGAAACCGTGCCGTGCTTTCAATGTTACTACGGTTTCGATTTGAAAAATTACTTAGGGGGGAAGCTTAAACATATATGTATTACGGGATCGTTATGTAGGTAGTATTTAGTTTTTGTTCAAAACCTTAAATCTCTTAAAGATACAATAAATCGTTCGATCTGCACCCCTTGAGCCACACAACTGCAAAACCGGTAGCTTACTCTGTGCACTAACTCACAATATATTACTTGCAATTTATCGCCACTAGAAAATTATTTCTCGATGAAAATCCAGGGTCTAACAAAATACGACTCGAGGTCTCTGTACTAAACCAGGGTTTGAAGGAGTAAGTACCTACTGGTACCTGTTCCATTGACATGTTTATCGTTATTGGTACATAATACTGTGGACAATCTGATACTGACGACACCTAAGTTTATTGGCCAGGATTTATTGATCTAAGTGTTTCGATTGTAGAATTTGAGTTACAAGACAACATGTCTTGTCGATACAAGGTGTGAGGTAGTGTTTCTGTTCTGTTCTTGTGACGTCACTGAGCTATGGCTTTTAAGTGCTAGCCAGTTGGCAATCTAAGTAGTGTGAACTATAGCCAAAAAAGAATAATTCGTAGTTGTGATAAGCTAGGCAGATGATGATGACAGTATAGTGTCTAGGGCTGTTCGTAAATTTGAGTTAAGACTGTCTACAATAGAACTGTCGTTGTTTGAAAATGATGGAGGCCCGTATTCTTTTCATAAAACTTTGGATGAAACTTACCTACCTAATACAAACCTTACCTAATACATACCTTGTTGGCTCTGTTCACTGTGTTGCCTAGGGGTATCTTTAGGGACTTTTATATGCAGAAAGTCAGTGAGTTACATTTTACTTGAAAGGCTAAATGGTAAAACTATGCATGTGAATGCCAGTTTCTGGCAAGACACATGATATGCTAGAATGATATGATATTCGGCTCGAAGGACCATGAATTACCCTGGGATTTTACGCCAGTATGACCTTTCATTTAACTAGTTACAACCAGCTTTTAATTTCCAGCAACACCAGCAATTTTTATAGCAGTCTCTCTACAGTACTACAAAGTAATTTCAGCTTCAACTATAAACATCTGGCATTGAATAGCGTACTCTGGAGCAAGCGTTCATTGTTCATGAGCTCTTCATTTCGCTGCGAGCGCGCGGCCTTGCACTTCAAAGATACTACTTTTTAAATGGGGGTGGCTAAAAATAGAATTCCGTTGTTTTCTTGGACTACTTTTACCTTATTGTCATTTATAACCGTCACAGGCATAGTAAGAGGTGTTAATAAACGGTTTGACAACCCAAAATGCCTAATAAGTATTGGATTTGAGACAGTAACCCAATCAACAACTTTAAAAACGAAAACTGCAATATTCTTTGCTTGCAACGAGAATTAACACAATAATCTTTTGATCATGTTTTCTTGCCGTAGTCTCAAGTAAACTATGTATATAAATTGACTATAATTAATTTGCATTATCCCGTTACGTAACATAGTATGATTTCTCGAATGAAAATGTATCACGCTCCTTTCGTTGATGTGCAAGTTCGCATTTTACAGAATTGAACACTAACATCCCAAAACATCTGTGAATGTACACTGCATTCAATCTGAATTTCGAGTCGATAAAGTATTCTCGGACCGTATATTTACTTGCACTTAGATTCAGCGCTTTCAAGCGCTTCGATGGTAAATAGCTGAGAATTTTTCGATCACAATATTCAATTTGATGCCTACATTTTTCACGGAGAAGATGGCGGAACGAGCAAGACCAAGTCAACAGCAAAATATGGCAGACATTTATTTGTCACTAGTTTTTGTCACTAGTTATGTACCTAGATAGGTAACTAGTGACAAAATAAATGTCTGCCATATTTCTCGATGGCATGTAAAGCCAAGTCAGAGGCCCATGGGCGGCATAAAAACTCTGACACCAGGTTAGGCACTAACCACACGATAAAGCAAGAAAGATGTATCTATCTACTGTTATAGGGCAAGTGCAGGAGGCATTTGCCCCATGGCTTTCATTCTTCCAGTTATTTCGGCTCATGCTAATGTGGACTATTGTTTATTGGTTTTGTCCAGCTGTTCTCTTCTGCATGATTTGCCATGACGCCTTCTGGCTATCTGTGTTCCACATAGCGGTTTTGTGGTGCTATATTAGTGCTGGATAGAAATAACTAGATATCATTCCTGGCCTGTCTCTATTAGTAGAACGATTAAGATGTATAATATCAGTAACATTTCTCTTACCTAGACTTGAATTCAGTACCTCAAGATCTGCAGCTTCGTTCGCTAGGTCACTAGACCACTGGGGTGGATGAATAGCATTCTCGAGTAGGCGTTCATTTCATGAGCTCTTCATTCCGCCCGGGGCGTCCGACCTTATATTTCAATGGCAGTTTTTAAATGGGATCCCTAAGAATAGAATTGCTATTATTTAAGTCTCTAGTTTAAGGTCACAGATATGGTACAGGTATGGATATGATTTGTAATGAAATGAGTGTGGGTGTGCCTACATCTGAGGATATTGTTTTTGTAGGTAAAAGTCTCCAAGATCCGATTGGGTTAGGCAGAAACTACTTAACGCCACCTGCTACGGTTTTTACACGCTCTTTTTACTCTATCCTCTTTTATAATTAATAACAACTCGCCCCGGCTTCGCACGGGTGCAATGTAGATACTATTTTTTTTCTACTATAATATGCATGCATTATACACAAATAAACCTTCCTCTTGAATCACACTATCTATTAAAACAAAAAAACGCATCAAAATCCGTTGCGTAGTTTTAAAGATTTAAGCATACATAGGGACAGACAGCGGAAAGCGAGTTTTATACTATGTAGTGATTAACGGTGATTATTTTATATTATTAGTGACTATTACTTCGCTGTTTACCCTTGAAGACTTTCAGACTTTTCGATCACCCGCGACAGTTGCAAATACTTTACATGTGTCTTCATTATATGGTTAAGTTTCGGATAAACTTTCGTAAAATGAACACGGCTAAGAAATGAATATCTTCACAAATCGGAGTATTACAAATAGCTTTAGTTTTCTAAATTAAAAGCTGTTCCCAAAACAAGACTCGATCTATTGTATTTTGCAATAAACTGAATTACACGACCACGTAACAAGAGCTGTACTTAGCGAGTGCTGAGCCAACTATAAATTATCCGCCGTAGCTGGAGTAACGACAAGCTGTTAGACCATTACAAATGAACATTATAACGACTATTATATCTTGGAGGATAATCAGGTAACAATCTGTTTGAGTTAGCGAATCATTGATTTGTATTTATCAGTCTACAATTTTTATGGCAGTTATCACGTGATGACGATTTTTCTTGCACGTTGTGTAGTCAGCTAGTAAGTGCGATTTCCAAAAGTAAAATAAAACGCGATCAGCATAGTCATTCAAGCAAAAGAATAGAATAGTCGTGCCATAAAAATGATGATACCACGATCTTGAACGCAGTCAATATGCGTTGATTGCGTTCAGTTTCATTGGTAAAATTCGTCTTCAGTCTACAACTAAACATTGCCCTTGAGCAATAGCCACGGGTCAGTGGCAAAATTTTGGTTCAACTACTTGTTTATACGTTTCGTAGCTTCCTGTCAATACTGCGTGGAAGGATACATCGACGCACAAACGGTTAGGTACCACGTTTTCAGTACATCATAACGAACCCCCCCAAAAAAAATGTCAAGGGTATTTTTTTTTTATTATTTATTTATGTACACACAAAACACATTACAGGAAAAATACATAAAGATAAAAGAGCACAAAGGTGCCGCTTATTAATAATGTTTCTATTACTATTTTTTTTTATTGGTTTTTTTCTACAAAAGTACAATACCTACACAGCTGTTTTTTTTAACCACCCATGTAAAATTTCCAAGTGGTAACCGTCAATGCGTCGATGTCCGTTCCACCCCGTATTATTAAGTATACCATCAATTTTTTAACATTGCTAAAAGACTGATTTGTGATTGAGGAGTCATAGGATCAATACAGCAGCTATAAATCAAACAATTGCTTAGTTCTTACAACCCAGCAGATAGATATACATACTTAGCTTGGAAAGGTCGCTGCCTCATCTTCCCCAACTAAAACACCAGAAAGAGGTGAAGGGTCTGTCTTATTTGATTGCAATTCTGACGTTCAAAAACTTTTTTGTAAAAAAAAACCGACTTCCAAAAAAAAACACTAAAAAAGTGGAAAATAACTTTACTTTCGGAAGTCGGTGACTATTGTTTGTTTCATTGACTTTTTTGCCACTTTTTTAGTGTTTTTTTTGGAAGTCAGTTTTTTTGTTTGCAAAAATTTTTTTATTTTACCCTTTTTAGTTATCGTATCACACACAAATCCTTGTCAAGTATCAATTTCGCAATTTCTTTTACTCGGATGAAATTTTTCCAGTTATTTTGATTTCAAAACCAAACTGCTGAACCGATTTTGATGAAATTTCTATGGGACCAATCGGGAAGTAAATCCATTCAGATAAAAGAAGAATTTTTCAAATCGGTTCATAAATGACGGAGATATGAGGTAACAAACACAAAAAAAAAAAACATACAGCCGAATTGAGAACCTTTTTTTGAAGTCGGTTAAAAAGCGCTGGCACTCAGTCCTTGAATTCGAACTTTTGATTGCGGTGGAGCAGAAAAATATCATGAAATGCGCAATCATAGAAACAACTGTATCTTTTCGTTTTCTATTTTCTATGCATTAAATTGCTTTAGTTTTCAATAGTTGTGATATTGGAACAAAATCACGACTAACACGTACTCGAGCCTGTTATTTCTTCATGAAACTAACTCTCTTTAACTATGTTAGGTTGCCATAGTAAAAGTACTACAGTAGTTCCACTATTCTATTGCAATGGGTGCTTTTATATTGCCATGACAACCGTTGTACGGTCGTCAAGAATAAATTAAATATGATGAAAAACCATTTAAATATAAAACTAGTAGATTTAATTAAGGACAGATTAAAGAGAGATAAAAGAGAGAGAGATTAAGAGAGTAAAGAGATGTATTTAGATGGGTAGTCATACTATCTCAATTGCAGACTTTAGCTGCAGTCAATAAGCCGGTCTTAGATTGAACACTTGGCGGCTCAAAAGCCTTTGACTCACGGATTATATTGCAGGTATTTTATTTTTTAGAACGATTGTGCAAATCCCCGATCTTAAACACTTCACCGCCATTTTATTATCTTCAGCCGACGCTAAAATACTTCATCTAAAAGAGTATAATAACAATAAATACCTCCTTCATATGTTTCTTTCCTTTATGGCGGGTATAAAGAAACATGTTTATCCATGAAAGAGAGAAAACAGGGCAATCATGCGCGCTGTTTGTTATTCTCGGCGAGTTTTCCTTGTGACTTGCGAACCATAAGTCAAGCAGGATTATTACCTACTGGCACAGGCGAAAAGCTAACGTTCTTTCATTTCTTATTCACTCTCGTTTGCCTAAAAATGTTGGAAATCTTTGCTGTGCCGCATAATTATATTGCTTTGCAAAAGATTCTTTTCTTTATGTATTTATGAAGATGAATTGTTGACTCGGTGGAAACTGAACGGCTTTTCCGACATGTTTATGACAACCAGTGGGGTTACCATGACGTCTTAGTGTTGTTTTAATATCATTCCAGAGAAGGAAAGACACAGAACTATACAGGATGTTAACGCCTTCTCTTTCCCACACTGGAATAAGATTAAATGAATACAGTTTTAGGACGTCATTATAGGCCACCGCGTATTCACAAACGCTTCGATTCGATTTCTATCCGGAAAGTCGTATGTCTATCTCGTTTGCTTTCGTATTGACAAAAAAAGATAGACATACGACAATAGCAGTTCAGTTTCCGCAGTCCAGTTCGGTTTGTTGGTATAAGTAACAAAATGTTTTAAATATTTCCTTAATGACTTGAGAGCGAGTCCGAATATTAAGTAATAGGTACTTTATTTAATTCAAAAGACTGTCTATGGAGGTTCTTGTCTGTTCATTTCTAAGATATCTACGTTTTGAAACGGGCCACTATCTTCAACATTCTGACTAATTGCCCGACTCCTGCAGGCCTACTATGACCTCTTAATGCAGGAATGTTTTAGTTCTATTTCGAGAGTGGGAAAGAGATAGCGCTAGACGGCTGTCTACAGTAAAGACCTACCCGGACACTACCGGAACCTACCTGGACACTTGTCTGTAAATGGTTTAATTGAAATAAATGCTTTGAGTTGGAAGCAGTTACATTGCATATCAACTTCATTACTAGTTCTATTGTGAGGACTTGCTGTGTCGTCAATGAAAGATACACACATCAAAAGTATCTAGGGATCAACATATATTTTTGCAATAACTTTTCTCCTGATTGATATTAATTAAAATTTTCTTTAAGGATTCATCAAATAAAGTGTTTTCGTTTGTCACAGTAACGATAAACCAAGTCACCTTTGCATTAATAAAGAAATTTGCCATTTTCCTAATAAAGGAATTTTTGACATTTGAACCACTAACATTAAAGTTCGAAAAAAAGACTGAAATAACAGTTTTCTTTAAAATTTTATTGGGTAACTTAAACAATTAATAATCCGTGTTTCTACCGCGAACACTAACAACACAAGAACATCGGTTTGGCATACTCAAAATGAGTTCATCCAAATCACGCTGTGGAATGGCCGCCCATGTTCGTTGCAACAACAAAAAAAGGTCTTCTTGCGACTGGATACCCTCCATATTCGGCAGAGCTCTTCTCTGTAGCATATCCCATGCATGCTCAATCGGGTTCAAGTCTGGCGACTGAGCAGGCCAGGGCAGGACATTGATGTTAGCTGCGGCGAGAGTCTGTCTTACAACTCTTGCGGTGTGCGGTCGTGCATTATCATGCATTAACTGAAATAAGGGACCGATTTGCACTTGTAGAGGAACGATGACGTCTGATACAATCGTCTCAGCATAAATTTGAGCGTTGAGGTTGCCTCTGATCCAAATCAACTCAGTTCTTCCGCCGATCCAAATACCCGCCCATACCATGATGGTTCCACCACTATAAGGATGGACTTCCTGGCAGGATTTTAATCGCTGTTGGCGTCCAGGGGTTCTCCAGTGTCGTATACGTCTTGTATCCGGTCACATACCAAAACGAGACTCATCAGAAAAGCACACGAAACGCCATTGTTCTTCTGCCCAATTTCTGTGTTCAAGAGCCCATTGATATCGAATCCTACGATTGTGCATTGCTATAGGTGGTACCCGTAGCGGTCTTCGGGAATGAAGGTTCACTTCATGCAAGCGGTTTCTGACTGTTTGGTCGCTAATTAAGTTCCCTGAAGAGTGATGAAGCCTCACGGCTAACATCATGGCGGTTATTGTTGGAGCTCTTCGAGTTAAGATTTGAATGTATCGGTCTTGTCTCCGTGTGGTGCAGCGATACCGTCCTCCATGGCGCTCAGCCACGGTACCAGTGCTTCGGTAACGTGTCCAAAGTCGACTGATAACACTCTGACTTGTATTCAGAGCTAAAGCCACAGTACGTTGCCGGGAACCAGCTTCTATCATTCCCACGGCTCTGAGCATTTCTTCCCTGCTTAAATGACGTCGCCGCTCCATAATAACGTTGGTTTTAATCAGTAGTAGGGAAACAGTAGCACTAATAATGTCTTCAATGCGTTGTATGTTTTTATAGGGAAAATATTGACAGCTTATTTTCATCTTTTACTCGAATTTGATTGAGAGTTCCTGATTCAAATTATGAAATGCACCAAAAAGGATCCATATAAATTTATAAAATCATAAATTTATTACAAAGCCACATCTCAATCTCAAGAAATCCGCATAAAAATGCTTGATCCCTAGACACTTTTGATGTGTGTATTTAACTTGTAAATAAGATGTTGCTTTACATCCTCGTCAAATTCAAGGAGGTAACTATGCTAATGATTCTCGACCCGAATCAATAATGAAATGGGTAGTTAATTTTTATATTTTTTTCTTAATATCGGAAATCGATAAATGTACACCACCCGTATTAAAACGCGGCCCGTCTAAAACTAGCCCTATAACCGCGCTTTCACACACACAAACAAACGCAGACGTTTATTCGAAAAACGGATGATTCGTCTCTTTTGAAAAGGGCTTCATTCAGAAATAGTGTCAAATTAAAACAACAAAAAAAAAGCAGCGTTTATTATTATTGACCAGGTACCGTAATTTATATTGATTATTTACGTCTTCTATGACAACCACCTGAGTTTTGACGAGATTGCAAAACTACACCTTGTATAACTTCACACCCATTCCAAAGACTTAACGAATTTACCATTCTGCAAATCCGCCTCCACTCTAACCGTACATAGATGGATCAAATTCCACCTCAGGCGATCTGCTTGTAGACCACCACTTGTAAATTTATTGGCAACACCCCCACCCCCCCTCAGTATATGATTTACAACAATGGGTGTAACAGAAACGTGCCTGCGACCTGCAGATTAGATTGTCTATACTTCAGCGAGCAATAAATAGAATCTTTCGCGAAATGTAAAATAGACAATGCATTTAGTTAGGCTGTTAGGCATTTTAACGGTAGAGGTAAGTGTTATGTTTAGCGCGTTTGGGAACTGTAATGTTATTGTTCTTTGGTATTTTTAGCTGAGTTTGGAACAACGGTTTTTGCATGCTGGTGGGAAGGTTAAGCAAACCAGGGTTGTTACAAAGCAGCCATTGAGGCAAATGTGTAGTTTGTTGCCAAAGATATTTAAGACTAATAGAGCGGACATTGGGAATATTTTCATACAAAAATTTTGATTCCGAACATTTTCGATTTTGACACACTAATGCTACCTGACAATTAGGCGTTTGACACTATACAGAACGATTTGTTACGAAGTTGAAAACAAGTTTTGGATTACGATTTTCTTCGTCTTGTCCCGTCTATCGCTCGTAAATATTTGAACGTCTTTGTTTGTTGCGATGTCGATGTTGTTTGCAAAGTGCTGATTCACCATATTGACTCATCTATTTAATAAACCACTTACATTCATTATTTTGTTCACTGACCATCCATTACATACCAAGTTTAGTAAAGCACGATGAGCCGTTAGTCCCGGCTGTCATTCGTAGATCTTTGGCAGTCGTTACAAATAGTTAGTGGCTCGAAAGTCTGGCAACCAGTCGAGTAGTACCAAGGGGTACCGTATTACCCAGTAGGTACTTACTGGATTGTGGAGGTCAGGCAGTCGCTCTATGTGAAAAATCTTAATAATTGCAAGAAGGCTAGGTAGGTTGTTATTCGATCACTGACAGACAACTCAATGCCGCTCGATTTATAAGTATGTTGCACTAAGGATGAAAGTTCGACATTTTTGGCAAAGGAAATCTCAAGGGGCTTTTTACAAAAAAAAAAAAAATGTTAAGTTGTTTGTAAAATATGACAGATGACAGACAAACTTCTTTGACTTTTGACAGATGTCTTGGTCATATACGCAAATTCAAATAATGCCTAATAATGGTCAGGCAACAACAGTTGGCTCTTTAATAGGTCGTCCTAATGCACTGGATTTGTCCTTGGTTTCTTCATCATTAGCACTTAATTGCGAATGGCAGATATGTACATGATAGTCCTCTCGGTAGTGGATAGTCCCTGCAATTATAAAAGTTGTGGTTAATAATTGTCAAAAAAAAATTCTTGTAGAAATTGTTCTAATGCTGTACATATGCCCACCTACCCAAATTACAAAATGGTAGATTGGCAAATGTATAGTAATATTGTGGATGAATTGTTAGTTGATTTTAAAACAATAAATATATGTCCTCTCGATTCGTATCATCATTTTTGTACAATTTTACGTACAGCTGCTGCTAATTCCATTTCAAATTGTAATGTCAATAAAAATACCAACAATCGCTGATGTTGAACAAATAGGATTAGAAGACCTTCCCTTCCTTGGTGAAATCAAAAGTGTTCAGACGCTGTATCAAATTTTAAAACAGCTTACATAAATTTTAAAAATAATCTATCAGACGAAACTCATTTACAATTTAAAAGACTTCGAGAAGTTAAAAATTAATTATTATATAAAAAGAACGTCAAAAAAGTTGGTTGTCCTTATGTGAAACTGTTAAACGTGTTTGTATACTGTATACATTTTATATATTCCTTTTTTATTGTAAATCTACGTTGTAAATTATGTAGATAGCATTTTGTAGGTTATGTTTTGTTTTACGAGAAGATAGCTATAATTTGTCGATTGTCAATAAAACAAAGTATTAGTACTCTGTGACGATTGTTCAAGTCATGTTAAACTTGACTTGACAAACAATGACGATGACTCGAATTTGACAAATGCCAGAAATGGATAAGACAAAACCTTATTAGGTTTATTACGAAAGACAAAATAACAAAACTAAAAAACTATGTTAATAAATACGAAAGACATTATTGTATAAAACTTAACACGCAAGAAATTAAGGACGTAAGACTAGGCAATATGGTCAAAGGACTATAGCCTTCCCTTGGCGGTATTTTTTTTTAAAAAAAAAGCATCTTCAAGTAGGTACCTACGTAATCAATCGTAATGTGTGTGCATTAAAAAGAATAAGAATAATCTTACTTTTCTATTTTGCTCGAACAATTTTTTTTGGAAACCATTGATCACAATTTACCTAAATTGAAAGGAGGTCCTATTTGTGTCGAATTGAATCGGTTCACTTTAGAGTTTGCCCTTTTTATTTTGGGATTCGGGTCTAACCTTGTTTTTCATGGGCAATTAATCTTCCGTTGTCGAGTTAACTGATGAAACATGTATTTTTTCCCTGAAATTCATGCAGCTGTTGTTTTGATCGCGGAATACCATTGTTGGGGTTGCTATGATTTTTTTTTTATGGCGGGATTACCTTTAAAATCTATTTCAATACATCCGAGTGGATGTGTTCTGGTTGAGTAATCAATATCTGGTAAATGATACTTAATTGACAGAGCCACACAAGACTCCCAGGAGTTAGCAGCAAGGATAATCAAATGTTGTTCCTTTTGGAAGGATCAGACAATGTCTTGAATAGGCTAGGTCGGTCACATGAGACGGACACCCTCGTGTCCAAAAGCGAACGCGACCGTCACGTGTTTGCGAGTTTGGATGCAGCCTTCGACTGAAATATATTACCATCACCAATTGTCTTCAAATTGAACTGACTTACCTACTTCTAAATGATTTTTCCTGGTTTGCGGATTCTTGGCACAAGTTCTTCTAAGTTAACCAAACCTTGTTTTCATTATAATTAAAACCTTTTTTCTTTACTGTTTTCCAGGTTACCAAATGTCGCGCAAATCGTGCGTGGCGGGCGGCGCGCGCGGCGCTTGCATGTGGGTGCAGGAGTGCAACCGGGTGGGAGGCACGCATGCAGGAGTGTGCGTCGACGGCTTCATGTTCGGGTCTTGCTGTCGGCTGCCCGACAAGCCGGTGGTTGTGGAAGGTAAGCTAGCTAGTAAGTGGTGTTACTTATACAGGGTAGAAGGGACATTGACGTACAAACGGTTGCCACGTGTTCAGTACATCATTATGAACCTCCCCACATAGTAATTTTTCATCGATGATTTAAAACAAATCAGCTGTTCCATACTCTTTAACCGTGTAGTTATTGCACTTTTGTAAGAAATAGCTGTTTTTTATATTATCTTAAACATGATGATCATAAATTCATAATCGGTTCGACATGATTCGAAATAGGACGGGTGGAAAAATCGATTGAATATTTTGCCGCTCGGCAGTATCGAGTCAAGCCGATTTGAACAAGTGGGTAGCACGTTTATAAGAAGTCATTTTCTTATTGCCAGGAACTCGTGGTAGTACCTAACTAATAATAGTTGCTATACGGATCGATCTTCAAGTTTAAGCAACGCTTGCCTAGGTTGGTCCGTGGATGGGTGACCATTCATGAGGATAGCTCGCATTCGTAATAAGATTAGCAGTATGGTAGTAGCCAGTAAGCTACCTCCCTATAGTCACTCATAAAAGTTCACGTTTTGCACTATTTTCTTTAATTTGATACTAGTAACGCACTCTAGTGTTGACAGTTAAAACTAAAACTGACAACTCTATCATTGTTTTTTCAGAACCCGCCCCGCCAGTCACAGTCACTGAGAAGACGTACACAACGCCATCTAGTACAGCGCGCACTACAACTCAACCACCAGAGCCATCTACACAAACCATCTCGCGGCCGAACTGGCAAACGCAGCGGCCGTCGTTCATGACTAAACCAATAGATGGCGCCCCGACGTCTTACAGCTACCGGCCGCCAGAAATAAACTTACCTTCATTAGGAAATTTAGATTCAAGTAGCGAACAAAATAGTGATATAGTTAATAAAATACCTTATAACAGTGTAAATAAATACCAAAATGTAAATAGGCCGAACAGTGAAGCGGAAACTAGTCCCCACAATAAGATTTCGTCTAGTCTTAGCATATTGTCTGGAGCACGGCCTATGGCTGTGTCGGAGCAGCATTCGGAGAACAGCATCAACTCAGGTGGGCTTGAAACTTATGGTTTTATTTTAAGACGGTGCTGACATCTATCCGCGTAATTTGAAACTTGTTATTGAGATGTATGCCTTGGTAGCTGTAGTTAGATTACTGAACACTGAACAGTTTGGCTTTAGGAATGATTCAAAAGGCCCTCTTAAGTTGCTAGTGAACGGAAAGATGGCAGTATCTCCAACAAGCAAAACTTCATGCCTGAATTTTCGAAGGGTTGGGCAGGTGTGTTTAGTAGGTACGTACAATCACAATGTGTGCGTCGTGAGAAAAATCACAAGAAATAAATAATAGCGCATTAAAGACAATTACTGTTTTCTTAATTTGTTTGACTTTATATTTAATTTTATTGCAATACACCTTTCAAACTTTCAACTAATTAATAATAATAATAGTTTATTCAGAAAAAAGTACATTTTACAAGGATCAATATAGTTTTGCAGTATAAAATGGTAACGTCAGAAAAAGTGTATCGTTGGTACCTGTAATAATGAAATTAATCATCGTATCACAGTCACCAGCGCCTTCCATAAAAGTTTAGACAGAAAAAACAGTTTCGGAGCATATTCTATAGGTAGGTAACTGTATAAAGAGCTAGGTAAGTATTATAACAAATTCTAAACAAGACAATGTAAAATAAAGCTAAGAAATAATTTAAAACTAAAATAAAGTTAAGCACTAGTAGTAACAAATTAAACAATGTTTATGAAATTAAAAGTAAGTACCTAATATAAAATCGTAAGTACCTCGCTTGGTCTCTTAGTTGACATTAAGTAATTTTCGAGAAAATGTTGTCAGTTATCAATGAGCACGCCGAGCTGTAGGCTAAAATAATCTTCATTGATCGACTGATTAAATTGGAGTTTAATCTTAAAATAGGTACCTATGTCCCAGCGGTGGAAACATATTATACAGTGATCATACTAACCACCTTTTCAAATAATTCTAGGCCAATACAATTCAAGGCCAAGCAACCTGAACACGATCCACTGGCAGGCCACGACGGAGCCCTCCTTCATCACGAAGCCTCGACCTTCGTGGGAGAAGCCAGCGGGGAAGCCGAAGCCTACGAAGAAGTTCACTACCACAACTAGCAAGCCTCATAAGAATTATATCAAGCCGAAGGACCCGGCGATGAATATGATCAACAGGACAGAAGAGTCTACTTCTGCGCCGGTTCAGACGACGGCTGCTACGAATACTGTTGGTAAGTTCACTGGTCATATAGTTATGAGCACTAATGTGTAGGTATATGAAGTAAGGCATTTCGTATGGGTTGTGAATGTCAGATAGGCTGTTGCTCCATGTAAAAATATTAGTATTCAGCTGCATCCGGTTAGACTGGAAGCCGACCCCAACATATTGGGAAAAGGCTGCGCAGATGGTGACTTGTCCAAATTGGGTTTAATTGAGTTAAGTACACACAATATCTAACGTTCTTTATAAGAAACTCAAAATGGTTCAATTATAATAGATTTTGTAGTATTCAGGGATAAAATAAAAACCAAAGAAACGAAAAGGAACTCTGGGGTTAGAACTGAATTTATCCGATTAATTAATTAACTCTGCTATGTGTGGCCTATTAGTGATAGTTTAAAAAATTAGAACTAATTCATGAGCTATTTAGAACTCTTTTAACTTACCTCTGTCAAACTACATTAGATGAATTACTGATGAATTACGGTTTCTTAAACCCTACTAAAATGTCCACAATGGATTCCCATCATAGCATTAAAATCCGTTTAACCTCCCCAAAGAATTAAAATCACCAAATGCAAATTACATAGACTCGACCCAAATAGACTTCCCGCTCACAAATCTTCCTGGCCGTTAGGAACCCTTACATTAAATGCATTATTATAAGAGCCATTAACTCGGGTTGAAACTTTTTATGGTTTTCTACAGTCTCCCCTGTAATTTACGTTTGCGATACCTTTCCGTAATGCATTCGAGTGATTTTATCTGGGATTCTGGCGTAATCTCGACCTCGTTGCAGCACTCAAAGTGCAGGGCAAATGTGTGGAGTTTCAGCTGTTTGCATTTAAATGGGAATCATAATTATTTTAAGTTGTTTACCGTGAAAGTTAAATTCATTCTGGAAAGAGCATTTTAGCTGGTTTTTGGTCTTTTTGGGTGGAACTCTTAATTTATGAAGTTCATAGTGTGCATATAATTCTACATGCGGTCCTGTGTTGTTGTAAATAAATTATCGAATTTTAGATGAGAAATTAATGAATTACTTTTGAGAATATGTAAAAAGTTCACCGAATCATTGAGCACTGCGTCTGGTAGCACACTGCGCAATGCCACAGAGCCCACAAACAAAATATATTGTATTGTTAATCTAAGTATAATCAGCAGTTCCATGTTTCAAAAAGTCTACGATAAGTATGAATTTGTACCTACTGCTTTCGTTGTTACTGAAGCCAATCCTATATATCCATTACATAATAATTATTTGCTGGCTATTTAGGATCAGCTACAAGTCTGTCAGTACTTCGGTAAGACAACAATCATCTTCATCCTAATTTATTTGGAGTCGTCTCAGCATGTCTTCTTCTTCCATACTTCTCAATTACTCGTCATCTCATCAGACACCAATGACCTGTATTCAATAAAACCTTCCATGTTTTCCAGAATGTGGCCTCACAGCAATGTGGCCACGTCCAGAATCCAGGATCATGGGCGGCAAGGACTCCACCTTCGGTCGATGGCCGTGGCAGGTGTCGGTCAGGAGAACTTCTTACTTCGGATTCTCATCTACTCATAGGTGTGGCGGAGCCATCATCAATGAGGGCTGGATTGCGACGGCTGGACATTGCGTTGATGAGTAAGTAGTTTTAGACCTTGATTTTAGGGACTCTCTTGTTACATAATCAAGTGCAACTATTGAGGGGCCATCAGTGATATTTCATGAAAGAGCTTATACGTTTCTGTGGGTAGAAAAAACAGACGTAGTTTATTGGTAACTTTACAATACAATTAGTAACAACACCAAGATGCAAGTTAGAAAACATTTTACTTTAATCAGGCTCGCCAAACCGTCAAAATGCAATTGCTAATTGTACCTACTATTCACGACTACAAGCGGGAACGTACCAAAATGCAAAATAATAAATTCACTCCATTTTAAAACACATCTTTTTTCACTAGACTCGATTCTATTAACTATTTTACACATTCCCACTGCGACTCGCATCCCAAAACAGCACTAAAGAATATTTCCACTCGTGCTTTGCACACAAATACTTTCATTATCTTGATAGTGTTCACTGATTCTGTGTTTTGATAAAACAGTCGTGTTTTAAAGAAAAGCATATGAAAATTGGACTGGCAATACTCCAGCTTTTACAGAGCTAGAGAAGAGAATATGGTTTCAAATAAATTGGTGTGCTCGAATCTACACAAGAACACAGTATGTTATTGACTGGGGAACTAATTAATTCATGTGATAAGAAATGTAATAATTAAAAATTAAATTAATTAAAAATTCATTAAATATGAAATTAATTAAAAATTAAATTAATTAAAAATTATAATTTAATATTTTTTTTCGTTAATTTTTAGTTGACACACAAATAATACTACCCTATTACCACCCCACGCTTGCTCAAGGCGGATATGCGATTTCAGACTAACCTAAATGAATTATAAGTCCAGGTTAGCTTCACTGCTGTTGAACACAAAACAAATACCTACTTAATTATTTAAATTGCTTGATTCCCCCAAAGAACGCCACCAGTAAACTTTAGCGTCTCTTTTAAAGCACCTTAGTGCTAATACTTCACTAAACTGCCGACTAAAGAAAGCTAGCTCGCTTGAAACAAACTGCCCACAATTTCGGTTTGCATTCCACCCTCCTCTTTACCACAAAAAAGTCTTAAACATCTTAAGTCTTCCTGCGAAATGTTTTTATCAGAATCCATCTAGTAATCCCGAGATTAACGCATTCATACAGACGGACAGACGGCTCTTTTCAGTTATTTTTTATATTACCCATCTCTTAGTCGCCTCTAAGTAGATTACTGTAAAAACAAAGTAAAGGGAACAGTCTAAACACCGTAAAAAGGGAATTAAAAGCGAAGTATATTTAATGGAGGCTGTCTTATACAAGATAAGGTTTTACAAAATTTAAGGACTGCAACTTTATGTTCCGCAACATAGATCCTACAGTTTTTTTACGACTGCGATAAATGTTGGTACCGGGGTTCTTTATTTTTGGAAGTTTTTGTTGTGTGTACTATAGGTGCACTCTGTCTAGTCCTGGGATTTTAGGGGCGGTGTTATGTCATGTGTTTTTATCCTATTCATTAAATAAATAAATAAATATCGCTGGACATTACACACAGCGCCATCTGGTGCCACACTAAGCAACGAGGCTTGTATCGTGGACACCAGATAGTTGATATACTACATAGATACTTTTTGTTTGTAAATACATACTTATTATACATATGTATAAACATGACTCGGAAACAAATGTCCATGCTCATCACACAAACACTTGCTCCTACCGGGATTCGAACCCGGAACCCTATGAACGTAAGGCAGCCTCACTACTGTTGCGCCATTCGGGTCGTCATTGTTCTGAGAGTCAGACAAAAACAAACACCAATCAATACAAAATGCCGTGGTACTTACTGTAGGATACCGTAACTGCCTATATCAGTTCTGGCGTCAAAACGAAATACCGTTCAGCGTTACCGTGTGTGGGTTTTACTGGAATTAAGGCAAACCATCTGTCGAGTGTCGAGCTGAGCGAGTTTTAATGGCTTCTACACACAATGGACGATTGAAGCTTAGATACTGCATCGCGTTTAGATAGGTTTCTATGTCAGTACTTTGTGATTTGTGCAGTTCTTGGGTTCATCAGTGAATTCTCAGCAGTAGGTGTTGTTAAAAGCCACTATGGGATGACAAAGATAGTCCATATCCTCCTTTATGCTAAAACAAGTAGAAAATAAAATTGCTCTAAAAAGTATGTACTTTATAGGTATGATGAACAGGATCTTCTTCTTGGCGTGTCGATGGCAACCTAAATTGTGTCAGCCCCAGAATTGAGCCACTAGTTGAACAGGATGAAAAGGGTCTTTCGACGGGACGGGTGTTATGTCTGGATGTTTTCGGGCTGGTCTACCAATCATAATCTCGCGATTAACTCTGCTTACGCAATGTAGTATTTCCGTGACGTCAGATATGACGCTTAGTTCGTAAGTGGCGTTGTGGATGTCGCCACAAAATTAGCAATTTTTCTTTGATAGTTCGCTACCGATGTTACTGACGGCATCTGTACATAGTTATTTTTTTTGTAAAAAACCTCGTTGATCGTTGGTCGCAATCGCGACTGTTGAACATGAAGTCCTGGGTTCGATTCCCGGGTCGGGTAAGTTGTTATAGGGTTTTTCCGTTAAGAATTTCTCAGTAGCAGCCACGGAGTCTGGATTTGTGCCCGGTTGATGGCAATAGGCTCGCCCCCTATTACATGAGACTTAAACATAACTGGCGAATTGTGGGTGTACTATTAGGTTCACCTCTGCCTAACCCTTCGGGGATTACAGATGTGATGTTAAGTAAAATCAATATCTACCCTATCCTATACTGTTACAGTTTGTACACCACTAACCAGACAAAATTCTCCATTTCAGCCTCCTAACATCACAAATAAGGATCCGAGTCGGCGAATACGACTTCTCATCCGTGTCAGAAGAATTCCCATTCGTGGAGAGTGGTGTTGCCAGGAAGGCAGTCCATCCAAAATACAACTACTATACGTATGAATATGACCTGGCGCTGGTGAAATTGGAAGCTCCTGTGCAGTTTGCTCCTCACATTTCGCCTATATGTTTGCCGGCGACTGATGATCTGCTGGTAGGGGAAAATGCTACAGTCACTGGTTGGGGAAGACTATCTGAAGGTGGTGTGCTGCCGTCGGTTTTGCAAGAGGTACATTACTTACAGAATTATTTTATTACTTAATCATGTTTGATCACTGATTGCGTGATGATCGAAACTTTCCTGGTTTATGCATGTCCAGCAGTTAAAGCAATCGGTTAATGTATTGGATTGATACAAGCTAATGAAAAGTTGATGTATAACATGTTGAAGGTCGTAGAAATACGAAACGCTGCAAAAGCGCTCGACCGCTTCCAATGACTGATGACTGCTGCAGATATCAAACAGCTAATCCTGCACACAAACATTAAACTCTCCTTATAAGCAATCTGTTACTAATAATTGGTTTTATCTTCTTCAGGTGCAAGTACCAATAGTATCGAACGAGCGATGTAAGTCAATGTTCCTGAGGGCAGGCAGGCACGAGTTCATCCCGGACATCTTCTTGTGCGCCGGACATGAGAGGGGAGGTCATGACTCCTGTCAAGGCGACTCCGGGGGACCTTTGCAGGTAATATCTTTACTAAAACACCTAATAATAAAAAGTAGCTGAATTGGTTAACTATAAAATTTTCTGCAGCCAATGAAATGACGGTAGCTATGGCGACACCTGGAAGAGGCCCACGTCTGGCAGTGAAAGACTTACGGATAATATGATGATGGTGATAACGTTGAAATACCTACTCCCCTAAAATAAAGTTCAATAATTTTGGGTGGTGTTTCAGATTTTTACGAAAACACATACACACACATACACATACAACACACACATACACACACATTAACATACACACAATACACACATACACACACATACAAACAACACACACACATATACAACATACACCACACACACGCATACACATACACATGGACATATTGTAAAATAATAGTTTTAAGGCTCTAAAGCAGATTCAAATTTATACCTCCCCATAAAAAGTTTCTCTTAGCCACATTAACCCATAGAAACTCCATATTACAGCAGTAATAAAACAATTCCACACCCGCAAAGTACTAGTTAAATGTTGATTAACCCTTTAAACTTTCACCATGTCCCTTAATTTCACCTACCCTGGATATTTTCCACTGAACTATCATTGTGAAAATTCAAACAATTTTAGTAACTAAAGCTTCATAAGTATTAACAAATCCCGGGGGCTCAAAACTTCCTTGAATAACATTACAGGTTCCAAGAAATAGTTTTATAGGAGTTTCGGAAACTCATTATATATTACAAAATCTTTGGTGAATTTTACTTTGGTCTTTTAGAATCTTCGCTAAACATGTACAGGCTTAGAAACAAGTAAATAATGAATGTTTTCATCTTGAAGTAAGACCTTTGCAAAAAGATCGTACTAACAAAGAACTCCTGTGATGAAAACTTCCAAGTTCTGGAATAGTTTTCATAAGTTTGTTCTAGGCTTATTGATAGAACAAAGTCATCATAATTTTAGTCACCACAGAATTTATTTATTTTTTAGTGTGTGATAAAACGGCTATCAGCTAATTACATTGATTATAGAAAATAAACTCGCCTCACTGTGACGATGATGACACTCGCCCCGCTGAACTCCAGACATACTGAAATTATTTTCGCCTTCCACTCGTCTGAGAACACATCTTAGTCAGTCAGGATTAGCATCCAAGAAAGCGTTAAGCGTGAAGAGAGCGCGAGGAATAGGGGACTGGGCTTTCTAGTCTCACAGGCACTTACAACCTATGTTTCTTAATAATTCCTGCTATTTCATTACAGGTCAAAGGAAAAGACTCAAAGTATTTCCTAGCTGGAATCATCAGCTGGGGCATTGGTTGCGGCGAAGCAAACTTACCAGGCGTCTGCACCAGGATATCCAAGTTCGTTCCTTGGATTCTGCAAACCGTCAACTCCTAAACCAAAGCACTTATAAAGTGCTCATAAAATCCTTAAGGAAAAGAAGTTGAAAGTGACAAAGTGATGAACAGTGAACAAAGACACGAAACGAATTGGTGACAAGTGCGGCACAAGTTACCTTCAAAAATGTTGATTGGATTCAACGTTTTCTGAGGCGTTTTATTAGGAAATATCTCGCCAGGAGCTTGCAGAACTCGTGGAAGCGAGATTCTGCATCAACAACCGTTACCGGAGCTTCAAATTGGTGATATTTTTAAGCTTCACAATAAACGCCCTGATTGCTGCTTTGAGGCTGTAGAACTTAAACATGAGTACGTAGGACAGTGGTCTTATTGTGTTCAAATTTTTAAATCGGTGCTATTTTTTATTTAATTTTGTACCAACTTTTGGATAGGCAGACGGTCCATAAAAAACACTGCATTCAAATGTATCCGCTTAAAATGAAAACCGAGCCCAAAAAAAGAGTTCAACGTTTTTGGTGTCGGCTTCCATTTTTAACTGGATAAAGCTAGGCGATGGAGTTCCACACACAATATAGAGTTTTCTATGGTTACAGTTACGGTACTGAATAATTGGTAACCGTTTTGCGTTGGTGTCCCTTCCACCTTGTATATCTATGATGATGATGAGGATGATGATGATGATGGTGATGATGTTGATGATGATGATGAGGATGGTGATGATGATGATGATGCAAAAGTAGCAGTAGGTAACTTAGTTGGAAAAAAAAGGTTCTCGGTTCCAATGATCATTCTACCAGAATCAAATACACTTAGGAAGCTAACGTTGTACCTAATTCGACACACCGTGATGTGCCGTAGGCAAATTCGATTGGTAAACGTAACCTACTTGCAGTCGAAATAGCAAACGTGCTTGACTGCTTATTTGCTCTAAAAGTCAAAGGCAGTATGTAGTTCGGCGACATTATTACTATTCATATCAAACTCTTTGGTGAAAATGCAGTTATATCGTTTTTGTAATCATTGTCTTAGTATAAACAAAATATCACGCCTGTAATACCCGAAGGGTCAGCTAGACGTGTATCATAGAACACTCCCATGTAAAAGGCGAGCTTATTGCCATCAACCACAATCATAAGTGATAATTATACAAGTTCATTTTTAATTAGTTAGAGAAAATTTATAGGTGATTTGTTTTGGCATCATTGTACATTGATACCCAATATGTCTGTAAAGTTTTGCAAGCTCATTAAATTTTAACCTGTATACCTGTATTCTTTTCCTTCATTAAAAAATTCAAAGACAGTAAGACCACTAATCACAATGTACGAATACTTTGCCTTATGCACTTGAAACTATTCTTTGTAAATACAAACTATTTTAAGATCATTTTTATCTTTACTGGTTTAATTTAAAATTACATCCTAAGGTAATTATGCTCAAACGTATTGTAAATATTTTTGCGTATGTATCTTGCCGTTTTTAGTTAAGTTTTTACTAATAATACAGTATTATTTACTTGTTTCTGGCATTCAGCAGAGGAATCGCATATTTTGTAAATATTATCCGGATTTATATTAGTTCCTTGGTAGGTACTGGAAATGTTTTGCAATCAGGTAATGAAGTAAGGAAACTATTAAATGTGTTTCAAGTCAAAGCAACTTCGGTACTCATACAGAATCAGTTATTTGTTAAGAAATTAGATGTTCTTTATTCAAGTTTCAAAATGGCGTAAAGAATCCAGTGGGCATAGACAAGGTGACAATAGCTTTCGAAATTTTTCGTGGTTCTACATCGACTTTGAAGAGTACCTATTGAAATAATCTTTTCCGTAGCTTATGTCAATGTATTTTTCACTATCTAGAACGTCACTTTTTCTAGGCCTTAAGATCTAATTTGTACATACTAACCTACTTACCATCTTTAGTAAGTCTTTTTGCTCCATCGTCTGATTGTAAAACACTTTCGAATTTAACTCTTTTATACGTATCATAGTAATGATTAATATATTTTTGTAAATTGATATAAATTAACTTGTTATATACAAAGGGGACGAATGTGAATATTACCAAATCGCGCATTGTTACTAAATTTAGTAAAATATCGACGTCCTTCAGTGCTGTTTGTTTGATTTAGTTAACTATTGCGATTTTATTAAATGATAGTTTATGATGACGTTGATTGTTTCACAATAATATTATTGTTAATAATTATTAAAATATTGAGACATTTTTTTAAGGTTGTGTTTAATTTTTTCCTTCCAAGCTTATTTTGGGTGTGCGTAGGCAATTTTCCTTAACTTTTTTGTTTAATTAGGTTGTTACTATATCACATCGTACCTCTAAATGTCGAGTTGATATTTTGCATTGCATTGTCATTAATTGGTCATTAACCACCGCGCATACTTAAGCATCTAATCAGTTTTAAACACTTAAACAAATTCCCCTCTAAACTACCTTTCTATAAAACCCAGTTGATTACCTAAAAGAATTCACAAACTAAGTCAACGTCGATAAATAAAGGACAGTGTGAATTGAATCCCCAGAGCGGTTAACCACAAAATGGATAGGACAGAAGGTTAACTTCATACAATGAACGAAAACAGGCGCACACATACATACATAAACGCGTACACGTTCGGCGATCTCAAACAATTGCCAATCGCGAGTGATCTTGCACTCGCTGTACAAAAAGCGTGTCTACGTGTGCGTGCGTTTTCCTTTGATGTCTTTGTTGTCAAAATAATAACTGGCTGTTATACAAGGTGTAACATAATAAAAGCAAGAGATCTCGTGTGGTGACTCAGACCATAATACTGAACCATTTTTGTTATGTGCCTTTTGTAAATTCACAATTTTTTTTTGTGAGTGTAGTACCAGTATTCACGTTGATCGGCAGATCGCGTTTAGTCCAATAGAAAGTCAATTTTTTTTTTGCGAATTATATGAACTCGTTGAACAAAAGTTATGCAGTTTCATGGTCCGAGACACCACACGAGAGGAGGTCTTGCGTTTATTATGTTACACCTTGTATATTGGCAATACCACACAGCGCTCGCAAAACACAGATTACTGGCTTTGGTCACGGGCCACATTATCTCTGGATCGAACGAGTTAGAAGTCGATGGGAGTAACCTTTTCCCAGCACTGGGATGATTCAGGCTGGCAGTGACCAGTCTTCTTCCTCCTCATTCGACCTTCTGTTCCTATCTATTCTGTGCCCGCGCAGTTGGCCCACAAATTTCCGCAGGGTCATTAGGAATCTTAAATTTGGGTCAGATTTTGATGAGAGAATGCGGTCGGGACACCGAACAATCAACTGTGGAAGTCAGAAGGTAAAATGGGATAGCTCTGGCTTTAAATTAAAACCTTTACACAGCGACATTTTAAGTTGATTCAGGGGGATTATTATTTTGGCTCTGGTGGTAATACGTAGAAGATAAAGTAGTGTTTAAATATTTTAAGAAAAGGAGAACTGACTGTGTTTATACAGCGTGTGCCAGAAAGGTGTGGTCATATTTCAGGATGTGATTCAGACCATCAAACTGAACAACTTTCACTAAGGGACCACCATTGAAATCTCGAAAATAAAATCCCCATACATTTGGCTCGAGCAGGTATTGAAGTCTTGTACTAAACATCTGTATACTACGAGTATATACAGTAGACGAATAAAGGACATCATTGTAAACATATTATAGGTATCTATAACATAGACAGTAGTATCTATTTGTGTCGTGTATTTGTTCATGGAAATAAAAGCAAACCTTTTCTGACATTCAAAATTTATTAAAACCATAAAAACAAAATTAATGCAATAAAAATATTTCATAAAAAATAATCTTCGGAAATCATGCAACATGCTTTAGGGCCAGCACATCCCTAGAACCTGCATTGGTGGTAGCAACCATGACTGGAAGTTCTCAACGGATCTATCACAGGTGATCATCATATATCCTTTGTACCATGCAGAGACTACGCAGTCGTAATAAAATAGTAACGCCCTTTTAAAATCTGGAGAGCAGCTCTCAAAACCCGGATGTATGGCATCCGGAGTATTCTTACAGTGTATGCTGTTAAACTTGACGTTATAGAGAGGTAAAGGACGAGTTATAAGCGTCCTCGGGATGCCAAACTCCAGGTCTAATATCCAAGGTGCATGACGCTGAAAATTCGGCATTTTACAAAATTCATCTATGATCGCATTAGGATCGACAGCTACCATTCTTGCCGTTGGAAACAGTTGTTTTGGCAAAGTTAAATATACTTCAATATCATCGCCTTGGGCTTCTACTTTACCATAATTTATTGTTTCTAAATTTTCATTATTCAAATCATTAATTTGTTCCAACTCTGTAGTAGTTTCTTCTTGAATAAAGAATGTATCTTTGATATTGCCTACCCCTGTAAAACTATCCACTTGTACTGATGAAAAATTTAATTCATTTATATAATTAGAAATATCTTTACTGCTAGCTTGTACAAATGTTGGTGGAATTATCGGTGTTAAAACCGGCTGTACCACAGTGCCACTAAATGGATAAATATGTGTAGTAAATATTGTGCTAGGAGTAGGTATTATCACTGGTAAAGGCTGTATAGTGAATAGAGGTGTATTCATTGGATGCCAATCGTTCATTGGTACAGGAGAGCTCAATTCTAGTTGGTACGGGTATGGAGTGGTGAGTAAAGGAGCTGTGGGCATCACAACAGGAGAAGATATCACTTTTTTACTGCACTGCCCATAGCAAGGCGACATAGAATCTTCACTCATCAACTTCTTCCTTAGCTTGAGTATGATATGGGCTTGGAGGAGCTTCTTCTTCGCCATGTTCTTTGCTTCCCTCATGGAACACATATTTCTAAGTTGCAGCATCGTTGTTGAGTTCAAAACCGTTTCATAGTTTGTATGTGTAGTAATATCTGCTGATGTTATGAGTGCCATTGTGAAACAAACCTGAAACTAAATGGGTATTTATTAGCTGGTTATCCCAGAGGATTTGGATAACAATAATGCTGAAATGTTTATGGTTTTCAAATTGAAAATTTTAAGGTACTATTTTAACAATTTCGAATTTGGTAGAATTTATGTGTGTTGCAACTAAATTCGCTATATTTTACAATTATTCTTATGTTGTATTCTTTTCCATGTCCATATTATGTTTAATACTGCTATGTTATTCTAGTATCACAGCTTTATCACTTAGGTATCACTTATCATTTCGAATATGATTTTTAAGTTTCAAATAAAAACATCACGATTCTTACCTTTCTAGATGTGCTTTTGTTTATTAACTTTTGTTTGTTACTAGATTTCACTGGCACCAATGCAGGTTTATTATTTAAAAAACATAAAAATCTTATCAAGTATTCCTTACTATCGTCATGGCATTATTTCTGATAGTTGTATTGGGCAGGATTGTGGATCAAAAACTGTTTTCAAATGAGGGTACTTCGTAAAAAGTTTGAAGTTACAAAAAGTATGAGTTCACAGATTACAAATAATGATACGTTTAGAGGAATCAACTACATATTTACCATATGAAAACAATATAAAAACAAAATAATTAGCATTTTAAGTGAACATAAAACTTGAAAAACGTTTAAGCAAAAATGCAAAAAACTCAACAGAGTTTTGTTAAACGCCAAATACATTTTAGATTTTACACTGAAATAATTTAATACTTTAGTTCTTGTGAAGTATAAACAAAACATTGCTGTGATACTTCATATTTCCATTTCTGTGAATTTCAGAAGGTAGTATTTACGGAATATGAAAATAATATCGGATTGGATTCAGTTGAATTTAATCTTAGTAATGCAGGCAAAATTTTCATTTTCTGATTTATGTAGGGTGACTACTGGCAGTGAACAGTAGCTTCTTTATCATTTGTGTTTCGTATTAACGATAATTTCATTTCTAAAATATGATAAAAAGAAAGACATTTATAATTGAAGTTTTAACACAAATGTACCAAAATAACTGTTTATTGATTACTTACGCACAATGTTTGTGAACGTTTTTTTTTAAGGTTGAAACTTACCGCATTTAGGTAGGTACTAGCTGGTGCTGGTGAAGTGTATTTACAGTTTTATGATTTTTGGTATTATCAAGATATTTTTTTCGGCTGAAAGGTGGTGATGGGTATGAGCCTTCCCAAAGCGTCGCCAAATCAGCTGGTCTAAGTCGGTCAGAATCTGCTAGAACCGAGACGCTCAACGTCTCAGCAGATTCTTATGACGTCGCCGGTCCGTCTCATGAGAGGTCTAAACACGCTGCGTATCTCCCATTGAGACTTCAGTTAGGCGAATACCTATCTTTGTAAGTAGACATAGGTCTCTACTATGCAAACTTTAACCACTACCTACCGTATGACAAGGTTACAAAAGTTTAGTAGGCAGCGCACTCATTCGTAGCTGTGATTACTATAGGTACCTACCTAGTATATTTTGGACATAAACCCCAAACCAAATTATAGTCCGAAGGAAATGTGTACGTAGGTACTTTCATTCCGGAATCGAATCGTGTCCCCGAAAAATCCCGAGGGATGGCCCTGACACATTTCTCACTGACCGACCGAATTTCTTTTCAGAAATTATTTATACCATAACGGTAAACCATTTTCATGAGTGGCTGGGATTATTATCCTGATTTCATGAAGTGGAAAAGTGTTATTGGGTTTTTTCGTTGGAAGATTCCTATTAGAACCAGAAGGGGAATTTTCGTATTTTATGAAGGTTCGCATTTCAGTCGTTGCAGGTACTCAGTGACCCGAAAGTCTGACAACCAGTCTTACCAAGGAGGTTTCATACTACCCAGTAATAACTGGGTTGTGGAGGTTAGATAGGCAGTCGCTCCATGTAAATTCTGGTATTCACCTGCACCCGGTTAGACTGGAAGTCGACATCAACATATTGGAAAAAAGCTAGATAGATGACGAAGACCGTTCGCATTTTAAACTCATTCTGTCAAAAATACTTGCTTATCTGATTTTTTTGACACATATTGTGGGTAAGATCCGATTGCCACTTGATTTTCAACAGTTTTATTAAATACTTGAATTGACAGTCAGGAGTCTGCATTTGTGCCTGGTTTTTGAGACCGTTCCATGTATGTGTGTTATACCAACATCTTGCCTACCCATTCAACGAATATCGGTATAAAGTCATGTATTTCATTTTCAAGTTTATCTGAACGTTTTTCTAAGCCCTTAGGCTGAGCTTGCACTTTGGCAATCAGTGTCGTATTACGGGAACATGTCCGAGTTAAAGCACTTGCTTAAGTAACGTTTATAGATGCAATTTATTGTAAGCGACCAACTAAAAGCCTTAAAGGTGCACCCAGATGTCATATTTTCCCGTAACACAAGTCATATATTTTTCTATAATGTGACGAAGCTTTTAAAGTTTCAAGTTATAATCGTAAACTAGAAGGTTTCACCTTAAGGCTTTTGAAGTAAACCGCCACATACGAGTATGAAATAAGATTATTAGTACGGAGCACCCTCGCACGAACGAGCTACGGAACCCTAACTTAAATTCAAACGATTTAAGATGTTCGTTCAATGGATTTTGGAACGAAGTTCCTTATCGCGCGTTGTGAAAGGGGGCTAGACGGAAAAAATTCTTACGAAAAGTTGTCACGACACTTTTTGCTATAGTAAGCTATTGTAAGCTGTGCGGCGTCGCATGTTTCTCTGTCTGTCTCTCTCTCTCTCTTATAGAAAGCAAGCCAGATATTTTCATTTCTATTTCGCATTGAACAGTGTGGTGTTCAATGCGAAATATTAATATAATTATTAATTATATTTGTTAATAATAAAAAAAATATTATTATAACTTAAAAAAAAAAAAATTATTACAATTCCTTCACTAATTAATCGAAAGTAACTTCGTTCCATCCGGGTGTCCCTTGACACCTCTCAAGTTTTTTTATTAAAATATTTTTTTTTTACCTACAGTGAAGTTGATTGGTGTAGTTAGTAAGTCAGTTAAGGTGCATTTCATCTTGTGTAATGTACATAATAATATTTTCAGTCATCACCAACATCATGAGCAGTAGGGCATCGAAACCTGGTTCCGGTCCCAAAGTTAAACCCGTGAAAAAACGGGTTTTACTGTGGGACCGTAACCGGGTTTCGTATGACCTAATTGGCAGTCTTGTTTCTGCCACTGCACACTGCTGAGTGTTAGACCTACTCCTTTTCTGCCATGTATTTTATTAGGTAGAGGAAAGTCACCAAATATGAAATAGTATCCTAATATGGAATACCTTCATTTCTCTAAGACTATAAGTATGAAACGCAACACTCGACCATCTTCTGTTTCATTCGGTCTACTAACTATCGCACTCACACCATCGAGTCAGTTGCGCGAACGCTTCACGTGTGGCAGGCGTGTTTTGTTTTGTGGTCGTTCAGAAAATTTTAAAGGTAAGTAATAAATGAGTATTACCAGCTGTTATGTTTGTATACATAAGTGTTATACTATTTAGTATATCGGTATTATGTTTATTTCACCATTTTGTGATCTTTTGTCATTTAAATATTGTGACTTGAAAAAATATTTAGAAGAGTTTGAACTAGTATAAAAATCCAAATATGGACAGTCGTCGGTGTCTAATTATGGAATACTCTTCTCCCTACAAAAATGATTTAGAAAATAAAAATATGAAGAGACAAGAAAAAGAAAGAAAACTAGTCAAGACAAAGAATAAGAAGAACACTGCGAAGAGAAACAAACAAACGAAGAAAAATAAGGATGATAGTGAAGAAGAAGACTCTGAGGAACTAGAAGTTATCCAGTTTGATGAAGGTAGTGAACATGATGAGTTGATGGACCAAGTACCTCCTGACTCTGCTGATGCAGAATGTCTATGTTCTGTTCAAGACTTTTTTCCATGGATAAAAGTGGAGAAAGCTGGATTAAATGCTTGATGTGTGGGCTCTGGGCACATTATGATTGTGCTGGTCCAGAGTTTGATACTTGGATCTGTGACTTTTGCAAGTAATTATGTAACTTCTTTCATTTATCACAATATGTTATATTCATTTAATTGATCTCAAAGATATTAATGTTCATTTTTGTTATTGTTATGTTGATTTATGCTTATATTCCATATATGGGTACCTATTCCATATTTGGTTACTCATTTGTGATTTTGTTTTTTGTGTAAGATTTAAATTTGATAACTGATATATTTGATTAAAGGCTGTTAATTACTACATATAAATGTATGACTGATTAGTAAAAACATTAAAATGTTTTAGTTTATATGAAGTTTTTTTTTTATATCCCAAAAACAAAATGGTATTCCATATTTACCATACAACCTACACCATACCTTTATCACCAGAATATTCAAAAGTACTTAAAAGTTAAGACACTCTTGCCCCAAGCCGTTAAGGCGTTTTATTTCACGTGGAACAACTGTTATCCCAACTCACCGGTCCATGGAGAATAGAAAGTTCACAAACTACGACATTATCAGTTCACAAGTAAACGTTGCAAATATTTAATATCGCAGTCGAACAAAATAACAGCTCCCTGCAGACAAACTCCTTCAGAATTTAATTTTAAATCCTCGTCGTATTTCAATAGAGCATAGAATAACAATGTTGTGTAGAAGTGAAACTTCTTTGCAGACTTCCAAGATGAATTTACGTGAACTTTCATTGTATACAGGGTGTATAATGATTCTAGTAGACCTTTTAGCAGAAACTCACGCCCTCCATTTTATTACCGTAGACAATTTATGTGACATACATGTCACGTGTCACGTGTCGTGTGTACGTCCTCATCCGATGTTAATTTTCGGCCGCTACATTACACCATCGCTGTCCTAATCTCGTCGACGTCTGTTCTAGTTTTAATGATAACATGTCTTAGTTATAAAAATCGGGAGGATTTTAGTTGGTTTAACTACAACTAAAATCTTTCTGGTAACAAATTATGTAAGTGAAACAACACTGGCGCCACTTTCTCTCGTCTGTAATAACTATACAAGTAAATTAATATTTAATGGAGACCGCCGTATTTTCCGACCCCATCGAAGAGGTTTTACCGATAACCACTTCACGTGGTAGGTATTCATTCTTCACAGAAGAAGAAGCGACTTTTCCGCTTTGAACAAATGCCGACTTCAAGGGGGTCGTGTAGTCGGCATTTGTTCAAAGCTCGCTTCGCTCAGGTCACTTCTACGCATCCCTATTCTATGACAGGTGTCTGTTAAAAGAATCCGCTTTTGCGCAAATTGCTGGCGTACTGGCGACTCTTAACGATCGTCCATTGTGCGGAATACGTCACCTGGACTTGTTGTTACAATATCCTGTGCTCTTTGTAAAGGATTTTTTTTGTCGTGAAATTATGTTTTTAATTGCAGTTTTATTGTTCAAACTGTTCAGGATTTTGTGTTGCTAAAGAAAAGCTGAACACAATTTAATAAAATGAAAAGGACACTATAACATCAACATTGTTACCGTAACACAAAGTGAGACTATACAATCATATTCTTGTTATTTTTATTGATTTATTTTAATTAAATTACAAAGATTAACACGATTTGGTACTGAAAACGAGATTTACATATGTACAAACACAAATACACACAATATTTCCGAATTAACAGCAATCTGAGTTTGGTAATATTCTAAAATCAGCTATAAAATTAAATGCTTTACTGTTGTTTGTGATTACATAAACTGACACCCTCATGTGGGCTAGCAGAAACAACAGAACCCCATCTGTTAAGATTCTTAAAATACTTCTAAAACTAAATATTTATTTTACTTCGCCCCCGTTCTAAAATCTGGCCCTTGGTTTTTTTCCGAAGAACATCGCCGACAAGTTCAATGTTTGTCTTCCTAAGGCATCCACTTTCAGCGTTTCCGCTCACATCTGACTTGTTTATGGTACATATCTATATACTTATAGCTGACCCGCGCAACTTCATCTGCGTTACATTTTTGATTAATGATCTGCTCCTATCGGTCGCAGCATGATAAATGGGTTATCCAACACTAAAAGAATTATTCAATTCAAACCAGTAGTTCCTGAGATTAGCGCGTTCAACCAACCAAACAAACAAACTCTTTAGCTTTATAATAGGTATTAGTATCGATATTCCTCAGTAAAATAATATTCTGATATTTTTTTTGATGATTGGAATTTCAAGCAATAACTCTAAATAAGCAATCAAAAAGTCCAAGTCCCTATCTCAAATCACCCTAGGTCAATCACCAGTCAGTCAGGCTCGACAGTTCATCACCCGTATTGGCTATCCTTCAGCCGTCATACGTCAGCTGTGATTGAAGGCCTGCACAACAGTTGCGAGCACTACTTCAATGCTTCGCTACAAATCATTCTGAAATTTCCCACAGGCGCTGTTTGTGAGTTTATTTAGTCACGAACAAAGCCTACTGGAGGACATCTTAGTTAAATAATAACAGCCGCACGGGCCGCTCTTCAATGTTAAGCAGCGCTTGCCAAGGTGGTTCTGTGGATGGGTGACCATCACTACATACCGAGTTTCAGAAAGCACGTTAAGCCGTTAATCCCGGCTGTCAATTGTAGATCTTTAACAGTCGTTACAAGTAGTCACTGGCCTGAATGTCTGACCATCTGTCTTACGAAGGGGTATCGTATTACCCAGTACTAACAGGGTTGTGGAGGTCCGATAGACAGTCGCTCTATGTAAAATACTGGTATTCAGCTGCATCCAGTAAGACTGGAAGCCGACCCCAATGAAGTTGGGAATAAGGCTAGGCAGATGATGAAGAAAGCCTACAGCTCCACTTGCGTGAATTGTTACTTATAGTAGAAAGTATTTTATACTAACATAACATGAGACGACGCGTATAATCTCCGAAGGTTTAGGCAGAGGTACTTGAACATAATTGGGGCAAGGACGGCTTATTGACATCAACTGGGCATAATTTCAGGCTCAGGGTCTCACGTAAATACGTCGATTTTATATAGTCAGTCAAAAATTCTTAGTTTGATAAAGTCAACAATACTCAGTAGTATTGTTGACTTTCAAAAGTACCTAACTATCTTGAAATAGTTTTAATTAAACTAAATTAATTGAATTTGAAGAATTGGAAAGTGTATTCAAATATTCTTTTAAGTTAGGTAAAAGGCTAGGTATTGAATTTGAGGTGTTTTATGTTAACGAAGTAAGATTTTCGTTTTCTAAATAAGTATTTTTTTCTTTTGGAGAAATGAGATTGTCATAGTGTCCATCCATCCATTTGCATAGTATTCCAACGCTTATTTAATTCTCGTTGGGGTAAGAAAACACAGTTAAGTATACAAAACATACTAACTTATTTTTAGTATAGGGATATTAAATTATAAGCAACTTGACTAAAAATTTAAATTGTTTGTATATTCAAATTAGAACAGTCATTTATCGGCCGCTGAGTATAATGGCTATAACGTCGCAACACAGGGTGTCAATTTGCTTTACAATTAATTTCCATGAAGATAAAATATAACACGTGGGGCTTTATTCTAGTTGAAATAAAACGGCTGCCAGTGTCTTTAGCCATAAATTTTAAATAATGGACGACACTTTTGAAGGATAAATTCAATTGACACTCAGTGCTCTCACAAAAAAACCATTCTTTCCTTTAATTGATCTTAATTCAAAATCCTTTGAGAATCCAAATGCATCTATGAGCTGCCTGCCTAATTTAAGTTTAGTTGTAAGTTATAAAACCTTCCAGGAGCTTCATACGGACCTACTTTAGTAAACTGTCAAGTTAAAGCCACAGCGTGCAAAAACAACAACATAGATCGTCATCAAAAATAGAAACAGGACAAATACGGAAGATATTAGGAAGACATATTTAATATGACATAACGCCAAAGGAACAACGCTAAGGGAGAGACAAATAAAAAAATCAAAGAGACAAGGGTCGCCTCAAGGGACATAGCTGTTCCTCCTGTTATGGACTTGTCCTATCCTGAACGAAAATAGGGATATAATAAAAATGTAGACAACGTGCTGAGATGACGAATATCGTATGTAAGCCTTTTCGATGGAAATAAGGGATCTAAGAATAGTAGGAGTCGCAAAAGTGGAAAGCAATGATAAAATTATGCATCTACTAGTCCGTTTGCTGCAACGAACGGTGTGCATGGAGAGGTTTCATATCGAGGCAAATGTCCTTCATTTAAATAAGGCTATGAAAAACTTCCTGGCTTTTGAATGGCCATATTACATAAGACAGTACTTACCTTACACGGTATTCAGCTGCATCTGGTTAGACTAGAAGCTGACTCCAACATAGTTGAGAACAGGCAGGCAGATGGTGATAAAGATGAGTACCCTAAACCCTCACTTTTCGTCACTTACCGACTGTTAAAGTTGGGGAGAAGATCTGGTGGCAAAAAGTTCCCAGTAACAAAACTCGTCACCTTAGCTGCGCTATTCATCTGTTTCTCAGTTACGCATTAGTGCGCGGTGTGCGGTGTGGCTGTGGGTCACAGTGGTCGATCTCGTTTACATTTTCATTCAAAGTGAACGTAGCTTAGCTGTCGTGGGCTGCTATGGATCGATGCCTTTAAGTTTCATGAATCGTAGACCTATACAGCCTAGAGGGCATAGACGTATACGTACCGTATTTCTACAATGACTTCGACACGATATGACGTCAGCTTTTTGGTTGCTTATGTCAGTCCAAACTAATTTTTTACTTTTCCGTCCTTAGTCCATGTTCCTCTCGTAGCACGAGCATAATTTATGTCTTTGTGGTAAGGTTGTCAAGTCAGCAAGGATGGTAGCAGAGCCGACGGCGCAACGTCTTCCGGTAAAGAGATTTTTGTTTGCATCTAGCATTTTAAATACAAGAATCGGGTTTTCTAGACAGACCAAATATTTATATAATTAGATGTGCCCACACCCTACATAGATTTTGAGAAAAAATATTTACACTGAGAATAGGAAACTCACACATTCCGCATACAACGCTGGATAAAATTTTCAGTCAACGAAATACAAAAGTTTTCAGTTATTGCCGCTGTAGCGCGAGTGGAATATCTAAGGCAGAGACTTCAAGATAATTTAAAAAAAAACTTTTTTGCAAAAAAAACCGACTTCCAAAAAAAACACTAAAAGGTGGAAAATAACTTTACTTTCGGAAGTCGGTGACAAAAAATTCAATTAAACGAATAAAAATCATCTGAAAATAAAGTTATTTTCCACCATTTAGTGCTTTTTTTTGGAAGTCGGTTATTTTTTGTTGTTATTTTTTTCTGTTTTTTATTTTACAGTTTTTAGTTGTGGTATCTCACACAAATCCTTGTCAAGTATCAATTTTATATTGTAACTAGTAAAAAAGTCACAGGAAAGCAAAATACGCGATTTAGTTTACTTGGATGACACATTTTTTTGAGAACCGATTTTAGTGAAATTTCTATGGGACCAATCGGAAAGTATATTCTGTCATATGAAAAAATAATTTTACAAATCGGTTCATGCATGACGGAGTAATGAGGTAACAAAAACAAAAAAAATACAATCGAATTGAGAACCTCCTCCTTTTTTTGAAGTCGGTTAAAAACAACTCTATGAACAAAAGGAAGATACTTGCATAGTATTCATTTTATTAAGCACTTTTAAGTACTTCGCTTAATCTGCAACAATACCTGTAAGTTATAAACTTTCTTTCTAAAACAAAGCACACCAGCACACAATGAAAATACGTAGTAACCCCGCACAGAAAGTACGAATAACCTTTATTTCCTGAGAAAATATTAAGAAGCGCTCCCAGTACTGCAGTCGCCTTTGACCGGCGGGGGCGTGGGCGGTTGGATTCACGTACAATTGAATTGTGGTACAAAGTGCAAGCGGTAGCGTTTTGTGAGGTCATTGTTCTCTTGATAAGCAAGGGCATTCCAGACAATATGAGAAGTGGTTACGCTAATACTTGCAACTCCAATGAGATTGCAGATGCAATTTTGAAAGATAACGCCTGTTTCTAAGATGAGGTTATGTTTAGTTTTAGGTGGCGAACCTATTGCCAATAACCGAACATAAATCCAGGATCCATGCTGTTACTGAGAGTTATGAAAAGACCCAATATCACTTTGCCTGATCTGGGCTCATCTCCGACCGCATCACTTCATAATTATAATTTATTTCACTTGCATCATCTTGCACTACACGTCTACTTAACTACATGTCTGGTAGCCGTTTGAACAGATTGAACCCGCTCTGATTCTCCACCTTGCACCATCCGACTTGGTTGGAGAGCAATTGCTCGTGGTCCTTTGTCTCCAGTACGTTGCAGTTTACAAGCCGAGCCCGAGACGTGATCATCATCAGAACTCACATGCCAGAGTAGTACCTACCTACTTATACCTATTATAGTTGCGGTGACTTAATTGCTCTATTGCGTTCAATTGGAAACCTATATTGGTATGCAGCATCGCTGACAGCAACATCATTTATGCTTTGTACAACGATATTTTGGCGAGTGGCTAAAATCGGAACTAATTCCGCCATATTGATTTTAGTTGGTAAGTACTGATGGCTGGTAGGTACCAGCCATCATTACTACTACACCAATTACTACAACTACCAATGAAGTGTAGCACCACCAATGAAGTGAAAATGCTGTCAGCGATGGTGCTTGATAATTATCTATGGTGCATGGTCATGTAACTTTCAAAAAAACATTGTTCGATATCCACGTGTGAAAGAAGTGGAATTCATCAGTTTTCCTACTCCTCCTTTATTTATTTCTGATTAATTTCGATGCGGGATACTGTTTCTCCAGGACTTCGTGGAGCTTCATTGTATCGTCGCTTTTCTGGTGGTCGCCCCTGTTGATTCTGGCTTTCAGAAGTTGCAGTCATTTGGGTGACGGACTTGTCCCAAAAAAAAGTTCTCTATTAATAACTGTATCTGATTACTGTTTCCTCTGTCGATTAATTTATTTAACCTGAACCAATTTGATTGCCATAGCTGGCGTAGTAGATGCTTTAAATGCGTTTAGCAGGTAACGTAGATATTTAATCCATCGTCCCCTTTCAGCCAATAGTTTGAAGAAGACAGAGACAAAACGATGTCTTAATTAATAATGTTTAGTTCATGCAAGCGGGCCTAAGGTTCAGCCTTTCATTTCTCTCAACTTGGTTCTTTTTTAACTGCATCGTTGATCGAGTGGTCGCCCAAAGTGTTACTGGGCTTTTCCATCAGGAATTTCTCAGTAGCAGCCACGGAGTCTGGATTTGTGCCCGGTTGATGGCAATGATTCGCGTGATTCCTATTACGTGGGACTTAAAACATTACTGGCGAATTGTGGGTGTACTATTAGGTGCCCTTCTGCTCAACCCTTTGGGGATTACAGGCGTAAGGTTATGTATTTCAAGCATTTAACATCAACACTTCAAGGCACTACACCAACTATTACAAAACAACTAGTATTACAGCTAGATATGTACAAGAAAACTAACCACTTACCACATAGCCTGGACAGACTCACAATCGCAATATCCATTACAGTAAAACTTCATGTTGTTTCATCTTAGACCTGTTGATAAAACAGACAGAACTGTTCAACTGTACAAAGGACTGCTTAGATTAGATTTTTAGTAGTCTCCTTTGGATTGTTTTAGTGTTGTTCCGACCTTAGACCGGTATTTAAGTCTGCTTTGTATAGGGGTCTGTAATTGTAGGTATGAAAATTAAAAGGAAACTGTTTCCTATCTATGTATATAAATAAAATTGAAGTGTCTGTTTGAAGTTTCCAAATAACAGCTTTGTACTGAATGCATATGAAATTACTATACGGGGTGGAAGGGACACAGACGCAAAATTGGAAATCACATACTCAGTACATCATTCTGTATCAAAATTCTATGTAGGTGCACACATAGAATTTTTTCGTCGGTTATTAAAAAATAAATCGGCTGTTTCCTACAAAAGTGCAATATCTACACGGTCAAAATGTATGGAACAGCTGATTTTTTTTTCCGTTTTCGCGTCCGTGTCCCTTCCACCCCGTACCGTAACTTATAACGAAATTAGATACACGATGTACATAACGATATTCATTATAAATTCAATTATGCTGGTTATTATTTGTGTTTATTGAGTGCTAAAAGCTTTTCCTAAATACGCTATTCAACAGTTATTATTAATTAAACCATTCCATGATTTTAGCAATAATAGTCCTGTGGTTTTCCATAATTATAATTTATAATAACCGCAAACTGGTTTTGTGTTATTGTGGCGACAGTTAGGATTATACGTATTTAATCATTTTGAAGAGTACTTTTTTAAGGGTATAG
The DNA here is from genome assembly GCA_964057025.1 of Standfussiana lucernea. Taxonomy (NCBI): domain Eukaryota; kingdom Metazoa; phylum Arthropoda; class Insecta; order Lepidoptera; family Noctuidae; genus Standfussiana; species Standfussiana lucernea. The sequence goes on from OZ059796.1 coordinate 13,652,695, forward strand.
ACTTTTTTTTTACTTCCTATATGAATGGTTCTTAACGGTACTAGCTGGGTTGTGGAGGTCAGATAGGCAGTCGCTCCATGTGAAATACTGGTATTCAGCTGAATCCGGTTAGACTGGAAGCCGACCCCAACATAGTTGGAAAAGGCTAGGCAGATGATGATGGCAGAGAATACACATGAAAAAAAAAGTATATAAACAAAAATTCTAAAGCCATGGGAGAGGTCTTGCCCAGCAGTGTGTCAGAGTAAGCTGATACAAAAAAGAAAAAAAAAATAAGTAAGGATCGTGCCAGGAGGAATTCTGTTATATTCTGTTTTCTCCCATGGAAAAAAGTCGAGCGGAGTTTATGGGTGTATCAAGGGTATGGCTGCTAAAGGGGCAGTTGGCTGGTCATACTGCCCATGTCTGTCGAAAGACCGATGGAGCAAACCAGTCCTGGAGTGGAAACTTCATATTCCGAAAGTTCCGAAGACCGGAAATGTTGCTGGGATAGACTGGATGCAGAAGATGCAGGACAGAGGTTACTATGTCAAAAATCTTAGAAGTAATAATTGACCCACTTCCCGGTTTTCGATTGTGCTGAAATTTACCATTAGACATGTTGAGTTTGGATGACGATGCATGGTTAGCTAACTGACGATATTCTAAATACAATATGGCAGACTCCCAAAGATGGCGGACTAGTTATTTTTTATTCATTCCCATGATATGGGTATCAAATTAAAGGGTTCGTTGAAAAGAATACGAAAAAAAAATTACGTCACTCTAAAGCGTGTTTTAGTTTTTTTTTAACTATAATATTTATTGTTTGAATGATGTGTGTATTATAATTTCCAGAAGGATTCCGATCAACTTATCTGGAAGGTAGATCCTGAGACCTCTGCATTCAAAGCGTCTCGTATTTATTTAACTATTTTCAACAGGATTGAGACAATTTAGCTTTGATATCCTATACATTTGACAGCTCCAACATAGTTATCGCTAATACATACTACACTTTCTGTAGGGCTTCACGAAATCAAAATAATTTCTAGCTTCTATCACAAACAGCTTCATTTACAGCAATATTCCTGTATCAAAGACATTCAAAGATTATCCCAAACGCCTCTCATGTATGTAACCTGTACGTAGGTGTATGTTGTAAGGGGTATTATGTACATGTTCGGGGAACAGCAAAGCCGATCCACAGCAATCGCTACACATATTCGGCTTATGTCAGTAGGTTTATTCCGTTCGTCATCTCATCATCTGCCTAGCCTTTTCCCAGTTTCTTTCAGGCTAACTGGATGCGGGTGAATATCAGTACCTCCATAACCCAGTTAAAACTGGGTAATACGATGCCCCTTGGTAAGAATGGTTGTCAGATTTTCGGGCCGTTCACATCCTGTAACGACTGTCAAAGATCTACAAATGATAGCCGAGACCTTTCCGAGGCACGGAGGAAACTCGGTATGTACCTAATAGGTGATCACCCATCCACAGACCAACCTAGGGAAGCGCGGCTTAACCTGAAGATTGATCCGAGCGGCTCTTATTATTTAGCCTCGAGCTCCTCATCGTCATCGTTGGGCATATACCTTCGCTAAATCATACACGGGTCGAAAAACCGCAATGCGACCCAAGCCGAGTGACTATTTCCCGAATGTATATTATATGTACTTTTTTTTGTCCGCCTGGTTGTGGCGGATCAAGCCGTTTATACGCGTGTGTAGCACCCCTTACAGACACGATATCACTCGAAGATATCCATGTTGTAGCTCAGGAAGGTAAACTCGTATCAAACAGGTCTCAACTCACAATTCAGACGATATTCCTGTGTATCTGAATATTCGTGATGCGACACTGTACTGCAGCTTGGAGTTGTACTTATGTAGTGTTGGCAAAACAATTTCATAACACAATCATTTTCTATTTTTTTAATTTATACTAAATAGGCTTGAGTTTGGCTGCAACTCGCCTGATGTGAAGCGATGACGCGGCTTAGGGTTGAGCACGCTTGCCTAGAAGTGAGCGATTCACTATAATTATCATGTTATTATAATATTGGAGTTTCAATATCACAATTTCAACGACTTGTCCCAAATTGGCCTCGCAAAGTTTAGATTATTTTTGATTCATCTTGTTCGATTCACATTTTAAATTATTTTTTGGTAACAAAAATCATTCATTTAGTATTTTAGTTCTGTCTCATCCCAGTTTTTGGCCAAGTTTTGTATGGAATTAGTTTCCAAATTGGCCTCAATCTAACCGCAGCTGTCCGTCATCTCAAAATATTATATTGATAGGATAATGACAACTATACCTACTTGTTACCCAAGATTCCAATGGGTTCTGAGAAGAGAGGCATCCTTATATATTATATATTTTTTATTATTATATATTACTTGGTTTTAAAAACTGCGGACATGCATTCATGCGAATCAACATTTTAACAAAATTTGTAAAAAAGGTTTGTCCTAAAAAAATACAGAAACAAAATGCCATTTTTTATCACCATTTTCCTGTTTTTAACTTGAAATCCGACCTTGACATAACAAGCGACCAAATTGTCAATGGAATACAAACAACACTTTTATAAAAAAAAATGACTCATGAAAGATTTTACTGACACAAAAATTTACAAAGGATTTCGCGAAATAAATGTTTCACAGGTGATACCTATGTGAGAAATGTACGTATTTTTAACCGACTTCAAAAAAGGAAGAGGTTCTCAATTCGGTTGTATTTTTTTTTGTGTTTGTTACCTCACGTCTTCGTAATTTATGAACCGATTTAAAAAATTCTTCTTTTATATGAAAGGATACACTCTCCGATTGGTCTCATAGAAATTTCATCAAAATCGGTTCAGTGGTTTGATTTTTACATCAAAATAGCTGGAAAAAATATGTCATCCAAGTAAAAGAAATTGTGAAATTGATACTTGACAAAGATTTGTTTGTGATACGATAACTAAAAAGGGTAAATTTAAGGTCTCCGAAGATAATTGCTAAGTAGCATTCTTACTTATATTTGAATAATTTTTTTGCATAAATTAAACTTCTACACTATTTCACAATTTTGTGACATCATCCGCCTTTTCCCAACTGACAGGCAGGACCAACAGCTTAACGTACTTTCCGACGCACGGAGGAAACATGTATGTAAAGTATGTTCGTCCATACACGGACGACCTTGTTAAGCGCTGATCTTATAAATCGACCCATGCGGTTGTTCTAACTTAGCCATGAGCTTCGAGAAAATATATGTACGGCAAATAATTATTCAATGGATAAGTCTAAATAAGAGATTCAAAAAGTCACTGAGCCCGCTACATAAAAGCATTTGCAGCAACAATATATCCAAATAAATAAATTGATTCTAGGATGCTATCTGTACCTTAAAGGAGAATCAGCATACATCGAGTGAAAAGTTTGGTATCGCGAAGTTGGGTCTAACTTTGGCGCCTAGTCGCTTCCTGCATTACACGGACAATTGGCACTCTCCACCAACTGAGAACTTCCAAGATATTATAGTTACGTAATGGTTTAAAGTTCTAGAAGGTACTTTGAACTATAGTGGTACTATAGTTCCCCACAACGAAGGCACACGAGTACCCAACAATCTCGTCTGTTGAGGAGTTCTTCTCAGTGCACCGAGGTTTGGAAATTAGCGGCATGATCCCCCGGTTCTCGGAAAGCACGTGAAGCCGTTGGTCCTGCGCCTGATCTCCCTGTGATCATTTTTGTTTTGTTTTGTTTGCTTCTCAGGTGTCCCACTGCTGGGCACAGGCCTCCCCTTTCTCCTTCCAAACCTCTCTGTCTTGTGCGATATCTGGCCATGTTCGCCCCGCAAACAAGATCAGATCGTCACACCACCTTCGCCGCGGTCTACCTCGACGGCGATTTCCTCCGTCAGGCGTCCGGGTGCATACGCGCTACGTGGCCATCAGCCCACTCCCACTTAATCTTGGCTGTTTTTTCTCCGACATCCGCAACCTGAGTTATGGAACGCAGGGTGGTGTTTCTAACGCGATATGTACGCTTCACATCTATTATGCTGAACTCCATTGCCCGATATAATGATCTGTGATCATAATGATATTAAATTTATTTCCGTACCACAATGTTAAAAAGGTGTTACAAAAGGCTTACAGCTAAGAAAAATGTTACGGTATTCGGTTAGGGCACAGCATTATACACATTTTGTTAATATGGGTAATACACAATAGTTATTATGAAATATCAGAGCTCAGCCATATTTTACCATTCGGCATGCAAACATTTACATTATTTAAGAAACATGTACTTATCAAAATTTTATTTTATGTAGTTAATGATAAATAACCATTTCTAATTATATTTTTTAATTATAGAGTTATTAGTAACACACATACATGGTCATGTCGGGTTGCCGTCCCATCGGACAAACATTGAGAGTGGAGGGATAGAATGCACATGGTGTTCGCGCACACACTTGTACACTATAAGACATTAAAACTAGTAAGTTATTCACTTTTGTAACATAAACAAGCAATAGCATTGAACTTGAACGTAATCTCTCTTTTGTTTCAAAGCGGTAATCGAATCTACTTTATTCAGCTCATAAAGTGAATACTTCATCGCGATAATAGTGTCAAATGTCTGACATTGTATGGTCTAGATCGCTCTCGATTTACCAGTTGACTGGGTTACAGACCACCCACTTGATAAGTCGGGTTAGTCACCAACTCGACACGAAAAACTGGACACACGTGTGTCCAGTTAGTGAAACTCAAAATTAGTATGCCTTATTATTTCGTCATATGGACACGCAAAAAATTTAACGCGTGTCCACATAGTGAAACTTAAATTAAATCACTTTTATGTTTTCGCCAACTGGACACACGTTCGGATTTGACCCGACTCATGGCACACGACTCGTGACAAAGCGACTGTCAACATGTTTTTAAAAATCAGGCTGTTTGGCAGATGAGCTAAATTGAGTGAGCTAAATTTTATGGTTATTAATGAATAGTAGACTACCTCATTGATCAAATGGTCGCAAGTGCGTCTGCGGAGCAAGAGGTCCGGGGTTCGATTTCCGGTCCCGGCAAAGTGTTATTGGGTTTTTCCATCAGAAATTTCTCTGTAGCAGCCACGGAGTCTGGGTTTGTGCTCGGTTGATGGCAGTAGGCTCGCCCCCTTTTACATAGGCCTTAAACATAACAGGCGAAATGTGGGTGTATTATTAGGTGCAGGTTTACCCAATTATACCTAATTTAATCCCAGAAGGGTAAGGCAACGGTCTGCCTAACCCTTCTGGGATTACAGGCGTGATGTTATGTTGTTTAAAAGCAGTGGAAGAATGACAGATACAAATGTCTTATAATATTGTCCACTATTGACATTACCTGATTGGTGCAATGTAGCTGCAACATCTGAGGAATACAGGTTGGAATGCGGGGTGAGACAGGGTGGATTGACCTCACCAGCGCTTTTCAACCTGTATGTTAACCAACTGATTGTCGAGCTCAGTAGCACTCTTGTTGGCTGTTCTATTGACGGACTGTGTGTCAATAGTATTAGTTACGCGGACGACATGGTGCTGCTGAGTCCGTCAATTAGCGCACTCAGAAAGTTGTTGGCGGTCTGTGAGGCTTATGCAGAAGCGCACGGACTTGTTTACAACGTGCAAAAAAGCAAACTGCTTGTGTTTAGGGCGAAGCACAAAAAACCAGCCCATAATATGCCGCCGGTTATGTTAAAGGGTGTGGCCCTTGAAAGAGTGCTAGATTTTAAGTATTTGGGGCACATAATTACGGAGGACTTAAAGGACGATGCTGACATGGAAAGAGAACGGAGGGCGTTGGCTGTCCGATGCAATATGTTGGCCCGCAGGTTCGCACGTTGTACACCAGAAGTAAAAATGACTCTTTTCAAGGCTTTCTGTCAATCATTGTACACGTGCACTCTGTGGGTTCGATATACGCAGAGGGCATACAACGCCCTCAGAGTTCAGTACAATAATACTTTCAGGATGTTGTTGGGGCTCCCACGTTATTGTAGCGCGTCAGGAATGTTTGCAGAAGCACGTACGGACAGCTTCAGTTCCATTCTACGTAAGAAGACTGCTTCTATGATGCGCCGCGTGCGTGGGAGCGGCAATGACATTCTGAAGGTCATTAGTGATAAGCCGTGCTGCACTATTATGGCGCATTGGGTGCGTGTACATGTACATATACCCGGTGCGTCAGGTGAGTGCAGCAGATATATGAATTAAATCTTTGTTTTTCGTTTGTTACTAACATAGCTTATAAGTAGTGTGTATTACTAACATCATATGGATCAAGGTCTGAATTAAAGTATTTTTATTTATTTTATTATCTCTAATTTCGTCACATCCAAATACCTATCAACAGTTTAAATACGTGTTTTTAAGGAGAGGTCTCTACCATAATCCAATTACCGGGCTAAAGTTTACAGGGACGAAGCTTTACAGGTGTACTTCAATTACTTTCCTATCGTCTACTTTGCCGCCTTATATCCATCGAAACGACAAGAAATTCACAGGAGACGCATTTCTTAAACAAGATATTTGGGGGAATAATGTCGTTGGTTGAAGGACACCTAAGGGAGGGGCATAAATAAAGTCCTGTTAACCTTTTAACTTCGAAAGGAATTACTTTGAATTGTCAAGTGTATCTTATTTACGCTGAGATTGTGTTTTTTTTTTGTTGGAAACTTATATTGCTCGCGTAGACGGAGCTTTACTAACGTAAAAGTTTTGACGAATTTATTATAAAACCGTTTTGCGAAAAATCTCGAAGGCTGCGAAGGATAAAAAGAGTTTCTTTTTATAATAAAAGGCTGTTTGGCTTTGTAACTTTGAACATGTTTCTAGATTTTGTAGTTATATTCTTTAGAAACTTGTCTCTGTACTATAATTTTGTTTCGACTTTGTCCAGAACTTGACATTTCTCGCTATACTGACACCCGTATCTATAGTCAAGTTAAAGTAATTACTTGAGCTTAAGTAATTACTTAAGCAAATTTTTTTAAGCAAAAGACAAAAAATTAAACGAAGTATAACCGCCAAAGAAAACAAAGCTAAGAATTCCAAAATTTTTACAGTTCTAACTTCAAGCAAATACTAAAGTACATAATAAAAATCGTATCATTTACTCAAGTAACCACTTTGACTTGTTTATAGATACGGGTGTTAAACTTTCGGGTCAATTTTTTAAAGGAGTTTTCATTCGTTTTTTTTTAATTTTCCGAATTTCGGTTTTTGTTTTCGAAAACACGAGAAGTTTTAAGTCTTTTTAAGTTGTTCCAACGGCATGTAAATCCTGGCAATTAATGTGACTTTTTCAACGCTTATGTATAGTTTGTTATTGGACATCACTTAGGTACATCGGCGAAAGAAAACATCACGAGGAAACCTGGCCAAGAGCATGCCTTCGCTAGGTAAGAAGAGACCTTTATCCTACAGACAGTAATGGGCTTATTACCAACATATCTCAGCGGATGGTGTTAGCTTTGCAGAGTTCTGGATCTATAGATCTATAACCGGACCAATAAAATATTTTTTCTCTTACCTATACTATCCCACAGCTGGCCAAAGGCCTTCCCAAGTCTTTCCATGAACTTTTGTCCCGCGGCACCTCGTACCAACCACTTCGGTATGCGTCCAGGTCATCACGCCATATCTTTCTAGGGAGTGCAATGCGGACATCATGACCCGCCCAATCCCATTTCAGCCCGGCAGCCTTTTGGCCGACATCTATTATACCCGTTTTGTTAGTTGCATAGTGTTACGAACTCGGTCTTGTATATTAACGCCCAGAATATTGCGTTATTAGCCCTTTGGTAGACCCCAAGGCGGCACTTCTACGACTCGGTGAGACATGCTAGAAGGCTTTGAGTCAACAAACCTCTTCTAACAAAGTCCAACGCCTTTAAAATTAATATCAACTCTGTCTTATCTTACAAAGTAACAGATAAAATTGCCACTTACAAAATAGTTACATGAACATAACTGTAGTAGTGTTTACAAACAATTTAACTTTGTCAGTTAAACTAGTTTTACGGCAGCAGTTTCATGTTGATTGTTATTGTCTGGGATAAGTTTATTGTGTCCAGTCTTTAACTTGATCTTTGTGTAAGAGTTATGTTGAGTTTTATAGTTTGTTGATGGATACTTGGGCTTGTTTTATTGATCTTTAACTTGCAGTACAATTGTAATTGCGGCTAAAAGCCATATTAACATTATATTATTCAAAAGTAATTCTGTTTGTGTGTTACATTTACTCCGAAACGGAATTGCAGGCTGGATATTCATTTCACAAATCTACACAAAAGATTCCGCCTCGGCCGCAATAACAAACTTTCCCCACTTAAATCAAAATGTACTATTCCCTGCTCGCCCCTCAACCTTTACCGAGGTTTATTTCTGGACAGCTTCGTATGAATTCGTCCAATAAGTCCAGTTTATGCCGATTTATTTCAGGCAAAATGTGAGGGATGAGCTAATTTGAAATTTAAAATATCCTGACCTTTTTCTATTGCTTTCTGGGATCGTATTAACTTTAAGGAGATGTAGGCTGTGACAATTTTATTTTAAACAGACTAGCTCGAAAAGCGTTGGCTTTATATAAAATTGCTATCAACCTCGCCTAAAGTGCAATGGACATTTTCATGACTGATGGTTTTTAAAAGACAGAGGAAAAAAAAAAACAAATTCAGATGATAACCGTCTTTAATTATTTCAAAATAATACAATGATATCAAGACTGAAAATAATAGCTATGTTATATTTTGCTTGTTAAACATTTCAATCAACAATGTTCACTTTGACATGTTCGAGTAGTTTTGATTTAGACCTATTAATTTTCTTGTATTTAGGATTCGCTTTCACAGATCTTCTTATGCTGCTTCTGGTCATCACACGATCGAAGATTTCTTCACTGGTATCTTCACTTCCATCATCAGAGAAATGGTTATTCATACTATCATTCACTTTGTTTGGCCTGAGTACCACAGGTTCCACATTTGCGTCAAAGAAAATTGATTCGTCGGTAACGGGTCTTTCATCTTCACTATGAGATTTATCATTACTCGTTTGACGATTAAAGATCCTATTATTCGGAACTTCTAATTTGTTCTTCTTATCATCCTTCTTTTTGGCTGCTTCTCGATTAGATGGTTTATACTTTATTGGAGAAAAGTCAACTCTACGGAGAAAACTTATTGTATCTCCAAATCTTCGACTACATTTTCTAGTAGTTTTTACTTCAGGTTTAATCTCTTCGGCTTTATAGTCTTCGTTCTCTAACGCGACACCCGAGTCAGAATTGGAATCAACCATTATATTAATTTCTGGTACGGTAGCTGCTAATTCTTTAGCTTTCAATTGATTGGTTAATTCTTCTATTTTCTCAGCTTGTCTCTGTATTATTAAATCCTTCTGTGCGAGTTGTTCTGCTACTGATTCTGTTCTTAAAGCTAAACTAATTTCGTATTTTTTCAATTCACCCGATAAGAATTCCAATTCCTTTTTCCTATTCGATTCCAATTTCTTTATAACATCAACTTGTTTCGTATATGCTTCTTTTAGCCTCACAACTTCTTGTTTATGTGTCGTGTTCAGGAATTTAATAATGTTTATTGCCTCTTGAAGTGTCGCTGGCTGCATTATATTTTCTTTTGTAGCGTTCCCTGGCATTATTGCTTCCATTTTAGATCTGTAACGATAGAATGACGAAATTAACTGTGGATGCTTTGTAACAAGAATTGCGCAATATAATTTACACATGTTTTTTGACTGATGATGTACAATTATTTTCCGATTAGTTTCTAGTCATGCCATTAGTGAAGTGATTGTATGGAACAAAAAGATTTGTAATTTAAGTGACATGATATCATCGTTAAATTTATTGAGTAATTAATGCTTTTAGAATTGCATTTTTTGCAGTAACGATTCGTTTTACTAAAATGGCTTTTAAAATAACCAGAAACATTTTAATTTTAATTGCTATGTTTACGATATTTTATTTGATAAAATATCTTTATTGTTCTATGGATATTTATAAACCATCTATTAAAAAAAACCTGATTGCAAATAGTTTTAGTTATGCTGTTAGATATGCTTTCATTACAAGTCAGGTGACATTCCTTTGTGGGTTTTTGTTTAATCAACTTCTAATAGAAAAATCAACACGTCGCCGCGTCGTGTAATTCGCGTTAGACAATGATCTCACTGGAAACATACCGATGTTTAGTTTATAAATCTAGTAATAACACTTCATTACTGTTATAACAGTCATGTAATTGTTCACGAGTACGACCTTTTTGTTGCAAATACTTGGATGATTGTTTTAGAAAGAATTGGTCGGCAGCTTCGTAGGGTAGATTACGAATGTCAGCAGAACACTGCGTAGGTGTCTTTATGTACCTTATAATGTATATATATGTTACGGCTAAAACCCGAAGCGCGGCTGCACCTAGTTTTAGCCGGTTAGAACTAGGTGTAGCCACTTACTCTTGGTTAAACCTAGTACGAGCCGATTGTTTTCGGGTAAAACTAGGTCTAGCCTTCATCATGCCGGCTACAACTAGGTCCAGCCATTCCCTGTTGGATAAAACTAGGTCGTGTAGCCGCACTTCGGGTATTAGCCGTAACATATATATAATATATAAATATTACTTTGTACCTACATCAGCAAGCGCGTACCACTCAATGGTAGGAAACATAAAAATCGGTTCCAAAATATGTTTTAATTCAGCTGTACCAACTCGTACAACAATATTTACGAACTATCTAACAAAAATAGTTCAATACCTGTTTTTTTATTGATGTATTGTTTAAATTAGTGGAATGCGTTCTTGTTCTATTTATGTGACCCTAAAACTACACTATGTTAACTGTAGTTTTAGGTAATTTTGGGAAAGAACCGCAATTTTGTATTGATCACAGATCTAAAAGACAGCTAAGCTCTGGTCCATAATAAACTTGGAAATAAACCACGAACGTTGACATTCTCTCAAAAGATAACCCACAAAATATTCAAAGTAACGCTAACCCTTCGAAACGGAGATTACCCAAATCCCATAAAAGACAAAGGATAACCACAGAGCACGAATAAAACATAAAACCTTATAGAACTATTTCCCATACAATTTTACCTTTACCTTTTGCCACCCTTTATCGAAACCCAATTTGTTATACTACGGAATCTGTGACAAGCCAACGGAATTTATGACTGAGAAAACTCGCTTTTGAATCCTTTCAATTGTCTTCGAGATAAGACAAATACGAGCATTTTTGTTCAGTTCGAAGCTTTCGTATAAGCTCTGCACCTGATCTGTGGATTATCATCACTTCACCTGATCTTGATTTCCTGTGGGGCTACTAGGTCATGGAAGGCCACCTGATCTCGATTCGAGGCGATGCAGCTACTGGGCTTACAATGACATTTCATCACTTTTGGAATACTCGAAGGGTTAGGCTGAAGTGTTCCTAATATAACACCCACATTTCGCCAGTTATGTTTAAGAGCGTGTACGCCGTACGGCATCTCATACAAATTTTCAAGTCCTTATTTTTCGATATGACTGAACCGATTTTAACGAAACTTCATACCCATAAGCAGGATACATAGGTCTAAAAAGTTAGTGAAAACATTTTCGCAAAATCGTGTTACAATTAAATTAGACCGATTTTAAATTTTCCATAGACACAGAAATTTCCAATTATCTTTTTTTTAAATAATACATTTCGAAAATGTCACTAACTTGTTAGTCCTATGTATCCTGCTTATGGGTATGAAGTTTCACTAAAATCGGTTCAGTCATATCGAAAAATAAGGACTTGAAAATTTTTATGAAATGCCGTACGGCGTACACGCTCTTAAGTTCCATGTGTAAAAGTACCCTTAATGACGCCGAAAGGCACTTGTTATCCCCGTCATTCATTGCGATATTTTTTTTATTCTAGACCGTACTTGGGAACTTTCTAGTGACGGAGATATTGGGGGTCAAAGTTCCAAGTTTTAAACAAGTTTTTTTTAATACAATTGTTTAACATTAAAATGTTGCGAGGAAAGTTTTGAGTATGAATGTGGATGGGTATAAAGGTAGAAAAAGACCAAAGAAACGATAGATGGACTGTGTGAAGGATGGTATGGCTAGAAAGGAGGTAACTGCTGAAATGACGAGTAATAGAGAAGTATGGAAGAAAACATGGAGCGCCAACCTAAAATAACTTGGGATAAGCCAGGAGAATGATGATGATGACTTTAAATACCACAATGTTTTGAGTACTTTACAATGATTCCGGTAGGACACGTTTTACGGTAGCAAAACGCGATTATTCACTCCAAAAAAATACATCATCTCTCAGCAATATTTTTTTTTGCGTAGAGTTACTTAGTTTGATATACAGAATGCTTGGTTGACGGCTTCGTGATACGTTTGTTTACACTCTGTATTGTGCGTTGCAGTTCGGAGTTTTATAGAAATAATGGTAAACGGCTCGATTTGAGGCGATGCTGATGTGTTTATTTATACGTAGGTATGCGTTTAACTAAAGCTAATAAGTTTGGACTATTGCAAGTACCATTTTAGTGTTAAAGGGGGATTAAGGTAATCCGGAATTAGGAACACAATAGTGCGAATGCGGATTATCTTAATCCAATAAGGGGAAATGGGCATGTATTGATCTCTACGACTGCGTTGCAAATCTGTTGTGATGGTTAAATCATAAGGCCTGTGTGATTATATACTAAAACTCAACACAAGACAAGGACAAGGACAAGACAAGACAAGGACAGACAAGACAAGGTAGACAAGGTGGTTTAGACAAGGTTTCCGAGAAACAAGCTAACTAACCGTTTTTTCAATTGACTATTTTTTTATTCCAACACAGGATAAATTTTCCAACAAATAAAACTGAAAGATAACCAGTAAAATATCGGCTTACAACTCTGCATATTCATTCAGGGAACATAACATAGGTTCTTTTGTACAATATTGTCCATTTATGATTACCACGAATTTTAAGTTTAATTTTAACCTTATTAAATCGATTTAAGATAAATTATTTCATTTTTATTATTTTTGAACAAATTATAAAACTGAATGAAGCCTACGAAACATTTTTATGTAGAAAACATATCTAAAAATTAGACCACAGTGAGGAAACATTTGAAAGTCATGCGTTGAAAGGGATGAAAAAGAACCCCGAAATATTGGACCTTAAACATCTGCTAGTGAAAGAGCCATCTGTTTGTTCCGTAAGGTTTGCCATCTGTTTCATAAAAAGCTCGCCCTACCTGCTTTCAATGCTTGCATTTAATATATATATATATTTAGCATTTATTATGTCAAAAAATCCATTATTTTTCGTATTTGTAAGACTTGTTTATACGTAGCTGCAGTGTTAACCGTACTGTTGTATACTTATTACATTTACGTTGTTTTTAAACACACCGAATTACTTATTTTATAACATAACACAATAGCTACCCTATACAATATTACACCTAATCGTCTATCTAGCCGTATGCATTTTATCATGATTATAAACATCCAAACACGACGCTTATTCAAAATGACACCTCAATCAAGTTCTCCACCTTACTTCAAGTATAAAGTTACACACGTGTTATTATTTTCTTACCGAAGTGCAAGCGCATCACCTGTCGCGTTTCATCAACGCCACATTATGCGCTTGCGCATCTCAAGGCAAATATAGGAAAAGCTTGGTTAGGTTTAGACGATTGATTATGGTGGCTTTTTTTAATAGTATGAGGTTCAATTTTGAATGTAATATTTTTGATTTCATGAGCTATTTCGTTTACAGACAACGTTGTGAATGCCCTCAATGATCTCTGATTATGATGAGCATAAATAGTTATTTACTTAGTTCACGATAGTATTATTTTGTAAAATTAAATAATGTTTTACATTAAAATGTTACTTTATTATAAAATTAATATTGACAGAGAACTTGAATGACGAATATTTTAGCTTGAATAATAAAAAAAGCTAGTTCGCTTGTACATCTACAATAACTTTTTATTTTTTTTTGAAATATTAAAAAATATTTAGTACCTATATTGCTAATATTCATTGGAAATAATATGAAAATCTAGTTTTAAATAGAGTAGTTTCTAATACAACAATAACTAGTTAAAACAAAACACCAACCTGACACAAAAGATCCCAGGACAATCACAATGACTATCAAATCCAATAACACTTGCACTTCAGTTTTCAACTTTACCTTAGGTAAGTACTTATTTACTTGAAACACAACTTATTCGCTCGGCGTTCCAACACTGACTGAATACACCATTGCGGACCTGTCCCTGTCAGGTGCTAAGTAATAATAATATAGTAATAAACTAATCACCTGTCTACCTGCTATTCGATTTTGAACCTTAATTATAACACTCAAAGCTGATTTCAAACAATGCCGTAAAGAACAAAGGGGATTACCAATGTTTGACAGGTTTATGGTTTTTTCTAGAAAATAATGTTTTTCGGCGATTTCTTAATGTGTTGCCTTTGGAGTTCGGTGTCATTGTTGTAATTATTTTGTGGGGTGTAAAAGGTGCTAAAGTGTGGAACAGGTAACTAAGAAAGACATCTGTTTTACGGCGAAATGGGTAGTTCGTTTTATTACTAAGTTGTTGGGCAGTTTGTGGGTTTTGCAGTAGTAAGAAAAGGTGTTAAGGGCTGTTACCTCATAAAACATGTCATAGTTCTGCATATATTTGTATAAAATAATGAGTTTATAATGCTTAGGCACAGGTTTCATCTCTGTTAGAGGAACTGGGATGTTTTCAGCTGATTTAATTCTTCAGTTCACCACGCGTTGGGGTTGGTGGATGTGAAATCCAGGTCCAGTTGACTCGGCCACCTACTTGTCCGGCATTTTGCTGAACTGGGCCTATTTGGAGCAGCCGTGAGACAAACAATAATTATCTTTATGTTTGTTTAGTTTTATGCACAAGTATTGTGCGTAATTTAGAGACGGTTTTAGTTTTTGTTTCATTGCAATCCGTGCTCATAATCAAAAGATATAGGAATTTAAAGTGTTCAAGAAGCAATTGTCATCATTACTTAAGTCACATGCAACGACATCTATTGAAACAAAATGGTACTAATGAATAAATGTACTCACAAGATCACTTTTAAATCGACTGCCCGAGTTATTCAAAAAGTAGTAATAGCAAAAGGTACTCTATTTGGCGCTGGTTGGAAAATCTACATTATATAGATTGAGGTCGATCGCTTTCCATGCATTATATTTTACCAGTTTAACTCCGTGTTCGATAGATGGCGTTGTGCATTTGACACCAGTTTCTGAATCGCGGAGTTAAGATTTTCCATGAATGAACTACGTATGCGGTCGTAAATTTTGATTGATTAATCTGCTAAATCTATGCATAAACAATATTAAAATTGTGTAAATGCAAAATGATGTTCCGAACTTCCGAAATGGCGCAACCACTATTGTATGTGTGCTACTGTTAACATTTGACACAGATATTCCTTTCTTAAAACTTTATTTTTACAAATATTCCGTTTTCGGCTACCGTTTGAAGGCTTCTTCAAATAGTACTATATATTATCACGCTATGTGCTTAAGGAGGTGGTTATGCCCGTATTCTTCAATTGTTTGTCATTTCAGTTATGACAAGCATGAGAACCGCTATTTATATATTATATCAACGGAATAAACGGCCTAGCAGTTTCATGACCACTCTGTAAATTACGTGGTTGCAAGTACGAGCCCAATATTAATTTCACTTTTTGTGATTTGTTTGAATATTTTTTAGATGCTGTGTGATTTCCAATATTTATTTTGTATTGATATCGTTTGCATTTCTACTTTTCTTCAACAATTTCTCCATAAAGGAATAGGGAAGTATGGAAGAAGAAGACATGCCGTGCCGACCCCGAATAAATTGGGAACGGAGAATGATGATGATGATTTCTTCAAAATCCAAAAAGTAGTACAGGGAACATATTCTGATAAGTTTACATGTTCTTGCTGTAGTATAAGTATTTTCTTTTAAGGATAATAAAATATTTTTTTTAAGGATATTAACCGTTGGGGCTCGGACCCAGGATAGATCATGAGTTGCATGTATTTGCTTTCGTTCATAAACTTCTTCTTAGCGTGCCGATGGCAATCTAAATTGATTCCCTCCAGAAATTGACCATGAGTTCCTTTTAAACAAAGATGTACTAACAGGTTTTAATTTAAATTAACAGTAAGTCAGTTAATTATTATATTATTTGTAGAGGATTTTATTAATATGTACTATGACTTATCGTTCCCATGTAATGTACCCACCCTGACAATGCCAAAAGAATACGCGGTCACGTGAGCGAAGCCGCGGGTACAGCTAGTTATTATTAATAATAATATTTTTTCGTATTATTTCAACAAATTTCTGGCCTGGCTGTAAATAGAATTTATATAATCATTACGCTTATGAGTACGACATTATATACACACTATTATTTATTAAATCCCGCGATCCCCGGAAAAAGTTGGCCTTTTTGAAAACCCGCTTCAATACTATTGTACCCTATGCCGTGAAAAAACGTACTTTAGGTAAATATGCATCTGTATATCCGATCTCTAATCTCAAAAAAAAAACCGAAAGCCACAGGATGAGTCACCTGTTTCGCTTAGTTCATAAGCCGAAGAGCTTATCTATTGGCAACTATTTGACACCCTTTAGTATTGACCAAGTATAGACACCTGTGACTCCAAAGGTGTTTGCCGATGTGTGTTAACCACGCACCTGGTTTCTGCAAGCTTGACGAGGACCATCTGCTCTTAAATCTTATTGCACCTGATGTGGTTGGGTTAACCAATTCACCGCAGCAAGTCAAATCTTTATTTCGTTGTCAATGCTACCCAGCAATTGACAACGTATCATGCGTGATTGTCAAAGATTAGAAAAAAAAAACAGTATAAAAATTTATTTCTAATTTTAGGTATAAGTACGAGTTACAGATATGGGTTTTTACACCGGGTTCCACGTGCCCTAACAGGAAGTCGGAAAGTTTTTTCTTGGTAGAGAGTCATAATTTTTTCAAAATGTGATCTGTACTTCTTAGAAAGCCAACGGGAATTGTAAGTTTACCTGGTAATTGATATAGGCCCAAAAACGGCTTACCCGGGTTTACCCAGCGACAATTTGTCGATTCAATACCACGATCAAATTCCTATTAACTTGACGTATCTCTTTGTGAGTCGTCTCATAAAAACAATGCTTGTTAAAAAATAACAACACGTGCAAAAAACTTTGCCCACAAAAGTTCATGCGGTATAAAATATAATCCTCCAAGTTTCTTCTACATTACATTTCTATAATAATATTATAAGAAATCTGCGCTTTTATTGTTATTTAATACCTCACCGCGCATTTAAGTTGTTAAAGTTAGCCAATTATAACTTTGCATGACTTAGCTAACGTTACGAATGGAATATTCGAGAATTTATTCGTGCATGAGTTATGCGATCGCGATTTTAATTCATAAGATATGTGAGGAACGTTGATTTTCATTAATTCGAAGACAAATAATAAACTAAGTTATCTAGAAGCCAAATCAATATACATATATGATCTGTTGCAATCAAATGCCAACTTTAATTTGATTATAATTTTAAATTAAAAACTAAAACTCTACAGTTGGGTTTTCCGTCAGGAATTTCTTAGTATCAGTCTGGTTAATGGCAATAGCTTCGTATCGGTCAAGAGACTTAAAAATAGCTGTTGAATGTGATAAAGGGACGTCTGCTTAATCTTTCGAGGAATACGATTTGATTTGTGTGTAAGCGTTGTTGTGAGGAGTTCGTGGCTAAGTAATAACAGCCGCTCGGGTCGATCTTCAGGTTAAGCCGCGCTTGCTTAGGTTGGTCCGTGGCTATATGACCACCCATTACATAATGGGTTTCCTCCGTGCCTCAGAAAGCACACTAAGCCATTGGTCCCGGCTGTAATTTGTAGATCTTTGGCAGCCGTTACAGGTAGTCAGTGGCCCGAAAGTGTGACAACCAGTTCTGCCAAGGGGTGTCGTATTACCCAGTACTAACTGGGGTGTGGAGATCAGATAGGCAGTCGCTCCATGTAAAATACGGTATTCAGCTGCATTCGGTTAGACTGGAAACCGACCCCGACATAGTTGGGAAAAGGCTAGGCAGATGATGAGTTGTAGTTGATAGTTTTACTAATTGCTTTTGTATATTGCACGTGGACAAGGTAATTCAATCAAGGGGATTGTAAATGTGATGCCAAATGTCGAAAAACTCTCAATGACTTTATCAAAGTTAATTTCCATCAAGATGCCATAGAACTACATTGTCTTAATAAAACACATTTTTAATAAAATTATAGCAACTGAGATCTTGTTTGCAATGAACTCAAAATAGCTACTTTTCCAGAAGAACAGCTGTATATCCCAGTCCCGCGAGACAAATGTGCAGATTTCTGTATTCCGAGAAACGGTTGCGGAAACTGCTACATTTAAAAGCCTTATTATTTTAACAACTGTAATTTTAACTGCTCCTGGTTTAGTTCATTTTATTGCTTAACTAAATGTGTTATATTCAAGTTTGTTTTAAGCTGTTTCCGAGCGGTAAAATGTACATTAAACATACATTAAGTTATTTTAAAAATATGACATTTGTATGAGTTTTTTCAGACAGAAAGCTTAAATTAAAGCTTGTTCTATCTTAAGACTGCCTTGTTGTGGGTGCAAGCTACCCCGAGGTCTTGGGTTCGTTTCCAAGGTCGGGCAAAGTTTTATTGGGTTTTTCCAGGAATGTCTCTGTAGCAGCCACGGAGCCTGGATTCGTGCCCGGTTGATGGCAATAGGCTCGCCACCTAACGCAATAATGCTAACATAACTAACTGGCGAAATGAGGGTGTACTATTAGGTACGCCTCTGCCCAACCCTTCAAGGATTACAGGCGAGATGCTACGTTATGTATTTTTTTTTTTGGGACAAGCCCGCCACGCTATTCCCAAAGCACTGCAACTCCTGAAAGCCAGAATCAACAGTGGCGACCACCAGAAAAGCGCGGAGATCATGAAGCTCGAGGAAGTACCAGAGAAACAATTTTACCGTCTTGGATGCAACGAAATTAATCAGAAAAGAATAGCGGAGGAGTACTTTATGTTATGTCTATCTATGGATTCGAAAAAGCATTTACCTTGAGAAACTAAGATTATAAATTCGAAGACATGAGAAATCGACTAAACCGCACTAGGCACCGAGTGGTGGACTCCCCTCTCACTGAGAAGGAGCATCTGTCCCAATCCAGTAGTGAAGACGTTCTAAGCCGATTTGGATATTATTACAGACTTGTATTTTTCTGTATAGTTTCAGGGCGCCTCTTGTCAGATCATTCTCTTGTAATGATGATGATGATTCCATCTAGCCGATTTCGGACACAGAAATGCATTCGTTAGCTTTCTCGGATGGTTGTCTTGAGCTTTGGTGTGCTGCTCTTTCATGTGCTTTCAAGTGCCTAACATATCCAACTTTGGCTGAAAAATACAAAACTGACATGAAATAATACCATTGACGACATGTCAATGGTGTTCTGACATGTCGTCAATGTTCCGTCGGTACCCGAAGTAGATACATACATATTTAACGGCCGTAAAGTGAAGTTTAAATCAAGAATCTTGGCCTCCCTCCACACCAATGAAACGTAGTCAAACATCTCTCTGTACTGTTTGTGTTTACGAATGAATTACTCTTTTGAAATGTAATTTTCTCTTTTTTCGTAACAAAACTTATATCCCGTTTTCTTAATCGATTGTACACCAAAACTTAAGTTAGCAACTAAGCGGTACTCTGGCGTCTTTGTTGTCAATGTTGTATTTACCTGTAATCGGCATATATATTAGAATATTACCGTATGGTTAAGTTCATGTATGTGTATGTAGTATGTGCTGTGGGTGAACTTTAAGTAAATAAATAAATAAATGTTGTTCTGTCATGCCACCATTCTCTGGTGACAAAAGTCTCCCCAAGGGGGCACACAATATTTCTGAGTTTCCCATGTATATTTCTGAATTGAATATGGAACTAACAATTGCACAGCACATAAAATTCCACTTCGAGTCGTGTTCTATTCAATAATAGCTTCTATAAACTAATTGTTGTCCCACAGGATTGAATTTAATCAGCTCCACTATCATACAAAATAGAGAAAATTACCTTTTGCCAGTTACGTTTTAGATTGAATTATTTTCCATAAATATATGCAAATTATAAAATGGAAGTTTCCAAACTCTCGGGAATTGATAACTTTCGTCTGTTACACTGACATTGACGTGAATTAATGTCATTTTAATATCTAGCTAGAGAGTAGACAAAGAAAAATGAAAGTGGAAAATAGTTCGCTTGAGAAGCCGTTTGAAAAATGTTTGAAAGTGTGATAAAGAATGTCAAATATTATTTAATATTTAAAGAATAAAATAGGATTTAAACTTATAATTTGGAATTTGAATGGAATCATTTTAAAAATAGATGTGCTTATCTGTGATGAGATTTAAAAAAAGTTGCCTTTTAACTTCTTTAAGCAATGAGATCTCTAAATTTTTCAAATGAAGTCTGAATGTGATGTAAATAGTGTAAAAAAGTATTACAGTGATATAAGACTATTGCAAGCACTCGTATGATGTTGACAGAGAAGCGCTAGTGGTCATAATTTGTAAAATGTATTGAAAAAGCAAGATGCAGCGTTAGTTCTCCATTCGTCCAGTAGACCATCGTCGTCTACCCAGCCTTTTCCCAACTATGTTGGGGTCAGCTTCCAGCCTAACCGGATGCAGCTGAATGCCAGTATTTTACATGGTGCGACTGCCTATCTGACCTCCGCAATCCAGTTAGTACTGATAATACGTAATACGATACCCTTTGGTAAGACATAGTTGGCGGACTTTCTGTATGTAATGGGTAGAACCCATCCACGGACCAACTTAGGCAAGCGCGAATTAACATAAGATCGACCCAAGTGGTTGTTATAATAATTTGACTCAAAAGTCTTTCTTAGTAGGTACCAAGCATTGAATCTCTCAAAACTACTGGCCATGCATACAAAACCAGAAATAACACAAACAAATCTACTGAAAGTACCAAAATGTTCTACTCCCGTCCAAAGTACGTAAAGTACCTCTGTAAATTTCAACAAATACATTTGCCAACGTTTCGACATCGCTACCCTCGTCTACACTCCACAATAGATGAAAACATTTCTCACAAGCGTAATTTGTTTGTTCCTGTCACAATATTATGTATGTACGTTTCTATCTAGGTTTGGGCCTGACTGGGTTAGGTATAGAAGGTAATTATGAATTGAGTTGTTGAATTTCTGGCTGTATGAATTAATGGTAAACATTATATCTTTAAAACCCGAAATTTGACGACCCGAATGGCGCAGCGGTAGTGAGGCTGCCTTACGTTCATAGGGTTCCGGGTTCGAATCCCGGTAGGAGCAAGTGTTTGTGTGATGAGCATAGACATTTGTTTCCGAGTCATGGATGTTTATATGTATAATAAGTATGTATTTACAAACAAAAAAGTATCTATGTAGTATATCAACTATCTGGTGTCCACGACACAAGCCTCGTTGCTTAGTGTGGCACTAGATGGCGCTGTGTGTAATGTCCAGCGATATTTATTTATTTATTTATATTTAAAATTACTAGTTTTTGCACACAGGGAATTTGCGGAATCGAATCAGTTATTCCAAATACAGCCAAACTCACTCAGTATCAAAGACATCCAATTGAATGTCTTTGATACTGAGTGAGTTTGATACTGACTGATAGATATTTACGAGCAATAGACGGGACAAGACGAAGAAGATCTTAATCCAATACTTGTTACTACTTAGTAACACATCGTTCTGCTTATTTTCATACGCCCGCTTGTCAGGTAGCATACATGTGTCAAAATAGAAAATGTTCGGGATCAAAATTTTTGTATGAAACTATTCCCAATGTCCGCTCTATAAGTATTTTAAATCTCTTTGCTCAGTATAGATAATTTCGTTGTAAAAACCATGCCAGGCCTGTTAAAAGGAAAATATAAAATATTACAAGTTTAGTGCATGTTTAAAAATCCTCTACGTGTAGTAAACCCTCTTCTAGGAGTATTAATAATCTGTCAGTAAGCTTGTGATTTTGCTAAGAGCTTTGTGACATACTGCGGTGGGATAGATCAGTGGCTTGTCAATATAATAATATTATAATTAATGAATTACTTCTATATATTATACTTTAAAATAAAATTACAAAAACAGTAGCCCACCCGGGAACAGGGTCCAAGCTACCAGAGAAAAAAGCTTAGTCGTCTTCTTTCTTTATCGTGTGGTTAGTGCCTAACCTGGTGTCAGAGGACCTGGTGCCGCCCATGGGCCTCTGGATTTACATGCCGTCGAGAAATATCTCTCAGGCAAGCTGGTTTCTTCGATGTTTTCCTTCATCGAACAAGTGATAATTATACAATACGCACATGATTCCGAAAAATCAGAGGTGTGTGTCTTGGGTTCGAACTTGAGACCAATGACTTGGCAGTACACCGGTCCCACCACTAGGCTATCACTGCTTATTATAATTGCGTATTGTAACTAATTAATTATTACCCTTTGAAAACCTGATGACATATGTTTTATTCAACAGTTGACAGCGAAATTAAGGTATCCTTAAATATTTCTACAATAAATTCAAACTACAAAACAAAACTCGAGATTTAACCTCCAAAATTTTATGTACGACATACTTATCCTTAATAGAAAAAGGTGGGGCATAAATCCTTAAAATATGCGATACTCCACACAATACAAATATTTGGTTACATTCAACGTAACCGCACATAAAAATGACGTATAACTTTTACGCGGAACACATGCCATAGATTAAGAATGTGCAGAAATGAATATTTCTAAATAGCAAGTTATAAGAACGTTTGCTGTTGTACAGCTCAAAAAGCACTAAATAAAATTGGTTCAATGCCTGTTTGGTCTCATGGATGCAGAAACTTGGGCCCATAAATTATATGCTGGTGGTGGTGTAATAAAGACTGGAGCCGTGATAATTGCAAGACGAGATGAGGGAGGCGGCAGGTCGTGAATAATTGGTGAGAGCAATATAGCGATTCTTACTACTTCGAGAGAAGTAAAAGGAAGATCTTGGAAAGGGGACAGCGCTGGCTACTAAAAGAAGAAGATTTTCAACACAGACAGGATTTTATGACTGCAGGACAGACTCGGACGTTCCTTGGTCGGTCCGCGGATTGGTTACTAACCGTTATCTGTCATGTTTCCTCCGTACCTCAGAAGGAACCGACCGTGGAACGGGCCTGTGGCCCGAAAGTCTGACAACCAGTCTTACCAAAGGGTATCGTATTACCCAGTATTAACTGGGTTGTGAGCAGATAGGCAGTCGCTCCATGTAAAATATTAGTATTCAGCTGTATCCGGTAAAACTGGAAGCAGAAAGAGACGCTCCGTATGCATGATGGAAAAAGTTTAAAAACCTGCATGGATTCCGAATATACCGTTTTGTAGAGGGCCTTTTTACAGTAGGTTATAATGTCGGCGGCATCAGCGCACGCACGATGGAAAGTACAAGTGAGTTTCGTTTCTACATGATTATCTTACTCTATGTTCTTACCCGCTTCGGGATTGGGCAATTCTTCCTAAATTTAATTTTCACTGCTAACTTATGTGATTCGGGATTGTTGTTCGTTACGTTTGATGGCAGGGTGAAGATCTGATGGGGTTTTTATTTTAATTTTGTGTGTAACGTGTCGGTCTGTCGTTATGCCTATCTGATCTTTATTGTGCTTTTATTCAGCTTTTAAACACCACTTGGACACTTACAGGAGGGATTGACCGATCAATAAGGTAACCTGTCCGTGATAAAAATTTGACCAATAGCGACGGTGATTGGAAGACGGATCTTCTTCATCTTCTCGAATCGATAACTCAAATTATGTCCGATCAGTTCGTCCGACACTGTTTATTTAAGTCCTGGAGGGTGAGTAGGGCACGATGGGCAGGAGAGAAGGTGCGGCATATCTGAATATTCACACAAGACATTCTGTCACATTGTGTTCGAGATGGGTCGATTAAACCTATCTAGCTAGGTTAGATCTGCAGTGGCCAACTTGGGCCCGAAGTTGGTTGATAGATTTCATATTGGCTACTGCAGTTGCGTGACCAGAGGTTGTTGTTTTACAGGAGTGATAAAGTGTAGAACTGGGGAATTTTTGTTTGTATTTGGAGATTGATTTCCAAAGGAAACATGACACAGAAGGATACTCAGTTTTGCACGGTAAAACAGACTTTTCTTTGATTGGGACAAGAGCGCCACACTATTCCCAAACCACTGCAGCTCTGGAAAGCCAGAATCAACAGTGACGACAACCAGAAAAGCGCCGAGACAATGAAGCTCGATGAAGTCCCAGAGAAGTGATCTAACTGTCTTGGATCCCGCAACGAATTTAATCAGAAAAGAATAGCGGAGGAGTAGGTGAAACAGACTATTGATACTGAAAAATATTGCAATGACGGGGTGAACCGGCTTCGTTAAGGGTACTTTTACGCCTATTAGATCCCCCAACTTCCTTATCAAGACAAATCCTACCAAAACAGAAACCAACACCGATATACTGAACAAAAACATTCATATATCGCTTCGACCGTTACCAGTCTCGCTCAATGGAGCAACGGATTTACGGAAGAAAGTTTTATTAGGATCCACGGACTGCGAGCGAATATTTTTATCTACCCCTAAACGTAAGTCTGTTGATTTGCGTACTACCCAACATTGGAGTTATTTAAAGGTGTTTTTCGTGTAAGGAACGCAATTTAAATTTCATTTGGAAAGAAAATCATGCTGATGTTTGTGAAATAAATGAGTTCGGATAGGAATGAGGCTGCCAATTCTTCTGCCCGACTAAAATACTAGATAGAGTTGAAGCGTTTTGAGGGACTATGTTATGTAATTTTGACCTTCAAAAATTGCTGATTTTCAACCTAATTGATCTCACTTTATGGATGGTTACCAGCATAAAAATAACCTGCCTTACCGAGAAATTAAAATAATCACGTAAGTAAAAGAGATAGCTCGAGGCATAGGTTATGATATTCTTGTCGCTTACTATAAACAAGAGGACCCAATTGAGACATTTTCAAGTCCTCACAATTCATGCGCTAGTATTATAATATCTGCCTCATCACTACATAGTATATATGTAGAAAACAAAGTCGCTTCCCGCTGTCTGTCATTATATATGCTTAGATCTTTAAAACTACGCAACGGATTTTGATGCGGTTTTTTTCTATAATAGATAGAGTGATTCAAGAGGAAGGTTTATATGTATAATACATGTATAGTGTAGTAGAGAAAACATTACTATATACATTGCACTTGTGCGAAGCCGGGGCAGGTCGCTAGTTTCATATAAGTATAATATTATTGAATTTAATGTAAAATGGAAAGCCATGCCTGCATTCCCATGAAACAATGTGCAACCGGCTTCGCTAGCTTTCTTGTAAACTAGAAAACAACCAATTTCCACAACGTAGGTTTTAAAAAATATCCCTTCAAATATCAAAAGTACCGTCGCCAATTCACAAAGATATACACCACTTCAATACTTACAAACTTGACGGCCGGCTGTCGAAAACTACTGAACGGCAAAGTGCTACCAAACTAGAGGGGTAAGCTCGTAAAACATAAAATATGACGTCATATTACATGACGGGGAATATCAGGATGTATGAAATGAATGTTTTTACGTCACTATAATGTTACGATGCAATTTTCATAAAGTGATTCATGGGTTGATAGGATGGGAAATATAAAAGTAATGTTCGATCGTCTTCCAATTTTTTTTTGTGTGGTAACGACCAGTGGCCAGTGATAAGTGCTGTTTTTTGTGGTTATTGGTTGTAGAAGATTAAAGGAGATTGATTTTATGTTAGTGTTGAGATCCGGCGTTAACATTTCACTCAAAAAATGTAGTATAAATTGAACGATGTCTTAAACACGATTACCGCTTGATAAATTCACTAATTTGTGGTGTAAGTGGACCTAAGTCTTTGTCTTCACTAGAGGAAGCTAACCAAACTTAGTTACTGTGTGTACCGCCAACTTAGGTTATAGAATAGTCTATTTTACGTCCACGAAGAATCTATTTGGAGTGAGGCCAGTCTGGCAACTCCAGATAAGCAATTGGTTAGACCGAGTGTTCCAAGACAATTGGTTTCTTTTATATTTTACAGAAATGAAATGGTTACAGCGGAACTATTTTGTTATAAAGTTAGAGAGCCATTTCTGCACTGCGTGCAGTGTGGTTTCTTCGATTTTATGGGTTTTGTGCAGTGAAAATTGTTGTCTGGCATAAGATTGGAATGATTGGATGCAAAGTCTAAACGTTAGTTGTATAGCAAATTGACTACTAACTTAAATTGCCCGTATATTAATATTACAATTGCCATACTGTTAGTTTTATGAAACATCTGCCCAATCAGCGAAAATGGTGAATCAACGAATCTGTCCAATTAAATTTAAAAATTATATATTTTACACGATATTGTATAAATCTGGTTCTTCTAAACTAACACACAGATGTGTTGCTGGGGAGTTTGTTCCGCCACTTCTTCTTCCCAACTAAAACACTAGGAAGTGGCGAAGGGCGGGCGTTTTGGGGTACTGCCTCTTGTAAACTCGACGTTCGAAAAGTGCTGATTATCAGCCTAATTTGAATAAATGACTTTCGATTTTGATTTTTGAAATAAACTGACAAGTGAGGGAAAATGTCCAGTGTTATGTGGACTCAAATGATGAATGACAACTAAATGAGCCTCGATTTGTGTTTTTTTTTGGGTTAATCTGATTAGCAATAATTAATATTTGGTGACTGAAGAGCGCTGACTGGAACCAAATGCTGACTGAACTGAAAAGTTACCTAACTTCTCTTCAAGTAGACGCTTGTCGGGAAAATGAAAAAATAAAATAATTGAGCTGAGGTTGTATTTTTCTTTCTGTGTAACCCTAATTTTGATAAAAAAATCGCATTCTTCCCATTTGTCTTGATCAATAATAACACTAGCTGCGTTACTTGAGTCTTAGAATTTTCTTTCAGAAAACCCCAGAAAAGCAATTTGCTAAAAATTTGGAAAAAAGCCCAATTCGTCCAAGTGCCCAGTCGCCACATTGCCTGTTTTTAGATTTTTTTTAAAGATGGCGACAGCCATACTGTTTATGCATGGACTACAGTTTGATATCACATCACCCGATCTAGCGTTTTCGCAACCAGCACATTCCCGCAGTCCTTGCCAGTTCAGCAATCCACCCTATGGGAGACTTTCCAACACTGCTCCAAGCATTTGCAACAAATATTTGCCAAACACAACCGCCAAATATTTGCATACACAGTTCATATCTCACTATCTCCAACTGATTTACTATCTCACTGATTTACATCTGATTATTAGGTCAGTTTGTTAGCGGAATTCCGTAGATTATTAACAATGCCGCAAATCAATTTGCAATTCCATCTGGATTCACTCCAAATGTTTGGTAATTGGGATGCTCTAATTGTATCTGTTTGTTTATTCTGTTCATTATTGTGGTTATGTAAGAGAGCGTTGATGGACTGTCATTAACGTGTCCGTGACATAACAGCATGTTTGCTGGTTTTTCCCCGAAAGGTATAGCACATCCACATTTTGCAAGTTATGTTAAAATTCCTTGTTATAGAGGGCGAACAATGCTTTAACGTGCATCAGCTTAGTTGAAAATCATTTTCATTCTCTGTAATTTCTTTAATTTTATAAAACACACAATATTTATATATATGTAATTGTATTTATATGCATTGTATTTATATGCATTGTATTTATATTACGAGTATGAATGATAAGTAGTGAATAACTTGTATTATTTTAAATTTTGTATAGTATTAGCAGTACACCACTGACTACCCCCCTTTTTTCTATTTCATGTTCGTACAGTCCATCCAAAGGTTATCTGGAAGATATCGCTATCAGCGATAAGACCGCCATTATAACCATAAAATTAACAATATTGTAAAACCGTTCTGTTACAATTTTGGTGTATAATAAAGGATATTCTATTCTATCCTATTCAACCCAGGTAAATATTGCTGAGAAGTGATGGATAAATTTAATAACACTTTGTCCGACTTGGGAAACGAACTGTGAATAATAAGTGAAGTATTGCTCGAAGGTACTAAAGACATATTTTCTAGATTGTGGTGTGATTAAGTCTATTTAATACTTATGCTATACTGTATAGACCTATTTATGTATTAATCAATATTATTGTGGCACTGAGTTGCCGTGTCTGGCATATTGCTGTTAATCCGAGATGGTTTCTGTTGGTATCTATGTTTATGTTCTTTAAAAATGGATTGTAACATTTTTTTTTAACAACAAAAGATTTAAATAAAACTCAGGACGGTGGTGGTTTGGTGGTGTCTTGTCGCACTTACAATGAATGAACTATACTGACACAAGTTTACCCTTCACTCAGCCAATCAGAACCATGTTAGAGATAGACCTTTCCAAAATTGCACAACACCTGGTTCTTCACTTTTTGCATCCAGCCTTAAAGCCATTGTTTGCTTACCAGGGGGTGGTAAACCACACTTGCCAATGAATAACCCAAAAACCTTGCGAAATAGTTCGGTATTTGGTTGGCACAGTAACTATGGTCACTTGATACAATGGTAAAACCACCAAATAGGAAGTATCTATTGCAAAGTCCTTGCAAACCCTAAAAACTGCAGACTTGTTTACAAAAAATCACATACCCAAAGTGCCAAACAAAAGTGGCAAAATTCTTTGTAACACCACCAATCATCGTTGTCGAGTCCAAACCCCATTGTAGGGTGTGTACACACGACAAAAAAAAGAATAATATCGCACAAGCGGGGGAACAAAGCTGTATCGCTCTTGAGGGCACCAATAAAGGTTTATCACAATTTTGTTTTAGAATATTCCGGTGGAATAAACGCGGGTGAGGGTCACACCGAAATGTAACAGTGTAAGGTTTTTCTTTGACGTTTTCTCTTTTTTCAGGTTTTTTGTTCGGCAAAACTTTTTGAATCGACGACCTGGTAAAGGTTGTGGGAATCACAGAAACGGATTTTCTGGTGACGATGCTTAGAAGACGCCAATCTTATGTCGAATGTAGTGTCTTTTGGTTAAATGGTAATGACAAATATTGTCCCTTTGGCCTTCCATCGAGCAATTTAATACCAATGGTCAGGTTTGCTTAGTTTAGTTTAAATTAGACCTTTTCGCATGAGTCATGTTTTAATATTTATTTATTTTTTGGAACAGAAAAAAGAATACAA
Organism: Standfussiana lucernea; assembly: GCA_964057025.1. Taxonomy (NCBI): domain Eukaryota; kingdom Metazoa; phylum Arthropoda; class Insecta; order Lepidoptera; family Noctuidae; genus Standfussiana; species Standfussiana lucernea. The sequence goes on from OZ059796.1 coordinate 13,682,088, forward strand.
TACCGCGTTTATTAGTTTTTTGAATTTTATACCGTTACACCACTATATAATAAGCAGCTGTCTGGCGATAGTCCCTATTGTTCTTTAGGTACAATTCACAAACAGGCCCTGACAAAAAGGGCACCGATTTGATGGAAAAACTCTCTACAATAAGAAGATGAGAGGGCTCTCCTGAGACCTGAGACACTGGCTTTGAGTAAGGCTTCAGTGTAAGCGATAAATTCATTTTATTATAATATCAGCTTTTTAGAGACTCGCTGCAATAAACTCCTAGGTAAAAGGAAAAGGTATTGGCAAGCAGTCTAGAATTGTCAGACAAAATGTCTTCGTTACCGTAAATTAGTACGTATTCATTTTCCTTTCTATTCTTGTTACGATCTTTGCGACATCCTAAACCTAGCAATCTTTATTTATATTTACGTAAAAGCTGTACATAAATGTACACATCTGAGACATTTTAAGGGATTTTGTCACTGTCTGAGGGGTCTCATTAATGTTGTCAAAGAAGTCCCCTGATGGCAGTAGCTAATTCCCACTAGGCGACCAATTGCCCAAACGGCCAATTACAGTCAAAGATCTACAAATGACAGCCGGAACCAACAGCCTAACGTGCTTTCCGAGTCACGGAGGAAACTCGGTATGTTATGGGTGGTCACCCATAGATCCGAGCGACTGTTATTATTTAACCCCGAACTTCTCACAGAAAAAAACAGAAAAATATTGCACAGTATAACATTTTCGCTTCGATTAGCACCACAACCCAAACCCACCTAGATTCCTGCGGTTCCCAAGTGAGCATTTCACCGGTCCCCCAAATAGGTACAGACACAGCGCCAACCTTATTTTTAGGGTTCCTTATTGTCTTTATATTCGCGGTACACAGTCATAACGTTTGGGATTTTATATCTTTTCCTGTTTACCTGAGTTTTTTCGTAAACTACGCCGCCATGACAGTCGGATTATTATTATAAATATGTCATGATATTGTTTTGTTTGTGTTCTTTTGGCTTTGAAATATAGAGGAAGATTGTTGATAAGAGAAAATTGAGGGTATTTTGTAGTCGGAAAATATAATGAGCCTATGTCGTTCCCGGAAACGCCTCTCTTCATGTAGGATTAAGTTAGTTAGGTACTAGAAGCGACAACAACTTCCTCTATTTAGCGTGTCGTTGGTAATCTAAATTGAGTCAGCCCAGCACTAGGCCACGGGTTTGGGTCTTCAGAAGCGTCCGTCATCATCAGTTCCTACAATGATCAAACGACAACATACGCAGAACACGACATTAAGTGCCCATTTTTTTTGTGGAACATAGTGATGTTCCAGAGCAGAATCGTCAATAAATCTCTACTTGAGCAAGTTTTCTTTGCTTCGGCCAACCTGGACAACAAAGGCTAATGCCAAATATCTGAAACAACTACTCATTTTGCTCAGCAGATGTTCATCACCATCGGCCAAGACTTATCCCAAAAATAACTGCACTGCAACATGAACTATGGCTTCTCTCCGACATTGGAAGTGAGCCAAATGGTGTGTCACTGAACAGGCCAACAGCGTCCCCACTCATCAGCTCGGCGTTAACTAGCTGGTGCCCAGCGATGCCGTTACGCTATATATAAGTGAATTGCAGTTTGGAGTTTCTTAACAAGAATCCCGAACGGCTCAAATTGAGCTGATGGTGATGCCGTTGCAGTGCTTATTATGCAGGGTTGTTTAGCAGTAAAGTTTTATGGGGTGCCACGCAGGCATTATATTCAATCCGTAATTCAAAATCTGATCATTAATTTACGGCTCAATTACTAACGGTGCTCACTGTGGTGACACTACCACAAGGGAATCATCATTTAGTTAGTATGAACTAATTACCGCGTGCTTATCATTTTCCGGCCAAAACTGACCAAATTTAGGTTGATTATTATTAATAAGTTGCAGATTGGATGTGGGAGTGACCTGGTGTTGATGCCATTTAGGAGAGATCGGCCTTCATGTTATACTGCAGAATTTTCGGGAAAATTTCCGCGACGTATATTTTGCAATCACTGAGATTTCTGTTATATGCATAAATTCAACTATTTAGATTCGACTGTACAAGATGTAAACAGTCCTTCATGAAGCCTTCAAACAAGTATTCCGTTCATCAAGCTATGTAATTGTACGGAAAAATTATTGCTGGGAAACGAGATTTTTAGGAGTGAAAAATAACGGGGTTTGCACGTTAAGGTCAAACTCAAACTCAAAACATTTATTTAAATTAGACCATTACAGGCACTTTTGAATGTCAAAACACAAAAAAAAAACTAAGCTACAGTCCCAGTCACAGGGCATAATCACTTGTGAAAGTACTGTAGTTGCCCATGTAACGTAACATGTTGTCAATGTAACGTACTCAAAACCGTGGCTGCTACTGATAAATTCCTAATTGAAAAACCCAATAACATATTGCCCGACCTGGGAATTGAACCCAGGACATCATGCTCAGCAGTCGCGCTAGTGGCCACTAGACCAATTAGGACAAGATATTTAAGGTTTTACAGATACATTATTTGCTAGGCAACCTCTAAGTAATTACTAAACGTCGTTTTCTTCACTTAGCACTTTATTTTCAAGCGTTTTTCATTAGTGGACTAGAAGCGAATGCTCGCGATCCATCAACAAATTGACAACGGATTTCGTTTTGTGCAGCTTTTCATTATTTTGACGTAGTCCGGACTTAAAGTTTTAAGGCTCTTTTATGATAATCAAGACCTTTGGGGAATTTACGAGTAAATCTTAATTAAACCGGTGGGTATTCTTTCGGATTGATGATTTAATAAGTGTTTTATGCTTGTTTTAGCCGAAGAACGCAGATTTATGTCTCGGCTTTAAACATCCTTGCTGTTAATTTAGATATTGTGACGACCCGAATGGCGCAGCGGTAGTGAGGCTGCCTTACGTTCATAGGGTTCCGGGTTCGAATCCCGGTAGGAGCAAGTGTTTGTGTGATAAGCATAGACATTTGTTACCGAGTCATGGATGTTTATATGTATAATAAGTATGTATTTACAAACAAAAAGTATCTATGTAGTATATCAACTATCTAGTGTCCACGACACAAGCCTCGTTGCTTAGTGTGGCACTAGATGGCGCTGTGTGTAATGTCCAGCGATATTATTATTATTATTATATTCCTTTGGATTTTGTACTTAATAAATGGGTAGATTATAATATAAGAGAGATTTTTGCTTTATTAAACATTAGTTCTTTCAAAAAGTTCAAAGGAAAATATAATCAAAAGTTTATATGAACAGATCAGATAACAATGCATATTATTTTATGAGTAGTTGTATAAACTACTTAGAATTGCCATATTAAAACGAGCCAAAGTATACAGATTTCAGTTTACCCTCAGATAAAATCATGAGATAAACTATTCATTCCAAGCCCTAGGTACATATTTACACTGAAATCCAAATCCAACAACTTGCAGAACAAACTCCAGGAACTCAAATATTTGACTTGAGAGTTCAGAAAAAGATGAGGCAAAATGTGAAAGTGAAACTGAGAAATTGGTACTTCGGTACCCTTTCAGTCGGTACTTTGGCACTTTTCTTCGAGTGTCTGTTAAGAATTTCTTAATTGGTTCATTGCTAAAGTTTTAACGAGGTGAACGGTGATATTTCATTCGTAAATTGCTTAATACTTTTGTGGGTAATGAAGTGCTTGGGAAATTAATATGGTTTCGGTTGACCTACCCCGCGTTTACGTCAAGGTGTAAAATGTGAATTTTACATGTTGTGTTCATCATAAATATAATCAGTGTATTATAATACACTAATTATATTTATGATTAGGGACACAGGGTTCCTCTCTTTCTGTGAAGGAAAAAATAGTACAAAATTTGTCAAAAAAGAAGAACGTTAAAATAACCTGTTTTAGCGAAGTCTTATACTGTGTATACTGTTTTATATTGTATTTTACCTTTTGAGATTCTGAATAAAAATTGTATTATTTTATAAACGACGTGTTCTTCACAAGTATTATAAAAGACAAGTATCACAACTTGCAGGGTGTAAACATGGCGTTGCAGATATTAGCGAACAGAGTCAACGCTCAACAAAGTTTTTCGTAAACTTATGATGTGCCTTTTTCGACAGCTTTTCTTCAAATGGCGCAAATACAATAACCTCATTGGTAGCCTCATTGGTATTGTGTTTGAGCCGTTTGGGATCTTAACATTAGGGCCATAGAGTCCGAGTGCCCACCTAGTCTATTGGGACGACGACGACTCTTCCCGTGACCAGGGCTCGCCTATTTTTTGGTCAAAGAATCAGCATTGCCATCCAACGTGGCAATGCTGCCAGCCGTCTGGGCACTATTCCTGTTGACAGCGATGTAGACGAATTTTTATACGCCATTTCACGCTTTTCTTCTTTTCTTTAAATTAAAAAGTTGTATTATTATTTTAAGACTTCATTAAATCTCTCTTGTATACTGTGAAGATAGATATACCAAGGCTACCTTCCCAAACCAAACCATTCGCTTCCAGTAGTAATCGGATAGTACGTAGCAAAAAGACAAATACTCCACACGAAACGTATTAGAGATACCCATTGTTGAGTCCCACGGTAACAAAGGGATGCATCAAACTGTGGTAACGACAATGGAGCCTCTATCTCGTAACTCATACTGGATAGTGAAGTACTAGTAGATTTGTTGTAGGTACTTGGGCAGTCCTACGTAATAGTGTAATCGAGTAGAGCGGGCAAATGAGTGGCTGAGCGATTGGCTGCAGCGCTGCGTGTCGCGGCCTAGTGTGGGGGAACGTTATTTTAAAGAAAATAATAAAGAAAGAATTAAAAACGTGTTCGCGAGTAACGAACAGCGAATGCGCGACAGCAACTCACCAAGCAAGAATCTCTCGTGCGTGTGTTCTGCCACAAACAAGCATCACTACGAGTCAGCGATCAATCTTTTATTGTCACGGTACATATGCGATTTCTCCTCGAGTAAGCTGTGATGGCCAACATAGTTATTGAACAAACGTCGCATCATCCCCTAATTCCTCGTGGTGCCACCAACTTGTTCCACCAGTGGCACGAGAAGGAATTGTCATTTCTCGTCGTACCATATTTTTTTCCAAAAAATTACCTGTGGCATCATTTAACAATGCATTAAATGATGTCGCCTGTTCAAATAAAGAGATAAATGCAGTTTGGACTAAATATTTCTACTGGCAGACAAACGTAAATAGAATTAGTAAACCACATAATTAGTATCGGTAATTTTTTTGAAAAAAATTAAGATAACTTTACAAGATAGAAGTTAAGATTTTGTTGATGTAGAAGTTATGATTTTGTTTTTTTTTTATGCTATTAGATATTTGAAATAAAATTTGTCTTTAGATTTTTTGTATTACCTTCTAGTAAAGCAACAATCATTCAGTGGTACGACGAGGAATGACTGGTGGAACAAGTTGGTGGCACGACGAGGAATAAGTGGCATCATCTGCCTAAACTTTCCTCAACTATGATGGGATCGGTTCCCAGACTAACCGAATGCAGTTGCTTGAACATTATTTAACATGGAGCGACTGCCTGTCTAGCTTCGACAACCCAGTTGATATTTAACATAAGATAACTTTACGCCTTGTAATTTCCGAAGGGTAAGGCAGAGGCAAATGGTTGAGATTTTTTAGAATACGAATAAGAAGCGACAGAATATAAAATAAAAATCTCTTTTATGCAAAGGTGGGTCAGCTAATTGCTATAACTCACTGTACTTAACAAGTACACCCACATACACACGATCCAACCGATCGATCGACCACATTTTACGAGTTATATTTCGTAGTCCTGTCCCCCCTCGTTACCCCTTATTTACCCCCAAACTATAACACATGATATCCTACACTTCCATATTTTCCACAATATCAGAAACACAAAGCGAAAACACGTAATTTCGCGTCCTAGCTATCTCCAGAACCAAGTAATCTTCAGGGAATCATCGAGACTCGACACGATGAGAAAAGTTTCGCTATTGATCCCCCTTAACGTTCCTCTTAAGCAGTTACTGAGACAGAATATTGATAAAGCCCATTGTTATAGCTCACACATGGTACTCGTATCTATTGAGTTTTTTTGTATATGTGTGGAAACCAAAAACATGTGTCCATGAATAAAAAAATACATAAATAAAAAACGGTATCGCACGATCGGAATAAAAAGTAGCCAATGTGTCAATCCAAGTTATGAACTATCTGTATGCCAAGTTTCATCCAAATCCGCTCAGTAGTTTTTGCGTGAAAGAGTAACAAACATCCATCCATCTATCTTCACAAACTTTCGAATTTATAATAGTATATAGTAGTAAGATTTTAGAGTCTAAATATAAAAGAATATATTTGGACTTCTACCATACTTTTTAGTAACACACTTTTATTGGCTTCACCTGCAATTAACCATGTAAAAAAATGTTAGAAGTTAAATGCGACCCGCTTCCAGGTTTCCGATTGAATTTAAATTGTGCATACATTTAGTTTGGATGACAATGCATTCTAAATCCAATGTGGCCAATTTTTTATGCATTCCCATTTTATGGGTATCAAATGAAAGAGTTTGATGAGAGAAGCATACGAGAATTAAAATAGCATCACTCTAAAGTGTGTTTGTCTAAATAGAAAGGAGCACTAAATGAAACAATTAACGAAATCGATTTTCCGTCGTTCTGTAAAAGCGCATCCTCACGTTTCACTAATTGGACACACGTGTGACCAGTCATTCGTGTCGAGTTGGTGACTAACCCACCGCATTCGCCTATAATGTAACAATCCAAGATTCGATTTTGTACAGAAACAAGTGACTGTGAACTCTGCTCCGTAAAAGGTGTAAAGGAGTTATATGTAAAATTTTGATCTCGAATTGACCAAGGTTTAAATGTACCTATCAGCTAAGACTTTACCAGCCTTCTTTTAAGGTAGTCGATCCGCCTAGCCGAAAAGAGTAATAACAAGTCTAGTTAGATAGCCAAAAGAACTATATTTTGGCATATTCGTTGCTAAGCTAAAAAACTAAAATATGGCACGAACTTTAGAGGATAATACATAAGTAGGAAATTTTAGTTAATATATTATACTAGCGACCCGCTCCGGCTTCGCACGGGTGCAATGTAGATACTAATGTTTTCTCTACTATAACATGCATGTATTATACATATAAACCTTCCCCTTGAATCACTCTATCTATTAAAAAAAAGCCGCATTAAAATCCGTTGCGTAGTTTTAAAGATCTAAGCATACATAGGGACAGACAACGGGAAGCGATTTTGTTTAATACTATGTAGTGATGATGATAGTGATTGGGCGCTAGACAACACAGTTCACAGAAATTACTGACCATTTTTTTTTACTAGCAATCTAATCCTTAAAAACAATCCCCGCTAAACGGTACTCAGTGATCTCTTCAGTCGAAGACACACAAAGGAAAGAAAGTAAACCTTATCGATTTCGCAATATTGTGTAATTAAGGCTAAGTGGCTTAAGTGTTGGAATTAATTAAATACTTGTTAGGAAGTGCCGATGGACGGCGTTTGGGCAATCCGATAAGATGCAGCATCGTTAGCTAATCGTTTGGTGCTAATGTGGTTTTCGAGACGTAGGCTGGTACTTCGTGGTCGATTTTGGTTTGGTGGTTTTGGAAGTTTATAGAAGAGATGGAGATGGTGTTTAGAGTTTATAGTTGTTTATTGAAGATCTTTAACAGTCGTTACAGGTAGTCAGTGACCCGAAAGTCTGACAACCAGTCTTACCAAGGGGTATCGTATTACCCGGTACTAAGTGGATTGTGGAGGTCAGATAGGCAGTCGCTCCATGTAAAATACTGGTATTTAGCTGCATCCGGTTAGACTGGAAGCCGACTCCAACATAGTTGGAAAATGGCTAGGCAGATGATGATAGGGTTCAAATTGGTATCTGGGTTAAAAATTGTTACATTTTCTTGACTGTTATTATAAAGAGAAGTATGTTTATTGTGCTTATATGTAACCCCAGCGTAGTTGGGAAATGGCTAGGCAGTTGATGATGATTTTGGAAGTTTAATCCTCGTTTCCACTAACAATAAACGACGCCTTAATATGATTGCTTTGGTGGAATTTCAATGCCCAGTTAGTTCAGTTTCATCGTGGCCCTAGCCTAACAGTGCGCTTCTATAATATAATAAGCAATTGTTTATGAGTCATCTCGTGTTTGCTAATTAGGCTCGAGTTTAAAATAGTGTTTGCATGCTAATAAATATTATACCAAGGTAGATAAAAATATTTTAGTCTATTAAAAGAAGTTAATCTAATGCACAGGTAACGACCGATGAGTTTTAATGTACCTTTAGGTTTTATCTCACCATTTAAACAAGCACTAAACTAGAATACTCTTCTTTACTAAAAACCTTTTACGTCCACTAAATTAAATTCTTCGTCCAATTTATAATGAACTATAAAACTCATTAATTTAATTAGGTATAGAGAACCCAGAAATATTGCTGGTAATAAAAATATTTTATACGCAGTTAGGGCTGTACGGTGTCCATTCTGAACCAGACATAATCTATTACCCACATATTCTGGGGTTCACTAGGTTTGTGAAAGTTTTTCTTTGATAAAAAGTTGAGACTTAAGTTATATAATGCATAGGTATTTAAAATCGCAATCTGCTGCATTCCACTCTTTCCATAGATGTAATTTTGTATTTTTAAGTTATTTTTCACGTTTCCGAAGATTACCGTTGGATACACTCTGGAAAAGTCAAAGTAAAAATTATTTATTTGCGTTAAATGTGGTACAAAAGATAGGTAAATATAACATGTAGTGCAGTGACACATTTCGCCATAAAAATATTAAACATTGAAACATTCACCCCTTCGTCAGAAAGTGAAAAGTAACGATGTATTAACCGTCCATTCAAGTGAACTAGCTGACCCGCGCAACTTCGTGACCGTAACAGTTTTGATTGAAGCTCCGATCATATTGGTCGCAGCGAGATGTTATTTGAGCCTTTTTCGATAAATGGGCTATCCAAAACTAAAATATTTTTTCAATTCGAACCAGTAGTTCCTGAGATTAGCGCGTTCAACCAAACAAACAAAACTCGTCAGCTTTATAATATATAGTACAGTTGATATGCAACTGCATCCCTTAACTTCACAGGAGCTTCTTGCAAATGTTTAAGTTATACCATTTGGTAAATTATTTATTTGTGTGCCGACTGTCTTTTGTTTAAATAACAAAAACAGCAGTTTGCAATCGTCGTTGACAAATTGCGTGCCAAAAGATCGAGAGCAGCCATGTTAATTATCTATTTACCAGCCCTATGTTAGCAAATGCAGCTTCATTCCTTGGCTATTTAGATGTTTTTTAGTTTTCATCACCATTAAAATGCCAGAGTTTTGTTTAGTCTTTCAGATGGATGAATACGGATGGAAGCGGAGTTTAATCCATGGATTAATGCTCGTCCCGGGTGAATCACTGGGCTGTGTAATACGTAAAGATTTAACCTTTCAACTTATGTGTTTTTCAAAGCTATTCAAAAGGATTTAGGTTAAATTACGGCGAGGAAGTCGTGATGGCCCAGAGGTTAAGGCCTCGCCTCTCATGCATGAGGTCGTGGGTTCAAACCCGAGCAAGTACCAATGTGACTTTTTCAATTCATGTGTACTTTCTAAGTTTATCTTGGACATCAAAGACCGATGTGAAGGAAAACATTGTGGGGAAACCTGGACTTATAATTAATATAAGTCTGAAATCGCCAACCCGTCTTGAGCAAGTGTGGTGATCAATGCTCGTGCCTTCTCTGTATTAGAAGATGCCTTTGCCCAGCAGTGGGACAGTTACAGGCTGGTATTTTTATTATTTATTTTTACAGCGAGAAATACGTAGAATTATGTTCAGTCTATCAAAACCATATTATAGTATTATTATTTATTTATTTATGTACACACAAAACACATTACAGGAAAATAAATAAAGACAAAAGAGCACAAAGGTACCGCTTATTTCATTTAGAAATCTCTTCCAGCGGACCTGCGAGAGGATAGATATAAAAGAAACGTAGACAGTGTGTAAGAAGAATAAATTAACTACAACATTAATAACTTAAACAATCATAATTAAAGAGATAGTAAACACATACATGCTTATATAATAATTTATTCTTCATTATTTTTTTTTTTTATCAGCTGTTCCGTACAAAAGTGCAATACCTACACGGTCCAAATGTATAGAATAGATGATTTTATTTTAAATTACCGTTAAATAATTGTATGTGGCGGTGCAGAATTAAGTGGCAACCTTTTGTGCGTCGATGTTCCTTCAATCTTGTATTTTTCCCGAGTAACCACAATGAAAAGTTTGGCAGTCGCTGGTTGTTTGTTATAGTTTATTTAAAAAGAGAGATATGAATTGAAATTAATAATATTTTTAGTTTGTTGAATTCATAAAACGCTACTGCAGAAACAAAAACTTTTAACAAAAGAGCATAAACAAACGAATTCAGAAAATCAATTTGAACGTATATTTCCAAAGCTCAAAAATAGCCCCAGCCAGAATTTATAAGAAAAATAAAACTTCACAAAACAGTGTTGTCGGGACATTTCAAAACTTTTATACTGTTGCGCCTTCAAAAGTGGAAAATTTGTGAAAAAGTTGGTGAGACTCGTAAAATGCCGAGTCGTGTTTGTGAGGCCGTAAAGGGCGCGTATATTTTTGCGTCGCTGCGTAAATTCTTTGGTCCGTGTATACGGTTAATATTGAGCTCAAGATGCCATGATATTAAAATGCCAGTCTGCTTTGGTAGCACTGACTCCCTAAATTCTTGGTGAGCAATCTGAAAGTGGGAGGCAGATAATGTGACTAAACGCAGACTTTTTAACCCAAATTTTGAATGTCAAAAGTCATCATCTGCCCTTTCCTAGCTATGTTGGAGTCGGCTTCCAGTCTAACCGGATGCAATTGAATACCAGAATTTTACATGGAGCGACTGCCTATCTGACCTCCACAACCCAGTTAGTACTGGGTAATACGATACCCCTGAGTAAGACTGTTTGTTAGATTTTCGGGCCACTGGCTGGTAACGACCGTCAAAGATCAACAAATGACAGCCGGAACCAATGGCTTAACGTGCTTTCCGAGGCACTGAGGAAACTCGGTATGTAATGGGTGGTCACCCGTCGACAGACCAACCTAGGCAAACACGGCTTAACCTGAAGATCGACTCGAGCGGCTGTTATTATTTAGCCATGAGCTCTTTATGACTCGACTGACCAATAAAAGTCGATAAAAATTGAAACAAAATTTTCTCTGTAACAATGGTAGCTGTAATACTAATTTCATTGTACTACTGAATTTCTTAGACAAGGAGTTTTGAGTCGCTTGCATGACTTAAAACTCCTTGACTTAAAAGTCAAGTGCACTCTGAAATTATGTACCAGGTATATTACTATACGGAGAACATAATAAAGGTTTACTTCGCAAGGTAAATTGAAATAAACAGCATGCACTCGACGTCTTTCACTCATCCTTCTAAGGAAATATAATATCCTTTCTCCATACTTATCTAACTAAAAGTTTTGTAAAAGTGTAGAATAATGAACTCTATTCTCTTTGTTGTATGGTTAAAGTCAAATGCCGTATTTCATTAAATAAACTAGCTTTAATAGAGATAATAGAATAGAGATAATCCACTATCAATGTACTTGTATAGTTTGCTAAGGTGCTATTATCTTGGATGCTTGTTTATTAGTTGACGCTTCTGTATTCTCCTCTGCGTTAACAAGCTAATCGACTGTAGTATTAACAGTAGAGATAATATTATAACATAATATAACATTACACCTGTAATCCCCGAAGGGTTAGGCAGAGGTGTACCTAGTATTACACCCACATTTCGCCAGTATGTTTGAAGTCCCATGTATTAGAGAGCGAGCATTTTGCTTCTTTTTCTTAGCGTCTCGATGGCAGTCTAAATTGTGTCGGCCCAGAACTGAGCCACTAGCTTGGCGCCTTCAGTAGCGTCCATCAGTTCCTGTAGTAAACAAGCAACAGGTCACGCAGGACCCGATATTAAGTGCCCCATCGTTTGTGGAACAGCACCACGTTTACAGTCCAGGGCAGAGTTATTAATGAACCTCCACCTGAGCAGATCTTCCTTGCTGCCACTAACCTGGGTCCGTAGTCTATACACTTCCAGGTCAGCCATGGCAACTCATGTCCATGTGAGAGATTTTCAGCAGGTTAAACGAATGGGTCAGGTAAGGATGCACTACATCGCCACAGCTTGAATTTTTCCGTAGACCGCTCGCCAGTGAGTGGGGTGTCACACTTCATAAAACTGTTTCGGCTCTTCAGCCTTTGCGACACGAGGGTATTCTGGTGTAAAGGGTATCGCGTGTCTGAAGCAATTTTGTGTCTTTTGCTAGAGCTTGCCACTGTTCTGCAGGCTTCTGGTGGCGCTATCCCTGCCAGTGGGTACAGCATCTGCACCGGGGTAGGTTTAAGGCAAACAGTGATGACCCCGGCACGTTTCATTCAGAGCTGTATCCACTAACTTTGCATGAGCTGAACGGCGCCACACGGGGCACGCAAATTCGCCAGCTGAAAAAGATAGGCAGTAGTCCGCAAGACATGAGGCGAAACACTTTGAAGAGACTAGTCGCCGTAAGAGACTGTTGCGAGTGTGCACCTTCTGCTTGATGGTATTGCAGTTTTTGCTGAAAGTCAATGATTTGTCCAGAGAAACCCCAAGATAACTACTTACTACTATACAACGATACTTTGGACTGTTAGATTAAATATATTTTTGTTATTGTTTTTAATGATCATATTAATTTTGCATGCCTTAAAGGCAGAATGTACAAGGGCTCTCTAATCATTGTAACACCTGAACTGTAAACTTACCTACATTCAATGCGGATAAAGCATTCTATTCTATTCTAAATAGCATCCCTAACAGTTAGAACCTAGATAATAAGATAGTAGTTTGCGAAGCTACAAACACGTGTTGTCGGAAGACATGTTTACTTTAACTTCAGGTCCACATATTTCTATTTCAATACCATAAGACTAAGACATGTGTGTAAACATGCCTAAGGTCGTTATATAAAATCGAGAATGTATCACACGTGTCTTTGATACAATGCAGTTAATATTGCTAGTGCTAGTGTGTAATTTGTTCAATAGTGTAGTATAATACAAACATACATATGTACATACATGAAGCCATTTTTCGTATGGGTGTAGGCAAAAATCACAGAACGCAATCTGCTACGATGCTCACATACTCCTTTAGCTTTCGTCCACGTTCATACATCTCGTCATAGCTGACCTTTCTGAAGACCTAAGCATTAAGGTCCGTGTATGTCCTTCGAGGGTGTCCCCTCCCGGCCTTGTCACTCACATCTGTATAATAGCGGTTTTGTAATGGGGTGATTCAAAAAAGTGTCATACAAAACCTGAGAGTAAATGACAATCAAAATGTTTCTACTGAATTAACGTAAGCATAATCTTTGTCTGCTGTGTGTCTGTTTTTGTGTAGTGTCCAGATGGGCAAGGGTGAATCGAATGTAAGATGCTGCCAAAACGTCGAAGTAGCAAATCGAACACCTAAACCAAAGATCTTCTCACATCCTGAGAGGCGGTGAACGGTTAAGTTCACTCCTCATCTCGTCATTAAAAATTCTACAAATCCACTACACTCACACAAACACAAGTTTTTAATTATATTGCCGTTTCGAATGATAATAATTCAATTACAATATTTCACCCTTTCCACCCCGAACTTCACGGGACTACACTGAGATATAGCCAAAACTACAAAATAAATAACTCGGGTTAATTCACTCTACGCCCATTAAAGTTTATTCAGATTAGGTCGATTCGACCCTTGGTTAACCTATAATCATTTTATTGCGAATCTAATACCTTTCTGTAGGTTAATGACCTCGAAATGGGTTTGGTCTAATGTTAGTGCACTATTAAGTTTTAATAGGCCTACAATGTTAGGCTAATTAGCTTTTATCATGAAGGCTTTGGTAATGAAATTGTTATAATACTATTAAGTCCTATTTCAGGGCGTACTAGACCACTTTTTAGGTCACCAGAGACTAGATCTCGTTTTAGTTCTAAATAACAGAGTTTAAAATGTTTGTTCTGCTGTCTTGTATAGATCAGAATGTTGGACCATGAAAGGGATGAATGAAAGGCATTTGCATGTGGCTGAGATGATAATGCTAAGGGGGATGTACTGTGTGAAGGATGATGTGGCATTCAAAATCATCCTTCACACAGTCAATCCATCGTTTCTTTGGTCTTCCTCAACTCTTAACCACATCCACATTCATAGTCAAAACTTGCCTCACGAAATTTTCCTCATTCCTCCGCATCACATGCCATACAAAGCCAACCTATTGCCACACGACTTTTCGGTCACAGGCGCCACTTTCAGACTTCCTTTTATGTACTCATTTCTTGTCTTCTTCAGACACCTCCGTTCTTTAATGGAGGTGTCTGAAGAAGACATGCTGCGCCGACCCCAAATAAATTGGGATAAGGGAAGAGATTAAAATGAGCATTTAACACTTAAGTGGATACCACGAAACAAAAAACGTGGGGTAAGAAGCCCTCAGGCTATTTAGCCACACCATCAGGTAAAATGTTAGAGTAGCCAAAAGTCGAGTTGCATGGTGTGTTATTGGAGGAGTTTACTTATGTAAAACATTGCACTATGACGGCCAAACTTGATTTTCTAATCAAGTTTGGCCGTTTGGTCATAGTGCACTATTTGGTTGGATGGATGGCCGATTGGACTTAGCGGTTTTTTGGTGTTCTGAAAGACTTGGAGTGGTTTTGAGAGGTGCTGCATGGGTAGACCCTCAAGCTGATGTTCACGAAAATGCGCTGAATTTTATTTTAATTTTATTATGCCCTAGACTAGGACGAGACGTACTTACGCGTCGAAACTGAAAAGTTAACATTAATTAAACTTGTTCTAAACGCTCATAAATACGAACTGCGCCAACTAATAAACGAACTACTTAATAATATTATTTTGAAAATAAATAAACTGCTTGCATTTAATTAAACAAGTTATTTACTTTAAGAACATGATTATTAGCGCAGAATAAACTTTGTATTTTAATTGAAAGTTATCCAGTTCTTTGGACTCTCTTCGAGTTTCACGAGAAAAGCTTTTGCTATCTATATATGTATAAAAAGCAAGAAAATGACTGGCTGACTGATTCACTGACTGATCGATCAAGACACAGCTGAAACCATTGGATCTAGAAGCATACAATTTTGCACACACGTTCCTGAAATACGTAAGTGTGCACTAAGAAGGGATTTTTGGGAATTCAGCCCCTAAAGGGTTAAAATAGGGGTTGAAAGTTTATCTGAATCTTCGTCCACGCGAACAAAGTCGCGGGCAACAGCTAGTCACAAATAATTGTTCCATGCAAGGTAATCTTCATGGAGCCAGGTTTGGGATATCCAGCTTACTGATTGGAATGTCTTGTCCTCACGATGTACGACGGTCAGTAAATGAAGATATGAATAGAGGTTGTGTGAAGTTCTTCAATCAAACCGGCAGATCCTGAGATCTGTCCAGATCCCAATTCCAGTCTACATATTTTTTATGGAGTGACTGCTTATATGACCACCACAACCCAGATCGCACTGAGTAATACGATACCCCCCCCCCTGGTTACCCCCTTGGTAAGACTGGTTGTCAGACTTTCGGGCCACTGACTGCTTGTAACGGTTGTAAAAGATCTACAAATGACAGCCGCGGCCAACGGCTTTACGTGCTTTCCGGGGCACGGAGGAAACTCGGTATGTAATGGATGGTCACCCATCCACGTGCCAACCTTGGCAAGCGCTGCTTAACCTTGAAGATCGACCCATGCGGCTTTTATTACTTAGCCACGAGCTGCTCCGGTGTTTAAAAGATATGGGTGTAAAAAAGAAACAGTCACGTTATAAATATTCTTTCGCGAAATATCGTAACCCTCATAGTATAAAACTTCCTTAAACCCACTGATGCACTTCAAAATTATGCAAAATCTTCCCCAAGTAAAAGCAACCTCATCAACCTTAATGTTAGTGCATGCCTTTTATATTTCACACAAATAAGACACGTATAGGGCCTTAAAGCCAGCACACCTGGCTTCAGGGTAATGAATATTGCACCGTTATACTGAACATATACTAGCTGGGATTATGCCGCCGGTGTTATCCGAGGTTAGCCGAAGTTTTACGAAAGATGGACGTTATCGAAAAAGGGATTAGGATTTTTTTGTGGTTAGTGTAATGTAGCCTTTATTTAAATTGACTCTAAGTGGAATTTTTAAATTTCGGTTGTCTAAGTACGGACGTGGGATGGGTTTCTTTGTTATAGAGACTATCTATAGTTTTTTGGCTTGAAGTATCTGGTGTCTCTGGTTTGGAGTCCTCGGTTTGTGTGTTCTCGAGTTCTGTCTTGTCATTGTCTATGTGTTCGTAGGTTTTTTTGCTTGGTTAATTAAAGCTCAGGCTAATAAAAGAGTGTTAAAAACAGCTAATTTTGATCAAATTTCGATCACAACTGGAACAACGGCAGCTGGTAGGGTAGTTACTTAAAGTTTACTTTAATATTTTGACGTCTTTCCTAAATGAATATGCTAAAATATTGTTCTTTGTATGCAGTTCTGTCTGCAACTCAAGCAATAAACGGTTGATTGCACCTTCATAACTCAACATTAATCATAATAAAACACTTTTATACTCCAAAACGGTCCTTATCTCAAATTAGAAACAAAAATAACATAACACTATCAAGTTACAAAGTTCTATTATTTCAATTCGCTTTCTGGAGCAAAGTGCACTCTCAATACGGTCGGGTAATAGCGAACTTGTCAAAACACTTTTATATCGAGTGGCTATTCGGTGGAGCCAGCACCTGAGTTTTACGATAATGAATATTACGGGCTGGCTTAGGACGAGGTTACCCCGACGGTAATACTTTGTAGCTATACTAAAGGGAATTTTGGATGTGAAGTTTGGCTCGCTTATCAAAATATTTTTTGTTTAAAGAGAAAGTTTAGTACATCTGCCAAGCCTTTTCCCAGCTATGTTGGGGTCGGCTTCCAGTCTAACCGGATACAGCTGAATTCCAGTTAGTTACATGGAGTTACCTCGTGATCTGACCTCTACCAACCCAGTTAGTGTTGGGTAATACTACTCCCCTTGGGAGGACTGGGTGGCTGGAGAGTTTCGGGCCATTGACTACAAGTAGACTTGTAACACAAAAGAGAAAAGTTAATCGCTGTAAGTAAAAAATGAACTGATTAATTTATACGATAAAAATTGCAATAAAAGCACCTTTCTACACACACCCTTAACGTAGCTATTTACCTAGTGGACCTAAGGAATTTATAACGTTAAGCTGCACGATGGCGAATATGCAACTGCTGCTCACATTACCCATATAGGTCGTGAGGCTACGAGGATAAAATATTTTCTATGAAGAGCTTTAACTTTGTAGATAAAGGATGCTTGTTTTAGTCAAAATTGTCTGCATCAAATATGTAGCGAAAGCCATTTTGTATAAACGAGCATATAAGCAGCGACGACTAATATCGGAATTGAATTAAATAATCAGCCGTCTCATACAGTTGGGTCGAGTAAGTAGTGAAGTTTTGGGACAGCTGATATTTTTTTTTGCAATCACGATGTTGGTCCCATACAAAACATTGTTTAGTTTGATGGTCCGTACCATCGTCATCTTCATGCCTTTGTTCCATTTTTCTTGGGGTCGGCGCAACAAATTATTTACTTCCATTCTCCTCTGTCAACCGTCACGCTATCATTTACTCCTTTTTCTTCCATAGAATGAAAGAAAATTCAGTTTTTTTGGCATTTAAAAAAACAGAAACACCTTAAAATTAAACAAAATAAATTAATAAACTTATTAATGCCAAAGGGCCTCAGCTCAGCATAATGCCAAATGGCAACACAAAGTGTACCACCTCACGCTGATTTTCAGCTGCATCTCACGAGTACAACACGCTCGAAAACATAAATAAACACATATATATTATAAGTCTAAAAGTCATAACATTACTCACACAACTCATCCATCGTTTCCGTGGTCTTCCTCTCCCTCCCCATCCATCAACATTTATATTCCTCGGTCTTTTAGTCACATGCGATTCGGCCCTCCTCATCTCATTGTGATGGCCTGTACCACATCCTAAAACATGACCACACCTGACTGATACGCGCTGTATAAGGGAAAGTTATCAACTAGCTCAATCACAGTGTCAAATACATTGAGATGGCTCTCGTTGATCGCTTATCTATTCTCATCAATCAGCAACAAATGTTCATTCAATTCTCCATCGATCTTGGCAAAAGCAGTTTAACCTTGCAGTAGATAGTTCAGCGATACAACAATAGTAAACTGTCTTGTTGGTCTGGTGGTCGTAATGGCGACTGCTGAGCATCTGGGTCTGGGTTCGATTCCCGGGTCAGGTGAATTGCTATTGGGTTTTTTCATCAGGAATTTCTCAGTAGCAGCCATGGGGTCTGGATTTGTGCCCAGTTGATGGCAATAGGCTCTCTCCCCATTACATGTGACTTGACATTACTGGTGGAATGTGAGTGTAATATTAGGTACACCTCTGCCTAACCCTTTGGGGATTACAGGCGTGATGATAAATGATAAGTGATGTTTATTTTGCAAATAGGTTTTTACAAACACTTTTACACGTCTTCTTTTTTAAAACTAGATGAGGCCGGTGTTTCTTATCTGATTACTCTGAGAAGAAACAGCCGAAACAAACTCAGAGGTCACAGTCTCTTTTAAGGTCCAGACATAATCTTGATAAACTCACATGAGGACTATGCAGATGAGTGTCTGAGATGGTCTTTTGAAGAAAGAACCATACAGATTTGAGTGGACCTGTCCAGCCAGTGCAAGCATTTGTCAGTTATCGTGTAGCTCAACTCATAACTCAAGGAGCTCAACGAAACGACGAACAATACCAAAGAAAGGACATTTGTGTAGGTCGCTTATAGTACTCAAACTGCCAGACAATAGTAAAAACAAACAAAAAACATAAAAATTACCCACATTGTCCTCACATTCACACTAATCAAATAAAATTAATAATACTTACAAAATAAATGTTCATAAAAATCATTAAATGTCATACATAATAAAAAAAAAATATAATTATAAGAAAAAAAGAAAAATAAAAGTATGCCAAGTGTGCCAAGTATGGTATGTTATGGTATGTAGATAGTTCAATGCGTTTATTTTTACAGTTCTGTCAGTTCCTTTCTGCTTCCGACTAATAAGATCAATGGTCGTTTTTTACCACCATATTCCGTTTCCCTTGTCTCCGCATGACCATAGCGCCAATCATTCTTACAACTATCTTTCCATGCACAAAATAAGGTCGTACCTAAATACCTTATTTTTACCTTACCAAATGATCCTGACACAACCAATTCAAACGACGCGAAAGAAATCTGCCAAAAACAGCTGACACCAGACAAAACGATGCCAATATTGAAATCGCCAAAGCATTCAACCTTGACCGGCTGAATGACATGTTTGCCGATCTTGTCTTACATACCATAAAACCGAAAGCTATCCACGGTGGGCTTGTTCCACCCTGTTCTGCCCTGTTGTACCCTGTTCAACCCTAATAAATCTACCTATGTCCCATTTAGGATTTTTGTTTACATTGCGCTTACGTGTTTCGAATATCTGGCCTGTTTCGAACGTATTTTTGCAGGAGTGATGGCCTTTTGTTTTTTATTCTGGTATTTGATTGGTGTGAATGGGTTTATTAAACTGATACATCATAGTACATCAAACTAAGTATAAAAGGTGGACATAATGGAGGCTCTGAAGTAGATTTTGGAAACAAAGATGGAATATAGATCCTTCATGGAGCCATCAACCAAGCAATCTGTACATCAAACTAAGTAACTCATCCCAAAAATTATTGCTGGGAAAAGACTTCTTTTTGGGGTGAAAAATCACGTTCTACGGTAGAACTCAATATAACGCACTCAAAACACAGCTGGTGGATGTATTGAATAGTACGGGGGTCGTGGAAGAAGTTAAATTAAAGTTATCATATTAAAAACTTGTATTTAAAAAAAAAATTGTGAAAATAGTCGGAACTTTGACTTACTTTGAGGTATGGTCTAGAACAAAAACAAAAATATATCGCAATGACGGAGTGACGAAGACAGTAAAGCGTTACTGAATCTTATTCTTATTTATATGTTTTTGTTCTAGACCATACCTCAAAGTAAGTCAAAGTTCCGACTTTTATCACAAGTATTTTCGGGATTCTAAAGAAAATAATTACCTCATGCATAAACTCACGCCTTTTTTCCATGGGCATAGGCAGAAACTACAGAACGCCGCCTGCTACGATCATAATATACCTACTTCTTTTGGCCCGTCCACGTTCATTCGTTTTGCGAGTACTACGCGTCTGACCTTTTTATAAGTACTTCACCATAAAGGTCAGTATATGTCCTTCTAGGGCGTCCACTGACAGCTTTGCCACTCGAATCCACCTTTTGTTAGTCGTTTTTCATTCATCAACATGACCAAACCATCTAAGCATACTCTTTTCAATTTACGTTCTAAATTCACCTCCTAACCAAATAAGCAGAAACATTCCTAACATTCAAATTATTCTTTTTTCATCAAAATGAAAGTATTTTTCTTTTTTTATATTTCTGATATTTGAAGCACATTCCAGTGTTCATAGCGTGAGCTGTGCGCGCACAGAATTCCACTTTCCATTTTACTTTGAGAATAGTTTTGACTAAATATTTTCCTAGCATGAAAATGTCGGTTTCAGTATTAAGGCATCTGGTTTGAAGGAGTAATGGAATTAAAGTGCTGTACTAACAGAATAAAGAGGCGTCTTTTTTCTGTAATATCTAATACTATTTAACATAAATTTTGAAACACAACAACACAAAAATTTACTATATGGGTACACCTCTGGCTATACCTTCGGAGAGTAACAGACGTGATGTTATTTAATGTTAACACTAACATCAAAATCATAATAATTCGTCTGCAACTGTCCACGGAACATACCCCTCTTTAAATGCACACCATTCACCTCAATTCTTAGCAACTCCCCAGCTGCAAAGATTGTAGCGCAGAGGATAGACTCCCCGGGTCCCATTTTGCAATTTACTATAAAGCCAACAAAATACCTCAAAGCAAGCTTCAAAACAATTTTTCAACACCCTCTTCTACAAAAGCCAACCATAAAACAAAATTTTCCACATTTCCACATCCCCAACCTTGAGTTCGAAACGTAAAACAAACGCTAATTGGGTTCCGTCGGATGATTGCGTTCATCAAAACTTCGGGGCAAGCGTGTTGCGGGTTCCGTAGGTAGCAGGCGGTCGATAGTGCTGCAATTAAGTATGTTGATCACGTGTCCCGGACGTGGTGGCAATTAGGAATTGTTAAGTGATGTCGGAGGTGTGAGCGTGTAGGTTTGGTTGTGTTAAGAGTTAATGAATATAGGTTCATACATAACGTAACATCAAGCCTGTAGACCCCAAAGGGTTAGGCAGACGTATATCTAATAGTACACCCACATTTGGTCAGTTAAGCTTTAAGTTCTATGTTATAGGGGGCGACCTTATTGCCATCAACCAGGCACAAATCCAGACTCCGTGGCTGCTACTGAGAAATTCCAGATGGAAAAACCCAATAACACTGCCCGACCCGGCCAGAATCAAACCCAGGATCTCCACGAGGCAGTCAGTTCTATTAACACAAGTATTAATACTAATTATAAATGCTGATGTGACTCTGTCAGGCTCTGACAGACTTCAGTTAGAACATAGGATTTGCCTTTTCATGTTGGCAGTACGTTCCTACGAGATCATAATTAAGTTGGTATTTTATACATACGTTCTAGCAAGAATTTGAGCTCTTTGTGAAGGAGAAAGAAGCAAAAGTAATTATTGATCACAAGGGACAGAAAAAAAATGAAAAAAAATGAAAAGAAAAATATTATGAAAATAATGAACGACGATGATGCCATGCATTAAGTCCGCCTTTGTACAGTTTTTACTTGTGCATAAAGTTTTAATAAATAAAAATAAAATAAAACAAGGGAAATAAAACTAAAATTCGAAAACGAGACCAACAAAAAAACATAAAACTAAACTAATTTTAGGTCCTGTACGAGACCAGCCAGGCAAGGAGCTGGTACGGGAAAGTGCTTTAAGTCATTTTAAACTTAATGTCTGTCAACAAACGGCTTTTAATTAAAGAATATGGAATGATCACAATCAACCCATTACTTTAAACTTGAACCCAGGCATGGATCTCTGTGAAAGGGAGCGGGTAATCATCTAGGCTAATATTGCTTTAGTATGACCAGTCTTATTCCATACAGTAGTCCATCTAATACGTTAGATCCGGTTTCGATCGCACAATAAAACCTAGTTTTTACCGCGTAAATCCGCATTGCGCGGCGGGCACCGCTCAACGCGCCGCGTCTCCGTAAATGAGTACTTAGGTAGTTTATTTCAGAGACAAAGTACCAACCCACAACCAATACACGTAAAACAGAGAAGTCATTTCACACTTCAAAATAACCACATGCCACAAACGGCGCCGAATCACGCCGATTCTAGCGCTCGTATTTGAATGTGTAAACACAGAAGCGAAGCCGAAACGTTGGAAACTGTATGCAAAAAAGTTGAATGACACCGCGCATCAATAAAACCGACCACCGACGATTTACACTTGCGTTGTTAGGTACTGAATAAAAATGTGCGGTGTACTGTGTTTCGCTCTAAATTTAGTTGGGTTCTTTGTTTTACTAGATAAAGTATTGGCGTAACATACATAACATCACGCCGGTAATCCCCGAAGGGTTTGGCAGAGGTGTACCTAATAGTAAACCCACATTCAGCCAGTTATGTTTAAGTCGCCGGTTATTGCCATCAACCGGGCACAAATCTAGACTCCGTGGCTGTTCCATAAAAATTTCTGATGGAAAATCCCAATAACTATTTGCCCGACCCGGGATTCGAATCCAGGACCTCATGCTCAGCGGTCGCGCTTGCCACCACTAGGCCAACGAGGCAG
The DNA here is from genome assembly GCA_964057025.1 of Standfussiana lucernea. Taxonomy (NCBI): domain Eukaryota; kingdom Metazoa; phylum Arthropoda; class Insecta; order Lepidoptera; family Noctuidae; genus Standfussiana; species Standfussiana lucernea. The sequence continues at coordinate 13,705,238 of OZ059796.1, forward strand.
TCACCACATAGTATTTGTACAGCAATTAATCGGCCTATAACGTCCACACAGTGGGACACAGGCTTTTGTCTGTGAGTGGGAGCACACCAAAATACATCATGCGGGCCCAGCGTAAGTAGGTAGACATCACGTGTACCTTCGATTGTTTTCGGTTCTAAGCCATCCGGTAAAATCACTACCTATCTACAATATCATGTCTCTCTTCCTTTATTGTGGTACGATACCGTAGCGGTCTTTTTGATACACCTTCTGTTGTTCTCGTTTCAGCCGTATATTTATATACCTGTCTCTATTGTAAAAGACTTTTTAATTTTTTTTTACATTTTGCATCCAAAGTTACTGTAGCAAATTATATTTTCAGATCAGCTTTTAATCGCAAGAAAACATTACAAGCTCGTACTAAACACGTAGGCACCAATCCCACCCAACCTTTGTGGCAACGAACAAAGTGCGAACCGTTGACACGCAAGGAATCCCTATTCACGCACTCACGTATTCTGCAATCCCGGGACAACCACAAAGTCCTGAACATTCAAGGAATCCTAAAAAAAAAACAGAATATTTGCTGTATTTTGGTATTTCCCACTTTTTATTCGGAACCAATACAAATTCCGGAAGCATTGGAAACATTCGGCCGCTAGAATTTATATTGAAAAAAAAAGAATACCAATAAATAAAAATGCTTTTTAGATAGCGTAATCAATTCAACCTTTTTGCGGCCCGCTGGACACAATTTGAAGACAGAATGGAGACTTTTCAACTAGAAAATAGGATAGAATTGTATTGATTTTAATACTTTATTGTCGACACAAATATGGAAGCTTTGTTGCAAATAAAATGTTCAGAGGTAAGGCCTTTTGTTCTGAAATTGATTTCGTTTCGTTCAGTGCTTCGAAAATTTACAATTTGATATTTTAAAAAGGATAATAAAATTGGCGGTTTTTGCGTTTTATTTTTGATGAATCGGTCATTTAATTTTACGTTCATTTGTAAATCAATATGGAACTTAGTTTTCATTATAGGTATTTATTTACTGTGGTAACCAATTGAAATTTAATTTTGTGCTATGGATGGCATAATACGATTTCTTCAAATATGTATGCTTTTAAATCTATATTCCCTTACCTCTTAATCAGTATAAGTAGCTAAAATAAAAACTCTTTTATAATCATGCGAAAATATTGTCCTATAAAAAAGATCGTAAAAAAGACGGAGTTATGAACACATCTCATACATTAAAATAATGCAATAAAATAAATTAAGTTTGACTTTTATTTCGTGGATAATTTTTATATTATAATGACTTTGGGTTCGTAAAGTTGTTTGGTGGAAAAATATGACAATAGAATTTTCTGAATTAAATAATGCTGCAACTTAATAGAGATTTCTTTTGAAATAGGAACTGGAGTTACTTTGTATTCTGATAGGTTCTTTAAAAAAAAAATTAAAACCATGATAAATAGTAGCGTTAACACTTTAGAATTAGGAACTTTTTGTTCAAACATCTCTATGTAGGAATGAACTTTGATTTAAAGAAAATGGCTCATTTTGTGGGTTGATGTTTATTGATCGAATGTACGAAATAGTTCTTATTATAACATAGATATACTAAAATTACATAAATATACATTGTTCAATAGACAGGCACATTCTGAGGGTTGAACATATACGAAGCATACCTATACATAATTTTATTTTCAAGGCAGCAAGTACAGTTCTGTTGGGCTGGATCAATTTAAATAATAATATTATTATAATTTAAATTTAATAATATTATTTAAATTTGATAATAATATTAATATTCGTTATAAGTTTTAGACATAACGCTAAAAAGTACGAACATCAAAAAAATATAGATAAAGTTATCACATAGGTACATAAGTACACCACTTACAGTTAAGTACACTGGATATCGTATCTAATAAATTAATTGTTCTAATGATTGAATTTGCTTAGCTAGTGTATTATGTTCTGTACTTTTGAAAAAAAAAAACATATTTTTCAATATAATGTAATATACATATAACCATAATGTACAAATAAAATATGTACTTCTGGGTATGTACGTACGTATTATATTTGTACGAAAAGATCAAAATTAATTTACATTTTATAAAAAAAAATAGAAGTGAATTCTAATATGCCATATTAACGTAAGTGTAATTATAATTTGTTCTTAAATAATTCTGGATTTTAAGGTCGGTAAAAACTCTCTGTATTGGTACATCTGACCTTATGTATTGTAAAACCGTTGTTTAAATTTTGGTGCACAATAAATTAATATATTATATTCTTATCATGTCAAGTATTATGATTTTACTTAAGGGCAGTTTAAAGCCTACCAGGGCTTTATACACTGGGATTTGTACATACAATCTAATTTCAAAACAGTCTGTTCTATAGTAACTAGTTCTTGTTAGTTGCTTTCGGAAGCCATCAAAAGTCTCAGCATAGTGGATGCGATCGTCTTTCAAAAGTGTAAAGCGTGAATAACTATTTAAAATTACGTTATTTTCCCTAAGTTAATTTACACAAAAATTAATTCTCTAATAATGGCACAATACTGCCGAGTGAATCAGCATAGAAATCTGGTCTAAGTGTCTTGTGGGCTAGCATTGTTTCTTTAGATGCGTTTGTCAGTACGAGCAAAGTCTTGAAGCCTGTAGCTCTGCCCAGACCGATGTCTTGTTCGATCCTGAAAGTAAAAGAAAATGAAGGAAACTTAATAAAGTAAAACATAAAAACGAAACCATAAAGTCTTGGAAATTAATTTTTATGGAAATCACTTTAAGTTTCTTCTTCTTAGCGTATCGTTGGCAAAAAGTTCAAATGTGTTTAGCTCAAAACTCAGCCACGCAGACTCCGCTCACTGATGCAGTAAATAGATCATCAAGTAGTCAGGGCATGCGGTGCAAAATGGAAGGTGGACCACTGTCTGACCACTTCAATAATCCGTACCTATGTTCTAATTACAACTGATTTTTTTGACAAGTGTCAAAAAAATTTTAGTTGAATGTATACAAGGTGTAGTTTTGCATCTTCGTTAAATTTAGGAAGGTAACTATGCTAATGATTCTCGATCCGAATCAATAATAAAATGGCTAGGTCGTTTTTTATATTTTTTTCTTAATATCGGAAATCGGTAAGTGTACACCACCCTTATTTAAATACGGCCCGTCTAACACTAGCCCTATAACCGCGCTTTCACACACTAAAACAAACGACGTCTGCGTTTGTTCGATAAACGGGTGATTCTCATCTCTTGGAAAGGGTTTCATTCTGAAATAGTCTCAAATTAAAACAATTAAAAAAAGCATTGATTGAACAGTGATTTTATAAAAAAAAAACTTCGTAGGAACCATCACGGTATTAAAAAAACAGTCTCGGACAAGCTACAATTTAATTAATTGAATGGCGACACAAAAAAAATATTCTTTCTAAAGAAAAACAATTATCTTATTATTTTGAGCACGTGTATCGAATTATCTTTGTTCTTTTATTATTGTGTTATCTTAATTTTTCAACTCAATGTTTTATTGTTATGAAATAAAGGACTTATGACTTATGACTTGTTGTTTGTTGAAATGAAATGAAATTTATTTATTTGCCAGAATATAGGGACTTACATAATAGGATGGTAGAATAATTGTGTCTCACTATATTCGAATTATCAGTCGTGCAAATATTTCAAGTACATGAAATAATAATTTTATGAAATTACATCAATGTCAAGTCATACATATCATAATCATAATAAAATTTACAGTTTACTATTGGTGCAGTTGTTTACTATTGTTTGGTTTATTGTGGGGCGAGTGGTCGCAAGCGCGCCTGCTGAACTGTCCATGGCTTACCGCATGTTGGCAAGTGAATCGTGGGATACTCCCCAGATAGGATTCTATTGGGATGTAGCCCATCAGAGAGAACACCCGTCTGGTCAGAATATCCTCTCCTTTCAATAAAGGGTGAAGCACTTTATATTTTGTTCCTCATAACTCCTCTAAAAAGCCGGTCTAAGTAAGCCATGATATCCGTTACCCAATCCTTTAATCTTTTCTTTTATAGACTGTAATATCTTCTGTACAACCGTCAACGTACATAGGTATACAAGGTGTTGCTTTGCATCCTCGTCAAATTCAAGGAGGTAACTATGCTAATGATTCTCGATCCGAATCAATAACAAAATGGGTAAGTATTTTTTTTTCTTAATATCGGAAATCCATAAGTGTACACCACCCCTGTTAAAACGCGGCCCGTCTAATACTAGCTCTATAACCGCGCTTTCACACACACAAACAAACCCAAACGTTTATTCGATAAACGGGTGATTCTCCTCTTTTAAAAAGGGCTTCATTCTGAAATAGTGTCAAATTAAAACAACTAAAAAAGCAACGTTATTATTTACGTCTTCTATGACAACCTCCTGAATTTTGACGAGGTTGCAAAACTACGCCTTGCATACTACGGCATGATTGGTGCAGTCACGTGTTTGATTCCCGCATGGAACTAATATTTGTATGGCCTACAGGTTGTTGTTCCGGGTTTGGCTGTTTGTGTTAATTTAGGAGAAATTCCTAGTGTAGGGTAAAAAGAAAAAATATTGGATTAGTCACACAATGTTATAAACTTACATGTCTCCAATGAACAGGACTCTGCTAGGGTCGGTGACTCCAGCCTTCTTCATCGCAAACTCCCCCAAGGGTTTACCAGGCTTTCCCAAAGAGACAGGCAAACGATTTGTTTCTTCAGCTACTAATTCCGAGAATACTCCGGTACCTAAAATTGTATTAACCATGTTATTGATCAAAATCAAATCAAAGAATACTTAAGTCCTTATCATCAAAACTTTTGAATAGGTAATTAGGTCGCCATCACAGAGTGGCCTCGGCATCGGTTACTGTTGCTGATGGATGAGCCAGCGTAGACCGCGAAATCCAAATTTTGTTGAGGACAGAGGACTTTTCTAGCAGCAATGAAAGCCATACGAACCCTACTACCAGATTTATTGTCAGTATCAACAGGTTTTAAGACTACACATTCACTCATTCATTCACTGATTTCGAGCAAGTATGGCTACAGTTTAACAATTCTATATAAACGCGGTTAAAACTTACGAGACCAGTGCAGTCTTTCGTGTCTGGACGCGAACAGTAAAGAGATAAAGAAGAATAAATCTGGTAGTGTACCATGTTTTTTGTTTGTGTATAATGTTGATTAAAATATGATGAAAATTTGAATTTCTTAGTAATAGTAGGATCATTTTTGAATCATAAAAACTGAAGACTCGTAACAGTTCTGATGGTGCTTGTGACAGATGAAACCAATGAAAAAAAAAATGAATGCCAATTGCCCTGCCGTGAATATCATTGATAATGGCGGTTCTAGTCTCTTCTTGAGCGGAGAAAACATACTCTGGGGTATTCATTATGAAAAAATGCGGTTTTTATATCATCAGCCAGTCATCGTGCTTAATAGCGGGGCAAATTACGTTGTTAATTATTATCGCCACAAATGGTGATACTTCTCATTGATCGCAAGCGCAACTGCTATACATGACCTCTTGGGTTCGATTCACGGATCGGACTTAGTGTAATTGGGTTTTCCATCAGGAATTTCCCGGTTGATGGCAATAGATTCGCCTCCTATTACATAGGACTTAAAAACAACTGGCAAAATGTGGGTGTACTATTACGTACACCTCTGCCTAACCCTTCGATGATAGCAGGCGTGTTGTTATGTGTGTTAAAACTGTCACCTCTTGCAGTTTTTTGAAATATCATCGATCGGCTTTATCAGTGCGCTTTTCGTAAGCTTTTAAATTACATTTTAATCATATTTACCTATTGTCCTAACGCCAGACTTATAATAAATATGCCTATCCGTGGCACCACACAGGAACAGAACCTCCGGCCTGCCCAGATAGGCGATGGCTTTGTTTATCTTAGGTAGGTTCACTTTGAAGTCAGAGTCCATCACCACGGCTCCTATTTCTGGGTCATCTTTCAGGTATTGGACATAGTCTTCGTAGTATTCTACTCCAACATCTGGCTACACGTAAGGCATTTATTTCAAACACTGTTTTAAGCTTTCATAATTAAACTTACACTGTCCCCTACGGAATCCCTTCCATGATTTTCAATTATTGTGAGCTCCCGATATTTCGACGCTGTTGCAAGCGCCATGATTGCGGGATGACTGGAGAATCATGCAAGGTATCCCGTAAGTACAGTGTAAGTTTAGAAATTGATTTATAAGTCAGAAAATATCAGAGAAACTTCGTATAGTACAAAGATAATAATTAATTAGTCCATCAAATTCCTACTCATTAGACACAGGCCTCGTCTGTGTGAAAACATGTGGGTCATAATCCACCATACGGGCTTCATGTGGGTGAAAATGTTTAGTTCTGTGTACTTATGGTGACAACTGATAATCTAAATCAAACGTTTATTCTGTGTGTTGACATCATTCCATGTTTGAAATCGTTTAATTGAAGAACATTCCATTTTTAAATGTAATTATAACTCGGTCATGAACCTACACATTCTCTAATCAATGAATACTTTGGTCTTTGATATATGACTCCATAATATGGTAATTTTATTGATGTTTGTAATTTTCTTGTGACCATTAGGCTAGAAATCATTACAGTAGTAATTAGACACACTTACCCCCTCTTTGAATTCAAAACCGTAGGATTTCAATACATTATTAGTCTCAGGACAGCTTATACTATACACTTTCTTGTTAAAATGGACTGATTTTAAATACTCAGCTATGGCAGTGGACGGTATGGTGAGGTAGTCCTGAAATGAAAAATAAAATAATAATAAAAATAATTATAAATTATAATAATTACTTAAAATTAATTAATTACTTATTATTATAATTACTTAAAATATATATATATAAATTAATTTAAATGAATTAATTGTGATAGTTTTGGCGCATAGATCAATGGCACTTTTTTATATTAATTTTTATTATTATTTTTTAACGATCCTTCCCTGATTCGCGCGGTGCCACGTGTGGGGTTTAAAACCCTTTCAAGCTGAAATCAATGACACGCATTCACAAAATTTTATTGAAATCGATTGGGTTGGTTTTGGTGATTAGCGATGTACGAACATTGTGACACGTGATCTTTATATTTATGACTAACTAGCTTTTGCCCACGACTTCGTACGCGTGGTATTTAGAATCTAAAAAAAATGGTAAAATGTAGCCTATATTTTAAGTTAGGCATCTAGCAGTAGAACGGTGAAAACTGTGTTCAAATCCATGCAGTAGTTTTTGCGTGATGCGCGTAAAAATATACAGACAGAAAGATAGACAGACAGACAGACAAAAAATTTAAAAACTGTTGTTTTGGCTTCTGTTGCTCTAATAAAGACACTCCATATATATATTTTTCTTCAATGAACAGACATCGACCTGTTACAATTTTATAATAAATGTATATATCATTTTATATAATAATAATATATATAGATTTTCAACAACGTTGCTGATTCCATAAATAGCGAAATTTGGCAGATCCACTGCAAAATATTTCAATTATGCTTCTAGGTAGTAGGTATACCGTTTCGCAATTCCGATATGAAAAAAAAAATTAGTTGCGCAAGAAAATAATTACTTTTCGTGTAAATAATTATATAATAATCAAACGAGGTCAGTCGCCAAGAGAAGTGCTATTAAAATACACGGTGTAAAGGAACTATTAACATGAGTTCAGCACATGATTCAAGACCCAAAAAAATTGCGTCATAGTTCAATACTTAAAGTCAAAATGCTGCATCATCTATCTAGCCTTTTGCCAACTATGTTGGGGTCGGCTTCCAGTCTAACTGGATGCACCTGAATACCAGTATTTTACATGGCGAGACAGCAGTTTGATCATACTCTAACCCATGAAAAAATAGATCGGTAGCGGCATGGTACTCGTCATCACCATTCACCTGCCCTTATCCCAATTTATTTGGGGTCGCGACCCTAAATAAATTGGGATACCGGTCGGCGCAACATGTCTTTTTATTCCATACTTCTCTATTACTCGTCATCTCAGCAGTCACCTCCTTTCTAGCCATAAAAACTTTGACACCAGGTTAGGCCCATCCATCACACGGACGCAGTGCAGGTTGACGAATATCACATGTCTTCGAATTTTGGTTCCAGGATATCCTGGCATAACTGACATATGTCAGTTTTGCTAACGATGTTTTCCTTCGCTGTTTTGAAAGCAGGTAGTGATGAAAAAAAAAAACACATCAAAGTGCTTGCACGCATTTACCACGTGCTTGCCACCATCATCAGCAAACTATTTCGAGCTCTGTCTCACATCTCCCAATCTAACGGCTTGGCAACATTATATTTCAAAAAAAAAACGGCATACAATTAGATAAGTGTCAGGTCACTGAAGTTATATTGCTCAGCATATCACGTGTTGTTTAAGTGCCAAGCAGACGTCAAGAGAATGATACCCTCTTGCTGACAGTCATTTCCGTTGCGTTGCAAATGTTTCTACGTATAGTTGTAGGTATTATATTTGAAGCTGGTGTCCGTAGCATTTTACATGGCAATACGTAAGGTGTTGGATGTAAAACACCCGTTTTACATTGCGGGTTTCGTCCTCAGCGTCTTCTTCGGTTGCAAGTCGCAAGCTTGCGATTTCATCGTAGTCACAGTCATATGTCAGGAAAGTTCTTCTATATCTATATTCCAGGTTAACTTGAATCCTAAATTCATTTACTGTCATTTAACGGCCTGTTCGTTGTATGTACGTAAAGTTTTATACAAGACTTCCTTTTACAACTAAATTGAGCACTAATGAAGGGTGTTTGATAATTCTGCCTATCTAGGCGTTAAATTTATTTATTTATTTAAACTTCATGTACAATAGTGGTACATAGGCGGACTTAATGCCACAAAGCATTCTATACCAGTCAACCTTTGGGTTAAATTGGACAAAATTGTGATAGGGTACAAAAAAAAAAAAAAATAAGAATACTACTTTCAAAAAATGTAGGAATATACTTTTATAGATACTAATACACATATACAATTAAAATAAACTAATAAATATTTTAACAAATACCAAAATAAAAAACGATAAACCTGATAATAATTACTATGACAAGACTTCTGGGTAATTGAGAGCTATTTAGTCTGACTTAGATAGTGGTTCCGAACTTTTCTTTTAAAAGTGAATTTGATTTCAGCTTTTTTAAATAGGGTATGAAACTCTATGGAAATTCACTGTTTTGGCGAGGGGTAATCCCATTCGAAAATTATAGCTTGTCTATACTAACAATATAAAGACGTAAAATTTCTTTGTAGGTTTGTATGTTTGTGTGTACGGGGTAATCTTAACTACTGATCCGATTCCGAAAATTTGAACATTATCCCCGAGTATCACAGGCTGCTTTTAAAATTTTCCCGTGGGTTTATTTCCGTACATAACGCGAGCGAAGCCGCGAGCAAAAGCTAGTGAAAGAATAATATAAAACCTGCCTGCGGGCTAGTCTGAATAGTGAAACTTGAGTTTGACTCTAGAGTAAGAACTGCATGCAGATACCGATTTGGTTCTCCAACTGTATAGGACATTGAAATACCAAATCTATCCCGGAAAACTTTGGAAAATCTTCCAAAAATCTTAGAAAAACTCTTTTATTTGCTCCCTCGTTCTAAGTTTACGAGGCGGGCAGATCTCCAAGTGGTTACAGAACTATGGATTGGCTAGACGCCGAGAGAGACGCGTCGCGTTTATAGTTCAACGTTTTGCATAATAAGAGACAGTTTCCTTTTCAGCGGGTTTTCTGCATTTGGAAGGAAATGAGGTTGATTTATTTGATTTTTGCCTATTTTGGGACTTGGTTCAAATTGCGGAGTTTTCGCCCTAGATCTTTGGGAGCAATAAATTGCACTTTGAATTTGAATTTGTTTTACATGACATAAAAAAATCCATTTCAGTTGAGTTTCACGGTTCTAAATACCATCATCATCTGCCTAGCTTCTTCCCAACTATGTTGGGGTCGTCTTCCAGTCTAACCGGATGCATACCAGTATTTTACATGAAACGGCTGCCTATCGTATTACCCAGTAACTGGTTTGTGGAGATAGGCAGTCACTCCATGTAAAATACTGGTATTCAGCTGAATACGGTAAGATTGGAAGCCGACACCAACATAGTAAAAAAAAGCTAGGCAGATGAAAAAATATCCAAATATAATATATCAAATAAATATATATATTAACAATACACATTTACATTTTTTATTATTTATTATCAAAAAATATATATTTCAATATATATATCGAATTCAAAATACCTACGCATCGAAAGATCTATTTATATTTGTTTGGCCTTGCGTTACCCATACCAAATCTGAGTTGTATATACAATGGCATTTACCCAAGATCTGTGATCGAAATATCATTAACATCCAAAAATGATTGGCACGTTTATCAAGCGGTCGCAAGCGCGACTGCTGAGCATGAAGTCCTGGGTTCAATTCCCGGGTCGGTCAAAGTATTATTGGATTATTCCATTAGGAATTTCTCGGTAGCAGCAACGGAGTCTGGATTTGTGTCCGGTTGATGGCGATAGGCTCGCCCCCTATAACATGGGACTTAAATATAACTGGCGAAATGTGGGTGTACTATTAGGTAGACCTCTGCCTATCCCTTCGGGGATTACAGGCGTTATGTTATGTTATACTTACGTAACCATTTTCAATTCCAGCATCTTTGAACCGCTCCTCGTAGTTCTCTTTGCTTCTTAAACTGTTATTCGAAACGAAATTGACAGTCTTTCCGTGTTTCTTCATCAAGCTGAAGAATTTGCCAGCACCAGGCATAGTGTTGTTGGTCCATATTACTCCTAAAAAGAAAATGGTCTCATAATTAGCCTCTAACATCTAGTGCATGAGGTCCTGGATTCGATTGCCAGATCGGGTGTAAAGCGAAAAGTGTTACTGGGTTTTTCTGTGAGGGATTTCTCGGAAGCAGCCACGGAGTATCGGTCGGTTTATGGCAGTGGTGGGCAAACATTCCACATGGGGCGCCAGAAAGTTGAAACAATTTCGGAGGAGGGCCAGAATTATAGCAAAAATGCATTACAATTTGAAATCTTTTAATCATAAAAATAAAAATTACACACCAAGTTATTTACAAATAACAATTTAACTTGCGACCCACAACACATGAACTGCGCGGCTAGTATCGCTGGCTTGTTTACCTATGCATCTATTATTCTACTTCATACTGCTGGTCCGTCAAAATATAATTATAGCGGGCCATATTGTATTCATTTTGAAGGACCGTCGGCGGGCCGGATTAGATCCTTTCGCGGGCCGGAGCTGGCCCGCGGGCCGCACTTTGCCCATCACTGGTTTAAGGCAACAGGCTTGCTTCGTGTTACATGGGACTTAAAAAATCATCGCTGGCGAAATGTTAGTGAACACCTCTGCCTATCTCTTCGGAAATTACAGGCGGGATGTTATGGTATCAGTCTATAACGTTGCCACTCCTGGAGTTCTGGTACACAGGCCCGGAGAAAACTCCAACAGCGCTTGGTAGATGTCACAATATCTTCGAATACTCGTAGTACGATGTTGCCATGGCAACTACTCTGTTTACTCGCAAACAAACATTTACATTTATAGTAGAGTTAAAGTAATTACTTGGGCTTAAGTAATTACTTGTGCATTTTTTTATGCAACTGACATGAATTTAAACGAAGTAAGAACTGTCAAAGAAAGCAAAGCTAAGAATTCTAACTTTTCCAGTTCTAACTTGAAACAATTATTAAACTACATAATAAAACCCGTATCTTAAATAATGACATTTACTCAAGTAAAAACTTTGAATTGTTTATAGATACGGGTGTTACACATAAGCATCTAGGTAAATCCTTCTCCTATGAAACGGATTATATATTGTGCCAACACATAATGACTCAAAATAAACAGTATAATACGGCTGAAGTAATCTGTGATAGATAACGTCCCAGGGTACTTGAAATATGAAGATTTCAAATGTCAATAATGTGAACATACATAACTTTTAATATATTAAATTTTCATTTTTAACGTAAATAGTACTTTATTCATAGTACCTAGTGACCAACTAGATTTATCATTTTTATCAACCATTGTTTTATCAGTTAATTAACAGCTGTGCATGACATTTATTTGTCAACTATTGATAAGCATCAATACTCTAAATTACACAAATGTCAAATCAATTCTTAGACATACAGCCAAATTAAGTTGAACAAGAGGTCAACAAAATCAAGAATCGATACCGGTTTTACTATCACTGGAAAGCAACATAAACACATCACTATAATTCAAAATATTGCTGTAAAATACATCAATATTCTGCATTTCCATGTAACATGGCAACAGCACCACCAAAAACAAAGGAGAAATTAATAATTCCACATACCATCACAATCCGAAAACACATGATCGAAAGAATCGAGAAAAGCCTTAAAACCGTCGGGTTTTAGCTCGTGTAGGTTCACTGGTATCGAATCCATATTGAGAATCGATTATTAAGTTATCGATACACTGTTTATATGCGGTATTTATCGTTATTTTATTAGCACACGTGCGCTCATAACCTCGTCGCGTAAGTCACTGCGCTTGCGTCAGACGGCGCGTAAATATAAACTGACGCGTGACGGTTTGGCGTGTGTGTTTCCACGTGGCAAGTCTGTGCGGTTTTTGAGTGACGTAAATGTTGCGCAATATAGTTTGTGTCTGATTTGAGTCGTTTTTGATCTTTTTTTTTTTACATAAACACTTTTGAAAGCCATGCTTGGATTGATTTTGACCGCGATATGATTATTATTACAATATGGAAATAAAATAGGATTCTGGAGTCTGATTATGTTATCAAAGTGTGATGATTATGTGTGTTCCAATTAGTTTTAATAAACGTTCTACGTTTTTATCGTATATTTGTTGAACCTACGTAAAGATTAACAATATTAATTTATTTTCTTTTCTGGTTTAAATTATTTTAATATAATTTAGATAAAAAGCGTTCTACATATTTTTTATAAGTTTACAATGGAAAACACCATAATGAGCTATAATAAACCTAAAAACAGAACAATCCCAAGAGAACCTCACTTGTTTTGCAATAAACTAATAGGATCTTTATATTAGTTAAGTTTATTTTACCTTACGGGTTAATTCCGATACCTAGACTACAGAAACAAATAAATTTCCTAGGCTAGCGCTGCCTCATAAGATCTCCCGTGGGTGCCACTAAAGTTTAACGGATTATAAATCTTGTCGGGTCTGTTTAAAGGGTTGTTCACCCCGAAGACTCGGGGCCCGATTGATCGGTCGATGAAAAGGGGTTTAGGGAAATTTCGGAGGTTTCTCTTTAAGGAAAATCTGAATTTTACTTATGATTATAACTAAGTATTTGTTCTGAAATTATTTTATAGGTAGTTGAACGTAGTGTTAAGAAGCTTAAAAGGCTGATCATAATTATTTTGTATTGACTGATAGCATAGTTACCATGTCACCTAATGTCTACAATAATATTTGTGTACCACAAATCTTAGACCGAATTTTAGGAACCAATATAAACAACACTCGGAAGATGTGTCTTCTAAGACAAAATTTGCAGTTAAAAATTAAACCCATAAGATAACTCCATTCAGTTAAATGTCTGTAAGAGTGATTTTTATTTGAATTAATAAATAAATAAACTTTTTTGCTAAATAAATAACCAACTTGACTTTTGTTTGTTTCATTGACTTTTTTGCCACTTTTTTTAAAGTCGGTTTTTAAAGTGTTTTTTTTTTTAAGTCGATTGCCTATAAAATTTGAAGAGTTCCCTCGATTTGTCGAGGATCCCATCATCAGATCCTGACCTCATGACCATGGGACCACCTGGGAAGAATACCCTTTCAAACAGCGTCTTCGAATAATCGGGAAACATATATAAAAAATAAAAAATGATTTCCACTAACTGAGAACCTCCTCCTTTTTTGAAGTCGGTGAAAAAAATCAACAACAATCACAATCCCACAAATCACGCGATAATATCGTTTAAGAAACAAAAATAAAATCCAATGGAGACGCGCACCACACTATCGATCGGACGTCCATGACGTGATCCCAACCTTAAAATTAATTTTTACCGTACATTTACAACTGCTGTTTTAATTGATATAATTATATGGTTGATTATATTGTGGTCGTGATATAATTTATTTATTATAATTGAGATTTTGCTCCTAGCAGTAGCTAGGAGCAAAATCTCGTCTTCAGACTTCTCAGCCAGTGAAATTAAGATTTTTATTATACTTAATAAAAATCTTAATTTCCCTGGCTGAGAAGTCTGAAGATGCCTGTCTTAGAGGCCTAGAAGCATGAATGATACACAAGACTTTCCTTAGCAACGGTTAGCATTAAGCAGAATACCCTGTTCTGAGCGGCAAAAAAGGATAGGACCATGGAAAAGTGCAATTCCGTGCTGCTAGATGAGGCGCAACCCTAAATGAATCGTCTCCGTAAATGAGCACTAATAGTGCGATTTTTCACACGGCTTGAGTGTCAGTAAGGTAAACAATAGCAGAAAAATGACAATGTCGATTAACACAATACTTTTTTTTTACACGAAATACAGGCTCAACCTAATTCAGGCGCAGTTGCTCATATTTTATTCTTTGTCTTAAATTGCTTTTTATTTATCTTAAATTTAACTGCATTTAAATACTGTTCAACCTGTTATATTTTTAAGGAGAAAGAATTAAACTTATATCAAGCTGGTTCGTGTTATCAGCAAGACTCCCGAACTTGACCTTAACTTGGGAAAAAATTAAGATTAGAGGTCCGAGGTTCAAATAAAAACGACAAAACAGGAAAATTAATTCTAAAAATTTACCTGCAGTAATAATTGTCTTTCAAATGTTGTGCTGAACAGTTCCTGAAGTTACTTCTCAACGTATGTTACATTATAACCGTAACCTAAATTGTATTGAATCA
Source organism: Standfussiana lucernea (assembly GCA_964057025.1). Lineage (NCBI taxonomy): Eukaryota > Metazoa > Arthropoda > Insecta > Lepidoptera > Noctuidae > Standfussiana > Standfussiana lucernea. The sequence goes on from OZ059796.1 coordinate 13,720,249, forward strand.
ATTATTTTCCCTATAATATTGCGATGTTCCCACGTACTGGTAATGAAGTGTTTTTGAAAACAATAGTGTGAACTGTGAATCATAGACCTAGTCAATTGCGGTTAACCGATAGGTTCAGCATATACCTGGTAACAATTAATATGAAGTTAGACTGTGCGCAAATTCGTGTGAAGATTGTCTTAAGACAAAATTTCTAACAAAACAAACCACTCGTAGTAAAACAGTCTTATAGTCAAACTGGTCAAATACATCTGGTGCAGAATGACAAGGTGAGCTGGCCCTAAATAATATGAGATACACAGCCAAAGTTATCGAAATACTGGAAAAACTGTAGTGGCCTAAGACAAAACGCTAATGTCATATCACAGCAGCTACTTGACTACCCTATTTGGAGCAATAGGAATGAGCCAAGAAAGGGAGGGCTTTTAAGTGTTTACAGCGGTCTGGCGCTGCAATTACGCATAGTCTGACTGTACTTAATATTATGTATAATATATCTAGATATACCGGTTTCTATTCTCTTGTTCAGCGCCTGAATAGCCTTTCATTCTGTTGATAGACATATTATGTAGCTGCAACACCTATGTTGCAGCTCAATAAAGACCCTAGCCTTTAGCGAGTGCATTAACCATGCTTTTGCTAGTGGCTTACAAAATGACGTCATAATTTTCATGCTTTTTTCGTATTCCAGAATAACAACACTAATTCTGCCACCAAACAGCGGTGCTGCATTTCGGTGACCGATTTTTGTAAGGCATATGAGGCATTTCAACTAGGTGTAGTTCTCTGGAATGGCAAGGCATCTGCAATACTTACCGATGAATGTGAGATGCTTCTTTATTTCTTTATCGTGTTGTTGGTGCATAACCTGGTGTCAGATTTTTCCGCCCATGTGCCTCTGAGTTGGCCTTAAATGCCGTCGAGAAAAATCTCTCAGGCATGCTGGTTTCCTCACGATGTTTTCCTTTACCGAAGCAAATGATAATTATACAATACGCACATGGATCGGAAAAATCAGACGTACGTGTCTTGGGTTCGAACACGAGACCTATTACTTGGCAGTCCGACGGTTACATCACTAGGCTGTCACTGCTTTTTAAATATGACATGCTTGAACAATTGTACATAAGCAACGTTTACCACCTGAGCATCTCGAGAAAGTGTCGTTTTATCACCGATAACGATGATGGCAAAATCGAAAATGTATTAAATGGGAAGGCAACTGTGAAACTAATGGCGCTAGCATAGCTGGTACCAAGCATCGTCATTGGTTGAAATTCTGGTAATGTCATTTTATATTTCAAAAAAAAAATAACCCACTTCCAAAAAAACACAAAAAAAAGTGGAAAATAACATTACTTTCGGAAGTCGGTGCCAAAAAAGTAAATGAAACAAACCATAGTCACCGACTTCCGAAAGTAATGTTATTTTCCACTTTTTTTGTGTTTTTTTTGAAAGTCGGTTATTTTTTTTGCAAAATTGTTTTTATTTTACCCTTTTTAATTTTCGCATCACACACAAATCCTTGTCATGTATCAATTTCGCAATTTCTTTTACTTGGATGACATATTTTTTCCAGCTATTTTGATTTAAAAACTAAACTGCTGAACCGATTTTGATGAAATTTCTATGGGACCAATCGGGAAGTAGATACATTTAGATAAAAGAAGAATTTTTCAAATCGGTTCATAAATGACGAAGATATGAGGTAACAAACAAAAAAAATTACAACCGAATTGAGAACCTCCTCCTTTTTTTGAAGTCGGTTAATAATAGCTTTGACCTCATTGGTCAGGTTGAAACCTAGCTATGGTCGCGCCATCTACATTTAGATTTATAGATCTTCCCTATTGACATAAGTTACCGGAAAGCTTAAAAAAAATATGTGAATTGTCAATCCTGTGGAGAGTCGTTTAGGGTCATTTTCCTCGCTCAGTTTTTTAACGCCACTGAATCACTATTGCTTTAAAGTAAAAAAAATCGACGCAGACATTAAGCGTCTCCCCCTTGGTGGAAACTGATCTTTACAGATAGCAGACGGTTCGGAAGCGATGGTCATTTCTCTAGGCCATTTGGTGGCCATGTTGGTCATCGAAAAACGTTAGGAATAACTTCTTTTTGTAAACTTCAACGAAAACGTTTATCCGTATAACGGTTACCCGGTTTGGAATTAAAGTAAAGTAAAGTAAAAATGTATTTATTTCAGTAAATCTTTACAAGTAAGTTGCCGGGGCTTCAAAGTAAGTAATCCAATGATACTTGTGTTGGGAATTCGTGCTTTTTATTCCCAAGTGTGACTAGATTTGGGTTTCCGAGAGAAGAACAGGACCCTTACTTTTCCCTTGGGTGTCGTAAAATATTACTAAAGGATGTTGCGCTAGAACCAAATTTTAATCATTAACCAGTTTGTCAAACCGAATTTTAGCATTTCTTAATCTTTTTATCTTAAAATGTCTTTATGAATAGTGATTGGCTCAATTCTGGAGATTTAAAATATTTTCGCAATAAGTGACTGCCTGTAAATGGCTCCCTCAAATTTTTCATTCACAGGTGTGCCCAGCGCAATCAACTAGGCACAAATTCAATCCGAGCTGATACTTAAAATTCCTGATGGAAAAACCTAATAAAACTTTACCCTACCTGGGAGTCAAACCTGAGGTCTTGTCTCGATAGAAAAAAAATTGGAGATATTACCTATAATTTGATATAGGTACCTATTTTTAACCCTTCAACCTCCTCCGCCCTTATTTTTTTATTTATTATTTATTTATTTAACAATTTATGTACACACTAAATACAGAAATCAAGAAAGGAACAGAAAAGAGAGTACAAAGGTTATATGTTATATGTTTGACCATTGAAATTGCAATGCTTTTACAGGCAACTAAGTTCTAAGAACCTTCCTATTGATAACGCCTAATTTCTGTACACTTAGTTCGCAATAAAGAATTTGAATTTGAATTCACTGTCTTTAATGTCACTCAAGGGAGAAAGCTTACCAAAAATGGCATCAGATTTTGGCACTTTCTTTATAAAATCAATCACAAATACACATAGCCTCTATTTCATACTGCGACAGAACAAACATGAAAGGATTGTTATCACAATAAATCGATACATCAAGTACCATCCACTTCTAACATTATAATTGAACCAGCGACCCGCCCCGGCTTCGCACAAGTGCAATGTAGTAATGTTTTCTCTACTACACTATGCATGTATTATACATATAAACATTCATCTTGAATACCTCTATCTATTAAAAAAAAACCGCATCAAAATCCATGGCGTAGTTTTAAAGATCTAAGTATACATAGGGACAGACAGCGGGAAGCGACTTTGTTTTATACTATGTAGTGATGTTCAATGGCGAACGGTTATCGTTGTAAATATACCACATTTATATGGCACACTGTATGGACCATTGACTTGTAGTATAGTTCTTGACGATACCTATACTAACACTACACGAGAATTTAACCCGTATAGTAAGGCAGTTAAGCGCTATTGAGCGTGCAAAGCGAAGCGGGAAGAATGAAGGTGAAACGCGTAGAAATGAACGATATTATTTACAATTAGATGAAATGATTATATTATTCGTTAAAACAGTACAAACACTTAGATAGATATAGAATAAATGATTTTGAGCAAGACAATATTATAATAGCGGCGCGACCGGTAAGCTAGCTAGTTGGAAGAACACTGGTGTCCGTGGCTCGGCGCACGCGCACGTTGACCCTTTTTTTTTCCGGATGGGAAATCATCAAATGACTTCTCCCGCTCTGGGCTGAGCGGGATAAATGATAAATGATAAATGATAAATGATGTTTATTTTGCAAATAGGTTTTTACAAACACTTTTACACGTCTTCTTTTTTAAAACTAGATGAGGCCGGTGTTTCGTATCTGACTACTCTGAGAAGAAACAACCGAAACAAACTCAGAGGTCATAGTCTCTTTTAAGGTCCAGACATAATCTTGATAAACTCACATGAGGACTATGCAGATGAGTGTCTGAGATGGTCTTTTGAAGAAAGAACCACACAGATTTGAGTGGACCTGTCCAGCCAGTGCAAGCATTTGTCAGTTATCATGTAGCTCGACTCATAACTCAAGGAGCTCAACGAAACGACGAACAATGCCAAAGAAAGGACATTTGTGTAGGTCGCTTATAGTACTCAAACTGCCAGACAATAGTAAAAACAAACAAAAAACGTAAAAATTACCCACATTGTCCTCACACTCACACTAATCAAATAAAATCAATAATACTTACAAATTAAATGTTCATAAAAATCATTAAAAGTCACACATAAAAAAAAAATAATAATAATAAGAATAAAAAAAGTAAATAAGTATTCATGTCAAATCATTAAATGTCAAAGTGTATAAAAGAAAGGAATAAACAATAAACAAATGAAAAACTTGAAATCTCGACATTCATTGAGCAAATATAATTGGAGCAGCTTAATCCCAAGCCTTTTTATCTTCGAGATAGTGATTAACATTATAGTAGGCTTTTAGGCATAGTTTCCGTTTTATAAACGATTTGAATTTATTTAGGCTTAGTGCTTGAATATGGCTCGGAAGTTTATTATAAAAACGTATACATTGGCATCTAAACGTACCCCCTATTTTTTTGAGCCTCGTTGCAGGTACAACAAATTTGTGTTTGTTCCTCGTATTTATATTGTGGATATCACTGTATTTTTTAAACAAATTAACATTTTTATGTGCATATACAAGATTTTCATAAATAAACTGAGAGGGGACAGTAAGTATATTAATTTCTTTAAATTTTTCTCTGAGGGAGTATCTGGGACTTAGTTTATACATTGAACGAATTGCCCTTTTTTTGCAAAATAAAAATTGTTTGAATATCGGCGGCACTGCCCCACAAGAGAATACCGTACGACATCACACTGTGGAAATAACTAAAATAAACCAAACGAGCTGTCTCTAAATCAGTAAAATCACGAATTTTTCTAACGGCGTACGCTGCAGAGCTAAGCTTTTTTGATAATTTATCTATGTGGGGGCCCCACTGAAGTTTGGCATCCAAAGTTATGCCTAAGAACACTGTGTTATCTTCCGGTTTCAACTCTTCATCCTTGATTTGTACACTAGTTTCCACTTGTCTTACATGAGGTATCGTAAACTTAATACATTTCGTTTTTTTCTCATTTAAGAGTAGATTATTAACATTAAACCAATTAACGACTTTTGCCAGGGCGCTATTAACATCGTCAGTAGCTAGCTGCTGACGTTTGAGTTTAAATAAAAGAGAAGTGTCGTCTGCAAACAATACTATGTCGTGATTATCTTTTATGAGGTAAGGCAAGTCATTTATATAAATTAGAAACAAAAATGGGCCAAGAATTGAGCCCTGGGGTACTCCCATTCTTACTACGGATCCGGAGGATCTTTTCCCGTTAACATCAACTCTCTGAATCCTATCACTCAAATATGATGTAAGAAGATCCAGAGCACTATTCCGGATTCCGTAGTGGCGGAGTTTCCTGATTAACGTTTCATGAAGAACGCAATCGAAAGCCTTGGACAAATCGCAAAAAATGCCCAGAGCATCGCATTTATCCTCCCATGCATTATAAATATGTCCTAAAAGTTCAACACCGGCATCGGTAGTTGAACGACCCCTTGTAAAACCGAACTGTTTACTGTGCAATAACTTATGATTATTGAAAAATCTTTGCATTTGTATTAAAATTAGTTTTTCAAAAATTTTACTAAATGTGGGTAGTACTGAAATAGGTCTATAATTAGTGGGGTCTGATGTACTACCCGATTTAAACAATGGTATTATTTTACTATTTTTCATTAGATCAGGAAACTCACCACGGTCAATACAATCATTAAAAATTACAGCTAAAACAGGAGCTACAATGGTTATAATGGACTTAGCAACGTCCACAGAATGACCCCATAGATCAGCGGTCTTCTTAACATTTAATGTATGAAAAATTTTAATGATATCTTTACAGGTGACATATTCAAAATTAAATTCGGAATCACAGATTGGAACATTTTCTTTTAGTAATGACTCTGCAGCAGCAGGTGACGAGTTTAGCGATTTAGTAGTCGATACGGGAATATCTGCAAAGAAATTTTCAAAGGCGGTGGCGACTTGAGTATCTGAATTTAAAATGTTATCGCCAATAGCAAGGCTGTAGTCACTATTTCGGTTGCAAGACCTTCCCGTTTCGCTATTAATAATATTCCATGTCGTTTTGATAACATTACTACTGTTTTTAATTTTTGAACTCAAATAACGTGACTTTGCTATAAAACAAACTTTTTTAAATAATTTAGAATATTTCTTTACATACAAATTAAATTCTATAGTGTTAATAAAAGTCCGCTCTTCATACAGCTCATAAAGTCGTTTTCTACTCTTATGAATACCAATGGTGGCCCAGTCATTGAAAGAAGCGTTACTATTAACCGAGATTGTCTTAGGAACAAATGTGGTATTAAATTGTGTGCAATACGTACTGAAAAAATCGTTATATTGTTGATTGGGGTCATCATTAGTTGACAAAAGTGGTAATTTTGACAAAAGTTTAGTTTTAAAAGTCTCTAGGCGAGTTTTAGTTTTTGGGTTAACAATGATATCCTTTTTAGGTACTACCTTCTTTACATTTGGAATTGTGATCAATTGCCCACAATGATCTGAATCTATTAAGTTAATAATTACTTTGTGGGTTGGTGTAACATCTGTATAAATATTATCTAAACACGTGGCACTAGTCGGGGTTATTCTAGTGGGCTCCAGAAATTTGTTTTCAAGATTATATGACTGAAACAGGCTTATGATTTTAGTATTTAACACAGAACTTTCTAACAAATTAATATTAAAGTCACCACAAGTGATTATATACTTCCCTGAATTGCAGATTTTGTGCAACACTTCATCCATTACCCTTTCAAAACAATCATACAACCCTGAAGGAGGTCTATACACACTTAATATGATAAACTGCTCCAATACTATAATGCAGGCTATTTCAACTGTTCGCTCAACAGATAAGCTTATAATATCCTTGCGGTCTTTAAATTTGAGCTGATTATTTACTAAGATTAATGCGCCGCCATGTATAGCATTTACTCTGCTGGGAGGGTGTGTCAGACTTTTACTGACTAAAACCCACCCATGTTCCTTCATCGCCCTTTGTGTTCCGGGGCCGCGGTATCTCTTTCGAACAACCCGCAGCACCCGGCAGGCATCGGCCCTTGCGGGCCCCTTCCCTATGCTGACATCTCTTTGAGGCGCGCGTGGAACACGAACGCGCCATCGACACGGCCTGTCGTCCTAAGACGGAGGGACGGCGAGCTAGCCCTTAGCTCACCGTCCACAGGCCCGCGTCTACGGTGGCCGGGGGCCACCACGTGGCCCCCGACGCCCGGTGCGTCTCCCGTGGCGGCTGGGACGTGAGGAGGAACGCTCTCTCTCACGTTCCGCCTCCTCCTTTGCTAGCATGACTGCTTCGCAAAAGGAGGTGACGGCTTCCCATTCCGTCTCGCTCCGGACCATGGCTCGAACCAGGGCCGGACGCGAGAGGTCGCCGCCGCCGATCGCCGCTATGAGGACACGGCGTTGCTCCGCCCAAGCGGGGCAGACCTCCACCGTATGCTCCACCGTGTCCTCCGGTCGATCCTCACAATGGAAACACCCTAGCGTCTCCTCCCGCCTGATTCGGTGCAGGAACCTCCCGAAACAACCGTGTCCGGTGAGGACCTGCGTCAGGCGGAAGGTGAGGACGCCGTGGCGCCTCTCAAGCCACTCCTCAAAGAGGGGACTTATCGCCACTATCGTATCGCCCTGCACGGGGTTGCGACAGTCGCTCTCTCCATGTCACCATGAGATCGGCCCGGAGGTTTGTCCGCTGAGCGGCAATTAGCCGCGGCAGCGGAGTAATCCCCCGGCGAAGAACCTCCGCGCGCCATTCATGTAGGCGCGCGAGGACTATCGCCTCCAGATCCCATGGTGGCAATCCGGCTAGGAGGCTCGCAGCCTCGCCCGAGATCGTGCGGAACCCACGGACCATCTTTACGGCTACCACCTTTTGGGGCGCGTTCAGATAATGGGCGGCTCGCCGCCTCAAGGAACGCGCCCACACCGGGGCACCGTAAAGGGCCATGGACCGCACGACCCCCGCATAGAGCCTCCGGCAGGAGGCGTTCGGCCCCCCCAGATTGGGCAGGAGCCGCCTGAAGGCAGCCCCAGTCCGTTCGCGCACGTTGACCCACGATCACGCCGTCGCCCCGGCGCTCGAAGTCGTTGCCGGCCGCCGCAGTACAATAACCACGCGCCCGTTGTGTGCTTGCTCCACGTGTAAGCGGCAGTGCGTTCGCACTCGATGACAAACAAGACATCACCTGATTTGTATGCGTGGTACAGAATCATAAGCGGTAGCGGTTTTCTTGTTGTCGTTTAGTGGTGGTCTAGATATGTTCCGCCACATATTCCCCCTGGCCAGACCGTAACTACGGTTGATAATAATCGGGGAATTTCACTCGCCGCCCGCTTCTCGTCCTCTTTTCCTCTTCTGTAGATGGAGTTGTAGTGTCAGCAGGTGGGATTGGTTTTTCTTCTTCTCGTAGCAAGTAGGCTGGTTTGAGTCGATCAATGGACACATTATTTGACTTTCCTTGTATTTCGACGGTGAAGTATTTTTCGTGCCTCTGTAAAACCTTATAGGGTCCAGCATACGGTGGTTCTAGTGATCGTCGCACGTAGTCTCTACGTAGGAACACATGAGAGGAAGAGTGCAGATCTCGTGGCACGTAGAACGGTGATGTGCTATGCCACGTAGTAGGTTTTGGAGTCAGCTTGGCCATGTGACATCGTAGACGGTTTGCATACTCGGTGACGTCAGTTGTAGTGTAGTCGTCTCTTGCTGATAGGAACTGGCCTGGAAGCTGAAGTGCTTCTCCGTAGACGAGTTCGGCCGGCGTAGCTTGGATGTCTTCCTTCCAAGAGTTACGCATGCCGAGAAGTACCAGTGGAAGAGCTTCTGTCCACTGTGAGGTGGTGTGGCACATGATGGCAGCCTTCAGCTGCCGGTGCAGCCGTTCCACGATGCCGTTCGCTGCGGGGTGGTAAGCTGTGGTGCGGAAGTGGTCTGCCCCCAACAAGGCAGTGAGAGCCTTGAACAGGTGGCTCTCGAATTGGCGACCACGGTCGGTGGTAACCCGGGCAGGACAGCCAAACCTGGCCACCCAACCAGTCACCAGCGCGGTTGCGCAGGACTCCGCCGTGATGACTTTCATGGGGTACATCTCAGGCCATCGAGTGAATCTATCGATGACGGTAAGGCAATACCTGTAATCAGATGAAGGGGTTAATGGCCCTACGATGTCGAGGTGAATGTGGGAGAAACGTGAGGATGGGGTCTGGTATGAGGAAAGTGGGGATTTAGTGTGACGTGTGATTTTACACGTCTGGCATGGTACACATTGCCTTGCCCACTCTCTACAGTCTCTGCGGATCCCTGGCCACACAAAGTGTTGTGAGACCAGTCGCACTGTAGCGGACTTCCCTGGGTGGTGCAGGTTATGCAGCGAGTTGAAAACCTCTCTTCGCAGTGATGGCGTAATATAAGGACAGGGTTCCTGAGTTGAGGTATAGCAGTAAACGGGTAAGTTTCCACTGTGAGTAGATACTACCTTTCTCAATTTTAGTGATGTGCCATGATGTAGGAGGTTTTGTAGCTCTGGATCATCGTTCTGAAGTTTTGCAAGGTTCTAGAAGTTGATAGCAGCTGATACTTCTTCCACGCGTGACAAGGCGTCGGCGACAATGTTTTCACTGCCTGGTAGATACCTTATGTCTGTTGTGAATTGGCCGATGTAGTCCAAGTATCGGAACTGCCTTGGCGGAAGACTCTCTTTGTTTGCCTTAAAGGCAAAGATTAGTGGCTTGTGGTCTGTGAAAATCGTGAATGTTCTAGCTTCAACCATATGTCGGAAATATCTGATGGCCTCGTACACTGCTAGTAGCTCTCGGTCGTACGGGCTGTACTTCTTTTGCGCGTTGCTTAACTTGTGTGAGAAAAAGGCTAGTGGCTGCCAGTTCTCACCTTTACGTTGCTGAAGAACTGCGCCTATAGCTGTATTCGATACGTCTGTTACGATTGCTAACTCTGCTGTAGCGTCTGGATGAGCCAAGAGTGTCGCTTTGGACAGCGAGGACTTACTGTCGTCGAATGCTTTCAGCAGCTCTGGAGTCATTTTCACGGGATGCGAACCTTTTACCTTTGGACCAGCAAGGACTGAGTTTAAAGGTGCTTGAATTTGAGCTGCGTTTGGGACAAATCGACGATAGAAATTTATCATACCCAAGAATCTTCGCAGCTCCTTCACAGTTTTCGGTATTGGGAATTCCTGGATCGCCTGCACCTTGGATTGAGGTGGTTGTATGCCTTCGGCTGTGACACTGTACCCTAGAAAAGTCACCTCTGGTTGTCCAATATTGCACTTGGCAGTGTTGATGACGACACCATACTGCTTCAAGCGGTCAAACAACAGGCGTAGATGTGCCTTGTGTTCTTCTGCAGTTGCTGAAAACACTAAAATGTCATCAACGTACCCGTAGCAGAAGTCTAGGCTCAGTAGGACTTCGTCAATGAACCGTTGAAAGGCTTGTGCAGCGTTCCTTAACCCAAAGGTCATGAAAGGAAATTCGTACAGTCCGAATAGTGTGGTTATCGCAGTTTTAGGGATGTCCTCTGGGTTTATCGCCAGTTGGTTATAGGCTTTTACGAGATCTTCGGTTGAGAAAACGGTACAGCCTGATAGTTGGTGTGAGAAATCTTGTATATGACGAATGGGGTACCTGTCAGGTATTGTTCTCGAATTGAGTGCCCTGTAGTCACCACATGGTCTCCATTCGTCGTCTTTCTTCTTCACCAGATGCAGTGGCGCTGACCAAGGGCTCTCCGAGCGCCTTGCTACACCATTTGCAAGCATTTTCTCGAACTCCTTCTTAGCAGCTTGCAGTCGAGAAGGGTCCAGGCGTCTAGGCTTGCATGCTACCGGTGGTCCAGGTGTCGTCCTGATGTGGTGCAGCGTGTTGTGTTTGCCTGGTAGCTGTTTACCTGGAGGTCGCGTGATATCCGGATACTCACGAAGAATCTGATGGTAGACTGAGTCTCCCACCACTGCCTTCACGAAAGCGATGTCCACAGAATTGCAGTGTGCAGCAGGAACTGATAAGGACGTAAGGTTGTCGATCAGGCGTTGATTCCTACAATCTACCAACAGATTGTAAAAACTGAGAAAGTCTACTCCTATTATAGCCTTAGAAACATCCGCGATTGTGAAGTTCCAGCTGTAGTTCCTTCTCAGTCCTAAGTTTAAATGCAGTTGTATAGGGCCGTAAGTGTTAATTACTGTGTTGTTTGCGGCTACTAGGTCGTACTTAGACTGTCTGCAGGGCATCTTAACAGCGGACCGGGGAAAAACACATAAGTCTGAGCCAGTGTCCACTAAAAACTGCATTTTAGACGTTCGGTCGGTAATAAATAAACGGCCTGATGAAGATGGGTAGTCGTTAGCCGCTACTTGCGACAACCCCTCGGGTTTTCCGATTTGAATGAGCATGGTTGTTTACATTTTTGTGCTTTGTCTTCATACGTATAATGGTAAAAACAGTGTGGGTGATTTGGAGGTGGCTGCTGTGGTCTGGATTTCAAACGAACATACCTTCGGTGGTTGTCACGAGGTCTTGAGCGTGAGCGTTGTCTTCCTCTGTTGTTTAGGAGTGACGCTACCTGTTTCTGAAGCTCGCTCACTTGCCTCGCCAGGTCCGAGGAATCAGCGGTTGAGGTAGCGGAAGTGCTCGCTATCTGTGGTGGCATCGGGGCGATTTCGTGTACTCTGTCCGCTATCTCCGCTAATTTTTCAACCTGTAAATTTGCAATTTGAGAGGCGATTACTGTTTGGATAAGTGCCTTAGGAATTGCGATGGCTTGCGATCCCCTAACTCCTCGTGCAGTAAAAGCTGTTGTATTCGCTTTTCTTGCGACGCTGTCAACCGTCTTATGAGTTCGGCTTTCAGCTTCTCATACTTGTTCGACTCGGGTGGGTTGGTGATTACATCCTTGATCTGGATGGCGTATTTAAAATCGAGATGAGTCGACGCGTAATAAAATTTTGTCGTGTCACTGCTTATTCGTGACAGAATAAATTGGCCTTCAAGCTGCGCGAACCACAGTTCCGGTTCATCCGGGTAAAATGGTGGACAGCGCAAGGGCATTCCAGCTGCTGCTACCTCACCTGAGATAACAGCAGCGTCCTTACAATCAACATAAGAGTCTGACTCAGCCATGGCAAAATTAAATTAAAAAACGCTCACCGCTAATATCTTGTACCAACCACGACCAGTTTTTTTTTGTTAGCACCCGATGTAAACAAACGGCACACTCGCTCTTCGAGTCCAACGATGTCTTGCAGGCTTGAGCAACGTTACCACGTTCACGTACGCGATCACGTCGGGGTCAGCAATGTAGTATAGTTCTTGACGATACCTATACTAACACTACACGAGAATTTAACCCGTATAGTAAGGCAGTTAAGCGCTATTGAGCGTGCAAAGTGAAGCGGGAAGAATGAAGGTGAAACGCGTAGAAATGAACGATATTATTTACAATTAGATGAAATGATTATATTATTCGTTAAAACAGTACAAACACTTAGATAGATATAGAATAAATGATTTTGAGCAAGACAATTGACTGACGCCGGTGTCACCTTATTAAAACACATATTCACTGCGTGGGAGGAGGCACAAGATGCCATAAGAATCTTCTGTGATCTCTCGAAAGCATTTGATTGCGTGAGCCACGAAACCCTACTCCTTAAACTTGAGCATTACGGTTTAGGAAAACTTGCGCTCAGTTTAGTGAAGTCGTATTTAAACGATAGACATCAGCAAGTACAAATAAATGGTGTCAATTCAATGGGTTTAAAAGTAAGGATGGGTGTACCACAAGGCTCGATATTAGATCCTTTCCTCTTTTTAGTCTATATTAATGATCTACCCCATTTATTTAAAAACCAACCACAAATGGTGTTGTTTGCTGACGATACTTCTTTAATATTTAAGATCAACAGACGTGCCTCAAATCTTGACGACGTAAATAGCGCCCTACTGCAGGTCCATAATTGGTTTACCGCGAATAATTTAGTAGTAAATGGGAAAAAAACCAAGTGCATAAAATTTACTCTACCAAATGTCAAAAGTTGAATATTGAAAATTGTGACATAGTATTGGATCAAGAGAAACTAAAATTCGTCGATGAAACTGTTTTCTTAGGGATCACGCTCGACTCAAGGCTACAATGGGGTCCTCATTTAACATCTCTTGCAGGACGGCTGAGTTCAGCAGCATATGCTGTTAGAAAAATCCGTCAATTTACTGATGTAGATACCGCGAGGCTAGTCTATTTTAGTTATTTTCATAGTATTATGTCATACGGTATTTTACTATGGGGACGGGCTGCAGACATCGAGTCTATATTTATTCTGCAGAAAAGAGCCATTAGAGCCATATATAATTTACGTAGGCGCGATTCTCTAAGAGAACTGTTTAAGGAAATTAACATTATGACAGTACCTTGCCAATACATCTATGAAAACATAATGTACGTTAGAAAAAATCTGCATTTATTTAGTAAAAGAGGCGACAGACACCACTATTATACTAGAACCAGGGACCAACTAGTTCAGCCAGGTTTCAGGCTAGCTAAAGTAGACTCATCTTTCATGGGGTACTGTTTAAAATGTTACAATAAAATACCTCCCCGCATTCTACAACTGAATGAGACGAAGTTCAAATCTTGTATAAAACGCACACTATGTAGGCAAGCATACTATAAGTTGGGAGATTACATTGATGATAAAAATGCTTGGCTCAATGCTGGTCCTGCTCCACAACCATAGGGGCAAACTAATTGATTACTTTGTGAAGTTATTGTGGAAGCTGCAGAAGATTGTAAACATATCTTTGCATTGTATAGATTCAGTCTCTTAGTATTATATAATTGCATAGCACATGTGTGAGTTCTATGTACGATAAAGCTACCATTTACATCTTTTACTGACTCGAATTTGCCCTGGCGGTTGAGAGAATGTCATGCTCACTCAAATGTCTCGCTGATGGTGGCGCGTGTGTCGGGTCGTTTAGTTCCCTCCAAAATGGTTGAGTTGAATGATGGCTGATCCATGCGTCATGTTCGTGAACGGGCGCTGTCAGTTGTGACTGGTCATCTCGCAGCTGCCATGGATTATTGTATTTTTGAATTGTTAATTTTATTTTTATTCTGGGCGCTCTTACTCGCACGTCTTTCTACATCGTTCTCACATATATGTTTAATCTCGACATGAATGATGTAACCGAGACTTTGTAACAACATAATGATTTAAAAGAGTGTCCATGGAGTTTCTTGCCCATTCTTCTCCATAGAGATCTACGCTTTCGAATGGGCAACTACAGTACTTTCACAAGTTATTATGCCCTGTGACTGGGACTGTAGCTTAGTTTATTTTTTGTGTTTTGACATTCAAAAGTGCCTGTAATGGTTTAATTGAAATAAATGCTTTGAGTTTGAGTACAATATTATAATAGCGGCGCGACCGGTAAGCTAGCTAGTTTGAAGACCACTGGTGTCCGTGGCTCGGCGCACGCGCACGTTGACCCACGATCACGCCGTCGCGTCGCCCCGGCGCTCGAAGTCGTTGCTGGCCGCCGCAGTACAATAACCACGCGCCCGTTGTGTGCTTGCTCCACGTGTAAGCGGCAGTGCGTTCGCACTCGATGACAAACAAGACATCACCTGATTTGTATGCGTGGTACAGAATCATAAGCGGTAGCGGTTTTCTTGTTGTCGTTTAGTGGTGGTCTAGATATGTTCCGCCACAGACTTTACATCATCATCTGTCTAGCCTATTCCCAACTATGATTGGGTCGTCTTCAAGTCGAACCGATGCGATGTAACTGACTACCAGTATTTTATATGGAGTAACTGTCTAACTGACCGCTTTTGCTTCATCTTTTTTAATCTCGTTAAGGTCGGAAATTAACCCACGAGAGCGTTACTCGAGCATAATGCAGCTTCCCATTAGTGAAAGAATTTTCGGAATCGGATGACGAGTTCCGAAGAATACCCCCTACATTCAAACTTACACAATACAAAATTTAGCTCTTTATAATATTAGAAATTTAGTACAGATGGGCCAGCTACCCACCTATGACCTCCAAAACCCACTACTTTACTGGGTAATAAGATACGGCTTGGTAAGAACGGTTGTCAGACTTTCGGGTTCTATCTACGTATTACAATCGACTGTTAAAAATCTACAAATGACAGCTCGAACCAACGGCTTAACGAGCTTTCCGAGACACAGAGGAGATCTATATGTGATGGATGGTCACCCATCCATAAATCGACCTCGGTAAGCGTAGCTTAACCTTCGATCGACCCATGCGTCTGTTAAGACTACGCCACAAAGCTCCTCGTACTATTAAATTTACATTACCACAGTGAGTGTCACGTACACATTGTGTTATACAAAATCCTTTATGTAATGGAGCAATGTTGAAGTTGTAAGATTAAAACAACACAGGCATCTGCTTCATTTTAACCAAGTTTTGACGAGCTAGAACTATATTATGTTTGTAAACGTTCTAACAGAGAAAAACCATCTTTTAGGTACGTTATCCTTTTAAAATATTTTGTTCTTTGGGAGAGAAATCAATCAACTTAGGCTGTCGCAGTCCTCTGTTGCACATAGGCCTCTCCAAAGCTGAGCCACACTACCCTGACTCCATCTTCTGCATCCAATCTGTCATTTTTCAAGATCGTCGTTCCATATAGCTAGGGGTCATCATATGCGTCCGTGCGTTTGCCAATACACGGTCTGTACTCCAGGACCCGCTTGCTACATTGGCCACCGGAATCAGTACTAGTTCACTCCCACTTCAGTTTGTAGAACTTAAGAGAAGAAAGGTCCTGTATAGTTTCTAACACAGCAATTAAAAGGACATTAGCCAGCCGCAGTACATTGAATTAGCTGATCTCAAAATGACACGTCTTTGATTCATCTATGGCTCATTGCATTCGCCATCAATCCTTGAATGTGCAGTATATGCCATTTTTCAATCCTTAACGAGTTATTTGAAAAAAAATCTTTGAAGGTTTTTAGGTTATTTGACACAGAATGTATTTTTGTATTCTTAACTTTTTATTGTTGCACTCATTTGAGAGCTTTATTTCATAATAATGCTCTCAACATGGCCAAAACTCCAAAATGAACGTTAACTTTGTCGTCGGAGTCCTACTTTTGAGACTCCAGCGTCACTTGTTCAAAGCGTTACTGGAGAAATCGGTTGATTTCATTTTCAAAACTCATCGTCGTCTTTATAGAAACGATGTTTTGGATGTACGTAACGTTAGGTGTAGGTACTTTTATTTTGTGCTTCTTTTGTTTTATCTAATTGTATGATTAATTTTTTTCAAATGTACTTACATAATTGTATGAATGGATACCGACGTGGTGTTAATGTACCTAGTGTAAAAATTGATTTTAAAATTTGCATGCTATTATTAATTACGGCGGAATGTGTCCTGCTCTAAAACATTTAATATAACTTCCTGTATTTACCACATTTTATGTAAATAATTATACTTACTTACTTACGTTGAAGTACGCTGCCCCACCTACCTTTCTTCCAGTATATTTTGGTTAGTTTTGAGTAGGTACAACCCAGCAAGCCACAGCTAGCCCGCTTATCGTAAGCCGATCGATATTCTCGGCCCGCGATCATGGACGACGTAATAAGTTTTGTCTCTCAATATTGCTTCTGACTTTTTAAGATTGTTTGTATGACTGTAGTCTTAATTTGTATTGTTTTTTTTTGGGTAAATTGAATGAAAAGTGGAGGTGAGCATTTCGTAGATTTGATGGAGTTTTCAGTTTTTTTTTTTCTGATTTTAAAAGAGTTTTTCGGAAGTTACAATTTATAATATTATCTACTCCATAAACAACATAGCTCTGGATTTATTTTTTTCTTTAGAAGCAAAGCAAATAAAATCTTTTGATTACACCATTATAATTGATTTGAATTATTAATCGTTAAAGTATGCTTTATAAAAAAATATCATATCATTTATTTAACTTACTTCTCACATTTTTAAATATTCTTAAAAAAAAGCATTTTAAAATACAAAAAAAAAATAGTAGCCCACCGGTATCGGGAACAGGAATATGTTACAAATTATTATAATTTCGTAAGTGGTTCATTATTATCCGTACGTTATATATTATTATAATTTACATACTATCCATCATTAAGCTGGCTATATATGTACATCCATTATGTATTGTATAAAATTATAATAAATCTGTGAAGAATACTATTATCTCTGTAGATTAAGCTGCGCACTAGATGCATACTCGTACAATATGATGGGTATGATTAGATGGTTTGGTTATGTTAAATTGAGCGGATGTATGACGAACGACCAATAAAGGACGTATGGAAAAGCCGGGAGCGAACGCCCTAAATAGACATAACTTGCTTTGGTTGATTTTCTTTAGAAAGGTCCATAAATGCCCAAGCACAGCACGCGTTGAATTGTAACGTAAATAAATACGTCGATTTTTTTAAAATTAGTAATACTCTGTGTGTGTTGTTGCAAACAATTTACCTAAAATGCTATAACGAACTAGTCATATCTGCTATTTAGTCTTATCGAGAGGTAGTCATAACGCTTCTAACCCAGATAATTGTATTTTCGATTCAAAAATCGACATATTTACGTTACGTTTACACCGCGCGCTCGTACGCACGGCGTGCGTATATAACCAGATGTATGAACCTGGACGAAGCAAAAGGAAATTTGAATGATTCACCTCGAAAGAGCCCAAAGGTCTCTGATAAAGGTCATGGCCTTCAGGCCATATCAGTTCCCTACGAAAGACCTTTATGTAAATTGTAAAGTATTTACCGTGAGACAGTTATACCTTCTTCATCTCACAATGAAAAAACACCATCTTACACCAGTAAATCACGCACCCAAAAATAAAGATAACTATTACTCGTACTGACGTATGTAGACCAGAAAGATGTAAAACCGCTTCCGCTAGACAAAACTATTACAACGCTACATACATATACAACAAACTAAATAAAATCCTTAACATGAACCAATTAACAACGAGATAAACTAAAATTAAAACCTCCACATGGTTCAAACAATGGATTACAACCAGACTGAAGACCTACTAAAATTTCAGCATCCATAGAATTATTTACACACACACACACACACCCACACCTACACACCCACACACCCACACACCCACACCCACACACCCACACACACCCACATACATACAACCACACACACACACACGGTCCACATACATCACACACACAAACACACACACACTCTCACACAAATACTGCATATCAAAAGAGCATGCGTGCAGCGTTCATTTATTTTTATTTCTTCTTACTTTACCTATTACCTTTTCTTTTTTTTTAGTTCAGTTTATTGCACAATATAAATGTTAAATGTACCACAATTTGGGCAAAGACAGTCGCTCCTGTAACACAGGTGGCTACCTGGCTCAGGAGCCAGGGCTTCAAATAAAAATGTAAAACCTGTATTTTGTGTCAATTTTTTTTTTTGTGAGGATAATAGCAGGCACTATGTAGTTTCTGCCTACCCCCCGAAGTCCCGCCCTCCTCTCAACATGACCAAACAAAAAATGAGTACACCTAACTGCCTATCTAATTACACCTAATTATTATTCCAATCTAAAACAA
Organism: Standfussiana lucernea; assembly: GCA_964057025.1. Lineage (NCBI taxonomy): Eukaryota > Metazoa > Arthropoda > Insecta > Lepidoptera > Noctuidae > Standfussiana > Standfussiana lucernea. The sequence goes on from OZ059796.1 coordinate 13,739,101, forward strand.
ATCGATTTGTTCCAACATTGACATTGGAAGGGAACACGGAAATCGTATAATTTTCCCTACCGTGAACGATTCCGATAATTAACATAATTACTAGAGAGGCGATTGTTTTAGTCGGTTTAAGTTCGTTTTTTATAGAAATCTCGAGTCGTTGTTAAGAAAAAAATCCGATTAGTAACTGAAGCGGACATTGATGTTTAAGTCAGGCTTTTAAAATTGGTAGGATACCTTTCGATTTAGTTGTTGTTTTAATGTACCTGTCGTCAAGACTAAACCGAGACAAGCTGTACTTTTGAAGTTCTAAATATTTAACTCAAACTCAAAGCGTGTAAAGACCATTCCAACCTCTTTGAAGAACAATAAACATAAAAACTTTTTTGCAAAAAAAAACCGACTTCCAAAAAAAAACACTAAAAAAGTGGAAAATAACTTTACTTTCGGAAGTCGGTGACTATTGTTTGTTTCATTGAATTTTTTGCCACCGACTTCCGAAAGTAAAGTTATTTTCCACTTTTTTAGTGTTTTTTTTTGGAAGTCGGTTTTTTTTTGCAAAAAAGTTTTTATTTTACCCTTTTTAGTTATCGTATCACACACAAATCCTTGTCAAGTATCAATTTCGCAATTTCTTTTACTTGGATGACATATTGTTTCCAGCTATTTTGATTTCAAAACCAAACTACTGAACCGATTTCGATGAAATTTCTATGGGACCAATCGGGAAGTAGATCCATTCAGATAAAAGAAGAATTTTTCAAATCGGTTCATAAATGACGAAGATATGAGGTAACAAACACAAAAAATTCCAGCTATTTTGATTTCAAAACCAAACTGCTGAACCGATTTTGATGAAATTTCTATGGGACCAATCGGGAAGTAGATCCATTCAGATAAAAGAAGAATTTTTCAAATCGGTTCATAAATGACGGAGATATGAGGTAACAAACACAAAAAAAAAAAAAAAAAACATACAACCGAATTGAGAACCTCCTCCTTTTTTAGAAGTCGGTTAAAAAATGAAGCTTCCAGTACCTTGTGAAACTACTGTTGTTTTCTTTGAATTTGAGTCATGAGTGCCTACATTACGGAAAGGATGAAGCTACAGTCTCAGTTAAGATTTTATGTACCAGGTGGAAGGGACACGGACGCGAAAACGGAAACCACATAATCAGTACATCATTCTGAACACCACACCATATAGAAATAGCAAAAAAAACAGCTGTTTCCTACAAAAGTGCAATACCTACACGGTCGAAATGTATGGAAAATCTGATTTTTAACCGACTTCTAAAAAAGGAGGAGGTTCTCAATTCGGTTGTATGTTTTTTTTTTTTTTTTTTTTTTTTTTTTTTGTGTTTGTTACCTCATATCTCCGTCATTTATGAACCGATTTGAAAAATTCTTCTTTTATCTGAATGGATCTACTTCCCGATTGGTCCCATAGAAATTTCATCAAAATCGGTTCAGCAGTTTGGTTTTGAAATCAAAATAGCTGGAAATTTTTGTGTTTGTTACCTCATATCTTCGTCATTTATGAACCGATTTGAAAAATTCTTCTTTTATCTGAATGGATCTACTTCCCGATTGGTCCCATAGAAATTTCATCGAAATCGGTTCAGTAGTTTGCTTTTGAAATCAAAATAGCTGGAAACAATATGTCATCCAAGTAAAAGAAATTGCGAAATTGATACTTGACAAGGATTTGTGTGTGATGCGATAACTAAAAAGGGTAAAATAAAAACTTTTTTGCAAAAAAAAACCGACTTCCAAAAAAAACACTAAAAAAGTGGGAAATAACTTAACTTTCGGAAGTCGGTGGCAAAAAAGTCAATGAAACAAACAATAGTCACCGACTTCAGAAAGTTAAGTTATTTCCCACTTTTTTAGTGTTTTTTTTGGAAGTCGGTTTTTTTTTGCAAAAAAGTTTTTGTTTATAATAACCGACGAAACATTTCTATGTGGGGTGGTATTCGTTTACGGTACGGTGTCTCTTCAGCCCCGTATACGTGAGAACGATGTAGAAAGACTTGGACTTAGATTAAGAGCGTTAACATAACATTACGACTGTTTTCCGATAGAGGGTTAGGTAGAGATGTAATTTAAATATGTACATCCACATGTTGTCAAGTATGTTTAGAGCAGATTCATAATACATATGAGATATTCTAAATATTATTATTTTTTTGTTAGAAAAATCTGTCGGATACTAGGTAGATTTCCGGGAGCTGATATTTCTCTTTTTCTTAACTAATTAAGTCTCCTTATCATATCTCCTGCCTTTTTAGCGCGAATATGATGACACCTCCAAAACTTAGATCGTTCAATACGAGCCCATCTTGATGAAATCTACCTGCCTCAACTCGACCCGTACACTGAAACAAACTTAATCAACATCAAAAATTATCAAAGTCCGTCGAACCCTTTTAAAAGCGTGTACTGCGAAATTTATCTTTAACGACAACGCCAATTAGTTCTGCCAGCTCCCTTTGATGCTAGCGATATAATGGAACGCTTCGCAAAATCCTGTAAAGGGTACCGAGAACTTACTAAGATAAGAATTTTTCCTTAGAAAAACTTTCTTTTACGGTGTTTTCTGAAAGTCACTAAGTTTAAAGCGAGTTGGAAGACATTGTCATACTTTTGTTATTAGATGTCGCTAATATACATACTCATATTTGCATGTTCGATGTTTCATTTTCTTTCGTTGTATGTCGAGTTCCAGGATTTCAATAACGGGTACACATGTTTGCTTTTTCGCAAAACGAGCTTGAACGAATTGAATTATTCTCAGGTTCGTAGAAATTATTATTTTGATGTTTTCTGAAAAGCCTATGTACTTGCCTTTATATATTATTTCTAAAGAATTTTTTATTGCTGCTCAAAAAATATTTTTGAGAAAACATTAGAAACTTATGTTCATTAAATCATCAAAATATTTAGCTTATGTACAAACTAATATTAGATCTAAAATAAGAATAAATATATGTACAATTGCGGGGCGTCAAAAAAAAGCGTCTACATCGCTGTCAACAGGAAAAGTGCCCAGAAGGCTGGCAGCATTGCCACGTTGGATGGCAATGCTGATTCTTTGGCCAAAAACACTTAGTTATAACTGCTAATAGGGCACAGATGCGAAGAAACTAACTGAAAATTAGAAACACTTTAAAATTATTATAATACTAGCTTATGCCAGCGGCTTCACCCGCGTGGAGTTCGATAATTGACCCACGGGATCGTCCTACCGAGATGAAAAGTAACTGTACTATTCCAAACTATAATCTATCTCTGTGCCAAATTTCATCCAGATCCGTTCAGCGGTTCTGACGTGATTGAGTAACAAACATCCATCCATCCAAACTTTCGCATTTATAATATTAGCAAAATAATTATCATATTGTTTCGTGTCGTTTACTCGAAATTACTGCTTCGTTACTGCATTAGAATCGTTAGATTCGTTGTAAATGAATACCTACGTTTCTTTTTCGTAGTATTGTCTCGCTCGCGCATACTGAAAATCATATATGTTGCCCTTTTTTAGGGTTCCGTACCTCAAAAGGAAAAAACGGAACCCTTATAAGATCACTTTGTTGTCCGTCCGTCCGTCCGTCCGTCCGTCCGTCCGTCCGTCCGTCTGTCAAGACCGTTTTTCTCAGGAACGCGTGGAGGTATCAAACTGAAATTTCTATATGATACTTAGTTCTACTGTCCCTGGAAGCTGTAGAAAAATCAACCTTCTAAGTCAACGCAATCAAAAGATACAGCCACTTAGGCCGCAAATTTCCGCAAATTTTCGAAACTCGCACGGGAATCAAAACCTACAGGGTACTTCCCGTGAACTTAGAATCTTGAAATTTTGTACGAAGTCACGTCTTATAGTACAGATATAGGAAAAATTACGAAAACCGTAAATTTTTAGTTTCGTCATATAAAAAAAAGTTATATACCCACAGGTTTGTACGGAACCCTCGGTGCGCGAGTCCAACTCGCACTTGACCGGTTTTTTTTAGTGTAAATACTTTTTTGAGCAGCCAAGTACCAAAGGTACAAATAAGGGTTTCAATCTTTCTAAAAGATGTCTTTAGTCCACGATTATTAGTGTTATCTTAATCACTACATAGTATAAAACTAAGTCGCTTCCCGCTATCTGTCTGTCCGTATGTATCCTTAGATCTTTAAAACTGCGCAACGGATTTTGATGCGGTTTTTTTTAATAGATAGAGTGATTCAATAGGAAGGTTTATATGTATAATACATGCATATTATAGTAGAGAAAACATTAGTATTTACATTGCACCCGTGCGAAGCCGGGGCGGGTCGCTAGTTACTTCTAAATCAAAAACAAGATAAATAAATCTCCCATTTCCTACCCAACAATGTCATTACACAAGATCTGAGTATGATATAATATGCCCCAGAATCCCTTCATAACGTTACAGACGGCAGTTTTTCATCTCAGTAGCCAGCAACGATAACGAAGTGATTTATATTCCATGTTGGGTAGCCCTTGCCTCTCTCACCTGGCTTTAGACTGTCTTCAAGATGTATGTTTTGACCTTGAGAAGAAATGTTACGGGATTTTTCCTGTTATGATTTATGGCTTGCTAATGAAGAATTATCTTGTTGGGTAGTGTATCTTTGTAATTTATGGCAGCTCTGTCTGCTGTGTATCAAAGATTGGTATCTCGATTATCTACAATACGCAGCTGCTGGCTCATTCCGCTCAGTGGTGTAGCTGCAAAAGGTATTAAGTATCATCATTCGTTGGTAAGGAAAAAATTTAACATCAGACGTAATAGTATAAAAGACTTGACTTTACTATTAACAATGAATTTTCCACTACGTTAAAGTTGTGAAAAAGAATTCTGTCAAGCAATCGAGCAGGCATCTTCAGAAAGCAAGAAGGGCTCTCCAAAGTGCCCAACGCTTGACATTTAAATAAATTCGATTAACGCAGAAAATATTGCTTGTCGACTTTCAATCGTCACCCCAAAAATCCCACGACGAACACACAATAACTTATTTCATCACTTCCCTTTAACAAGCAACCCGCTTAAAAGGTAACAGAAATACCCCAACATCAGTATGCTAAAAATCTTTCATTCATTCATAACACTCATACAAACCTGTTCCATTTATATCCTCACGTTACTCAGCTTTCCCCCGTTTTCCTCCGGGTTTCCTAAATTTTTCTCCTCTTTTCGCCTTCCAGCGTCCCCTCGTCACGTTTAGAAGTCAAAGCCGTGGCTTCACATTCGGTTAAGGTAACAACATACAAAGCAAACCTTTTTCCGAACCCTTTATTATCAAATCTCGATGCCTATTTCTATGAACATTTGTTATGTCGATATTTTAAAGGATTCGGCTTTTGTTACACCGTTGCGCGCTGATATTTTTTATCATCATCGGCCATTGTGCCTTCCTTATCAAGGATATACCCGCAACGAGAGATTTCCAACATCGAAGACCTTTTTACGGCTCTTGTTCTACTAGTCTTATGTCGAGAATGAAACACTCCATGGTTCTCTGCTACTCCGAGTCTGTACCCAGCCTTCTGTGTGAGCGTCCAAGTCTCAGAACAGTACGACATACGTGTAATTGATATTTATTTGTGTTATTTTTTTTTTTGAGATTGTTTTCGTAATAAAACAATTATACAAAAATATTTTCAGCTCATAGCACACTTACAGTCACTGCACGGAATCGGCATTTACCTCATCTCATTTTTTTTTTAATGGAATTATCGTGATATTAAGCGTGTATTGCAATTACTAACGCTGACTTACTTCTATTGCTGACATATTCGGTCGGTTTTCTTATAGGAATATTTTTTGACGCAGAAACATAAGTATCTGAATAATATTGCATACACGACGTCTCTATATTGCGAATTGAGCCATTGTATTCCGTTTTACATTGAAAAGTCTCGATACAGGAAAATAACATCAGACATCTTTTCATTTCTCATAAAATATATTTTACGTAAAGGAAGTTGCCAATGTGATGTTTTTGGTGAAATAAAGATTATATTTTGTATTTGTTACACTCAGTAATAGTCTAGTCATACCTGAGAGAAATAGGTTTATGTTCAATGTATAAAGTTCTTGTAATTAAAATAAAAAAAAAAAACCTAAAAAACAATAAACCCTAATTGCAAAACAACAGAAAAACCGTTCGTACTCAATATTATTAGCCATGATTGTCCCACTGCTGGACAAAGGACTCGCCCCATATCTTTCCAGGCGCTTTTCTCTAACGCCACCTCACACAGCCATAACAGAGCGCGTCAATGTCGTCTCGCCACCTCTTTGGCGACTCGCTGACTTTGGCAGTGACGTCTATCCCTTAGCCCAGCTCTTGACGTTTGTATTAAAACAAAAAAGAACTTGTTCTATTGGAAATCAACCATTGTTTTTCGTAACAGATTGGCATAATTATTATGTGCCCCATTGGCATAATGGCATTTATTACCAAGTATGTCACATGACAATTCTTATGTTACACTATGGTGTAATTGAAGCCATTTTTACCAAAAGAGGAAATTGCCTCCACTGAGTGGTTTCGTTTGTGAAAATGTCAAACGGCTTTTAGATAATGTTTAGTTCCAAAAGTGGAATATTTTGTGTTGAAAATGGATTATTTCTATAGTCACGTTACAGAAATAGTTTGGATTTCCATATTTTATTTGAATACCACGAAAACCTTTAGCGGAGCTTAAACGGTCTGGGAAATAAATTAAAAGCATTTCCTGGCACGTTTCGCAAATAAAAATGTTGTTAAAATGTACGGTAACTGTCGAATTATCAAGATTCTTGTTAATAACAAACAGATTTGATTATCAATATTCTTGATAATAACATATTTTTAAATATTCTTTGATGAAAGTTTCTAATTTTTAAACATAATACCAAGAATCCGATATTTCACGTTTTCGTTAAACATTTATTTTCTATTTATTACAATTTGTTGTGTGTGCAAGTTGGCAATACTCTAACGAAAACCATAAGTTATTTATAACAAAAACTTTATTGTTTCTTTCCATACGCAACTATCTTTTCGAAGGCGCAACTGGAATAAATTCTAAGTACCTTTTAATGGCCTCGTTGAAATAAAATTATTTGCCTTTGTGCTTTAACTTTGATTAAAAAAAAAAATTGGTTTCGCAACTGAGCCGATGTTGACTACATAAAAGCACAAGCGCATACACCCTTTTGAAAGCCAAAACAAGGATCAAAAGAGATACCACCGTCCGCTTGACTGCGCACGGACACTCACAAAATTAACAACTATACCTAACTCGTACCAAAGAGAATATCTGCTTTGTCGCTGACAACTCCGAAATGGCATGACAAGTAGCGTCAGTGACATCATCAGGTCATTCAGGCGTTTGACGTGACGGGAGACGACAAAGGGCTGGATTAGATCTTGAGTATTTGATTCTGGGGGTCTGTGATGGAAATCTATGTTGGATTTGTGTTAATCAGTATGCCTGTATCATGCGCGCAATTAAAACCATGTGAACTCACATACACAAATAGCCAGAACCTGGAACAACTACATGTAGGCGGAGTTCTAACCCGTGACACGCAGCGCAGCAGCCAATCGCTCTGCCACTGCGCCAACGGTATTATCATTATTTTATTGTTATTATTTTATATTTTAAGATGTAGACCATATTGTTTAATTTAGTTGTTGAAATACTATTGAAGAAATGTAAATTTATTCTTTTACAAGTGGTGATGTAATTTATTAAATTCAAATGTAATTATTTTATTGTATAATTATACTGTAATTTTGTGTATTTTAAGTGTAAATTCAGATACAAATTACTTGTTTATGAATAAATGACTACGACTATTACAAATTAAGTTTTTCAGTTAATGACATTCAGTTTGATTCCTATTATTAAAAATAAATACTTGGCCCAAACAATGTACACCTAAATCGCGGCACATTTTCCTCTTGCGTTCCAATCCAACCAGAAGCAAAAGTCGGAAAACTTTCCGTCTTCTCAAAAAATCCTATCCCCTTGACTTCGGAACCACTGAAAGTATACAAAACTCCTTTGACTTAAGTAAACTGTTCCAGATATTATCGCGTGGACTAAGACAAAGTTATGACCACCAACCGTTTCGAGTTAGCGATAAAGACCTTCGAGATAATTTTCGGAGCCCGCACCAACCGTAGATAATAAGACAGGCCATGATGTATTAGATGGTAACAGAAATCCCAGTCTATAAATCGCTGTGCGATTTCATACCTACGTTAATACGTTTTGTTTTACGATAGATTATCGTGGTATGGACATGTTATGCGGAGGAATGAGGAAAATGTAGTGAGGAAAATGTAGAGTATGATTTTAGATGGCTATAAGAGTAGAGGAAGACCAAAGAAACGATGGATGGACTGTGTGAAGGATGATATGGCTAGAAAGGAGGTGACTGCTGAGATGACGAGCAATAGAGAAGTATGGAAGAAGAAGACATGCTGCGCCGACCTCAAATAAATTGGGGTTAGGGCAGGTGAATGATGAGAATGATGAAGTTTTATTTTTTTTGCATCTGCATTGGATGGGCAAAAACTACAGAAAAACGCCCATGGACCCTTTTCTTATACTTAAACCCTTCATAAAACATAACATCACGGCTGTAATCTCCGTAGGGTTAAGCAGAGGTGTGCCTAATAGTACACCCACATTTTGCCAGTTATGTTTACGTCCCATGTAATAGAGGGCGAGCCTATTGCCATCAAATGGACACGAATCTAGACTCCACGGCTGCTACTGAGAAATTCCTGATGGAAGAACCCAATGGCTGCCCGATCCGGGAATCGAATCCAGGGCCTGATGCTGGGCAGTCGACAATCAACGAAGCAGTCCCCCTTCGTGTTATTCCTGATTGTTATATTAAGCTCGTGGCTTAATAATAACAGACGCTCGGGTTGATCTTTAGGTGAAGCCATAATTGTTTAGGTTGGACCGTAGATGGGTGACCACTTATTACATACCGAGATTCCTCCGTGTGGCTGCCATTTGTAGATCTTTGACAGTCGTTACAGGTAGTCAGTGGCCGGAAAATCTGAAACGCAATACACACCAACGCTGCCGACCCGCCGACATAACCCGTGAACCCCTGAACAACATATTTTACTACTAAACTAAACAAACTAGCCCGCCGATTAAAAGTTGCCGACATAGGTCGGTGGGTCGACGGCTTTGGTGTGTATTGCGCTTAACAATCAGTCTTACCAAAGGTTATCGTATTACCGAGTGCAATCTGGGTTGTGGTGGTAAAACAGGCAGTCGCTTCATGTAGAATACTTTGTTCAGTTGCATGAGGTTAGACTGGAAGCCGACCCCAACATAGTTGGGAGAATGTCTATGGAGATGTTGATGTTTTATCGCGGTAGACTTCGATATAGCTCCTATACGAGTAATAGCTTATAGAATGATTTGTGTAAGACTAAAGCTTCTGTGTTTCTCTATGTCGTGGTCAAAAAGAACTTTTTTCATCAAGCCTAGGAGGGCCGTCAAGAGAAAGATGTCAAAAATGAACACTCACAAAAGGGCTGTTAATGCTCGCATTAACATATTTTTGTTTGGTGCGAATACTTAAGTGAGTAAAAAGTTGTTTTTGTATGAATACTGTTTTAATGTTCTTAATGGCGTTTTTTATAGCCCGAAATAATGGTGATTTTTTTGAGGCAGTAAGTAAGTACACGAACAAGGTTTCGAATACCAGCTGTCACTCGCATAATGAGGAATTACGTACATCCTACCAAAATTACTGGAATGAGACCAGGATCTTCTTTTTAACACGATTTTAATAGCTTCATCAGTTCTGTAACGTAAAAAGATCTTAGAAGTTAGATTTGAATCACTTCCTGATTTCCGATTGAGCTGAAATGTTGTATACGATACATGTTAAGTTATTATGACAATGCATGGTTAGCTAAGTAACGACAAAATCCAATCCAAAATCCAAATCCAATATGGCGGAATCCCAAAGATGGCGAACTAGTTATTTTTGATGCATTCTCATCCTATGGGTATCAAAGTTATATGAGCATGTGTCTGAGTGACTGATTCACAAGAGATGCCTCTTGATGATTCAATCATCCAGATCCCTCTTATCTTAAAAAAAATCACTAATACTGTAACTTCCTTAGTTTCCTACTTCTTCCGAAGGGTTAGGCAGCGGTGTAGCCAACCTAACACCCACATTTCGCCAGTTATGTTTTAAGTTCTATGTAATAAGGGGCGAGACTTTTGACGAGCAGGCACAAAACTCTATTTATGTAAGTTTCGTATTTTCATTCATATACGTCGGAGGAGTTCGTGACTCGTTCGATCGTCAGGTTAAGCCTCGCTTGCCTGGGTTGGTCCATGGATGGGTGACCACCACATACCGAGTTTCGTCCGTGCCACGGAAAGCACGTTAAGTTGTTGGCCCCGGCTGTCATTTGTAGATCTTTGACAGTCGTTACAGGTACTCAGTGGCCCGAAAGTCTGACAACCAGTCTTACAAAGGGGTATCGTATTACCCAGTACGAACTGGGTTGTGTAGGTCAGATAGGCAGTCGCTCCATGTAAAATACTGGTACTCAGCTGCATCCGATTAGATTGAAAGCCAACCCCTACATAACTGTGAAAAGGCTGGGCAGATGATGATGACTCATTCATTACATCATATCATTGAATAAGTATATTTTTACCCCCAATAAGGCCCGTTCAGGGAACAAATTATGTGTATATTCTTACATTATGTTTCCTGTTACAAGTAACGTCTTTGCTCATATTCTATTCCTACAAAAAGAAACTTTGTTCAAATACCAGTCGGAATTACCTCTCAAACACGGAATATATACATATTCGCTGACAAAACTTTTGACACCACACAAAAGGGCTGTTAATGTCCATATTTGCATTTATATTCCACATTTTTACATTTTACAAATGGCAACTCCGGGGTATTTAGGCACGGGAAAGTCAATTTATGTTTTCGAACAAGTACGTTGGTTGTTTTGAGTTCTAATGATTTCCCGGGACGTTTTTGGGGGTATTGTTTAATGGTTGCTTTGATGAAGTAGCTTTTTCCCTGACTGCGTCAAAGGTAGGGTTATGTTTTTGAACATCTTCATTTGTGTCTAGTTCGTGCGCAACGATTTTCGGATCTTCAGTCATTTAAAATGCGATAAAGGGTGTAAACACACCCTTAACGAATGTGAAAGGTTCATCCCGTCCTTGCGATCATTTATTTGTTCTGGACCATATCTGAAAACCTTCTAGTTATTTTATTTTATTTATTCGGGAAAACAAACAATTACACATTAAGAATTACAAAAAGATAGGATACAGAAATGATACAAATGTGAAATCAACCACGTTCTCCACCGATACACAATAAGACAATTCGGTTTTTAAGATTAGCGTTGTAAACAATAAAAAAGTTAAGGAGATATTGGAGGTCAAAGTTCTACCTTTGATTTTTTTATTAAAAACTAGTAACGCTATAACATTAAATGTTATAACTTTACAGTAAATACCTCCATGACCCCTGTACTAATCTACGGATCAATTAGCACAATGTTTTCAATGTGTTACATTGAGTCCTATTTAAACCGTGATTTTTCACCCCAAAAATAAAGTCGTTTCCCAGAAATAATTATAACAGAATGCTTGGTAAACGAAGCTGACGGCTTGGCGAAGGGATTGCTATTGAATTCTGTTTTTCCATTGGGCGCACATTATTTACAATTACTCGATGACAATTGTCCATATTAGTGCGACAGCGGTCGATGTCAAAGCGATATTTTTATTATATACATTGGCCAAGTTTTCTTTCTATTTTTACATAACTATTGCTTGTCTACCAATTAGTATCCTTGTAATATGAAACACATTATAGCCCGTAGGAATTTTCCAATATCAGGTATTTTCCGACAACGACCCCAATTAGTGTAGGTATACCTAAATCGAGCTTGAGTATCGAAATATTAGCAGTTTAACCTGCTTGTTAGACCAGACGTTTGTGGTAAATTCGAAGAAATGGTAACAACTGTGGATTTTTCTGTGATATCACTACATAGTATAAAACAAAGCCGCTTCCCGCTGTCTGTCCCTATGTATGCTTAGATGTTTAAAACTACGCAACGGATTTTGATGCGGTTTTATTTTAATAGATAGAGTGATTCAAGAGGAAGGTTTATAATTATGTATAATACATGCATCTTCATCATCTTCCTGCTCTTGTCCCATTCCGTCTTCCATTTTCCCCTGTCAACCGTTACGGCAACATTTACTCCTTTCTTTTTCATATCATTCCTCACACAATCCATCAATCTTTTTTTTGGCCTTCCTCTCCCTCTCCATCCATCAAAATTTATATCCATTATTTTTTTTTTTTTTATATTTTTTTTTTATTTATAGTTCTTTTAGTAACATGCGTTTCATCCCTCCTCGTTACATGTCCATACCAAGACAGGCGACTTCCTTTAAATTTTTCTGTAACAGGCGCCACTTTCAAACTTTCTCTAATATACTGCATATGTATAATACATGCATATTATAGTAGAGAAAATATTAGTATCTACATTACATCCGTGCGAGGCCGGGGCGGGTGGGCGGGGCTAGTGATTACATAATATTTTCTTTTACTTTATCGTTAAGGGCGTTAGTCGAATAATAGTTTTCCCGCAAGCCGTAATATAGTTTGAAGCGGAGTTTTCCACAACGGTTATTAAATATCTCGGGGTGTCCACAAAATAAGACGCCATTAGAAGCATTCTAGGAACGTTAGAGAAAGTTTTAACTCTAATTAGATGTTGAATTATTTTTTCTTAGAAGCGCCTGTCGTATGGTCAGAGCAACTAAACTACTGGGGAAAACTAATTCAGATTCAGTAAAACTATTTCAGAGACTGATTTTCAGGCTTTTCAACTTAAATCTATCTGTGGCATGTGAATTTGTATAGCCATTTCACAGCTCGTTTTTACTTCTTATTTTGCATAATTGTCGAATTCACTGCGTTCTTTAATAACGTTGCAATAAGGTTTCTATTCAGTTTTGCTGCTGCCAGAGGTCAAATAATTGTGACACTGTGTTCATACACAGTGTATTGCTATTGCTCTTAAATATCATTATTTAAGAGCAATAGTGTTACATGCTGCACAGTACGATAATGTCTCCTTTTGAAATAACTAGTCATCTTTTCACAAACAAACCGTAGCAAGTTCGCCTTAAGGTGATGAGATTTTCAAATTTTCTTGTTTTTTTGCAATTTGCAGGTCAGTTTAGGGTTGTATGTTGTTTAAAATATGATTCGCGCACGTTATAAATATGGGTTTACCGAGATATAATCATTAAAATCATTTAACCATATTGAATTACTTTTCCATGAAATAATCATTGAATGGGATTATATTACCTTCCGAGGGTTGTATTGATGATTTTAATTATTATAATTCTGTGTACGTGTTACGTTTGCAAATCATATTTTATATAACATACAGTGTAACACAGTCCTGCAAATTGAAAAAAAAAACTAAAGAAAATTTGAATATTGCGGGATAACCTGGCGCTTCCATTACCTTAAAAATCAATTCATCTTTACAGTTGATGTTCGTTTAGGTCAGTGGTTCCCAACCTTTCTTGGACCAAGGACCACTTTGATGTCTTTATTATTAGCAGGGACTATAAGATCCTAGATAAAAATGAACACCGACTGGATTATAGGGGGTGAATTTTTAGCTCACACAATGCTAAACATAGAAAAATGAAACCTTTAGAATTAAGACAATGATCAAGAGCGATCGAAGTGAGCTCGAAAACTTTGGCAATCATTCATACTGAAACAGGAATAAGTTGATCGTTTTTTTCAGATATGCTTATGAATAATCTTGCAAGAGCAAGCGAAGCAAGCTCGCAAATTTTAGCACCCCATCTCTGATAAGTTTTCAATTAATGAGATTGAGATTGCATCTTTTGTGCAAAATAAAAAAGTATAAATAAAAATGTTAACCTTTCGCGGACCATATTGTAAGCTCTTGCGGACCACCGGTGGTCCGCAGACCATAGGTTGGGAACCAATGGTTTAGGTAAACAAAAACAAATAAAAATTCTAAAACCAAGTCCAAAATGTAACTCAATCAATGCAGGCCTCGTTCCTGTGATAGTCAACAAAGTGAAAAGTTAATATTTACTGTAATCAGAGGCGAAAGTTTACAAACTGAGGTAAACCGAACAAATAAATACGAGGGATTTAAATTAAAAAGTTTTTTACTTTGTAAACTCGATAACGAATTTAAACTATAAGTTGATTTGGGTTTGCGATAGGGATGAAGTTTGTTTTTCGTTTTCTTGTGGCATCGAGATGTTTAGATTCTAATTGGAATGTCCATCAAACATAGAAATCATATAGTATCTTTATATGAGTAACTAGTAACGCAACTTAGTAGTTACATACAATACTACTCGCTCCACACTACATCACATAACATCACACCTGTAATCCCCGCTGGATTATGCAGAGGTGTATACATTAGTACACCCTCATTTCGCCAGGTATGTTTAAATTCCATGTAATAGAGGGCGAGCCCATTGCCATCAACCGGGCACAAATCTGCTCTGCTACTGAGAAATTCCTGATCAAAAAACCCAATAACACTTTGCCCGACGAAATTTGGGAATCGAACTCAAGACTTCATGCTCAAAAGCCGCGCTTGCGACCACTCAAACAACAAGGCAGTTCAGCTCTCCATCTTAGCACCCCACTAATCCAGTTAAAATATCTTAGATATTCCTTTATATTCTAGTAAGAGTAGACCTTGCATTAAAGACATTGTACTGATTTTAATAGCTATTTACCACGTCATAAATCAGTCATTAATTTATGTAATTAATTCTAGTAACGATACTGAGTTTCAAGCAAACGAATGAACCATATTACCGTATGTATTATCGAAAGGGTCATTATTTATTTGAATGCGCTGAGGATTGGAAATTAGACTTTAATGAGAACGACTGACGTGTTATTTTCCTCCTTGCAATACCAAGACGACGTAATAACTAAAGAACACCAGCACTCGTACCTTAGAAACGGGTTTTGACAGATTGCAGAAAGATTTCTATTGTCAATCTTTGACAGATTGTCAATTTGTCTATTCTTCCGTCGACAAAACCAGTTTCTACGGTGGTCATGCAACACATGCTGGACGTAACAATACCTGGGCATACCTAGGCATTATTTTGTTCGCGGGTACGTATCCATTAAAATTATGGGACTCTTCTTTTGTTCAAAAATGTACGTCATTTTCGCTTTCAGAATTTAAGACCTGAACAAATGAGTGTTTTTAAAAGTCACTGTTGTAGCTACAGAAAACAATGCGAACAAAGCCTGTGAAATATATATATTTTTTTGAGCGAACAAACGTACGAAATGCCCTAAAATATATAAGTAGTGACTTTACGTTATGGCAGAAGTACTATTTACCTCTTTAGATGCGCATAGCCACGGACGAGATGGCGAGCCGTACTGGATGGGTAAAAACATGGGTGGCATAAAAACTCTGGCACCAGGTTAGACACTAACCACACGATGAAGAAGAAGGCTGGATGGGTTTCGTCAGAACTCGAAGGAGGACGCACGAGTTCGCGAACAGTGGAAGGAGTGGAGGGCAGCTTTTCCTAGGAGCGGGAAAGAACAGAATAGGAAAAAAGTGTGGCAAACCGGCAGGATCCAGAAATGGCAGTAAAATTCATGGCGGTGCAAGTGCTTTCTTTTGGGACAAAACCGCCACTCTATTCCCAAATTACTGCAACTCCTGAAAGCCAGAATCGACAGCGACGACCTCCAGAAAACTCGGAGACAATGAATGTCGACAAAGTCCCAGAGAAACAATTTAACTGTCTTGGATCCCGCAACGAAATGAATGACAAAGGAGTAGGAAATACATAATTTCCACTGCAAGTGTGTTGATCGGTTTATTTCACGTCACGTTTGTATGAAACATGTTTACAATGCCGCCTTTAGCAGCATCAGCCGAGGCACCTTCGTGCTCTGTGTGTTCACCAAAATATTTAGCTGCGTGTTGGCAACACAAAACCCTTACAATTATCTTTATTTTTCTTCTTTCTAACTAGAATTCACAATAATTCATCCCCCATACCCTTATGACAGCGGAATTACAGCACTTTCACCCGCAACGTCTAATTTCAACAAATAATTTTTCATCCATGTGTGAGCTTGACTCAATTACGGTTGGTGGTTCATCAAGATGAAATGTTGCTAATCACAATTTTCTCTTTTCTGAGTACCAAGTTTTCTGTTTCAAAGGCTCAGGCCTTTTGTGACAGTAAGCGGAAAATTTTTGGTGAAAAACCACTATTGTATTGTGATGACTGAAGTCTCATATGTCAAAAGAAAATTGGCCTCTTTTCTGGAGACTTATTCACGGAAATATGTGTGCTTATACTCTTGTGTAAGCAGACAAATAAACGAGAAGACTCACTTAACATTAGTAATTTATGGCCATCCCAATGGATTGTAAAATAGGAAGGATATTTTTGTACCGGTGTGTAATATCAAGTCGATAGAACTTTCCCGTGCTAAAACAGCGTACCAAGAATTTTCACAAGAATTTCTGTAAGATAAGATAGTATTTATTTGCTTAAACATGTGTCATACACACAAGAAAACATTAGATGGTTCATACATATGTATTTGCCACATGATGTGACGTGCAAATGTCAAGAAATATTATTAATTAAATCATTCTCTTAAAATAACGATAAATTCATTAATTAAAGCTAAAAATTCAAAATTATAAGCGACCTACACAAATGTCCTTTCTTTGGTATTGTTCGTCGTTTCGTTGAGCTCCTTGAGTTATGAGTCGAGCTACACGATAACTGACAAACGCTTGCACTGGCTGGACAGGTCCACTCAAATTTGTGTGGTTCTTTCTTCAAAAGACCATCTCAGACACTTATGTGCATAGTCCTCATGTGAGTTTATCAAGATTATGTCTGGACCTTAAAAGAGACTATGACCTCTGAGTTTGTTTCGGCTGTTTCTTCTCAGAGTAGTAAGATACGAAACACCGGCTTCATCTAGTTTTAAAAAAGAAGACGTGTAAAAGTGTTTGTAAAAACCTATTTGCAAAATATTTATCAAAGAATAATAATAATATTGTAATAAATTAATAGTAACAAAAAATCAAACAGAACATCAAAAACAAAAATAAGTTATTAAGACTTTTATACAATCCACATAATTATAATTAAACTATATATGTCATTTTAAATTAACAAACACAAAAACAAAAAAAAAGGTCAAATCCAATAAGCTACTATGTCAATACAAATCTTTCCTCTAGGAACTCGTTAATGTTGTAGTATGCTTTATTGGCTAAGTATATCTTACTTTTCTCTTTAAGTGTAGATACATATGTGTGTGTGTGTATTATTTATTTTTTTGAATTTTCAGAGGATGTTATATCGGTTATGTTATATCGGTAGTTGAAAGTAGCCGGCGATCGATTTATTTGGTTGGCGTTTGTAGATTTGCTGTTTTGCTGATTTCGGCATGGCAGCCAAACTCAATGGAAACTTACCATCTACACAGGAAGTATTATAGTACACAAGCATATTCGCAAACACAGGTGTACTCTCTCTTCTGTAACTCCTGGAATGCGATGGCATTTCGTCACGACCATGGAGATCAGGCCCAGGTTCGACGGCTTCCGCCAACAACCAAACAAGGTACGACTGAGAAATTCCTTTTAAGAAAAACCCAATAACACTTCCCAGCCATGTCGTTGCGCCTGCGACCACGATAATGACCGGACAGTTAAAATCCCGTAGTAAACTTTCTATTCGCTGAATATGATGATGCTATAACAGTTCTTCATCTAATTCACGCGTTCATTATTATCATCAACGAAAACGTCTCATTTTGATACAAGTTGAAAAAAAAGCGAATACACGTTTAAAAAAATACCTTACCTTCTCCTCCTCATCCTCGAAACCCACTTTAAACCATCTCCAAACGCAGATTTGTCAGAACATAACTCGGCAGGATGACGGTATACATCATAGGAAATGAGAAAACTTTGATTAGAGTAGGCCTTCAGAAATTCATTAGTGGGCACAAACGGAATTGCCATTCGTAAAAACTTGGCCCTGTGGCCTCGTTTTGGAATATCATACGTACGGTCGGGTTGCTAGAATGGAAATTAGGTTGTCTTAGTACCTATATACTTCTTGAATTGGAGTATATTTTCGTTTTATTGCTTTTGGCGGTTATGTTTAGGTAATTTTGTTTCTTAACACTTGTAATTCCCAAGTCAACCGCAGCGGCAAAGTTGATTAATCCCAATGGCGCAAGTAAATCTATGAAAGCGGTTACTACGTATTACAAGGTGACATTACCGCCTTCAGAACTCATTTTAATCTTTTTTGTTCAGGATTCGTCTAAGCTAACCTAAATTCGTGTCTAAAAATATCCCGATAATTTTCACAAGCCATAAAAATTGTCTCTGGTATTTTAGACAACCAATCAAAATGACGTGTATATGTAATCAACCAACTTATCTGTGCAAGCGAGAAAACACAGAACTAAAATAAATGTACCAAGTTTTACACATTGATGCATTTTTTCTTGACGAGCATGCGCCACCTTGAACTGAAAACTTAAACGCAATGTTGTCACTGAATTCAACATAGCAATATTTTTACACCTCTGCCAAATGTTTGGGGGCTTATACTATGCCTTTATATTATTTTCAACAACTAAAGAAACGTTTCAATTTAAACAAGTTAGTATGTTATTTATTTATTTATCATCTATGGAAGACTAACAGCTAACCAAAACCGATTAAAAATAGTACGTGAGACTTACAGCCAATGATAAGTCTTCACTTATAAAAAACAGTGTAAACAAAAAAAAAAATGTGAACAACACATCGCTGCCACAATAAAGTAAACTATGTAAGTGTATGTAAGTGTGTAGTAAGTTATGTAAGTACAACAAGTTCAGAGAACCCAGTACTAATTCCAATGAATTTTTAACCGCTTTTCTCTTGGCCAGTTAAGCCAACGGAATAATGTCCGGACTTAGTAATTACGAACGTACGTACAAACTAAACCACCCTAATTACTTGGTATAGATAAGTGGCTTTAAAATAAAGGGTGAGTTAATTAAGTATAAATTGTTAGGGGTTGTGGCTGGTTTTGTAGTGGATTTTGAGGGTCATTCTGTGAAAGGAACTACATATACCTTAGGCTTTTAAAATTCTATACCTTTTACACAAAGTCAAATTAAACTTGCTGGCGAAACTTTGATTTGATAATCATTTTCTTTCATAATTATCATGATAATTATCCGATAATACATTATCGGATAATTGATAATTATCTGATAATCAGATTTATAACTTGATCTCTTTATTTTTGACTCAAACTAGTATTTTGGTTTTAACTTACTCGAATTCAGTCTAAACAAGGTGTTTATTTTTTGGTATTTTTGTAACTATCACTCTGGTCCTATAATATAGTGAAAAGCAAAAAATTAAATCTTGTTAGGTTTATTTTATAAAGAACTTAAAAATCTGTTTTGTTGATGAAACACTTTTTTTTTTAATTTCACACTTAAATCGTGTGGAAGCGGCAAATCAAGTTCGTATAAACTTAGACATAATTTATCAATGGCAATTATCACTTCTAACCTTCAACCTTCTTTATATAGTTACATAGAAATCAGTGGCCAGAGGAGCTCGTTGGCTAAATAATAACAGCTGGATGGGTCGAATTCCAAGGTTAAGCCGCGCTTGCCAATGGGGGGTATGCTCTGGATGGGTGACCATCCAATGCATACCGAGTTTGAGAACACCCTTTGCCCTGTAAACTTAAGCGCTCTATTAAAACTAACAGGATTTTGTGTAATAGCATTTTAATGTAGTATGAACTCATTTGGGACTTTTTATGTCTATTAGGGCTCTAAATAAGCTGCTGCACGCTGCACGAAAATATTTTGTAAGTAGTTTTGCGTTACTAAAAGAAGCTACCATTTAATTTCTCAAAGAGATTTGTGGCACATGTAATTAAAGGCGACTAAAGTGTTACTTAAATTTTTGTATGGATTTTTTTTTTCTGTATATGTTAAGCAACTTCCTTAAAAGAAAACCTGTTTTTAGAATTTCTCTGACAGAGCTATTTGCAGATAAAAACAGATTTTTAATAGAATTATCCTACAACATGATTATCATTATTTGCGATATATCCACGCTTACATTACATTTCCTTCCCGCTGAGTTTCATTCATAACTAAATCAGGACACCGTGACATAAATTCGACGATTGATTTTCATACATATGAAAAATTGCCTTTCCGAAAACTCCGTAACATTTCCCCGTGAAAATTGTTACATGAATCGAAAGTAGGGTTTGGAATGACAACATTAATTTTCCGGTCCGCATATTACTTTTATTTCATTTACACATTCATACAATTATGAGCACTATGCTTCTGAAATTATTTATCAAAATCGTGTGGATGAAATTTCAAGGGCTGAAGATAAAATTTTGTTGCGAGCTGACATTCGCGTTTCGTAAGTCTTTCTGAGAAATGTTAAGAATTGGTGTCGACATGTGAACAGCTGGGGAGACTAAAGTATTCCGCGTTTCCTTGCTTCTCTATCATTAAAGGGAACCCTAAGAATTTCGTTTAATTACGACTCTATTTATAGATACTAATTAGGACTATTTCTGTTTGTCAGCCCAGAAATAGCTTTCTCTTATCTTGGTGTACTTGAGGTGAAGCTTGAATGTCAAGTTTGTTTAAATCTGTTTTTTTTTTATAGCTATTTTACCAACCTGGCTTTTGCATGGTGCTCATTATAAGTTAGGAGTTATTTTTAAACATACGTAGCTACAAATATCGCGAAAGGTAACCTAGAATCCTAGAGCAATATTTTTATTTCCAATAAAAGATTGTTTATTCATTTAAGTACTTTGACATTTAAAACGTCAAGCAAGTAACATCCACCAAGCCGCTTAAGTCTAAGACTGATATAACTTGAATTTTAGTCTTATTAATATCAAGATCAAAAGCAAAAACACGAAAGAACTTTTGTAAACATTCTCTCCTTGAATTCAAACAGTGTTACCAAAGACAGGCCGCGAAATCGCAATGTTGCCAAACTAAAAAAAAAAACTCACGACACGCGAACAGGGAAATAAAAGCAAAAGCCAACATGCATACGGTACACATTTTTGTGCAATTCTATTTAAAGGAACCACTTGAATGTGGAAGTTGAGATGTTAAAATTTTGACACTTGGAAATACTAAGCCAGCGTGCATGCAAGTAAAATGGAACGCTTTGCGAATGAAACTTTGTTGCATTTCCATGTTTTGTCAAAACATTTTTGCCTTTGTTTCTATTTGTGGGTTTTGTAAAAATATGTTTTAATGTTAGCGCGTCGTTTTGCTTCTTTGTGTATTCAGTATTTTATGTTTAATTTGTATGATGAATGTGCAAAACGGTTTTAAAAGCGAAATGGTTGTTATTCGTTTCATTTCACTTTTCGATTTGTGTTTGATAAACGAACCACGTGGAAGACCGTCCACACAGGTGAATAACACTGAATTGAAGAAGATGGTGGAAGCCGATCCGAGTCAAACTACGTAGGAATTAACAGCATTGTTTAACGTTACCTTACCTACAATATTGACTCATTTGCATCAAATCAATAAGATAAACAATATGAAAAATGGGTGCCTCAGGATTTGACTAATCTGCAGAAAGAAACGCGTGTTGAAACTTGCGCTGCCTTGTTGAATCGGTACAGAAATGAATAATGGATCGAATTGTGACATGTGACGAAAAGTGGATTCTTTACGATAACCGTAAGCGAAAAATGCAATGGTTGACCCCAGGCCAGACCATGCTCCAACTGACTACCATTTTTTTCGTGATTTGGACAATTTTCTATGAGGTAAAAAAATTATCTTCCCAGGAGGCAATATAAAATGCTTTCACACAGTTTGTCGAATCTACATAGGTCCAATCGACAATTTCATACTTTAACCCTTACCACGATAGTATGACCTCAATTTTTTACATGGAGGTTCTTCTAAGATGCAGTGGACATAATAAATGTAACAAATAATTCAGTAGGAAGCTCCTACATCTCTAAGCGTCACTTTAATCACCGTACATCTGCACTGTAGACGGAATGTGTAACTAGCACTAGTCCAGTTGAATAATAGTTGCGAGATGAGCGGAGCGGAGCTGAGCGATGTCGGAACTGAAGCATTTTACATTATTCACATTGGTACAAAAATGGATGGGTGAAAAGTAGAATCTTGTGAGATGGATGAATTAGGTTTGAACCTAGGTTGGTTTTTATAAGAATGCACTTTGAGAATTTACTATTGGTATTATTTAAAAGTTAGACTTTCGTATCCTGTAGTTATCTAAATTGTTTAGTTTTATTTATCGTTTGGTTAGTGCCTAACCTGGTGTCAGAGTTTTTATGCCGCTCATGGGCCTCTGACCTGGCCATACATGCTGTCGAGAAACATCTCTATGGCATGCTTAGCATCACGATGTGTATGATGATGATGTGGTTTTCCTTCACCGAATCCATTATTAATGCTAATTATACAATACGCACATGAATTCGAAAAATCAGAGGTGCGAACCCAGTTTCGCAGAAGTGACGTGACGTGTCGTGACGAAGTTCGAACCCAAGACAAGCACCTCTAGGTCATAGGACTTGAAGCAGTGATAACCTAGTGGTGTGACCGTCGGAATCATTTAGTGAAGTAGAAATAGTTAATAAAATAGTACTTTCCTTCTGCCTACATTTTAAATTTTTATCATGCGTATTGTCAAAATATTTGAGAAATTTCCATTAAAAGAAAATTGCATTTTCCTTGGGCATTCATAAATGAATACACCTAAGTTTTACAATGTAAAGTATAAAGATAAATAAATCAATCATGCAAGTTCAGAAGGTTCTGCTATGGGTACAGAAATATCCTAAGACAAACTACGCAGCAAGTTTTCTAACTAAGTATAAGACTATTTTCATTAGAGTCTGAAAGTGCATTGGACGGTAAAACTTTGTGTATCTAAGCTGTTCGATCTTTAGACATTCTTTAGTAAAGCCTAACTTTATAGAAGTTAACTTTTAGGATTTTGCCTGTCATTCTGTTTGAGCCTCAATCCGCTTATACTGGTTTTGCATAGCTTGGCTGGTCGCCGTGCGTACTATTCGAAATTCAAACGATGGCATGTAGTTTTTTTTAAATTCGTTTTGGGTTTTTTATCTACACACATATGTCAACCCCATCGTGCCTTTTAACATTGTTCCATTAAAACTTATAATTAACACAAACTGTACTAACCATTTAAACAATTATATAAAAAACTTGGGGTAAAGATAGAAGTCACCGATGAAGGACTGTTATTAAATGACACAACTTTATGGCGCCTTCTGAAATTGGTTGGGATAAAATTGATTGTATCAATCCTACGTTAAGCCTATTTAAGTCTAATTCTCTCAAGACGGCATGTAGATAATTGTGACAATTAACTTCAAACGTTTTTGCATTTTCCTTAGCCTATTCTGTCCCACTGCTGGTCAAAGGCAACCCCCGTAGCCTTCCACTCTTCTCTCCGTTCGGTTTTCTCCGGCCAAACTCTCACAAAAGCCTCTAAGTCGTCACGCCAGCGTTTTCTATGCCTCCCTCAACGACGACACCCGTTGTCTGGCACCGACTGCCTGACGGCACTGTCCCATCGGTCCAAATTAATTCTACAGACAGGCCCCCATCCCATTTCAACCCAGCAGTCTTCAAAAGTACATACGTTTTATTTCGAGTTATTTACAGTCACTTGAAAAAGCTTTATATCGGGAACAAAACTAGAACGCGCTGTTTTTGAACATTTATTTTATGGCCTAGTATTTATTAGCTAGCTATCGGTGTCCATAACACATTGTTATGTGTTGTGATAGCACATGTACTGTGAAGGTAGAAACATAATTCCTACTTCAGACATACTGAGCAAGCTGATAGATTTAATATTAACACCCTCTTCTGTATAATCAGGCCCATAATCTAAGCTGGAATATAATTTGATATTCAAGCCTGCTATTTATGTTTACCTACAGGTAGGAACTGCGCAACAGACATAGACAAGTAACATTTTTTTAAGTAGCCTTGTCTATGTCCCACGGCTGGGCAAATGCCTCCCACATTTATAATAACTAACTAACACGATAAGTTAAATTATTGATATACATAGTTTGGCCTACATAAAAGTTGGCTACATTATAGAAAAGTTCCATTATCTACTGGACCCCACGACACAGGCTATCCTAGAGTCCAGGGAATATATGTAAAAATCTAGCAATTAAGGATCATTGTTTTTTGTTACTAGCTTTAATTATTTAACCATGTTATGCGAACTGAATAAATTTTATCTTTATCTCCGAAGGTCAGAATTAGATCTTCACCAACATTAAACGGGACCACCGAGGACTCTTCCAAATAAAATCGAAATCAGTTTACAATGATTGGCAAAGATATCGCTTAACCTTTCTCCTTATTTTTTCCTTTTAGAAGTCGGTTAAAAACACATAATAAAGCTTCAACAACGTCCATTGGCAACTCTAAATATTACAGTCCATGTGAACAAATAACAGTTCTATGTTTACGCGCAAATGCACATTTTAATCATAGCAAACATTTTCCCGCGTTTTAATCGATAATAGCAACAGCTTAACATTCGGTTCGACCCTGATTAATAGCATTACAGAAAATGACCTTATTCTGGCGAATCTAGTGTTACGGGCACTAAATGTCTATTGCAATTACTGATTTATGACTATAGAAACACGACACAAAATAATAATAATATGTACGACGAGGATGAAGACAAACCATCATGAAAAAAAAAACTTTTTTTCCATCACGTAATACAAAAGTATCAACAATGCCCATTGCAACTTTAAATCAAATATTCCGTCACAATAGAAAACACAGCTCTATTTACACACAAACGCACATTTTAATCATAGCAAACCTTTTCCCGCGTTTTAATCAACAACAGTAGTAGCAGCTCAACATCGGTTCGACCCTAAGTTGAGTCGCGAGTAAGAGCATTACAGAAAATGACGTCATTATGGCGAGTGCGGTGCGGCCCGTCTGCACTGAAAAGGGATCGTTGCAATTAAATTTAATGCGATACTCTATTTTCACTGCATCTGCGTAGGCTTAGTGAGTGCGTTGCGAATATTATTAATGGAATGGACGTTTTAGCGGGTCCTTGCTTGATTTGGGGGCGTTTTGGCGGTTGGTTGTTTGAACTGTGAAATATCTTTACTCTGTAAAGATGGTAAGATGACATCGGATGTTTGACCTCTAACTTTGGATATCGTATAGGGCTGGCAAAGTTCAAGAGAGATATGTTTCGGATAATGAAGTATGCGTACCAAATTATTTAATAAAACATATTGCAGTTTTTAAAAGATTGGCTAGAAAAACATAACCACTTTGATGACGCACAGTCGGGTAAAAATAAAATAAGGCAAACTCATAAAAACCTTGACACAAGATAAAGAAGTAACCTTCGGGCAGAGGATAATTAAAAAAAATATTTTTTAATATTGCCGTTGCTAAGTCATTCACATGACTTTACCTTCTCTAGACAATCTGAAGCAATCAAAATCCTACACAACATTTTCTTTTTTAAATTAAAAACTAAGATTTTCTATGAACAAAAACCAAAGCCTTTTTAATCCCCAGAGCTAGCTTAGTCTAAAAAAATTTAGCCACAATTCTAGACCGAAATTTCAAATCACAATCAACGCCTTTGCAAAGCGGCACAATCTATTTTGCCATCCCAAATTCATATGGGAGTCAGCAAAAAGCCAAGCACACCCACTCACACTGATTAGGTATCGTAGAATCGTTAGCGACCATCCATCTTGGTGTCAGGCTGGCTCAACCCGTCCGCCATTGTCTCAGGAGTGTCCAAAACTTGGCACAGTTTAATAAGAACTGGTTGATGTATAGCTTAGCAGGGTTAGGGTTACATGGACAGTGGTTGTCGGCGGGTGCGGTTTCGAATTAAATTAATTATTAACATGACAAAAAAAAAAATCATTAAACCATTTAAATACACTTTTGAATTATCAGGGAGTCAGGAAAATGACGACCAATACGTAGTAGGTTTCTAAGAAGAAGGACGGGCAAAAAAGCACCATGGACACTATTTTAGATGTCTTCTTATATCGTGGCTTCCAATATTACAAAATAAGGAAAACAAATTTAAAATAGGAATAAAGACGGAAGACAATTAAAAAACATAATATAAAAGAAAAATCGAATTTGTGAAAGATAAAATGGCTAGTTTAATAAGAACACTTTAAAAAGGACCCTTCACGAAAAACCCGACAGCCAAGCATTCTGTACATCAAACATTTGATTATATAATGTCTAGATAGAGCGTCGCCCTACAATCGTATCAAAGAAAACGAGTCAACATTTTCAAGTATGTGTGCGTGCAGGCGTCGTTTTAAACTATGCGTCTATGTCTTTGTGTGCGTAAATAATGATACCAGCTACTACAATTCTCTCATAAATCACATTAAAAAATAGACTTATTAAATAAGATAAGTTTTAGGTGTATGACACGATCTGCACTGATTGGCGGGCAAGCACTTGTGAACCAATAGTTGGTTGACACTTTTTGACACGTTTGCGCGCACTTGACGCTCCATCTAGACATTATATAATCAAAGCATCAAACATAAATCATAAAAATATAAATCTGAAACCCGTAGTGTAAATCGCCAACCCATCTTGAGCAAGCGTGGTGATCAATGCTCGTGCCTTCTCTGCATGAGAAGAGGCCTTTGCTCAGCAGTGGAACAGTGGGACAGTGAAATGCTGGTATTATAATTAATCATTTAAAATGTCTAGTAAAGAAGTGAAGATGACAAGAAAGATAAAGTGACGCACTGAATATAACAATAATTATGAACTTAAAAAGTTGTAAGAAAACACGCAATGCGGGTATCGAAGACAAATGTCTCAAATAGTTCATGTAGTTTCACTGCGTCAACGGGCTCGCCCAAAACTCCTGCCCTTATGTTTACCGACCGTCGATATTTGAACTAGTGAACTAATGTTTCTTGTTGTTGTTTAACTCTTGTATACTATATAAGTGTTACCTTTCGTGTACCAACTAAGTGGTTTGGGATATATTAATTTTGCTCAGACACTGTTAGAAGTGTTTTGTTGAAGTACCACTTGGTCACGTGTTACTTTCTTAAGCGAAATTCGTGTTGTGACAGCAACTGGGGGTTGAAACAAATGAAAGAAGTTGCTTAAACTATTAGAGGGAGATCGCGTGACCGCCAGACCTAACAAGAATGACGTAAGTTCAATTACAATTCATCGTACTTTAAAAGTGTCTGGCGGTAGTTTTCCACCACACAAAGTGTCTGGCGGTGGAGAAGGTGAATCATACTAGCCCTTATATAATATCAAAAAATCACGTTATGTACTATGACGGTTCCTTAGCAGCTATTTAGCACACCCTAAATGTAGGAACAATTCAATATTATGAAAAGTCGATCGTTGAGGCTTTGACAGATAACAGGTAACAAAGCTGCTAAGGAACCGTCATAGTACTGATATCTGCCAAAGCTACAACGATCGACTTTTCATAATATTGAATTGTTCCTACATTTAGTTAGGGACATCCACAGAAAAAGTTTCAGCTTTTATTAAAAATACGTAGACGTGGCGGTCATGGGATCCTGTTACATTATGCTACAAGCCACTGCGGCGCGCTTTACAGAGTGGCACGAAGAAAACAAGAGACATACGCTCGTTTCACTTCACGCAAATCGCATCGCCTGAGGTTGTGAGTGGGTGAAGTCTCTTGTTGAATTAGCAAGGTGCATGTGTACCTACGTATCTGTATGTAGTTGGTACATTGTATAATGCATGTATTCGTTAATGTATTGAGGTAGTTGTTAGTGCTAACGCTAATCTAGCTGCCGTGTACCTACGCACTTCAAACGTTGCATACGTAACTATGTCGGATGTATGTATGTGTGTATCATTAATATTCTAGCTATTTAGCGGTTTACTTCAACACTCGAAATACAAATTGTAGGGTGCAAATTATTTGATGAACTTTAATTTAGTGTTTATTTCGATAAATAGTCTTCTGAGGGCCTGAACAAAGTGACATAATACTAAAGATAACTATAATAGAAAAGTCACAAATGTAACTGCCGAAAATCGTTTGCCAACCCTTTTGAAAGTTCTTGCAGAAATAAATAAAAAATACGAAAGCGATTACCACCTTTTCTGAGTCAGCTATGTAAAAAGATGGTGTAGTCACTTGATGTTATAAAAAAAAACAGTCAGTATGTATGATTCTATCCCTCATGACAGTACACACCAGTAAAAAAAACAGTCGCATATCAAATACCAATGAAACGAACCCCAGAAACAAAATCCACTTCACAAGTCGTATAAAGCAAAAGAATAACCCGAAAACGTTAACAAGAGCCTGTAAATAGAACGTGGGTGTACAAAATGGGCTAAAGTTAGGCCATTTAGTGAAACACGAACGGATAAGGCGCCCATCGAACGCTGTACGTTTATTTGTGTTGCAGAAGTTGCGTAAATATCTTCAATAGATGTTGCAAATTGATTTTTCCTTTTAGTGAGCAGTTTGTTTTTGGGAATTGGATGGCTTGGGGCGTGAAAGTTGTTCGTCTTCTTCGTTGTGCCGATGATTTCCTTTATTAGAGTCATATAAGCTTGGACCATTTATAAATTATTATTTGTATATTTATGAACATAACGCATTCTTCCTCTCTCTACTTATTTAAAAATTTGTTGTGCCCGACAGGGTCTATAATTGTTTCTAATGTCTTTAATAACCACCTGTAAGTGTACATTATGGATTGCAATAAACGATTTGAGATTTTACCAGAACTCTGCCACCTCGGCGGCGTTGGACAGGTCCCTCAAAGTGCAGGTGGAATTACGCATACAGCAAGACAGGTGGTGAACAATTGTTTGTGTTGAGGCAACACATGCGCACTCCGCTTCATCGGAATACCCCCACAGGACCAAGTTGTATCAGTAGCGGCCTACCTGGGTTCGCAATCGGTTTAGGGACTTCCAGGTGGGCCATAGCAGTAGGTATCCTGCTGAATATTGTTGAATTCGTTGGATTGACCTTATCAACGTATTGCTTCGGATCATCGCCTTATACGCAATGATAGTGCAGTGATAGTATGGGAAAACTGATGTATTTGTGATACTTTCTAAATTCAACTTCAAAAGCATTGTATTTCTTCTTACTAAAGTCATAAATAAAAAATCACTTACATTTCTTCCTGAAAAATCTTGCACACAATTTTTGTCTCCATATTTTACCACAGCTCCACCACAATGAAATCTAGTTATTAAGCCACTCCATCAAACTTGAGTACATGATGTACTTTACCCTACATCACAACTCAATGATATCACAGCATGCCCACTTTATCTAGACCCTCTACTGTATTCTTTTCATCATTACCAAGGTTCAATGTATCCTGGTCCTTTACAACGTGTATTGTATTCCCAACGTAGTCTTGGATAAGGGTCTTGGAAATTGTTTTACGTGTCACATTATGTAACGAACGAGACTGTTCCCTTTGAACGCGTTTTGAATTGTTAAAGCTATCGACCGATTTCTTGGGTGACGAGATTTTAATGTCACGTTTTGTGAGGAGTTTAGCTTGAGAATATAATACATTTAAATTGGGTTTTATAAAGTGTGTAGATAAATTTTCAATAGCGTGTCGAACATACTTGGTAGTAAGAAATTATGTAGGATTATTATAATATTCAACTAAAACTTATTGAAGAGAGAAAGATTTTGTATGTTCAACTATTAAGGAATCATGTTTGAACATGCATTGCTGAATGCCTCATTAGATTGAAATATTATATAAATCATCAAAAGCAAATGAACTAAATTGACAGCAAATGCGTTTATGTTTGGAAATTACTCTATTGATACTGTTTTATTGAAAGCATATTTCCAGCTACTAATTGGACGTTCGACGAATAAGATTGAATGGATTGAACAACCAACAATATAATTTGAATGGCATCTTTTTATTTTTGATATAGACCCAAACAATATTATTTGGTGAAACTGCTAGAGGAGGCTTTTGCCACGAGGCATGCTGAATTAAGAGATATACTTTGAACAACAAACAAAAACAGAGGAAAATGAATTAAAGCATGGCTTACAAATAAAATAACCTATTTATAAAGATTGGCTCAAAATCACTACAATAAAAAAACAGCTAATAGTTATAAGCACTGCTCGGTAGGCTTCGGATCGGTATCTATACAAATAAATAAAATTCAAGTTTCAAATATGAAAATTGAATGATAAATCATATTTATTTCTGCAAATTGGTTTTAAATAAAAACGTTTTTGCAAAAAAATAACCGACTTCCAAAAAAAAAACATAAAAAATGTGGAAAATATCTTTACTTTCGGAAGTCGGTGACTATTGTTTGTTTCATTGACTTTTTTGGCACCGACTTCCTTTTTTTGAAGTCGGTTAAAACACTTTAACACGTCACATCATGTTATGTTTTAAAGCTAGATGGGGAATAAATGCATATTGGGACTTTAACAAAAAACATTTTTATTAATTTTAGTCAGTCTGACTGTTGTTATAAGGAATAAATTAGGCTACTTTTATTTTATAAAAAGGGTTCTGTGCAAAAAGAAAAATACCCTTGAAATTGTTAACAAAATCCGATTCAAATAAGCAATATTTTGTAATAATTTCACGTGGACGAAGGTCGGTGGCAAGAGCTAGTCAGCTATAGTAAGCGCCAGATAAACGTGGAATAACGGTCACTGACCCACATACATTTATTGACATACTTAATTCCGAAAACAATAATAATGACATAAAGCTGTTCTGAATCGACATCTATCATGATCCTTTCCTTTTTTTAGTAATGAAAAACGATTTATAATTTATTGTCCGCGTACCTACGCAGAGAAATTAAGGAAAGGGCAATGAACTTTATTCCACGTTTATCTGGCGCTTACTATAATAAAACTGGGGTGAGTTGATACTTACCCTATGAGCTTTAATTACACTAAGCCGACAAATCAATTTCCATTGTTAAACCTTTTATAAAGAAGTCTTAAAATCACTGCAATAATATAAAATTAAATGTAAATACAATTCCATCCAGATCCAGTGGTTGTCGTTTAATTATTTCCCCATTTTATTGTATTTCCAGTTCAGCCATAACCTTTTAATTTGATTGCCAATGGTTTGCGGTCGTACTGTTGTGGTCGCGCCTGGCATTGACTGGATCTTTATTTAAATTCGATTAAAGTAATGATGGCCTAACGAGTTCATAGTACACGTGAAAGATTTAAGAGGACGATACTTTGTCTTCCACGAAGGATGTAGGTAGACTATTAATGAAATGTCTGAAAGATAAAATGGCTTAACCCATTAGGGACTGAGTTTTTGAAATTAAAATTTTGTGTTTTTATCTTTATATTTGGTTTGAATGATGACCAGATAACTCGTTAGTGACCAAAAAAAAATTTCAAAATTTCCCAATTTTGAGTTTTAGACTGTTGCCATATGGCAACGCTAGGTCAAACAAGGTACAAAAATCCGATATTTTTCTGTTTTAGAAAAATAAGAAGCTTTTGAATAATTATCTTATTTATTTAGTATATATTTATGAAAATACAAAGATAATACGACTATGACTTAGAATGATAATTTTGAAAACATTTAATACATAAACCAACATCACATTTTGAACATATAACTCTTCCAATAGTTTTACAGTCAGCTCCAACACATCTACGTTTCTTTTCTACTGATTTTGGAAAGTGATTTTCACCGTCATATCTATCTCCTTCCAAAACCCTAGATCCACATCTGGAGGTAGATGGTCGGCCACCAGATTTAGGAGGGATTCCATACTTTTTCAAGTATGTTTGGACTATCTCACGACGAAAATTCAGCTGCGAAATATTCTTTCCTGGTTTGCGCATAAGTATCCAGGCATTGTTTATTGTCACATCTACAAGCCACGTGAAAATAGGCCACCACCATTTTTTGCCTCGAATCCCAATCCTATAATTATTTACATGAGCATCCATGAGGTCTGTACCTCCCATGTACTGATTATATACCGCTATAAGATTGGGTCTCGGTACTTTTATTTTTTGTTTTCTTGCTTTGGAATATCGATCCGCCAACCCTACTGGACTTACTTTGTGAGCAGTAGAAGCGACAGTCACAACAGAATTATCCATCCATCTTACTACAACCACATCACCTTGAGAGGCATATTCGTATGACCCTCTAGCTCTTTTTTTCATAGATTCAACCTTAGCAATTGGACATTCTTTTGGCAACCTGTTCTGGCGAAGTGTGCCTGTTCCTCCGTAACCCATACTTTTCAAGTGAATCAGAAGTGGAATACCCGTAAAAAGGTTATCAAAATAAAACTGAAGTTTCTATTTTTTCATGACTTCTGGCAATTCATTGAACATAGAAAGCATGGGTGCTGTGGCTTTTCCAAAATTTTGTTCATTTTCAGCATTCGCACCTGGGATAGCACCCTGATACACTTCAAAGTTAGCCAAATATCCACTACTGCCGTTCAAACACCAACATTTATACCCAAACCGTATGGGTTTGTTACGAGTGCATTGTTTGCACCCATGCCTCCCGAAGTATTCAATCATGCTTTCATCATAGTTGAGATTTTGTTCAATAGGTACGTATTCAAGAAATTTTCGTTTTAGAATATTCATCAGAGGTCGCAATTTCGTCATTTTGTCGGCTTTGTCAAGATCATTGTTGTCAGCTGCATGTACAAAACGCATAATTTGAATGAATCTATCACGTTGCATGAAATCATGAAGTTCAATCTAAAAAGAAAAAATAAACACTTTTAGAAAAAATGTACGTGTACAACGGCCTAGCGTTGCCATATGGCAACATGCAAAAAAACTTCCGTGACGTCAAATATACACATAAAAATATATACTATTTAGTATTATTGTAAACTTAAGATGTGTCTGAACAGGTGTTATGCAAAGAAAAAATAAAAAACTACTCTAAACAAAAATAAGTAAGACTTACGTTTTTCTGTGCTCCATTTCTGCAAAATTTCTGACAACTAACAAATGAATCAACCACTACCCACAAAATTGAGAACTAAATGACCACAAGTCGTATCTTATCGGTGACTTGTTTATCTAACTTTATGTTTATAATAACAAAAGGTAGCTGAGGTTTGTAGTTTTTTATTTACGATCCGTAAATTAAATCGAGTACTCACGTTGCCACATGGCAACGTTAGTCTTTAATGGGTTAAGTGCTACAGGAATCTTTAGGCCATAGGTTCCCAACCTTTTATGGACTAGCCCCCATTACAAGAAAAAAAAATCCAACACCCCGTTTAAAAAATAGTTATAAGATAAAATTTTAGTCGGCCAGATAACATGATTTTTCATGAAAATAGAGATATTTCATAGCGCCCCCATTTGCTTTTGGACCCGCTACCGCCCCCATGAAAAGCTCCAGCAGGCAATTTAATATAATCAAAATGTTTACCGGGTTGGTGATTTTTTTTTTTTGTATTTGTAAAAGAGTTTTTTAAAACGGTTAAAGAAAGGTAAATGATAGAGTCAGTTCTGAATTTGGCTACGCCAAACTGAGCCAACAACCAATAAAAAAAAACCGAACAAAAGTGTTATATTATTTTATTTAATACTTTAAACTGACGGGCTGCTTTCTTGGTCGAGTGGTCGCAAGCGCGACTGTTGAGCAAGAGGCCCTGAGTTTAATTCCCGGGTCGGGTAAAGTGTTATTGTGTTTGTCCATCAAGAATTCCTCTGTAGCACCCACAGAGCCTGGATTTGTGCCCGGTTGATGGCAAAAGGCTCACTTCCTATTACTTGGGACTTAAAACATAACCGGCGAAATGTGGTTGTACTACTAAGTAACTCTGCCTATCCCTTCGGGGATTACAGGCGTGATGTTACATTACTTTAAGCACAATATAATGTACAGAGGTGGACTTAATGCTAATGGCATTCGCTACCTGTCAACCTTTGGGCGATACCTTATCTGGCTGATAAAGAAAGAAAGAAAGAAAAAAAAAAGTATTTATTAATCTCGCACTGGACAAAACAAAATTGTATTTTGACAATAAAACGAACATTAAAAAAAAAGAAAACTTAAATACAGATTGAAATAAAACTAACTAAACTGATCCTGTACGAGGCCAAAAGGCACCTATCTCAGCATGGTGCTGTAACATTAAAAAAGTCACAGCGCTGGTATTCTGATAGGGCCCAAAGTGATATACATTTCTGATTTACACTTCTTTAAAATATCAACTAAATTCAACCGTACAATTTTGACATGAACACTTTAAGCGAACACCGAATTCAATTTATATGAAACGAACCACGAATGGTATGATACATAAATGTTTACATAACATAAATAGTTAAAGCTTTTACAATAAATTGCGATCGCAGGTGCTGCTTGCTCGGTTCTGGCCACAAAGTTCCGTAGTCCAATTTTATTGCACCGAGATGCAGACAAGCAAAAAAAAAGACCTAGCATAATAATAAATACTGAACCCTAAAAAGGTGGCTTATTTTAAATAACAGGACATTGAGCTCGAAAATTGACGTTTACATTTTTTATGTAAAGAACTGTTCAAACTGATGCTAATTCCACGCGGGACGCGGGATACAACTGCCACCGTCGATTGTTTTAATGATCGAGAAGTTAACCACTATTTATTAGTATGCATGAAACTAGGTAATACAATAATGATGTTTATCTTCTTCTTTATCGTGTGGTTAGTGCCTAACCTGGTGTCAGAGTTTTTATGCCGCCCATGGGCCTCTGACTTGGCTTTACATACCGTCGAGAAATATCTCTCAGGTATGCTGGTTTCCTCACGATGTTTTCCTTCACCGAAGCAAGTGATAATAATTCAATACGTACAAGATTCCGAAAAATCAGAGGTGCGTGTCCTGCGTTCGAACGCGAGACCTATGACTTGGTAGTCCAACGGTCACACCACTAGGCTATCACTGCTTTATGATGATGTTTATTGAAACGAATTTTCTATTTTTTATATATGCCGCGATATCTTCAGCGTTTCAGTCCCATCTAAGACTTTACTGGAGATTTACGTTGATTCAGAAGAAGGTTTAAAAATCTCAGTCTGCAACATTTTAAATAGTCCTTTCGAGGTTATTTGCTTTGCATCACTATCAAAATCACATTATACATGGTGTAAGGAACAGCGACGTTAAGCCCGTCACCACGTGATCAGTACACCATTCTGAACGGCCCCACAAAGAAATTTTTCGTCGATCATAAAAAAAATCAGCCGTTCAGTACATTATTAACCGACTTCAAAAAAAGGAGGAGGTTCTCAATTCGGTTGTATTTTTTTTTGTTTGTTACCTCATATCTTCGTCATTTATGAACCGATTTGTAAAATTCTTCTTTTATCTGAATGGATCTACCTCCCGATTGGTCCCATAGAAATTTCATCAAAATCGGTTCAGCAGTTTGGTTTTTAAATCAAAATAGCTGGAAAAAATATGTCCTCATGAAATTGCGAAATTGATACATGACAAGGATTTGTGTGTGATGCGATAACTAAAAAGGGTAAAATAAAAACGTTTTTGCAAAAAAAATAACCGACTTGTGTAGAGAAAAAGTTGTATGTGGGGTGGTTCAGAATGATGCACTGAGTATGTGGTGACCGGCTTAACGTCGCTGCCCCTACCACCCTGTATTATACATCCATAAACTCAAGCCTTTTTCCCATGGAGATAGGTATAGTAACTATAAAACGCCACTTTTTTATATTTAAGGTGGGTTTGCTCTTGACTCTAGTCTAGGTCAGAGGTGACAGAAACAGAGTCGACGATGGAGCGAGCTTACCCAGAAGAAGCCTGTTTATTCTAACTTTGAAGAGATTAGGGTTAAATCCGTTCGGAAACACAGACGCAGGCAGAGAGTTCCACTCCTTTGCTGTGCGCATAATAAAAGACGTTTGGAAACGCTTAGTGCGAATTGGCGAAATATCAACAAAACAGTAGAAGGGGGCCGGTGGGATGAGGTTGTGGAGTTCATGGGCACACTCACCAAAGTACAATCTGTAGAAGACAGACAAACAGGCAACCTTGTGGCGGCCACTTGCTTCGATGCTTCCTTTCGCCTCGTCGACGTTCATCTGAGGCCCTAGCAAGACTGCGCGGTGTAAATGTGCCGTAAATACGGACGATTTTAAAATTGAAATTACTTATTTCCACATAAAATTAACTTGATTTTTAAGAATTTATCCTTATCTATGCAAAAAATTTAACCAACATGCCATAGGATAGTTGCATTTTCGATGCAACAATTGACGTATTACGTTACGTTTGCACCGCGAGCTCGTACTAGTGCGTTTGGGCATACACGCACGCTGGTTGCGAATATTATGCACCTAGCCTTTCTGAAGAACTTCACCAACAAGATCAGTGCCAAAATCACAATGACCTCTATTTTCGCTACAATAAGGTCGGTTTTGGGTTTTTGCTGTCACAGTCTAAATATCTGTGAAAGGACTATAGGTAACTGTTTGATGTATGCATTGGGGAAATACATAGAGAACATTTTTAACTTTATCTATATCATCTGTATGTATTGGAACTCACGTAATTTCGATACGATCTCATATCCTTCGATCTTTTGATTATCTTAGAACGTGAAGTGTTAATTTGTTATGTTATCCTACACCCTATTATTAATTTCCGTTTTGCAAAGAAAATATTAAATTCAAGCACTTTTTTAACCGACTTCTTAAAAATATTGCCTTTATCAACATTTAATTGTGTTCTAAATTAAAATTAAAAAGTATTTAATTTTTCTATTTTTCACATTAGGCTGTTTAGCCGCTTCATTCCTTTGCCTCTCCTACAATCCGGCGAAAGAAAAGCGCGGGAAAAAAAAACAAATCATTTAATTTCCTAATAGTTCATGAAAAAAAACTTTTGGATCTATTGTTATATTTTTTCAGAAGTGTATTGAAAACCGCCGTTTGAGACACGCGTGGATTTGTTACTGCAGTTCCCGGCTCCATAACACCCTCGCCTGCGGCTCGTGTGTTGATTCCGCCTCGGCCGCAATAACAAAGTTTCCCCACTTATATCGAAATGTACTATTTTTTCTATTTATTTCAGATTTATGATACCCTTAAGAGCAAAAAAACACAAGCTCACTCTTATCAACGCCAATTAATTTGAAGATTAAAATGAAAGAGCAATCATTTTGATTGATCAGGTCCGATTTATCAGATGACAATTTTACAAAAAGTATAAAAGAGGAAAAGACAGTAAGTGTTAACAGTTCTGTAGTGAAAATGGCAGTCAAATTATTTTCTTTATTTGTGGTAGCAGCGGTTTTGGCTTCGACTCAAGGTATTATAATTATATATTAATATTTTCAATACCAATTTCAGACTTAAGAACTCATTGTGTGCGCAATTTCAGCTCATTCGGTTGGGGAAACTATTTTGAAATTCAGTTGCAATATTTGACCTAAACAAACAAACATTGCAAGTTAAATTAAAGCTTGTAAAAATAGTCTTCCATTCTGAACTTTGTGCACTCAATTTATTTATTTTGTTCGAAAATAAGTTTGTTTAATACATTATGTCTCTGACTTTCTTTATTTTGTTTAACTATAATTAATCTAGCCGTTAAAGTAGATCTTTTATTGCGTCCCTTAATGAAGAGGTTACATGGTGATTTAAGTTTAACAATTTTATGGAAGCTTTTGGGATGCTTATAATGGAAATATATCCTCATTCCTGCTTATCATGAAACTGAAGAGCTATAACAAATAGAGTGCGTAGGCTTATCTAAAACAGCCATGCTGACCAACGTCTCCAGATATGTGAAACGTCTGGAGGGAAAAAGAAAGAATTATATAAATTAAATTTATTTAGTTTTTCTCGCACAGGACAAAACAAAATTATTAAATGAACAATAAGAGCTCATTCACACGGCTTTCGTCGGTGACCATCCGTCATAAAACACAATACTTAATGACGGATGGGAATCGTGTTTTATCACGATCCGGAAAAAAATACGAGTTGGTGTTCACATTAGTTCCGTGATTTTTTGGGAGCGAGCGCATTAGCGAATCCGTCAGAAAAAATTCAGGATTCGTGTTTTATGACGTACCTGATTTTTAAAAGACTTATCAAATAGATAAGACGTGTCCGTCATTTTTCACGATGCGTGTAACAAACAAACAAAGCAACAACAAACAACAAAGCTTTGCCGCCGTCAAAAAAAAAATACGGTTCGTGAAAAAACAAAACGAATCGTCGTCGTGAACGGGCTGTAACACATTATGGAAAAAGTAAACATATTAAGTAAAAATTGCTGTTTAACATCCTGACAACTTTCATCCACCTAGGCACTCGTAGCCTTGGGCAACTCGGAAATCTCTCAACCTCACAAATCGAGCAAACGAACGGCTCAAATGCGCGTGCGACGTCTCCCCAAAGACCAGTGCCCTGCCTTCGTTGCGCTACACGCCCTGTCACCTTCACCTGTCACTTGATGACTTTATCACTGCTTCGTAAGCGGAGATTGCGAGGCTGAATTTTGGACAGACGAATTTTTTGCCATCGAAACTCCAAGAAGTGAATCTTTATCTCCTAATTAATCGTGCGTGTAGTGCGTGTTATTTTTTCCGTATATTTACCACCGCCTCATTGGTTTCGTGGTCGCAAGCACGACTGCTGACCATGAGGTCTTGGGAACGATTCCTGGGTCGGTCAAAGTGTTATTGGGTTTTCCATCGGTAATTTCTCAGTAGAAGCCACGGAATCTAGATTTGTGTCCGGTTGATGGGAATAGGGTCGCCTCCTATTACATGGGACTTAAACATAACTGGTGAAATGTGGATGTACTATTAGATACCTACACTTCTGCGAAAACTCTTCGGGGATTATAAGTGTGATGTTATGATGTTTAAATGTTATTTACCACCGCTTTCTCTATACAGGTCAAATCACCGAGATCACACTGCCGGAAGTGGAGACCACGTTCATTAGCAACCCGATGATCGGCAAGTCAATATCGATCGCCAAGTATTTCCTGGACTCCCTTGAGCAATGCCTCGTCGTTTTCCCTAATGGCTTCCCGTATGAGGCTTTTCCTAACAACAACATACCACCAGGTCCCATTGCCTTCATGCCAGCCGTCCAACCCTTCACCAGCTGTGCGATAAGTTTCTTGAATGCTCCTGTGTCTGCCAGTGGAACTTATGAGCTGGTGTCTACGGTCCGCCATTTTGCTGATAATAGTGTGACTCGGACCAGGCAGAGGTTCCATTTGACGTTTGTTCTAACTGAAGTTGTATTCCCGTCTGATGATCAAGAATGATGCTCAAGTGATAATTGTATTGTGTGTTGTTTATTCCAATAAATGTTTTGTTTTCCTTATTTTGTTTTTACTTGTCTCGCACTGTGCCATGAAAAAAAAAACAAAGTAGCAAAATTCGTTCCAAATATGGCTACGCGTCCCAAGATCGTACAACGATCTTTTGGCGCGTGGCTATAGGTACCTGTTTGATGTTAATTATATAAATAATATTTCAACTTTATCTCTTATATCAGCTATTGGAGCTCACGTAAAGTTGATACGATCTAACATCCTTCGATATTTTCTGATTATCTTAAAGATCGTAAAGTGTTAATTTGTTTCAGAATTTCAATAAAAATGATTAATAAAATGAAATTGTATGCAGGGCACTGTGGTTGCCCGCAGTGGTTTTGCCACCGCCTATCATTTAGACATGTTACTTTCATTTTTGCTCTTTGAGAGTTAGAAAATGTAAAAATCTGTCAGCTGCGGTTTAATAGCTACCCTATTCTAATGAGAATAAAGGTCACTGTGATATTGACAGACTTGTGAGTGATATTAACAAATAAGTAAACTAAAATAACTCCGAAAGGCCTGTCGAGTGGCTGTAGGTGGGTACTGGGTAAAAAAATATTTTTATGGCAGCAGGTCTTTTAATTCCGTGACTGTTAGCTCCGCTTAATTTTTATAGATGATAGATTCTAAAATAATGGTTTTATTTGTTTCATAATCACAAACCCTAGTGAAAAGAAACGCATCCCGTGACCCAAGGGCGGCTCTTACCTTGGCCAGAGCTAAGTGTTGCCATACAAGGTGGCAACGTTGCCAGTCACTTGGACGTATTGCCAGCAGACGGAGTTGGGAGGAAAGTATTTTGCTGCCCTTTTATAGTTTTTTGTTACTTTAGTTTATTTAATCGTTTTTAATAGTAGTGATGTATGTAGTTTATTCAATAAATTCAGATTAAAACATCGTGAGGAAACCAGCACACCTGAGAGATATTTCTCGACGGTATGTAAAGCCAAGTCAGAGGCCGATGGGCGGCATAAAAACTCTGACACCAGGTTAGGCACTAAACACAGAGAAACAAACGGACAAATACACACCAACTCACTTATATCATTAACAATTAATTGCGAGATTAAGATCAAAGATTGATTGATTGATTGATTAGACCCAATATAATTACATTATCAGATGGCAAATCATCAAAAACTATATAATAAGAAGGGGAACGCAATCGTTATTTACAGTTCGGAAGTGAAAATGGCAGTTCAATTATTGGTTTTATTCGTGGTAGCAGCGGCTTTGGCTTCGACTCAAGGTAATGATAACCTTTATTTAACAATCTTACAAAACCTGACTATAAAAATTAACTACATAACGTAATACTAGACCTCTAATCCCTGATGGCTTCGGCAGAGATGTTCCCAGTAACACCCCACTTTTCACCAGTTTTGTTTGAAGTCCCCATGTAATAAGGGGTGATCCTATTGCCATCAACCGGGCGCAATCGCAGACTATATAAAATTAAACAGAACAACTTATCAATGATTAGATATGTAAACTAATAACCTAATTTGGCAAAAACAACTGTCATCTCAATCTTTCCATTTAAATTAGAACGTTTCCACTAGGGCCATGCGGAACCCGGTTTTGGCCTCATAGTAAAACCCGGGAAAATTCCCGGGTTTAGTAGTAGGTATCCACGTGGATTTTACTTGGACAAGTATATTGTGTTTTCTCACTACCTAATTAAAGGACATCACCCAGATTGGGCTAATTTCAAAAGTGCCAACAAAAATAATCTTATTATTTGGATAGAGCATAACATAATAAACATTTTTTATTATTACACCTAAGTCATAAGTCAATCCACCGAGAAGTTATTCAATAAAAAAAAAGTAGCCCATTCTGGGTGATCTCAGATAAGTGACTTAAGTAACTTTTAAAATTAGCCCAAAAATGTATGGAGGGTGGGTGATCTCCTTTGAACATAAAACAAGACCTGGTATATGCATTAATTATTTAAGTGTACTGTCGGGATTTTCTTCCACATTACACAAGAATTACCGGCACAACATAAGTACATTTGTCATCGCGGGCGTCAGCATAAAGTTGTCGAGCGTGCTCGTACATGTATAGTAAAAGTTTTCAGTGTATTAATGACGGTTAAATAAGGCAGCACTGAAATGATACCGATACCTGTACCTCTGTACTATGTCTTCAAAAAAATAACTTGTTTATTCGGTTGATGGCAATTGGCCCCTATTAGGTGGGACTTAAAACATAAATGGCGAAATGTGGAATTCCTTCGGGAATTTCAGGCGTGACGTTAAGTTTTATGTTATTCTACAACTCATCTCTTTATCTTCACAGGTCAAGCCGTCAACGAAATCCTACTACCGGACGTGGAAACCACGTTCATAACCAACCAACTCATCCCCAAGACACTATCGATTCCCAAGTCATTCCTGGACACCCTTGAACGATGCCTCGTCGTTTTTCCTAATGGTATGCCCTATGAGGCTTACCCAAATAACAATATTCCACCAGGTCCTATCATTACTTTGAATGCCGTGCAACCCTTTACTAGCTGCGGTATCGGTTTCATTAATGCTCCCGTCTCTGCCAGTGGAACTTATGAGCTGATGTCCACGGTCCGCCATTCTGCTGACAATAGCCTGAGTCTGACCAGGCAGAGGTTCCATTTGACTCTAGTTGCTAGTGATCCGTGGTAGAGCGTTGCTCATGCTGCTTCTGGTGCTCAAGAATATTTTTTAATTAAATAAAGATCATGTTTTTTCGAGAAGTGTTGTACAGTCCAATTAAATGTTTGTTTATTTATTTTGTTTTTACTCTTCCTTCATAATATTAAAGAACAAATTTTCTAATAATTGTGTAATTACTTTTATTCGCCTTACAATTTGCGAGTTTGATAGAATTTATGAGTCTATAATATATAAAATAAATAAATCAATCTTTATTTGCAGACCCGAGATCCAAAACATAACATAAAACATACAACATCTGACTCATAAATTTGCTGAAACTCACAAATTATCTGAACACAATTACTGTATCTAAGCATACGTTATTTATCTGCTTTCAAAACGGTAAAGGAAAACATCGTGAGGTTGGTAGACATATTGTGACATCTACCACACACCATACACCACCATATAGGTTCAGTTGAAAACCAGCGTCGGGCACTAGTTGTCCGGCATTTTGCTGAACTGGGCCTATTTGGCGCAACCGTGAGTCGCAATATTTCTTGGTTAGTTTTAAATTTTATTATATATTTGCTTTTTTATGTTTTGTATTGTGTACTTGTGGCGTGTGCCTATAAACGTTTTTTCTTTCTTTCTTTCTTTCTTTCTTTCTTTACCAACCCGCACTGGACCAGCGTGATCGATTACACTCCAGAACCTCTATTAGAGGCAATGCCTGTGTCACAGTAGTGGAAACATTATAGTCTGATTATAAGTGTTTTATCCCTACATCTTTTTACAGTGCCTCTTTGGCTTAGTGGTCGCAAGCGCGACTGCCGAGCATGACGCCCACGGTTTGATTTCCAGGTCGGGCAAAGCGTTATTGGGTTTTTCCATCAGGTTTTTTCAGTAGCAACCACGGAGTCTAGATTTGTGCGCGGTTGATGGCAATAGACTCGCTCCCTATTGCATGGGACTTAAACATAACTGGCGAAATGTGCGTGTACTATTAGCACACCTCTGCCTAACCCTTTGGGGATGACATGCGAGATGTAATCTTTTTTTCAAACAAAACAAAATCTTACCCAAAACCCAATACTCGCAAAACAGCCAATCAAAAGGTAACTAACAAGTCATCCACAAGTCCCTCCCTGCCATCGGCATTGTTTACGACGCGGGAGCTTGACAGATCAAATTAATAACTCGCCTTCAGATATCCCCAT
The DNA here is from genome assembly GCA_964057025.1 of Standfussiana lucernea. NCBI lineage: Eukaryota > Metazoa > Arthropoda > Insecta > Lepidoptera > Noctuidae > Standfussiana > Standfussiana lucernea. The sequence goes on from OZ059796.1 coordinate 13,782,581, forward strand.
GACGCTGTAACAGTTCCACAAAGTGGAGGAGAAGTCGGGCCAATGTTTAATGCAGTTAAACAACTATAGTGCTTTCATATTGCAAGCAACCCAAAAACAACCTTATTGCAGTGAAAATAAAGACCGTCACAATTTGACAGTCAGTGGTAGCAACCGAAAGGCAACCTTATTTTAATGACAATACAGATCATTGTAATTTTTAGTCATGCCCAATCAGTAAACTAACTGTGAAGGAACAGTATGCTTCTCTTGCTAGCCTGCCTTTTCATTGACATGTATTTTGATGTGGGTTAGCTAAAGGTCAGTTGGTTGTTAATAAGGGTTAATTCAATTATTTGGGTTACCTTTTGAAGGTAGATTGAATAATAGTTTTAGTAGGTTTTGGCTGTGGTTTTTGAACGCTGGGTTAAGTCACTTTACCCTAGTTGGCAGGAGTCACAAAATAGTTTACTTGTATCGTAATAAGATTAGCCCTGTGACTTGTCACAAATATAACATACTATTAAATTCATCACTGTTATACTGTTTAGAATCTTTAAAAGGGAAATGTATTTTCATTTGTTGGGGCTACTGTTTATGTTCGATCTCTTTTCTTAAAAAAAAAAACATTAACTCTTTGTCTATGCATTATTCAAAAGAAGAATCAACATAAAAACAAAACAGAATGAAGAACGAACATAACAGCTACATGATTACAACATCCCTATTTAAAACAAAAAAAAAACTCAAATCCAGATTTAAAAATTTCATCCAGCCAGCCAGACCGCTGTATTTTTCTCTTTTCCATTTTATTCACTTGATTAAGTTTCTGAGTGCTTCGAATTAAGCGGGTAAGTTCTATTTTTAATGTAGATACTGTAGTTGTTTAAAGTGGCAAGTTTCTGATGCAATCCGATGTAAATAGCTTACAGTTTTGTTCTACGGAGCATTAAGGGCAAGTTATGTTAAAGGAAATGGTTTTAAGTTAAGTTTCCGTTGCTTTTAGTAGCAAGGAAGTCTTGTCTTTGTTTTATAAGATTGCTTTTCAGTTTTTTCATAGGTCGATGTGAGTTCGTTTATGCAAAAACAGCATTTTTGTTTTTATAGAAATGGTGTTATTAAGATAAGACGTAAAGGTCTGGTCAAAAATAATACAGTGAATTAGTTGATGTCAAGTTCATAGTGAATTTCGAATCATCATCATCTGCCTAGCCTATTCCTACCAAAGTTGGAGTCGGCTTCCAGTCTAACCAGCAGCAGATGAATATCAGTATGCTGCATTGAGCAACTGCGGTGATGCAATTGCATCATGCTGCCGAAACAAAGGCAAAGGCTGATAAATGTGATTGCTATTTATTAAGTACATGCGCATGGGTGGCCCAATAGAAAATAAATACCGAACACAGCATCACACCTATTTTCCCGGCCCCAGGTTTATCAGAATCTACAGAATCAAACCCTCGAATCCAAACCATTTCATAAATAAGTTAATATTCAGTTGTAAAAATATTTTAATCAATTGTATTAAGAGCTTTTCTGTATGAAACACACAATAAGTACGTAACCATGGTTAAAAATATTGGAACTTCACAACACAATTGAACGTATCAATTAAAATGCTCTTAACAGAAGTTTTCAGATTAAAATTACATTCGTAAAAATTCGATTGTCTCGGACCCGTACTGTACTTTCATGCAAGCGACGCAATACAATTAATTTTTCATCATTTTGTACAATGAATTCTGTATATACTCGTACTTATGAGTGAATTTCGTATAGGCTCATTTTATTCTGCAGTGTTCAATTCAAACATGTATTCGAAACAGAAATGATGTCAGCTTTCTGTAAAATTAATTAAATTGTTATGTTGTTGGAACTTCAACTTAATTTTGCTATCGAAGACAAGAGATAATTAATTAATCGAAGACTTTTGTCGTACATAATTTTATTAAATGATTTTATCGTGTGGTTCCCGGTGTAAAACTGGCGGCATTTGGCTTTCTGATGGTGACAGTCATAAAACACGAATGAGGAATTTGGTAAAGTGCAGGCAGCACCGTCTTTCATCTAAATTATCAAGTCAAATCAAAATCATTTATAAATTTAAATCATTTGTCGGAACAAAGACAACGAAAAAAATGAAGCTACAATCTCCGGTACAAGGCATAATAACTATGAAAGTACTGTAGTTGCCCATTCCAAAGCATAGATCTCTATGGAGAAGAACGGGCAAGAAACTATCGAAGAAAAACTGCGATTACCTTTTCAGAGGTCATAAGTTGGTAAAAAGGAGGCCAAAATGTACGAAATTCTACATTACATCAAACCCGAATCTCTGAAGGGTTAGTTAGATGTGAATCTATTGTACAGTGTACACCCCCACTTCGCCAGTTATTCTTAAGTCCCAACTTACAGTGGGCGAGCCTTTTGCCATCGACCATAAATCCAGACTTCTGAATCAAAATAATTCAGAAAGTCTGATGGTAATACTCAATAATAATACCTATTATGTAGATATTTTCCCCCTAAGGTGGAAGCGCCAGGGTAGGCCGCGAAATTCAAATTTTCATACCTTTTTTGGAATTTGCCGGTCATTATCAGGCTGTACATTGAACAAAATATGATTCGCGGCTGTAATAGGTATTTAGTTACAGAATTATAATCATTAAAAATGATCAATCCCTCAAAGTTCATACAACCCCATTGAATGACTTTTTCATGAAATAGTTATTCAATGGGGTTGTATGAACTACCAATGTTTTGAATACAAGGAAGAAACAAACTATTACTAACAAGCAACAAAACAGCCAGACTTCTTCATTGAAAAATAAAAGCTATAGTACTATATTTGCAGAACAAGATATTTAAACATAACAGGCTGACCTAGAAACCATATCGCCTTTGTACTAAAACTCTGGAATGTTAAACATAGTTAAAACCATCCGGTGAAACTAGCCGGACGAGTCATATCCGGATTCATCCGGGAGCTAAAGGATCTAATTTAAAAGAGATAAGGGAATAAAGCTTTAATGAACGACTTCGGTAAAAATGCAGACAGTCTGCTGCTTTATTTATTTTTATTGGAATAAAAGTAACAGGGATTTCCATTGGATTTATGGCTGATTTTGACCATGGATCTTAAAAAATAGTATTTTGTTTGTAAATGATAAAATCTTTCTTGACGAGGTTCATCATTTTACCTTTCACCTGTATGTAAATGTTGGAAAAATGCAGAAATCATATGCAAACTTAAACTCGAAGCATTTATTTCCATTAAACCATTTACTGGAACTTTGGAATGGTCAAGGAGACGATCAACTAGTCAGAAAGTTTAAGCTAATTCCAAAAAGTAAATCTTTATGGAGAAGAACGGATATCCCTTTGACACATAATTAAACCTCGTTAGGTAATACGAAATCCTATCCAAATAAAGATACTTCGACTGCTCTATAAATTGAAATACATTCAGTTATCGCCAACGCTTATAACAGAGACCTCACAAGTAATATTTTTTGCTCGAACCAGCACCGCGCTCAAATGGCACGAATGCTCTTGACAAGTGGTTACATGACGGCGTGTTACTTCGACTTGTCAAAATGGTAGACCGTGCAGCATGGCCGTTTCGTGAGGTCTTAGTACTATTACAGATTTTAAGCTCTTGGGCGAACATTTTTGAGGATTTGATATTTTTGTGCAATGGACTGTGTGAAGGATGATAGGGCTAGAAAGGAGGTAACGAGTAATAGAGAAGTATGAAAGAAGAAGATATGCTGCATTGAACCCAAATAAATTGGGATAAGGGCAGGAGAATTATTATGTTGATATTTTTGTGCACTCTTGATGAAGATGTAACAGGTGATGGTAAGGTAATAGTGCTTGATGATGAGTATTAAGTACAAACAGTCCCAAAAAGATGTAATACGGAGCACGTGGTAAAGTATTGAAGCACTCGGCAATTTTGTGACGTATTTTGAGTACGAGACCAAAGAATTAAGGCCAGGTGCACCATCTTCTATGAGGTCTGCTGCGACGCCTTTTAGCTGTGTGCCTGGTGAAGATAGAAAAGATTTGACGGTCTTTGAATCATTTTCTTAAACAAATAAGGTTTTCAAATCCAAACACTCTAGTTATAAACATACGAGCTTAATCCAATCCACCTTAACCACAATTATCGAACAACCCTAACTCACCACACCCCGTAATTTAAACTAGGGAATCTTAGGAGCTTCACATTTGACATTATCCCCTATAATCCTTTAACAATTAACTCCACAATTTGATCTCGACGTAATCCTATACAAAATATGGTCATATGTCCCAATAGTGAGTAGGGTAAGTCGTATATCGTTGGTAAAGACGGTCAGAGACCACAACACCGCTGATGTTTGCGCCCCTTTATTTAAATCGTTAGTTATGGGTACTGACTTTACTCAATTTTGGAAGGTTTGTGCTATTTTACGTGGGTTTTTGGAGCTGGTAATTTAGGTTGAGATTTTGGAAGAGAACAAGATTCGGGGAACAATGAAACCATCAGCTATTTTCTCGAGATTAAAAGCACACGCTGGCTATTGGACTATCAGCTTTCTACGAAAAGTCTTTTCTTAAGTTTAAGAGCCTTATTTTTTGGTGTTGTCTTTAGTTAGCTTTTAAATCAATAACGTGGTTTGGCTGACCTTCGAGTACCCACAAACAGTATTATGGAATTAAATAATCAAAAGTACCTTATCATTGCAAGCCTAATCTGTTAGCCAAGTCTACTAAGTTATCTAAAATCATGATACGACTTTCAATCAGATCTGTTAAGAATACAAAATATTTGAAAACTACTACATATTTTACACCAAATCTTTGATTGTTATCATCACGTTTAACACACCATATCCCGCACACGTATGAGATTATCACTACTCTATCCATTGATTATCATTTTCTTACGTACGTTTATCGTTTTATCGAGTTGGTCCATCTAGAACACCTGTCCGAATGGCACTCAGCCTAGTCCACGATAGGCACCTATCAATATTTTTGGGAGGTGCTCTTCGTAAATTCTAATTTATTTGTACATTTTTGTCCACGTAGAGCACCTATGATTCAGCAGCCTAGTGCAGGGACGTTTTCGTTTTTCAGGACGTAATTGGAGTGGAACAACAAAAGTTATTAAAAAAAAAAGAAAATAAGGCTGGCCCATTGCTGTAGCTTTGTGGATGTTATGCCTTTAAAGTGCTGAATTTCAGTTTAGTGTGAGTATAGTTAAATACAGCTTTTGAAATTGGAACACTTTTATTCCAGGAAGGCTTGAAATCAGAAGCGTCGATTACGAACCCGCTGTCCAACAGTGGCCAGTGAACAGCTAAAACAATATGACCTCTATTCGAATCAGGCGAGAACACAATGTATCGATTCACCGTATCGCTAATGCCTCTATCAAACTTACTTACTAACAACTGTTGACGCTTCAGTCTGCACTGCGGTATTAGCGCTAACGCATGCTTTTCCAGCGTTAATTTCGATGTAGGAGTAGTGAGAGAAGCTATGAACAGTAATGTGTAAATTGCGTTTATTTCTGGGACTTGTTTAGTGCCTGTCTAAATCTGAACAAAGAACAGCTCCGAGGAAACGGCCAAGACTTACAAGTTGGAGATAGTAAGATCGAAACCTTGCAGGTCGTTAGATTAAACCCATGAAGGCACTTTACTATAAGGAAATTATTTCATCACCACTGCTTTCAAAACGATAAGTAGATGTTTTATAAGAGGTTTATCTATCAATATTAAACGCGTATACAAAGTTTTGTGTCTGTGCTATTTACCGTTGAGGAGAACTCCCGTGAGAAGGCGATCCTGGCTGCAGGATTAAGACATGATTGTCATAAAACTGTATTGTCACCAGAACCAAATGAGTGTGCAACATTTCAGGTCAATCGGTTGGGGGAACTGGTTTGAAATTCAGTTGCAAGATTTGATGAATACATTAACAAAGCAAGTTGAATAAAGGCTTATAACATCGTGAAGAAAAACCAACATGCCGTGGTTCTACAAATTCAATGTTACGTCCACTAACGGGCATTTCGTTCGCGTAGGAGAACACAACAAACTCTACATATAGGAGGCCTCAACGGTAGGAACATTGTAGATCAATTAAGCTTCATTCCTGTCTGAAATCAGACCTAAGTTAGAAATCTCTACAAGTAGGTGTATTGTCTCTATTTGTCACTAAAGATGATAATGACACTTTGGTCTTCAGTTCAATAGCGAATCATTATCAATATTAGTTTCAACCTGATCCTATGAGAAGTTTTGTGGTAACTAAAGGTTGATATAAATAAGCAGTGATAGCCTAGTGGTGTGACCGTCGGACTGCCAAGTCATAGGTCTCGAGTTCGAACCCAAGACACGCACCTCTGATTTTTCGGAATCATGTGCGTATTGTATAATTATTATCACTGGCTTCGGTGAAGGAAAACATCGTGAGGGGACCAGCATGCCTGAGAGATATTTCTCGACGGCATGTAAAGCTAAGTCAGAGGCCCATGGGCGGCACAAAAACTCTGACACCAGGTTAGGCACTAACCCCATGATAAAGAAACAAGATAAAATTACCTGTATTTACGAACTACAATATTGAAAAGATACGTGAAAAAGTTCACATTTTCCGAAAAAACGCAACCAAATAAAATTAAACGGATGACAGTAGTTTTGTCGAAAAGTTTAAAAGCGAATATATTTTTCAACGATGACAATTTCCGAAAATGTCATATTACACAATCAACATAAAAGAAAAATGAAACCGTACGCAATCATCGTTGGAAGTCAGCCATCGCATTTTTTCAGGCATTAAAACGAAAGCGGATTTTTTTGACAAAAAAGGGGGTGGTTGAGGGTTTTTTTTTTAATGTCGATATTTGATGAGATTGAACTTAACTGTACTCCACATATACAAGGTGTAACATAGTAACCGCAAAACCTCTCGTGTGTTGTCTCGGACCATGAAACTTAACGACCATCCTACGAGTACTTGAAATTCGCAAAAAGCGAATTACACCAATCTATTTAAATCGCGAGTTAATATGCTTTTTTTTAGTTAGCTCGTTCCATCGTCGACTTCATCTCTGTTTTTAGGACAAGATTCAAGAGTAGGCCCATTTTATATTTTAATATTCGAAAAAAATATGAACGTATTGTTGTATCTTTATTCAAAACAATCTTACAGCGGCTCCAAATCTTAATCTTCATTTATTATTTATGTTATCAATACTATAGCTTAAAGTTACTTAAATATTATAAATCTCAATCTTTATCCAACTACTATCTAGGCTCCACCGCGTGTAAGGGATGTGTAAAATATACACAAATAGTTACCTGTTTAACGTAATACAGTGATTTAACTTCCTATAATAGTCAGTCAATACCCACATGAAACCATATTGTTTGCCAACGGATATTTGTCCACAGAAATGCGCGAATATTCGGTTTCACACTGCCACCACAATACAACCGTTATTCAAGTATTCACTAGTTCGCAAATAATATAACATGTAGACTGGCATCTTGTGTGTGTGTTCACATCTATAAACAAGTTGCTATACTTGTTCCCGACAAGTTTCGTAAAATACTTGACAAAAACATTTTTAGTCATGTATTGTTATAGTGCTGCAGAAGGATTCTTTTCGCGCGTGTCGATAGTCGGAACTATTTTTTTTTACATTTTCCACAGACAATTATGTCACAAATCATTACCAATAGCGCTCTCCTGGCACTAGTTGCCCGACATTTTTTTGAACTGGGGGGTTATCATGATCTGTCTAGCGCCATCTCTTTCGCACTCTCGTAATAGGACTAAAACATTCCTGCGTTAATTGGTCATGGTAACACACCTGAACCTATTTGGTGCAGCGTTGAAGCACACTGTGATACGTTTTTCAACTAGTTTTTACAACTTGTTTGAATGTTTGCGGAGTCACCTAACATAAACATCTCATTACTTAAAAGGTGATCTCCAACTCATGTGCGTTAAAGCATTTATGTAATTGCAATAAACATTTTTATTTTATTATTTTTATGTGTAAACGATGCATGATACAGTAGGCACAGAATGTAGAATACAACATGTTTTATACCTCTGTGTAAAGTTTCAGAACATGTTAACACAATCCTACTAAAGCCAGGCATAACGCTTTCAAATTTCAGTCTGCCATTAAGGCTTATTATGTGAATGTCTCATCTAATGAACTATTCAAGTATTCGCATTTTTATACATGCTGCTTATTTTTTTTTAGAGGTGACACAAAATGGCGGGCACCTACTGATGCACAATAGGGGCTGACGAGGACTATTAGCATATCAGTTGCGTCGTTAGACTGAATTTCAGGATTCTCTATACAAATGAAACAAGAGTTGGAGAGGAAAAGTTTTGTTGCGCCTTTTTGAAAAATATAAATTGGAGCTCATTATTTGTATGACAAATATAATGTAAATATTAATGAATAAGTTTAATTTAATTGAATGTCGTTTATGTTTGTATGTGTGTGTTATATTCGTATTGTTATTGGAATTAATTGCATTCCTAATATTTATTATAAGTCTTGTTACTTGATTATGGATAAATAATAATAATAATTGAATTTTTGTGTGGGGATTTGTTTGAGATTATTTTGTTTTTATGGTGAGGCGTTTAAATGTTTTTTTAGGTAGCTTTGTGTGTCCCACTGCTGAGCAAAGGCCTTCTCCATATCCTTCCAGGAACTCTTCTCCGGCACCACCTCGAACCAGCCTTCGTGATGCGCGTCTAGATCTTCTCGCCACCTTCTAAGCAAGCCTCGGCGGCGCCGTCCATCCTCGGCCACACATCGTTTTCTTATGTATTTATAGTACGTAATTTTCTGGTTACTGGTGTTTTATTGTTATCCAAAGTTTATTGGCATATCTATTATTCCAAATTGATAAAATCAAAGTTTTTTGTAGTCTCATAAATGTATAATGATCTACTAATCGATAGTAATGACTGATGTATATATATACATTGGCCACTTTGTAAGTTAAGCTTAATATTTCTACACCGGCAACGGTAGTGTATGTGAAACTGTTTAATATTAAGATCTTTGTACCTTAAACTCAGAAATAAATATTATTCTAGTATATTCTATAACGTGTATGTTAGAGTCATTTTAGCACGCACGTGAAAACAAAGTCATAATAAATATGTAAAATTATTGTGCCCTGAACTTTACCAAATTAATCTTTTCTTGCATACCAACTCGCTTTCTATCTGGGCTAAAAAAAATGCTTCAATTCTACGACTCACAAATTGTCGAAATCACCCGAATATCACACGAAGCAAATTTTTTAATTGCTCGTAACACCACAAATTTAACATGCGCCCGTGAGTTATTTATGTAATACATACATACCAGTGGAAATTGCTACGGCGTGAAGTACGGGCACCACACGGAAATGACCGAAAAATGTAAGAATTTAAAGTAAATTTCAGAAACAGTTTATTCAATGCAGGTGTAACAACGCCGGGGATCACAGGTAGATGAAAAATAACATCACATCACGCCTGCAATTCCCGAAGGCTTAGGCAGAGGTGTATCTAATAGTACACCCACATTTTGCCAGTTTCCAGTAGCCGCGGCTGCTACCGCAAAGTTCCTGATTACCGAACCCAGGAAGAGCAGTCGCGCTTACGGCCACTAAACCAAATAAGCAGATAAAAATAGTTTTATTATAATCTATAAGTATTGCCACAGGCAGTTTTTTGATACGAGATATAAAAAAAGTAGAAAAAAGATCTCGCATTCTAGTACTATCTGGGATGTGGAGGTCAGAGAGGCAGTCGCTCCATGTAAAATACTGGTATTTAGCTGCATCCGATTAGACTGGAAGCCGACCGTAACATAGTTGGGAAAAGGCTAGGCAGATGATGAAAGTAGCCTTTCAGTTGACACACCTATTTTGGATGTGACTGCACACACAACACACCACTATCAAAATTACTTTTTACAATACATTTAGTTCCATATCAAAATACAATATTTACTCAAACGAAAAAACAAAAGCGCCAAATAACCCTAACAAAGTGTATTGATATTTATTTATGAACGCAAAAACTAGGTTTCGGTTAGAATATGAAATCTGAGCCACCGGAAAAAATAGAATTACCGTTTTATAGGTTCAGGTCATGAATAATTTATTGGCAGAATGTCACGTTTTCAAAAGTGCTGGTATATATTTAATCTAGTTAACAGACGCTTTGGTAGTAGAGTCATTTTTAAATTGGGACTTGATTCGATTTTTAGTATATTAGTGGTTGGAATATTTTATTCTGTAGTTACAAACACTGTTACAAACCTTGAAACCTCCTCCTTACCTTGTTACCTAAGAATGAGGTTTCAAGGTTTGTTGGCAATTTTATGAATTTTTTAATCTGGAAGGATATTGGGGGCTTTTCCCAGCACTGGGACATACAAGGCTACTAAAAAAAAAACTATTGATTTTATAGAGCGCGGCTTAAACTCATGTAGTTCAGTTGAAAACCAGGTTCGGGCACTAGTTGTCCGGCATTTTGCTGAACTGGGCCTATTTGGCGCAGCCGTGAGTCACACAATATTTCTTGGTTAGTTTTAAAATTTAGTTTATGTTTGCTTTTTTATATTGTGTACTTGTGGCGTGTGCCAATTAAAAATTGTCTTTCTTTCTTTTTTCTATCTTTCTTTCTTTCTTTCTATGTAAACCAGCGAAACTAATGCTCGCTTTAACTTACACTACATGTTACCCGATTGACTGAATAAATGTGCGACTTTGAACCCTTGGCTCAGCTCCGAGAGTTGATATCCAAACTGTGTAATGTGTGTGTGTATTTAGGTGTCGCTTAATGTGACTGAGTCATCCTAGCGAAGGCCAAACTCCTCAGCAAAACCTGTAAAGAAGGGCTTTTTATTAATCTTAAAGGTTCTTCCTAGGTACATATACGTATATAATATATAAACGCAAGTCTTTTTCCCATGGGGTGGGCAGAAACCACAGAACGCTACGAGACCCTTAAATAATCATATTGCCTCGTCCACGTTCATACATCTGGTCATACACGCACGCCAGTTGCGAGTACTACGCACCTGACCTTTCTGAAGACCCTCACCAATAAGGTCAGTGTATGTCCTTCTAGGGCCTCCCCTCCCGGCGTTGCCACTCACATCTGCCTTGTTACCTTGCTACCTTTTGTTAGTCGCCTTTCACTCATCCTCTCCACATGACCAAACCAAATGTATGCATAGTCTTTTCAATTTATCCCTACATCTTCTTTTAAACCGCAACGTATGAAATGAAATCGAATAAATCTATCTGATCCGACATCCAACCTTGCATGAACTTTGAATAGATCCATAAACATCAACAAAATCATGGAGCCATAAATTAACAATCCTATTTCCCGTTGTACTATTACATTTATTACGGCCGAACTGCCCATCCAATTTAAAATCGAAACCATTTTACGAGATCGACTTTATTGACCAATACGATGCGAGCTCTAATAAAATATACAATAAACAAGTTAACGTTACTGTTCAAATTATAAAATGGCGGTCTGAGCGTGTTGGTGACAATTTTTATAGCCAGTGTTCCGGCCTGAATATAATTCAGAGGTATGACATCAAACGGATTTTATTCAAATTGCATTTCGAATATGCTGTTTCTCCGCAAACCAAAAAGTGATACCTCAAAATAATTGAAAAATCTGTAACATATCTGTAAATAATACTCGTAACAGCCGCACAGGTCGATCTTCGTGGTTGAGCCGAACTTGCTGAGGTCGGTCATTCACTACATACCGAGTTTCCTCCGTGCCTCGCAAAGCTGGTTATGCCGTTAGTCTAGGTCTAGATTGGTTGTAGATCTTTGGTAGGCGTTACAGGTAGAAGTCTGTCAACCAGTCTTACCAGGGGTATCGTTTTAACGAATTACTGGGTTATGTAAGTCAGATAGGCAGTCGCTCCATGTAAAATACTGGTATTTGGCTGCACGTGGTTAGATTGGAAGCATAATATTATCATGTTTTTTTCGAAACATCAATTTGTTGAGTTACCTCTTTTTGGATCACGATACAGTATGGCCGTGATTGGTCTGATTTTTAACTTCTTTTTTTTTGTTCAACAAAATTGTGTCAGCGTGAATTACTGAAAATGGAATGATAAAATTTTATCCAGCCGTTCTAGTGACATTTAAAATGGTTTAACTAGTGTCCTATTTGTGTTAGCTCTTGTTATTTTAATGTAAACTTTTGTTAGATCGAGAGCTGTAACAATTCGACAATCGAATGGAAAGGTTGGTAGGTGTTTTATTTAAAAACAACTGTCGTGAAAATCTATACTAATATTATAAATGTGAAAGTTTGGCAATCACGCCAGAACGGCTGAACGGATCTGGATGAAATTCATCCCGGTAGGACGATCCCGTGGGTCAATTATCGAACTTCACGCGGGCGAAGCCGCTAGCATAAGCTACTGTGTCATATTTGCCAAATTTTGACCAATATGTCACATTTTTAAATTCAATTAGTAACTTTTGCGAATAAAACCATTTATCTTAGCCACAAGAATACCTCCTCCATTCAGGACATGTAGTTACTTCCTAACGTAGATAAATTCTTTCTGTTTCTCACCTCCATCGTAAGTTCTCAAGTCGGTCCATCTTGCGTGCTTGTCACCGATCGTCGCTTTAAATTTATTATCTCATCCTGTGAAAAATCTCAACGATTTTCTCGAAGATACGCCAATGGAAGCCATCAGATACGACGTATGAATTTATTGAGCAATATGTCGTGTAAGCTTTCGTAAGTTGAAGAATTCAGTCGCGAATTAGAGGAATGTTTGAAAATTTGTTTTTCAAAATATGAATTGGAAAAAAGTAGGTAAGGATACAAAATGAGACAGCATCAAGATTTTTAAAACTTAAAGTTAATAAATAAACCAAGCCTTTTAAACTTATAGTCAACAATTCGGAGTTATTTAATTCAAAATATTATCTCGTTAGTTTAGTAGTTGCAAGCGCTACTGATGAACATGAGGTCTTGGGTTTGATTCGCAGTTAAAGCAAAATATCATTAGGGTTTTCCATCAAGAATATCTCCGTTGTAGACTGGAGTCTAGAATTGGGGTTGATAGCAACAGACTTACCCCCATCACACATAACTTAAACAAAACTGACGAAATCTAAAGCTACTATAAGTATGCTTCAACATAACATTTCAAAGCTTACAGCGAGTTTAATTTAAAATACGTGAAAATCTTCTTCTAACGAAAATAACAAACAAGGACTTTCGTAACACACTTACAATACACGTGCTTAAAACTCAGAAAGATGAAGAGCGCGTTAATGAAATAACATGATTGCGAACATCCTCTCGGATTACAAGGCTCCGAGAAATGTGACTTCTCGTGTGAGAATTCAGCTGAATAACGTGCCAAGTCGTATGTATTTACATAAGACAGATTCGGTTCTATATGAAACAGGAACCCCTGTTTTAAATGTTCCGCAGAACGTGGATCGCAGTTTTGAGGAAATGTTGTTGTATGGAAGAAGGAACTCGTTTTCATCAGCTTTTTGAAGAGACAGCTAGATGGCGACTAGCCAGAATTTTGAAACTGTATTTATAACAAGTTAGAATGTATCGCCTGTGGAACATATTTCTTTTACAAAATATTGTCATGTTATGTTATGAACATTTTGTATGTTTATTTATAGTAGTTTATTCCCAAAAACGGCACGGAAGTGACAAACATCGAAAGAATCGAGTGCGCATCTTCGATGGAGACACCATGGCTTGTCTGCGTGGAATTGCGCTAGCTCTGTGCCACTAGCAAATCTTCGTACAGCAGGTGTAGATCGTGATGCAAAGACAGCAGCATCCACCGCAGCAGCCACCGCAACATCCGCAGCCTCCGCACATTTTTATTAGCGATCACTATACTAAAGAGGCTGTCCAAAATATATTTGATTGAAATAAGCAACTAAAAAGCTTGATAATGTCAATTCTCGGAAAGTAATTGTAGACAAACAAAACGCTTTGGAAACGATTCGCTTATCTAGGTCACTGAAGTACACAAAATATCAGATACATAGGTACTATATAGGCAGAAACCACTAAACGCCAACTGCTACGATCCTTACCATACTCCTTTTGCATCGTCCACGTTCATACATCTGGTCATACACGCAGGATGCGAGTACTACGCACCTGACCCTTCTGAAGAACTTCACCAATAAGATCAGTGTATGTCCTTCTAGGGCGTCACCTGCCGGCGTTGCCACTCACATCTGCCATTAACTTATCCTCTCTACATGACCAAACCATCTAAGCACACTCTTTTCATGTTTTTTACTACAAGTTCTTTTAAACCGCAACATTCTCGTATAACCTCATTACTCAATTTATCATTCAGAGAAAATAACAGATGAAAAACCAAAATTGAATACTTTATGAAAATCAATCAAAACAAAAGAGTGTCGCAATTTCAAAAAGAGAATAAACCAGGTAGATACTGCCAATCCACCTGACGGACCCTTCGCTATCAACGGAAAATGTTGAGGCGACCCCATATTTTGTAACCGAAACCAAATGACAGAATACGATTGACATTTAATTTATTATCAAAGGCTGTTCGGCCATTTTGAAATGTTGGAGTCCATATCGCGATCTTGTTTCGTCTGCACAAAGAGATCAGTTTTGTCGTCAAGCAGACAATAGTCTGTGGGTTGGTCTACATGGAGTCGAAAATGGTGGAATGTTTAATTAAAATAGTACAAAAGTTCGGTTTAAGGAAAATTTGATTGGTGGAAAAAGATACTAAATAAGAGCTTTGAGTGATTACTGAGATTTCGTCAGGAGAAGTAATAAACAACATGCTGATATAACCCGTGATAGATTGGAATGTGGCAGAATAATGTTATGGAGAAGAAACTAATAACTGGAATAGAAAAGTAGTTAAGTACATTGTGTGTACAAGATAGTTAGTTTTGGTTAAATCTAAATATATATAAAAGCGAAAAAATATACACAGAAAGCTTTGTCAAGTATTAATTTCGCACTTTCTTTTACTTGGATAGCATATTTTTACCAGATATTTTGATGTAACCTTTTAACCGCTTGGCTAAATATCAATTGCCGTGACCCTAGCGCGCGGCTACAAATCGATAAAATAAATAATACCTACAATAAATAAGCATTTTCAATACTTAGAGCTAGGAGACATAATTTTAAATAATTGTTGTAAACAATATCTCTATTTAATAATGGTTTTAGTTGTACCACGCAGTTAATAGGACGAAAATAGAACGAAAAAATGCATGATCTCTGTCGCAGAAATACGACACAAGCGGTAGGAGCACGGAAATATGTGTCGCATAAATGTGATTCAAGCGGTTAAAAGGTTAAAAACCAAACTACTAAACCGATTTTGATAAAATTTCCATGGGACCCATCGGGAAGTATTTTCTTTCAGATAAGATAAGATTTTTTTTCAAATCGGTTCATAAATGACGAAGATATGAGGTAACAGACACAAAAAAAAAATACAACCGAATTGAGAACCTCCTCCTTTTTTTGAAGTCGTTTAAAAAACAATGGTATATTTTAATAAAACATCTATCTGTTGTAATGAACTTAATTGAATTAATAATCTGTTGACTGTACTCGTATTCTTGTTGAATTAACAAAAACACATTTTCGAATGTTATTTGTTTTTGCTTATATTATAGAAAATAATATTAACATCTAGAAAATTATTCAAAATTCTAAGTAGTTTCTCAAGTTTTCAAATGAATATTCAAAATAATCTTAAGTTAATCAATATTTTGCGAATGTGTTAAACAGAGACTTTACTCAAAACTATTTTATTCAACAAAACTAAATTAACTTGTCTAAAATCGTGTAGTTTGACAGTATAAGGACAGTTGTGAAGATTTTTAAAATTTATATTATTAATAATATTTAGTATTATTTTCAAAATTGTAAAAAAATTAAGTGTTTAAAATACATAGTTAGCACAAACACAGTCCGCCAGCTATGTTCAAGATTATGTAAAAAGAGCGCAAACTTTTCGAAATATTGTAAAAAATAGATCCTGAGTTCTGAAATATGCTCAAATGAAAGCTACATCAATGCCGTCTATGTAACTTGGTAGTTTTCTTTGGGTACTTAATATATATATTTTTATGCAACATTTAAAGACTTGTCGCTGAGCTAATGTTTGGGTAATGATAATAATTATTATTTGTGGAATATATCATATATAAATATATTTATCCATTGATAAATCTGTTCCAGAAAATTGTAATACCCAATAAAAGCTATACAGCATACAAGTATTTTTATGCATGGTGGACGAAGGGACACCAACGCGAAAACTGGTACCACGGATTCAATACTTACATACATCATTCTGAACGTCGCCACATAGAAATTTTTCATCGGTTATAAAAAAAAATCAGCTGTTCCAAGCATTTTAAGCGTGTAGGTATCGCAGTTTTGCAGGGAACAGCATTTTTTTTAATAACCCACGTAAAATTTCGATCGTATTGAGTATATCATTCTGAGCCCCCCCCCCCCTCCCCCCACCCCCCGGTTCAGAATGATGTACTGAATACGTGGTAACCGTTTGTCTCGTCCAGCTTGTATATTACTTTATTGGATTGTGTTGGCACGCGAGATATCAAACATTTTTGGAACCAGTCTGAACACCCTGTGACAAAAGATACTTTTGACCAGCGAACACAACAATAATGTTAGTATTTCTTATGTTTTTCATTAATTTCCATACCACTGTACCACCCACAACAACAACTGTGTCTGTCTGTCTGTACAACTGCGTGTATACGCAACGAAAATTGTGTACAAAACCAAGTGACGTTGACACCAATTTTTTAAAGGAAACTTGTTTAAATTTTTTAATTTTTACATCTATTAGGTTTAGTAAGATTACCAGTTTAATTTGACCCCTTAAAATTGTTATAATGACCCTCATGATGTCCGATGAGAGAAGAAACAGAGGAACTAACTCGGATCATTTTAGAGTGGTCAATAAGAAATGGGAAATGTGGAAATATAGCGATTCATTCTGGAAGCGTGTGCGTGATTATGAAGGCAGACTACACAAACCACACACACACACACACACACTACAAGTTATCCATTGTGAATGTATATTCAAAATCAGTTAGTTCAATGTTCCATTTACTCGATTGGTTGAAATATAACTCCTTAATAGGTTCCATTCTTACATCACCATTGTCTAATTTATCGTCCAGAGCTGCCTGCATCTTGTAATATCCCATCAAATTCTTTACTTTCAAAACATAATCTCCTACGCTACCATCATCGTCAGTTCATTCCGGAATCACCCACTTCCAGGTGTATTCCTCTCCCTTCTTCTGTTACTCTTTCCATGTCCCTCATCCAGGTGTTTCCCTACGCTATAGTTAAAGACATTTTGTCACAAAATTTCTACTGCAGGCACGCCAAAATTCCGGCACCATATTTTTCATCTAGCGGCAGCCCAGTCCCACCTAATATTTTATGCAAAGACGGGGCCCGTTTGCCACCGTGACAGACTTCTGTTGTTTGCACGGTAGAGATCAAAAAGGGAATTGGCTCTAAATCCTTGGGCCCGTGTTCTGAATAACAAACTAATTTATCCACGGTTCGACGTAAATTTTAATACAGAATTTCGCATGTCCCTACAATTTTGTAGATGGAATGTTGTTTTTTAGGGCCTGTGAAAACATCTAGTGTTTACGTTTTGGCGGTTTCTAGAACACCTGGTTTTGTTCCTTGGTACTTTATCATTTTAATAGAACCTTCTTTGATGTAGGTACTAAAGTTCTTTTGAGATTAAATATTCAAGGACACGATGTTTTATTGAAAGGAATAGGGTATTGTTCCGTCTTTTTTCGTATAACAATCATTAACTGAGATCTTTTGTGTAATTTTTTCCCCACACCAGAAACTTTACCTGTTTCGTGGGTGCATTTACAAAGATTTAAACTCGCATACACAAACAGCCGTACCCAGAACAACCAGCGTCGGTCAAACAAATTTTTTTTTTTCGAGCGTGATTCGAACCCGCGACATGCTACGCAACAGCCCATCGGTCAGGCGCCAACCGTGCCGCCGTTATTTCTTGTCTTTAGCGTTATCAACCGATAACATTTCATTCCTGGGACATAGGTTTCTTCTCTGAGAGAATGTTCCGTATTCCACCACGTGGACTCGGTTTGGATAGATGAATGCCAAGTACCCCAATTTTTTGAAACGTACATATGTTTCCTTACCGTTTCCTTGAGCCTCAATAAGGAAAGCCTTATTCTATTTGCATGGTCCTATTTATTATATGTGGGTTTTTTGCCTTTTCTATCACAATCTGTTTATCTCGTATCTTTATCTTTTCAGCCAATATTCGAGCTAAAGATAACATAACATAACGTAATCCCAGAGAGTGATTCAGATCCTGGAGAGGTTTAAATAATAGCACACCCGCAGTGCCAGTTATGTTTAAGTTTCATGTAGTAGGGGGCGAGCCTATTGCCATCAACCGGGCTCAAATCCAGACTCTGTGGCTGCTACTGAGAAATTCCTGATGGAAAAACCCGATGACAATTTGCCCAACCCGGGAATTGAACCCGGGGCCTCGTGCTCAGCAGTCGCGCTTGCTATCACTAGACCAACGAGGTCAAAACCAAAAATCAAAGCAGTTATCCTAAAGATAAAGAGAAAAATAAACAAACTGCATGGAAAAGCATTATTATCTGACAACTACACACTTTTGATGCTACAGCAACAATACCGATCAACTACATCACAAGTCGTAAACAACGCGAATTAAAAAGAAAATCCTCACAATAATTATTTCACTCTCAAACTCAACTGCCTTGTAATTAGCCTTCATTACTTTTGCCTCAGTAAACCTTGGTTAAAGATCAATCTATTTGTCTTTGTCACACACACACATACACACACACATGTAAACACACCTGCCCTACTCCCCAATCGGTAAACAAGCATAGTATAGCTGAGATAGTTATCTAACCACTAAATGCAGTGGCTTCCTAACGGTTGCTTTGCGGTAACCGGTGATTTATCACCTCGGAACTAAAACTTATAGCGAGCCGAGCTTGCGCTTTGCAGTCTGTAAAAATATGCTTTAGACTTCGCATTGTGGTTGTGACGATTTCTATACTAATGTTATAAAGTTGTAAAGTTTGTGTGTTTGTAAATTTGGATGTAGGGGGATCTAATCTTCGGAGCTACTGATCGTATTCTAAGCTCATCCTTAATAATTTAATATTAGAAACGCGAAAGTTTGTATGTATGGATGTTTGAAACTCTTTCACGCAAACACTACTCAACGTATTTGAATGAAACTTGGCATACAGATAGTTCATAACTTGGATTAACACATAGGATACTTTTTATCCCGATAGTACGATCCTGTGGGTCAATAACCGAACTCCACGCGGGCGAAGTCGCGGGCAAAAGCTAGTAAGCTAAACTTAAAATATTCCGAAGGGATGTTTTTATTACTGAAGTAACTTGTTATTTCATTAATGTTTTGATGGTAAGAAAATCAACTCTAGGTTTACTTGCTTTTTTATTTAAAAAAAAACACGTTGTCCCACTCTTGCTATTTCTCCTGTGTCGTGGGTGCGTTTACAAACATTTAAACTTACATACACAAACACCCAGACTAGAAAGAATTACCCGCTGGACATATAAAATATTTGCTCCGCGTGAGAATCGAACAAGCGACATGCAACGCAGCAGCCAATTGCAATTTTTTTATAATATTTAAAATATCAGGCGCCAAAGTACTTACAACAAAACATTGAATGTGCACAAGTAAGTAATTATAATTTCATTAAAACGTGCTTTGATCAATTCAAACGAGTTTCTGAATGATTGGAATCAAATATTTGAATACGTATGATTACGTTGTACAGGGCTATGTTTCGAATAGACTGGCTATCATGAAATTTAAATTAGATCGGTTAGATTTTTTTAATACAATTTAGTTTTAATTGTTAAGTTAAGTTAAACGTTAAAATTAAACGTGGCCAAATAATAACAGCTGCACGGGTCGGTCTTTAAGGTTAAGCAGTGTTTTCTGAGATTGGTCCGTGGATAGCTATCAATAAATACTGAGTTTCCGTCTCGGCTGTCATTTGTAGATCTTTGACATTCGTTACGAGTGGTCAGAAGCCTGAAAGACTGGTCCAGTCTTCCCAACGAGTATCGTAATTTTTAAGTTAGGGTCGACTTCCAGTGTAACCGGATGCAGCCAAATACCAGTATTTTACATGGAGCGACTGCCTATCTGACCTCCACAACCCAGTTAGTACTGGGTAATACGACTTGAGTTTTCTGAAGACCATCACCAATAAGGTCAGTGTATGTCTTTCTAGGAAGGCGTTTCGTGTCACTCAAAACTGCCTAGTTGAAATGTATTTGTCTCTTGCTCAGCAATTATTTAGATTCTGAAACCTCTGCTAAGAATAATTTGAGAAACAAAACGCCTAGGTAAGCGTCGGACTACCGTCCCTTATAAATCTAGTGCCCATCGGCTTTATTTGACAACGGATAAATTTATTGGGTGCTAAATGTTGCCCGCGACCTGAGAATAAATTATTGGCTAAGCATGTGACTGGGGATCAAGATAGCGTTTGTTTCAGAGGCGATTTAATTTTGATATGTGGGCTTCTTCTTCGTGTCGCTGGCACGACATGTTTTATATCTTGTTAGAACTTCGCCACTTCTACCGCGTCGTCGATGGAAGCGCAAAGGTCACTTCGGCAGCATAATTTTGGGCCAAGAGGGCAGGATAGGTGGTGGAGCATAGCTGTTATAATGCTAACTCTTTGTTTTTCTTCAGTAGCCCTGGATGTCTTACTGCAAAGCAAGAACCTCCAGGTCGCATATATTTCCAGGTACTCTCTCCGTGCGCCACTTCGAACCAGCCATCCAGCATAAATTATTATTTATTCCATACAATTTTATTATATGGAATAAATAATTTAACGTGTTACGCCGACCCCAAGTAGAATGGGACAAGGGCAGGAAGATGATGACTCCATAATTATAATTATATTTTGGAAGGCCTAGCCAAATTGAGATTAAGTCAACGACAATGATAGCGATAAAGTCAAAAAGGTGTTTTGGATTAACTATCAAGCTATCGAGAAAATTAAATCATCTGAAATGTAAATACTGTTAAAGGCGATGTAAAAATACGGAATGCTGTTGCCAGCAGCTCTTGACTAAGTCCCCTGATGGTCTTAAAATAAACATTTGTCTCTTTCTGGGTACAATAATTTAATACAGGTGGGTGATAATGCTCGTTCGGCTCAATTAACACGTTCAGACCGGCGTGTACCACCGGTGGCCACGTCACACTATACTTTCAATATACTAAGAAATTCGCGCCGCTTTGAGTGAAAGTGTTGTATTTACCGTCCTCGCCTAGTAAAATTGACAAATTTTCATAGTGCAGCTCAGGAGGTGGATATTATTTCGAAAAGTAAGCAAAAATCAATGTTGAAAAATTGTATTTTGGTTCACGGGGCGGTGATGTACCACCGGTGGCCATATGAAGATTTGCGCCGTAGGATACCAAGTACCTGCTCATGAGGTGCCTGTCTGAACGTGTTAAGAATGCATTTCTCCATTTGACCTCAGCTCTCAAAAATCTTCAGTTTACAGATAAGTACCGGCAAGTTTAAAACCAAATGGAAGTTTCTGCACTTCCTCTTTAGACCCAATTATATCCTGCGCTTTATTTTAATTCCCAACACCATAAAAGCAAAGAGAAGCGAAGAATTCTGAGCCAAAATTCCATTACCCGAAAATTTCGCGAACCGCGCTAAATGCACGCTGGCTTATGTTAAAAGGTACTAATTGTCCCGTACATAAGTAGGTAGGGCTGCGTCTGTGCCTGTGTGAATGGAATCTTGATGTAAATTCAATTTAATTATGTAGATGGCTCCCGTGCTCGGCACATCCCTATTCGACAGCGTATGTCACATGGTTATCGCACGCTGTGTCAAAGTACGTTCATTCGGGTTAATGGAGATTTTCGTATGTTATTACTTTATGAATGTGTATTTCATTCCCGTGGAAAAAGGAATTGGGTTAAGCATAAATTTTGTGTATCGGATTTTTTTTTGTTGCTGAAGGATGGTATTAATTACTTTTTCGTATTTCTCTGTGTGATATGAGCTTGACTTTTGTGTTATTTTGAGTTGAATTTCACATAAGTAAATATATCGGGTCAAAAAGAGCATCTAAAATTGGTAAGATATTGCGTATGAATTCCAAAAGAACAATATTTCTTAGTGTAGCAACTTTTACGGAGATATAAAAGGCTTTCGCTTGACATAATTTTTTTTGGCCTTACACTAATACATAAATTAAAATCCACTTCAAGACTTTTCACACAATCTCAATAACTACATTCAACAGCATTCAAACTCAGAAGAAAAACTGAACAACAGGTATAATACTATCCTAAGCCTACTTTCCTCAACTAATTTAAAAATTTAGTCTGCAGAACTGTAAAACTAATAGCGTTCACTTCACTGTAAATGTGGATAGTTAAAAATAAAAATCAACGTATCTGCGATAGAACGCGGTACGCCGGAACCTTGAGAATGGCATTGCGCCAAAGAATGCCTTTATTGCTCCCCGGAATTTCCTTTGAAAGAATTCAATAACGCTAGATCGAATTAAAATATAATATTGTGTTAGTTTCCTGCTGATCTGGGTGGAGAAAGTCTTTGAAGACGGAGTCTGTGAAGTTTGAAAGATTTAATGGAAAGACAAACTTTAGAAGGTTGCCTGAGGCAGCGTATTTAGACGTTTAAGGGGCTTGCAGTGTAGGTCAGAGACCCTAGAAACGTAACTTAAATTCGTCGATTTTTTATCCTATAGCAGTTTAGTTAAACTGTTTGCAACGAACACAATCAATTTCACCCATGGAAATGAATAAATTATTAAAATTATGAAAAATTTTGTGCGTAAAACGAGTATTTTTAATTTTGAATTCGACGTATTTACGTTACGTTTACACCGCGCGCTCGTGCCAGGGCCTCAAAACAGGTGGGTTGATGGTCTTTTATTCCGAGAGTGGATAAGAGATGGCTAGACAGCCGTCTAGCGCCATCTCTTACCCACTCTCGGTATAATCCTAAAACATTCCTGCACTAACAGATCATGGTAACCTCCCAGGAAAATTTCGTTAAGGTCACATGCAAAGCGTATAAGAATATTGACAAGAAGCAATTGGTTTCAAAGTGTTTCGTTTCTCTACATTTTCGAATTAATTTAACAGACTGTTACTCCATGTCAAGGACCTCAGGATATTGTGGAGTTAATTATAATTTAAGTGATACTGAGACCAGTTAAAGTTATTGTCCATCTAGAACTACAGCAGTGCCATTTGTCATGCCCGGTCGTGCTCTTTGCACTATCGTGTAAAGAATTCAGAGGATTTACGCGAACGTAGCGACGGTCACACGTAGGACAGACGTGCGTTGCTTTAGTGTGTACTTAGTTGCTGATATATAGCGCTGTGGATTACTCTTAGTACCCCGTTGGTATCGCGGTTAGAAGTGGACTGCCAAGCGTGGGGTTTAGGGTTCAATTCCTAGGTCGGGTAATGTGTAAATGGGCTTTTTTAGTTGTATTAGTATTTTTTCAGTCTCAACCCGGAGTTTGGAAATTTGCGAGGTGACAAACTCGTGCCTCGGAAAGCAAGTTAAGACGTTGGTCCTGCACCTAATATCTCGCTGGTTTCGTCGAATAGCTGTCTCATCCGACTTTGAGAGTGACGAAAGAAAGATTGTAATTTCTCACACTTACGAACTTTTTTTTATTAATTCTTACGCCGATGCCTAGTCTCCGGTGGGATTAGCCGAACCCAAGACACGCACCTCTGATTTTTCGGAATCATGTGCGTATTGTATAATTATCACATGCTTCGGTGAAGGAAAACATCGTGGGAAAACCAGCATGCCTGAGAGTTATTTCTCGACGGCATGTGAAGCCAAGTCAGAGGCCCATGAAAACTTAGGCCCATGAAAAGTTAGGTAATAACCGCACGATAAAGAAAAAAGAAGCCGTCACACCACAATTAAATACGGTCATGAGGACTCATCATTTCAGCCCGGAATCACGCACAGTTGGGTACACACCTCCTTCTTCTTCTGCCATTCTTCTCTGTTCTGTGCTTTCCTTACGAGGACTAATCTTCCTAAAAGAAGTTGTTGAGTACACTTTCATTAAAGTTTGCTGATAACTTAAAGGTATTATTTCTAGAGTATAATGTTAATTAGGCCAGAAATAACATGCCTCATACCTGTCTTGTACTTAATATAGAAGTAATTAAAGTCAAGCATATTATTATATTATTACTGTCTAAACTTGACAATTCTGTATTCAAAGTTCTATTAGTTCCTGAACTAATAAACGGGTGTCGTATAATGTATCAGATTAAGCAAATTGTGTCACATTCACTGACAAGGCTCACATATCTTATTATTAACTTACAGTATTTCAACTAAGAAAAAATGGTTGGAATCGGCTCAGGAAAACATACAAATCAATTAATAAGTTAAAGCATGCTTCACGCACAGAATATATAATATAGTCGAATGCATTTAGACAAAAAATACTCAATGGGTGGAACGAAGTTTATAGTGGTCGGATTTCATGGGACAATTTTTGTTGAGTTCCTAAAAAAGTCTTAGTCTTAAAATCCGGTATTTTAAAAATTATATTGAGGAAAATAGAAAATTTTCAAAAAAAAAAACTTGAAAAAGGCATTTCATCGACGATAAAGAAAAAATAATGAACAAAGAAACAGACAAATTGGCGTTTAACTGATGCACATCGGTCACTCTATTACGCCACTGTATAAATTCGTCGAATTTCAAGTTATTCATAAACTCAAAAAAAAAATTAGAGGAAATTAAAAAAAAAAAGTCGCAAACGCCTACTTTTTTAAATTTCTTCTTTTGCAAACTCAATAAAAAAAGTCCCCTTTTTATCTGATTGCACTCGACTAATAGTCCAAGTCTTCAGGTAACGACAAATTACTCATTAGGGCTGTCGCAAAAAAAGGAGGAGGTTATGAATTCGAACAGCATCTATTTTTTTTTTATGTATGTGACACCGATGACTCCGTGCTTAATGGGCTGATTTACTTGATTTTTTTTATTTGGTACCTGGAGGGAGTAACTAACTTGGTAACTTTGCTTGAGTAGTGTATGAGTGAGCTCCCTTTAGGTAGTTTTTTTCTTCTTTGCCTATGTTGATGACATGATGGTCCCTTAATGACTTCTAGTTACAATGTAAAATTAATTGATGGCAAGAATTTTTGTGGGATACTACAACTAAAAAGGGTAAAATAAAAAACATTTTTGCAAAAAAACCGACTTCTAGAAAAAAGAGTCCAGAATTTTTCGGAAGTCGGTGAAAAAAGAGTAATTGAAACAAACAAAGTCACCGAGTTCCGAAAGTAGTAGGTATTTTAGACTTTTAAAGTGTTTTTTTTGGAAGTCGGTTTTTTTTTGCAAAAATGTATTATGTTGTACACAACATAATACATTTTTGCTTTTTTAATGTTACACTACATGTAACATTACCAAAAACTGTAGTTGACAACCATAAAAGCCGCGTTTCGAGCATTACAAAGGGCCTAGTTGATAATATTTATTCTTAATAAACAAACTAGCAAAATTAACCTGATTGCCCTGGCGGCACCTGCCAAGCACTTATTTGCCCACCCTATTATGTATTTCGTGGTCTTTTCTTTGGCCTGTCGTATTTTATTAGTAGGGAAACCTATTGTCTAAGTAATACTACAAATATTGTCTTACACAAAAGTAATGCTTAGCTCTGAGGCATCTGTCAACCTAAATTTGTTGAGGTCGAGTCGGTTAGAATAAGTATAGAAAGCGATGAACAATAGCGGCCTATACAAAGGTGCTATTAAGGTAACTCATATTTTATTACAATATTTTTTGCGGTGTACAATGTCTATCGTCCCCCCCCCCCCAAAGCGAAAGTGCCCATTTCTATTTGGGGGGTTAATTCGTCTTACACGAGACAATAGGCAGAATACAAAAAAGTAATTGCAGAATTAGGTGCACTAAAATTTACTTGTGAACATCGATGCTTGATCTGACACACGTAAACACTAGCGTTTTCATACTATGACATGGAATAACACAGGCTACAAAAATCTAATTATTTAATGCGAGCGAAGCCGCGGGTAAAAGCTGGTAAGTACATAAAGTTCCAACATAAAGTTCATTCACTCGTATTAGTGTGTAAGAACTACTCCGTCCTGAGTCACGTTCTCAAGTTCTTGGAAGTCCCACGTGATATAATAGCAATGTTTTTGTATTAAAGTAGCATTTTCTTCTATTCTAAGAAATAAAAGAATGTCAAGAAATGTAACGAAATAACTATGTGTTCTTTTAAATTGAATGATCTTTCAACAAGGGAAAAAGGCACAGTTGGCGCAGTGGCTGAGTCAATGGCTGCTGCTCTGCGTGTCGCGGGTTCGATTCCACACGAAAAAACATTTGCATGACCCACAGGTAGTAAGTTCCAGGTCTGGGTGTAGTTTAATGTTTGTAAACGTTCTCTCAATGCACGGAAAATTCCTAGAATGTTTTATAACATAAATAAAAACAAACTTTTAAACTGAATTCGTACCTAGCATGTACTTTTTTGGGGAACTGAATACGTAACTATAATATTCTGACATCATAAGTAGGTATATCTATGATCTACTTCAAAATTAACTTGAACACAAAAGCCCTAAAACATGCACGATACACTTATACAGTCATTTGTTATAAATTGACAAAAAAAAATCCTTCGCAACAGCTTCTTTGCAAATTGACTTACTCCAGTAATTATTGGCCGTTGTTCTTTTAAATAAATCAGCGACAGAATAAAAGCCCATGGAAGCTCCTTTAATTAAATACACAAGAAAATTAATGAAACGTACCACATTTCAACTTTTAACACGGAAATACTTAACTTCAAGTTATTAATAAGTTTAGAGAACTTGGTTCTACTTCTGTGTGAAACTTTTGAAATGCGAGCAGGTGAGCATGTCTGCCGAAAGACAAGTAAGAAAGTAATTAACATTTTTATGATTTTATTTAATTAAGGCTTGTGACTTGTGAAGTTTTAATGTCAGAAATGGGGAGAAGATAAATTAATTCTGTTCATTATTTCTGGTCACGTAAGGTGGGAATTTTAGAAGCATGTTAGAATAGAACATAATTTTCGTAAAAAAAATTATTCTAATTGACATAACACACACATTTTAAACCGCTCAGTCTTGTTAGAAGCATACAATTTTGGACAATAGTTCCTTAACAAAGAAGGTGAGTAATAAAGAATTTAGGTTATATGTATAGTAAATAGGGATCAAAGTTTGTAGGATTTCTTGCCGCTGAGAATTTTAATGAAAAAGAAAACTCTGTATTTTGTCAAGACTAAAGTTCAAACCGTGCCAAGCAGGGGCAGATTACTAGTATTCTACAATAGGATGTCGATGGAAGACAATCTGTTAGTAAAATAAAACAGAAATTTCGTCGAACAGACGAAAATCTTATTGCAAATCCACCAACTGAAGAAGCTATTAAAAACTAACAAACTGAAGATGCTCCTCAATGTTAACAAGAAATAAAAACTAAAATAAAACTCGCGAACAGGCACTAAAACTCTTAAACCGTTTACGAGCAATGACGAGACGTAGAGCCAGTATAATTGCAATAAAAGCACTTTAGTAGTTTCACTGCTACTAAAGTGTCACAATACCTAAAGATCCCATTAAACTTTGGCAATTTCTAACTTTTCCTATTAGGCTTACTGCACACTTATCGTCCTTACACGTTGCGAATACTTGTGTATGGTCGTTTATTGAAAGTTTGTGTGTAGGTTTTTTAGATTTATGATCTTGGATATTTGGTGTTGGGGCTGTTAGTTTGAAATGTTTCTTTTTTCTGTAATAAATTCGATTATTTTGAGTTAAATTGTTTATATTGATAAAGTTATATATATATATATATTCGTTTAGATGTATGTTTATGTAAGTTGCTTTCATAAGTTCTATTGTAGAAAAATGTTGTACATACGTACAACAACGTATAGAATTATAAAAGTTTTTCAACAATTTTCTTCTGGTATTGTTTGTTGTTTTTTCTTTTCCATTTTTACACAGACAATAGTTAAACAGAAATATAACACCAAAACATGACACTGATTTCTTTTAATACAGCGTGTTTCTATTTGTATGAGGAGCGTCTGCCATCTAATTCCCTTAAGGAACCAAACTTTAAACGCAGAGACTAAACGATAGTCATTTAAACTAGTTTCATTCTAACATACACCATTTATTCTAGATTGATAGCGGGAGGGAAAACACAGTTGTGATCTGATAATAATGAATTGATATTCTTTAAATTTGTTAAAAGAGTCATGATTGAGATCGGCATATCTCCCTTCATTAGCGTCCACGCTATTTTTGAAAAAAAAAAACTAAAGTTTAGGCAATAATAAAAGTTTTTCTGGACGATAGAATGTTATAATTATCGTGGTAGTGATAACTTTATTGCTAGCATTATATCTCTGCCTGTCTAGACTAAAGTAGATACTAAAATTGAGTTTTTGTAGACGTGGACAGTTTTCTTAGAGTTATGTTGGCTCATGTACATTAGAGTATTATTAAGCTTTTTTGTTGATAATATTTGTGTAAAATGAAATGATTCTGATTCTTTTTGTGCAGAATGAAATGATGTTTATTTTGTAATATTCTTTTTCTTGCTTTTTTTTTGGAAGATAACTTGGGTACTTACATATTTATGATACAAAACTTCATGTTACAATAAAATACTCAAGATTTTGGCAAATTATTATCTATTATTGATACTAACACACTCGCACACACTTAAACTAATTATTATTTAAGTAATAGAATTATTGAATAAGCAGACTAACTTGTAGATACCCTAGATGGCTACAAGACAAGCCCCAAATTCCCGATATTATCTGATACCCACATTATCCGATCTTTCTCGAAATTCAAAAACATTTATTCGAAATTCTATGGTGTTCCAAGTTTCCCGTGGCAGCAAAAGCCTGTAATTCCGTAAACCTTATTATAAAGACATTTATTTCACAGTCGCCCTTATCTGATCAAGCGAGGAGATAAAAGTGTCTTCTCTTTAGCTTTGAAGTATTAAAGGGATAAATTAGATTTTAAACATCGCTTTCAATGTTTGGCAGTTCATTCTTGCTTGCTTTAATGTTGTTCACTCATGGAAAGATACTTGTTTAGATAATTTAAAAGATTTTGTAGATAATGGAAATTTTGGTAAATGTTACAAGGAGCCCACGTTGTGTAGGTGTGCGGATATTTCTGTGCTATTTTCGTATAACGATAACATGATAAGAAAATAATAAAAATAAAATATAGAAAATTCATTTCCTGCGATAAAAGCCCGATAAACTTAAAAGCGATATATGAATTTTTAATACTGCAACCATAAAAATATAATTTAACAAAGAACCTCGCACGTATCTAGCTTAAAATAAACGCAATGTTAACTCGTATCCAGTAACTCACAAATAAAAACACTCTTATAAAACACTGGAGCATAAACAGATCCGAGAAAATTTTCCTCGAAGAATTAAAACGCTGACAAGACCGAAAAAGCTTGAGGAAATTTGTGGAGACTAAGAATTTATATAGTCTTACCTGAACTGTAGGAAAACACGAAGAAACTTCCGAGGTAGCATCATGAACAAAAGTTTATTATACTATCTGGATGCAAACCTTACTTACCTACCATTTATCTTTGTCGACGGAACTTAAAGGAAACTCCGGTAAAGTATTTAGTAGAGGAAATTAAAGACAAATTCAGTGGGTACATGTTTTTTTTTTATTGAAACTACTTAATTTTGTTTTTGTGTAGGGATTTTCAGTTTATAGGTAGTAGGTGTCTTGAAAAACATCTTCCATTGTGGACTTCACGTTTTATTATTAACAATAAACTTTACTCAGTATTCGTATGCATTAATTTCCTTTTAAGTACTGAGAATGTCTTGCTCTATGTTTTTTTCATGCAAAATTAACTCTGACTTTCGGAAATGGTGAGGCAGGCTTGTCCTAAAACGAAAACATAAAGTAACTCAGTCTCTCTTTCTTTCTCTGTTAATCTGTCTGTCTGTTATGGATAGCCGTCCTATCGAACTATGAAAGTAAGAGAAGAGAGAGTGCACCTTGCACAAACACATGTGCACTATAATATTTCCCGCCGTCACTGAAAACGGTCAGGAGGACTATTAAAAAAAAAACACAGTAAAACTTAACATCCAAAATGATCAGAAATCATTGCATGACCACGCTTCGTGTAAATAAACAGATAGCCAAACATTCACTACGGATATTCGATTAAATAGCTATTTCCAATAGCACCGCAATTTAACACAATGCCGCCATGCATTTTAGTAGCTTCAATTTAAATCTACTACTGTTCTGGAAGCTTATTCGAAATTACAGTTATATGCTATGAGGACTGGGTTTTGTATCATTGTGATATTAAATGTATGTTTTAATAAATAATTTTTTGTTTGAATAGTTAAGCAATAAATATAAATAATAAAATATCAATTTATTTTCTCTACACAAGTTCTTAATGCTAAGTTACAGAGGATCACGAACATGGAGTTAACTTTGTGAGAGACTGGTGCTTGAGGTAGGCCTCTATAAAGACCTGTATTACAAGTCACCAGTGCCCTCCCGCAGCATATTGACTGCTATGGCCTATGATCAACTTTTATTGCACAGGTTTTGCATATTAAGAAGAGTGCAGGAAGCTAAGTAAAAATACAAAACACATTAAGTAAAAGCAAAAAAAAATAAGATAAAAAAAGAATAAAAATAAAATAAAACAAATTGTGGAGATATTAGAGCGCGTGTGTGTACTGGATAGTGTATATGAACAAAGTGTGATTAGGGTGTCTGCGTAGGAGGTTGCTTGAGTGGCTGTGGTGCGAAGATGGTTGACAGAATATCTGGTGCGAAATAATGCGCAATGTTAGGTTATTAGTTATAACCTTCAAGAAAAAAATAATAGCTTCATAACTGTTAATATTGGTGACGATCATAATTTTCTAACTTTTCTAAAAGCATTTGAGCCATCTCATGGCCTTCGGTGTGGCTTTTTTTCTGACAATCGTTCAGCTGTGTTATCCATCGATAATTTTACTGTTTTAAAGTAAAGAGCGTTGTATTTTTAGGGTTCCGTACCTCAAAAGGAAAAAACGGAACCCTTATAAGATCACTTTGTTGTCCGTCCGTCCGTCCGTCCGTCTGTCAAGACCGTTTTTCTCAGGAACGCGTGGAGGTATCAAACTGAAATTTCTATATGATACTTAGTTCTACTGTCCCTGAAAGCTGTAGAAAAATCAACCTTCTAAGTCAACGCAATCAAAAGATACAGCCACTTAGGCCGCAAATTTCCGCAAATTTTCGAAACTCGCACGGGAATCAAAACCTACAGGGTACTTCCCGTGAACTTAGAATCTTAAAATTTTGTACGAAGTCACGTCTTATAGTACAGATATAGGAAAAATTACGAAAACCGTAAATTTTTAGTTTCGTCATATAAAAAAAAGTTATATACCCACAGGTTTGTACGGAACCCTCGGTGCGCGAGTCCAACTCGCACTTGACCGGTTTTTTTTTTTTCTTCAAACAATCATAGGTCTTTAAAATTATTAAAATATTTTATTGCTTCCTCGATCTGTCCAAGGCTTTTGACCTGGTGTCATACGACATCCTGTGGGCTAAACTCGAGGGAATAAACCTACCACGTAAACTTGTCAACGTTTTTAAATACTGGTACAGTCATCAGGTCAAAAGCGTTAAGTGGGCGGTTGCAATGTCGGAGCTGTATCAGCTGGAGTGCGGTGTGAGGCAGGGGGGTTGACTTCCCCCTCCCTTTTTATTCTGTACATGAATGATGCCTTGATCGTCGCACTCAATAATCAGCATGCCAGCTTGCCATGTCGGTGGAGTCTGTGTCAACAATCTCAGTTACGCTGACGACGACGGTGCTGCTGAGCACATCGGTCTGTGGCCTCAGGAAGCTGGTGTGGATCTGTGAGGTGTATGCCCTTAGTCATGGGTTAAAGTATAATGTGACCAAAAGTCAATGCATGGTCTTTGAGGCCGTACGAAACGTTCGCAAAATTGTCCACCCGTTTTTCTAAACGGTGTTCTAATCGAAAGGGTGGATCAATTTAAGTACCTAGGGCATTTAGTTAAGACCGACCTCAAGGACAATACTGACATGGAGCGGGAACGGAGGGCTTTGTCAGTGCGGGCGAACATGCTAGCACGTAGGTTTGAGCGCTGTTCTAAGAACGTGAAGATAACACTCTTCAGGGCGTACTGCATGTCCCTCTACACGTGCAGCCTGTCGACGAGGTACACGCGTGCATCATACGGAGCCCTCCGCGTCCAGTTCAACAACGCACTCAAGGCTGTATTGAGGCTGCGCTGATTGCTTCTCCGCGACCTTGCGATAGCGCGGCGCGTCCCTGGTGCGTAAGGTGTGGGGCAGCACCAATGCTGTCCTGGCTATGATCGCGGACCGGATGGACTGCCCATACATACGGCACTGTTGTGGTAGGCATGTTGCCGTCAGCAGGGCTGGTTAGATGATAAGTCTTTTTATTTTAAGTTTTATTTTTGTTTTTATTATCCTTTGTGTGTTTTTTGTATTTTCGTGTACTCCACATATGAGTTAAGGTTGCTCGAAATAAATGTATTTTATTTTATTATTTATTAAAGCAATATTACAATGAAAGCCACAAGGTTCCATTCTCAGACCTCCAACACTGTTCTGTTCTAAAACGATCATTCAGTGCAACAATGCGTTGTAGATCCGAAGCGTGAAGCAATCCTTGCATACATTTAGTGACGGGTTGTGGTTTCGTGACCATATGTCCGTGTCTGAATGCTCGGCATGTTGTTACATGTCACTTTAGCTGGTGACATCTTTGTACTTCAACTGATAAATAATTCAAAGATTTTTCAGAGGTTGTTTGCTTAAACCAAAAACAACAAATTCTGCTCACAGAGAAATAGTGGATAAAGGATATACAAATTCATTCAAATAATTGGGTTCTACTATGTAAGTATAAAATAGGTCTGTCATCCAGCCCGAGAGCTATTTTAAAACTTTATAAGATATCAATAAATATTGCGCGAACATTGTCTAAAAAAAGCCCTTATGTCAAAATTAAAACACCTTCCCGCAAATGCAGACCCCATCATCGCAGTCTAGTCCGGCGAAACTTGTCAACCATGCGAATATTTTGGTTTTACTCTTGTTCGATCGTTATTGTAATATAATATAATAATATAATATAATAATATAATATAATAATATAATATCGCTGGACATTACACACAGCGCCATCTAGTGCCACACTAAGCAACGAGGCTTGTGTCGTGGACACTAGATAGTTGATATACTACATAGATACTTTTTGTTTGTAAATACATACTTATTATACATATAAACATCCATGACTCGGTAACAAATGTCTATGCTTATCACACAAACACATGCTCCTACCGGGATTCGAACCCGGAACCCTATGAACGTAAGGCAGCCTCACTACCGCTGCGCCATTCGGGTCGTCAAATTGTGTCAGATTGTGTTCCACATGTTTCGTAAATAAATCGATAGTGGATAAAAACATCATCATTAGTTAAGTTTTAAGAATAAACATTTTAACTGAGATAATTTGTGCAACTGGAGCTTCCTCTTTAATAAATACTTATTGGGACATGACAATTGCCGATTGTTTTAAATTTGAGGTCACTTTGAGATTTCTTTTGGCCCGCTACGGTTACAAAATTACTAAACTTGGCCCTCTATAAAATTATGTTGGTCGCCCCTGGTATATAGAGTGCAACTTATTTCAGCACAAAATATTTTACTTCTACATTAGAAATAGTCACGGTAGCAAATTGTCATGTTTCGCACATTGTTTCTACATTTGCCGTAGTTTCAGTCGCCTCGTTTTCAATAGAAAGGTAATTTGGCGTTGAGATGTACATGTACATCGTACAATGTACAGAGCGTCCTTGCATACATTTGGAAGTTTGTGGTCAGCGCGTTACGACCTGTTCCAACATGTCCAGGCTTGGCCTGTTGAATTTGTGACGCCTTTGTACTGAGATGTGTGTGCTGAATGTTGGGGTTTAAAATCGGACATTCAGGAATTCAGCAGTAGTGTGTCTGGATTTGTTTCAAGTTGATGGCAATAGTTACGGCTTTCATTTATTTATTTATTAATCTTTATGCATACTGAAAATAAATTATGCATTATCCGCCTGTCTACCTAAGGGTAATGCAGAGACAAACAAAATTATACTAAGTTCAACATAGTTCTACGGCTCAGAATTGTAGAGTTGCATTGTAAGTGAGTTGACGAAAGCCACAGAGTTCACGATTCCAAGTTTATTGCAAACTTACATGAAGTTATGTTGGATGCTAATCCGTGGTTTACTCGATAAGGTCAGCTGCTGGTCAACTAACTTTTAGTATAAGAAAAGAAATGAAAAATTAATTACGGAAAGTAGGTCGTGGACTCAGCAATTTTTGTTTTAGTCTGTACGTGAAACGTACAAATAATAGAAAATTCCCAATTACATGGAGATTAAACATAACTGGCGAAATGAGGGTATATTACGTATACCGGGGGTGTACCCCCAGTACGCAAACGTCACACCTGCAACCGCAAATGGCTTAGTAGAGGTGTATCTACTAAGCCATTTGCGGTTGCAGGTGTGACGTTTCATTTCAAGTCTTGATGATTAAACATTAAAAAAAAAGTATTTTTATGGCACTTTATAACATTACGTTACTTACATCAGTTCCGCTGTTTTTTTTTTTCTTCTATTTATTTATTTTTCCGCTGTTTTTATTATTAACATCGTTTTGTAATTTTCCGCTGACCTTTTATGGAAATGAATTGGATTATCTTATTTATTTTTCATTCGTTACTTATTCGTTCATTTTCATATTTTAACAAGTATTTTTTGACTGTTATGTTGTAAGGTTTTCACTGAAAGTTTTGGTTACGAAAATATTTTTGAGAGATAAAACTCCATTCTGGTTGTCATGAGCGACGCCCAGGGAATGAAGCAGTCTCCAATGCCAAACTAGGCGTGGACCTTCCTCTCATGTTCTGTATTCTAGTAAGAAGAAGATGGTAATCTTCTTCTTCTCGAGTCGGTGACTCAGATTTTGTCCTCATTCAAGTCCTGGATGGTGCAATTAGTTGTGTACGATGGGTAGGAGTGAAGGTGAATGACAAAGCATATTATACCTAGCTATTTATAACGTGAGAATTACCCTAACATTCTATCCGACAGAATGTATAATCTAATCTGTTAAACTTTCAAATGAAGTGTCATTTAAATTCGCAACATCTATACGAAATGATGGTACGCGTTTCGGTACAGTCGCGCGCACCAATAAGAATACTTACACAATGTCTAAATTCAAAAGCCATTCTCTCGTGGAACGCTAGCAATTCCGAGATCAGAATCACTGCAGGCTTCTAACATACTATGTTTGTGACAACATGAAATTGCAAGCGATTACCCCGACCAAATGCTAGGAGGCTAGGTTTTTTTTTTTTAGGATATAGATCCTAGTTATCTTATCCTATCCTGAAGACGGTCGTCGTCACCGAGGCAGACCTAAGAAACACTGGCGTGACGATGATTGGCCAGGGAAGGCAAAACGACGAGAGAGTTGGCAAGGATTGAAGGAGGCCTTGCCTAGCAGTGGGACAGAATAGACTAAACAAAAAGTCCTGGTTGGTCGCAGTTACTAGGCTAGGGCACATCACAAAAAGATGATCTAGTAGTATTTCCCAGTCTTCGAATTATACTGGCTTGACTTAACATTCACGTACTTTTAAATCGATTTATTAACAACATTCATATTTGTATATCCGATTCAAGTGAATTAATAAAACAATTTCGGATTGCTACCATCGAAGTTGATGATTGTCGACATCCACCGATGAATCTAAGACTCACCGAACATTCACAATTTCTTAAACATACTTGTGCTCGTGACTGTACAATTCAGCTAGCTAACGATACGGTGGGACTTTCCGACTTTATATCGCCATATTAGTCTGGATTCGCACTCTAAGGATGTCTATATTGAATATCGATACGTAGTTCTGTGGGTATTTTTTATTTGCGTATATTTGACCTAGACGGAAGATTACTATCTGTATTCGCGACCTTCGTCCGCGTAAATATATTACTTCTCTATTTGAATCGGAATTTTTCAATAATAGTTCGGTTTAGTTTAGTTTATTTATTAATAATTATTAACGAAATTACATGTCAGGTGTAGAAAACATAAAAACACAAATCACTAAACATTAAATGGAGAATAAAACAACAACTATCGTACATTAAGAATTAATTGGGAAATGGAATAATCGATAATATCTGGGTTTTTATCTTTTTTCTATTTTAAGTTTCGTTTTTTTTATGTTTTAGAACTGTATGTATGTACTTTCACAAGCATTCAGTAAAAAGTCGTTATTTTGTAGCACTATAAAATACTTGATTTATCATCGAGGCGAAAAAGGAGAAACGTCCACCACTATTTCCTATTCTCTGTAGCTCTGTTTTGTATTGTAAATATACAGGGGACGTCAAACAGCTCGCACTTATTCCTAATATTACCATAATCCTGTGTTTTGTTGGAATTATTCATCCGTAGTGCAATTGCAGCATAAACATCTGTTTCTAGTTTGTGTTGTTTTGGTCTCAGATTTGACCAATACATTATGGATTATGTTCCAGGTTGGCATTTGTTTATCGTGAATTTTGGTTCGGAAGGAAACTTTCCAATGTTATTTTTTGCCTGTGATTTTTTCGCGGAACTTAGGTAGTGAAAATATCTCGGCATATTTTTTTTGTGTTTTCTTCTTTCGTTCTTATCTCAACGTTTTGCGATTACGTTGTTTTTATGTCTGTTATGAAAAAAAAATCTTACAGATCCCAAGAAAATCCAAATCTGTAGATTCTTGGTTTTATACGGAATAATCTTTTACCTCCACAATCGTTGCAAAAGTGTTATTACTTAAACCATAAAATGAAATTAAAAACTTTATTTGTCATAAAAGTAACTCGTCTGGCTTACAAGATATTATAACGGCTAGTAATAAAAGTAATACAAAAAGATAACAAAGTATTATATTTTCAAATAACGGATACATAGTTGTACTTTTAAAGTCACTGAAACGAAAGAAATAGCTACAGAAACCAATTATCTAGAAGAAAAACTGCAAATAAGAAATAAAGTAATACTGTTGGAATAAAACGGTTCTTAGTTCTTGCTGACTCTGTAAATATTATACGGTTTAATTATTTTATAGTTTAATTTTCTAATGTTATTCTATTCTGTTGGGATGCAACACACCAATTGTTTTACTTGAAGCTCAGTAGGTATTAGATCGTGTAACTGTGTTTAAGAGCGTGTACGCCGTTCGGCATTTCATACAAATTTTCAAGTCCTTATTTTTCGATATGACTGAACCGATTTTAATGAAACTTCATACCCTTAAGCAGGATACATAGGTTTAAAAAGTTAGTGAATTTTTTCAAAATCGTGTTACAGTTAAATTAGACCGATTTTAAATTTTCTATAGAAACAGAAATTTCCAATTATCTTTTTTTAAATAAGACATTTCGAAAATGTTTTTCACTAACTTTTTAGACCTATATATCTATCTTGCTTAAGGGTATGAAGTTTCATTAAAATCGGTTCAGTCATATCGAAAAATAAGTACTTGAAAATTTGTATGAATTGCCGTACGGCGTACACGCTCTTAAGTGATAACTCTCAGGATCTACCTAGTGGTTAAGGTTTCTAACCTTATGCAATGGCAAATCACAAAAAGGCAAAATATAAACTACTTCCAAAAAATCTCTGGTGGAAAAAACTCTATTAAATCATGTAGCTTTTCAACCTTGATTGAGACACTCTAAATTATCTTTCACAAGCCACGCAAACAAATATATATATATATATGTATATTTACTGACATAAAATATTGTACACATACATATGCAATGGAATTCCCTGACTCCTGCGATAGTCAAAACTGTGTTGGAGGAGCCAGTGTCCTCCCCTAATAAAAAGAAACATTTGTTTTATGATAAAAAAAAGAAAAAAAATACATTCTATTAGAGCGCGTGTTTTTGTTCATGTATGGGTGTGCATGAGTGCGTGTGTATGTGAGTATAATGTATGTGTGTGTGAGTATGTATGTGTGTATTAGTGGGTGTCAGTGAGTGTGTTAAGGCTTGAATGAGTTGTTAGGAAGAGGTACTCTCCCTTGCAGCGACACATAACCTAGATAGATAGACTACTTATTTAGGCGGCAGTAAATAGCTGTCGTAAATGTCATGTAACTGACGATGGTGATGTTAGTGCTCACCTTCCGTATACAGGATGGAAGGGAAACCGACGCCAAAACGATTAAGCATGTATTCTGAATCCCTCCACTGTACTGTACTGTTTGTGTGCCTACACGGTCAACTGGCCATCATACGTGTTAACCGTTTGTACTTTGGTATCCCTCTCACTCTGTATAAGGAGCTTTTATGCTTTTAGGAGTTTCATATTTATTTGCCCAGCGGTTTAGGGTGTGCGTTATCTGTGAGTAAATTTCTCCTACCAAGTAGATTCTGAAATCAATACAAGTTAAGCATAAAAGACCATAACCGCGGAAAGTGTTACCACAATATATTCTTATTTAACACCTGAATAAAGCTGTCTAAATTTCTAAAAAGTTCTCACTGACCTTTATAAAGCCCTTCTCTCATTACGATACACGCAGACGACTAGGAGTCTCGGAGACTAGTCGCCGCGGAGTATCTATACTAATATTATAAAGAGGTAAAATTTGTTCGTAAGTTTGTATGCAGGGGGTAATCTTCGGAACTACTGATCCGATTCTAAATTTTTTTTTACTGCTAGAAAGCGACATCACTCGTGAGTGCTATAGGCTATAAATTATATTTATATCATGCGTATTCGCCGAGTTATCACAATTTTTGCGCACGAAGTCGCGAGCGAAGTGCTAGTCTCACATATTTAAATGGAGAATCGCACACTTTGCTACCAGTATCCAACGCCTCCGCGACTAGTCTCGCGATACCCGCCATGGAGTCGCCTGCGTGTTGCGTCTCCTACGAATCTTGTCAAAATGACAGCGGAACATGATATAAATATTATATTTGTGCAAGCAATTGATAAATATCCGTGACTATATAACTTTAAATTACCCGATTACGTGACAAAACATACTACTAAAAGGGCTTGGGAAGAAATTGAAAAAAAAAAACGTCCTTTTAATCAGAAGTGAGCTGCAAATGATGAAATGACTTAATTTTCAGTAGCGCAGTATGCGAACCATGAGTCGCGCACATATTTTCAACTGGTATTCGACTCAAGTATCGTAATAGGCGAAGAGCTTAAGCTCACGAATTCACGATACTGGCTATCATATAAAATAAGATCTTTTTCAGTGCATTTGCACTAAATTTATCAAAGAAAAAAGAAAAGTCATTCCAAATAGAATTCTGAAATTGAAAAACGTTTAAAGTTCTTTTACGTATTTGTTTTACCCCTTGGCTACGATCTACGTGATTAAGCGACACTTGTTTTGCGACAATAATCACGGAAAAAACATGAAAAGAAATGAAGTTGTTCAGTGGGCGAGCCGACAGTCACCGTGATACTTGCGGTTTAGCGCGTATTATCGCACGATGGATAAAGATTACGAGCGGTTTGGCGCTCGAGTGAATCAAATGTACTATCTAACACTACCTACGGCATTCACGACTGGGGCTCACGGGTTGTGGTTTGGCATGAAGTAATGTATGTAAGTGTGCCACTAAATGTAAATCTGGTCGCAAGTCGCATTGTCCGAGGTCATGAATACAGCCTTTGTTTTACTGCTCCCACACAACATAACCACCACACAAAACGAAAATAGGACCTGCAAATAATGGCCTAATTCTCGAAATTGCGAATTGCTTCCATCACAAATACTAACCAAGATGGACCACCTCCATCTTCCTTTAATCTTCGCAATATTTTCAGCTTCGACACATTACTGCTGTACCAATTAGTGTTGTGTCGTTAGCATGTAATTTACTGTCACAATCAGACACTGGAGTACTCTGATGTAGAGGTATTACGTGTGTAAAGGTTTTTGATGGAGATTCGACTTTGACGGTGTATATTCTTCTTTGGATTATGGTTGATGATAGTTTTTCATTTATGGTTGAGATTTGAATGGCAATTAATCATCGTAATCATCTTGGTTTTTACGAGTATGATTGTGGTAAACAAAATAACCTTTCCCTGATCAATGTATAAATTATTTTTTTTTTGTGAATGCTGGTTGACCAGTACCTAATTGGCGACTGTGTAAGTCCAGGACCATAAAACCTATACTTTAGCTATTTTATACATGGAAGCTGTTAGTAAACTTATAGGTATTAATAAATAAATAAATACAGCGTTATTGTAGACTATGGACTCTGTGGAGCTATGAAACCTCGACTTGTGACTTGTTTTGTGTCTGCGTAGATCTCCAGAGGAAACATTTGCATCAACTGAAACGGGATGTAACTAACTTTACACTCCAATAGAAGTCCAGAAAAAGACGCAATATTTCAAAGCAATTCAATTCCCTCTAAAACACGTAACAAAGTCCCAAGTAGTGTTAAGACTCACGAACCAGTGATTAAAGATTGTACTCAGCTCCGTTGTTGCAATAAATGTGGTCTTGTAACTCGCCGCCACCGTTGTATGTCTTGCACCGAGGTTGTTTGATAAATACTAGGTTGACTATACTTTTGTGACTTTTCCTTGGCTCATAGAATATTAATTTTGTTTCAACAAACAATGTCTGGATTTGTGCACGGTTGATGGCAATGACTCGCCGCCTACTACATGGGACTCACGCAGTACTAGGTTGCGGAGGTCAAATAGGCAGTCGCTCCATGTAAAATACTGGCATTCAGCTGTATGCGGTTAGACTGGAAACCGACCCCAACATAGTTGGGAAAAGGCTAGGCAGATGATGACATCGTTGTATGACCTCTCTGGCCCAGTTTAAGTCGCCATCGTGGACAGCAGGCCAATGCATCCGTGAACCTAAGTTTATATCATCTTAAAGACATTTGGCCATTGCAATGCAGCAGTGTCTAGTCTAGTCTGTGCCATGAGTTTCCTTTCTGAAATGGGTATTATTGTTTGCTATTTTAGAAACAGTAGGTACTTTATATTTCTCTTTACATAAAACCATAGCTGAAAATTCAAGTAAAAGCTCCTTGTAAATATTCCAAGATTTATATTCATGTAAACGAAGCCAGAAAACATGTTATGCTAAGATAAGAGCGGATTTACGTTTCTGTGATATCTTAATTAAAATCAGTGAAGCACTTTACACACCCGTTTTATTAAATCTTAGCTAATGCTTTACTGAACAATTACCACTTAAGATTCACATTCTTGATGATAAGTGCGTGGTGTTTTAAATGAAAATTCGCGAATACTTGTTATACATTTAAATTCTAATATTTCTATTACCTACTCCGTATTTAGGGGGCCCAAGCCGAGTTCACACCGGACGATTCATTTCGGATCGTCGAACCCACGATCTGCGATCGATCGTGAGGATCGTGAAGCGTGGATCGTTGAACGTAGTTGGCCAATCCACTGTGTTGAAACTGGCGAACCCTGCGGCAATGAGCGCGCGCTCCAATGCGTGCGCTTGGATCGCGCACGGCAAGTTCACATCAACTGCGTATTTAAATCGCGCGATCGGAGCGCGCTGGATCGTCCAGTGTGAACCCGGCTATTGGTCATGAATGTGATATTGTAAACAATATAAACCCGTGCAGGCAGATTACTTGTTATGATGTTTTCGTCATGTCTACTCCGAGCGCGGTGTAGAAAAACGTCATAAGGAAACCCAAGACATGTGATATCCACTAATCCATACTGCTCAACCCACTTCTCCTCAGTATGCCAGCAGTGCACACTACTATACTACTCCAATAAATCTTCATCCTAGATCAGTGACTGAAGATATTAGCAATACCACAGTAACAACATTTAAACCAACTCAGTTGTATACAGGAATACCAGTCGTACACAGGTGTACCAGATCAGTACACTGTTGATTGCACAAAGAACAAAAACACCTGAAAATATACTCGTTTGCATCGGAAAGCTGTCTGTTAACTTGATGTATGTGGGATGGAACGAGGGATTTCAAAGTTATTTGTTAGTCATATTTTTGGGTGTTTGCGCAATACTTCTGGTTTGGACAGGCAGTTTTATCGAAGCAGTTACAGTCACGAGCATAAAAACGTTACATTTACGTAAGAATAAAAAAATGTTCTCCTAAAAATTTTGTTACATATTTTTTTTTTCCTTAACGAAGTATTTTATTCAAAAAATTAACCTTGCATACATACACAAACAGACCCGGAACAACTACCTCTAGCTAACACAAATATTTGCACCACACAGGAATTGAACCCGCGACACGCAGTGCAGCAGCCAATCGCTCAGCTACTGCGCCAACTGTGTCATCAAAAATTAATAATAAACTTTAGATCGTTCTTTTCCCAAAGTCACAATTGATATTACACGAGACAATTATTGTACATATTTGAATTTTGTGTATGAGATTATGTTCGTGGTTCTACAGAAACAGTGTCATATTTTGTTTTTGTAGTATTTTTCCTTTGTTTATTTGCTCTCATAAATAGAAAAAAACAACCAGTATTGTCTTACCAACTAGTTACTTGTAAACACTCACAATATCGCTAGGTTTTGTGGAGTCCTTATCCCGACGCCGGCTGTTACTTTTGAGCATACTCATCACTGGATTCCACGTACTTGATAATTCGAATCCAATGTTGAGGATAAGGATTCCACAAAACCTAGTAATATTGTGAGTGTGTTTTGCCATGACTTTGGGCCGAGTTCCGATAGTGCGCGTAGCAAAAGACAAAGGAAGTGTGTAGACAGATTTGTCTACCTAACAAGTTTTT
This sequence comes from Standfussiana lucernea, assembly GCA_964057025.1. NCBI lineage: Eukaryota > Metazoa > Arthropoda > Insecta > Lepidoptera > Noctuidae > Standfussiana > Standfussiana lucernea. The sequence continues at coordinate 13,825,824 of OZ059796.1, forward strand.
ACCATCCACCCGCATTCTCCAGTCGTCCTGCGATCATGGCGCTTGCAACAGCGTCGAAATATCGGGTGCTCACAATAAATAAAAATCACGGAAGATATCCCGTAAGTGACTTACTTACTTGTTTCTTACCAACTTCGCAGTAAGGACGAGGTTCACCGTTTGGAAGTGTAAAAAGTCTTATTTTTATCTAATTTAGATAACTATTGATTTTGCCAAATGAAAAACAATGGACGGAACTGGACAAGGACAGAAGAGAACAAATAAAGGAGACGACTAAATGAGGAACATAATCTATTTTATCAAATAGTGCCTTGCAGTGTAAACACCCATTAAGGAACCCGGAAAATGTGGCTCCAGTTGTAGCGATAGTATAGTTTTGTATCTATTCAAGAATCTGAGGGTTTAGATAGTGTAATTTTATCAGCGGTAACGATAATGGAAACATCTCAATGGTTTTGATTAACATAATATGCTCAAAAATCTTATGGCTGCGCATGCACTTACAGGTGGTTTTCTAAGGAGCTAAGAACCTAGCGACTCGCAACTCGGGTAGCGAAGTGAAACGAAAGTGGTAGAATCTGGAAACCAGCTGAACTGCTTCTGGCACCTTCGCTAGTCTAGTAGTAGAAGTAGCGTGCAGCGGTTGCGAAAATTCTTGAACGTTCGTTTCTAACTTAAACTATTTTGATAACTGTGAACGTTACTTGCTTACTCTCGTTGCTAGGCACTCGGCAATAAGCAAGCCACCTGTCAGTGTGTTTGTAGACTCAGTCAATACTTTAGAAAGTCGGGACCTTGATCAAATCTACACTTTTGTACCAGATTGCCCTGATGTAAAAAGTGCGAAACGTGGGACATGGAGTATCTACTACACTACAGTACGCCTCAGTTTAATCCTTCGGAAATTACAGGCATGATATACTCGTACAAAGATATGAGATGAACAAAGTATCAGCGCCACGTTATGAACTACAGTATTTTTTATGTAACATAATGGTGCACTTATTACAAAGTGCATGCACCTGGTTGTCGTCTGCAAGGACCTCAGAATGTACTTAAGTAAATTAGAGTGCATTTTTTTGTTCCGTCATAAGCTTTTAAGCTATCTTAATTAACTAAACAGAGTTTTGCTAGGATTAAAAGAAGTGGCTTATTCGTTTTGTTATGTAATAAGTAATAAAATCATCATTCTTCTGCCTCTACCACAATTTATTTGGGGTCGGCGCAGCATGTCTTTTTCTTCCATACTTCACTATTACTCGTTAACTCAGCAGTCACCTCCTTTCTAGCCATACCATTCTTCAAACAGTCTATCCTTAGTTTCTTTTGTCTACCTCTACTCTTATAAAATAATCTTATAAAACATTCATGCTCAAAATTTCCTCACGACATTTTCCTCATTCCTCCACATTCCTCCACATCACATGGCTATACCACGACAACCGATTATCAGTAAATACAAGAATATACCACGTAAAAATATACAAGGGTCTAATAAGATCAGCTAGTGAATCCCCGCAAACGTATTGTGTCGCAATCTTGTATGTATAGTATGCCAGTCTCAAAAGTAAAAACGAGGCCGATTGATCAGTACTTAGTAAAGAGCTTTTTAGATACTATTTTCCCGTAATGTTTCTAAATGCTTCACATTGTAACTCCCAATCAAGAACAAACCTATTACTCATCTCAATTACAATCAAACCATTGGGAAGTGACATTCGCCTGACGAACTGCTATCATAATAGGAACAAATCCAATTTGACAATTGAGCTAGACGAAGATTCAATTTGTTACTAGATAACAGTATTATTCTCAAAGGTTTGTTCAGACAGATAGACAAGGCTCTATTCACTAATTAACTTTGATTACCTTTCTTACAAATTACTAAAATGGAACTACCTATTTTGATTTAGTGACTCGAGTTCTTAGAAATACTCAAAATAAATCATTGTTGAATTAGAAGAAAATAATGAAATAAAAGACAATACTGTAATCATCATCACCGTTTGTCTAGCTTTTTTCCAATTATGTTAGGGTCGGTTTCCAGTCTTAAAAAAGTCGACAACAGGCTGGCCCTATAATTATATAGGACTTTCCGAAACTGGCGATCATGTTTGTATACTATTGGTACCATTCGAGCATGATATTATGTTACGTAAAAACAAAACTAAAACTTCTCATCGGGTTGATAAATGAACACGACTTCATTGCAACTGTGCACTAAAACAAAGCATCATAGACTATCAGAAACACTCTCCCCTCCAGCAAAAACAAATCATATAAGGAAACAAAATGGCGCACAACAAATTACCCCCATTCCCCGCTATCACTTGAACCCCATTCAGCGAGCGTGTCCAAGACAAATTCCTTAACGTGCCTAATTGTGCTAACATTTACTTCCGTAATCTCGTAGGTACAATGAATGGACGGAGCTATAAATAAACTAGAATCCTACGGATCTCCGGTCCGCAGCTATACTCTAGTGATGCACGACCCGATCCGATACTTTACAGTGTCGATAAAACAGGATGCGATACTCCGATATTGTGGATCGATACAATGGTATCGACTTGAGGAAAGATTTGAGTAAAAATGTTGATGGTTATAAGAGTATAGACTATACGATATATAGACTGTGTGATGATGATAATTATGACTAGAAAAGAGGTATCTGATGAGATGACGAGTAATGAGAAGTACGAAAAAAGAAGACAGACACAGCTAATTCAAGGATGTGTAGTCAACAGGAAGTCGCAAAAGGATTCCTACAATTTTGTCTATATTGTGCACCTCATGGGACGATATCATAAGATCGAAGCCATACGATCCGATCTTAGAATCTTATTTCATATTTGCTATACAGATCGATCCAAAGTATCGATGAAGCATCGTGCATCTCTACTATACTCCAATAAATAACACAATGATTATTTTTATGGTCCGAGCAATATTGTCTAAGTAAATATAGGAGGACACAATGGAAGAAAATAGACGTTACGGGCCAAATTATCGGATTTTGTATTTAGGGTATCTAATGGGCTTTGTGAGATCTACCTGTTATAAGGTTGCATGATTGGACTTAGATGATATAAGCAGGTTAATATTTATAATAATTATGCTTTTATTATGGTAAAGTTTTTTTTTTGGTATTCAAAGAAGAAAACGTGTTTCTTATGTAAGATGGCCCCCGCCAACATAACAAGTGAAACACAGTAAAAGAGTACTATTTAAGTAAAACGTAATACTGATAATAATGGTGATGACGATTATATTGATTGTGAACTCTTTTGGTAGGTTAGGTATCTAGTCCGCCGAATTCTTCAAATGCAATTACTTTCGAGCCACTAGTAAAATAAAACGCCAAATTGAAATACCAATATCCTGCAGTTTATTCAAACTAGGTAACAACAAACGAATAAATCCGTAAAAACATATCGCCCATTCGCGATTCAAACAGACAATTCCAAGAATTACGAGGATATTTTCAAGCACTAGTGTCACTAAACAGAAAGACACAGAAGGCCAGTTTCTTACAATGCAGACGGCACGTCCGTACGACGATCAATCAAGCTTTGCAAAACCAAATCAAGCTGATCTCATTGTACGGGAAGCTCTTATAAAGCGAGGTCAGGTTACACTGGATATGACACAGTACGTCAAGACGGCTCTGATGATTGAAAATCACTTTTATAGCGTTTTGTGTCTGTACAACGTTTCTCAACGGATCAATTGTCAAGATTTTCAGTAGCTTATGTCAGTCCAAATCAATTTTGGCTTTCCACCATCGTTATTACTGATAAAATGTCACTTTGCCATAAAGTTAGACCAAACGAACATTGAACCAAAACATGGACCAGAGAATTATTTTTCTAATAATTATCCCTGTCATTTTCGGTTTCATAGAGAACATAAATTAAAGAATGTCCTGTCTATCATAATCATCTGCCTAGCTTATTCTAATCACGCTGGGGTTGGCTTCCAGCCTAACCACACGCTACTTTGCATGGAACGACTGCCTTTCTGACCTCATCTTCCATGTTGCTGGTTAAGCAATATCCTCGTGAACGGCCGGATAATAAAACTGAGAGGAAGACTAGAAACTGAAAGAGACTGAAAAGAATAATTTGTCGTATATTATATATTAAAATTGAGTGGAGTGAGAATAGATAGATCAACGTGTTGTGATGTGCCCATGCATTTTCACCTGTTATACGGAATGAACCTTCTGCACGTATCTACCTTGCGCTACTGCAAAGGTATTTTCAATTTTACGTTCTGTCTGCATGTTACATATTTGCTCTTCAAAGGAAACTTACAAAAACTACACGTTTACATTCAACTAACAAGGCTTCAGGTTCTCGTATGCAATACTTACTAGAATTTATTTTTATTTTAATCGGCAAAGAAAGTAGCGAGTGAAGTGGTATTGCAACTGAATTTTTGTTTTGCGCTTTTTGTGAAAGAGAATTTACTTGTATTCATGTAATTTTAAGGGTTTTTGTGGGGAACTGATCCCTTTTCCGATTTATTTTTGTTCGAGTTTCATTTTACCGAAAACTATTGACCGACATCTTTGCTATATGCATTATTTGACATATTTTTAGATAATCGAAGTATCATAGGTATTATTTTACCGAACTATATTTCGCCGATTTACAAAATAACTTTTTGCTATTGGCCGAAGCCTCTATTGGACTATTTTCATTTGCGAAATGATTTATTTGCCATATTTTCACCACACCGATACAACATTTTACGGAATATTATTTGGTCTTAAATATATAGCCGGTAGCATTTTCAATATCAAATTAAAATAGTGTCATAAAAAGTCAATATATTATGTTGTTGAAGCTGCGGCCGAAGCTGCGGTGGTGAGCGTTAAAACCATCTACGACGATAAGCTCCCGTGGGGCCGCCCAAACATGTTGCATGACACACTGCGTGCTTGCTTGCATGCTGCATGCCTGCTTGCATGCCGCATGCCTGCTTGCATGCTGCATGCTTGAAGCAAGCATCCTTGTTATAGATGAAATAGTGTGCACAAACTTTCTAGGCGCTTGGTGAAATGGAAATATGGTAATAAAAACAGTGGTATAATGAATGTTCGGAAACATAATACTTTGAACAAATGTTATTTCGGCTAAATGAAACGTCGGAGTAACGAAAAACATCGAATTGATAATTAGGTCAGCTGATACAGTAGCATACGTGACTTCGATGAAGTAACAGAAAACGAAAAGATAATAGTTGAAAAGTTTTAGATGAAATGAAATTCGGTCAAATATTTTTCGAACTTATGATAGGTAACCGTTTTTGTGAAAGGGTTGTTAGTAGGATCTTCTTTTGTCGTATCGCCTCGAACTTATATAAGAATACTTTAACTAGTCGGCAGTCGAGGTTGTACGAGATATGCATTTAAGAACCACCACTTGTGGAGGCTTTTCAGTTATTGATTGAAAAGATTTTATGGAAACTAATAAAAATCTATTATGAAATGAAAACAAAAATAAAGCACCAATTCATAACATTTTACAACATCACATTGTATTAACTCACACGTCATGTAAAAATTGTTAAAATCAAAATGTAATGATTTGTTCAAAATACGAAGTAAAAAATAAGAAAAATAGAAATTAAAAAAAATGTTTTATTATTTAAATACTTGTATCTTTAAAGTGCTGTGAGGCTTTAGAGTGCTCGCTATTTTAATACAATGGGTGTAACTTTGGCTGAGTGTAAACTTGTATCGGTATGCATTATTGTGTGTTGAAATGGGACTGTCACCGGCTGGGTTCGTAACTTTACTCAGATGATTCTGCACAATCTATACGAACCCTAACCTACGCAACGAGATGGCGAAAAGGTCAAACCTATTCTTACAGTGATTTCCTAGCGGAATTTATTTTGTGTACATTTAACATCGAGCATGTTTTTCACAGGCTTTTTTGTAGATATTCTGCAAATTTCTGAACTCCACGTAGATGGCACGTAACCTACTGTTTATATTTTCTGTAATAATTGAATGAAACCGCAAATCGAGCCAATAAAACTTTTTTGCAAAAAAAAAAAACACAAAAAAAGTGGAAAATAACTTTACTTTCGGAAGTCGGTGACTATTGTTTGTTTCATTGACTTTTTTGCCACCGACTTCCGAAAGTACTTACAGTTATTTTCCACATTTTTAGTGTTTTTTTTAGGAAGTCGGTTTTTTTTTTGCAAAAAAGTTTTTATTTTACCCTTTTTAGTTATCGCATCACACACAAATCCTTGTCAAGTATCAATTTCGCAATTTCTTTTACTTGGATGACATATTTTTTCCAGCTATTTTGATTTCAAAACCAAACTGCTGAACCGATTTCGATGAAATTTCTATGGGACCAATCGGAAAGTAGATCCATTCAGATAAAAGAAGAATTTTTCAAATCGGTTCATAAATGACGAAGATATGAGGTAACAAACACAAAAAAAAACATACAACCGAATTGACAACCTCCTCCTTTTTTTGAAGTCGGTTAAAAATACAGGTTATGGTAGCAATCATTTGTATCATGAAAGCTCTTAGAAGAGAGGGAACCAGCATTGATATTAAGCATAAATATGGTAGCTGGATGAGAGTTGCCGAGAATCGAGATAAGTGGCGTGCGATTAAAGAGGCCTATAATATACAGCAGTAGACTCTTGTATTCTGACGATGATGACGATGTTGATGGTGATGATGACATGGTAGTTAGTCACCAACATAAAAAGTCGCTTTTCGTGTCTGTCCATGGATTTAAATATAGTTGTCCATTATTTTACAGAATGTTTTTAGGAAAGTTTAAGTCGTATAGACGTATAAATATATTAATACTAACTTTTGCCCGCGACTTCATCCGCGAAGACACATAAAATGTAGCCTATGTGTTATTCTAGATCCAAAACTATCTTCATACCAAGTTTTATCAAAATCGGTCCAGCCGTTTTAGCGTGATTGAGTAACAAACATCCATCCGAACTATTTAGTAAGATTATACTATCACTATTATAAAGAAATCTTGATGTCTGTAGTGCGATGCAGGCGTAGGTCGCTAGTAGGTAATAGATATAAATGTATTTTAACTAGCAAAACTAGTCAGCTGGTACTGAATATTTAATTCTGAAATGCTAGACTGAATGATTTGGGGTGAAGCAGTAAAGTCGATTGTAGTCATAGCGAATTTACGCTACAATTAGAATGTTAGATTTCCTAGTATTGGAAACGGGGTTGTTTTACTGATACACAGTGTTGTCACTTCTTGGTATTGATAAGGAAAATGGAAGGGTGAAGAAGCTTTAGTGACACATAAAATTTTAAAGAGAATGACTAAGACGAGAGCAGCTCGTGGCTTAATAATAACAGCCACTCACTCGATCTTTAGGTTAAGCCGTGCTTGCCTAGGTTGGTCCGTGGATGGGTGACCACCCATTACATACCGAGTTTCCTCCTTGCATCGGAAAGCACGTTAAAACTTTGGTCCCTGCTGTTAATCTGGATCTTAAACAGTCGTTACAGGTAGTCAGTTGCCGAAAAGTTTAACAAACAATCTTACCAAGGGGTATCGTAATACTCAGTGCCAACTGGGTTGTGGATGTCAGATACGCAGTTACTCAGCAAGTAGCTAAAATCTGCAACCGTACACGCAACTTTTAAGTAAAATGTTTGATAAAGTTAAATAAAAAAACTAGTGAACCCATATTTTTACTGTGATGCTACTACTTATACTACACTACAATCAGAACCAACATCCTATAACATTTTGCATACAAACAATTACTATTATTGTAGTTCAAATCCGCTATGATCCGATGCCACATGTTTCATGCGTCCCAAGAATTAATTGTTGTTATGGAATCCTTAAATTAATCCTAACACCCAAAAGCACAGAATAGATAGTTACAGAAGGTTCGCCCCATACAACGAATGAAAAAGCACGCATACATAGATACGCTTCACGTATAGCGAGTGCAAATGCACTCGCAACCGCGACTGTCACATGTTTTAGAGCATGCCGCCAGTGTCAACACGACACGACTTGTACTGACACAGAGAAAACAAATGACGCGCGGGCGTGTCACTTGACGCAATTCGCACTATCCGAGTCCATGAACGAGGCCTGAGATCGTCGTGCATAATCGAATATCGAAACGTGGCTGTACACTCTCGACCGAGAGCTCTCTCCATGTCTGTCCCGAGGTACAGGACGGCCAGCAAGCGAGGAGCACAAAGGCCGAAAGTGAACAGCCACCATGAGAATCCCATCGCCTCATTTCGCTCGCTGTATGTAGATAGCCTTCTGTAGATACCTACCTAATTAATTCCGTGTCGTAGGCATGCGAACTTCGCCTAACTTTAGCCTTATTAGAAGTAACATGTCTCAACTGGATTTACAATTTAGAGATGTTGGGATTGAGATGTTTATTAACATTCGGGGTACTCGTTAGATATTCCTTGTTGGCTAAATAAAGTTTTGGTAAGTTTACCGTCGAAGTGGATGTTATTAATTTTGAAAGTTATCGAATATTTATTGAACTTGATACCCTTTGTCCTTGACGGTTGGCAGGAGAACGGAAGAGAAAAAAAAGGTTGCGCTGACCCCAAGTAACATTCCTATGTTACAGCCCGTTCACACAAGTCTCCGTATTTACGGTACCCGTTTTAACGGATGCGATAAAAAAATATGCTTTGTTCACACATAGGCATCGTATAACGTTCAACGTATACGTCATCACTGGATACGATGTTCACAAGCAAATTCCCAGTATACCACCCTTACTCTACCAGGATGGACGTTGTCGTGTTGTATTGGTACTATCGCCGGCGGAGAAGGAAGAATCGACGTTATTGGCAGCATCCACTCTTGGCGCAAAGACCTAGAGAAGGCGCTTTCAGTTTACTCATGAGTCAGTAGCGAGAAGACGCGCCGAGGTGGCCCCCTCACTCCAGACACAGTTTATATCTGGTAAAGTTGTACGGATACATGACGGATACGTATTCCGTTCATCCAGTATTCGATGACAAAACGGAATATCATAATTTAACAGACCGATATTTTTTACTGTATAATGAATACTGTGTCATATGTGAAGTCGCTGATACAACTCCATACGCCATCGATGAATAAAAACGCATCCGATAAAACGGACCAGTAAAACGGAGACTATGTGTGAACGGACTGGGGTCAGCGCAACCCTTTTTTCCAAGGGCAGGAAGATTATGATGATACCCACTTAAAAACTTTTTAGTAAGAAAATGACAAACGATATTTTGTAATTCAAGATTTTGTTTACTATTAAAACAGGAGGATCTCTATGAATAGATAAAGCAAAACTTGGTAGAAAAAGAACTTTCTTAGCATCATCATCGTCTGCCTAGCCTTTTCCCCACTATGTCGCTGTCGGCTTCCAGTCTAACCACCAACCGAATTCCAGTATTTTACATGGAGCGACTGCCTATCTGACCATCACAACCCAGTTAGTACTGGGTAACAAACACCCCTTGGTAAGCCTGGTTGTTAGACTTTCAGGCCACTGACACCTTGCAATGAAAGATCTACAAATGACAGCCGACCAACCGGCTTAACGTGCTTTCCGAGGCACTGAGGTAACTCAGAATGTTATGGGTGAAAAAAAACTATCATCTAAGGTATTAATATTGGGCAACTAGAAAGGTTTATTCGCATAGGCTAGGGAACGTTATTTCATTTTCGGTATTCTATCTAGGATTCAGAGTTATGCAAGGCCGTTAAAAGCCTCCCCGCACAATAAATCCATCGGGAACGTCCGTCGAATAGAATCAACAGGTTGGAGAGTATTTTCAGAGATGAATATCTATGTAATATTAAAATGATCCAAGGTGATTGACGGAGTAACCCTTTTCGTGAACTACATACTATAGGATCATCGGTTGTAAAGCGGTATATTATCGTGACAATAACTGCTCAGATAATAACTATGTTCACCTAGCCTGATGACGTACTCGATTACATGTGAGGATCCGTTGGTTTTATCCATATATGTGCCCCAATTTCTACCTTCTGTGATAGCATCACGTCTCGTATTAAAATCTTCAAAGTACTGCCATTCCTGCCGTAGGTAGTTGTTTCTGTCTCGATATTAACATAAGATCACGCCTGGAATAAGTGTTCAACAGATGTGTACCTGATAGTAGATACAGCCACATTTTGTCAGTTATGGTTTCGTCCCATGTATTAGAGGGTGAGCCTACTGCCTTCGCCAGGGCAGAACTCCAAACCCCCATGGCTGCTACGGATAAATTCCTGAATGAAAAACAACGGTACGAGTCTCGATATTGTCCTACAATATTTTTAGTTCAAGTACCTGAATAAACTATGTATGCAATTTAGCTGTTCATATTCGATGTCTTGAACTACCTTTAAAAACTCAGTCCCCATTAAGCGATTTCATTGAATTTATTCCAGTAAATCTCATCTGTGCCTATCGTAAAATAAATATAAAGATAACTGAAAAGTAGGATTTCAGTGAGCGGTGATGAAATTCAACTCATAAAATGAATAGAGTCAAGGCTTTATGAGGCCGTAAAGTCGGGTCCCGTGACCACTCCATGTAAAGCGACCAGCGTTGGTAGATTGGGGATTTTTCCCTTTATTGGGGAAAAAAATCGTTCTTGGGAAACGAAATCCTTGGTTTTTTTGGGGTAAACACCCCAATACTTCGTACTATTTAACTTAGGAATAAAGAAATACAATACACCCATAGACACAAAATTTGATAAAAGATGGGGTGTTTCCAGAAAAAATGTGGAAATGCATAATGTTCGGGAACATTCAGAAACCTGATCTAGCAACCCTAAAAGCAACTGTGTAAAGAATTTTTTATTTTTTACCTATGAACCTTTGTTGTTAGATTGATGAAGTCTCCGTTCGGAGTCATTTGTCATTTTTATTGAAGAAAGTCCTATCTAAGGTGCTGTCTTTGAATGTTGGGTTCTTTATTTGTATGTATGTATGTGTTCCGCGAACACTGGTTAATCTTTTCTCGAGTACAATGTCTGATTTTTTTTTTAAGTTTTCTTCCAACCGTTAATATTGTTCTTATATGGATTTGTAGTTGATTTTATTATACAAAATATATTTTAATTTATTTTTTATTTTTTCTATTGGCCCATCCGAGAAGCAGTATGAGACTCGAACCACCGATTCACCAATGTTATATTTTTCTTTGAATCTTTATTTTTTCTGGTACCGTACCGTATCAAGATAATGCATAAAACAATAATAACAAAATTGCGGACGTTACCGCATAGCTATCAACGTATCTGCAACTAGATGAACCCGCCTAGAAAAATGTATAAGGAGAGCTACATACTTTTTTTGGGGTTGGCTTAATTCGGCACGTCCGAATAAATTTACAAACTTATTGACCAGTGGTTCGTATTAGCCCTGGATCGAAAGAACTAGAAGTCATTGGGAGAGGTATTTCTTCATCTGTGGGATGACGTAGTAACTTATGGGCAAGACCTGCTCGGCTTAGTTCGCATTGGGTCAATCTGTCTTAGATATGATGGAAGATGCAGAATAGAATTTGCCAACCAACACTAAACGATGTGTTGTTAGTTCTTTAGGTTTTTTTTAAAAAAATATTTTTTATTATTTTGATTTTATTTTACTTTTAGGTAATTTTTGTCGTAGTTCGTGCACCGGCGTGCGTGTATGACCAGATGTATGAACGTGGACGAGGCAAAAGGAGTATGTATAAGCAGTATCTATTTAAACAAAGAATCAGGTATCGTTTCGACCAGCAATAATATGTAGATTGTCGGAGAAAATTTAAATACAGAAGTATGGTCGCTATCCCGTTTCGACGTACGTAAACAAATTCAATATGCATTTATTCGCTATTCTGTGGCCCCAGCTCATTTGAATAACTTTGGAGGATTTCGGGGACTGCCTGTACCTACTTTTGTTACCTAAAGTCATCGACCTATGCCCGGTAAATGTGGCCTTTAAAAAAGGCAAAATCAACGTCCTCTGTTCCGAATTTTCCTGTCCTGATTTTTTATTGGATTGTTTTTAGTTTTTCTTTTTCGTTCCTTTTTCGGGTCGCAAAGATGTAATAGAAATCGGATTTTCTTAATTCATTTCACACTGGTTTATCAGAACGTTATTGCGTCTAAAAATAGATGTTTCTCTTAGAATTTTTGAGGTATTTTGTTTTCAATGTTTTTTTCATTATCTCTAAAAATATTTACTAAAAAGGATTTGTTTTTTTTTTTTAAAAAAAGACTGGTTTTCTTAGAAATATGAAAGACTTAAAATCTTGAAAAATAAACTTTTAATAGATATTTTCATAAGCAGTCTAGACAATCCATTTGGCGATTAGAAATCCTACGTTTTTCTTTTAACCTTGTAAATAATTAAAAACACCTTTTGACATGCTCCTAAGTCTTATCCGATTGACCTGGATGGTGTTGACCGCTAATTGATCAATGATTGTCTGGCTGCCTAAACATGTTCTGTTGTTTGCGAATACAGGAGTTGATGCTTGCCAAGTTTGGTCTGTGACAGTCGTTACAGGTAGTTAGTGGCCCTAAAGTCCACAACCAGTCTTACCAAAGGCTACCGTATTACCTAGTACTAACTGCTGATATTCAGCTACATCCGGTAAGACTGGGAGCCGACCCCAATAAAGTTAGGAAAAAGGCTAGGCAGATGATGAGGATTTGGTGGACGATCCTGAAGGTGCAAAATTTTGGGCCGATTCAACTTACATACGAGTTCCTTACCTTACTCGCCTTCTCGTGTAGAAGGCCAATTAACCGTATTTTGCCGGCCACTTCGCCATTATTTCACAGTGTACTCCAAGACAAAGAAATCCCATGGGAATACTGCGTTCAACAAGCTACTATACCATGCCTGCTCTGCGTCGCGCCATATCGCTATAATATCCCATGAGATATGCGCTAAAACTATATCTCTGCAGTCTAGCGATATTAGTAATGGTAGCTATCGTCGACCTGGCCCTACTATGGCCAATTAATGCAGGAATGTAGGAGAGTGAATCTTGAAATAGAACTAAAACATGCCTGCATTAAGACGTCATAGTAGGGAGAAATTCTTTTGTGGGCAAAGTTTAAAAAAAATGTCATAGATAAAGTAGATCCAGAGAGACTGAGACAAAGCAGACAGTAGTAATCTCCGATAGAGCGTTTCGTATTTCCACAATGACTTTCAACAGGGTTGCCTAACTTTTAAGCTTTTAACTACGCGGTAACTTAGTTCATTTCAATACTTTTTTGACAATTCCGACAAAACACACTTTCTGACATACTTAAGGACATTCATGATTTTATGTTAAACAGTAGTTTCTTTAATCTTTACTAAATTAATTATATCTTGGTAAATATTGAAACAAATATCTCTTCCAATTTTGATGACTCTTTAGGTACCTGACTCCTACTACTTTGATTAATTTGAAGCCTACCTATGGAAAACAAATAATAAGTAATCAAAATTTTTAAATTCGATACTCTGCCCTTGTTGTTTAGTCGACCTCTAGTTGTGTAGTTGATCTTGTAGTTTCAACGAGACTTCCATAATAATTTGATTTATCTTCTACAAAATTAAAACTTTTACAGAATACTAATAATTATTTGAGTGTTCGTTACAGAGAAATCCCTGTAAACTTAATAACAGGGAACCGCTCACATTTTATGCAATTGTGCGAGTAGTCTCGATAATGCTGGACAAGAGAAGTATAAGGTCGTATGTACAAAACTCTCTGTATTTGTAAGTCCTGCCTTATTCTCAAAAGTATAAGGTCGTATGTGCAAAACTCTGTATTTGTACAAACGACCTTTATGCTTCTGATGTCGGGAATTTATTCTGTTATTCAATGTCCTAAGAGGCCAGTTCCCTCGGATCATTCTAATCTTTAATCTGTAAAGATAGCCAGTCAAAAGCGCTAAAATCGACAAGACAAAGTTCTTCAAACTCACAAAGAACTTACAAGTAGGTACTCTCGCACCACTTCCAACTTTAACAAATCCTCGTGAGAACCGTGTTTACCCCCCAGAGAAAACAAAACAGACCCATAACATTAAATCTAGAATATCATTATCATTGATAAAGCGAACGCTTTCAGTTATTTGTATTTTATGCGCATATCTAGCATCATAAATGTGTAAAGAGATTGTGTCTGTGTAGTAGCATAGAATAAAAATTGGCAGAACTGAAACTTCGATTAAATTCAATTCTTCATGGCATTTATGTCATTTGTTTTACTAGATCTTAAATAATATTATAGTTCACATGGGGAACAATTTTTTTTGTTATATAAAAATTTATAGAACCGTTCCATTAGTTATATTAGTTATATTCCATTAGTTTCCATTTCAGATCAGTAGTGTGATTCGGGTCAGTAGTGTGTAGTTCCATTCATGTAGTATCAGTAAAATATATATTAATTAATTCATGATAATTGGGTAACATTCAATTAATTTATATATCAAGTAATCAATGCAACAGGTAAAAAAAAATACAAGTCGAATACAATAAATATAATCAAATATATTTTGACAGACATTATGTCAATAGCATAATAATCAAATACAGTATGTCAATAAAATAATAATCTTCTATAGGTCGATTTAGATGTCAACGGAATGCGCAGCAGCAACGTAGACCAAACGCAATGACAGACTGTAGCAACAATACAGGTTTTTCATTCGTGTGATTTAATGTCTTTCATCATCTGCCTAGCCTTTTGTTCCAAATATACATATATCTAAATAAATACAGTCTCTTCGGATGCAGCAGGCTTTGTTACCAACATATTCACAGAGCGACTGCTAATCTGACCTCTACACACCACAGTACCAGGTTAATACGTCATATCCTTTGGTAAGACAGATGGTCAGACTTTCAAACTTCTGACAATCTCGATTCTACAACTTTTTGTTTGTGTTAATAGGGACAAATCATTATTTTTTTATTCTTCTTCTTTATCGTGTGGTTATTGCCAAACCTGGTGTCAGAGTTTTTATGCCGCCCATGGGCCTCTGACTTGGCTTTACATACCGTCGCGAAATATCTCTCAAGTATACTGTCATTATTTTTTTATTACATGCACAAAACAACCCACACTTATCACTTCTGTATTTTCTTATTCTTTCATAAAACATTTATACATATTTATGAAATAGTGTGTATTAGAAATGGTTTCGTTAAAGCTTACTAAATTGTGATTTGCAGCCGTTGTGATGAATTTTTTTGTTCGTATTTTTGGTGAATTCGGCAGACGGCTTTTTCTGACGAAATCCGAACGTATTACTACGCAATGTTACAGAAGGACACGGACCGATATATGTAAGTCCCTAGCTAACAGATTATTTTGTACAAATCTAGCTTAATCAGCATAATATAATGTTCCGATGATATGACGTCGTGATTTCCCAGAGGTTAAGCCCTCACCCGGATTTGAACCCACAACCTCATGTATTCTCATGCATGAGATTCTGGGTTCAAATCCGGCAAGTACCAATGTGACTTTTTCAATTCATATGTACTTTTCTAAGTTCATCTTGGACATTACAAACATCGGTGAAGGAAAACATCGTGAGGAAACCTGGACTTATCTATACTAATACTATAAAGAGGAAAGATTTGATTGTTTGTTTGTTTGCATTGAATAGCCTCCGAAACTACAAGACCGATTTGAAAAACTCTTTCACCGTTGGGAAGCTACACTATCTCAGAGTGACATAAGCTATATTATATTTAAAAAAAGAAATAGGAATCCTTACTAAAACTCCAATAATGTAACCCAAGGTGTAAAAAAATACCAAAAAATTCCTTACATCGCGTGCACTGCTAAAACTATTGATGATGGAACAAAATAATGTGCTACGACTTTGCAGAACACATCATTATCTAGGTACAAAAAGTGTCCCGACAGCATATGTCTAACTTTTATGTATATGTCACAATAATAGTTCTTTTTTTTAAAAAAATAATTGGAATGCCGCTGCTAGAAAAGGCACGTTATTTGTACCTTGGTAGTAATTCTTATTAAAATAAATTCAATTCATACTCAAGATTGCTTCAATACCTTTATATAACTTTTTGAATTATTCAATTCGGACATTCCATTCGAAAGATATCACGAGTTCAAAAATGTAAGTATTAGAAAAAAGTCGCGTGGTCGCCGCTCACTCCTCTCGGCTTACTATGCGATGTAGGCGTCACTGAGGTACGGGACCGAGTCAATGTTAAGAAATTCAGCTCCCTACGCAGCGGTCAAAGAATTAAACAAATAAGTTTAATGGCTTTTGTTTGTAGTTATGATCTTTTTACAAACATTAGAAATAAAAATAAAATAATCGAATATAAAAAAATAACAAAGAAATAATATAAAACATTAAAACGAAAAAAATAATTAAATAAAATCCATAGTTTCCTTATAATGTTTTTATTTAGTACCCGGCGCAAAAAGAAGGGTGTCTGTGTACCAGTGTGCATGTGTTAAAATTTATAAGTTTTGAAATTTTTCTTAAATAACCGTGCGAAGTCGGGACAGGCCGCTAGTTTTTTTTTTATTTTTTTTATTGTTTAACATGTGAATATTAAAAATGTAAAACATAAGAAAGAATAATAAAATAATGATATATGATAATTTATTAATTGAATCAGGTCTCTAAAATGTACATGTGTCATAAATAATGTAAATGTTTGCATGTTTGAATGGTAAAATATGACTGAACTCTGATATTTATAACAACTGTTGTGTATTACCCATATTTGAAAAATAAAATGCTATCCTATCCTGTCCCGTCTTATCCCGTCCTATCCCGTCCCATCCCGACCTATCGCGTCCCATCCCATTCTATCCCGTCCTATCCCGTTCCATCCCGTTCCATCCCGTTCCATCCCGGCCTATCCCGTCCTATTCCGTCCTATCCCGTCCTATCCCGTCCTATCCCGTCCTATCCCGTCCTATCCCGTCCTATCCCGTCCTATCCCGTCCTATCCCGTCCTATCCCGTCCTATCCCGTCCTATCCCGTCCTATCCCGTCCTATCCCGTCCTATCCCGTCCTATCCCGTCCTGTCCCGTCCTATCCCGTCTATCCCGTCCTGTCCCGTCCTATCCCGTCCTATCCCGTCCTATCCCGTCCTATCACATCCTATCACGTCCTATCACGTCCTATCACGTCCTATCCCGTCCTATCCCGTCCTATCCCGTTTTATCCCGTTTTATCCCGTTTTATCCCGTTTTATCCCGTTTTATCCCGTTTTATCCCGTTTTATCCCGTTTTATCCCGTTTTATCCCGTTTTATCCCGTTTTATCCCGTTTTATCCCGTTTTATCCCGTTTTATCCCGTTTTATCCCGTTTTATCCCGTTTTATCCCGTTTTATCCCGTTTTATCCCGTTTTATCCCGTTTTATCCCGTTTTATCCCGTTTTATCGCGTTTCGTACCTCCCTGCTATAGTCTTCAGAATGGAGTTGGAGCTGGCCCGAACTCTGCAGAGTAGCGATGCAGACTTCTCTCTAACGATCGCGTAAAAGTCGTCGACGTGTGCCTGCGCGAACATACCCGATGCACTGCAGAAACGGGGCAGCCCCATCAACATCGCCGTTCGGTAAGGATCAGGCCCGGGTCGATGGCGCGTTGTGTTCCACGCGCGCCTCAAAGAGATGTCAGTACAAACTGACGGGGTCCGTTAGGACTGATGCCTACCAGGGTTGCGAGTTTGTTCGAAAGAGTGACCGTAGCCCTTGGCACAGGCAAGTGAAGGAACACGGGTGAGTTTTAGTCAGTAAGAGTCTGACACGCCCTCCCGCTCCACCCAGAGCGGGAGAGGTCATTCGATGATCTCCGGCCCCAAAAAAAAAAACCCATCAACATCCTGAATCCATTATTATACTGGACCCGTAGGACGCTGATGTCCCGCTGAGTATAATAAAATTGGTCCACAGGCTGCACGTGTAGAAGACATGGGAATAAGCTTTGAAAAGTGTGATTTCAACTTGCTCACTACAACGTGCAAACCTGCGGGCAAACATGTTACATCGGACAGCCAATGCCCTACGTTCCTTATCAATGTCCGGCTGGTCATTAAGGTCCTCGGTTACGTAGTGCCCCAGGTACTTGAACTGATAGACCCGTATTAGTTAAGATACCAATTCGCTCTTGTAACGTCCATCGCCAGTTTTCAATAAAAAGAAATAGCAATCTTATAAAAATCGTAATGTAGAAAGCAAACCTGAAAATATTTTCTAAAATAAAACAAATCACAATAAATCAACATAATAAAGCACCAACAACAAATCAAAATCTAGACAGATCAAAGAAAATTAAAAACGTATTACATACATATAGCCAGACAAATCGATAGCAAACTATAAAGGCAGCTTTAGGTAAATCAAAATAGTAAGACTAATTTCGATGTCTACCATTGACTAAAATGTATTGAGAACATTATTTCGTTCGTGTATTGAATATTAACGAATGTTACTAACAGTGTTACCTACATACTATGAGTACATGTTCGGTCTGTAATTTCGCTCAGGTATTACGTGATTCGTGAAAATGCTTTTTGGTAGCTTTAGAGATATTAACATCACAGACAAAGGAATTTTGGTGTAAGTGGAATTTAGTCGATTTAAGAAGCATCGTTGTTTCATATTTAGGTACCGGCATAGATATTTTAAGGAGTCTTCTGTGATCTGTCCTACTTTCTCACACTCTGATTAAAAAGGCAAGGGATGAAGGCTTTGTCTCAGCTCTGAGATGAGACTTATAATCTCAAAGTTGTTTTGAAATGTGGCACGAAACTGAGGAATAATTTCTAGGAACCGATAAGATGGATCTTTAGTTCTTTAACAAAGTTCTTCGTGTAGATAGTATCGTTATAAAGTATTCTAAGATGGTTTGGTGATATTCAGAAGATGAGTAAAGGTATTTATTTAGAAGGCAGATTAGAGAGACAGATAAAAAAAAACAACATTTAAGTAATGAAAAACAGATTTTCAAAGATTTACACGCAATAATTAATCCAACATAGTTAGAAAACTGCGAGCCGTATACCCGACAAGATTTACCCCTGAAAATATCATCACCAATTTAACTCCCGATTTTTATTAAATAGATAAGCGAAAAGCCCACTCTAAAATAAAAATTCTGGCTGTAGAACATAATACATAAAATCCGATACTTTTCTATTTGTTTAGATGCAAAAACTACAAGCAAACTGCCTAAGTAAGTGAAAAGTAGGTCTCCAAATAGCTCGTCTTTATGTACTCCTAGAACAAGAATATTCAGCTTATGTTACCCTTTTATTTTTCTTCGTAAAAACAAAATGTTTCTGAGTTAGTGTCAGATTTTATTTTTATTATTAGAGAAGCCATTTATGTGGAGCTAAATAAAAATAGTTTTATGTTTATTTGGCCTTCCAAAAGCATTTACGTTTTTGGTTGTGAAGTTATTAAGTTCATGTTTTATTTAGTGTTTTGCTGTTGAAATTGTTTATTTACGTGTCGAGGTTTTATTTACTGTTTTTATTTTGTCAAGGATTTTCCTAATAGAAGGTGGCGGGACATGCTGGACAAAACAAACGAGTAGTGGCCCACATCGGATGGAATGTACTAGAAGTCGCAAGTTTTTTTAGTGTTTTTTTTAAAAGTGTGTTTGATTTTTTTTTTTATCTAATACTGTAATTTTCATACAAATGAATACCAAAAAAATGCCGCTTGACATCACGACACATTGGCATGCAAAACGCCAGAAATTTATCACGACCGATAAAAAAAAGGACCATAATAAAAATTCAACATCTAATCTTTAAATTATTTCGTTTTATATTTCACCAAAGGGCATTCGTGAGTATTAGATAAGTGGGCCGTAATGTAATATGACCTTTTCATGGATTTAAGGGTGACCGCAATTTTAACGCAGTTGACGAAATACGCTGTCAAATGATATCATGTACGTATAACTACCTGACTACTTTTACAAGTAGATAGGGTTTCCTATCAGAAAAACAGGCGACATTAAAAAAATCAAAATATTTATGGTCACATATTCTAGCCACATATCTTCCTAGTCTTTTCCTAATTATGTTGGGGACAGCCTCCAGTCTAACCGGATGTAGCTAAATGACAGTATATTTTACATAGAGCGACTGCCTATCTGACCTCCACAACCCAGCTAGCACTGGATAATACGATACCCCTTGGTAAGACTGGTTGCCAGACTTTAGGGATGATTAGAAAAATATTGTAAGTACTTACATTTAAACGATTTTCTGAAAAATACTTTTACTGAAGCAGTAACAGAATTAATATGTACGTACGTCTCCATCAGTGCGTAATAAAATTCATTTTGAAGATATCTTACATATTTAAATATTTGCTAACTTGCTGGCATGTGTAACTAATTTTCTAACGCATTATTTATATTTTTTTTTTGACGGAATATGAAGAACTATTGTATATTATAAAATCTGTAAAATGCCATATTTCAATCAAATAATAGATGAATCTGAATCTGAATCAACTTTTCAGAGATATTAGTTTCTGAAATCAGTTTCAGTTTGTTTTGAAAGTTAGTACAAGGTTTTGAATTTTGCGAGATTTCAATTATACCTATCAATCATGATAGATAATATTCTCATATATAACATATTCTGAACATGAGTCTCTCAATAAATTTAAAACCAAAAGAGATAAAGACAAAAACTTTCATACCATGATTACAGCGAGGACGCCTTTGATGCCTAAATATCAAAACACACGTGTAACGTGAGGACGTTTTTGACTGACATCAATTTAATGTTACTTTAACCAATATCCATAGTTAATATCAACGGAGATTCTTTACCCACTTTCTCTTCGAACACCCTGATTCTCAATCCAATAGCTACCTATCTAAGCGAGACTTAACGGTGTAACATTACAAAAAGCCATTAAGCTGAAATAAAAAGCGCAAGTCCCCAGCGACTATAGATCAGCGAGCGACACAATGCATTGAGAGTAGGCACTGCGTAACCAGACTGGTATAAATTTAGCTTTTTTGACAGTCGCCAAAATGGTATTGTCACCTTTATTTTTTATGAGTCTATTTTATTACGGGATTATAATTATTTGGTATCGGTATTTTGCTTTGTTTTGGATTTTAATGTAGTAGAGTGTTTGGGACTTACTAATATTAATTAACTACAAGGTCAAAATAAATGCAGACGTGATGGGTCTGAATTCTAAACCATTTAAACTGATTTCTAAACTCGTACTGCAAAAATCATTGCTTCATGCGATCGTTGAACTCATCAAAACTATATTTCTATTTGTCTTGTTAAGATAATTAGCGACACCTATGTCTTCAGAATTTTCTGACTTCTATTGTTCTTTAGACCGTGACTTAAAAATAGTAATCATCTTTATCACCATAACAGCCAGAAAACGTCTGTTACGCTTAACGCTTCTAGCAGTGCTTTTAAAAATATTAAAAAGAGAAGAAAGATTATTTAAGGTTATTTCTTTTGTAAATAAAAAAGAAATGTTTCGAAAATCAACATTACCATTAAAAATCTCGACATTAATTTTAAAACATCAGCACAAAACAAACAGCGCTATAAAAATCCTTTTAAAAACAGAAGCATTAAATGGCAATCATCGTAAATCCTGTTTTAATATTCACAATCTACATCCAATCTTGTGATTGGCTACAAAAACCTTTCACCTTGTTTTTTCAGGTGATTGATTGGCTCTCGCTGGAGACAATTAAGATGACCCAAGATATTACACTATCTATCTTGTTGGAACTCTACATGACTGATTTATATTGATAGCGAAGCTTGGTTTGGATGAGGATAGTGATTTGGTCGAGTGACAAAGTAGAGTAGCGTAGAAGTAGACAAAGTAGAGTAGCTATAACTACATAATCGATGGTGGAATAATAACAGCCTAAGTTAGACGCATCGCTTAGGTTACGCGTTTAGTTAGACGTGATGGTGGCTGGCCAGATAGGCAGTCGCTCCATGTAAAATACTGGTATTTAACTGAATCCAATTAGACTGGAAGCCAAAGTCAACATAGTTGGGAAAAGCCTAGGAAAATGATGATGACGGTGGCTGGTGGACCAGAGCCCTAACGAGCGAGATAGTAGAAGGAGCGTTGGCAGTCGAACAGTCGGAAGAAGACCTACAGCATATAGCGGAGAAGACCTGAATGAGACTCGAACAAACCCAGGAAGCATGGCACAAAACGAAAGAGTCCTTTAAACAGCTGAGGGAGAAGTAAGGCTGCCACTGATGGTGAAATTATACAACAACGTTTACAACATAAAACTGATATGTTTTTATACTAGATAGGCTTGGGTTTGGCCGCAACTCGCCTGATGTGAAGTGATGATAGGGCCTACGGTGGAGCACGCTTACGTAGAAGAAACCTATGCACTCGAACCTTGAATAGATCCAGATTATAATGATCAGGGATCAGAGAATCCGGCAGTGAATTCCACAGACTGGCGGTTTGCACAATAAACGTGGAAGCATAACGCTTTGTTCAACCAGATAACGGATAGCTTTGTTGTTGAAGGTCCCTGGAACTTCTCTGCTCGTCCGATGATAGAATGGGGATGGGGGAAATTAGAACTAATAATTGTTATCAATTGTCCGTCAGATTTCCAAAACTAAATCATCATGATCAATATTAGTGAAAAATATGAGAAGGAAGTTTTTTTAAGTTACATCTACAAAAATGCGAGTGGGCGTGCGGTAGACTTAACTAGATTTTAATAAATTTCCAATACACTTGCTAAATGATTAAACATGGGTCCAATCAGGATGGATAATGAAGACCGGATGAACTGAAAATAATTGGGGCTGTAGGTTAATCTCGGCAATATCCGGAATTAATTGCGTTGGAGGATAAGGAGATTATGAGTAGGTCCAAATGAAAAGCAATTCATCACGGCAAGAGGGAAATGAATAATAACTTTAATTTTAGATAATATTTTTAAGGAAAAAAATACAAAAAAAAAATCTCTAAGATCTACTCAAGAGACGATAAACCAAAAAATAAGGATCGACAAACTTATAGAGGTGGCTGGGTCAGACTGTATATTCTTCTTAATCATGTGGTTAGTGCCTAACCTGGGGTCAGAGTTTTTATGCCACCCATGGGGCCGCTGACTTGGTTTTACATGCCGTCGAGGAATATCTCTCAGGCATGCTGGTTTCCTCACGATGTTTTCCTTCACCAAAGCAAGTGATAATTATACAATAAGCACATGATTCTGAAAAATAAGAGGTGCGTGCCTTGGGTTCGAACTCGAGACCTATGGCTTGGCAATCCGATGGTCATACCACTAGGCTATCACTGCTTGTTGGATTGAATCCTGTGTGTTGGACACTGGATGTTGAAGACGGAGGACAGGGTGCTGTGGCGCAGCTTTGGAGAGGTTATGGAAGTCTAGCTGTGGACTGCACTGCGATAGGTTGACTTGAGGGAATGATTGATTGATAAACCTTTCGATATTTATGTTACCTACACAAACATCAACAATAATGTTACGAGCTGGGTATGGGAAAAATCAAAACACTTCCAAATTAAACACCAATAACTTTATTAAACACAAACACTTATAATTTAATCACAAAGTTACCACTGATGACTATCCACTTAGATATCGCACTTGTAATTCACTTCGATTCGCTTCATTGTGTAGCCAAAATCAGACTGACTGCTCCCGCAATCACGATGGGTATTATATATTATATTATACCCATCCTTCGAAAAAGTTCACAACTTTCTGGTACCTTCATACGGCCGACCCATTCTTCGAGAAACTTCCACAACTTTTTGGAAAAAAAGGAAAATGAACAGAGTTTTGGTAAATGGACATAGTGACGTCATGGCCTCAATTAAGGCCAATAATTTGTGCAATTGGTTCTCCATTCCTGCTCCAAGACTACAGAGAACCGAGACTAATAGCTGTTTGCGTGAGACAGTCGTATTGTTGTAGATCTTGATTAAGGCTTCGTGGAAGGACGACAAATGTCGTGCAATATATTGACCAACCTGTTGAACGATTCACGATGCTGAAGGAAGTTGCACGAAGGAGGTTCGCCTACATTTTGCATTAGGAAGTCACGTCGCTGGCTACGTTGCGCGAAGTTGGAGCTTGAAAACGTGTTGCAGAACAAATATTTTATTGTGAATGGGACTTGGGTTCTAGGACGTGAAGTTTTTTTTTATGTACTTAATAGTTGAATGCAATGTACATCACACTACGATTATAAATACGAAAGTTTGTATGTGGGTGTGTATTTGTATGGTTACTCAATTACTCTGAAAAGGCTGGACGGATTTAAATTAAATTTTGTACACACACGATGTGATAACATAGACTATTTAAATACGGGGTGGAAGGGACACCGATGCGAAAACGGAAACCACATACTCAGTACATCTTTCTGAAACCCCGGTTATTAAAAAAAAATCTGCTGTTTCCTACAAAAGTGCAATACCTACACGGTCAAAATGTATGGAACAGCTGATTTGTTTTTAAAAACCGATGAAAAACTTCCACCAGGTATAATTTAATGCGACAGAAGCCGCGGGTACAAGCTAGTTTTGAAGTAAAATATGACAAAAACTAGTCCCTAGACATTCAGGTTCGAGTAGGTAATTAAAATGAAAAAAATCCACCAAGGAGTAAGTAATACTCAATCAAATATCAAACAAAAGTTTTCAAGTGGCACCAGCTATAAAACCCACCATTTTGCAATTTTTTGAGTTGATGATCACATTAACACAGACGACTGCCACTGCCCATTCCACTGGTATAATCCTTTAGTTACCTTTTATGATATCCATGTGAAACCATCTGGAAGTTAGTAGAGAAAACTGTGAAGTGATAAAAGTATCAAATGAAATCGTATCATTAAGTTTGAGTTTTCACAGAGGAGCTCGTGGTCAAATAATAACAGCCGCTCGGATCAATCTTCAGGATAAGCTGTGCTTTCTTAGGCTAGTGTGTGGATGGGTGACCACCCATTACATACCGAGATTCCTCCGTGCTTTGGAAAGCACGTTAAGCCGTTGGTCCCGGCTGTCATTTGTAGATCTTTGACAGTCGTTACAGGTAGTCATTGGCCCGAAAGTCTGACAACCAGTCTTACCATGGGGTATCGTTTTACCCAGTACTAACTGGATTGTGGAGGTCAGATAGGCAGTCGCTCGAAGCTAGTAAAAAAGTTGTTTAAATGCCAATTACGATATCTATGCCAGTGACACTTTGATAGTGAGATGAGGTTTCTAATATGTCAAATACTTTCGATCTTTTTATCCGGTCCGTGTTTCTTGAAGTCAATTTCAAATTGTGTGTTGAGTGTCTTTCCAAATTGTTATTATAAGTTAAATGAATAGTAGTTCTTGTCAATAAATAAAACATAGCACATACAAAAATACTCACACTATCCGAAAATATTATATCGGCCCGGGAAATATTAAAGAGCACAAGTGTGTGCGCAGGCCAGGTACACTCTCTATTTCTTTATTCTGATAGTACAATGGGACGGCCATCCGACGCGACCAGAGAGAGATCAGGCACGGGACCAACGGCTTAACGTGTTTTCCGAAGCACGGGGAAATCATACCGCCAATTTCCAAACACCTAGCTACTATCGAAAAATTTCTAATGGAAAACCCAATAGCATTTTGTGCCCGATCCGGGAATTGGAACCCAGGACCCCACGCTCAGTATCAGCAGTCGCACTTGCTAACACGAGACCAACGCAACGGTGCAGTTATAAACTACACCATATTCAAAATAAGAACACTACTTGCTTGATAGACCTTCAAAATCAAATTCTAGTAAGCATTTCTTTACTAGCCAAAACACTTGCTACTCGCCCACCGACTGGCTCAATCTGATCCAATCCTTAGATACAGTCGATATTTATTTGATTAATTACTCAGTTGACATGTCAGTATTATTTATTAGGGTTTCTTACAGTAATGGGCCAGGGCTTCAGTCGTGAAGATGATCTATCGATGTTTTACTTCAATATGTGTAGTTGGTAATTGGGTTAAGCGTTTCCGTTGGTTGTGAGAATTATCGGTGCGATCTGTCTTGAAAACCTTTATGACAGTCTGTTGGGAATGGGTTCTGTATGAGTAGTTCGATGCAAGTGTAAAGCTGGTGATTCTAAAGTAGCATTTAAAGGAAATAAATGTGCAAGTTACACTTTTTTGATTTCATGTTCAGAAATATCATAAAAAAACACGTTCTATTAAAAACTTAGACACTTGCAGTTGTCTATCACAGTCAACCGTACATTATCATCATCTACCTAGACTTATCTCAACTATGTGTTGGTCGGCTTCCAGTCTAACTGGATGGAGCTGAATACCAGTATTATACATGAAGCAATCCTCCACAACTCTGTTACTACGAACCACGATACCCCTGGGTAACCCAGCAAAATAACATGGACAGAATCAGCCAAATGTTGTTGTAGAAATTTCCTCAAACCTCCACGTCCAATTCACATTCCTTAAAACCATTTCTAAAATTGACGGCAGGGTTGGCGCAATGGCTAAGCGATTGCCTGCTGCGCTGCGTGTAGCGGGTTAGATCAGACCGTTGTTCCGGGTCTAGCTGTTTTTTTGCATGTGAGTTTATACGTCTGTACGCACCACAATACAGGAGAAATTTCTAGTGTAGAGAAAACCATTTTTTTGAACTGCCCATGTTAAAAAAAAATGGTTTTCTTTTGTAAAACTCACTCAAATATTGATAGCCATATTAATTATATCAACTAAACATGTTTATTTCAACATCAGTTTCCACTATCTAAAACTCTAGAGACATCACGTTAAGAATCTAATTTCAATGTAAGCTGCAGATGAAAGGCCACAGAGTTCCCTCGCTATCTCCAGCATAAGATTTCTCATTGTATTGTAAGTAATGCTATTCAGAATTTCTGCATCGTCAGTGAGGTTCGCTCGTGGCTTATTAACCGCATATAGAACCTCTTTGCAGGGATATGGAGTGATCAGTGCAAAGGTTCCTTTTGAAAATATAATCTCCTTGGGGTAATTTTGTTGTTTGGTGTTGTTAAGTTCTGGAATTTTCATTTTATTGTCTTTGTGCAGACCGTTGCAACCAGAATGGGTGTATAGTACTTTATGGATCTTTTGGCATTTCAATGACTTTGACAGGGGGATATTTGTGAAACTGTTCCGTGAAAGTTGTTGAAATAACAAGATGGTGGCGGAGTTAGTTTCGATTTTGGCCACGTACCAAAACATTCTTGTACAATTTTAGTCTTATAGATAAGATTTAAGATCTTTTCTTAGCGCGTCTAAAGCTATCTAAATTGTATTTAGCCTACGAGTTTGACGCTGTAAGTTCCTGGTATTCAACACAACACGTAGAGACACACATAAACAAATCGCCTGTGAAACATATTAAACTGGTTTGGCGAATATTGTGGTTTGATTCAGATATGACGGAGATACTATGGTAACTACGCTAATATAACGTTACTTACTTCTACTATTTGTTTTCTTCGCACTCCCATTAGCGACACCCGTGTCACTTGCGCTGAGTTCGTGGCCAAACCAAGTCCCTGTTTGTGTTGAGCCGACGTGTTTATGTTGAGCGGTGTACTATTGGGATGATGGTATGTTATTGCATTGTGGTCGTGTTGGTGTTGGAGGGAAACAAGGAAGTGTTGGTAAACAAAGTAAGGGAAGCCAGAAGGTCTTGACAAAGTGATATCTATCAGCGATAACGATGATAGAAAAGTGAAAAATGTATTGGATTGACTTTCTTTATTTTTTCTTGGCCTGCCATGTGTCCCACAGCTGAGCAAAAGACCTGCCCTTTCTCCTTTTAAACCTCCCTATCTTGTGCGATATCTGGCCATGTTCGCCTCTCAAATAAGTTCAGATCGTCACAACACCTTCGCTGCGGTCTACCTCGACGGAGATTTGGATTGACTTATGCCACCTAAAAATTTTGTCAGTTCTGTTACATGATACGAAATGTTTTGAAAACGATGGCCACTTTTTCTGGGTCTTCTGAACGTGAATGGTATGAAGTCGTCAATATGATCTGTTGCTCGTTATTTGTCACTTTAAGAAGTTGTTTTACCAACTGCACACTGATATTTTTCCGAAAACCCGAAATTTAAAAAATGGTAAGGCAGATTTTTTACTGAACTTTTATATTTTAGTATGTACGTAAAGTTATATGAAATTTAGATGAAGATTAAAAATTAAATGAATTCATCAAGAAATCCAATTCCTTATTTTAACTATACTTTCGCCATAATGCTCTTGAAAGTTCCAAACATGATTTTTGTTTACTTAACACCTATTAATCCATTAAATATGTTAAAATATTCATCCCTCCAGTAATCCGTTGTTGGTGAGACACATTTCCTGCTTATAATTTATTAACATCGCATACACTGGAGTCTTCGCCTCTAAGACGCGGAAATGAATCAGAGCGCGCACTAATTAGTGCGAGCTCTCGACGTGTGTTTGTGGAGACATGTGCAGTATTTGCGGCGCTTGAAATAAATATATCTTGCAGTAAATAGAGATTTGTTTAGCTTTTTGTTTTAGGAATTGTGTTACCCATTGACAGCTAGTGAAGAATGGTAAATTACTTGTCTTTTAATTTTAATTTGTCTTTTCGTTTTGGCCAGAAAATGTGACCTGAGAATCGGTAATGACTGTTAAAGATCTGCGATTGACCATCAATGGCAATAGTAATGGCTTGGCTGTTTTTGCAGGGCGTGTCATATTACTCAGTGCTTGAGTGGGTTGTGGATATCAGGTTGGCATTCACTTCATGTATTCAGCTCCATCGGGTTAGCCCATCCAATTTTCTTATTGTTAACAAAATAGATTCGTCTCCTATTACATGAGACTTAAGCCTAACTGGCAAAAGGTGGGTGTACTAAAAGGTACACCTCTGATCAACCCTTCGGGGATTACAGGCGTGATGTTATGTTAAGTTGAAATGAGGAGAGAAATTAGGAAAGAAAAAAATCAGACAAAATTGTCCTTGTAATCTATTGTTGTTACCTACTAGTAATTCATTAACATCGTATACAGCGAGTCTTCGCCGCTATGATGTAGAAAGGAATCAGAGCGCGCACTAATTAGTGGGAGCTCCCGACGAGCGATTGTGGAGACATGCGCATTATTTTTGGTGGTTAAAATATATCTTAGGATTGTGTGGGATGTAAAGGATAGGTATTGTTTATTGTGAGAATGGAGGTTGAAAAGAAATTAAATATAGAAGAAGAAGGTTGTAGGACAGAGGAAAACGATATCTTAATGCGGTGCAGGGACTCAAGAAATTGTTTGTTTATTTATTTAAGACTTCAAGCACAAAGTTCAGGAACGATGGGATGAGGATTGGGGATTTAGGTATGTTGTAAGAATGGAGGAAGAAAATAAATTGAATAAAGAAGAAGAGAGGGCAGATGGCCCACGTCCAGAACAAAGTATTGTCCGGTTAAGGACCAAAATATTGTTATAGGAAATCCACAGCAAAATTAAATAAACGCGAAAATAAAAAATCCCCATAAACAAGCCAATTTATGCATTCTTAAATCCAATACCAAAATAAGACAACATTTTAAAAATGCCGTTTCAATATTTGACCACCTGTGCCCATATAAATTACACATAAATACTGCATTTGTGTTGCGGCACAGAATTTCGAAGCGATATGTTCAATTTTATTTTAAAATATCCTATTGCAACACGTGTGTAAAATGTTGTTTATTAATCTGAAAGTGTGTATTAAAATTTAATTATCAGGAACACAAATGGGCAGTGTGTTTTTTGGCTCAATTAAAAGCCATGCTACACATGCATAGCCTCCTTGATTTTATTCGTCGCTGGTAGTTTCAGAGCTAACATCAGCGTGAGCTGATGCTCATCTTCACAGCAAGATCAACCTGAACCACAATTATGTCGCACTCTTTCATTCACTATCCGAAGAATTTGAAAGCTTTTGACTAAGATTTCGCTTGGTAGGTTGAAAAAAATCGTTTGGTCAACCTGATAAATGTCGTTCATCAACATCTTCCTGCCTTGTTCCATTCTGCTTGGGGTCTGCGCATCACGTTTTCTTCTTCCATTCTCCCCTGTCAGCATTCACTCATCATCATTTACTCCTTTCTCTTTCATACCATTCCTCACACAATCCATCCACGATACGACCATGACCATTATCGTCATCTTAGCCTTTTTCGAACTATGTTGGGGTCGGTTTCCAGTCGTAACCGGATGCAGCGATTGCCTATCTGACCTCCACAACCCAGTTAGTACTAGGTAATACGATACCCCTTGGTTAGACTGGTTGTGAGAGTTTCGGGCCACTGACTACCTGTAACGACTGTCAAAGATCTACAAATGTCATCCGGGACATTTGTAGTTTTTTTTTTTACATTTCCTTTATCCGCCTTCTTTGCCATCATTGTCCATAACATCTTTTTTATGATTATTAGTTTATTTATCAAAACAAAGTTTATAAAAATCACAAAACCGTTTTCACGGTTTGTCTGTGGGAATGGATCGAACGGTATTACAGTAAAGTTTATCAGCGCGGACACTAAATGTATACCTATTTAACTAAAAAAGCTCTCTTAACGACTGCCAAAGATGTACAATGGAAAGCCGGGACCAACGGCTTAACGTCTTTTTCGAGGCAAGGAGGAAACTCAATATGTAATGGGTGATCACCCTAGGCAAGCGCGGCTTAACCTGAAGTTTGATCCGAGTGACTGTTTATCTACGAGCTCCTCCCGATGCGACCATTACCATGACCACCTTTAATTATATCATCTCATATATAGGAGTTCAGTGTCAAAAATGCCCAAACACCTACACTTCTGAGGACCTCAAAAACTCCACTGATGCAGCGATTGGCGTAGCGATCTACTGGCCCGAACTCATCAACATCACCTAATGATCACGCCGGTAATCCCGGAAGGGTTAGGCAGAGGCGTACCTAATAGTACACCCACAGTTTGCCAGTTGTGTTTTTCAAGTTCTTTTGTATAAGGGGGCGAGCCTATTGCCATCAACGGGGCATTCCTGATGGAAAACCAAATAACATTTTCCCCGAACTGGGTATCAAACCTGGGACCACTAGATCAACGAGGTAAATTGTGAGTGCCTAATATTAATTTTTCAAAAAAATAATATTAGGCCCTCACAGTCACACCCCATACACTTACTCAGCTGATACGACTTGCGTCAAGCGACACGTGCTCATGTGACATGCTCTAGGCAATTTGATTACTTCTCATTCGTTGTCGCAAATCGCATGTATCTCGCGACCAACCGGCGACAATTCGCTTCACAAGCGAACACAATGGTAACAGGATCGAAACGAAATCGTACTTTATTGAAACTTTTATCCCGTTTTATTTTGTGTTTACGTAGTGTAAAGTTGTAGTCAGAGCGTGAGGATAAAGCTGAATGTAAATAGGTATGAGTCATTTTCTTTTCTGTATTTCTGGTCGAGAAATGCATGGATTTTTCTTACATTCATGAGTGTTAAAGGTTTAAAGTGTATCTGACGGAGATAGTCTCATTTCGAATTGGGAGGACGGTGTTTGAATAGAAAAGATAACAAGTTTTTATTTATCTATATTTATACCTATTATAAGGAGGTTAAATTTTTGTTCGTAAGTTTGTATGCAGGGGGTAATCTATGGAACTGCTGATCCGATTTAGAAAACTCTTTCACAAACGGGAAGTTACATTATCCTCGAGTGTCATAGGCTACATTTAAAATGTTTACATTAATTTCCGTAATCGTTGTAAAGATAGTGATTATTGTACAATAGAGTCTTGTCATAATGTAACAGTTTTGTATTCTTTACTAATCTTTCATTTTAATTACATGAAAATATGAAAGTAAATCATAAAATGCCAACTATTTTCCCAGTCCTAGATAGATTACATAAATAGCATTATGGTCTATGCCGAAAGCTGTTGCTTGCTTGTTTGCGAGGTTCGCATAAATTCTGAGCTTAGGTAGCAGAATCTTAGTTTAATATTATAGACCTAAGGAGTTTGTTTGGTTGAACGCGCTAATCACAGGAACTACTGGTTCGAATTGAAAAATTATTTTAGGGTTGGATAGCACATTTATCGAGGAAGGCTATAGGCTATTAAACATCACGCTGCGCCCAATAGAAGCGGATCATTAACCAAAAATGTTACGCAGACGAAGTTGCGCCGGTCAGCTAGTTACTAATAAATGATCTCCAACGTCATAAAAGCTAAGAAAGAGTATGTTTAAGTTCTCGTTTTTGTATCCTTTATGGAGCATTAAGGTTAAATAAATAAAAGCCTCTAGCGTTGTTGCAACTACACGTGCCTCTTTATAGATAAGTAGGCAAGTACCTAGCTTGCATGCTTTTGTTCCATAACAACTTCCGGTTGGCGAATGTCACAATGCCATGCAAGTTACTTGCTTACTTTCATGCAATATTCAAAGCATTTTTTTTTTAAACTTCGTCCCACACTAGGGATTTTTCCTTTATCGTGGGTGCGTTTACAAACATCACATGCACAAACAGCTAGGCCCGAAACAACTACCTGTAGACCACACAAATATTTGTTCCGTGCGGGAATCGAAACGACTACACGCAGCGCAGCAGCCAATCGTTCAGCCACTGCGCCAACCGTGCCGTCAATTATGTACTTATCTATAATGTGCCTTTTTTAACCTGAATTCAAATAATTTTATCCACTAAAACACAACGAGTTTTATCAAGAAAGAGTAAAAAAAAATCCATAATTTCTACATTTATTCCTACCCCAATGCACACTAAAGAGAAACCCACTAGACAAAACGCTCACTCTATTTCCACAAAATCTTTGCACGAGTAGAACGGTAAATACAAAAAGAGACAACTCTATAAATATGTGGGCACATTTTAGGGGTCCGTGGCACCGTCATTATGCCGTAATCACACGTTCGGTCTTCATCCCAACTTGTCGGGTGATTGATCGAACCCAGTCGGGTATTGTCGGGTTCCGTTCTTTTATTAACTTTCGATTCGTTCCTTTGCTTTTTTATTTTTTCAACCAAATGTAGGTAGTTCGGTTGAGCTTTGTTTTATTAGTAGCGATTGTTTTTTTTTTGTTTTTTTTTTTTTTTTGTGTGAGGTCTTGCTCTGTATTTTTTACGGATTAGGTGGAATATTAAGAAGGTTTGATGAATAGCTGATTTTGGTAAAAGAAAATTGTGGGGGCCTCTAGGATTACATTGATTGGGTATGATTCGTAACTAGATTGCCTCAAAGAAAGATTATTATGAAATATTTTGACGTATGTGGAATATTATTTGGGACGTGTAGATTTTTTTATGTCAATCTACTAAGTAACCATTATAAGTTCGCTTCTCTAAAATTGCTTGGATTAACTTAGCCTTATAATAATACATAATATTATATTCATTGAGTACTTTATAATTATCTTCATTTATAATAATTTTATCATCCATTTTTCATTCCATTTTCATAAAATTAATATTTCTAATCACAGAACTTTTTATGACTTTATCGTAGCGATCAAGGTTCTGTACAATTTTAATTATAAACTGAAAGATTAATTATGAATCGTTAACCTACTCGGCGTTTGATATTAGATTTCCAATTAAATAAGTACCTATTCTGTCAAACAATAAAACTTATAGTTCTAGAATTACAAGTTTTATTGATTGACATATTATATTGTTTACTAATCGATAAAGATTTACTATATTCTGAACATAGAAATAATAAAGCTAGTTTTTTACAGCAATCGCAAGAAAGTTTTTTGAGCGTGAAGTCCGGGGTTCAATTCCTAGTTTCGTTAAAACCATGTTTTAGTCCACTTTCTGAATTTCTAGCAAATGACACAAGCCTCGCTCCCTGTTTATTATTCATCACCATATTTACCATACCATTGAACAACCAGTTTATGAAATGTATTTTGGCAAGATTGTCTTGTGGTTGGAAATTATATGCATAACTAGGAACCCGCCCCGGCTTCGCACAGGTGCAATGCTGATGCATGTATTAGATTATTACACATATAAATCATCCTCTTGACACTCTACCTATAAAAAAAAACCGCATCAAAATCCGTTGCGTAGTTTTAAAGATCTAAGCATACATAGGGACAGACAGACAGCGGGAAGCGACTTTGTTTTATACTATGTAGTAAAGTGATATGATCTCACTTTTACCGTCGTCATTATACTAGTGGAAAGGCGACTATTGCCGGAAAATAGGACTACCTTAGCATAGCTACGTTAAGTAGGTAGCTTTTTATATAAACAGAAGTGCAGGTGTTTGGACTCTTCGCCAGTCGATTGACTGAATTTCTATAGGCCATTGCAGGTCACGTCAGGGTCCTGTGGTCAGGGTATGGCTAAAAGAAGTTGGGTAATGATGGGTGCTGCTTTTAACCGACTTTTAAAAAAAGGAGGAGGTTGTATTTCACCGGCATCATTTTTTATGTGATAACTGGGCCGATTTGTGAAATTCTTTTAACATTTGGTAGTGAAAGCTCGCGCGGTGGTCCCATATAAATTTTATTAACTTTGCTTGAGTTGTTTATGACTTAGTTCGCATTTTTTCTTCTTGGCCTATGTTAACGACATGATGATCTCTTAATAACTTCTAGTTACAATGTAAAATTTATTCATAACAAGAATTTGTATGGTATACTATAACTAAAAATGGTAAAATAATAAAAAAAAAACACTAAAAATATCTAAATTACCTAATAAAGTACTTTCGGAAGTCTGTTTTTTTTCCATTACTCTCTTCTCTTTTTAGATGGTTGGTCCTAAACCTTTTGTATTGCCTAAGTAGCAGCCCCGTGTCATGATTTCTAGCTAATGGCAAAAGTTTCTCCGCCTAGTACATGACACTTAAACTGTATCAATCCGAAAAAGTCCTACCAATTCCACAATCTATTTTAATAGCATAGGGACCAATTCCAGTCCCAAGTGGACCACAAAGCCACACCGGTATTGGCAATATATCTTAACCCCGTGATTGGCGCGCTTAGTGGATCCAACGGCGACAGTTTAAACGGCCACACCATTGAACAATCACTTTATGAGGTGTATGTTGGCATTGAGATTGAGTTGTGGGTAGGAAGTAAGGAAGGATGCAGGTGAATACGATCTTAGTTCTATCGTGATTATTATATCAGCAGAAATACGGTCACCATCGGAAATAGGACTTCACTTAGGTGGCCACAACGCTCGTCATTCATCCACTGTCTGGAGGACGTGGCGGAGGGCGGACATCGCCCCCCTAAACGGGTCCAGGGGGACGGCAGACTGGGGGACATCCACCGCTCCCCCATATAACTGGACCCGAGGCAGTGGCGCGTAGTGTTCCGCGCGCACCCCTATTAGACGTCGCGGGGGGAGTTCTACACCTCACTCCCCCCGTGAACACTAGCCGGGGATCGTGGAAGGCGCACTAGTTCTCATGATCCCCGGTGCAAGTGTGGGAAGGGAACACCGGGGTGGTTTTAGTCAGTTCGAGTCTGACAGACCCCTCCACCCGCCCGAGAGCGGAGGACATTCGTGGGGAATTTCCACCCCGGAACAAGAAAAAAGGTCGCCACAACGCACAAGTTGGTTTGATTTGAAACACCTTTTTCACTGCTGGGCAAAGGTCTCCCCCATATCCCTCCAGGAACTCTTCTCCTCCACCACCTCGAACCAGCCTGCGTGGTGCGCGTCTAGATCATCTCGCCACCTACTGCGATTTATTTATATCCTTCAGCAAAGCAACTATGCAACATTTTAAGGTTAATTTTCTTTTGGATGCACCTATTTAACTACGTAATAAATTTTCAAAAAAAATTACAGTTAAATATTTTTTTCCATTTTCAATCTTGGATCTATTTGAATAGATTAATTTGAATTTGACACAATGCGATACCAATACCATTTAGTAAATCATAAAACGTTATTTCTATAAGGATTAAAATGATGAACAAACGTGTTCCCGGAAAACAAACAAAGATTACCAATTTTTGTTAAAACTGAAGCTTCGCGTTCATCATCTGCCTAGCCTTTTCCTACCTGACCTCCACGACCCAGTTAGTACTGGGGAATACGATACCCCTTGTTAAGACTGGTTGTCACACTTTTGGGCCAGTGACTACCTGTAACGACTGACAAAGATCTTCAAAATAATAACAGTCGGGACCAACGGATTTACGTACTTTCCGGGGCATGGAGGAAACTCAGAATGTAATGGGTGTTCACACATCCACGGACCAACCCAGGCAAGCGTGGCTTAACCTAAAGATCGAACCGTTCGGATGTTATTATTAAGCCACTAGCCAAGGTGAAGCTTTGCTCTATCCGGTTTAATTCTGAGAGTTAAAAGGCAAATAGTTGAAAAGTAAATATGGCTGCCAGGAGAATACATTTCCTTTTAAATTAATTAATAACATTTCTTTCGGTCGAAAATATTTTATTTACACCACTTAAAATCTTTTGTTAATTAATAAAATATCATGCTTTCGATCGTCGAGATTTTTAATTAACTTTTTTTTTACTCATCAAAAACATACGGTGGACGTGACGATAATACGAAGGACGACTAACTAGGCTACGGTTAAGAAAAACAGCTACGTTGCGTATGATAGATGACCTTTCATGCGTCTGCATAGAGTGCACGCTTGTACAGTGCATTCGTGGCTACGGCAAGTGCTACGCGGCTACGCAGCTACGCCTCTGTCTACACGGCTACGGCAAAGTTCATACACTGCAGCTACGTTGAGATTTAAGTGGCTACAAGAATGTCTACGCGGCTACGAAAAGTTTCGCATTGACGACAACGGCTGAGTAACACCTACGCAGTTCATAAGCTCAGCTCGCTGATACCCTTGAACCGTACAAAATTCGATTTGTATCCTCTGTGGGCGTTTGGCCGCCTACACCTACGCGATGATAGCGCGCTTCTGTGATTGTAGCATGCGCCCGGGAAATTGTGCAGTACCGGGGTGTCTTTTCACTTAAGCCGGCCAAGGATGCATGAGTTTTAAATGAGCATGCAAAACCGACTTCCATAGAGGAGTCACACCTTACTGTAAGCCTGCAGGTTGGCTCATTTGCAAGAATGGCATCACCGGCCAGGCAACACACCGCAATATGGTTGCTTTAGTAGGTGTATAACTTGTTATAAAAAATGTAAAACAACTGAGAACTGAGAGCTGTGCATGCAACCTGCCATACACCCTCGGTTACGTCTGCGCAGTCGTATAAGTCGCATGTATGTGTATAGACAAGGATAACTGTATAGTTTTTTTCTATACACGTCTGTGTCAAGTGTACAGTTTGATACAGGCCAAACTGCACATGAAAACCCTATCGCGCGTCTATGGCCGATTGTACTAACCAACTTTTTGCCGCAAAATATTTTACTGATGAATGTGATAATGGTTGTGTGAACGGGGTCTAACCCGTCCTTGAGATGCTTGAAGCATCCCAGTAGTATATTCTTTATGTATATCACTACATAGTATAAAACAAAGTCGCTTCCCGCAGTCTGTCCCTATGTATGCTTAGATCTTTAAAACTACGCAACGGATTTTGATGTTTTTTTTTAAAGATCGAGTGATTCAAGAGTAACGTTTATATATATAATACATGCATATTATAGCAGAGAAAACAGAAGTATCTACATTGCACCCGTGCGAAGCCGGGGCGGGTCGCTAGTATAGTTATATAAATAGTACACTACAAACTACCTGTAGTATAGTTTCTCTCTCTTCCCCTTCAATCCATCCAAAGGTTGTCTTGGAAAAATTGCTTTAAGCGATAAGACCGCCCATTGTGTCACCCGATGTGACATGTTTTCTTTTATAAAAATTGAATTTTGTATGGTGTACATAATAAAGAATATATATAGAATATTCTTTCTCTACCTGCACGGGATTTCGATGTGAAGTTTTTGTTTTATATTTTTCCTTCTGTATTTCATCTGCCTAGCCTTTCTGTCGACTCATAAGGCCCTAAACTTGTGCGAATAGACAAAATATTAGGAAACGGTTGTGAAAATTTGTGGTATATCTCCCACGCTTACAAAAAAAAAGGTTTGTTCTTACCACATCACACCACATCGCGTCTGGTGTATCGCCCTTTATTCTTCATATCTACATTTTATCCACCAACACCTACTTACATTTTCTCTTATCAATTTTTTCTTATATTTTATATTTTTACACGCCTACACAATGTGGGCTGGAAAAATACTGATATTTGCTAAATAAGCTTGTATTCTGCAAATATTAGGTTACTTGAATATACCACACGCTTATGTGAATGTGCCTTTGGGAAAATGGTACGCTAGTCAGTTCGAAGAATGGGATAATAGAACATGGCTTAGAAAAATGCGTGTTTTCGCTACGTTATTGTTGCTTTGTTGTTCGAATATAACTCGTAATGACAAAGCGAATATTGGAAAAAGATCCAAAATAATACAGGTATTCACAGAATTTACTAGTTCTCTGATCAACATTATAAGAATATCTACATAGATCTCAGAAGAGGAGGAGCTCGTGGGTAAAAAGTCACAGTCGCTCGGATCAATCTTCAGGTTAAGCCACGACTGCCTAGGTTAGTCTGTGGATGGGTAACCACCCATTCCATACCGAGTCTCCTCCGTGACTCGGAAAGCACGCTTAGCTGTTAAGGCTAGGCAGATGATGATGATGTAGATCTCAGAAGACTCGTACCTACAGCTGTAGAATATGTGCTAGAAAGAATGAAAAGACGCTTAATCCATTTTCCGTCCACTTTCATTTAGTAATATTAAGGAAATTCATCAAAACAGCGAAATATTTAACACATATTTGCGATGTTGCCAACATTCAGAATGCACCCCTTTTTAAGTAGAATTAATAAAATTTTATAACAAACTTCATCCAAGCGTATACCTTTTTAAAAAGATAGAATCGAAAAAAGAATTCAGTTTGTGGTATTCAATAAACGAATCAAGGTTGAAAGATTGATCTATTATAGCACACTTGAGGGCTTGTAAAAAGACGTATGTGCAATACATACATTTATTTCGTACGCGTGGAATTAGCATATATTTTAAGTTAGGCATCTAGCAGTAGAGCGGTGGAAACTGCGTTCAAATCCATGCAGTAGTTTTTGCGTGATGCTCGTACAAACATACAGACAACAAGACAGACAGACAAACATTAAAAAAACTATGGTTTTGACTTCTGTTGCTCTAATAAAGACACCCCATATATATTTTTTTCAATATCTTCAATGTACAGACATCGGCATGTTACAATTTTATTGTATGTATTACATTTGTATTTCTCCAAACTCATAAAACAAATCAACCCATCAAAGCATTAAATGGACCGAATGAATTTAATCAAACCAGCTGGTATTTAAAACGGCTCGGTTATTAAAAAACCGATAATTATCAAAACGATTTATGTTCATCAATTCAATGTAAACCGATTAAAGCCATCAACGAAATTACTTTTGCTTATGAATATCATCATAATATTTGCGATGAATTGGAATATAATTTGATCCCATGTGACATCGGATTATGATTTTATATGGATTTTGTGTATTTATTAATTAATGTAATGATAATTGCGATAACTGAAGGGAAGACAAAGACATTTTTTACTTAGGATATGCTAGGCACAAAGTTGTGACAATTATTTATGGTTCAGGACACAGCCCACGCTAAAAGCGGCATACGAATATTTACGTCTAGGCTGTGCCCCGCGACCTTTTTCCGCGTGAAATTATTATAAACGTTTTTTGAATCGGATTTTGTTTAACAAAAAAATATTTGAGAAAATAAAATTTAAATAATTGAATGAACATTTGTCCATTATAATTAAATTCATTACTTATAACCATTATATTACCTACGTCAAATAAAGACTGGCCGGTTATTCAGCATTTTAGTTTCGTTTTGGAGCTACATCGGCAATATAAATTACTCAACAAAATAAAATGAAAATCTTATAAAACTACTTACACATACACATATCACATCACGCCTGTAATCCCCGAAGGGTTAGGCAGAGGTGTACCTAATAGCATACCCACATTCGCCAGTTATGTTTAAGTCCCATGTAATAGGGGGCGAGTCTATTGCCAACAGCCGGGCACAAATCCAGATTCCGTGGCTGCTACTGAGAAATTACTCACGGAAAACCCAGTAACATTTTGCCCGACCTGGGAAAAAACCGCGCTTGGGACCGCGCTTTTGCGCTTGGGACCACTAGACCCAACGAGATGAAAACTACTTACATTAGTTAATAAATAATATTATTTTTCAAATCATTTCATATATGGCCACAAAACTAAATTTATAAACAAAATTTGTATTGACTAACTAAAATTAATAAATACAATAAAATTATATTAGCAGTGTCCTTTTTCTTCCTCCATATTTACAAAATTCAGGAAGTTTCAAAAATCAATTCAGTCTATGTCAGTTCACTGCTAAACATAGACCTCTCCTAAGATATGCCAGAACACCTGCCCTCCAACAGGAAATATAAAAATAATCCCAAGAACTGACGAAAATTGGAACGTGTCACGTAAAAATATTACGAGCAAATAAAACGGGTGTGCTCAAAAATTTAAGTCTGAATTTTACAAAACGGGGTACCTCCTCTCACCTCAAGGGTTTTACGACGAAGCAGGAAGCTCAGGAAATATGAAGAGTCGTAACTACTCGTACTCATTCGTCCGAGAGAATTTTCTGGAACTAATCTTGTCACGACATTCGGCATGTGAGTTCTGAATTCGCTCCATATTTTTGTTTCATAATAATACCATGTAGATATATTTAACTATCTTCCTAAGCGCAAAAGCCTCTTCTTACACTGATAAATCATGAACATTGATCAAAGCAAATCGCCGATTCCAGACTAACATTAATTGGAACTCATGACTTCCTCATGAGGGTTTCCTTTACCAATGTCATTGATGTTCGAAGAAGAAAAACTTATAACATTTTTACTACATCACATGTACTTAATACATGCTCACAAACAATTACATACATATACATTATTCGTGCATATTTCTACTCAAAAAGAAACATCTTCTATAAATCAGCATCCACCTTAAAATCTGTAACATAACTCGAATTTAATTTCCTACAAAATCATCGTAACACTCTGTAAAGTTTTAGTTAATTAACTGATCAGGGAGTCACTAATGTCTCTATAATGTAGGGGTTGATAGGACGTTACTTCACACCCTTTCGTATCTAGATTATATTGGGAGCTTCAGTCGTGGCCCGAGCGTAGGGGAGGTCGCACGTCCGCAGTGATCACCCACCGTTCTATAATAACTTCAACGGGAACGTGGCACTGTGAAACAAAAATCAGTGAACCAACTTTTTTGTGTTTGTGATAAAAAGGGGATTCTATAAATTTGTCATAGAAGTAAGTAATAAATTGTTTGTTTTTTGTGGAGGAGTTGTTGTAACGGCTAATTAACGTACGTTGATTTTAAACGTGTGTTTAACTGCGGCGGGGAAATAGAAGCTAATCTAACGTATATTTTAACGTGATGATTAGTTCATGGTTCATCATCATTTTCGGTGCAAACAGGCCATAATTTATGGTGTCTAGTTTGTTGGATGCGGGTATTTTGAGCTTCGTGATAATATCGTATTATTTTAGTTACGTCTACACCGTACCTGATGACCAAGACAAGGAGCAATCGCTTCCAAAGTATATCAGATTTCTGTAAGGATTTTCAACAGGATTGTTTTAAGTTATTTTTCGGTAACTTATCTAAAACATTTTCGATTTTTCGATCATCTTAAACCGCTTATAGAATGTGTTTGTCCGGGCCTTCTTTTATTTTTTATTTTTGGGTTTCAAGATTAGTTTTTTAAAATACTTTATTTTATTCTCGTATCCATTGTTAAAGCATAATATTGAAGAAAAAGAATATAGTCTATAGGTACATATTCTCTGCGACTGTTATGGTCCGTGAAACAAAGACAATGTAACATGAAAGTTAGAATTTTTCAGACGAATCAACTCAGGTTTTCACCAATTAAAGAAAAGCCAAAAC
The DNA here is from genome assembly GCA_964057025.1 of Standfussiana lucernea. NCBI lineage: Eukaryota > Metazoa > Arthropoda > Insecta > Lepidoptera > Noctuidae > Standfussiana > Standfussiana lucernea. The sequence continues at coordinate 13,867,973 of OZ059796.1, forward strand.
TCTGACCATCAGTCTTATCACAGAGTATCATATTACTCGGTTACTGAGTTCTGCAGGTCAATTAGGCAGTCATTCCATGTAAAATGGGTTTTCAGATACATCCGGTGATACTGGAAGTCAACCCCAACATAATGAAAAAAAGGCTAGCCAGATGATTATGTTGACGTGTGAGGGATGATATGGCTAGAAGGGAGATGAGATGACGAGTATTAGACAAATATGGCAGAAGAATACGACCCCAAATGAATTGGTATAAGGGCAGGAGAATGATGTTGATGATGACTTATATTTCATTACATATCAATATTAGGTTTTCCCTTCAGGCATCCGAAAAATTGTTTTTTTTTTTTTTATTAAACATCGCCAACAAACTCGATCGTTCAATACTTGGCTATAAAATAAAACACGTAACATTTTTTTCATCCGTGCCTGAAATACTTCGCCAACGAATTTCATATCAATTGACCCGAAGTTAACATTGCCCAATATTTTGCGCCCATATTTCAGCGTTGTGTTCCGAGCACCTATTTAGATTCGCTTGCAACAGTAATTTTGATTTATCTTTATGATTTTCAAGCGGCCGAATGGTACGAAATTGGCAGCTTTTAATATTTGAAGATATTTATCGTGATGTTTTGGTACGAATTACACCATTATGGGTAGTAATATAAATTCAGAAGCCTTTTCAATTTATCTTTTGATCTTATTATCAATTAAGTTGTAGTTTTCATCACTACAGCAAGTATAGGAGATCACTGCAGAAATACTGTTAAGACTAAAGTAAATTTCCAGAACTCTAACGATCAGTTCTACCAAGGAGTAGTATCACGTTAGCAATAGGTTCTGGAGATCAGATAGGCAGTCGTGCCATCTTAAATACAATCGGTAAAAATGGTAGCCAACCTCAACAAACTTGATAAAAGGCTAGGCAGTAGTATGGCTAGCAATCGACCAGGAAATCACGTCAAGTCTTTTCTTTGATCACCTCCACCAACGACGTCTTCGGACATTTAGCAATTTGCCCATATCTGCATCAAGAACCTGAATAGGTACATGAAAAGCAGTTTTTAGCCAGTTGCTACAAAAGATCATATTTACAAATGGATTGGTGACCAGGAAATGGGTTGGTTACCCAAAAATAATGGGTGTAAATAGACCCTTCATGAAGCCGAAACACACTTGTTCTCCGCGTCATTGCGAACATTTTTTGTTCTGGTCCATACCCGGGAACCTTCGAGTTACTCAGATATTGAAGGTCAAAGTTCCAACTATTTCAAAAGTTTTTTTTTTAAATACTAGTTTTTTAATGTTATAACTTTTAATACCTTCTTACCGACCTTACTTTAAATACCTCCATGACCCGTTTACTTCACAATGCAATCAGCATAATGTTTTGAGTGCGTTACATTGAGTTTTACGTGATTTTTTACCCCAAAAACAGAGTTGGTTCCCAGCAATAATTTTGTGTGTAAGGTTACTTAGTTTGATGTACAGATTGCTTGGTTGAAGGCTTCGTGAAGGGTCTGTTTACACCTTGTATAAAGGCTTAGTATCAAGCCATGTGCGAATATTTCGGCTGATAACTAATCAACTTACCCAATTTGGAAGGTATGTAATTGGAACATGTTAACCAGGGACCGGATACCGGAACTCCAGCCCTGATTTGGGAATAAAAGGAGGGAAGGATGCCAACATTTCACGCAATTGCGAAGGTCAAATAATAGGAAATTGCTGATTGTGGATGATCTCGTTAATGTTGGCAACTATGGTTGCTGAAACATGTTGTGATTTTCATACGCGGTCAACAACAAAGTTGTCATTGGAAATTTAATCTAAACTATTATAAAATGTAAATCGGTTTTTAGTATAACGGAGTTGTTCGTCTTAATAACTATGCAAAGGATTTTAAGGTGCTTTTCACTGTCACTTAGATAGATAAGTTCATGTCGGAAATTTTATGATTATAAGCAGCTATGTCATAAAATTTAGATGTTTTGTCGAGTCCCAAATAGTGTGTGAAGCAGGCGGGTCGCTAGTACTACTTACAAAAATACTGCATTATGATAAATTAAAAAAATGTCTAGATTTGGAAGACTAAACTAACTAATTCTATTAAATTAAATTAACCAGTTAAATTTACGACCAAACTATCAGAGGTAGATTTTCTTATTTTTTTATTAATGGTGGAAAAATTACTCTTTCATAAAGTAAGTGGTATACAGAACATAGATCACGGCCGCACGACATAAAGAGGCTTACGTTGGCCAATTTTTGTTATGGTATAGAAAACTAAACAATAGTGAATCGTTGTGACAACATTTTTAATAACATAACATTAGTACCTAGTACTGTAGTATCTGTATCAATTACATTTTGTGATAACTAGTCCTTTAGAATACGATTGAGGAGCTCGTGGTTAAATAATACCCATTACATACCGAGTTTCCTCTGCACCTCGGAAAGCTCGTTAAGCTGTTGGTTCTAGCTGTCATTTGTAGATCTTTGGCCGTCGTTACAGTTGGTCAGTGGCCCGAAAGTCTGTCTGTCTGTAGTCTTATTAAGGGGTATCGGGTATTACCCAGTATAAACTGGGTGGTGGAGGTTAGATAGGCAGTCACTCCATGTAAAATAGAGGTATTCAGCTGCATCCAGTTAGACTGGAAGCTGACCCCAACATAGTTGGGATAAGACTATTCCCAATACTTTTTAATTCTTTTCTATGATTTTTTTAAAAGAAATATTTGAAAATGTAAAATTTATGCAAGAAGAATAAATCAAGGGTAAGACAAAAATTTGAGATAACTAGTGCTTTAGAATACGCTGGTTGGTTTTATTACTCCATTGTAAAAATTTGTATTACGATGTCTCGCCATTGTGTATACAATAAAATAAAAGTCATTCCTTTTAATACATTCAATACAATATTGACATAATGATTGTTTCGTGACCAGTGTGTACATAAATGATTAATTGATTTTGATGGATTGAAACAACTTTCTTTAGAAATACGTTTCTATTGATTAAAAAAAATTGTATAGGCAGTTATTATGTGTAAAACTGAGAAGCAAGATTTTATTAAATTAAAAGATGCTGGTAGTACTGGCTTAATGTTGGTGTCTCGTAAGGTACCTCTGCCTACCACTTCGGGGATTACAGGCGTGATGTTATGTTGTTGAATAAACCTTACCATCACCATCTTTCTACCCTTAGGCATAATTATGTTATTCCAAAAAGTAACTTGAAGTTTCTTGCACATTTTTTATCACACCACCTTTACGAATGAATTCTATTGCTATACGGGGTGGAAGGGACACCGTACCACATATACTCAGTACATCATTCTGAAACCCCCAACATAGTAATTTTTCGTCCGTTATTTAAAAAAAAACAGCTGTTTCCTACAAAAGTGTGCAATACCTACACGTTCAAAATATATGGAACAGCGGTTTTTTCTTTTAAATTACCGATGAAAATTTCTATGTGGGGGAAGTTCAGAATGACGTACTGAGTACGTGGTTTCCATTTTCGATACGGTGTCCCTTTTACTGTGTATATTCTTTGTAAAATTTGATGATAAAAGGCACCTTTTAATGACCAAATAGACCAGTGATAGCCTCGTGGTGTGAACGTCGGACCTCTGATTTTTCGGAATCATGTGCGTATTGTATAATTATCACTTGTTTCGGTGAAGGAAAATATAGTGAGGAAACAGCATGCCTGAGAGATATTTCTCGACGGTATGTAAAGCCAAATCGGAGGCCCTTGGGCGGCATAAAAATCCTGACACCAGGTAAGGCACTAACCACACGATAAAGAAGAAGAATGACCAAATTTAAATAAATATTTTGACTTATTTAATTATTAGTTATTCTCATATGTGTATACATATACGAGATGTAAGTATTTACATCTCTTCATTCCTTTATATCACTAATCCCTACATGAATGAATTCATCAATTTCGCCCCAAGAGCACCAACTATTCGCTAACAACCCTCATCGTGTAGAAATAAGATATGATGGATGACCCGGCCAACTGGAAATTCTGCCTGGTTAGATTGCCTTACTTCGAAAACAAAACTTTCACATAGGGATTTTCATTCCGAACTTTATACACATCAGGGAAAACTCTTTAATACAACAATTTAATTAACAAACTATGTAAATCACATTCAGACCAGGTAGTGTTTCACTTAACTGACTTTAGTTCAGCTTTAATGAAGTTCCCCGTTCTTGTTTAAGCCCCTTTTGATATTATGCATAATGTACTATCCACACGTTTTGTTGTGCCAGCTAGAGGTTTTAGGGCAAACTATTTTATAAGACGTGAATTTGAAAGTACTGCTCTTGGTCTGTGTGGTTTTACTTTGGAGTTAAGCGAAGAGTTGCTTGCTTCATCTACGGGCGTGTTTACTATGCAGATTCTTAGTCTTTCATCTTACAATATTGGCTTCTTACTGGCTAGCGGAGTGGATTTTGTAGGAGGAATTTAAAAATGATGGTATTGAATTCTTATGCAGACTTTTATGAAAATTCCGTGGCTGTCACATCGTAGAGCTAGTACCACTTGTATATCTCGATATTTTATACAGAGTATGACTTGATCAGCAATATGAAAGTCAGGGAAGAGAGAGTGCATCTGTGTCTGCGCAATCACATGTCCACTATAATAATCTCCCAGGTAAACCCAGGCCAGGCCAGGCCAGTCCTAGTCACCGCTGAGATTGGCCACCATTACCAAAACGGTCAGATATGCTACAGCATAACTGACCGTTTGAACTGCTAGAAGCTGGTGATGATGATATATGACCATCACCAGTTTTTAGCTTTTCACTACCGGACGTAGACGAAAGAATCAACCACACACACCATTTAACTTAATCGTCGGTTTCTCTCGTACAGTCACTCTTCGATGTTCTTACTTCAGAATTGGACACTATAAAATATAAATAGAATAATTCGATATTGATTTAGAGTCAGTAAATTAAAACCACTCCAAGTCTCTTTTCTGAACAGTAACCTTTTCACAAAGCAATCAAATTTTGGTAAAATTTTAACGTTACCTTCGTCAGCCAGGGAAAATTCGGGCATCCAATTTTAAACTGCAAAAATAAAAATAAGGACGGCCATGGATCAAAAACAGGGGCGACATGAAGTTTTGAACTGCAAACGAGACTGCATTTTTCACATCTGGCAGGGTTTTCATGCCCGTTCACTATTTCAACGGGGAAATTTTCACCCTAGCGTTCATGCTCTCGGTAACATAAAACAATGCACGGGGTTCAGTAAAACTCATTTAGTACGTAGTAGTAGTTTTCGTATGAGGTTTAAAAAATAACTCCAAGCCTACTAGATATTAAATTCTGTGGCGCCGTTGCATGTTATGTTAGTATTTTCATGAATATTATGAAAATTCATTCAGTTGAATTACTTTTGTTGAGATTTTTACTAATGCGTAACAATTTATAGAAATGTTCAGTTTATTTTTAATGCAGCTGTTATCGATTTTATAATGTGTGAATGTCGTTTTTACATGGTTATTCTTTACCGTGACAATACAGTTACTGTGAGGTGGCGAAGAGCGGGCGTTTTTGGGGGACTGATTCTTGTAATTTTTGAAGTTCTCTAAGTTCTAACTATCAGCGTTTGATCAAATGACTTCTGATTATGTAAATAATCAATGTAAAAAATTGTCGCTTTTTGTACCGTGTGTCTGTGTAACTTAGATGTAACTTAGATCATCTTATACAAAATAAATTGTTATGTAGGTATTACCATCTCGGAAAATGAATTCCGATAGCTTTATAAAATACAAAATGTACAATTTTTGTAATACTTTTATAAATAAATTATTATTATTATTTTTTATTATTTATGTATACCAAAAAAAAAACAATATATTATTTATTGTTATTACTTGATGTTTTGACATTAAGCCATTTCATTTATGCGAAGCGGTGACAATAGTCAATAGTGGTAATGATTCGATGCTTTATCGAGAGTATTACCTGAATCAAGAGGAATTTTAAATCAATGTAGGCAACATCGGTTCAAATTTCTTTTTTTTTCGATTCAATTAGATTTTTTTCGTCAAAATTGAAAATAATATGAAATGCAGGTAATTCTCTCGATAAAGCATCGTACCAAAGCCACTATTGCAACACGCAAACTCAGACTGTGTTTGTACAATGTTTCAATCCTAAATCAATACCTGAATGAAAGGTTTCTAGGAAATACAATCCGTTATGTACATGATGGTAAATGACCTCGAGTTATCAATCGTATAGTATGGTGGTGTAATCATGGGTCGTTTTTAACCGACTTCTAAAAAAGGAAGAGAATGGATCTACTTCCCGATTGGTCCCATAGAAATTTCATCAAAATCGGTTCAGCAGTTTGGTTTTGAAATCAAAATAGCTGGAAATTTTTGTGTTTGTTACCTCATATCTTCGTCATTTATTAACCGATTTGAAAAATTCTTCTTTTATCTGAATGGATCTACTTCCCGATTGATTCCATAGAAATTTCATCGAAATCGGTTCAGTAGTTTGGTTTTGAAATCAAAATAGCTGGAAACAATATGTCATCCAAGTAAAAGAAATTGCGAAATTGATACTTGACAAAGATTTGTGTGTGATGCGATAACTAAAAAGAGTAAAATAAAAACTTTTTTGCAAAAAAAAAACCGACTTCCAAAAAAAACACTAAAAAAGTGGGAAATAACTTTACTTTCGGAAGTCGGTGGCAAAAACGTCAATGAAACAAACAATAGTCACCGACTTCCGAAAGTAAAGTTATTTCCCACTTTTTTAGTGTTTTTTTTGGAAGTCGGTTTTTTTTTTGCAAAAAAGTTTTTGAATAAGTATAGGGTTCAGTATCTGAAGAGCTCGTGGCTCAATAATAACAGCCGCTCGGGTCGATTGTCAGGTTAAGCCGCGTTTGCCTGGGTTGGTCCGTGGATGGGTGACCACCCATTACATACCGAGTTTCCTCCGTGCTTTGGAAAGCACGCTAAGCTGTTTGTCCCGGCTGTCATTTGTAGATCTTTGACAGTCGTTACAGGTAGTCATTGGCCCGAAAGTCTGACAACCAGTCTTACCAAGGGGTATCGTTTTACCCAGTACTAACTGGGTTGTGGAGGTCAGATAGGCAGTCGCTCCATGTAAAATACTGGTATGCAGCTGCATCCGGTTAGACTGAAAGTCGACCCCAAAATAGTTGGGAAAAGGCTAGACAGATGATGATAGGGTTCAAATTGGTATCTGGGTTATAAATTGTTACATTTTCTTGACTGTTATTATAAAGAGAAGTATGTTTATTGTGCTTATAAGTAATATGGACACAAAAGCATTATTTATTTTACGTTAAGAGTAAATCTGAAAGAGATAATTGAAAAGAAATACGGTTTCCAAAAAAATATCTACAACAGACGAAGAAGTAAATTATAACTACTTTCCCATACTTTCTGTTATTTTTTACTAAACTTTCGGAAGTCCGGTGACTTTGATTAAAAACACAATACTTTTTCAGTACCTGACAGGTAGATATAAACACACTGGCGGGTCTGCTATTCAGATATTTCTTTGCCTATGTGCTCTTTTACCTTAATGTATTGTTAAGTGTAAGTTATTCCTAAGTGTTTTGTTTAATAAATTAATAAAATGGGTGTACAAAAAAATAACCGACTTCCAAAAAAAAAAACACAAAAAATAGTGGAAAATAACTTTACTTTCGGAAATCGCTGACTATTGTTTGTTCATTGACTTTTTTGCCACTGACTTCCAAAAGTAAAGTTATTTATTTTTTTTTGTGTTTTTTTGGTAGTCGATTATTTTTTTGCAAATAAATTTTTATTATACCCTTTTTAGTTATCGTATATCACACACAGAGCCTTGTCAACTATCAATTTCGCAATTTCTTTTACTTGTTAGTTAGCACAGTTTGGTTTTTAAATCAAAATATTTGATTTAAAAACCAAACTACTTAACCGATTTTGATAAAATTTCTATGGGAGCAATCGAGAAGTATATCCTTTCAGACAAAAGAAAAAAAATTCAAATCGGTTCCTAAAAGACGAAGATATGAGGTAACAAACACAAAAAAATACAAACGATTTGAGAATGTCCTCCTTTTTTTGAAATCGATTAAAATACCCTTAACGAAGCCGAAATGTACTTATTTTCCCCGTCGTTGCGATCATTAGTTTTTTCGTTCTAGAGCTATACCATACCTGAGAACCACTAGTTATGGAAAAATGGGGTCAAAGTACCAACCTTTCCACAAGTTTTGTTTTAAATACAAGTTTTTAATGTTAGTACCTTACATTAAATACCTCCACGACCCCCGTACTATTCAATGCATCCATCAGCATAGTGAATTGAGTGCGTTACATTTAGTCCTAACGTAAAACTTGACGTTAACAGCTTCGTGAAGGGTTTCTTTTTCACCATGTATAAATCAAAACACATTCACATCAGATCGTTCGCCATTTCAAATCATTATAAGACCAATCATTTCCCCGTCTAAATAAATAGGGATTAATTCAGAAACTATTTCAAAACACTGATCACCGCTTCGCGTGTCTAGAAAAATAACTAAAATCGATATTATATCAGTACAAAATGAAGTTTTTAAAACAACAATTTCAAGCCAAAACAGCAATTTTACTTGTAATTATCATTAAACTGTAGTTGTATTATTAATGCCCTTTTTCCAACTATGTTGGTGTCGACTTCCAGTCTAACCGCATGCAGCTGAATACCAGTATTTTACATGAAGCGACTGCCTATCTGACCTTCACAACCCAGTTAGTACTGGGTAATACGATACCCCTTGCCCTCGGGCCACTGACCACCCGTAACGACTGTCAAAGATCTACAAATGACAGTCGGGATCAACGGCTTAACTTACTTTCCGATATACGAAGGAAAATCGGTATGTAATCGGTCACCCATCCACAGACCAACCTAGGCAAGCGCGACTTAACCTAAAAAAACTGTTGTGCAATTTCTGTTGTGAAAGATGATAATTATACATTTATGGCAAACGAGGTGTCTGATGAGATGACGAATAATAGAGAAGTATGGAAGAAGAAGAAGACAATATGCTGCGCTGACTCCAAATAAATTGGGATACGGGCAGGAGAATGATGATGCTGAGTTGTGTTAGGTCGTGTAACGTTATGTCATGAACTGGAAAATCCGAAGTGTGACATCTACCAACCCGCGCTTTGCCCGTGTGGTATATTTATTACGGCTCACTGCTTCTCAGAGGGAGAAGGCCTGTTTACAGTGGTAGTGGAATCAGCTGAGGCTGATTGAGCTAGTATTATTTGAGTGTTTATTTACATAACATAACATCACATTACATCACACCTGTAAACCCCGAAAGGTGTACCTAGTAACTGTAGTTCCCCCACATGTTAAGTTTTAGTCCCATTCCCATGTAATAGGGGGCGAGCCTATTGCCACCAACCGGGCACAAATCTATACTCCGTGGTTTTTACTGAGATATTCCTGATGGAAAAACCCAATAACAATTTGCCCGACCCGGGAATCGAACTCAGGACTTCATGTTTAGCTGTCGCCTTGCGACCACCTACACCAACAAGGCAGTAATCAGTCGAGTGTTTATTTACTTGTATTCGTATCCAATTATGAAATCCTAAAGTACGTTGGTAACCCTTTGCGGACTTCTCAATAATACCATTTGGTTTTAGGGAACGAAATCATGAAATTCAGAGGTCTAATATAATGTAGAACGTGGTAAGTGCTTTGAGGTCAGTGACACCTCACGCGGACGATGCGAGAATGTAAATTCCTCATTATGTGTATTTACACGTATGTGATGTTATGATAATAGAAACAAAAATGATACTTTATTTATTTATTACACACAAAACACATTACAGGAAAAATACATAAAGACAAAAGAGCACAAAGGTACCGTTTATTTTATTTAGAAATCTCTTTCAGCGGACCGCGAGAGGATAGATACATAAGAAACGTAGACACAGTGTGTGAAAGGAATAAATTAACTATAAAATAAATAACTTAAACAATCATAATTAAACAGATAATAAACATACATACTTATATACAAGGTGTTGCTTTGCATCCTCGTCAAATTCTAGGAGGTAACTATGCTAATGATTCTCGACCCCAATCAATAATAAAATGGGTAGGTATTTTTTTTTTTTTTTTTTTAATATCGGAAATGTACACCACCCGTATTAAAACGCGGCCCGTCTAATACTAGCCCTATAACCGCGCTTTCACACACACAATCATACGCAGACGTTTATTCGATAAACGGGTGATTCTCCTCTTTTGAAAAGGGCTTCATTCTGAAATAGTGTCAAATTAAAACGGTTAATAGGGTTATCGAAAGATATAAAACGAACAATAGTTATTATAATCCAAACACTACCTATAACTCAAAATATAAGTTAAAAAATCAAACAGAAACACGTCAATGAAACTCTAAATGGATTCAAAAAATATTACTTCAAACAATGTAATCTTCATTGTTATCAGAACAAAGCTACTTTTGCCTTTCATTCACTTACAATTCGTACCGAATCGCATTTAGGGTTCGGTACGTGAAAATAAACTGTCTGGAAACATTGAAACCCATTACCGGCATTTAAATTATTTATTTATGTTTTTTGATCATGTTTTGTACAATTTATATGCTTTGTAGATATAATTTTAATTATACAACGTTGACTACTGTATCAAGGGTAATTTTTATTGTTATGCCCCAGAACTTGGTATCACTTTGGGCCCTATCAGAATACCAGCGCTGTGACTTTTTTTAATGTTACAGCACCATGCTGAGATAGGAGCCTTTTGGCCTCGTACAGGACAAGTTTAGTTAGTTTTATTTTAATTTGTTCTTAAGTTTACTTTTTTTAAATCGTGTTTTATTGTCAAGTTACCATTTTGTTTTGTCCAGTGCGAGACTAATAAATACTTTTTCTTTCTTTTCTTTTAACTTTTCATTAATAATTATCATCATCAGCCAAAATCATTTCCTACCTGACTGGCGTAAGACCCCACCATGTGTAAGGACCACACATTTCTGAGACACGCTGTATCCATGTAGGTAGGTAACAAACCCCTCAACTATACGAGAAGCACAACTTTTACGTATGTAGGTAACACAAAAAAAACAAAACATTTATTAAAACAACCCCAAGGTACGAAAAATCAAAACAAAAGATGTTATCAGGAAGGAAAACTGTGAAAATCAAAGTAGGCTAGTGGAGTGTTCCGGTGTGGTTCGAAATTGTAGCCTACGGCGTTCGCTACCCTATGAATGTATCCATAAGGTTTCATGCGTGGCCTCGTTTTGAATACAAAACGTAATTGTGTGTATATTATTATATTTTGCCTGGAAACACAATGTTATATAGATTTACATGTACTTGTGGGTTTTTTCGCGTTTATTCTACTGTGGGTTGCTTCGCGACTGCTGAGCATGAGGTCCTGGTTCCCAGGTCGGGCAAATTGTTATTGGGTTTTCCCATCAGGTATTTCTCAGTACCAGCCACGGAGTCTGGATTTGTGCCCGGTTGATGGCATTAGGCTCGACCACTATTACGTGGGACTATAATATAACTGGCGAAATGTGGGTGTACTATAAGGTGCACCTCTGCCTAACCCTTCGAGGATTGCAGGCGTTATGTTATGTATGTTCATGTTGTGACGAGTATTATATTTTGGAACCCATCCCAGTCTACGGCACGCTACTCTGCTGTTAATATTCCCCTCATAAGCTGCACCACCACACCATGTCTTCCACTTTCCGCTTAATTCTGAGTTTTGAAATACACGATTATTAAGAAACAGTTCTTATATATCAAAGTTAAAATTATTCTAAGAGAAAATCGCTTTTGAATGTTCCTAATTGTAAAGCTTATTAGCGTTCGTACTGTACCTACAGAAATCCGAGCATTGTGCTGCCTGACTCGGTTCCCGCGATTCGAAACAATAGTTCGGAGTGCTTTTGGTAGGTATAATAAATTGGTAGCCTGAATGGTAGACGTAATAACTTTCATTGGCAATGTTAACGTGGCGCCCTCTATTGTCGCTACAGTGACTAATTCATTAATCTTTGTTGGATTGTCTTTAGACCGTTGTGTAGTTTCTATGTATAAGGACTTGGTTGTGTTTGGCTTTTTTCGTTACTGTTTTTTTTTGGGAATTGGGAAGTCTACACTTCGAAATTCAATTCTCAGATGTTTGGAACAATAGGTACCCACGCCAAATCTTGTTCGTCGAATTTTCAAGGGTATAAAGATGAGCATTAAATAACCAACAGGAATGGGTAGCTGAACATTAAAATACCCCATTGAAGGTAAGTTTTGCTGATTCTATGAAAGGCTGCAACCGTTCAGAGTGCTTTCGGTAGCTTTAATAAATTGTTAGCCTGAATGGTAGACATAATAACTTTCATTGGCAATGTTAACGTGGCGCCCTCTATTGAAGCTACAGTGAATAATTAATTAATCTTTGTTGGATTGTATTTAGAGCGTAGTGTTCTTTGAGGAGTATTTATGTTTTAAGACTTGGTTTTGTTTGGTCTTTTTTCATAATTGAATATTTTCCTTCATTGGTTTTATAAGTATGAAGTGTATGCAAGAATAATCCTGTCGATATGTCGGAAAAACGTGAGGTAGCTGGAAAGTATTCCAAACTTAATGGAACTTTAACAGGTTGGTTGGGGGTACACTAGAAAGACTACCCTAAGTTTTCGACCTCAAGGACCCTGTGCCTACTTGGGGAGGGGACAAAAACCGCAAAATACTAATGGAGATACAGCCGATCAAAGTTATTCAAAGTTATTGATGAATGATCAACATAAGTCACTTAGAAATGATGGTAACAAATAGTTAATAATATGCTATTTTTACATTTTAAGAAACTTTGGTCCGCTGTATCTCCGTTAATATTGAGCTTGACAATTTGGGGTTCACCAACAAACTTTCAAGAAATTTAACGCTCTCCAATATTGTCGTCTCATTTGGGGCACAAAATGTGCTTAGTTCAAGAGATATAAGGGAAAAACAAAAAAAAAATGAGGTTATTGTTCCCACCTAAAGTTAGCACAGGGTCCTCGAGGTCTAAAACTTAGGACAGTCTTCCTAGTATACTCCCAAACCACTTGTTACAGTTCCATTAAGTTCGAAAAGTTATACGAGCTATGTTTAACTTAAAATCAACAGAAATCTGCAGACCGGTATTTGCAAAATACAAATTATTAACTTTACCGTCTCTGTACATTTTTGAAGTAGCATCTTTTGTAAAAAGTAACCCCCAACTATTTCCACGACTATCGGACGCGATTCCACGCAACTGACGCGACAATAGCTACTGTGCTTACACTCAGCAAAAACTGCTCTAATGTCGAAAAGCTTTCTTTGTATGGCACCTAAGATTTATAACAAAATACCTCAGTCTTACAAAGCTCTGCCTACAAATTTATTAGAAACAAGATTCGGAATTTATTAACAGACAAGTGTAACTATAATGTAAATGACTTCTTAACATACACCTTTTGACATATTTTTATTTATTAACATTTATTTTACATTTTGATATATTTTACCTTTTGACATATTTTACCTTTTGACATATTTTACCTTTTGACATATTTTACCTTTTAACATATTTTACCTTTTGACATATTTTCAGTTCTATTTTCATGACAATTGGACATTTTGTATTTATTAATCTGTATTAAGTATTGTCATTCACAGAAAACAATATTAGCCGACATTAGTTATTATGTACCCAGAAAAAATAATGGCTAAAATGGAAATGTTCTAATCTGTATAATTGTAAGAAAAAACCAAATTTGTACACCTCACCAGGTAAAACATGTACGAACCTATCCTACCCTACTGTATCTTGTATGCTCAATTTGTATGTAAACGCATGTTTTGAACAAATAAAATATCTTTATCTTTAAAAGAAATACTTTCCAGCTAAAAGTACATATCTACTGGACTAGAAAGCAAAGATGGAGTAACTTTAGAATGGATTAAGTGTACATATAACGTTGGCAGTTAGCCGCCCGCTGTGTACTTCATACCTACACATAATAACATTTTTAATTGCCTTTACTTCAAAAATTACTTTCATTTCATTGCGTGCCATTAAATTTGACAGTTTCCACCGCACCCACTGTTGGCCCATAGGCCTGCTCACTATGGGAGGAAGAGAAGGCCGTAATCCAACATGTGGACCCAGTGCATTTTGATGGAAGCCATATATCTTCGATTTTTAGGGTTCCGTAACTCAAAAGGAAAAAAAAAACGGAACCCTTATAGGATCACGCTATTGTCCGTCTATATGTCGGTCAAGACCCTTTATCTCGGGAACGCGTGGAGGTATCGAGTTGAAATTTTGTTTTCCAAAATTTATTCCATGCACAACCACCAAAGGAACCAAATAACGATAAACGTTACGACTTTTCAAAAACACAACTGGATCAAGATAAAAATAAAAAAGGCGAATGAAATACTCAGTTTTTACTTATCTATAAACTGATTACTGTTCTCTTATTTCCACAGAGCAAACTTTAGTACTGTGAACCGTAATCTACTGAGTTAGCAGAAAGGGTTTTATGATTTTTTTATTGCAGTACCTTTTCCATCAAACTTTATATAACTTGGGCAGAACAGATCGGAAGAATTCAAAACGAATAACTGTAATACGAAAGTTCGCTTCGGTGTGAGGGTCGGACGCTAATGATGTACCTACCTTTTCGACTTTTTGTCGTTTCGAATTTGGAGAAAATACTTAGTTCATTTTATGAAGTGTTCAGAGTTTAAAGTTGGGAGAACGATTTGAAACAATGAATGAAATCGGCTGTTATGATTAGTGTTGACTAATCTTTCGTTGTAACACAGTAAAGAATAGTGTTAAGATTATCTATCTGTATTTAAACAATCATAGTATAAAAGAACCTCGTTTTTCGTGCCTGTCTGCATGATCGCTTAGTTCGTCGAAACAGCGCAATGGATTTGAAACTGTTTTCACCATAATTTATAGAGAACTTATACCCAAAGGTTTGAATACCTTAAGAGCTTTATATTGTACTGGAACAAAATTTTCCTAGCTTCAAGAAAACATTCGAAAACCTATTGAATTTTCAATAATAACTGCCGTAATTTTGATCTGCTTATAAACTCACCCACCGAATAAAAGATCACTCGGCTTCAGAAAAGCGATTATCACAGAAATTGTCGTCAAAACATCAAATAACAAAAGTTGAAAGGGCATCAACAATCGCGCTAGCCTTAAACACTTCATTATTCTCAAAATTTCTGCCCCTTTGTGCTCCAAAGCGGCATTTGCAAAACAAAAACTGATTTCGAAACCGTATTTTGAGCACAAAACGTCTATACGCATGCCATTGTAAAAGTTAGACGGTATTTTTATAATAATTGAAAAAGTTATTGAATACCCTAGAACGTTTTGTGATTATTTTGTTCCTGACTACGATATAAATTACAATTTCCATCGTATTCTGAACGTGAGTTCGCTTTGAAGAGTGTTTTATAGGTTGCGTGGAATTTTAATTTTCATGCTCTCTGGGATGGAAATAAACGGGTAGATATAGTTTTTTTTTTGTCTGAAAGCAATCGATTATTTTAACTCGTTGAGTACCTAAACGATGAGCCATTACATATGCCATTTTATTCAGGTTATACTTTAAGCTATGCAACCGAACATTTATTTGACGCATACAAATGGCAGTAGGTCATTTCTACACATAACATGACATAATGCCTGTATTCTCAGAAGGGTTAGACAGAGGTGTACCTAATGATACACCCACATGTCGCCAGTCATATTTAAGTCCCATGTAATAGGGGCGAGTCTATTGCCATCAACCGGGCACGAATCCAGACTCTGTGGCTGCTACTGAGACATTCCTGATGGTAAAAGCCAATAACACTTTGCCAGACAAACCTCATGATCAGCATTCGCGCTCGTCACCGCCAGACCATTGAGGCCGAAGTGTTTGTTTTCTAATAGTCCTAAATTTTGAAAGAGGCTCGCTCCCTTTTATAGGCGACAAAAAAAAAACCTCCACCTCTACCTAGCCCTTTGGGACGAATAGGCGTGACATTATGTGTTAAATTACGATTAGCTATTTTCAATCGTAAAATCAAGAAAATTATTTCGCTGCCCACCATAAGTGGAGCAAAACCACTAAATCACATGCAAAATTCCTAGAAGAGCATGTAACCGATACGGGCCTACCAAAATAGAAACCCCAAGGATAGATATGGAATATTACAGCTGAATAGGATAGATACTCGGGTTGCATGATATTGAGGACTATTCATTTCATCGGGAGTAAGTTGACCATAGTTTCCGGAATTTTGCCTTCAAAGTTTATATACACAGTACGCGTAGGTAATCGTATAGACGGTCGATCTAGGTATTTGGTTGTATTGTATTAATGCCGCAATTGTTCCAAGAATGTATTTTAATGGAGTTGATAGTTTAACTTTGTAACGCATGTTACTAAAAGAGTGATGGATATTAATGTTCATGGATGGAGAGGGAGAGGAAGGCCAAAAAAGATGGATGGATTGTGTGAGGAATTTGAAAGAGAAAGGAGTAAATGATGCCGTGACGTCTGACAGGGGCAATGGAAGAAGGTGTTGGTGGTGGTTTTGTGTTGCGCCGACCCTTAGTAGAATGGGACAAGGGCAAGGAGATGATGATGATAGTTTAACTTTGTGGAGTACGTGGGCACCTACTCCACAAACTTAAACACAACAACAAAATAGGAAATGTTTTGTCAATAAACTATACACACCAAATCTGCCGACATGGTGGCATGTGCAACATTCTTTGCATGCCGATAACTTGTCGGTTTTGTTTTGTAGAATCCAGATCATTGCTTAACGTTCCAACATGTTTTTTTTTTTAAATAAAATCTGCAACTATTATTAATACTCATTTATGAAGCATTCAGATGAAGCGTACCGGATAGAGGATCGGCTGTGGACAACGGATTTTGACAAATATGTCGATACAGTACCTATTAAAGACCAAGAGCGGTTTGACCACACCTTCATACAAAATAAAGCTTTTCTAAAAAGAAAACGCTTTTGGTCATAAAGTGAAACAGTTGCAGACCCAAACCTGACACTACTGAATCGTAAATAAATCTACAAAAATAGTTTTCACTTAAATAAGCCGATAACTAAACATAACCACGAAAAATAAAATAAAAACTAATCTCCGTTCATGAAAATAGTACTTAACTATAAACGAAAGCAAAAATGAATTTTACTCATAATAAACTGAACACAATGCCAGTCTAATATTCCAAACAGGCACATAGATAGCGCTTGTAAATTACTAGCTAAATTTAATATAGCTATTGATTCGGCAGTTAAAACAAAAAAATTCGGCAATTACAGTTTATTTATTATCAATAAAGGTGTATAAAGGCTAAATGAGGTTTGTGTAAAAACGCTGAAAATGTGTAATGGTAAATGGATATTATAAAGTAATAGCAAAAATGTTGATATTTTTACGATATTTATTAAGGTTGAATTAAGTATCTGGTCTGTTATTTATTGAACCTGATATTCTGAACGTCAAATGTTTACATTAAAAGCATGTTTATGTAAAAAGATAATTTTGGCAATTTATTAGTAATTCTATTGATTTCCTTACTTCCCAACTGCTGCGACACAGACATCCATCCAGGGTCTAGTGAAGGTTAGATATCACATGCCATCGAATTGTTGGTTTTAGAATGTTCTGTTTTTTCGTAATGTTTTTGTTCACTGTTATAAGAGCGAAGTGAAATAAATTGCTCAAAGCGAAACCACGACACGCACACACAAAGCACACACACACAGCGACACGTAAAGTTAACCTCTGTCACTACTGGATCACCGTTGCCTAAAAAATGTGGCTATTTATATAAAACAATTCAATTTTAATAAAATATTTATTTCAATTTTCAAAAACATATTTACTTTACATACATCCAATCAAAAAAGCATCGGAATAATATGTATAATTTATAATGTATGATTTGTTTATGGTTCCAAATTCAATTCAATTTCGTGTTTGGAGTCCCTGAAAATGTTACAGAAGGCTTACGGTGAATCGACATTATCAAAAACACGTGCTCATGAGTGGTACAAAGCGTTCCAAAGCGGTTGAGATGTGATGGAAGATTTGCCTCGCTCTAGTAGGCCATCAACGTCTTCAACTGAAGTTAACTTCGCAAAAGTGAAGGAAATAGTGACTGAAAATCCTAATTCAACTTTCTGTGTCTCACGAGTCGATCCGTACCATTTTAAATAATCACTTGGGTATGAAAGATGTTGCCGCTCGGCTAGTCCCAAAAGAACTGAATTTTCTCCAAAAACTCAATCGCTCGCTGAGGGTATGCTAGAACGAGTCAATTCCGACCCAATATTCATGAAACGCATTGTTACTGTACGTGTACGTGTTTGACATGCAAACTGGTCAACAAGCTTCGGAGTGGCACTTTCCAACTGAACCGAAGCCGAAAATACCACGCCAAAGTCGATCAAAAGTCAAAGTCATGTTGCGGTTTTATTTGACTATCGCGGTGTTATGCACTCGGAATTCTTGCCAGAAGGTCAAACAGTAAATAAAGAATATTATCCGAAACGCTCAAATAATATCTTTATTTACTGTTTGACCTTCTGGCAAGAATTGCGCGTTTAAGAGAGCAAATTCGACGAAAAACGCCAGATTTTTCGAAAGAAAATTCTTTGATTTTGCACCACGATAGTGCGCCTTTGCACAAGGCCATCATAGTGAACGATTTTTTTACCAAAAACTCAACAAATACCATCGAGCAACCACCTTATTCACCAGATATGACCCCAGCCGACTTATTTCTTTTTCCTAAAATCAAATTACCACTTCGTGGCACCCGTTTACATTCGGTAGAAGAGGCAAAAGCGTTTAAAAATGTTTTGATGATTGGATTATTCGTTGGCATAAGAAGTCTATCATTTCTGAAGGAACATACTTTGAAGGCAATAAAATAACTTTGGATGAATAATTATCATTTTGTGTATTACTGATCGTTTCCCGGAACTTTCTTGACAGAGTAGTATCAAAACTTAATTCACAACTAAAAACTATACAAAAGCGGAATTAATCCCTTAAAATATTCATCCAGTTATTATTTATCCACAAGTCCATCATTTTACAAAACAGCAACAATTTTATTTCCTGTTTTTTTTTTTGGAAATATGTGTTACTTCAGGCATCAATCTTTTTTAAGCGTTTTAGTTAAACTATTTCAGGACAGTTATAGCAATCAAAAATATTCATGCATGTACATGCATAAAAACGTCAGCAACGGACAAAATATTAGTTTTAAATGCAAAACGAGCACTTTTGTCCGTGGAAACGTTTGTTTTATGATTTACTACAATATGTTAGTTCTTTTTTAGTGGATGCGTGTTTTTATATGTATTAATTTAGTAATAACAGCAGAATTAATCAAATTCAACATGATAATAGTACATACTATTATCATGTTGAATTTGATTAATTCTAATAACTATCCTGATAAATCTTCTATATATAAAACACAAAAATTGTTTCTACGTACATTAAGTCCGTTATAGCATTTGAAACCATCTAACCGATGTGCCTTGATTTCATACAAATAAGGCAATAATGCGAAGATGGTTTAAAACCACTAAAACAATTCATTAAGCGTAGTAGTACACGCCGGGAATCCGCTAGTTGGTTATAAATGCAAGATGTCTATTTTTCATCTTAACCTAATGAATTGGGCACAGCTCAAAAGAAAGGTAGTGTTTTGCGAAGTTTAAACAACCGGTTTTTTTTTAATAAATACCGCGGATACTTTCTTTTGCCTGTTCTTCTTTATCAACAAACTTCTACATCTTATTTAGTACCTTCAATCTATTGCTTCTTAAAGAGCACTCTTAACATAAGTTATTTATTCTAACATAAATATCTAATCAGCTTTGATGAAAATCAGCACCCTTCATTAATATAGAAAGGGCCCAAAGATTTGTTAGCCTTGCATAAGAAAACAGATTTCAAGATAGAATAAATAATAATTTGAATAAAAGCGGAATAGAAAACTGACTGCGGTCAGGTTTCGGCCTTGTCCGGAGTCCTCCAATTACGGACTCGCTTCCAAGAAATGTAAAAATTTAGTTTAGAAATTGTATTACATTTAAAGCTATTTTGAGACAAAAGCTACCAAGTATACTATTGAATAAAATTGGGAAATTACTTCAATTGCTTCAAATGTTCAATTTTGTATTTCCAGGATAAGTCTCTTTCCTGAATATATTTTTATGTATCTGTAATTTTATTTATAACACATAATTTTGCTCGTAAAAAGGGTCTCTTATTTCATCAATTTCAATATCGTATTGTATCTCATTATGTACTTGTGCATTATTGTAATTTAAATCGCACGAGTTTCTTTATAATAAGGTAAAACGCACGGTTTATCAAGATGCTCCGTCTAAAACGAACGGTACTTTTTTAAATCTTAGCAAAGAGTTTTTATGTCAGAAAAGTGGTCAACATTTTATGAATAAAATTAACTTTGGGAGATAAAATATAATAAATAAACATTGAATTCTTTAATTTAATTAATTTTGACAATAAATTACAACCATTTATCTGTAACAAAAACATAAAAATATTAATTTACTTTATTAGTAATACTGACTGTATTTGTGCCTTTGCCTTAAAAAAAAAGCGCTGATGCGCGCGCGTATCGCTAATTTGTGAACAAGTAAAAAAAATTCTAACTGCTTTAACAAGTGATTAAAGATTTATTCGTTTAAGAAAGTCCGAGTTTTATTTATTTCCTCGCAAATATGTTATAAAACGTCGTATGACATACGTGCGCTTTGATAATTACAGCTTCTGCTTTCTTGTAGCCCTCGCCTACGGCTCGGGCTAGCAATATCGCCTCGGCTGTTATTTTCAACTTACCGCACTTATATCTTAATGTACTATTAAACCCAATGAAAACAATTTTATTGTAAATTCAACTTTATAATCTTCTTCAATTGGTTCATAATTACGATTACCATAATAATTAACCTTCTAAAATTCTGTTGTTTCGCTTACCAGCAGTTACGAAAAACACATTTTTATTTGCTTCACGACCACCTCTTGCATAACTAAACCTTTACAGATAATATCTTTGCCAACACATCTCCTTCCACACAAACTACGCATGCGCCCACTCCCAAAACCGTATAACCCTTATCAAAACTAGTTCTAACAAACAATATACCTGTGTACGTACTAATTGATGTAATCGGGGCAAGTGCTCCGTTATCGCATTAATTGTACCCTAGTCCACGTTTATCAGATCGTGAATAAGTGATCATCTCCTATTATAGGTCTATTAGCTGATGGGCGAAGTCTAAGGTCGATAGATTAGGATCGTTTACCGGAGCAAAGTTTGTTCGTTGGTGTTTAATGGAGGGAATACTGTCGAGGTTAAGTTATGTTGGTTCTTTAGGAGACAAGAATAACAAGAATATTTGCTTGAGTCATCACTTCAGGCCTTAGCAAAATACCAGCAGTGTGACTTTCTTTTTTTAATGTTACAGCACCAAGCTTAGGTGGAGCCTTTTGCCGTCGTACATGACCAATCTATGTAGGTTGTCTTATGTTAATTAGGGTTCCGTACCTCAAAAGGAAAAAACGGAACCCTTATAAGATCACTTTGTTGTCCGTCCGTCCGTCCGTCCGTCTGTCAAGACCGTTTTTCTCAGGAACGCGTGGAGGTATCAAACTGAAATTTCTATATGATACTTAGTTCTACTGTCCCTGGAAGCTGTAGAAAAATCAACCTTCTAAGTCAACGCAATCAAAAGATACAGCCACTTAGGCCGCAAATATCCGCAAATTTTCGAAACTCGCACGGGAATCAAAACCTACAGGGTACTTCCCGTGAACTTAGAATCTTGAAATTTTGTACGAAGTCACGTCTTATGGTACAGATATAGGAAAAATTACGAAAACCGTAAATTTTTAGTTTCGTCATATAAAAAAAAGTTATATACCCACAGGTTTGTACAGAACCCTCGGTGCGCGAGTCCAACTCGCACTTGACCGGTTTTTTTTTTTCGTATGTTTACTTTTTATATGAATTTGGTTTATTGTTAATTTAACCATTTTGTTTTGTCCTGTGCGAGACAAATTAATACTTTGCCTTTCTTTTCTTTCTCTTTATATGCTATGAAATTGATATTTATATGCTGAACGCTGCTGAACTGTGGTATCCAGAATTTTGTTATACCTGACTTGATTTACAGGAGTGTCCATCCAGCTTCCCGCCCATTCTGTTCCATAAAGATCTATGTTTTCGGACGGGGAACTAGATTAATATTTCTGTATAACTGACGGACTCCTTGAAAATTCAGAAGTGGCTATAAATGGTGCAATATAACTAAATGCTTTGTGTTTCACTTTGGGTTAGCGTAACATTAATCAGCACGATAAACATACCTAAGTTAAATACTGTTTGTATTATTACAATACTTTCAGTGAAATATTGCAATGCCGTTCTTCTCTGGATCACAAATTCTGCACATACGAAGACTCGATTTGACCTGAATTCCTTTATAAGAGTCTACAAGAATTTTAAAGAGCAAGCAACAGACACGATGTTACAGAAAAACATTGCACAAAATATTCCCGGAAATTATGAGGCATAACGGAAACCATATTTCAAAAGTTTCCAGAAAATACAAATCTGCCTTTACCTACGTAAATACCTCATTAAAATATTATGACCAATTCAAACGAAGAAGAGAAAACGCCTTCAGAAATGCCTGGTGCTAAAATACATGTAAATTCTGAATGTAGCTCTGAGAACCGTAAGAGTCAACGCCACCTGTCGCTTGAAGCATTAACATATTCTATGCCAAGCTACGAGCATCACCAAAGACTGTTGTTTCCTTAAGGGTTACCTATTTTACATTGTATAGAAAATCTTCTTTGTCCCTGCAAAGTTAAACTTTTGAAGCTGGAATAATGTTTGTGTGATTTTGTTGACGTCGTCGTCATTTCCGTAGGCAAAATGAGAGGCCTAAGATTTGGCTGTGCCGACGTTACATTTTAATGTTGATTCGAACAGTTAAAATTCTTATCTGATTTTATATCACCCACACCCACAGTCATCTTTTGTTGACTGTATGTTCTACTACTACCTATCCCTATATTTCTTCTTCTTTTTTTTTATTTCTATACTTCTTCTATGTTACCTTCTTGGACTGCTTCGTTAGTCGAGTGGTGGAGCGCGACTGCTGAGCAAGACCTAGTTTCGATTCCCGGGTTGGGCAAAGTGTTATTAGATTTTTACATCAGGATTAATCATCAGTAGCAGCCACGGAGTCTAGATTTGTGCCCGGTTGATTGCAATAGGCTCGCTTCCTATTACATGGGACTTAAAACATAACTGGCGAAACGTGGGTCTGCTATTAGGTTCCCCTCTGTCTAACCCTTCGGAGATAACAGGTGTGATGTTATGTTATGTATGTTATACTTCTATATGGAACAGGCCATTGGTATATAGTTTCTAATCAGCAAGCTTGTCAGACATGTTGTCATTGGCAGAAATACAATATGATTCGTCAATTTCGAATGTTATACCATTATCATCTAATTCTGCCTCTTCGGTGTCAATAACTTCATATTACAATCTCTTCATGACCATTCAATATCAAGCAAAAAACAAAATACTTTCTCGAATCTTTTCTCTCACTTATTCATTCATCCGAAGCTTCTACACCTACATCAGAGCTATCCACACTTCATAGATTATTCCATAACTCATATAAAACCTTTTTCTTATTACGACAAGCTCTTGTTTCCAATCCCAAGTCATGAAGGTCGGGTTGAAGGGTATCTTCAGTTCTTCACGCTCAGTATTTCAAGTATCCTTGTTTGTATTCAATTTGTACTCGTATGATACATTGACGTTTTCTATCATTGTTAGTATTGAGGAGAACTCTGGAATCTATTTTGTGTGGCCTGTGGTGTTTGTTACTGAAGATGTCTTTACAATGTTGTGCATTGTGTCAGTGGATATGCCATCCCTAATCGTCCGTAATCGTCTTCAGGATCATTGGTTCTTTGCTGCAATTTTTATCTGTTTCTAAGTATCTAATAGCTATTCATAATTCTGCTGGTTTTCGAAAATGTGAACAAGCAAGTAACTAATATTTATTTATTTATTTATTCACTTTAAACATACAAATATCCTTACAGGCTAGACCCAATGCGATATTGTAGCATACTTAAAAAAAAAAACACATAGTTCCACTATTTAACCATAACAAATTCATATTATTGATATTATTATTCATATTATTGAGCGTCATCTAAACCATGCCCTCTAACAAATTTTCTTTTCTCTCTTTCTTTCTTCAAATAGGATTGGATAATATCGATGTATCAGTAATAGAATAAACGAAAATACATAATTACTTAGTCGTAGAACAATCTGGGTCATGAAATCCTGTTTCCACGAGTACTCCCACTATTCGCTTGTAATAACCAATTATCTAAATAAATAGTTTCTAAAGATCTAATCGACGAAAGGAGATTATTATTATTATTATCCGGACTTATTCATTCGAAGATAAAATCTCCCTATTCACCGCGAAATAACTTCCCTCAGAATAATTCTCAACTAATTTTCGCATCTTTTTTTTGCGCCAAGACCATATGTTCCACACGAGAACTGCCAACTCAAAAACCCTTTTCACATTTACACTGAAAAGGTCTGTTATCCAGTTAAATCACTCCATTTATAACGGTGTGTTCAGATGCGTTAAGTCAGCGTTTCAGAATTAGCGGGCTTAATTTTCCGTGTAGTACTCGACGCGTCGTTTTTTAAGTAGAAAAAAGAAAAAAACCGGGGCTTGACATGGGATAACCTGGTGTGGTTTTAGTGGCGTTGTGAGAGATGAGATTCTGTTACTTTTTTGGCAGTTAATGTAACTTGGAAATCACTGTTGGTTTTTCAATGTTTAAATAGATCCTTAAAACGTATATTTATGAAAGTTTCATTTGAATACGATATTATGTATTTAAATGAAACTTTTCTAGTGATGGGCCAACTGTGGTTACTGAATAGCTGACTAGCTAGTGATTATATTATTAGGATATTATATTTGATTGAATTTTGTGTTCAGAATGGAAACTTTATAGACATACGATGTTTAATTTATTGTTGCAATGTTTATTTATTTATTAAACTTTATACACAAGAAAAACCGAACAAAGGTGGATTTAATACCTTGGGAAATTTCTACCAGTCTACCTTAGGGTGATGCAGAGACAATACACAGTAGGTGTATTGGTTAAATTAAGAATAAATACATAATTATATTCTTACACAAAACAAAATAAAGATGGAAAAGAAAAAAATTGATATACGATGTATAATTTATTGTTATACTGTTACATTCATACAATTGTGCTGACGGTAACTTTCAACACCGCTATTCTAAAACCAAAACAACAGACCCTCCTGTCATGTTTCGAAACAAATTACTGGCATCAGACACACCCTTCTTTTCCCACAACTGTTAACCTCTGAACTCGTCCTAATGTTGAAAAATGTTAGTTTAATTTCCTTCCATATGGCTCCGTCAGACCATTTGTTTGGATATAACTCAAGTGCTTAATGTACCGAGAAATATGCTGAGCTGTATTGTAACGTTACCGTCGACAGCGATATCTGTCTATACATTTTCATCCGATTCATTTTCTTCTGTGGAAATGTGACCAGTTATTTTCTTTTATTGTTTGTTGTGACTCCGATGTTTTGTTGCTTTGTTCAAATCTGTTTAGCTTTGTTATTTTAGTTCTGGTTTCATTTTGAGATTTTTACGATTTTTTTTTGTGTTTTCTGGATTTGTATTTGTTTCTGTAGCATTATCAGCTTGTATCGTTTCCAATGCTTTGAGACATGCCTCTTCTCCAAGCTCAATCATCAACAGAAGTGCAATCAGTGTTTTAATCCCAATTATTTATGTAAATCCCTAACCAGTCTCATCTGTGTAGTTTTACAAACCAATAGCTTCACGTGCTTTCCGACGCATGGAGGGATCACAGTATATAATGGCCATCCATTCACGGACCTACTTTGGCAAGCGTCGCTTAACCTTAAACATCGACCCATGCGGCTGTGGTTAATTAGCCACGAGCTTCTCAATCCAATTCTAATAAAATAATTCCTGTTTATTCTACCTCCGTGAAAGATCAATCAGCTATTTTCACGAAAATAGTGTTCTTATTATTTATATGGCTTCTAAGGTAGGTATTATATAATTTAACAGACAGAAATTATTTCCCTCTCATTTTTGTGGTTTCGTCATTGAATTGGAAGATGTGATTGCTTCCGTTTCTTCGTTATTTTTAGAGAAAACATAGCAGTTATTTGATGTTGGATCTTTTTAGGTTATTTTCCGAGAGGTTTATTTATGGAGAAATCAAAGCTAAACAAGAGTGCTCAATGTCGTATTATTGGTACTCTTACGCCTACGTCAGCATCGTAAGTGGTTCGATTTAAGTCTAAAGATAGATTTCTGTCTTGCTTCGGTAGAATAGGTCCTTCAAGTTTTATATCACGAAGCAACATCTTGTATTATATTGTTAAGAAAAGCTTTTATCTGATTTTTATCTTACAAGATTTTTCTAAAGAATTTTAAGCATCATATCAAATGGCCAGGCTCGGTCCTTCAAATAATTCTAAAGAAAAGTTACGACTTCATAAAGATAAAGAATTTCCCAGGTAAATTTCTTAGGAACTATAGTTGGGCTAAAACGAAAATTTCTTTAAAAATTGTAGCTACTCAGCAAAACAAGATTACTACATACATACTCAAACTAAAAACTTAAAATTTCTGAGAATCGAAACTATGTTTTACAAGAGCAGTACATAACTTAAACCTACTCCAATAATATAAAAACAAAGTAATTTTACAAGCTATCACCTTAACCCACTTAGAGAACGAACGAGGTCCTTTACCCCACTAAAGCCTCACTTTATCACTTTGAGTCATCAAAAGAAAATTTTAACATGCTCTTAAAAAAGGACCGTATAGCCGTGTTCCTAGATACCACAAGCCACTCTTATCGGGCAATAAATCAATTTTCCTTGGCCAGTGAAACAGAATCGGCAAATGACGTCCTCAACCTTTGTTAAAGTAATAATGCTGATATATTGAACTATGTCTCTGGGTTCTTTGATACGACTTTGATTTAAGACGGTGGAGTATATGGACTAAGCGGATATAAATGACGTGTGTGTCTAGCGTCTACATTTGTGGAAATGTTTGCTATCTCTGTAGTAGGCACTTAAGATTGATGGTGGATTGTTTGAGGCTCATTAAGTTGTTACTGAAAATTATCTTGAACAATTCCTAGACAATACTAGTATTACTGTCTAAGAATTGTATCTATTAAAACTACTACTGTAAAGGGTGTAAAAGGTCGTACACGTAGCCGTCAACCAAACATACCGTACCTAGATCAAACTATGTAAAATAATTGCTGAGAAACGACGTTTTTTATTGTGATAAATCACGGTTTAGGGTAGCGCTCAATGTAACGGACTCAACACATTCTGCTGATGTATGTATTAAATATTACAGGACTCATGAAGGTATTTAAAGTAGACTTGAAACTATGACCTTCAATATTTCCGTAACTAGAAGGTTCCCAGTCATGATCCAGTACAAAAAAAAACTGTAAGATCACATGTGTTTTAGTTTACGCCCTTAAAATAAAAGTAGTAAACTAATAATGCTGATATATTGAACCCTGTCACTTGGTTCTTTGATTTAAGACAATGGAATATATGGACTAAGCAGAAATATTTACGTGAGTATCTACATTTGTGGAAAAGTTTGCCATCTCTGTTGTAATTAAGTTTGACGGTAGATTGTTTGAGGTTCATTACGATGTTACTGAAAATTGCCTTGAATACTAGTATCATTGTCTAATTGTATCTTTAGTACCTACTAGTAAGTAAACTAGCAATTGTGTGCGTTAAATGGTTAGTCATGTAACACAAATTATAGTTTGTGTTATATTAATAAGTATAGTCAACTCTAGATTCAGAGACGTTCGTGGCTAAATAATAAGAGTCGCACAACAACATAAATAGCATTAAATTATCAATCAAATAAAGCCAGTTGCATGCAACACAGTTTTCCGTGTTTTATTTAAAAAGTTCACCGCATCTAAAAAAACACCCGTTGTAAAGTTCGACAGTCTTTCTTCTATTGATAATCACGGACTTTCGAATGACCGCTGCAACTAAAGACCATCACAGAAATTGCCACAATCCCGCTTCATATATGGATCTTATTGAGTCAATACAAGAACGTTTCTATTAATCAACTTCTCGTAATCCCCAAGTCAGGTTTAAGACACACATGGGTGCGAAAGGATCCTACAGTTTTCCGGAAAATAATTTCGTTTCTGTTTTAACACAGGATTCTATAACCTGAAAACAGAAATCTAAAATATTTCTTTAAAGAATAGTGTCTCTAAAAACAGAAATACTTACCTTTTTAATTTTGCAGTTCATTTAATTCCCTCCCTTATATCGATAAGCATTACATTCAATTCTTCAACTGCAAACGTATATAACTGCAAATTAATCAATTTCAGTTTTTTTCTTTTAATTCTCTGGATCCACAATGCAGATCACCAATATAATAGTTACCAATATAATCGTTATAGTCGTCACCAAAAATATCGTTTACATGAAAAAAATAAATGGTGTTTATAATTTCTGTTAACCCCAAATTCATGTAAATACTTAGTATCTTAAACACACTTAACATTTCAAACATACTTCAGTATCTTGTTACACAAAACCTCTAGTACATTATTAGTATCTACATCAGTAAGAAGGTTTTCGTTTATCTCTGAATATGAGAAGCCGGAGGGGAGTGGCACTCTTCGAGGCTTAGGGGCTCATATAACAGGATATGGACCCCTAAGTAGGCCCTGTTTGAAGGATTACTCATGCTTTGCAGATTGAGTTCATCCTATTTAATGATCGACTCTAATACCTTTGTCAACAAAAATTTAGTTGTAGGGATTCTGATTATGTGAACGAGGATTTGGGATATGTTAGTTTCTAGTTGGATCGATTTTGTGTTGTGAGCTCTTGTGTTGTTATGAAACAATTGTTGCTTTGTGTCTGGTTTGTTGTCTAGTATCATTACTGGTTGCTCGTTATCGTTTAATCTTTGGAGTGTGTCATGAACAGAATAATACAAAGCTTCTATTGATAATTTAGGTTGTCTCAGTATTACTTGCAGAATTTGTATCTACAAACTAAAGTGATACTTTCTCACAGACTGATTTTATGCTTGTACTGGTAAGCTCAAGGGTGTCTCTCATCACTTTCATTATGTTCATCCGGTTTTTAACCAAAGCATTTATTAATAAAAAATTTTTTTGCAAAAAATAACCGACTTCCAAAAAAACCACAAAAAAAAAATGGAAAATAACTTTACTTTCGGAAGTCGGTGATCATTGTTTGTTTCATTGACTTTTTTGCCACCAACTTCCGAAAGTGAAGTCATTTTCCATTTTTTGGAAGTCGTTTATTTTTTTTGCAAAAAAGTTTTTATTTTACCCTTTTTATTGTCATATCTCACACAAATCTCAAAAAAAAAAAAATACTTGTCAAGTATCAATTTCGGTGCCTATATTGAGTCGAAAGCACAAACTGCGGCAAAAAAGCTGGGTATCCTAAATAAGGTTAACCGTTACTTCAAGCCTGGACAGTTTTTAGTCTTATTTATAGCTCAAGTCCAGTCCGGCACGGAGTATTGCTGTCACCTTTGGCATAGCTCAGCTAAAAACCAACTGGCCACGCTCGACTCTGTTGAGCGCAGAGCCATGAGGCTCATTGGTGACGATAAGCTGGTACGTACCAAGCTTCATAGCCTGGCCCACCGCTGCAAAGTTGCATGCTTGTCGGTCTTTTACAGACTGTACTTCGGTGACTGTGCCCAAGAGCTCCACGGGCTTATTCCACCATCTCCCTTCTTCCATCAGGAGCGCAGAGCAGGTTATCACCATCATCAGATAGACAGATGTATTAAGCAGTTTAATCCTACAAGCTAAAGTCATCTCCTTGAATTAGTAATAAAAACTTCCAATCATCTAAAATTTCACATTTCCTTGTAACCGAGACATGTCATCCATTTAAGAATCATCCAGAACAACCTTCACTTCTCCCTGGCCCATTCAGCTAACGTCAAATTAACTCTAAATTATTATGTAACAATGTCCCATGTAGGGCAAAAACAATGAATACTGAACAGTACCCTCTTCCTAGTTGCCAGTTCCGAACTGTACTGAACTAGTATCTACATCTTTTTTACCATCAACATTATCTGCTTAGCCTTTTCCCAACTTGTTGGGGTCGGCTTTCAGTCTAACAGGATGCAGCTAAATGCCAGTATTTTATGTGGAGCGACTGCCTATCTGACCTCCACAACCATTTTCTGGGGTAAAAAGATGCTCTTGGCAAGACGTTGTCAGACTTTCGGACAACTGACTACTAACGACTATCAAAACTCTACAAATGACAGCCGAGACCAACGGCTTAACGTCTTCTCCGAGGCACTGAGGAGTCTCGATAGTAA
Organism: Standfussiana lucernea; assembly: GCA_964057025.1. Taxonomy (NCBI): domain Eukaryota; kingdom Metazoa; phylum Arthropoda; class Insecta; order Lepidoptera; family Noctuidae; genus Standfussiana; species Standfussiana lucernea. The sequence goes on from OZ059796.1 coordinate 13,898,702, forward strand.
TGAATGGACACCCATCCACGGACCGACTTGACCAATTTTCAGTTACCGTCAAATACATCACGTAACATCACGCCTGTAATCCCCGAAGGGTACGGCAGAGGTGTACCTAATAGTACGCCCACATTTCGCCAGTTATATTTAAGTCCCATGTAACAGGGAGCGAGCCTATTGCTATCAACCGGGCACAATTCGAGACTCCATGGCTGATACTGAGAAATTCCTGATGGACACACCCAATAACACTTTGCCCGACCCGGGAATCGAACTCAGCACCCCATGCTCAGCAGTCATGCTTACGACCACTGCACCATCGGGGCTGTTTTTATAATTATAACAATTCCCTTGTAGGGTAAAAACAATGAACACAGAACATAACCCTTATCATCACTGACAGTTGCAAACTGTACGGAACGAGTACCAACATATTTGTGCCCTTTGAATTAATTTTGTTTCGATATACAAGTTGTAATTATATGAGTGGGCCGGTATACTGGATTGTAATTTGAAGCCCCTTGTGTGTTATGTTGGAAATAATACTGAGTAAAGGTTTAGTTAATGGTTGTGTTATTGTTTGTGAACTAATTACGTTCGGCTGCAGGAGGATACAAAGAAACCGATATAATTCACTTAAAAGAAGAATTTAATTAATAAAAATTATTACAATTAAATCGGTAAAACTAGGATGCGTGACAATTGCTCGATGTGAGAAACAAGAGTGGTTTTTACAATGCACTGAATCAACATCCGTCACTGCACTATCTTCGATCCCACGCCATTGGAATGCTGAGAAGGCGAATCGCACGGTGCCGGCGACGGCGGGCGCAATGCGGTAGGTCATTGTAGGTATTAGTCATGCCCTTAGGATTTTAGGGTTCCGCAAGCACGACATAACAAACTAACAAATATTATATTTTCCTAAGTTATATTAAACAAGGAGAGTTTTTGAAAATAGTTTTCATGATCCTGCCTCGACTACCTTACCTTACCTGGACTGCTTCGTTGGTGTAGCGGGTGCAAGCGTGACAGCTGAGCATGAGGACCAGGATTCAATTCCCAGATCGGGAAAAGTGTTATTGGGCTTTTTCATCAGGAATTTCTCAGTAGCAGCCACAGAGTCTGGATTCATGCCCGGTTGATGACCTTAAACATAACTGGCGAAATGAGGGTCTACTGTTAGGTACACCTGGGGATGTACAGCAATGATGTTATTTTATGTTTTGATCATCTGATGTCACTAGGTTGGTTTGTGTTTTAATTATGTTTATAAAGTGCTAAGAAACGAGCTGCGTGTTACTTTTCTTGAGTTCATATCCACTAGTATCTTGATCGGCAAGTAACTATCCCACGGCAGGATAAAAAAATTGGATCCTGCTTTGTAATAAGACGAAATATGTCCAATACCATATTATCGATATACAACGTGGCGCCAACAATACGACAATAAATAAAAACACTAGTACTAGTTCACAGGAATATTTTTAAACTATCAAATAAATCCTGACATAAAAATTAAAAAAAAAACAAACTAACTAAATGGCATATAACTGTTAAAGAAATACAATGCCATTTATAAATATTGGTTTACTAACCTTAGTTATAATTTGCACTAATTTGCGTCTGGAAATAACATTTAAGAAACGTATTTGGCAAAGGTTTTCGAAATAACGAGCTGACAACATTTTTTTAGTGTTTATACCGGTGCTAGCCTACTACTAATCTATATTTATATCAACATATATATATATCACACTCAGTACACGAAGCTCATTTGCAATTTAGATACATATTATTATTCTGTCAAAGTAAAAACTTAATTTTATCAATGTTTTTGTTACAATCTTTTATAAAATATGTAGTTTATTAAGTGTGATAAAGTGTGTTTGTGTCTAATCATCGCGCTGTACAGTATGATATATATTTACGTAAGTAATATGATACTTCTGATTCATAACAACTAATAAGTTTTATACATTACATTGTCTATGTATTCGTAAATGTTTTATATAGGCGCCATAGTCTGCACAAAACACCCAATCTTAATATTTAATGCTTTTAGAATAAGATCTGAATGTCATTTATCTGTGTTGTTTATGTTAAAAATAAAGAAATTTCAAAATCAATCAATCAATCTATATTTATAGAAAATTCTGAATATGAAAAATAATGTCCTGTGACTAAACTACTGGATATATTCGAAACAATTTTTGTATGGAGACTGGGAACGTCATGAGGTATACGCAGTTTAATTTATTGTCGTATGGTCGGCGCCACCCTGTATATCTCTCTAATATACTCAAACAACTCATGTAGTACAAAAACCTACGTTTATAATACTCACCAAATCAAAACTAGTATATTATCCAGTAGCGGTTTTTAATCCTTAATTTATTTGAATATACATTTATTACCAATATAGTCTATTAATCTCCATTTGTATACCATCCCATATTTCATGGGCTTACTGAATGCAAAACCGAAGAATTGTGGCCAAATGGATTAGTTTGTCAAAACGGGAGTGCTATTCTGCTCTTTTGAAGTATTGCTTTATTAAGCAAACATACACACATTTATTTAACAAATTGCATTTGAGTTTAAAAAAAGTTCGTTTCGGTCCGACTGTTTGCGATGGGTCGTATAAATTAGTTATTGTGTTCTCCGAAGAAAAGTCTTGGGTAGGAAAAATTCGCGAATGGACCGAAGTCGCGGGTCCTATGTAATAGGGGGCTCGTCTTCTGTTACATAGGACTTAAACACAACTGGTAAAATGTGGATGTACTATTAGGTACACCTCTGCTTAAGTCTTCGGAACTGGCGTCATGTTGTGTTATGTTTACAAGGAGGAATATTAGGAGTTGACGGCCAACCTTCGATGACTGGGGAGGCATCAAAATAGAAGAATAAAACTAAAGAGACCTAGGAGAATGTTTGCAATGGGGTGCATTTTGCCAATATCTGCATCAGCTTTATTTAACTATACAAGATGTAGTTTTGCAACCTCGTCAAATTTCAGGAGGTTGTCATAAAATACGTAAATAATCGATTTAAATTACGATACCTGGTCAATAATAATAAACGGTGCTTTTTTTAGTTGTTTAAATTTGACACTATTTCAGAATGAAGCCATTCTCCAAAGAGGAGAATCATCCGTTTATCGAATAAACGTCTGCGTTTGTTTGTGTGTGTGAAAGCGCGGTTATTAGGCTAGTACTAGACTGCTCGCGTTTTAATACTGGTGTATACTTACCGATTTCCGACATTAAGAAAAAAAAAACCTATTCATTTTTATTATCGATTCGAGTCGATTATCATTAGCATAGTTACCTCCTTGAATTTGACGAGGATGCAAAGCAACACCCTGTACAAATAGTCGCAATATAGTATAACGGATAACTTTTGTTTTCCTGCTAATTTGTAACAGTAATTATTTTTATCAAACTCAAACTCAAAGCATTTATTTCAATTAGACCATTACAGGCACTTTTGAATGTCAAAACACAAAAAAAAAAAACAAACTAAGCTACAGTCCCAGTCACAGGGCATAATAACTTGTGAAAGTACTGTAGTTGCCCATTCGAAAGTGTAGATCTCTATGGAGAAGAAAGGGCAATGGGCATTATAGTTTCCCTACTAAGAAATAACTGGAATTTATGGCGTAATCAGTCATTCTTCATGAAATTCTCTCGAACAGTCGCTTAGCTGTGATTGTGAGTTACCAACCACCCACTACCTGATTATTTCTACAAATGATTATTCTTATTTATGATGAATTGTTTATTAAAGGCTCGTTACACTTATTTCTTAAAACAAAAATCGCGTGTTTAATCGCTCGTTAAAAACTGTACTAAGTTTTAATCTTAAAGTCATTAATATTATTGTATTTTATATTAATTTATTATTAGGTACGAAAATTTATAACATTGGGAACACAAGCCAATTGCCGACATAATCTTAATTTCGTCAAGTATTCGTAATGACGGGGCCAAGTCTAAAAGAAAATTAATTATTAAGAGTTAATTTCAGGGTTTTAAGGTAGCATGCCATTCAACCGTTCTTTTGACGTAACACAAAGTTTTAAATAACAGTTCCGATGTAAAATAATTATAGAACCTTCGCCTACCATCCAGCTTTCACCAATTTACCATAATTGTAGTTTGTTGAATACTTTGGTTTACTTAAGTATTTAATTAATGTTTGTGTAATTATTTTACGTCGTCCCTCGACTGTCTCGTTGGTCGAGACAGTCGAGGGTCTGCGCGAGGTCTTGGGTTTGATTCCCAGGTCGGGAAAAGTGTTATTGGGTTTTCCATCAAGAATTTCTCTGTAATAGCCATGGAGTCTGGATTTGTGCCCGCTTGGTGGAAATAGGCTCGCTCTTTTTTTATTTATAAAGCTTTATTAATTCCACACAATTAAATAACACTCAAAATTACAAACAACCTTAATTATAAAATCAACAAATAAATTACGCTCCCTATTACATGGGACTTAAACATAACTGGTGAAATGAGTACTATTAGGTACACCTCTGTCTATCCCTTCGGGGGTTACAGGGGTGATGTTATGTTATGTTTACAACATTCAGCGGTTGTAGAAACTTTGGAGTTTAGCTTGATTCAAATGCTTCGAAATTATTTGGGTTTCTTGGTTAGTGAGTCATTACGTTCGATTAACTTCGCAATGTGAGATTATAGACATAAGTCAAACGTAATTCATTTAACCAAGGCCCTGGTACAAGCGTGTTAAATAAGCGTAACGTAAATTCAAAAGTCATTTTTGTATTGAACCATGCAAAGTTAGTGGATACAGCTCTGAATGAAACGTGCCGGATCATCACTGGTTGTCTTAAACCGACCCCGGTACAGATGCTGTACCCACTGGCAGGAATAGCGCCACCAGAAGTCCGCAGAACAGTGGCAAGCTCTAGCGAAAGAGCCAAAATGGTTTCAGACACACGACACCCTTTACACCTAAATATCCTCGTGCCGCAAAGGCTGAAAAGCCGAAACAGTTTTATGAAGTGTGTCACCCCACTCACTGGCGAGCGGTCTACGGAAAGACTAAAGCTGTGGCGGGGAAGTGCATCCTTACCCGACCCATTCGTCCCACCTGCTGAAAATCTCCCACCTGGACATGAGTTGCCATGGCTGACCTGGAAGTCTTTAAATAGACTCCGGACCCAGGTTGGTCGCAGCAAGGAAAACCTGCTCAGGTGGAGATTCATTAATGACTCTGCCCTGGACTGTAAATGTGGTGCTGTTCCACAAACGATGGGGCACTTAATATCGTGCCCTGCGTGTCCTGATGCTTGTTCACTACAGGAACTGATGGACGCTACTGAAGGCGCCAAACTAGTGGCTCAATTCTGGGCTGACACAATTTAGATTGCTATCGACACGCTAAGAAGAAGAATATAAAAATTTGAATAGGCGTGGATTATGTTATTAACTAATAACACTTTGAATTCACTTACTCAGGCAGGTATATTAACCATCTCCCGAAGATATTAATAGAGTCTCGGAATGAAGTCAACACAAAACGAGTAGCTATGTTTAATTTTTCGTTCTAGGCCAGTAGAAATAATGCATTAATGAAAAATAAAACATGAAAGCAATTTGGCAAAAGTAGCCCCTGAAACACCGCTCTAATAATATGATTCCCTCATAAAACATTAATCTGTTCATTACTCAAATGGAACAAAGTAACAGAAAATTTAATACATATTTCTTTGTTACAGATAAAAAATGCAAGCCAGGAAACGTCAGAGGAAAAGGCGGGTGAAGAGAATTAGTGTCGTGAGATGGACGTGCCATAAAAAAATGTAATTTATTTGAACGATGTTAACGTTCAAAATGGGTTTACTAACGTTGTGGCCAACAATGGGTAGATTCACGAACAGAGATTTGTTGGTGGTAGTTTTGTTCTTGTGCAGGACAATAGTTTGTGACAGTCAGTGTCCGAAGTTTGCGGAAAAGCCACTGGAGACGCGAGTTCAAGATGCGTCCATAGTTTTTAGGGCGGTGGTCGTACAGACACATTATCAGGTGAGTAATTGTTACTAATATTAATATGATATTAATGATTTAAACGCTACTGCTGAACAAGAGGTTGATTCCTTGGTTGAGAACGAAGTCATTCCGAGTTTTTTTTTCCATCAAAATTTTTCTGGGAAGGTCTGTGTCTGGATTTGTGCCTAGTGGATTGTGACAATAGGCTCACCACTTTATACACGGGTCTGGACCAAAAGCTGGCAAAATGTGGGGGTACCTTATTTATAAGGTACAAAAGGTTTACCTTTTGAGAATAAAACACCCACTTTTAACCAGTTTTGGGTCTGGAAAGACGAATTTTCACGTCATCCTACTTTGCATTGCTCATCCTACCCAGAAATCCTTAAAGGAAAAAAAATACTTTAATTATGATGTGTTCTTATAACAACTTAGCATACTTAAAATAAGCGTATAGGTACTTTCTTGCAGAATATCATAAACATTCGCTAATATTATAATTACTTAATTAATTACCAATTTCAACGTATTTAAATCTATTAGCGTGAACCCACTCTACTCTCTCACTCATTAGCCCAAGTATGTCGATGCAGCTCTAGAAATTTGCAATCTACGTCTCTAGTAAACTTTAAAAGAAGTGTTTATATTTTTCTTTCAGTCTTTCCTCCTCATTCTTATCTGGAATGAAAGAACAACAAAATGCCGTTTTTTTCTTTTTCGCTGGGAGCTATAAAGCGCTGGCTGAATAGAATAGAAAGTGCTGCTCGCTATGTTTTACAATGTATAACAGAATAAGGTGAAGACCACAGACAAACTTATTTGTTTATTAAATTGAGGTGTAAGCAAAATGTGATGGTATTTTTGAATGTATTTTATAACTATTTGTTGCTTGTAGTTTCTTTCTTAATGTAAAAGTTATCCGGATGAAAATATATTGTCTTATATAATAGTCGTCCGTTGAGATATTTTATAGTATTTAATTTACAAATACATAAAATAAAAATAAATGTTGTTGTAATTATTTTTCCATTTTGCTACATACGTAAGGGCGTCAACTGTCTACATTGCTGTAAATAAGAAAAGTGCCCAGAAGGTTGGCAGCACTGCCACGTTGGTTGGCAATGCTGATATTATAGCAGAAAAAGGCCAAAACGCCAGCCCTCTTAGGTCACTTGAAAAGTCGACCAACCGCTTGGCGATATCCCGAAATACCAGGTTTGCACTCGGACCCCATTGTATTTGATTAACATTAATTTCAATAGACATTTGAAAATAGGATGAAGTCATTAGAAAGTATGCTCATCAGCGGTATCTTCCTGCCCTTGTCCCATTCTACTTGGGGTCGTTTCTTCTTCCATTCTCCCCTGTTGAAATAGTCATTCATTGGGAGTAGGATAATATGTTTGTTAAAGTATGTTTGTGGTAACGAATGCGTTTTTCTTTATTTTCTTGTTGCTTAGTATTTCTAGCTATTTTTTCAAGACTCATTTTTGTTCTTTTTTTACCCGTCGAACAATTTGCACATACAAACTGTTTGTTCTGCATAGAAATTGTCTGTGGTTCGTGGTTGTAGACTAGAAGCATCACTTTACAGTAAATAAGTTTCGAAACAATCAAATATCCATATCATTAGTGTTATGCGGGCAGACATTTGTACCTTCGCACACTCGTAAATTTTAGTTTACTTCCATTTAAAACTTCTTCAAATAATTAAAAATCTAAACGAGAAAGTTCAGCGGAAGTCAAATAAGAATACATGTAATCAAACAAGAGCCACACAATAAAAAAAAAATTAAGGTTATCTTACTTCAATTTATGGAAGTTTAGTCGTCATTGGCACTTAGTTTACAATGTTGTATTTCGTTTCATCGATAATATAATATAATCGGTTTTTCCATACCCAACCCTTTTGTGCCACTTGCTGAAAATCTCCCACCTGGACACGAGTTGCCATGGCCGACCTGGAAGTCTCTAAATAGACTCCGGACCCAGGTTAGCCGAAGCAAGGAAAACCTGTTTAGGTGGAGATTCATAGATGACTCTGCCCTGGAGTGTAAATGTGGTGTTGCCCACAAACGATGGGACACTTGATATCGTATCCCGCCTGTCCTTTTATTTGCACATCACAGGAGCTGATGGACGCTACTGAAAGTGCCAAACTCGTCGCCAAATATTGGGCTGACTCAATTTGTATTGTCATCGACACGCTAAGAAGAAGATATAATGGGTGTAAAAAGACCATTAAGGAAGCCGAAAGACACTTGTTCTTTTTTTATTTTCCGTAGTGTTACTTAGTTTGATGTACAGAATACATGAAGGGCTCCGTTTACACCTTGTATAATTCTTCACGTTTTTTACTATAAAAACTTTCAAACTAAAAATTGTATGAATCTTTATCCTTTTATACTGAAACTCAACTCAAGGCATTTATTTATTTCAATTAGGCCATTACAGACACTTTTGAATCTCAAAACACAAACAAATAAACTAAGCTACAGTCCAGTCAGTCACAGGGCATAATAACATGTGAAAGTACTGTAGTTGTCCATTCGAAAGCATAGATCTCTATGAAGAAGAGTGGGCAAGAAACTCCATGGACACTCTTTTATATCAATATGTTGTCACAAAATCTTGGTTACATCATTCATTTCGAGATTATTTCATATACGTCTTTCTACATCGTTCTCACATATATATGTGATGTAGAAAAACGTACGAGTAAGAGCGTCCAGAGTGAAAAACTAAAATCAACAATTCAAAAATACAATAATCCATGGCAGATGCGATATGACCAGTCCCTACTGTCAGCGCCCGTTCACGCATGGATCAGCCAACATTCAACTCAACCATTTTGAAGGGAACTAAACGACCCGACACACGCGCCACCATCAGCGAGAGCTTACGATATGAATATGTCATCAGCATTGTCTGGAATTGTATTGCTTTAGTCGTCTATCAAAGATGAGTTCTCAAAGACCCAATTGAGATGTCTTTAGTAGTATTCAGATACTAAATTAACTTATCTCCTCTTTTTAGAACAATAGGCCTTTATTAAGCGAGAAGATATCTTATTTTATCATTAGTTTGACTTCAGACAGGTTTATTATCCTGTTATTGTCTGTAATTGAATAAGACCCTCACCTTTGACTAAATAACTATTGATCTCGAAGGACATAAAGGTGGTCTAGTAATATTATAAGTATAACAGACGCCATAAGAGCTTGTGGCTCAATAATAACAGCCACACGGATCCATCTTCAAGGTTAAGGCGCGCATGTCTAGGTCGGTTTGTGGATGGGTGACCATTGCATATCGAGTTTCTTCGAAATCACATTGAGCAGTTGGTACCGGCAGCCATTTGTAGATCTTTGACAGTCGTTACAGGTAGTCTGTGACGCGAAAGTCTGACAACTAGTCTTACAAAGTTGTATAGTATTACCACAGAATACATAAGGTAGACAAGGTAAGACAAAACACAACATACACACACACACACAAGGTACATAAGACAAGGGACATAAGGTTGACTGGGAGAAAATGCCTATGGCATTAAGTCCGCCTCTGTACATTGTACTTGAAGTGTTAAATAAATAAATACATAATAGTACAAGTTATGTTTCTTCACAGGGAAATAAAATGTCCTGTTTGTTCATTGACAAAATAAAAAAATCACAACAATACAATATAAAGTACGTTGTGTGTTTTAAAAATTTCACATGAAATTAAGCTGTGACAATGGAAACGAACTTCTGTGGTGTGCATAATTAAATGTAGTTAATGAAAAATGAAGTGAAATCAGAGTTTGGCGGAGTACCGTGAAATATTAACAATTCAATAAATTAATGGCGAGTACTTCAACAGACAATGCCGTATTCAACTTTAATATGTTAATCATGCGAATAATTATTGTTAATGTTTTTGAGCTCATTAAAAATAAGGTTTTTCCATGACATGATTTAAGCCATCGAGAACGTTCTCATTTTTCAGTCATAAAAGTGACAAGGCAAGCAGTGATAGCCTAGTGGTGTGACCGTCGGACATTCAAGTCACAGGTCTCAAGTTTGAACCCACCTCTGATTTTACGGATTCATGTGCGTATTGTATAATTATCACTTGCTTCAGTGAAGAAAAACATCGTTAGGAAACCAGCAAACCTGAGACATATTTCTTGACGGCATGTAAATCCAAGTCAGAGACCCACGGGCGGCATAAAAACTCTGAAACCAGGTTAGGCACTAACCACACGATAAACAAAGTCTTATGTGAGACTAAAATACTGATCTGTATACATAATTGACAAATTAATCGGAATCTGTACTAAGTGGTTGGTTTTATAAGAAGATCTTTGCGTTACTCGGAAACAAGTTGTAATTCAAATATTATGACTTCATAGTTTAAACCTGGTTCTGTAGACGAATCTTGTTTTGTCATGAGACAGATTTGTGTAAGGACTGCTGTGTTCAGTACAGGAAATTCTATGACAGCCAGGCAAGTTCTCAAGAAACGGGAGGTATAGCGCGTCAATTGTTTTTGACATGAGAACCGGCCTAGTGTCCTTAAAAAAACTTGCTAGCAAACAGTTGATAAAAATTGCCTAAAAGTATTAAGTTTGATTAAAAATATTGATTTATGTCCCATTCAGTTCCATTTTTGGGATTGTTTCGTACAACGCTCCCTTAAGGTCAAAAAAGTAATCAAAAAGTTTGGTAAATACATCGAAATGTTGTCTCACTACTATTGAAACTACATACTTTTATAATTTCTGATCTAGGTAGATATAACATAATTATTACTTCATGCGTTGTTGTTTCAAAAAGACTGGTAAACGGAAAAGTTCGATAATTATGTAAAAAGTCTGACAGCAATTGAAGCATATCAGCACTCCCAATACCCGGGTTGATCTTCCGGTTGGAAGGAAGCCACGCTTGCTTGGGTTGGTCTGTAGATGGGTGTGGGTGACCAACAATTAAATATCAAGTTTCCTCCGTGAATCGTAAAGCACGTTAAGCCGCTGCTCGATTGTAAATCTTTGACAATCGTTCCAGATAGTCTGCGGCCAGAAAGTCTAACAAGCTGTCTGCCGAAACTTAACTATTGCAATGATTATATTGTGAAGTGGTCAAAATCAATTAAAGGCATTGCCATTTTAAGTGCGTACCCCACTGATATCCGTTTAAAGGCGCATACATGATAACACAGTGTAGTTTTTCGAACCATACCGCAGCGTGAGAAGCAAACAAATAATAAATGAGCAAATGTTAAACTAATTACAGGAAATCCTTCATGCATTTCTGATTAATATAGAACGATATATCTGACACATCAAACACAGCATTTCGCTTAATACCTGAGATATAATTAAACTTCAGATGTGGAGATGGTACGAGGCCAAAGTACCCTCTGATGTATGTTAATCAAAAGGGAATATTATCGATATCTTAGGTTCGTCCAATTAATTATACAAGGTGTAGTTTTGCATCCTCGTCAAAATTCAGGAGGTTATCGTAGAAGACGTAAATAATCAATATAAATTACGGTACCTGGTCAATAATAATAAACGCTTTTTTTAGTTGTTTTAATTTGACACTATTTTAGTTTTAGTTATAGGGCTAGTATTAGCCGGGCCGCGTTTTAATACGGGTGGTGTAGACTTATCGATTTCCGATATTTGGAAAAAAATATAAAAAAATTACTTACCCATTTTATTATTGATTCGGGTCAAGCATCATTAGCATAGTTACCTCCTTGAATTTGACGAGGATGCAAAGCAACACCTTGTATTATGCTGCCAGAATTTACAAGAGATTGTTGACAATTATAATGGAGTTGCCACAATCTTCTCGTTGTAACTTCTATAACGTTTTAACGGTTTGGTTTTTAATTGTTGACTGCACCGTTGCGTTGGTCAAGTGGTTGCAAGCGCGACTGCTGATTATGAGGTACTGGGTTCAATTCCCGGGTCGGGCAAGGTGTTATTGGGTTTTTCCATTAGGAATTTTTCAGTAGCAGCCATGGAATCTGGATTCGTGCCCGGTTGATGGCAATAGGCTCGCCCCCTATTACATCGGACGTAAACATAACTGGCGAAATGTGGGTGTACTATTAGGTACACCTCTGTCTGCCTAACCCTTCGGAATTACAGGCGTGATGTTATGTTAGGTTATGGTTTTAATTGTGAAACTAAAATTCACTCAGCAAAGACGATGACGGAAAAGCCTAAACAGTTTCAATCTTGGAGTCAAGTTTTGACTGAAAAAAGGGACTGTTCAAGAAATTTGACACTTAATATCTATCTAAGTATAATTTTGGGTAAGATTGAAAGCCGATCCCAACATAGCTGGAATAACACTAGGTTGATGTTGACATGCTCTTTTTAACCGACATCTAAAAAAGGAGGAGGTTATGTTTTCAACCACCATCTTTTTAAAAGCATCTTCTTACCCTCTATACTTTTTCTTCTTCGTTTATGTGGACGATGTGCTTACAACTCTAGTTACAATATAAATTTGATACTTGACAAGGATTTGTATGACGACACACAAACACAACTAAAAAGTGTAAAATAAAAACTTTTTTGAAGTCTTTTTTTTTTGCGAAAACTTTTTTATACTAAGAGCTTTTCACTGCACTGAGGAGGTAGACGTGACTAAGTACCAATTGAATCCTATATCGAAACATCTATAAGTCCAACTCATAAAAACCTTTATCATTAAGACATCCTTACATCCCAGTGGATATGTTGGCAAGCGTACCACCCCACTAATGACTTCATAAACTCAACGGACGCAAAATTAATGAGAAAAGCGACACATACCTACCAACGAATTCTCTAAAGACCCTCACCTATGAAGTGTAGAGGCGATAACTTAATACACGAGTAGCTTGGTACAGCTTAATTAAGTACAGCTCGGATCGTCGGATAAACTCGTTCAAGTTAGGGTCGCTTTGGTGTTGACTATGGCTTCCAATGTTATCGTGAGGTAGGTAATGTTTGGAATATCGAGATACATAGGTACCTGAATTTATTAAATGTAGTACGTTGTTTAGAAGGCTCAGAAGGAGATGGCGGGGTGAGCAGTCTTCGTCAAAGTTTTGGGCTACAATCGCACTAGATCGCGAATAAGTGGTTGGAGGGAAGGAAGTGTTTGGCCTGCAGTGGGACAATATAGGCTTCTAATAATTAATTACGTTGTTTGTCTTTTTGGTCTTTTGTCTATTTGGGTTTGCTACCTTCGCAGCGGATAACAAAATCATGGTAAAATGCTTAAAGAGTAAATCCGGCGTGCGTATGGCCAGATGTATGAACGTGCACAAGGCGAAAGAGTATGTGAGGTAGCAGATGCTTCGGGGTTTATGTATAATTTTATGAATCTACCATTTTCAAAGTTCCAGTTTTTTATTGAGTTGATTGCAAGTGTTAGATTTATGTTAATTATTTCATCACCATGACTGCTCTAAAAATTAAACGGTAAAAGAAAATAACGTGCGGCAATTTGACAAGTCTTAGAAACAAAACTTCGAATATTGCCAACCTTGCAAAAAATCGATACCAGTGTAAAGTGAGTTTTTGTAAAAATTACACTAACATTTTAAAGATGTGGTTTTTCTGCAACCGGGGTTAGTCCTGGCATTTGGAGTCTGGATTTCTTGGCTAAATTTATTGGGTAACTTTCCTATTCTAATCCAAAAACACCTACTTAGTTCAAAGTCAAACTTAACTAGATTAGACCGTACCAAGGTATGTTAAAATTCAAGACATAAATGGTAATATAGATAAGTCGACTTTGAACTAAAACCAAGGACGTCACTGGCACGTTCCCGCCAACAAAATAAATAAACTCAACGAATACTAATATAATAATAATTATTTTGTATTAGTATTCAAAATGGACTCCAACCACAACAAATAGCGAGGGAAACGTAAAGACGACAAGATAATTTAGACAGCTACACGATTTCGACGCTATATAATATTATTATTGTACAAAATGTTCAAACGTTTTAGAACCTTAATACTCGTTTTCAGTAAGACTAGGCGATACCTGACTAATGCCTAACTAAACATTATTACACCTCGTTGCTTGCCTGGTTGGTCTACTGGTCGCAAGCGTGACTGCTGGACATGAGGTCTTAGGTTTGATCCTGGGGTCGTGAAAAGTATTAGTAGTTCCTCCATCAGTAACAGCCAGGAGTTCGGTTTATTTTCGTGGTCAACAATAAGCGCATACCTAGCAAAAAACCTAGCTAGTTTAATGTTAATGGGGGCGTACTACAAGTACACCTCTACCTAACCCTTCAGAAAAACCGGCGTGATGCTGTGTTAAGAGTTTTAATACTAACTGCATAGCAGATTCTTCTTTTTAATTCAATTTTGGAATCAATGTTTCTTTTTCTCACCCCAAGGCGGTTTTAAGCGACTGTAATACAATTTATTCACTTTTTAATACTAAACCCACATGCTCTGTACATCATCATCTTCCCTTCCCTTTTCCCAACTTTATTGGGTGTCCCAGGCTTAACGGATGCAGCTGAATACCAGTATAATACATGGAGCGACTGCCTATCTGACCTCCACAACCCAGTTAGTACTGGGTAATACTGTACCCCTTGGTAAGACTGGTTGTCAGACTTTCGGGCCACTGACTACCTGTAACGACTGTCAAAGATCTACAATTGATAGCCGGGAGGAGGCACGGAGAAAACTCGGTACCTATGTGATGATGGTCACCCATCCATAGACCGACCTTGGCAAGAGCAGCTTAACCGTGAAGAGCGACCCGTGCGGCTGTTATTATTTAGCCACGAGCTCCTCCACATGCTCTATACCTAAACAAAAAACTAAAAGCGAACTCAACCCCCCTTAACACCAAAGCTATCTTTACGGTCGTCCGCAGCCACAATCCCACAAATTAGGTCCAGTGTCGGCTTGGCAAAGATCCGCTATTTGCGAGCCCAACGCTTCTGTTCCACTGCCGGCGATTAGCGAGAAGCGATTAGAGCAGTTAAAAGCGGTTTGTTTGTAGTAGTCAGCGATCAACTGTTAATCGAGCTTAAAGACAAATAATATATTGCTGGGGAGTTTGTTCCGCCGCATCTTCTGACCAGCTAAGAGCGGTTTTAAACTAGCGTATTTTTCATCTCGTATAAGTTCGTATTAGCTTATGCGAGAACAAGCGCACCACATTTCACGCTCGAAACAGTGAGTCCTGTCAGTAGCAATATGTCAGTATCTTAGCAGCTTATACGAGCTTATAAGCCCATCAACACTCAAAAATACGTTAATCTGAAACTGCCCTAAAACACTAAGTAGTGGCACAAAGCGGCGGTTTTTGGGGCGTTCATGCAACTTTTAACGTTTTAGAAGTTCTGATTCTTGTTCTGAGCATTATTAGAATAAAAGACTTACGATTTTGTTTAATGTATTTAATGCAGGAATGAAAAAAAAAACTGTGAATTTAGTACAATATTACACAACAAACATAATATTTACAAAAATACTAAATTACACCAAATAATTTTGATAAATGTATTTATGTATGCTCTTTGACTGACGCGGGACCTACAATCGTTTGCACGTTTCTTGAGCAAAAAAAATGTCGATAGCTAGTCGCTTCTCGCCGACAGTGGGACCGATGCCCAATGCTCACCAGTCCGTATCACAAATGAAAAACAATAATGAGGCAATTTGACTAGGTCGGTAGTGGACGGTTGTGGTAATTAGGACTTCATTTTAACCCTCTCGACCCTTTATTTTGTTTGATAATGTTGAATTTTAGTCGGGTTTGTTCTTTGTTTTGTTTGTTTTGGAGTTTTGGTGTTGCTAGTGTACATAAATCCTGTAGCTAGTTGTTGGAAATACTGGAGCGATGGCAGGAAAATATTTTCTGATGATTTAGTTAGACTTTAGTTAGGAAAATATTTTTTGATGTTAGACTAAAGATATGCTGGATCAGATCCAGTGGCTTAGGCAAGTGGCAATCTTAGCTAAAGCTCTTGTATTCCTACAGAATGAACTTATTATGTGGACTACTTTTCAGTATTAAATCCAGTGACATTTTTAATTTTACCATCGTCGTTATTGCTAAAGGTCGCTTTATCTAGACCCTACTTAGATAGATTTAAGAAAATTAAAAGAAAAACGAACTTAAAAATAGGTTAAAATCATAACATTACTTTGTAAAAGTCCTTGAAAACCTTGCTAGTTCGACACATGGACCGTGTCGAAAAGAAATAAAATGCAACAACACAATAGAGACTACAAACAGGGTTCGCAGAAAAAAGGCGATTGCAAAATTCACCTTCTCGACTGCCGTTGACATCAGAGATTTATTTTTAATTACTGTTGGTTTGCGGAACGTATGTTCTTCTGTATAAACCTTTTAGCGCTACTTACATACACCCTTTTTTAATCTTAATTGTTTGACCTCTTTTTTACCCGACTGTGTTCAATTAAAAATGGGGGTATGGTTTTTATTACCATCATCATAATCACCAAGTTAAACTCGTCGTTGGTTATTGGTTGCCTAACGCTACTGCGGAGCATGATGCTTGGGTTCACAGAAAAAAAAAATCTCTACCAACAATGTCCCCCGTTAATGTTAATAAAGTGCCAGAAGATCCGTGTCGCACTATACTTCACTGAAAGACAACGATTCCCACTGTTGAGGCCAGTTTTCTCTGCAGAGTTAACAATAATAACTTAAAATGAACTAAAACGGAACATAAAAACGCATGTTCTACAATTCTCGAGTCACAACAACAAAACGCACACTCCAATTTCAAATATTAAAAGGCCATACGACTAAACGTTGTAGCGTAGTATGGGGAATGGCCGGACTTTGCCAAGGCAATGTTATTCCAGATTTGTGTGAATGCCTCTGTTACGAGGTACAGAATTTGGCTCCAGTGCGAGGATACTTCGTGTGGTTGCATGTGGTTGCTCTCATAGTTTGGTGTATGAATAAATTAGCTTCCATAGTTTGCAAGCTTCCTGTGAAAGCATTTGTCTGGGACACCAACATACCCATGTTACTGAAAAGCAACTTCGCTACGTTCTAAATGGAGAAATTACAACCACGTGATATGAAATAGGTATCTTATCTATCTTAGTTCAGCTTTATAATTGTAAGCTTTGATGCAGTGTTTTAAAATTATTTTGTATTAGCTGTTGCTCGCGACTTCGTTCGCGTGGAAATTTTGATGGTTATGTGTGAGAAAAAAAAGTAGCCTATGTCCTTCCCTAAGAAATAATCTATCTCTTTGCCAGATTTGTCAGCCGTTTGGTCATGAAAGGTAACAAACAAACAGAGATACTTTCGCATTTAGAATATTAGTATGGATGGTGGTGAAAGTTAATAAATCATTCTTGAAATATCAAGCGCAAAGTGCGTGTCTTTTTTAAACGACTTCAAAAAAAGGAGGAGGTTCTCAATTCGGTTGTATGTTTTTTTTTGTGTTTGTTACCTCATATCTCCGTCATTTATGAACCGATTTGAAAAAATCTTCTTTTATCTGAATGGATCTACTTCCCGATTGGTCCCATAGAAATTTAATCAAAATCGGTTCAGCAGTTTGGTTTTTAAATCAAAATAGCTGGAAAAAATGTCATCCAAGTAAAAGCAGTTCGTTCCAAAGTCTTTTCCTATGATTTTCGACTGTTTAATGAACTTCTCCTTTAGGCATGGTAGAGATGAACAAATGCTATTTTCTTAATTAGTGTCTGGTTCATGAAATCTGAAACAGTAGGCAAATTTGCGGTCTCCCGCTGATGGTCGATGAAATTGAAACCAATCATTAATTTAATTAATTATACCACGTAACCACGCGATCACCACAGCCACGAATCATTTAGTAATGAACAGCATCATCCCAGTTCCCCAAAAGGGTAGACAAAGGCGTTTCTTAGTAACTTTCATTTTCCTAGACAAGCCTTTATCCATCAATCAGTCAGAAATCAAGACCAAGCTACGACAGAAGTTCCTTGTAGGAAATCCCAATTACACTTTGTCCAACCTGGGGGTCGAATCAAAACTTTGCCCAACTGAAGGATTAAACTAGGGGTGCAAGCTCAGTAGTGTTGCTTGTAACCTCTGTCTAGCTAAGCCAGATCAATGAACAACAGCGTATAACATAACATTACGCCTGTAATCTCTGAAAGGTTATGCAGAGGTGTACCTAATATTACATCCATCCAATTCTATGTAATAGGGGGCGAGCCTATTATCATCAACCGGGCACAAATCCAGGCTCCGTAACTGCCACTGAGAAATTCCTGATGGAAAAACTCTATAACTTTACCCGACCCGGAAATCGAACCCAACACGTCATGCTCAGCAGTCACGCTTGCGGCCACTCGATCAACAACCTTTTTCGTATAACCAAACGCAAATGAATACCAGTAGGTTTTTACATGGAGCGACTGCCCATCTGTCTGACCTCCACAACCCAGTTGCTGGCTAACTCGATACCTTACTCGCCCTTTATTAAACTAACCAATAAGGTAATGCAACACACAACATAACAACAAGATGATAACAGTGTATATACCAGCACATCACTGTCCCACTGCTGGGCAAAGGCGTCTTTTCATACAGAGAACGCACGAGCATTAATCACCACGCTTGCTAAACACGGGCAAGCGAGTTCAGACTTATAAGTCCAGGTTCCCTCGCGATCAAACTACAGTGTATACATAAATTGAAATAGTAAAGCTAACTATATAATAATAAGCTACATATTTTAGTGTAAAGCCGTGAGTCATAGTATAATTTGCGAGAGTAACTTTTTATTGTTTAATTTTGCCAAATTGCTTGACTCACAGTCGGGTAGCAATGTGTCTGTTTTATGTTAGGGGATTTATGATGTTTTTCGGGTAAATTTTGTAATGTTGTCTGTGGACTGTCATGTGATAAGTAGCCTGTTTCTCTGTGATAAAATACGGTGCGTAATATTTTTTTATCTTTACATGTACAGGCGTATTTAGTTTTAAAAACAAAATTGGGGTTTCACTTTAGCATGAATCTAGTAAATACAATTTTTATAATCATTCACTAAAAAATATCGCATACCCTAAACCACTGGATTTGGGCTGTGCGTTGCAATTAAGCACCAAGCATACAATTTTGCATAAGGCTTGACACTGCCTCGCTGGTGGAATGGTAGCAAACGCGAGCGAGTTCGATTCTCGGGTCGGGCAAAGTTTGATTGGAATTTCCCATCATCATGGGACTTAAACATAACTGGCGAAATGTGGATGTACTATTTTAGGTACACCTCTGCCGAACCCATCGGAGATAACAGGCATGATGTTTTGTATCCTTTCAAAACTATTTATTTCGTATGGCCATACCGTCGTTTTTAACAGTTCTGTTTAAACTGTTAAAGAGGCAAATACGCGGTCATGTGGTTGTATTAAACCGCGAAGAAAAACTTTGCGTAGGTACAATCGTGACGTAAAATTTTGCCGTTATGTAAAACCGCGATAAAAAAATTGACCTATTTAACGCTAGGGCCCGAACAAGCAACCTAAATATTCCTAGAATAAATTATTCTAACTGCTAAGTTTGGAACTGAAATCACCTTTATTTCACCTACTACACTGTTAATATAACCTTACCTAAGTAATTATTTTATCAAGGTGAAAGGAGTTACTTTGATTTATTTATTTGCTTAGTATATACGTAAGTAGCGCAGTAGATAACAGAATTAAATATTAGGCACTTACTATTCCGTTTTAATATAAAATTTCATAAAGTTTCGATTATGTAAATTTTTGGTAAGAATTGTGGAATCATCATATGCCTTACCTCCTACCAACTATGTTGGGGTCCGCTTCCAGCTGAATACCAGATTTTACATGCAGCGACTGCCTATCTGACCTCCACAACCCAGTTAGTACTGGGTAACACGATACCACTTGGTAAGACTGGTTGTCAGACTTTCGGGCCACTGACTACTTGTAATGACTGTCAAAGATCTACAATTGACAGCCAGGACACCCATCCACGAACCGACCTAGTCAAGCGCGGCTTATAGGCCTGAGCGGCTGTTATTATTTAGCCACGAGCTCCTTGTAAGATTTGTGAAGAACACAAGAAAATAAAATAATATTTTATGTATATTGTGTTCTAGCAAACTACACGTGTGACATAAAACATAAAACACATCCAAGCCTGTTCATAGACAAACACCGAATTTTTTTTTTCCGAATAATCAACATTCTAAAGTCCTAAAATAGATTCAATTAAAAAAAGCTTGTTTCAAAATACTTTCACGAAGTTTACAATATGCTAACACAAAATAACTTTCAACTGAACAGCTGAAATTACTGAATTTCTCAATAAAAAACTTTTCTAATAACATAGACGTGTATTTCAATCAGATTGCACGCTTGAACCGATAACATTGAACCCATTTTCACCTAATTCTAAAACGTATAATAACGCCTTACACTGAATATCAGATCGCGGCCTTATAATGAAGGTCGTAAGGTTAATATTACCTTATAGAGATAACGTGCCATATAATTTTATGGGGCACTATGTTCTTATTATTCTAAGTTCAATAAAGGTATGGATTGGGTCTTAGATATGAAGTTATGGGTAATATTTGGTTATCGTGGTTATGATGTTATGGCTGTTAATAATTTTGTACAGGATTTAGGTTCCATGGTGTTTAACGGTTAATTTTATGGTAAAGACAGGAGAAAATGTATCTATTTAGACATGACTTAAGGTCTTTTTTGCAACAAAACAGCTTTGGTGTTTACTTAGAGCATAAAAGTAACTCTAGGTTTTGTATGGGATTTAGGTTCCATGGTGTTTAACGGTTAATTTTATGGTAAAGACAGGGGAAAATGTATCTATTTGGATATGACTTAAGGTCTTTTTTGCAACAAAACAGCTTTGGTGTTTACTTAGAGCATAAAAGTAACGCTAGGTTTAAAAGGCTTTAGTTTTATAGAGCCATTCTTTAAAAGCATTCCACGTCCCGTTGGGGCTGAATTTTTATGAAGTCTATAATATTCATAGCTTTTTTTTTTACAACAAACACTATGCAGTACTTTAGGGTAACAATACTACGTACGTATACCTTTTTATTGAACTTGCTAACATCATGCTCCCGCCACTTTCCCGAATTATTTTGGGTTCGGCGCAGCATGTCATGTCTTCTTTCATATTTATTTATTTATTTATAAGTAGGAGAACCAACAGCTGTAACAAATGGATAACAATTATTGAGTATATAACACAGAGCCAATTACAGGTTCCCACGAGTAAAAACAGAAAAAGTTGTAGAAATCTTAGGATCCTTAGGATCACTAATAAGCACGATAAAAAAAAATAGTAAAAAGAATTAAAATAAGATACAATAGCAGTGTAAACACTATTAATATTCCTGTATGAAAGGCCAACTTTGTATGAGGAGAACTTTATAATCTTTTTTTTAGCATGTCGAAGGCAATGTAAAATGAGTCGGCCTAGAACTTAGCTACGCTTACTCATTATATTGGTGACTAGCTCTTGCCCGCGACCATTGTCCGCGTGAAATTATTATAAAATATTTCATCCTTGAATCGGAGTTTATTAACAATTATATGGGTTTGATTTTTTATAACTCTAATCCTTTTTCTAAAGTAGACATCTTTAGTTACTCCTTATAACATCAGCTATCTGCCGGTAACAGTCCCGTCAAAATCGGTCCAGCCGTTTCGGAGATTAACCGGAACAAATTGAAAGAAACAAAAATAAAAAATAAAATGTTTTAAGTACCGGACGATATACTTTCATAATATGAAAGTACGGTACTTAAAACATTGTTTTATTTTATTGTTTTATATTCATAATATGCATTCAGTTAAAAGCTGTTATTTTGAAATTACAAACAGCCACTTCAGTTTTATTTATTTGTATCAGACATTTTTCTCCTTTTTAAGTGCAAAGATTTCTTAAACGTAGATTTTGGCCCTTTTACATTTTCTTTCACGTATGCTTTTAATAAGAAAATTTCATATAAAAACTTATTACAGAACATCAGGTAGTAAACTTGCTCATAACTCTATGCCCAAAGTTTGGCTTCACTTAGAACTACTCTGCAGTATACTATGACGTAATAATATTACAGTATGGGGAACCTTAATGTTGGTAATGTTTTAATTCATGTCATTAAAGTGCACTTAAGTGTCTCTTCTATTATTCAAAGACAAGAAGTAGGAAGGTACGTGTTTTTTTCTTCATCATGACTGTATGCATTAGTACACACCTACATTTAGCTAGTTACGAGTATGTTCAAGTCCCATATATAGGGGGCGATCCTATTGCCATCAAGCGGGCACAAATCCAGACTCCATGGCTGCTACCGAGAAATTCGTGACAGAAAATCCAAATAACACTTTGCCCGACTTGACAATCGAACCCGGGACCTCATGTTCAGCAGGCGCGCTTACGACCACCAGACCACCGAGACGGTCATGAGCCGTTTAGTTTTTCATTTCGTAATATGAAACTAATATATAAATTAAATTAAATTCATTTATTTCAAGTCTTTAACCCATATAAAATTAAAAAAGAACTTTACAATTGTCATGCTTGCATTATAAACGTTACACGACGTTACAACGTTACTATTCCAAATTACTAAATATAATATAACTCCACAAAATGGTTCTCAAAATACTTCCTACCAAAGTCCACATACATTTGTATTCTTCTTCTTCTTCTTTCTTTATCGTGTGGTTAGTGCCTAACCTGGTGTCAGAGTTTTTATGCCGCCCATGGGCCTCTGACTTGGCTTTACATACCGTCGAGAAATATCCAAATACCACAAAAAAAAAAACACATATTTATATATTTGTATTCTTAAAGACATAACTTCCTGCAACTGCACCGTCCCAGAAGCAAGTCCTTATGTTCCGAAAGAGGAACTTTATCTCTTTTTTCTAAGAGCCGAAGAAATATTCCAGGGACAAGCGAAAATATTAATATTTCTCTCACACAAACGTATGAGAAAAGACAGATACCACCTTACCTAAACTCCCCTATGTTCCCCCAAAGAAAAGTAAACTTTATCAGGGTTGAGTAAGGTAGGTTTTGCCACGTGTCAAATTTTATTACTCGTCTGGCGATTATCTTCACGTTTTATGGATATGTCGCAGTCATTTTGGTAAATCCGTATTTTGTTTCTTTATCCCACAAAGACAAAGAGGAGGTGTGTATTTTTTTTGTTGTCAAAAAGATATACACACTTTGCTTCGGTGTAAAATTAAAATTCTGAGGAGTGTCTTATAAATGTTGGCTTTGTTTAACAAGATGAAGTAATTTTTATTATTTGGTTAGTATTTCTTTTTTCCTCAATGTAAAGTAGGTCATTTTTATTACGTGGCCTTTTCATTTATTTAATCTCCAGATCAACTGTAATATAAATAAAGATCACCTTTCATTTTTGATTATTTATTAAGTTAAGCTTTTGACTTGTCGGTTATTTTCTGACACCTGAAAAAAATACCGACGGAAGTATTCAAGAGGAAAATTATTTATGGCAAAATCTCCGAAATAAATTATTATGGAGCCTCAAAATAACCACAGTTGTATCATTAAATACAATATTGTGGTTATTTTTGAGGCGGAAATCAGAAATCTATATCTATACTATTATCTATACTAATCTATATCTATACTAATATTATAAATGCGAAAGTTTTAATGGATGGATGGATGTTTGTTACTCAATCACGCCGGAACGGCTGAACGGATCTGGATGAAATTTGGCACAGAGATAGATTATAGTTTGGAATAGCACATAGGCTACTTTTCATCTCGGTAGGA
Organism: Standfussiana lucernea; assembly: GCA_964057025.1. Classification (NCBI taxonomy): domain Eukaryota; kingdom Metazoa; phylum Arthropoda; class Insecta; order Lepidoptera; family Noctuidae; genus Standfussiana; species Standfussiana lucernea. The sequence continues at coordinate 13,922,529 of OZ059796.1, forward strand.
CGATCCCGCGGGTCAATTATCGAACTCCACGCGGGCGAAGCCGCTGGCATAAGCTTGTAATATTATAAAGAGGAAAGATTTTCTTGTTTGTTTGTACCAAATAGGCTCCAAAACTACTGGACCGATTTTAACCATTTTTTCACCAATAGAAAGCTAAATTATCAGGAAGTAACAAAAGCTAGGTAGAATTTATTTTCTCAAAAAAAATGAGATCCCTAAGAAAATTGCAATAATACACAAAACACATTACTGGAAAAATACATACAGACAAGTAAATTACACTTTAAATAGTAGGATAGGATTTTCTCTTCTTCTTTTACACACTTTGTCTACATCTCCTTTTTTGTATCTAAATAAGCATTACCTTTGTACTATTTTCTGTTCCTTTCTTGATTTCTGTATTTAGTGTGTACATAAATTTTAATAAATACGTAGGTAGGTACTAGGAGGGTAGAATAGGTAGGTACTAGGAGAGTAGGTTAAGCAAGTAGGTACTAGGAGGTTAGGATATAATTATAGGTAGGTACATAGGTACTAGGAGGGCAGGATGGGTAGGTATGTAAGTTAGGTAAGTAGGTAGCGTAGGTAAGTAGGTTGGAGTAGGTAGGTAGACAGACCCCTCCGCCCACCCAGGGCGGAGATCCATGGGGATTTTCCACAAAAAAAAAGGTAGGTAGATAGGTTGGGTTGGTAGGTAGGTAGGTTGGGTTGGTAGGTAGGTAGGTTGGGTTGGTAGGGTAAGTAGTAAGGTAAGTAGCAAAGTAGGTAGTTAGGCACACCTAACTACCCTACACATAGGGTAAAGTAATAAAAAGGATAAGGTGCTTCACTGAAATGAATCAACCCGAGTGCACCCCATGCAGCAAAATACATAGCTTCAAGACATTCATTGACTGTTAGGCGGTACGAAGTTCGCCGGGTCAGCTAATATCACTATAAAGGAATTATATAAATTACAAGTTACTTCCGGTAGCAACCGACGAAAGAGTACTATGAATATATATTTTTAGAAACACCTAAATAAATATCATTTGAGTTTTTAATTTATTTTATGCCTACGGGAAAATAATTTTATGTAGGTCGATTATTAATTCACACTGATCTTTACACATTCTGAAAAGGGTTTCAGGTTTTAATGTAAATAATTGCTTAATTTTAAACAAAGCAAAATAAATTAAAATCGAATTGGTCTTGTGTTAGCATAATACTTGATACAGGAGGAGTACAAGCAGAATAATAAAATATTTGTATTAACCTTTAGGTAATACAAATATTTAATACTAGCTTATGCCAGCGGCTTCGCCCGCGTGAAGTTCGATAATTGACCCAGGGGTCGTTCTACCGGGATTAAAAGTAGCCTATGTGCTATTCCAAACTATAATCTATCTCTGTGCCAAATTTCATCCAGATCCGTTCAGCCGTTCTGGCGTGATTGAGCAACAAACGTCCATCCAAACTTTCACATTTATAATATTAGTATAGATAGTATAGATATTAAAATTTATATTTTATTTTTTTGTATGCCGATTAGTAATTTAATTACTATTCGGCATAATGAATTCCACCCTTAATACACTTAATACAAGGTAGAACGGTTATTATGTCAATCGTATAGAAAGTCGTTGTAGAATTACGTAAAGCTTTTAAAACGTTTTTAATTTGGCTAAGTCCATTGTATCTGTTGTAAATCAATTAACTGCTTCGTTGTCCTAGTGGTCGTAAGCGCGACTGCTGAGCATGAGGTCCTGGGGTTCGATTCCCGGGTCGGGCAAAGTGTTATGGGGTTTTCCATTAGGAATTTCTCAGTAACAGCCACGGAGTCTGCATTTGTGTCCAGTTGATGGCAATAGATTCGCCACCTATTATATGGGACTTAACCCTTTGTGGATTACAGGTGTGATGTTATGTTATGTTATGTTATGTTAACCAATTAAATAAATGCCTGTACTAACATTATTCTTGTTTGTTTCAGAGTAAAACACTAGATTTGGCTCTAGTGTCAATATACAGAGGGGGCGTCGAGTTGGCTTCCATCAGCCAATATGCTGGTTCACCATATAATACTACAGATAGGTAAGTTATCTTATTCATACAGACAACAAAATATGTGAACGAACTTAGCTTATGCTTCCGGTTTCGCCCGCGTGGAGTTCTATAACAGTATCACGGGATAAAATTTAATCCAAGTTATAAACTATCTGTGTGTCAAATTTCATCTAAATCTGTTAAGTAGTATAACAAACATGCATCCATCCACACATACCTCATAAACTTTCGCATTTATAATAGTAAGATATAAAAATAATGTACAATTTGTTATGAAGCGCTCGTAATGAAAGGCACATAAGACTCCATGTTTTTCATTGATTAAGTTAGCAACATTACTTAATTATTCGTATAGCTAGAAAGTTCTGTTTAAAAAAAAATGAAGTTAACTTTTCATTTGATGGTGATAACTGTGTCATCATTAAAATAATGATCATTTGGTTAATGACTTCATTCAAGGACATTCCAGAACTGTTAACAGTAATTAAATTAATTGCTCTGACCTTATAAATACGTTTTGAACTGATTATAAAAAAAATGTACCTTAATGTAACTTAATGATGGATCAATTATCAGAAAGCGTTATTTAACGTTTTGGGAAATATCAATGTGATAGAAGTTCAAAAATTTGAGTGAGAGGTAAAAGTATTCATGTAAATCCCTGATCATGCATAAATATAGAAAAAAGTTTTACGAAAGGAGTTTTAGCTGCGTCTGATTTACCCAATCTATCGAAGTCTTACCCCCGTATCTATAAACAAGTCAAAGTGTTTACTTGAGTTTTAATGTCATTCTTTAAGATACGATTTTTATAATGTAGTTACTAATTGGTTGAAGTTAGAACTGTAAAAAGTTAGAATTCTTATAATTGCTTTCTTTGCCGGTTTGTAATTGCTTAAGCTAAAGTAATTACTCTAACTTGACTGTAGATACGGGTGTTAGAAGTCTCTTTTCAATTACTTATTTGTTAAAATGTTAGATTTTGTTATTTCATACAGAGATGTAGGGAAATAGATGTGTTGGTTTCTTGGTTTGTTTTTTATGGAAAGCCTTTTCCCAACTATTTTGGGGTCGGCTTCCAGTCTAACCGGATGTAGCTGAATACCTGTATTTAACATGGAGCGAGTGCCTATCTGACCTCCACAACCCAATTAGTACTAGGTAATACGGTAGGGTTAGTATGAGTGGTTGTCAGACTTTCGACCCACTGACTATCTGTAACGACTGTCAAAGATCAACAAATGACAGCCGAGACCAACGTTTATTCATGGAACAAGTTTATTTGTATCGTCATGATTGTGCCGTTTGATATCTTGTTTATATTATTGTCACATATTTCCCCCATTTTAATATTGTCAGAATAATCTCTCCACCACATCCATAATTTGTTTTAGAACACTTTCCCTTTTATTGTAATTCACATAAAATTGTTTACTAAACCACACGGAACAAGAGAACATAGCATGACTTCCCCGCCATTTTGTATTAAATTTCATCCGTCTTCTAACAAGGAAACCCGTTGGGAGGCATGATAGTGGATTTAATTATAATTGTCTCATTAGCGCCTTACATATTACGCGCTAATATGAGCCTCGTGTCTCCACCTGCCTATTCAGCGACGTAATTGTTATTTGTGTCATAATGTCTTATACGGTATGTCTACCTCGAATACAACGACTTGGTGGTTCTTTGAAACGGGAATTAGTATAAGCTTGATAAATCTTTTGATCATCACTAACGATACGAGGGTCTTGTTTTTTTAACTTACTTCTAAAAAAGGGGGAGGTTATGTATTTCACCAACATCCTTTTTTTCGTGCATTTTCACCGACTACTCGTCCTATTTTCGTGATTTGGTAGAGGAAGCTCGATTGTGTGAGAAATGATATACAAGAGAAAGGAGTAAATGATGCCGTGACGTCTGACAGGGGTTAATTGAAGAAGAAAACGTGCTGCGCCGCCCCCGAGTACAGTGGGACAAGGGCAGGAAGTCAATGAAACTAACAAATTCACAGACTTCCGAACGTAAAGTTTTTTTTTTGTGTCTTTTTATATGTCAATAAATTATTTTTTTTGCACGTTTTTTTTTAAATAGACCTAAAGTATTTTGACACCAAAATACTTTTTTATCCGATAACATTTTGGCGAGGCATTTCGTGTTTACTTGAAATAATAGTTCGAAAAAACAATATTGCTTTTTCACGATGATAATGATGATGATTGGTTGGTTTTTAGTGAAATTAAAATTAATTATTTTTATTATTATTAATTAAATGAATTAATTAATTTAAGTAATGATAGCCTGGTGATTAGTGGTGTGACCGTTGGACTACCAAGTCATAGGTCTCGAGTTCGAACCCAAGATACGCACCTCTGATTTTTCGGAATCATGTGCGTATTGTATAATTATCACTTGCTTCGGTGAAGGAAAACATCGTGAGGAAACCAGCATGCTTGAGAGTTATCCTCGACAGCATGTTAAGCTAAGTCAGAGGCCCATGGGCGGCATAAAAACTCTGACACCAGGTTAGGTAATAACCACACGATAAAGAAGAAGAAGTGAAATTAAAAGTATTTTTAGGACCGTCCTTTTCTTTATTAAGATTGGACGAAAATAGAACCTTAATAAGAAAGGTTTAATAATTACTAATCATCTTTCACTAAAATCTGACCTTTACAAATGTCCTTAAACTCAAATCCTTTCACTTCAAATATTTGACTCGAAACTTAACCCAAATGTTGCCTCACCAAACTTCGACACCACCGCAACCCCGTCACAAATCATCTCGATTACATAAAAGAAGAGCATGTCATGTAATACCTAAATCTTACCGTGTAGCGTAATAAAACGGTTAACAAAACAAACTAAGTGAAAGCCACCGCGGTGGTATTGGAAGTACTGAAGTTTGCCCAAGAAGACCGGAGTAAACACGCACAAGTTCAGCAGTATGGGCTAAAATATAAGCGTAGTGACGGATGTGTTGAGTGAGAAGTTGTTGTACGAGTAATTGTAGCAAGTTGTGGCTTTGAGTTACGGTTACATTTGTCGGTGTAATTTTAGAGGAGAATGTTGCCGACATTATTAGGGGTTATAATAGTTAGTAAAAGTTCAATTTACAGATAAATTGTGTCTATGACACAATATTTTGAATGTTTTCATAACTACATCGAACCCAAGAACGCACCTCTGATTTTTCAGAATCATGCGCGTATTGCATATTTATCACTTGCTTCGGTGAAGGAAAACATCGTAAAAAAACCAGCATGCCTGAGAGATATTTCTCTTCTGTCAGAGGCCCATCATGGGTAGCATAAAAACACTGACATCAGGTTAGGCACTAGCCACTCGATAAAAAAAGAAAGAGAAAACTAAATGTATTTCATAAATGCGCAACGCTTTTAATGCCTATTCGATTTTAGTGCCACTTAATATAGCAGTTTATTAAATGCTTTGTCTTCATCGAAATGGCTCAAAAGCACTATATTCCAACTCTTGTAAAGAACCTTCTCCACTAATCCCAGATACAAAAAACTCCAGAAAACCACTTCTTTCGCAATTTACAAACTTAGAATCGTAAACTATCGAACGAACATTCTAAAAAAGATCTTTAAAACTTTCAACCGATAAACGCTTATCGCTTGAGACTTGCCACATAAAGGAAGCAAGTTAAAGATTAGTGCGGAACTCAATTAAAGCAACGAAGTTTCTGAGAGATCGCGATCCGTATAATTAAATTTTCCCAGCAAAAGTGCTGCGTGATCGGAATGTACTTCGGATGCAGGCGTCGGTGTTTATCGCTGGCAAACTCAGCTTTATTGAAATAAGGTTGAAAATACAGACTAATGGAAAGTAGTTTCTTTGAGAGTGCTTTGAGGGAAACGATTGAGTGAAGGATCTGGGGGTCTAAAATGGCCACTTCAGCAGAACATAATGCCGATAATAATATGAATTACGTTCCAATTCGTAAAATGGTCATAAACTGATAATTCAACATATTAACTGTGCCTGTGACCATTTTAAGAATTGTGATTCATATTATTATCCTATTATGTTCTGCTAAAGCGGCCATTTTAGGCCCCGTGTTCTTTTAGTTTTTACGATTTGTAAAGGGTAAAATGTTTTTCATTAACGAACTTATTGTTTACTGTAAATGTTACGGTAACTAAAAAAAGAACCTATTTCATTGACAACTTTTCAACATGACTGGTATGCATTGAACAGATACAAACAAACAAAAACTATTTTATCTTTGGACAAATAAAAACTATCTTATATAATCTTACCTTTAAAAAATTAACACTCAAATAATAATCGTTCACAAACAAAGCAACGACCATAAACGAAATTGTACGTCAAACTCAAAACTAACATGACACGTATTTATTTTCCTACGAGTCCAATCATCCACGGAAAGTGACTACAGATTCAATTTACTGCGGTCTTATACCTAAGCTACGACCTGACAAGGCATCTAGTTGGATTCCCACTCAATTTAGGACATGCTGGGCTCGTACCACGAAAAGAAGTCACGTAAGTTAGTCGTAAAAACTTTTTTCTAACCACCTTTTTTAGGGTTCCGTTGCCAAATGGGAAAAAAGGAACCCTTATAGATTCGGTCCGTCCATCTGTCTGTCTGTCCATCCGTATGTCACAGCCATTTTACTACGCGACTATAGGCACCACCGATTTGTAATTTTTAGAAAATAGGTGCCTTCTATGAACCCCTACTCAAATATGATGTATAAAAAAAATAAAAATAGGAGTGGCCTTCCATAAATGTAACTGAGAGCTGAAAAAAAAAAATGAACGTATACATATTTAAACTGTGTGGGTTGTCAATTGATAATTTTTAAAAAATAATGCTAAATTTCTTTTTTCTTAGGTCCATGTTTTGATTAGATATTTGCTTCTAAAGTCGTAAAATTGTGTAAGAAGAGGAAAATTCTGGAAAAAAATGGGTTTATAGAACGTAAAAATACTTTCAATGAAAATTGTTTTAACTAAGATTTGAAAGTTAGTTTTTGAAATATGGGACTTTATCGTCAAACTGCAGCAGTAACTCTGTTTTTCATTAAAATCCTATAAAAAAAACAAATTTAGCTTTGCTGTTGAGTGTAAATTTACATATGAATAGGCGTTAAAAATATTGTTAAATATTGTTTAGTGCTACGGAACCCTGTGTGTGCGAGTCCGGCGCGTACTGGACCGGTTTTATTTTGGAGTCGAGGAGCGGGTACCATCAAGTTCTATTAAAAGTAACGTAACGAGGCGTAAGGATATTGGTAACAAAATACGAAGAAAATGTACATTGTGATACTAATGCCATGTTAGTTTTGTTAAGGAATTATCATTTGTACTGTTACAGAAAGTTGTGTTATAGAACTAAGTGGAATCCAATATTGTAGTTTATTAAGATGATGTCTTTATCACAGAAGTGCTCGTGGCTAATTAATAACAGCTACTCGGATTGATCTTTAGGTGTAGAGGCGCTTGCCTAGGTTGATCCGTGGATGGGTGGCCACGGTTGGATTCGGAATGCACGTTAAGCCGTTGATCTCGGCTGTCATTTTTAGGTCTTTGAAAGTCGTTACACGTAGTCAGTGCCAGAAAGTCTAACAACCAGTCTTACCAAGGGGTATTGTATAACCTAGTAGGTACTAACTGGGTTGTGGAAGTCAGATAGGCAGTCGTTCCATGTAAAATACTGGTATTCAGCTATATCCCGTTAGACTGGAAGCCGACCCCAACATAGTTGTGAAAAGGCTAGGCAAATGAGTATCTGAATAATAATATTATCTCATCGCTTTATTCATCGTAGACTTCTTTGAAAGAACGAAGTAGAACTTTAATTTAAAAAAAAATAAGTCAATATACTTTTTATTTTTTTTTAATAAACTATACTTTTTAATAACGGCTTAGTGAATATCTAAAACTTCTGTTTTAATATCATTATTACAACAGAAGTGACAACTGGAGCGTGGTATAATATAGGAAAGTTAGTAGTAGAATAGATTTGTATCACAAATATTTTTAAACAAACCTTCTAAGAACTTTGATACAAAGCTGGAGTAATCAACAAAGTGCACTTATCTACTGCGAGTCAGTCCTTTGTCTTTTTACACTCAACGACTCGTTAAGTTTTTATCTAGCGATAGTGCAGGAATAAATAAAATATCATAATATGTGATTCACTGTGCAGAGTTCATTGAGACTTTTATCACTGAATTTGAAATGAATTCGCCAGAAAAATATCAACTCAGATCGTCCATAAAATTTTCTTTTATGTACCGATGAAGCTGTAAAACTAGCTCCGTATTTAAGGTGTAAGCTAGTTGTGAAAGTGCAGTGCAGTGCAATTATTGCGAAGCTCTAGACAAAAATATGACTGTTTCTAATTAGGTAATTTGAAAATTGAACTTTTAAACTTTCATACTGAACTCTATGTTAACTTTTGTTACATTTCTACCAGCCATAGCTTTTCAAAATATATTAGAGGAGCTTGTATGTATTGGATGAAAGTCTTTTATTCAAATTCTGATTAAGCAACTATAATATTTAACTGTCATTCATGTCTTTTTCTCCCATACTTCTCTATTACTCGTGATCTCAGCGGTCACCTCCTTTCTAGGCATACCTTCCTTCAGACAGTCCATCCATCGTTTCTTTGGTCATATTCTACTATATCATTACAAAATGAGTTCTAACTTTGGTCCATGCTTCTTCAATTGGCTTTGTATTTCGAACTTTATTTTAAGAATTTGACAACTTACACTTTAATTTTTGTTTTTACAATTAACAAACACACAAAAAATCGTAATTTATTTTGATCTGATAGATTAATCGATTTAGACAAAAAAATTACTGAAGTTTTGGAATAAGACCAGACAGTTTATTGCAAAAACTGTTTAGAAATGGTTTGTCGGAAGCCCAAATAAACCGAGAAAGTACTTATCCACACAAATAAAATAAACTTTAACGTTTGCATCAGCAAACCGTTTTGGAACTCTCAGACATGTTTGAGCGTGCTTGCTGGAGATTTAACTCAAATAACTAGGATTTTTGACTTTAATTTATTTTCTAAAAAAGCTTAACCCAACTTTGAACATGTCATTCTAGTTTTGATTGAAGCCTCGAATTCAATCGAATAAACCCATTTGTTTATTAAAACTTTATCCACAAGTATAAAAAACACAGTACAAAGGCGGACTTAATGCCTCGGGCATTTTCTACCAGTCTACCTTAGGGTAGACTAACTTATTGACTTTTGGGTAGGTTAGGGGGTGGGGTTGGGGTTAGGGGTGTTTATGTATCCCAATCGTTCATAATCCCGAAATAGATAAGGAGTGACATGCAGTCACTCAATAATACAAAAAGCTAGTACATTTTCACAATATCATTAAATTTACTAAAATTATAAACAAACCATCAGTTACCACAACCAACTTTTGATAACTGCCGTTATAAATTCTAAAATATTTCTTCCATTTAATTAGTTTATCATACAAAAACACCCGGTAACGTTCTTTATTAATAACATTAATAACAAAAAGAGCAATTTTAATATACAGGTATAACAAACTTTTGGTTCAGTAATTACCAGAGACAATGAACATTAACATCGAGGATTGTGTCTCTGAATAATTTACTACTTTCACGTTTGAGCCATAAAAGCTTTTGTACGAAGGTAAAATTGTATCATTTGTAAGCATTCTGAAATGATTTGTTAATTTTCTGACTATAAATAAACAATGGACTTGGAAAGCTACTGTTTCGAATAAAAGTTTTGATCCGGTTTTCTTTTTGCATTCTTGAAAAGAACGTAGAAATACTAGTGAAACAGACTTTGTTCTTTCATTTTGTGTTAAAGAGAAACAAAGAACTTGTTGCACTATGTTTTTTTTATTAATCTAAGTTTTTTTTTGTTTAATGGTTTAAAAGTTACCTTCACTAATGGTTTTAGAAAGCAATTTACTAATTTATCTTTTAATACACCTCACTCTCACCTCATTTCTCTCTCTTGACTGTCTCTTTGGTCGAGTGGTCGCAAGCGCGACTGCTGAGCATAAGGTATTTGGTTCGATGCCCGGGTCGAGCAAAGTGTTATTGGGTTTTTCCATCAGGAATTTCTCAGTAGCAGCCACGGAGTCTGCATTTGTGCCCGGTTGATGGCAATGGGCTCGCCCCCTTACTTATATGGGACTTAAACATAAATGTGGGTGTACTATTAGGTACGCCTCTGCCTAACCGTTCGCGGATTACAAAATAATGCTTTTTTTAATTCTTTTATTGATGATGTTTTTTTTTTATATTTTTATTAATTATTTTTGTACAACACTTAAAATATTGTTTTACAAAGTTGATAGTTTTAAGAACTAGGGTTAATGTCAAGCCTAAAATACCTTTAAAAATGTGATGTTATCTTCTAATACAATCTGTTTTCCAAAAGATATAACACAGTTTTCATTCTGTCATGACAACACAAAATGAACGAGAGGCAACATTATTACGTCATCCAAGTATACAAAATTATTTAATTTTTCTATTTTCTAAAAAATAAAACTCGCGCTTTTTATCCTTTGAATTAATAAAAACTGTAGTTTATAAGAAGACATGAAAAAAGATTTCACTCTTAATAAAAATTGTGTCGTTGTATTTTCCCTAGTATTTTTAAAGACAGCATTAACTACTGAATTTAAGTTTACATTTTCAAGAATGCTTGGCACACTTACTGGAGTTTTCTAAGATATTTCTTGACCGTTCTTTCTATTACAAGTACTGTCGAGTTCGAGCTAAACTGTGCCACTGCTTAACCTACTGGTGTCAAAGAGCTGTGGATTGCGAATTGAGTAAATGGAAAAAACTTAGAACTGCTTTCGAATGCTTATAAACATTATGGAAAGTTTAAAATACTAAAATAATAAATAAAAGCTGGTAGAAATTATTAAACGCAACCTTCTACGTTATTTACTTACTCATTTTGCTTGGTCCACGTTCGTAAATTAGGCGATACGTAAAGTAACTTTAAAAAAATTGCCAATTTTATATTAAAGTTCTATACTATAGCTTTAATATGAAATTGACCACTTTAAAACAAGATAAACCAACTGCTGTCGTTTAGACTCATAACTATTATTTGTCTAAACGATAACAGTTGGTTTATCTCATTTTACCAGTAAAATAGAAAACATGCAAAAAATACAAATACCGTACCTTCGAGATGACGAAATATTGGTTCTGTGGCCTCTACCCAACCCTTTCGAGGACACAGGCATGATGTTACAATTTATAATGTCTTTCCGAGACTTATATAAGTAATATCTTTCTCTATCTCGTGAGACAAAAAGTCATTTTGCAAAATGAAAATAGCTCCCTAATGTAATAATATCACAATAAAAGGTCTACACCTTGTATTGTGACATACTTACCTTTTTAATTTTGCAGTTAATACAAGGTGTAGTTTTGCATCCTCGTCAAAATTCAGGAGGTTGTCATAGAAGACGTAAATAATCAATATAAATTACGGTACCTGGTCAATAATCATAAATGTTGCTTTTTATAGTTGTTTTAATTTGACACTATTACAGAATAAAGTCCTTCTCAAAAAAGGTGGATCACCCGTTTGTCGAATAAACGTCTGCGTTTGATTGTGTGTGTGAAAGCGCGGTTATAGGGCTAGTAGTAGACAGGCCGCGTTTTAATACGGATGGTGTACACTTACCGATTTCAAAAAAAATATATAAAAATAAAAAATAAATTACCTACCAATTTTATTATTGATTCGGGTCGAGAATTATTAGCATGGTTACCCCCTTGAATTTGACGAGGATGCAAAACTACACCTTGTATATTAACAACGTCTTCCATCAAAGCAACCTATACTCTAACGAAAATGTATCGCTTAATCTAATCCCGGGCTAGGAAAGGAAAATTTAAATTGCCCTATCTCACGTGACCTAATTAGCTAAGGGCCCTCGTCTATCGTGACTTTTTGCAGCAAACGCAAAACGGTTGCAATACAGCCGCGGTGCTGTCGCTGACTGTGTAGCTTCATTTACATAACCACGGTTCTGCAAACGCAATGCTGTGATAATAAAAGGCAGCCTCCCTCCATTCTCCATTCTTCCTTCCCCCGAAGTCATCAGAAACAGTCGCACGTTTACATCAACACAGTAGCTTCTATCGCGCGTTGCAAATGCGGCTTGCTCGCGAAAGCGGCGATTTAGAAGCGTGTTTACAACACACGCGACGACATCGTTACAAAAACGCGCAGTGTGCGAGGGCCCTAAGAATGTATGCCTGATCGTGTTAGCTTAATAATTCAGCTTACCTTTGAGAAGGATGAACAAGTTTGTCATGATAACCTATTTTCTCAACAGGCAGGTGAACCTAAAAATAAGTCCACAACTCGGTGGGTGCTTCAATTGGAGCATGACACCTTCGCAAAGTGAGCTGGTGGTCTTCGCAAGGATCAGTGATCCTGCAGTAGACTTGGAGACGACGCCTCCTGATGGGCCGTGGTTAGAAGCTACGGCTTCTGCCGTACCTTGGAGCCTTGGCGTTGATATAGCTATATGGAACGCTGTTGGTAAGACATTTTTGAATACTTTAATTCTTCTTTTATAGTTTTGTTTGGGGAAGCTTCTTGTATCACCTCTTGTCCTTTCTTAAATTTTTACTGTGGACTACATGACGGGTTTTATCATTTAGAATAAGACAAATTCACTGTCTTAAAACATGTTAATAGGTAAATATGTACAATCAGTTTAAACACGCCTAATTAAGTTCACTGTTGGTTTTTCAACATTTCTTTAGCACTGAGTTTAAATTCTAATAGTGCAAAAATGTAGGTGTTCATTTACTTGTCTTCAAGTGTGAATAGAAAAGGGTAATCTCCCAATTCTTAGGAATGTTAAAAGGTCAGGATCAAGACTTTGCTACCCACCCGAATAATTTAATTCCGTAACCACTAATTCAATCCCAGCCGGAGACAGAACGCCATTACCAGAATTCCGTTAATGAATACTAAAATTTACCTGTTAATTACATGGCGGAGTAAAAGAAATAGATGAACGAACTTCGCAATTTACTGCTGAAGTTTGAAGAGTAAACTAAGAGAAATGAGTTTGTATTTTCAGATCTGAAAAAGCCATTTATTACAGACACTATGAAAATTTACGAGCCTCGGATTGTTGATGAGAAACTTTTTAATGATTTGACGGTTTCTATTTCGATTTTTGTTGAGGAAATATGGAAATAAAAATGATTAGAGAAACAACGAGTTAATTTGACGGTTGTTGTTTTTTAGAATTTGCACCATAATTGCATGACACACTCAATCATTCACGAAGGATTTTGAAAGGAATGCGTAAACGTTTGCTTGATAAATTTGAAAAATTCGTTTGAAAATAATGCAATTTTTATTGTTGAATGTCATGAATATTGTTGTGATTCTCAGTTTTTAAGGCAAGTAGCCGCTGAATATTATTAAAACAAAAATCATGATGCAGCATAGTCGTTCCTTTAAAGACAATTCCCGTTATGACCATTCATAGCACTTGTATGTGTTGTTGTACTTGTACGTTCTCATTCACCCTTAAACAAAGTACAGTCAAACTACATCATGTTTAATCCCAACAAGCTTGTTTAATCCCCTCAAAAACAAGACTTAAAATGTTGTAACTGACCCAACATTTCACTACTCAAGTTCTATCCACCTATTAAAAACAGAATGAACTCAACTTTATAGAGAATTACCAGAAAGCAAGGAGACGCTTTCTCGACCACTGCTAGACACGGCATTATAAATAATTTGCATAAAAATCCACAGTGTCAGTGGACCTCACCGTTGAATCACAGAAACTGAAGACCATGACAATTCCTATATTGCTTGTGACAGCCAATTACGCTCATCGCCATCATCATCACACATACTACATCATGTCAGATTTCACTTCACACACTATTAGAGACGTCTCTTTGCTTGCGCGAACGTCCAATCTTATGGGTTTTACCCCCGATGCTAACAATGTCGGTGCACCAAATACAGGCACGAATATTACTAAGAAAAGCGTCTCAAGTCGACTCTTTATTCTCAGAACTTCACAAACGAAATTTCATAGCACCCGGTACGAAAGTTCTCCACAAACAAAACTACGTAAAACTATTGCAATAACTGCCGGAGGAGAGTTCATCTATCAATATTGCAGGCTGGGCCGGTTGGGGTGAGTGGGGGGCTTGCAGCAGGACCTGCGGGGGGGGAAGACAGACCCGTAGGAGATACTGCTCCAGACCTACCTGCGAGGGGTACGGGGAGCAGGGAAGAGCATGTAACTCTTTTGACTGTGAAGGTAAGTAGATTTCCGTCGTAATGAAGGCGGCGGAATGCGAAGTTACTTTGAAATGGGATTGCGGATTTAATCGCGTTTATTGTTTAATTCTGCATTGTTGTAAGGTTATACCTTTTGAGCAAGCTGTTATTTAACTATACGTAATTGGTGAGAAGATTGAGCTGTGGTAGTGTAGTGTAGATATACCTACCTAACGGTTTGGCGACGTTTTTGCTGAAGCGACTTGCGTCTTGCGACAACGATTGCCCACAAAACAAATGAAAGAATTTGTACCAGAAGTCATCACTGCTGTACTCGTGGAGGAAACAAATTAATGTCTCACGCACTTTATTCGCGCGCTTTTGACGCAAGTCGCATCATCTGAGATCGTGTACCTCATGTAATACTATACGGATATTGAAAGGGACACCGACGCTAAAACGGTTACCAAGTATTTAATATCATTCTGAACCGCCCCCCCCACATAGAAATTTTTATTTTTTTAATAACCAACGAAAAATTTCAGGGGGTTCTTACATCATAAATAAATAGCTCTTATAACAACATAAATACATTCAAAACTACACATGCTCAGCTAAAAAGCAATTTCAATTTAACTTCTATTCCGCAAACCTCGACTCAATTCAGAAACCTTAAAAGCAAACATTTTAGTAAACGTTCCGCATCAGTAGAAAACTGGTTCCCGTCTAAACGTAAACGAATATTGGTTTTTAAATTATTTCGAGACTAGCTCGTTAAGTGACATCGTGAAAGCTTGTAATCGATAGGTTGACTGGAAGTCGCTCAACTAGGCAACTACTATCAAGCATGCAGAATGTACGTGACATTTTGATAAAGTGATTTTAGCATCAGAATGGCTTGTTGCAAGAATTATTTTTAATTGACTTTGACGTCAGCCATGTTGTTGTGATAACCGTCTATCACCGCTGTTTAACGAGTGCATTAAAATTTAGACATTTGATAACAGTCTGTTGTAATCATAAAATTGTGTGCTACTGTTTTCATATTCAATTCGTGATTAACAATAAAGCTAAGATTGAGGCAAAGATTAACAAACTGTGAAACAACTGATATTTGGGCTGCTGATTTCTTGTTTTTTTTTTGGATCAACCGACGATCTTAGATTCCCAGCACTCGGCATCTTTCACTCGCCTACGTTCATTCGTATGTTATATTTGTTGATATCGTATGAACATGAAATGACAATTCACTAGACTGAAGTGTCTAATATCAGCTTAAATTTTCTCATGACACGACCTACCTTTAATTACAATTTACGAAAATTAATTACGAACACAATTTTAATACAAAGCAACATTAAATTAAAGCCTAATTCACGTGCAAAGCAATAACGTCAACATACATTATAAGTTAATTCTTCTCAGGTACAATCAACCCGCTTGCGCCGGGGGCTAGGCGTAACTTCCACCCAGCCCAGGCTAGGTGGGGGCCGGTTGCCGATCGACCGCATGCCTTCAGCCTGAGACCTAATTCCTACATCTGGATTGCGTCATCAGAGCTCTTCGCAGCTGGAAAGACATTCCCCAGAGAGTTCACATTATTCATCTCACTGAGATTACGGCCCGAGGTAAGTTGGATGAGAGGAACCGATGAATTTAATTAAGAGGACTGAACGGTAGAAACGAACTGTTATTGGACGATAATTTCAATTAACATATTCATGTTAACCAATGGTGTACGCTTGCTTTTTGAATATTAACGTAGGTACATTTGCATTGATGAGCGTAATTATATTCCGATTCGCTACCGAAGCAAATTGGCATTTTTTTTTAATAAATCCTTTTTCGCACAGTAAACGAAAAATAAAAATACTGTCTTTGCTATCATGGAAATAAAGCCATTTCTTTGGCGAGGCAAATACTTTACAATAAATTGCTTTGCTGACTTCCAAGTAAATTGCTTAAAGAATTGATATGATAACTTTATAAAACATTTATCATGTTATCAGAGAAATACTTGAGGAGTAAAATTGTTCTTTAAAATTGTTTATTTTAGTTGGTTTGTAATAAATATGGTTTCGATTAAAATTGCAAGTTTTTTATGGTTTTACCACAGTATGAGTGAGGGAGACGATAATATTACTTAAATCTTTTTGGAAGCTTAAAACTGTCTTTATCTTTTGAAAAAGTTAATCTGGTCCGTTATAATGGAAAATTTAAGCTAGATAAAAGTTACAGTAAAATACATGTAAAATTACATTTGGATTTTTAAAGGTATTTTAGGCTTGAAATTAACCCTAGTTCTTAAAACTATCAGCTTTGTAAAACAATATTTTAAGTGTTGTACAAAAATAATTAATAAAAAAAAACATCATCGGTAAAAGAATTAAAAAAGCATTATTTTGTAATCCCCGAAGGGTTATGCAGAGGTGTACCTAATAGTACACCCACATTTCGCCAGTCAATTCGACATTCAACATTTCAACATTTCATTTTTTCATTTTTCGTTTATTCGACATTTCGTCAGTCAAAGTCCCATGTTCCACTACATGGGATTTATTCTTTCACTTTTAGTGCCTATGACATTAAAATGCTTCTCCGGGTCTTCGTGGAGTTTCAATGCCTCGACGCTTCTCTGGTGGTCACCACTGTTGATTCTGGCTTTCAGGAGTTACAGTGGTTTGGGAATAGTGTGCTGGGAATGTCTACAAAAAAATAAAAACATAGCAATAGACAGTCGTCTATTGCTATAGCTAGTAGTCACTAGCTACAGAACTAAAAACCAATTGTCTAACCCTCATTTTTTCCCTAGAGCGGCGGCTACGGGCAAGGAACCCTATTCTCGTTGCGGTCCCGAAGACGCACGGGTTCCTTCCTGTCCTTGGAGCTAGCTGGCCGAGGGGCAGCCAGGCTGGTCCATGCTGGCACGGGGACATCCCGCTCCATATACTTAGCAGTACCTTTGTATGATTTCCGCTGGCATCATATTGCTATCAGGTAAGTTTTAAAGAACCTACGTTATCTGTTGCTGATTGTAGGTTAAACCCTCGCCACTCAAATACGAGGTTGTGGGTTCAGACCCAACTTGAGGTATTTAATTCATGTACTTTCAAGTTCTTGAACATCACTGATATTGACTGAATAAAGGCACCGTGAGGAAACCATAGACTTAATGGTGTAATATTAGTTAGCATATTATTTGTTACATAAGTCTGTAATATACAACCCGTCTTGAACAAGCGTGGTGAAAAATCAGTGACAACATTCCAAAAAAGGCTAAAACTATACCTTATCCAAGAATGTTTCCACTCAGTAAAAGAATATTTAGAGTCTACCTTAAAATAACGAGTTTCTCTCATGTATAAAAGTGACGATCTGTCCTATACAAACAATAAGATTTAGTCTATCCTATTTAACTCCGTATAAAATTCAAATTTATTCTACCTGAAAAGGACGACATTAATATTTCTGAATAATTGTATTAAATTCACCATTACTGACATTTAATTTTGACATAGCTATAATTTCTCTATTGAATTTACACACAATCTCTGATATAAAAGAAAATAATTAACTAATAATAATGTTTAATGTGCATCTAATTTAAGATGATGAATGAAAAATTTTAATGCTTGTATAAGGCTGCTAAGTCAAAAGTACTAACATAACATACCTGCAGTGATCGGAATAGGTAGAGCTAATGTGCCTAAAGTTCAAGGAACAGAAACGAAAAGTGGAGACTTCATTACGACAATTTTTTTTTCGGAATTTCGGTATTGGTGGCACTATTTGTCTTATCAAATTATTAAGAACCAGGTGGCTACGTTAATGGCGGCGTTAGTAGCGGTGTAAAGACTTTTTGGACACTCCAGCAAGTCTGCCATTGTCTGGTCGGGAGCCCTGGTGTCATATTGATCTGCTACAACCAAGGAAGTACATGCCTACTATGTTTCAAAATGGTTAAAATATCACAGAATAAATCTTTTCAAAACAAAACTTATCAGTAACATAAATAGACGAAGTGGTACTAAGTGGAAAGACTATTCGTAAGTGCGCAAACCAAAACTTAGAAGCTTTGCTTCTGTGGGAGGTCACGCGGCGCGACGTTGGTGTTAATTCGGAAACATGAAGATTACATAAGCGCATACTCTTCAAAGTTTTCTCCAGTATTTTTCAGTAACGTGTTTTTTTGCATACTCTCTCTCTCTTTTGTTTTCATCGGCTGATTAAGCTCTCAGAGTTGAAAGGTTTATTGGAACGAAGTTCCTTATCGCGCGTTGTGAAAGGGGGCTAGACGGAAAAAATTCTTACGAAAAGTTGTCACGACACTTTTTGCTATAGTAAGCTATTGTAAGCTGTGCGGCGTCGCATGTTTCTCTGTCTGTCTCTCTCTCTCTTATAGAAAGCAAGCCAGATATTTTCATTTCTATTTCGCATTGAACAGTGTGGTGTTCAATGCGAAATATTAATATATATTATATTAATTATATTTGTTAATAATAAAAAAAAATATTATAACTTAAAAAAAATAAAATATTACAATTCCTTCACTAATTAATCGAAAGGAATTTCGTTCCATCCGGGTGTCCCTTGACACCTCTCAAGTTTTATTTTTATTTTTAAGGATATTAATCGCCACGACCTATGATAGATCATGAATTGCATATTCTATTTGCTTTCGTTCATAAACTTCTTTTTCGCGTGTCGATGGCAATCTAAATTGATTCCCCCCAGAAATTGATTACGAGTTCCTTTAATACTTAAAACAAAGTTGTACTAACAGGTTTTAGATTAAATTAAAAGTAAGTCAGTTTATTAGTTTTTTTTTTTGGAGAGGATGTTAGTAATGGCTAACTATTTTCCAGGCGACTAACAACTTAAGGGGCGACTAATTATTTGCTACTAAAATAATATCTTAGAGCGAAAATTGCTAGGCATAATTTTGAGTTGCATAAATTTTCTTGCCTAGGCAAGTAGCAAAACATAGGGCACATCGAGCTAAGGGAACCCCGCAGGGATAGGTTAGGATCCTTTAAACTCTGCAGACAGAAATAGGAGCCCCCATTACTTAAAATTATCCTTCGCTGTAACTGCCAACCTACTATTTTTGCTGCCGGCTTTAATTACTTTTAATCCCAAATTCAGATTAATTTATCGCCGCGCTAAATACATGCCGTTAGACTAAGACTTCACGTTCCCATGTAATGTTACCTGAAAATGCCTAAAGAATACGCGCACACGTGAGCGAAGCCGCGGGCACAGCTAGTATATTATAATTATAGGAGTACTTTAACTCTTAAGTGTGCTATTGTCGTCGTTGTATATTTATGTAGTTGTAGGTTTTGTACTTTTTTTATTTTTATTTTATTTGTAGTTTCATAATAATATAATGCTAAAATGTAGATATTAAATTATAATGTAGGTCGATACACTACATAGATGAAGTATGTTTATACCTTTTCTATGAATCTGAAACTTGATTAACTTGCAAGGCCCAGATCGGCTAATCTGATCGAAAGACTTTCGAGAAATAATACCAGCTAGATGATTACATTTCTAGGAACGAAATCAGATGAATCCAGTTTGAGGTTATTCTTAGAAATGAAACCAGGATTGTAGATCAGGATTACCGTTAAATCTCTGATTATACACAGATAACTGTATCTATGTTATCAAGCAAGAAAGATGACCTCAAGATTCTTGAGCAAATGGCTAGAAACTGCCAAGTTGCGATCATAATTAAATTCTGTTGAGTTTTCCAGTACATTGTTTTGTTCTAGTAACTCTCGATCAAGATACCTTTTGTTAAACTCTGTTTAAAGGAAAGCCTTTATTTAAATCTGTAATATCCGGTTTCATGAGGTGTTCTGTTTCAGAACCTTATAATGTTTCTCGGTATTGGTTCTATTTCAAGATTGGAAATTAATTTTGCAAACAATGTCCCTGTTTATAATTAATTTCTTTTTATATGCTTTTTGTTATCAACTGTTCATTAAAGTGTTTCTCATGTGACTCGTCTAAAATAGAAAGCGTATAGGTACTAGGTAGTTAAGTAGAAGATCTTTTTTTGTCATTATTATCAGACATGTTGTACATGGCGTGCGTTACATAAATGTAAATTATTTACTTTAAAGGAATAACTGGACTTATAGACACGGATTCGGCCTGTTAGAAAAAGCGTTATGTACTACTGAAGACACTGATGGTCGACCACTTTTCGCTTTTATGCCCAGAGTAATAAGGTCGCAAAGTGGTCGACCGTCATTGTCTTCGGTAGCACAAGCAACCACGAACAGTTTGACACAGCGTTTTAAGTCGTGTCGTCCGAATCAGCCCAAGACAGATGTCGACTTGTTAACCTTTATTACTTACAAGGATCACTTTTCAAGCCCTTTTTGGTCAGCTCAAGCCTACTCCTCTTTAATTAGTGTGGTCTCTCCCCAAAGGTATCATACGTACCATAGCTATATTTATATACAGGGTGAATTTTTCAAGTGGGCGTGGATGGACAAATCCGGAACTATGAGGAATAGCGAAAAATACTCAAAAGAGTCTCGAGCACGATTTTGATGAAAACTTATACAGTTTCATTGGATTTTTGAAAAATCAATATCAGCCAGGAATCGGACACCCTTTAGTTTCGATTCACCCTGTCATATATATATAACCTTAAAGTCATACACGCGCCAGATATTCACACTAATATCGCTGCTAAAATTAGTTCTCTCAAAGGAAATAAAGTTTAAAACTCACACAGAAACGTCAGACAAACATAGCGACAACGACATAGTTTAAATAAACAGACGCCAGTTAGAAAATCTCGTTACCTCATTACGAAGCGGCCATGACACTTATTTAATTTTGTGTCTAGAACGAAATGAAAACTTCAAGAGAATTTAACTGTGTTAGACGTTTAATTAAATATTCTACTATATTTGTTTTTTAAATGAAATAGGTGATTATATTCCAATGTTTATAAAGGCTGGGTTAATGAAATTTTTTGAGTGTTTAGAATTTTTGTTTTTGATAAAATGTTGTGGCAGACAGACAGTGTAATTGTTTTGGAGTAATAAAATGTTGATGCCTTTGGAATGTTTTTTTAGTGACTTGATTGATTAGTTGGTTCAATGATGTAGATGATGTTTACTTTTAATTAAATATGTAAGGAAAAATAGAAAGTAATGATAGCAATACGTAAAATATCGCGATTTCGTGGTCTGTGTAAATATTACAATAGTAACATTGAACAACTCATGATTATTACTGTGGCCTTTAAAAAAAAATGCACTAAATTTAGTAGAAAATAAAATCACAGGCGAACAAAAAAGTGAGATTAAACAGTTCCGTTTTTTCTTTTCAATTCGTAACCTTCATATAAATAATTGTATATAACACACGATATTTTTTAATTATGTAGAACCCACTTAATTCTCACTACAGTGTACAATTTCCTCAAAATATGAACATTTAAATACACTTTATTCGTGAAATCCGCTTTATAATACCTACGTTGAAATTGAGGACATAAATGACAGTTCTTTAAAATTGGCAGCACTAATTGGACGTGAATATTACGTTCAATATTTACTACGTTCAATATTTGTCCTGAAAAATATTTCAACTACATTATTTTTTAATTTTCGGATGAATAACATTAAATTACTTTAAATAATATTTGCTTTGCTATTGGAACGGAAAATTAAGCAATTATGATTGATTTATTTTGTAAGGGAAACAATTAACACAATTAACATAATTATATTAAAAATAAAACAAAAATAACTTATTAGACGGCATTTAACGTAATAGAGAAGTTTGGAAGAAGACATGCTGGGCCGACCCCAAATAAATCGGCATAAGGACAAGATAGTGATGATGACGAACTTAGCATTTAACCTAAAAATATATACTACCCACTACATTATTAAATCATTGTAGATAATACTATAAATAATATTAACAGCCCAATTACTGTCCCACTGCTGGACAAAGGCCTGTTCTCACACAAAGCAGACATGAACATTGGACACCACGCTTGCTCAAGGCGGACTGGCGATTTCAGACTTACAATTTATTTTAAGTCCCGGTTTCCTCACGATGTCTTCTTTCACTTTAGCGTTTAAGATATAACATAGCTAAAATATAATTAAAAATAATGTGTAATAACTGCAAATTACAAGGACCGAAAAAATACCAGATAACTTGTTTACATTTTACGTTATTACTTTGCATTCTACACCGTCACCATAATAACTAGTCGGATACAACACTGAAACATTTGAATACACCAATTACTATAGTAAAAAAAATACTACACATTTACTCACCTACATCTACCATTACAAAATCCCCAACCTCCTCTAGGGACAAAATAGTTTTAATGTCAAATCGAAACTCCAAATATCTTGTTTCTATAAAAAAGGCCCGAATCACACTGAGATAGTGTATAGTACGCAGATAGAATCACACTATAGGGACCTCGGCTGTTCAAATTCATAACCTAGTATCTCAGATTTTTGGGAAATTCGTTTTATTCAATTTTCTGACTTACTAGGTATAGGTCCTTGTGACCAGGTGCTTAAAACAGCCATTTTCATAAGATAAATTTAAAAAAATATTGAGCAAGTCAAGCTAATTTGTAATCCATGTCTAGTTTCCCTAAAATAACAAATTCATTACGTAGTAATTCAGAAAACAATTTCAAAAACCTAGTAAGTCAGTCAGGTTACTAGGTTTTAATTTTGATACTCACTGTTACTTTGTTTTGAAATTGTGCCATTCATTCGTTCGTCGGTCATTCGTTCCAGTAAGTCAGTTTACGCGGGCGCAAAAACTTTTTACACAGTGTTCAATATTGTTTAAAATGAGACGTCAACAGTTTTCTACAATGGGGTCCTCATTTAACATCTCTTGCAGGACGGCTGAGTTCAGCAGCATATGCTGTTAGGAAAATCCGTCAATTTACTGATGTAGATACCGCGAGGCTAGTCTATTTTAGTTATTTTCATAGTATTATGTCTTACGGTATTTTACTATGGGGACGGGCTGCAGACATCGAGTCTATATTTATTCTGCAGAAAAGAGCCATCACAGCCATATATAATCTATGTAGGCGCGATTCTCTAAGAGAACTGTTTAAGGAAATTAACATCATGACAGTACCTTGCCAATACATCTATGAAAACATCATGTACGTTAGGAAAAATCTGCATTTATTTAGTAAAAGAGGTGACAGACACCACTATAATACTAGAACCAGGGACCATCTAGTTCAGCCAGGTTTCAGGCTAGCTAAAGTAGACTCATCTTTCATGGGGTACTGTTTAAAATGTTACAATAAAATTCCTCCCGGCATTCTACAACTGAATGAGACGAAATTTAAATCTTGTATAAAACGCACACTATGTAGGCAAGCATACTATAAGTTGGGAGATTACATTGATGATAAAAATGCTTGGCTCAATGCTGGTCCTGCTCCACAACCATAGGGGCAAACTAATTGATTACTTTGTGAAGTTATTGTGGAAGCTGCAGAAGATTGTAAACATATCTTTGCATTGTATAGATTCAGTCTCTTAGTATTATATAATTGCATAGCACATGTGTGAGTTCTATGTACGATAAAGCTACCATTTACATCTTTTACTGACTCGAATTTGCCATGGCGGTTGAGAAATGTCATGCTCACTCAAATGTCTCGCTGATGGTGGCGCGTGTGTCATGTCGTTTAGTTTCCTCCAAAATGGTTGACTTGAATGATGGCTGATCCATGCGTCATGTTCGTGAACGGGCGCTGTCAGTTGTGAATGGTCATCTCGCAGCTGCCATGGATTATTGTATTTTTTGAATTGTTAATTTTATCTTTTTTATTCTGGACGCTCTTACTCGCACGTCTTTCTACATCGTTCTCACATGTATGTTTAATCTCGACATGAATTATGTAACCGAGACTTTGTAACAACATAATGATTTAAAAGAGTGTCCATGGAGTTTCTTGCCCATTCTTCTCCATAGAGATCTACGCTTTCGAATGGGCAACTACAGTACTTTCTCAAGTTATTATGCCCTGTGACTGGGACTGTAGCTTAGTTTATTTTTTTGTGTTTTGACATTCAAAAGTGCCTGTAATGGTCTAATTGAAATAAATGCTTTGAGTTTGAGTTTTACCGGTCCAAACTCATTTTTAATGCTATGAAAAATGCAGAAGAAACTTACCTAGTTTCTTCTGCAGTAGAGACGCCAATAACATAGTCGACGCTTTAGTTGCGTTTCTTCGTAGCGAGAGAAATGTTAAACATTTAATACTGTGGTGTGACAACTGTGCGGGCCAAAATAAAAATTGGTTTTTATTCACAGCTCTTGTTACTATAGTAAACTGTCAGTCTTTTGATGTTGAAACTATTACATTTAAATATCTTACGAAGGGGCACACCCATATGTCAGCGGACGGTGTTCATGGTAACATCGAAAGAGACTTCAATCGGCGAAACGGAGTTTACGACTACGAGGACTTTAAAGATGTGATTGCGCATTGCAGAAAAAATATTAATGTGATTGAGGTGCAACAATCATACCAATGGCCAAAGAAAAAGCGCGTTGCTCGTCGGAATGCAAAAGATGATCCTCTTGATAATTTCGAGGCTAAGTTTACAGCAGGATCACGTAATCTTTTGTACAAGACTGATTTTGGGGACCCTTACAAAGAACTCGATTTTCTTATTAATAAATTCGATGTATCAAAGCTTCCACCTTTATCAAATAACATTCCACGTGGAATAAAATCTTCAAAAAAAGATGGTATAGTTTCTAAACTAGTACCACTAATGCCCATTAGTCGAAGAGAGTTTTGGTTACAGTTACCAATTAATGACCGATCTATTGATTTAATATCTGATGGACAAATAACTAATGATGAGTAAATTATTTAGATATTGTAAGAAATTATTACTTGGAAATAATACAGACTATTTCATAAAATATCGAGTTAATTTATTCATCTATTTATATTCGATTTTTCGATCGCATTCCGATTATTTTTTGTCGCAGTTGATCAACGTTATTTATGTAAAAGTTTTGTGAGGTAGTCAACTGTACTTGTATGAATAATAATAAATACATTCACTTATTATTTTGTATTATGTGTTTTAATTTCTGTAGTATAGGAGATACTATCTTTTGAACTTTAAAAGATAATCACGTTTACAAATCAGACGCAATTTTAAAACCTAGTAAGTATACTTACTGTGTTATGATTTGGTTCCTTATTGAATAATTGGTATATTTGATCAAATTATTAAATAGTAAGGAGGTTCTAAGCTGTACTGAACGCCCTCTTGAGTAAAAGACAATTGAAAAGTGTAGCTGATTTTGTTACGCACATTTTGGTCTAACATTCATAACCCTAACTCTAATGGTTCAAATAGGGCAGACGATTAAGGATGCAAACATGTTTTTGGCTTTTCCTGGACATTTTTGAAATTATGAGTTACTAGGTTTTGATTCTGAACAGCCGACCTGAACAGCGTAGCTATAATACTCAGGGGAGGTATAACCCGATCAGCCATATCCCTGCTAACAGGAATAGTTCGGTAAGCGTAGCTAAGGAATAACTTCGTTCTGTATGTGTATTAGGAAAATATGTTATAAATGGTAAATGTTTTAGTTCTGTGGTCTTATTGAAGTTTTGAATAAGGAAAACGATCGAGGATCTCCAACAAAGAATGTGCACAGATCATGTGGAATAAATTATGGACAACAGTACAGTATCACGTTGGTCTACTCCTTCACTTACAGGAGACCACAGCATGCATAACAGAATTTGCATCTAAGCTAACAAAGTTAAAATACTAATAGAAGAAATTTAAAAAGTTTACAAGAGCTAAAATAAAAAAACACAAGTAGTAATAGTTGTGTTAGTAATATTTCGAAATTGAAAATAAAATTTAAATAATTAATAAATAAATAAATATTTTATATACTTTGAAATAGATTATTCATCAAAATATTTTAAAATAATAAGATTTATTTTATAATAAATCACCGACGGAGGCCTAAAAAATGCTGGCGTGACGATTTGGAGGCGTTTTTTGAGAGATTAGCCGTACAGAAAAAAAGTGTGGAAGGTTATGGGGTGACCTTTTGCTTAGCAGCGGGGCAAAGATTTAGGAAAAGTTGAAAAAAAATGGTTTTAAAAGTATACATTACTTATTAGTAAGCTGGTAAACAGGCCTAGAGTTTCTTTGACCGAATGTGGTTACCACTCTATAAGGACCAATGCATTGTCAGCCTTAAAGAAGAATGTGAAATGTCTCGTTATGCATTTTATGATATAAAAATTTGACAAGAAAATAAATATAGAAACAATTTTTATAAATACGGTCTTAAACTACAACATTACGGAGGCTTACAAATCCCAAAAGAATTACTGTACAAAGCCTTCTGAATTTTTACATCGTTGAACTTCTTTTTTTTGCTAAGGCCTGCAATCTGTTTGGATTTGAAACCTGGGATTTTTCAATTGAATAAGTTTGTTTAAAATTAGAACTTCAAATATTACACATTTTATAAATTTAAAAAGGTGATTTAGGTATACGAAGAATTACACAGACTTTAGTCTTGAGTGTACTTAAGAGTACACAGGGTGTAAACGGACCCCGCGGGAAGCCGTCAACCACATTCTGTACGTTAAAAAAGTTACGCTGCACAAAAATTATTGCTTATAAATGACGACGAGTGCGAATAAATGCTTCTGCTGCGTCTGTCAGATTCCGGTGTCCACGATTTCGTACTTAACATACGAGCTTAACTGAACTTTTAAAAAACGTTACATCACGCCTGTAATCCCCGAAGGGTTAGGCAGGGGTGTACTTAATAGTACACCCACATTTTGCCAGTTATGTTTCAAAGTCCCATTTAACGGGGGGCGAGCTTATTACCCTCAACCGGGTACAAATCCAGACTCCGTGGCTGGTACTGAGAAATTCCTGATTTAAAAACCCAATAACAATTTGCCCGACCCGGGAATCACACCCAGGACCTCATGTTCTCTGGACCAACAAGGCAGTTATAATACAACATAATTATTAGAACGCCTATAATGCCATCTTTGTCCCCAGTGTTCACGACGACAACACAGTGCGCGCGTACGTGGACTGTCGCTGGCTAAGGACCGACGTCCTCGAGAAAGATGCCCTCGACACTCCCAGGGATGCTGACCTCATTATTGGCTATCTCTTCTCTGTAAGTATATGTACACAATTATAGTGCCCTTCATTCTGCATTCGTTTTCGAGTTTCTGGGTATAGTTAGAACAGTGAATCGGGGTTTTCGTAAAAGTTCTCCTTTCAAAAGGCTTAACCGATTTTGATGTTTCTTTTTGTGCTTATGAGGTGTAGTTTATGTTATCTGATTTTAAGCTAAAGTCGACATTTAGCAAAGGAAAGACAACTTCTGTCGGGCCATCTAGTATATTCTTAAATCCTTAAAATGAGTGTGCCTTACGGCAATAGCCTCTTCTAGCTGTTTCCACTGAGTTCTCTTACGACTCACTCTCCCCCAGTTAGGGCCCTGTATGTTTAACCTTATTGGTTTCCTCTGCTCCGTTTACTATTTCTTGTATACCAATCTGTTATTATTTTACACCATTCCTCTTGATTTCCTTTGATGTGGCCTGCTTATCTCCAATTTTGTTGGTAAATTATGGGCGGCGTAAATTTTGCTCTTTGTAGGTAATTTCTTGCATGATCCGCCTTATATATATTCCTCTGTAAGTATACAGTTTATATACTCGTACATATGTAATTAAATCTTGAACAGACCGTGCGAAAGGAACACGGTTTTATATTTACGTAGGACTTTGTGTGTGATTGATGTTTTGGATTCAGAAAGTGAATAAATTATGTTTGTTATTTTGGGATTTATTTATTTGGTGGATTTGTTTAGATCTAGATGTTTATTTATTATTGTTGTGTAGATGATTTTGAAGTTTCAGATAATAATGTTCTAAAGTTTTGACGCCAAACCGCAATTTTTGAAGCGATGATTTGATATCCAAAACATTAAGTTAGATTTTGTTTTCAAACGGTTTTGCACAAATTGATATTCCCTTTGTTTCTAGAAATGAGCACAATATAAAAATCTATCTCTCTGCTGGGTTGTAAAATTTTTTTCTCATTTATATTTCATTTTGAACGAAAGTTATTATTGCAATTATTGGAATATTTCCTTACTTATTTTCACGAAATTAAAGTATTAATACATTCAATAATAAAAAAAACACTAATGTTAACTGTGACATTACAGTCTATATACTATTAAATCTAAGCTACCGTAAACAAATACTAAATACACCTGCAAAGTAACAACACAGCTAATTCTCGCACCCGTAACTCGCCAAGTCTTATCCGATTATAACACAATGTTCTGCTGACAGGGCGATCTGGAGCAGTTGGTATTGGTGCCAAGAGCGGGCCAAGCTCAGAAGCAGTGCTCCAGCCAAGTGGCTGGGATCTCAACGCCTTATGTCACAATACATGAAACGTAACTGGGACATAGAAGATTTATCCAACCTGGAATTGGAGCAGGAATATAACCACGTAAGGGAATGTTTTGAGTTGTATTTAAAGACGGTCTTTTGTGTGACATTTTGGTATATGTTTGAGTGAAAATCTGTTACTTTCTTGGTCACTCACTCAAGCGATGCGTATTGCGACAGCGACTGCGAAGAAAACAAATGATTAGAGCAATTGAGAAGTTTCCATTTCTTTGTACCTATTAAGTTTATTTATTTAAACAAGAAGCAACAAAAATGTGAAAAAAAAAACATTTAAATATCTCTAGAAATGAAAAAGTTACGAAACTTTAAGTTGCGTAGTTAGTCATTAAGTTATTTATTCTTAATGTTTGCCTAACAAAACAAACCTAAGAGAAAGTAGATACTCACTACTTACTTAGGTACCTACTTGTGAAGTTAAACTCTTTTTATTAAGAATGAACATAAGACGGATTTAAAGAAAAAAACGTCCAATACTGTAATATTTGTCAATTTTTTTTACTTTGACTTCAATAAACTTCTCCATTGTTTTATGCATGCTACGAGTCACTCCGACGGAAACAAGTGGAACGCGCGTCTAATTTGACGCAAATCGCATCACTTTTTGCCGTGCATTGGATGTTATGTCGTCAAATAATAAATGGAAAAGTATTTTTTTTTATCGATCATGTGTATTTGGGAAGTACTTCATACAAAAAACAATAAATGTCGAACCAAATAAGGACCGGTCTTCATTTCAATGCCTATGTACGCAAGAATTATGGTAACGGCCTACGGTATTGCAGCGCATTCATCCAACGCGCGTTGATCAAGTGGAACCATATATTATTAAAATTTACCGTTTTAATTTTATGACACGGTGTACTGCCGCTTCCATAAGCATACGGCCGTTTTCATAAGCACATACCTCATGTGAACAACATGACCCTTTTTTCATTAAAGGGGTTTAGAAATTTTTGCAAAGAATAAAAAATTTACCCATAAATTTTGGATGTAACAAAAAATCAATAATATTGTAACAATAAATATGGAAGAAAATATTGTATAAATTAGGACCATTACGCTGTATAGGCTAGATTACATGTGAACTGCTATGATAAAGAAATTGGTTATTAACTTATTTATAGATTTCATGAAAACTATTTGCTTTTCGAGTATGTGCAATACGAGTATGATAATATAATTGAATGCATCTCTCCAATAATTTTCCAATAAGTAGGTAAAAGCTTCAACTTTTGTAGTATACTTTGCAAAAAATTATATATTTTTCCATTGGTACAAGGATCTTTTGGCCCTCGGATGACGTCGACACGAGAGCGCTGTTGGTAAACTGTTGTTTGTCTAAATGAGTTGATGAAAAAAAAACAAGATGGCTAATTTTAGCCGTGGATTTTAGTCACACGCCAAAAGATCCCACAATTACTACTTTTTTTTGTACTTTTTGCTGTTGGTGACATTATGGAGTATATATGTTTAATGTTGTTCTTCTATGAGATACGTTTGTATAATAATTTATATAACACGATATAATAATGAAATCGATATAACTGTAATAGAATATAGCATTCGAGATAATAGCGTTTCTTACATTAGCTGGCCTAAAGTTGTAAATAAATTCTTTGATAGTGACATTCAATAATTGTAATTAAATAATGTTAGGAAATTGTGTTTGAAATATCGACTATAGAATGAAATGTCGTAAAAGACATTGAGCATGTTTGATTTTCAACTTTCAGGCGTTGAATCGAGCGTTGCAAATCCAACGCCCTCAATGTCTCTACAGCATTTCTCAACAATCGATATTATTCATAGCAAATCAGTTGATCTTATTACTTTAAACATAAGGAATATTATTGTTTAAATTCAACTGTGTAACGTTACAAAAAGGAACTGTTTATATTTCTCTTGGATAATGAAATAAAGAAGATTATACACGTGTTCTTTTTTAATCAACGAATTCCCTATATGCGGGACTCTAACAAGAACACACACCGACCTTATTGATGGTGTTCTGCAGAAAGTTAAGGTGCGAAGTACTAGCAACCGGCGTGCGTGAGTAACTTGATGTGTGACCGTGGGCAGAGGACAAGAAGTACGTAAGGATCGTAGGAGGAAGCTTTCTGGGGTCGGCTTCCAGTCTAACCAGATGCAGCTGAATACCAGTATTTTCGTGGATTGACTGTCTATCTGACCTCCAAAACCTAGTTAGTACTGGTTAATACGATACCCTTTGGTAAGTCTGATTGTCAGACTTTCGAATTCTTTGTTACGACTCTCAAAGATCTACAAAATGATGATAGCTGGAAACTCGGTATGTACTGGGTGGTCACCCATCCACAGACCAACCTAGGCAAGCGCGCCTTAACATAAAGGTTGATCCGAGCGGCTGTTATTATGTAACCACAAGCTCCTCATATTTTTGTATAAAGGTAGGTATGTAAATTCCCTTACAAAATATTACATATTCACGAATCTTGTAGCTCAAATGAAGCTTCCAAGCGTATGCAACTGGAATTTTTGTACGAATGGGAGTAAAAACACGAATATTTGCTACCAGAAATTAATATCAGAATATCAGACATTATTTTTTTATTGCATTGTTTTCATTCGGAGAGCGCAAAATATTTTGCAATGTAAATGGCTAGAGAATATGTATTACCTTCTACGAACATCGCATTAAATTAAAAACGTTGAGATTTCGCAAGAAAAATCTCATTACATGAAGTTTTCTAGGAAACAAAATACCCTGTATTATAGCTTATTTACAACAAAGAATTGATTTTATTTCACGGCTGGGAAGATTTTTTTTATATCAATCTAAAAACTAAAATCACATGTTCGTTCAAAAATGAATATTCATTACTGAATACGAACATGTAATTTTAGTTTTTATTTTTACCTTTAAAAAAAAATGTTGCCCCACACTAGGATTTTTCCTGTATCGTGGGTACGTTTAAAAACATTGAAACTCACCAACCCAAACAGCCACACCCAAAACTACCAGTAGGTCATACAAATATTTGTTACATCTGGGGATCGAACCCGTGACATGCAGCGCATCTGCCAAATGCTCAGCCACTGCGCCAACCGTGCCGTCAACTATAATAACTCTGTCTGTCTGATACGTCGAACGGCTAAATGGATTTGGTTGAACGATGGTATACCGATACACCATGACCTGGGATACAAGAAACTTTATTCCGATAGTGAGCTTCATGAAATAAACTCCAACCTCTACCAAACAGAGGGGCACAAAACGAAGCGTCACCGTTTTCCGGCCGAAGTTCCACATACCCGAACAAAGCGCTCGCTTCCACATTTACTGTGCGAACCACCAGGCTGTGGAATTCACTGCCGGCTTCTCTGTTCCCCGAGACTTATAATCTGAATCTCTCTACGGTACGAGTTTATCAGTTATACAAGCACATATTCAGGCGAGTACCGGAAAAATGCAAGCCATGAATATGATGATGAATACTTCTTATTTCGAACTTCACTTGGGCACCGATTTTAAGAGCAGCAATGCTTAGAGCCACAAAGATATTCCCATTTGAGCACCCATCAATATTTTAGCTTGGTGCTCTTAAAATTCGGAGTTCAAATGGGAATACGTCCCTATTTCGAGTAAAAAAAAAACAAAAAACAAGTGGACAACGATACACTCACCTAATAAGTAAAAACACTTTTATAGGATGATAGCAACACTGAAGCATTTTCTCTAGACCAGGTAAGAATATATAAATTCTGCCTGAAACAGTTCTACAAAACGAAAGTGCCAATTTACCGCAACGCCAATACCACTCCACTTTCGATATTTCCACACTAAAATACAATTTTTATTTTATGGGAAATCAATTCGGACTGTGTAGGTACTGGTAAGACCTCTATAACGTATATTTGACTTAGTGATCTTATATCAGGGAGTGATGAAATCGATTGTAGCTAGTCCATAGTAAAGAGATGCGTGATATTCGAAGGTTTGTGACCTCTAGCAACCGGCACTTACCCCGAGTTGTGGATTCCCACCCCCAAACCCACCCTTCTCACCAACAACGAGCCTGTGTTCCATCAGAGGGAACACTGTTAGGTTCTGAGAGCGGATTGTGCTTCTTCTTCTTAGCGTGTCCATGGCAATCTAAATTGTGTCAGCCCAGAATTGAGCCACTAGTTTGGCGCCTTCAGTAGCGTCCATCAGGTCCTGTAGTGAACAACCATCAGGACACGCAGGGCACGATATTAAGTGCCCCATCGTTTGTGGAACAGCATCACATTTACAGTCCAGGGCAGAGTCATTAATGAATCATTATTATTTTCTGCTCCTGCTTATACAGAATGAAAGGGACACCGACGCATAAACGTATAACGTCCGTGAAAAATTCCGATGTAGGTAGTTCCGTTTGTGAGATATAAGCGAAAAACTAAAAAGAGTCAGAAAAATATGAGGTTATAGTCCCCCTCCCCCTTTAAGTTAGCACAGGGTCCTCGAGATCGAAAACTTAGGATAGTCTTCCTAGTGTACCCCCAAACAACCTGTTAAGGTTTCATTAAGTTCGGAATACTTTCCAGGTGAAAGTATATATCTACTGGACTGGATGGAAACTAATGGAAATCTTCTTCTATCGAGAATGAATGGGTTAGTTAGCGCATTAATTACGAAAGAAAAACTCCGATCAGATATCTCTACGAAGTACCAAGTAAGCAGATCGAACGAGCATTATTTATTTAGTTTATAAGGGGTGAGTACAATTCCTAACAAGCAACAACATTGGCAACCACTTCTGTGAATCGAAACAAAAAGTGTAAATCGTTTGAAGAAACATCTTTGTTTGGGAAACAAAAAGGACATTAACATGCTTGGTAAGTAATGTACAGGGTTACTGGTAACTCGACGTATTCCTTGCAGGACGTCATCAGTTGGGTAAAAATGAAACAAACTGAGCCACCAAATGTTCTACTGAAGAATTCTTTTACTGTTGGATAGCCCATTTATCGAGGAAGGCCATAGGCTAAGAGCTAGGGCTATAACATCACGCTACAACCAATAGGAGCGGAGCATCAATGAAAAGTGTTGCAAAAAACGAGGAAAATTTATTTCTTTTGAGCAGACGAGAGTTGCGCGGGTCAGCGAATAGAGGATAAATACATATTTATTACACATCTAGGTATTTATTGTAATGAAAGCATGGAATAATAAAAAGAGTGATATGTTAAACATAAAACGGTTCAACGCGTTCGTTGTACCTTTTTATGTTAATACTAATTAACAAATTTTGTCATAGAAAACATTCTAGGCAAAAATCATAATTGAGCGTTGCTGTCATTACAATTTGAAAGGCATCTCCAACGTGATTTATTTGACGCAGATCTTCGCTCATAAGATCACAATCTCCGAGGGAATTCCAATTACGATGCCAGCGTGCGTGGCAGGAATATAGACGATCGCCTACTTCTGGCAGAAGAGGCACAAACGGCTAGAATTGGCATTTCGTCTGTTTCATACAAAGACAATAAATATATACGTACTTTCTATAACACAACACAAACAAAACCTTATGCCTCCGGACACGCACACGTTCATTTACATGGTTTTCTTCTTGTATCACAAATGTCAGTGTCAATCAATGTTCGCTTCTATAATCTCTCTAAAATCGTTATTCATCTGTTTATCTACAAATCTGACTGTCTCTTTGTTCTAGTGATCGTAAACGCAACTGCTGAACATGAGATACTGGGCTCGATTTCCATGTTAGGCAAGGTGTTATTGGATTATTCCATTGGGAATTTCCCAGTAGCAGCCAAGAATTCTGGAGTTGTGCCCGGTTGATGGCAATAGGCTCGCCCCCTATTACATGGCACTTAAACTTAACTGACGGAATGCGGAAGTGCTATTAGGCACACCTCTGCCTATCCCTACGGGAATAACAGGTGTGATGTTATGATGTTATGTCTATATACTCCATCTACATCTAAAAGAAACAAACAATCCAAGTAAACAACACATCTAGCAATATTCTTAGCTTCGCCCGACCGATTTCCCCTACTAATATTTTATTATTGGATTTTCTATACATTCCACGACGAAAGCCTCCTAAATCTGAGTTCTTGTATTTATGATGCGGACGTGTTGCCTACAATTTTGTTCAGCACTTATAGAAGCTGCCTAGGCTAGACGTTTTCAGGTCGGACGAAGAATAACATGTATTTCAGTCATGGAAATTCCAAGTTTTCAAATGTCTTATTGATATTTGCTATTGGGATATTATTAGTTATAATTGTGTTGTATACATATCCAAATATTGCTAAGTATACCCGAATAACATGCTAAGTATACACGAAACTTACTTCAGTGTGGCTTTGGTTACGCTTGTATTACAAATCTATTTTAAACCAGACATGTTTGACAATTCCATTTAAACTCAGAAACAAGCATCACACATATCTGAGTACCAAACTAATTTAATCTGTAAGCAATTATAAACATTACTTGGTTCGTCACTAGAGTTCAGAATCCCTTCGCCCCGTTGCAAGTGATAACAACACTACATATT
The DNA here is from genome assembly GCA_964057025.1 of Standfussiana lucernea. Classification (NCBI taxonomy): domain Eukaryota; kingdom Metazoa; phylum Arthropoda; class Insecta; order Lepidoptera; family Noctuidae; genus Standfussiana; species Standfussiana lucernea. Next base: position 13,957,981 of record OZ059796.1, read on the forward strand.
ATCAGGGTTGTCACACATGGTTGATGCCATTAGTGCCTGTCACGACATATACGCGAAATCGGTGGAAAAACAACACGGTTGCGCTAAGTAATTATGATTTAGTTCGCTCATGCGAAGAGCCCTGAATCTACCGATACACTTACCTCTATTTAGTATAATTTTATCATAGATCGGAATTATTTGAAAAAAAAGGCAAAATTCACACATTTTTAGGACAAGGGCTGTTTACTAAAGTAAAAAAGTTATGAGACAAACAAAAAAGAAATTGACGAACTGTTGGACTGTCGATTCTCGTTTCGGTTAAATGGACCCCAGATCCAAGAGTACAGATAATAGCAATATTAATCAAGACAAAATTAAGTCAAGTAAAATTGGGATTAAAGTCAGCTTTAGTAAAACTGTACATGACATCGAGGAGCTAGTGGCTAAATAATAGCAGCCACTTGGGTCGAACTTCAGGTTAAGCTGTGCCTGCCTAGGTTGGTCCGTGGATGGGTGACCGCCCATTACATACCGAGTTTCCTACGTACCTCTGAAAGCACGTTAAGCCGATGGTCCCGGCAGTCATTTGTAGATTTTTGACAGTCGTTACAGGTAATAATCAGTGACCGGAAATTCTGACAGCAAGTCTTACCAAGGGATATCGTATTAGCCGCGCTCACCAAGGCCGGTCTGTGTATAGGTGGTCACCAATCCACAGACCGGCTTTGGCAAGCGCGGCTTAACCTTGAAGATCGACCCGTGCGGCTGTTATTTTTTAGCCAGGAGCTATTTTCTTGCTTTAACTGTACACATAAATAAATCGTGTCAACATTCTCTATCTGCTAGAGGTTCTTTCCCTTGGTTGACCTTTACGACTAGGGTGAACCGATAAGAAACTAGATACAGTTTATGTCTATGTTTTCGCCCTATTCATGTCAGTAGTTGTAATTCGATAGTTTATCAACATGTACTGGATAAAAGTTTTACGAGCCTTCCAATATTATGAAATCGTCTGTATGTTACATGTTGAGTCAAAGAACAACTATAATTAGCATCATACCATGTATGTTATCTACACATGTTTTTTCAAATAAATGAATTTGAATTTGAGTTATTTGTACAAAATAGGTCTAAAGGCCTGTATCATAACATAACATCACGTGTAATCTTCGAAGGTTTAGGCAGGTTTACCTTATTAGGTTTACCGTATAGGCACACCAACATTTCGCCAGTTATGTTTAAGTCCAATGTAAAAGGATCGAACAGATCCCAACTCCGTGGCTGCTACTATGAAATTCCTGATGAAAGAACCCAATAAGACTTTGCCGTGCCTGGGGATCGAACCTGTTTCAACGTCCAGCAATCTGGGGTTTAACAAGTCTGATAAAACTTTATACAATAAGTTGATGCATGTTAGAAAGAAAAAGTATTTATTAGTCTCGCACTTGACAAAACAAAGTGGTAACCTGACAATAAAAACAAGATTTAAAAAAGTAAACTTAAGAACAAATTAAAATAAAACTAACTAAACTGTCCTGTACGAGGCCAAAAGACCCATCTCAGCATGGTGCTGTAACATTAAAAAAGTCACAGCATATTCTGATAGGGCCCAAAGTGATGCCACGGTCAATTAATAATGCATTTTGTTTGTTAGTGCATGTCGAGTAACACATACAGGCCCATATAGTCATAACTACAGTCATCTGCCTAACCTTTTCCCAACTATGTGGGGGTCGGCTTCCAAAAAAAAAAATTCGTCCAACCAGATGCAGCAGAATACCAGTATTTTACATGAAGCGACTGCCTATCTGACCCCCACAATCCAGTTAGTACTGGGTAATACGTTAGCCCTTGGTAAGACTGGTTGTCAGACTTTCGGGCCAATGACTACCTGTAACGACTGTCAAAGATCTACAATTGACAGCCGGGACCAACGGCTTAACGTGCTTTCCGAGTAATAACTACAGTGTTTATTAAAAAATGTTGTGCCATTTCTAACCTCTTAAAATAATTCAAGGCACTTGACAAAGCATCTGAACCTATTGAAGATCAAAACCGTTTCCTTTGTAGTGCGAAAAAACATCATAATATTTTTAACCATTGGTCTACTCACCTTATCCTCAGAATGGAAGACTCACTTCGTGAAAATCAAACAAAAGAGAAGTGAGCACTTTTGTTTGATTTCCATAGTGTATAAATAAATCCATAAAAATGAACGAAAAGATACAAATTAATTGGTTAGCTCGAAAACAATGGAAAGAGTTATGAAGCCTTCGCCATTGCTTACTGAAACTTTCAAAATAAATAAAAACAATTCAGTGAAGTTTTTAAAACCGAGCTGAGAGCCATGTAAAAAGCAGAAGTTGCGGCTTCAACTTTTGATCCTGAAAGAGCATAATCAGTAAAAAAATTAGTATTTAGGTAGAGCTTAGTTACTGACTTAGTATTGCTGAAAAAGTTTGTTTGGCTTAACAAGTTTTGGAAAGGTTTTTGTTGGATTAGTACTTTAAAATAGTGTTCATTATTTGTAGTGGCTGACTGAATTAAGAGGGGTTTTACAAAAAAAAAGCGACGTTGCGAGGTTTCCTCATTGAAATTCTATATTTTTCGTTCATTGCTTGATATAACAATTATTGTTAAAATATATTTTATTTTTCGCTAAATATGAAGGCTATGAGCCTTGTCAACCAATGAATATGCGGCAATCGATGAATCCAAACGGCCGTCTCATGTATCACTGTACCTGCGGCAGAAACAAATACCGGTAGGATTACTCCATCCTTTAAACTGAGTACCTGCCTTTTATAAAAAAACCTCTTTAACATCCCAAGGCCAACCCTATTCTTCTCAACCCTAAAATAGTCTATTGTGCTGGAAATATCCTCAATAACAATATTCCAGTATACTGTCAATGGCCAGCGTAATTTTATCTATCAGGCTCACAAAAAGCTGGGAGTCTTCACAATACCTATTGTGGTACGTTACGACTTATAACGTTGTAATAAGATTAGTTTCTTGTTAAGATGTAAGGTTCTTGTCAGTTCATTGATCGATGGTATATAGCGGAGATTAGTTTCGATAGAAATTAGGATTGATTAATTGGGTTGGGAAGCATATAGGTGAATATAGCTCAATTACCAATGTATACATACTTGTTTTAGTGCGTGCAAGGACGTCAAGGATTTGAAAATTTAAATAAGAGAAAGTTAAAAGATATTTCTATTAAATGAATAGTAAAAATCTTGTTAGTGCAAGAATGATGGTGTTTGAATTTATTTTTCTTATTCATTAATTAAACAAGTAGGTATGTGGTATATCTTGATCAGCTGATCATTGTAAAATAACAACATAAAACACTGTTACTTAGACCAAGAACAATTTTCGATCCAATTTGAACTTAAACAATTAATCAGAGTAAAGACCTAAAATAAAGTTAAGCAAAATTCGTAAAACGTAACAAATTAGCATTTATTTAAGTTGAAGACGATAACTAAGCGATTTTCTACTCAACTGAATAAAACCTTTCTCAGCGATTATAAAATATCTCTAGAACAGGCTTCTGAAAAGCTTACATTTTATATTAACCGACTGATACAAAGCCCAAAAAGAGGGTCATGTTTTTAACCATTTCGACGATTGCTTTTGATTAAGGGATCCTTGGATCAATCCCAGTATAAACCTTTGATGATGGGTAGTAAGATTGCGTTGAGGAGCTCCTGGCCAAATGGACGGATCTATCTCCAAGGTCAAGCAGTGCTTGCTTGGCGTCGGTCCGTGGATAGGTGCTCTATAACAATCAACTCCACAAAATTGCTGCTCTGAGCAGATAATGTTAATAAAATTAGTAATAGATCCTAAAATTAAGATACTTTAATACTTTTCAACTCTTTGTCCATGTTGGTAGGCAAAAATTACAGAACGCCACCTGTTACGATCCTTCTACACTTCTTCTGCTTCGTCTACATTCATACATCCGTTCATATACGCACATCATCATCTACCTAACCTTTTCCCGTAAATGTTAGGGTCGGCTTCCAGTCTAACTGGATGCAGTTGAATATCAATATTTTACATGGAGCGACTGCCTATTTGACCTCCACAACCCAGTTAATACGATATCCCATGGTAAGACTGGTTGCAAATTCATATTAAAAACAGAAAGAAAGAAAAAGTATTTATTAGTCTCGCACTGGGACAAAACAAAATGGTAACTTGACAATAAAACAAGATTAAAAAAAAAGTAAACTTAAGAACAAATTAAAAAAAAAAAAACTAACTAAACTGGTCCTGTACGAGGCCAAAAGGCCTCCATCTCCGCATAGTGCTGTAACATTAAAAAAAAACTACACCCCTGAACCTAAATACTACGCCCCTGACCTTTTCGAAGAATATCACCACTAAGGTTAGTGTATGTCCTTCGCAAGCGCGACTGCTGAGCGTGATGTCCTGAGTTCAATTCCCAGGCTGGGCTAAGTGTTATTGGGTTTTTCCATCAGGAATTTCTCAGTAGCAGCCATGGAGTCTGGATTTGTGCCCGGTTGAAGGCAATAGACTCGCTCCCTATTATATAGGGTCTTAAACATAACTGGCAAAATGTGGGTGTACTATTGGGTACATCTCTGCCTCACCCTTCGGGCATTACAAGCATGATGTTACCTTTTGTATTATCAGATATTAGGCAAAAACACTAAAGGCTTGGGGGCTGTTTACTACCTCAGACCAATACCCTAAGGTTTACCATAAAACCAGTTTGATCAAACCTTTTTGCCTACAAATCAATGTACTGAGAACACAAAATTAACGACCGCCATTTCTTGTCTACCTGGATAATAAGACTAAATAGTTGAGTCAAGTTAATTTTCTCGGTGTCATAGAATCGTGATTACCAAGCAAAAGTGTCCGCAAACACTGAACTTTAGTAGGGTTGCCAGAAACTGAGGATTTTGTGCGGAATGTCTAAATTGTCTACGGTACGTTTTGCACGATTGAAAAGATGGTGAAAAAAATATTCATAAATTATTTTTATTAGGTACCTATTTATTTACATTACTTTGTGTTTTTGTATTGTGTGAGGAATGATTTGAAACAGAAAGGAGTAAATGATGCCGTCGCGTCTGACAGACTTCCGAAAGTAAAGGTATTTTTCACTATTTTAAGTGTTTCTTTTTTGGAAGTCGGTTACTTAATATAAATCTACATAAAGAATGCCTATTTTCTTGAAAAAAAAATTAGATACTTGTTTCAAGTAGAATTCTGAACACATTTTTTTGAGTGGAAAATATCAGGCTATAAATAGCCAGATTTTCCTTCCTGTATAAGCAAAACTACCGATATTACATTAAAGACTATCAGAGTACACGTAATACTGTTTTGGCGTATTTTTTTGCAATCCTCTTCTTTATCGTGTGGTTAGTGCCTAACCTGGTGTCAGAGTTTTTATGCCACTCATGGGCCTCTGACTTGGCTTTTACATGCCGTCGAGAAATATCTCTTAGGCATGCTGGTTTCCTCACGATGTTTTCCATCACCGAAGCAAGTGATAATTATAGGTACAATACGCACATAATTCCGAAAAATCAGAGGTGCGTGTCTTGGGTTCGAACTCGAGACCTATGACTCGGCAGTCCAACGGTCACACCACTAAACTATCACTGCTCTCTTTGCAGTATAATTACTGCAATAGTGCCGTTATATTGCAAAAAATCAATTTTCATGCATCTTTTCATACACGTACGCAACCGGCGTACGTGTATGAAAAGATGCATGAACGTGGACGAGGCAAAAGGAGTATGTCAGGATCGTAGGAGGTAGCGTTCTGTGGTTTCTGCCTACCCTCATCGGAAAATGCCGTGAGTATATGTACATAAAATGTATGTACGTTTTCGCAATATTTCCGGTCCTGAATTTCCTTACCCAAAGCTAAGCCACCACAAGTACTACTTGAATAGTAAGAAAGTTTTAATGAATGTACTTAACGAGTTTGTTCTTCGTAACACGCGCGGTCCCTTATTAAATATTATATATATTGTCTTCTCAAGTGAGATTGCTTTTTTGGAACTAATTAACATTCCCTTTATTAATTTCGAGTCGTAATTTCATCAAGATCGTTTCAATATGAACACGCTTAGCAAACTCTTCTTTTGGTGTCAGTGTAGCCTTTTGTTATGCTTTCGTAGTCAAAATATAATATATGTTACCTAATTGTTATGTTTATAGAAAGGACTAATTTTTTTTTAAATCTCTCAGATAAGTTGGTTCTTATGAAATGTACAAGCTATTGCCTCGACTTATGCATTCAGCCCGAGCTATGTCCTTCCCGAGGATATAATCTACCTCCTTGAGTTTAATTACGATCCGATCACCCGTTGAGTTGTAAAAGGTAACAAACAGAGTTACTTTCCAAATTATAAATATCAGTAAAAGTAATGGATTAATTTCACTTGCAATTAAATATGGTAGGTACATTTGATGGAGAACTCAGTATGAAAACATATAAAAATATGTATACCAACACAAAAAATCTACATAATTTTTTATAATTCAAAATAAATAAAATTTACCTCTTTTTGACCTAAACAAATTACTAGCTATTTTCAATTATGCATCTAACCACTAAACAGTCTATTGAACATAACATTATGAATAACATCCTGAATGATAAATATAAATATGTTATTACTTAAATGTATTAACTCGGCTATCAGTTACATTTGAGTTTATTTTAAACCACAAAGCATAATATCATTTAACCTGTATCCCTCTATCTGTATAATTTGACATTTAATTCTAGTTAATCTGAACTCGTGTTTGTATTTGTTGTTCGACCTCAATAGTAGCTTCAATGTTTTAACGTAGGTAATTACTTGTTGATTTGTATAGAAAATAATGTAATTTCGAGGTTTTTAAAATCTGTAAAAGCTCAGATATACCTAATTGGTTATCTGTCGCCATCATCACCCTTCTGCCTTTATTCCGATTTATTTGGGATTGGTGCAGCATGTCTTACCAAGTCTTACCGGTCCCGGCCGTGTTCTACAATTGACAATGGTCAAAAAGTTAATTATAGCGACTGCCAGAGATCTACGAATAAATTGTCATTTGTAGATCTTTGGCAGTCGTGACACCCACCACCTACCATTAGGTCAAAGTCTGACAACCAGTCTTACTAACACGATACCATATTGCCCAGTACAACACTGCGTTGTAGAGGTCAGATAGGCAGTCGTCCCGTGTAGAGAGAGTACTGGTATCTAGCTGGATCCGGTTAGTCTGGAAGTCACCCCAACATAGTTGGGTAAAGCTAGGCAGATAATAATGACACACGAGTTTACAAGTACCTACACCAGAAAACCACAACCGCAGTCAAATCTAATCAGTTGCATAATAATAGAAGACACAAGGTTCCCGGAACTAAAACGACCTTGTAAACACGCTCATATTTGCTTGGTGTTCATTAAATGCTTTAATGGTTTAGATAATATATATAAATTCGTAAATCTTCTTCGTTCTTTATTTAAATGAAGTACTACTCTAAACTGTACCTATTTATTATAATGGGTAATAAAACAGTGCTAGCGTAGTGCTGTGACCGTCGGAATGCCAAGTCATAGGTCTCAAATTCCAACCCAAGACACGCACATCCGTTTTTTTCGTAATCATGTGCATGTTGTATAATTATCACTTGCTTCGGTGAAGGAAAACATCGTGAGGAAACTAGCATGTCTGAGAGATATTTCTCGACGGCATGTAAAGCCAAGTCTGAGGCCCATGGGCGGCATAAAAACTCTGACACCAGGTTAGGCACTAACTACACGTTAGAGAAGGAGATACTATAGGTAATTTAGCGTAAAATACTACACAAATCATTTGTTTGCTTGTAGTTTGATGCAATTGAAGTTTTAACGTAATTAGTTGTTGAATTTAATTTAAATTCAGGCTTGCCACCGGGTTGAATGTGGTGTGCATTAAATCACATTTCCGGCACATCTATAATTCAGTCATGTAGAGCATCCGTATGCTGGTTTGAATTAATGTACCCAATAGACAAAATGATTAGGAGTCGTTACAAACCTTTTTTCGACCGTATTTGTTGTATATTTTATGAAAAATAAATAAAGTCTCTCGCGGTCACAAGCGCGACTGGCGCTCACGTGGGAGCCTGGGTTCGGATTGGGCAACAAAATATGTTCTTGGGTTTTTCCATTAGGAATTTCTCAGTAGCTGCCCAGAGCTTGGAAGTTGGCAGTATGATACCCCCGTACCTCGGAGAGCACGTTAACCACATTGGTTCTGTGCCTGATGTCCGGGTGTGTAGGATTGCCGTCCCATCTGACTATGAGAGTGAGGGAAGAAGTGTAGCTGTGACTGCGGACTCACTGTTCACTATAATATCTCTCGAGATTGCTGCAGTGATTACGGTCAGGAGATCTAATATACAGCAGCAACTCAACAACAACACTATCATCACTAAAATCTCACTACTTTTTTGACCATCTTGTCAGAAGCAGTAGGTCAACACCAACCATAATTTTTTTCACATTTTAGTTCAGTTACAGCCACGAAATGTCATTCTGAACGATTGACGCAAGTTGACGTTTTCGATTTCCGCTTGGTCCAAAATATAGCTTACCCACGGATATATTTCTAAGCCTGAATTTTTGTCATAACATTTGCATTTATTTGCAGATTTGGAAGAGAGCAGAAAACGAATTTAAAAGTGTCAAAAACAACAACATCTATTTTAACTAAATATAAATATCACTTAATTATTCATTTGTCATCTTTTTTGGTGTTTACTACCCCAACAATAAAAACGCACGATGAAAAATAAAATAAATTTAACCTTCATACAAAACATTATCAGTGAAACGACAAAGCTAATGAAATTTTAATATTAAATGACATTATGCTAATTTGAAAATGACAAAAAGTCCCAGTCTACCCACTTTCATGCAAGTTTTAAAAACTGAGGAACACGAGGTATTGTGGTGTGGCATTAATATTTCATAAATATTCATGTCCTTTTAACGTGAAGAGATTAAAGCTGCACTTATGTACTAGTACACTCTGGAACTCTCTGGTACACTCTGGTACTTCAAAAATTGCAAAATGCGATGATAGTTTTACGGGTTGTTAATCTTTGCTTTGTGTCACTGCTGGTTTCTTTTTGTGTCTGTGATTTTTGTTGTTTTCTATCGTGAATTATTTAAAAAAAAAACATGGTAACGAACTGAAAATACAAATGAAATAATATAGTGAAACGTTATTGAATGATTGATTAATAATTTTTTATAATGACCAAAACACTATTAATGGTAATAGTATTTGGGTCACCAGTAGGATTTGTTTAAAGAAGGTTGGCCGTTCCCAATATTAGTTTAAAAAAACGAAAAGTTTACCTATAATCATTAAAAAAGTATGAAAATAAGTAGTTAGTAGTATGTTTTTTTAGAAAAATAGATACCCGTACTTTTCTAGAAATGTGCATCGAATATAAAAATAGATCCTTCAGAAAACAACCCAATAAAGTCTTCAAAACCCGGACACTGCACGCAGGTGGTCTAAAACACCCCCTAAATTTATAGCCTCATACGGGATAGGATATGCCACAAAGTTAAGCAATGATCTCAATAAGCTCGTGCCAATTTGAAAATAAAATGGCATGCCAGACCGGCTGGCATCCTGCCAGTGTTTTATGCCAAGCATAAAATGTGGAATTCGACACATGCTTGATATCTCGCTCCATTTGATTTATCGTTTTGTTTTGTGGTATTTTCGTTAATTTGCTGTGACAAATTAATGGGTCGGCTATTAACGGATGATTGAATAATACGGGTGTTATGTATAATATTTTTTTTGGATTATTCAGCTTCAAAAGATTTTCCTTAGGTGGATGATGTTACTTTATGGTAGAATGCCCGCTGTTTGTAGAAAAAATCACGAGTGTTTTTTTACCGTCATCTAGTCTGTTACTTACACAATTATCATGAAAACAGAATTATCAATCATCATTTGCCTAGTCTTTTTCCAAAATGTTTTCATGTTAATTTAAAAACATGAAAAAAATTAAATAAATTGATGTGAGTACCTACACAAATTGATAGGTCTAAATCAATTACTTTACTCTGAATTGATTATTACAACGTAATTCTGAATCTGACAACGACTAATTTGTGTTATAAACCAATTCAAACTTCAGTAGCTACAATTCAAATAATTTCGTGTTCAAATTGAGAAATCAAAACAGTATTCACAGAATTTAAATGTCTAAAGCCCAAAACGATCAACGATTATTATAGGGTTAAGTAATAATGAAGTTTACTGAGCTGTAGTTATAAAGTAACCAAGATATTCCAAATGTGCGTTTCACAAGACTAGCATGAAAGAATTTCGATAATTGATTGTTCTCAAAAATTGTCGATGGATATTATGTCGCAAGTCATTTGCTAAATGGTCATACTGCTTCAATTCACTTTGTCGCTATTGTTTTTATGCACACACAAAATACAAAAAAAAAAAAAATTAAATACTTAATCGACGACATAACTTTAAAATAGGAGACCACAAAGGTACTGCTTATTTCATGAAAAGGCAAAACAGAAACAAGAATTTAACCACTCCTATTTATTCAATCAATATTGTTGTAGCTTTGTGTCTTTGCTTCAGCCGCACAAACGCAGATTAACGAGTAACTCGTTTTTCTTGTAACAATAAAATGACTGGGTGCAAGTTTTACCTTCAGTTAGTAAACGAATTGCGAACTGCTCAACTCAGCCGATCGCATTCAATTTCTGGACGTGGGCCACAGAGTTGTCCAAAATTCTCGAATCTCCACGACTTGCGGATGTTTCTAAAAAAACATTTATCCAGAGAATCTTACCGCAAAAGTCCTCAAACTAGTCAGAAAACAGTGAAGTAGCTTCTTCATGAAGTTGTTACAACCAACTAGTACCGTAAACAATGTGAGTATAACTAGGTAGCTAGTTCACGTTACAAACATGTGGCAACAAGCCAGACACAGCGAATGTCGACTGTGTGATACCAAAGTGTTGTCTCTGAACATTATATGTGTAGTCGCGGTATGAAAAGGTACTTTTGTGAGTAAAAGAAGTTGTGACAGTCTCGCATTTCAGGGCGTTCTATTGACTGTTCAAACCTTAACCCTGCGTCGATGTCTTAGTTATTATAATAAGCGGTATCACCTCAACTCGAACTACAACGTAAACTATTAAACATCGCAACTGATTCGCCTCGAATCGGGATCAGCTATTAAACTGCAGTCCGTGATGTTTTTGAGAGGAGACGAGGCGTGTCCGCAAATGCAAGTTAAAATGCCTTCCAGCTTGGTGAAGATCTTCACTGGAGACTGGTTAGTCACTGAATGAAAGTAGCAAAAGATTAAGTTAAGTTAAGTAGGTAGGTAGTAGGTAAGTTAAGTCACATGCTATTGAAGACTAATGTATCCCTTGATGGACTGCAAAAGGCTTACAAAGACAAGATAGTGGTCTTGTCAAACTCAACTATAAACTTAAGGGTTTCAAAGGAAAAAACTCACTCTGGGATCACTAGGTGTCTGTTTGTCTGTCTGTCTGTCCGTTTGTCACAACTAATTTGCTCCGAATGTATCTACTCAACCGACCAAGCTGTTTTTTTAAAGGGCACTTTTGTTCGGTCAAAGACCCAACAATATGAAGCTACAATAATGTGATTGCCTCGAAATCTGTTGTCGCAAGGGTGGAAATTTCACTGTCCTAGGCATAGATTTGGAACAGAATGACAGTGATACTAAGGGAGGGTTGCATAATACCTTAGAGTCCTTGTTGCTGCTATCCTGAGCACTGAGCACAACACACGAAAGAACAAATTTTCACTAAATTTCGAATTTTCTTAAGAGCATGCGTGGCTCAAGAATGACACGCAGTCGGCCATTAACGAAATCACGTGACCCGGTGATCGCATCCTTCGCGCTCGTACGAAGGCGGAAGGCATATTGTGCAAAAAGGAAAGGGGTAGCGAACAACAGACCAATAAGATTTCTTTCAAACTAATCAACTAATAAAGCGAATCAAATTGAATTTTGCCGCGAAACCATTCCCCCGGGCTGAAGGAATGCCTTCAAGAAATGAAGCAAAATTTACGAAAGTAAAGTACACGATATCTACTACCTATTGAAATAAACTAAGTAAACAAATCAATAAGATTTCTTTCAAACTATTCAACTAGTAAAGCGAATCAAATTGAATTTTTCCGTGGAACCAGCATAATAACTGTAACTTACCCTCTATAATTGACCAAAGTTACTAACAATACCAATCAACATCGCAAAACATGTAATTACGTTTTTATTTCCAAGTTAATTAAAAATGGATTATAAACAAATCTACGACGTTTAATAAAAAAAGTTATTTTGCCCTCTCTGTGGAACTGTTTTTTAATGATTTCCTGAAACCAATAAAGTGTCGTTTTTCTTGAGATATCTGTAAATAGATTGTGTAGGTACAGACTCTTGCACATCAAGCTACCCGAAATTGTAAAATTTTATTGATCCTAATTTTTTAACAATAAAGTTGAAAATCTAATAAATAATATCTAAAGAAATTTGACAGATTGTTGTAGCTTGATATGCTGGCGTCCGTACCTATTTCAACAGACTTACTCAACTCACTCTTGAACCAATAATGCAACTCCTGGCTTCGTAAGCTATGGGGCTGACAGTCAGATTGCAGATTGGCAGAGGTCCTAGTATAAAGCTTGCTAAAAGCAGTTGGAGAAAATCCAAACTCATTGCTAATCGGATCCTTAAAAGTACCATTTCAGTTTTTAGGACAAATCTATATCGAAATTCGTTTTCGTAATCGAGTTTCGTTTTAAACATTTGGCTACGGAGCCATAAAGAGGACTAAATTAAGAATAAATCTAAGTACCTACATACAAAACGCTAGCAATAGGACACTTATCAAAGTACTCCACCGCATCGCTTTTATATTATTATATATGGGAGTCTCTATTAGAGCAACAGAAGCCAATACAACAGTTTTAGAATTTTTGTTTGTCTGTATGTGTCTCTGTATGTCTGTCTTTCTGTCTGTATGTTTGTATGCGCATCACGCAAAAACTACTGCATGGATTTGAACGCAGTTTTCACCGCTCTACTGCTAGATGCCTAACTTAAAAATAAGCTACACTTTACCACAGAAGTGATCTTTTTTGTTTTTTGATTTTAGTACCACACGTATGAAGTCGCGGGCAAAGCCTAGTTACCTACAAGAACAAATTACAGGCCTCCAGCATATTTAAAAAAGAATACAAAAATTACATTTGAACCTATAGAAGTCGTTGACCCAAAACTTTTTCTTCATATATGTATAGGTTACCGACTTACAACAATTTTCCTCGTTTCACTTTCCAGTCCCTTTCAATCCAGCACCGTCAACTAAGTCTGCACTTGTTAGCGGAAATAGGGGGCGTGGGGGCACACGGAAATGACGTTATATTTCACTCTCGTGTAACGTGGTGCACGCTTTTATAAAATGTTGTTGTTTAAAGAAAATGTTTTTTCTTGTTTGAGCTGTTTTGACTTGGAGATTATCATGCAAAGTTGTAGTTTTTAAACTGTTTGATACTATTTTTATATTGTTAATGCTATTTTTTTTTTCAAAAAAGCTGTTCTTTAACAATTTATTGACACTGTGTGAGAAATGTATTACATTTTCTTTTTTTATCATTGTCTTAGATGTAGTAGGTAATATAATTATATAATATGAAATATTAAATGAATATTATCCATAATGTATACACATTATGGATAATTTCAACAAAGGATTATAAATACCCCAAATACCTACAACGAATAAATACCAGTTGTTTTAACTCTAGTATCTAATATATCGTAAGAAAGTAACAAACAAAAGGATCTATCAAGCTAACGGCATCCAGGCTCGTATTAAGAAGATTTACGAATATCATAATGTTAACAAAATAGGGGCAATGAAAATACTTAAGTAAATAAGTACCTGCTCGGTAGGTACTTAATTGCCTCATTAGATTATGGGAGATTTACAAGTTTTATCTTATTGGAATAAAGGAGAAGGTATTTTTTGTAAAATAGTTTTTTCCTACCAGCCCGTTCACACGACGACGTACCTTTTCTTTTTGACGTATTGTCTTTTTTCACGATCCGTCAATTTTCTTGACGGTGGCAATGCTTTATAAATGTCTGTGTTCACACGAATCACGAATCGTGAAAAATGACGGACACGTCTTAAATCACGTAACGTCTTTTAAAAATCAGGTACGTCAAAAAACAAGGATTGTGATTTTTTTGTAACGGATTCGCTGATGCGCTCGCTCCCGAAAAATTACGGAACCAATGTCACCAAATCGTTTTTTTTTTAAACACGATTCCGTATGCAATGTGAACGTCCATCCGTCATGACGTACCGTGTTTTATGACGGATCGACGTCGGTTCGTCACTGACGGAAGCCGTGTGAACGGGCTGTATCGTATTATGCAGTGCCAACTGGGTTTTGGAGGTCAGTAAGGCAGTCGCTCCATGCGAATATTTGTATTTTGCCTCCGGTTAGTCTGGAAGTTAACTTCAACATAGTTGGGGAAAAGGCTATGCAGATATTGAATGGAAGAACTAATTTCTTACTTACAGCTCATTGTGTAATGTTTAAGTGGGTACGCTGAAAAGATTATTCTGATACATAACTAGCACTTCGCCCGCGAATTCACCTGAGCCGATTTCGTACTTTTCTCAACACCCTCTTTAACGGGAAAGATTACCTGTAGTAAAATGTAGCCTATATTTTACGTTAGGCATCTAGCAGTAGAGCGGAGTTCAAATCCATGCAGTGGTTTTTGCGTGATGCGCGTAAAAACATACAGACAGACAAAAATTCTAAACACTGCTGTTTTGGCTTTTGTTCTAATAAAGAGCGCCCACATATTTTTGTTCATCAATATGTCCAGACATCGGCCTGTTACAATTTTATTATATGTTTAAATATTTTACACCACATAAAAACCACACCAACACCAGAGGCACAAACAAAATACACGTAAATCGACGAAGAAGACGGCGAATTTTGCTTGTTTGTTTGATTCACAATAAGTGACTGTCACTGACATTAAAAGAAGTTATTTTTTACTTCTTAACTAATCTTCTTGAAAACCGGTTGTATTTTTTGCGTACGTTTTTTTATCTCGTTATAAACACATTTAATCTGAATTTGCCGCCCGACCGCGCCGAAACCAGCCTGAGTAAGACATGAAGTAGTATAGTTTCCAGTGTTAGCCAAACTATCTCTTGACTCCAAAACCAGCCTTACACCCAAAGAGAAAGCAATCAACTAATTATTTATTTACGCCCTCCACATAGCACAGAAACTGAGTCATGCAATACCATGTTTTCAGTCCAACAGAACACACAAACAGGAGAACAAAGTTAGTTTGAGTCACAAACTCGCGCCAAGTGTGTGTGTGTTCCTACCACAATATCGTCGGCTATCGATCCAAGTTGATCCCGGAATTAAAAGACAACAAAGTGAGCTTAACTTGGCAAGAGAAGTTGTAAAAGTGCAGCGTTGACTTGGACGGCATTGGGAATTAATGGGATTTGAATTGAATTAGGTTTTAAAGTTCACGTGTATTTTGTTTGTGCCTCAGATGTCGGAAGCGGTTGCCAAGTGTTAGACGTAGCATTTTTCTCTTTGAATCTGGGTCTGCTGGTTGTATATATTCAAATAAACTAACATTGCGTATTATAGTGAGCTCCTGGAAATAAGTACTAGACTGAATTTCTCGTCGTAGACGACTTTTCGCGTTAGTGCAGGTGGAATGTTACCACCACGTCGGGACAGCTTTAGTGTTCAAAAATTACTGCCGAATTTATTGTTCAGACCCGAACAAGTGCGTAGCAAACATAAAAAACCCCTATAATAACCGATAATTCTGCAATAAAATAAAATGTAAACTGGTTTATAATTCAAAATGCTCACAGTCAATATTTAATATCAATCTGCATTTATACTCTCTAAATAAGTAAACAGTCAAGCGAACTGCTACGGATTACCGTTTTCTGCTACGCGGCTACGAATACCGCTACGAGATGCTACGAAGCTACACCGTAGCATTAATCTTTGATGTTCAATACAAAAATGTTTAATACAATTATCATAGTACGAGTTTTATCAACGAGTGGGTTTTTTCTTCGAATTAAGTTTAGCCGTTATTCATGTTAAGAAGTGTTTTAATACCTAATTCATCGCTATTTTTTAGGTAAATAACATAAATGTTTGGCTACACATTTGTTAATAATTATTTCTCCAAATAAATTGTAGGTATTAATAGATACAGTACGTTTAAATGAGGTAACTTAATTTTTACAATTTTGTGTTTGCTATGAAAATCTGAATCCTAATGTTATTCTACCCTACCTATTTCTATGAAATCCATCTAGTTTGTTATTTTTAGAGAAACGAGATTCGTGCTTGATACAAGCGCTTGTCTATTAGTTTGCAAGTGTTTATTCCTAGAAAATATTAGGTTCGCTTTTGCCACTCTAATTTTACTTTGTTCAGAATAGTTAGAGCACTGATGGCAATATTTGTGTTACTTGTTTAATTTAGTCCTATAATGTTTTATTTTCTTTGTATAGATTTCTTTTTTATTTACCGCTTGTTTGTGAATGTGTGAACATTGTAGGCCTTATAGATTAATAGATGATTGTTAACTTTTTTATTTTTTTTATCTTGTTCTACGTTTTTGTAGTAAGCAACGACTTATCGTCGGGTCTACGATGTCTTCCCATACTTAAGTACCTACTGAAACATAAAAAAAATATTGTAAAACCGAATGATTTTAAAAGAGTAACAAACAGCCCGTTCACTTCACATTAGTTCCGTAATTTTTCAGGAGCGAAAGCATCAGTGAATCCGTCACAAAAAATCACGAATCTTGTTTTTTGACGTACCTGATTTTTAAAAGACGTTACGTGATTTAAGACGTTTCCGTCATTTTTCACGATTCATGATGCGTATGAACACGGGCATTTAAAAAGAATTGCCGCCGTCCGTCAAAAAAAAATACGGATCGTGAAAAAAGACGATTCACCATTTTTTTTCAACGTTTGATAAGTGCCCATGTAGGCCTATGTAAAATAAAATATTTTGATTTTACTACTTAAAAAACATATACATATAAAAATAAAATGTGATCACATTAATCGAAAAACTAAAATAATTAAGACAGAGAGGTCTGTTTCCTCACGGTGGGAACATAATAGGCTTGTTATGCTTTGCTGAAGTTGTGAAACGACGCGAATGGATAAAATAAGAAATGAGCACATGAGAGGAAATCTGAAAGTGGCGCTGGTGACTGAAAAATGTTGTGTGGTAATCGGTTGTCGTAGTATGTGATGCGGAGGAATGAGGAAAATGTCGTGAGGAAAGTTCTGAGTATGAATGTGGATGGGTATAAGAGTAAAGGAAGACCAAAGAAGTAATGGATGGACTGTTTGAAAGATTTTATGGGAAGAAAGAAGGTGTCTGTTGAGATGACCAGTGATAGAGAAGTATGGAAGAATAAGATATGCTGCACCGACCCCAAATAAATTGGGACAAAGGCAGGAAAATAATGATGCTTTGCTTAAGTTATAAAAATAATAAATAATATCTCAGCATTCACTCAAACCGAAAAAGTTTGAATATAAATAATACATTTCAGATTATAATAAAAAAATTAAATCTTTTAAACTATTTAGCATGAAGCTCAATTTTATCACTATCCCAACATTTCCTTGCGAATGCAGTTGATGATGTTATATTGCAGAATTTATTTCACAGTTACGATCAACTTTATGGAATATTGGAACGGTGACGACGAGGGTAACGAGTTTCAAGGCAACAAAACACAGCTGATGCACTAACATATTTTTAGTTTTTATTAAATATATTGTGAACTAGCTTTTGCTCGCGACTTTGCTCCCGTTATGTAAGGAAATTAACCTACGGGGACGTTTTAAATGTAGCCTGTGACACTTTGGGATAATGTCCCTTTCCGTTAGAAAAAGAATTTTCAGAATCGAATCAGTAGTTCCGAAGATTGCCCCCTACATACAAACTTAGAAACAAATTTGACCTATTAGTATTGATTTCTAGTAAAAGTCACTAAAATCACTGAAAAAATGCTAAACATAAAAACTACTCTAATAAATATAAGGAGATTCTATTTCTTCGTAATTACTGTACTTGTTACGATACCAAAACTTCTTTCACTGACGAGGAGCTTCATTACCTCCAAGTGTAATAAGATATCTTTTAAACGTTCCTGTGGGATGATTTACTACCATAACTCGAGCAAGGCGGCGGGCAAAAGCATTCTTATATACTTATTTTTCTTTTACAGAAGAAAAGAAAATATTGGGACACATACTCAGTGTATACACACCCTTTTTTTCTACAAAACGCTGTCTGCTCCGATCCTTACATACTCCTTTTGGCTCGTCTACGTTTATACATACAAGCAAATATTACATGACAGCTTCAAGCACACACCATCATCAATTTCAACTAGAAAACATTCAAAATTGTCAAGCACCAGCCTAACCACTGAAAAAGACCCCATTTACCATTAAAATGAATAAAACCCAATATAATACCACACACAAAAGCAACCTCACCACATATTAATAAAGGTTAAATTAATCACTCAATCAAATTGCAATTCGCAGCTAAAAACTCTAATATTCTGCAAACCGTACTCAATTCTGTGAATTAGTTTATAAATGAATCAATTTAGTATTCAAGAGCTCATTTACTAAATAAATTAGAGTCCTTTCTTTGTTTTATATTCAGTACTGTAAGGCCGCTGTTAATTGGTGTGATCAGAAAGTCATTAGTACTAGAATTAAATTACTGAATATAGTGCCGATAGTTACAATGTCCTTTGAAGGGGTCAACTAGGGTTGAAGTGGGTACTTTCTTTGCGTTGAAGTCGAAAAGAGGGTTAAAAGATTTGTAGAAATTATTAGAATGGGTAGCAGTTTGATTTTAAAATTATTTTGATTTCATTTTTAATTAATTGAAAAACACGTGTTTCGTCGTCCCCAAGTAACAAGGGACAGAACAGGAAGATGATGATGATTTAATGAATTCTACTGAACATTACCACTCCATGTGAGAAGGTACACGTAACATAGCCAGTTTTTTCATATTCGGTAGTGCGCAGTATCAAATAAATGATACCATAAATGATATAACTGAAAAAGCTCAATTATTTCGCAGTGGACGTAGATGAGTATAAGTTTCACTCTTGTTTGACTCTTGTAATCTAGCGTTTAAGTTATCATCTTCTAAAACTACGATTTAATTCGTATCGAAATGCTTTACGTCTGCTGTTGACTTGGTCATCCACTATGTCCAACAAGGAGCACTATTGACTCGAAAAGAAGCTTTAAAATAAACAAATATTAACATACCTATTGTTTACTTACCGGGAACATTCGCCTGTATTGTAACAATCCATGATTCGATTTTGTACAGAAACAAGTGAATCGGAACTGTTACATTACAGGCAAATACTTTCGATGAAGGAGCGCTGTTCGACAATTTTAACGATTTCTCTGACGTACTTAAACCCACTAATGTATCATTAGCTCAATGCAGACATATAACATAATATATTTTCCTAATTGTCTCTACAAAAAACCAATTACTCTATATTCCCAGTTTCCACCACATTTAGACATCATGTTCTTACGACTGAGCCGGTCAATCGGAACTTTTTTATCCCCAGCATTCGCCACATATGCTACCCGGTTAATGAGGTCAGATCTTTTTCGGGTCCAATTGAAAATGGGGCCGTGATATATCTTCCAGCAATATCTCATGGGGAACACTTATGTGAGGAGCTTGGGGAGTAATAGATTTTTTGGCGAAGAATTTAGTGCTTGGAGAAGTTAGATTAGATTTCAGGCATCTTGTGAATTTAGTGAAGATTGAGTTTCAAAGTTTGTGGTGTTGTTTGACAAGAAATGGGTGTATAAATACCCTTAACGAAGCCCTAAGGCACGTGTTATCCCTGTCATTACGATTTTTTTTATGTTATAGACTATACCTTCTAGTTATGGAGATATTGGGGGTCAAAGTTCCAATATTTTTTCCAAGTTTTTTTTAAACACAAGTTTTTGGTATAATTTTGCTTTAAACACCTCTACGACTGCCGTACTATTAAAAGGCATACATCAGCAAAATATTTTGAGTGTGTTACATTGAGTCCCACCATAAAACGTTATTTTTCACCCCAAAAAAAAGTCGTTTCCCAGCAATAAATTTGCGTAGAGTTACTTAGTCAATGATCAGAATGGTTGGCTGACGGCTTTGCGAAGGGTCGTCCTTTTATACTTTGTATATCCCAAAATGTAGTGTTTTATTTTATTTATTCATAGCTTTTAGAAAACTTTCGAATATTATTAATTTGGTATCTTTGTTGAAAACTCGTATTCCGACCAAAACTATGGTCGTTGCGTTCATTTGTCCGGAAAACTGACGGGCTTTCTGTCGGTGATTCGTTTTCCGGTTCACCGAACGCGACGTGTGTTCTCGCGACGATTGCTTTGGTTAGGGCGTAGCCTTTAGGTAACACTTTTATCCTAGCCAGTAACAAAAATAATGTAAAATTAAAATATTTTTATTAAATATTCAAAGAACAGAAAAATAATTTCTAACGTTCAAATACACTAATTCTAATTTTGAAGAATATTATCAATCAACTAACTTCCGATTTACTACTACTTTTTTTTTCAAATAAGTAGCCAGATAATTTGTGTGACCTAGGGTTATTTAGCATAGTTGCAAAAGTCATTAGTTAATTAAGTTCATTCAATTTCCTTGTTAGTACCATATTACAACTTTCGTGACTGTTAATTAATAAATAAAGCAAAAGTTTTTTTTTTTGTAAATTAATAAAAAGCCCGAAAAACCAAGGTATCCGATTTTTGTCACAATCCCAAACCGAAATAAACTGGTCCCGTAAAATGGCCGGTTTTCGATGCCCTATACAGAATTCGATTTTGTTTTTTTTTTCTTTTTTCTTTTGAAGTAGCATATTTACGTATTTCTTAAGCTGTTTGTGTTGCTCTTCCACTAAATTAAATAAAAAAATAAACAAGTAGTTAATAGTTAATCAAACAATCAAATTAACGATTAATGATTATGATTAATAATCTTAATAATTTTAAATTCGATTATGATTAATTTATTAATCTTAATCAAATTTTTTGATTACGATTTTTGATAATTATTTTATTAATCATTAACTTTGGACCAACAGTGCCATCAACATTAGCCACGATTCAAATTAGACAAATTAAATAATTTCACTATTTTCTCCTCACAATTTGATAATGACTTCCATAAATTGTAACCAGCTTATTTAAACGATCCCTTTAATCTGTATTACGCCCACAATACATGAATCAGGTCAATGATATTTGCGATAACTGTCCACAGACTAAATATTATTATGTGCATACGCTCACATTAATCTTGGTCATAAAGGTTGGGTCCAAGCTGCAGTGCCAATATTGTAATAACACTTGGCTTATGGATTACGAATAAATGAATATTTATTACTGGTTTTGTTTGTGTTGATTATTACTAGGAGGAGAACTGGGGACCATTTATCTATATTTATTTTTCTATTTTATCTTATTTATATTTATTTTTCTGGTGCCGGTCGTTTCTTATGAAACAGACTGCGTTTACTGATAGTTTTATTAGGAGACAGTTTAAGGTCGCGTTTATGCAAGGTGTAATTAAAATAGAACTGAAGAGCTCTGCCAGGGTCATTAAACCTATCATTGTGAACAACTTTTTTATGTGACTAAACCTGAAAGATTAATACTACTACACTTTGTAGATATGTATGGAAGTTTCTGGTGCCACCAATCACCATTCGTTATGGATATATAGAATCAGTTACCATGTCCAGCGTTGAGATATTCTGAACAGTAAGATGTAACCAAGGAGGCAGCCTAATCTTTTAAAAATGGGGTTTGCTCGTATATCGTTTACAGAAGATTAGTTGGAGAACAAGACAGATAATACGGTATAAAAAATGTTGTTCAGTATCACAATCGCTATTATTTTATGGATACCAAAATGCAATAACATTTGGCAAGTCACATTTTGTACAGATCTTACGAAAATAGTACCAAAGCAGCCAGCCACCCATATAGGCAAGATGTATCCCATATTCTCCCCAACGGAAACAAATAAAAATCCAATCTCCACTCCGCCCATCGCGCTAGTCTCACCGTCAATCATTCACACCAGAAAAATCAAAGGAGACACGAGACGATTCATAATTTTGTTCATAACCTCGTATCGACCGAAGGGTATTAATATCTCCAGATTTATTTCTCTGCCCACAATCTTCTGACCGGTCATAAATCATGACCGAAAGCCGAAAGCCGAAGCCGAGGCTTGCCCTCCGTGGACATCATGCGTAAACGTGAATTATGGTCATTGTTATCCGATCTCGGATTGTAAGAAATTGCGCGAATTCCCTCGTTTGTTTTTGATTGGGTTTATGAAGGTCATATTTCTAGATATTGCGGGGTGTAAGTAATGGAATCGGGATATGTTGTGAGATTAGTTTAGTTTAGTCATGGTTGGAGGGAGAACAAATAGGGGTACGTGAACCTTTCTGTAGTGGGTCAGTTGGAGTTTATTAACTTCGTTCAGTCATATCGAAAGTGCTTGACTACGGGAGGTTAGGTTAGGTTTAATGAGTACGTAGGTCTGTATATATTTTCTGTTGGTGTCTTCAGCTGTTGATCTATCAACGTACCATCAGACATTTCGAATGAAGAAAAGGAGAGTGCGCCTGAGTTTGAACAAACTTGCGCACGATGGCTAGTCCACTGAGATTGGCTGCCATGACTGAAATTCAATCAGGAGGATTTATTTTATAACACTACTCTTTTGAGTCCCAGTAAAACTAGTTTTTTACTTCCTAAGTAAACTTAATGGCCCACCTTCCATTTTGCGCTGCATACCCTGACTCCTGCGCACTTGACGATCTTATGACTGCATCAGCGAGCGGAGTTCGCATAGATGAATTTTGGGATATATAATTATATTTTCATCCCACCATCTCGGAAAGAGTATTTTTAATCTTCAATATCTGAGTGGAAAAGCCGTTTTTATTCTCTAGAGGATAAAGTAAATTGAATTTAGAACATCGTGTGCACTAAGTTTGTGAATTAAAAAAAACATTAAACCTATTTACTGCTACCTCTATGGTGCCGAATATATCATACAACTTTTTTTTAATTTGTTAAAAACTCAGACTCGGAACCTTCTTGGTGTTCTTTTTTCAATTTGCTTTGTACGCGGTTCTTTACGCGGCATTTTTTCACGTCATTGTTAAACCTTATATTAAAAACAAGAAACTTGAAAACAAATGAAAAAACTAAAATGAGTGATTCTAGCGACGAGTTAGTTTGCTTGACGCCAACAGAATTGACTGAAACTGTTAATAATGCGCAAATGAGCTTTCTCCCTCAACAATCACGCGAGAAGTATTTAAAACAGTACGATATGTTCAACACGTGGCGACTAGCAAAAGGAGCCAAAACTTTCTCAGAAAACGTTTTGCTGGCATATTTTATAGAATTATCCGAGAACAAGAAAGCAAGCACTCTATGGAGTACGTATTCGATGCTAAAAGCAACAATAAAGATGAAAAAAGACAAACATATCGATACCTATCCTAAATTAGTGGCATTTTTAAAAAGAGCCTCATCTGGTCATCAACCAAAAAAATCGAAGGTTTTCACAGTATCTGATATTGAAAAGTTTCTTAACGAAGCACCCGATTCCGTATATTTGGCGGCAAAAGTAAGTCAGTTGCACATTCAGTATCTACTTAAGTATATTAATCTCAATTAAATAGTATACTTAGTAGATGTTGATAGGCATAATTATGCGTTCATATCAATTTTATTCATTTATCTACTACAATACTCTTTACGTTACAGGTTGTTCTTATTATTGGAATAAACGGAGCATGTCGAACTAATGAACTAACACAACTTAATGTCAAAAACATTGAGAAACATTCAGATGACTTACTATTAATTAATTTACCTAATACAAAGACAAAAAGAGACCGCAACTTCGTCATTCGCAAGGAATACGTAACGATTGTTGAGAAATATCAAGCCTTACGCCCGCCTAACACTCCAATCAATCGATTTTTTCTACAGTATCGCAATGGAAAGTGTGTTAGACAGCCTATGGGTACTAATAAAATTGGCAGTATCCCACGAGAAATAGCAACATTTCTTGAACTTCCAGAACCCCTGTTGTACACGGGTCATTGTTTCCGACGAACTTCAGCCACACTTTTGGCTGATTCCGGAGCTGATCTCCTGTCCCTTAAGCGCCACGGAGGCTGGAAGTCCAATGCAGTTGTAGAGGGATACATAGAGGATTCCATCCAAAATAAGTCTAAAATATGTGAAGGCATCGTAGGAGCCATTACACTGAAAGAGCCTCAATCGGATCCTTGGACTGGCCCTTCTACATCAAAAATAAGCCGTTATGAAACACCTAACCATCTCCCTCTCTCTCCAACATTCACGCCAAGGGAATCCGATGAATCGGTACAACTATTAAGTATGACAGATAGTTTACCGAAAAACAGTACACAAGTGACTAACACCAATATTACAGTACCAAACAAAAATATTACACTCAATTTAAATAACTGTAGCAACGTTACTTTAAAATTTTCTTAATTATACCTTAGTATTATTTTGTTATAATTTAAAGATTATTCTGTAATACTTACCTGTCATAATGTAGTAATTAATACCTAAACTGAAATAAAAGTGTACCTATCTTGTGATTATAAACGTTTTTTTTTGCATTTAGTCATTTCCTCGCTGAGGTGGAATGAAAAGTTACGTGTTGCACTCGAGTGCAAAGATTTTTCACCTCGTGCTCTTTTGATTCCCTCGCTAACGCTCAGGATTCTAATTTTGAATCACTCGCTGCGCTCGTGATTCAATTTTAGAATCCTTCGCTTGCTCGGTCATCAAAATTGAACACGCGGTTAAAAAGCAACTTTGCACTCTTGTATAACAAATAACTATTAATGAAAATTTTCATCGACACGCTAAGACGAAGAGTAAAGTAAATATACGTGGCCCCTGAAACAGTACAATAAAGATGTTATTACACGTAATGAAAGTCACAGTATCAAATGCTTTCCTTTGATGCACAGAAACATTGACTCCACAAGTAAATCAAAATGTTTTATGTATGTTTTTCTTGAACATGATCGGCTGGTGAAGAGGATTATTTTATCTCATACTATTTATCTCACAAGTTGTGGCTGTCAGTTTTCTGAACCCATTCGTAAACTCTAGCCCTTAGGGTCAAGTACAACTATGTGGAACAGTGTGAAGTGTTATTTTCTTTTCTTTAGTTTGGGATTGTTTCTGTGAAATTAGTGAATATTAAGTGGCATCGGTGTTTGTCGACGATCAACAATTTCGACGGTGGTGTAAAAGTGAAAATTTTACTTACAGAAAAATAAATTCTCGATAAATTTCTACTTATTTATGGAATTACTTACTCATGTGTCATGATTTCCAAATATGAATAAGATTTGTTGTGATTTAATAATATTAAATAAACAAAATTGGTAGTATTTGATATGACCAAAAAGTTTATAAAAACTCTTTGGTCAAATCTTTGACTAGTAACTTGATGTAAAAAAAAGAGGTCGGACAGTTCCCGCCAGATAAAAAAGATTGTTGTCTTCTTCTTGCTTTGGAGGAGGGGAACAAAACGTTGTTTGTTGGGAAGTAATCTTTGTTAATTACATATTGGATACCTAGTATTTAATTTTGCTGTTAATCAAAATTTGTAAATACAGTTGTTGGTACTGGAAAAGGCGTATTCATTTCACATGGAATTGTTTGCTGTTCACATAACTTTGTGGCAAAACATAACCAGCTAAAGTCAATCAATTTATTTGTGCTGATTTTAAACATCAGTCAGTGATAGATTTTCCAAGACTGCAAAGGTGACAAAACTTGTTCACATTTCTTACAGGCATTTTTCACGAAAATTCACTCTTGACGTCAAGAGGAGAAAACATTTTCATGCTTCGGATTCTCAAAAACTGTTTCTATTTTCAAATATCTCTTACCTTTTAAAAATAAAAAAGTAAGTATGTCTATAGGAACGGCCTGTGTCAATCTAAGTAATAATTTATCTTTGAGTAAAAAGGTTCTATCGTTACGTATGATAAATTTCTTTCATAGATACTTCTAAGTTTTTATATCCTATCAATTTGTCAAGTCACATGATTGTATTCGTGTATGTAAAACTAACTGTAATAAAATGGACCTTATTAGTTAGGCACTAATGACGCTTTCGACGTATTTCTATATTTAGCAGCATGATGAATATTTATTTCATTTTAAGAATCCATTTTGGTATAAATTTTCATCATACTAATTTATTAGGAGACATCTATATATGTATAATATAATATCATATCATATCTCCAGCGACGAATGTTTACTGTCAGCTGTTTTGATTAGGATTGAGATGAAATAAGTAAGCAAATGACTCAACTTCAACTTCTATATTGTATTAAAAATTAAACGGCACTTTACATATGGTGACACGCGCGATCGGGACATTAAAGATCGACATGTTTGCGCAAACGTTGATTCTGGCCGAATGTTGGGCGGCGCGGGCCACCGCCGCAGACGCCCGCGTCTCCCCGCGCGCCCCTCTCTCTTCGGGTGCGTTCTTGTATAGCGCATTTAGGCGCGTTCATGAGCTATTCCTAAGTCGAATAGGCCTATTTTCTGCAATTATGTTTGTCATATTGACCTTAGGACCTATAAAAACAAAAGATTCACTCCCCTAAAGGAACCAGATGCCTTATGCCTAACTGTGATAAAGTTAATGAGATGATGCTCATAAGCATCATCTCATTAACTTTATCACAGTTTCTGTAACTAATTTCTTATTTTTCTCCTCCGCTTAATAGCCCGAATTCTACTAAAGACAACGACGTTATAATCTGGCAATTAAAGTTGCTAGTGGCACATTAGCCCTGGGCTGTTAATGTTCTGACACGGAGTAAGGCGAAATGGAGTTCACACGTGCGGCTACAAAACATGTTTCACGTTTGAGTAAATATTGTTATGGTTAATGACAATCATGGCTCGTCAAAAAGGCCATATTGCATAATACTATGAGGCGACCAATTAATCTTTATCTTCTTCTGCATCGTGTGGTTAGTGCCTAACCTGGTGTCAAAGTTTTATGCCACCCATGGCCTCTGACTTGGTTTCACATGCCGTCGATAATTAATATCTCTCTGGCATGCTGGTTTCCTCACGATGTTGTCCTTCACTGAAGCAAGTGATAATTTATACATTACGCACATCTTATTATAGTTAACTAAAATTGAAAAAAAAGCTTAATTTATCAATATTTGGTCAATATTCCTTACGAAACACATTTCAAATGCGGTGAGCTCGAACATCTAGCTTGCATGCACCATTAAGTAAATCCTAATAGTTGTGTGGCGTGAAGAGCGTTTTTATATGTATCTAATGTTGGGTAGGTGCTTAGTGTCGTCATTTATTATCAATTTCAGTAAAACGCATATCTTTATCTACAAACCAGAAGTAACCGGACTTTTAAAAACAAACAAAAAAAATGTTTCCAACCCAAAGTTGGAAACCTGCGAACACTCCATTTCTACAAACTCCATGTTAGATGCTCATAGTAACGAAGGCGTTTATTTGAACTTATCAGCGTACGGTTTGGCAAACTGCCATCGAGCGTGTCAATGCTCACCGTTTGGGCTAGCTTTAATATTTAAGTTGGCTACTGTTGGCTATTTGTTAGCACGTACGGGTTGATAATGTGGGTAAATTGCCGAGCTATGTATCAATTTAATTTGGGTGATTTTTTAGTGTGAATTCGAGGGGATGGAAAAGTTTAATTCGGTGATTTATATTTTACTTTAGACTAGGTTTTTCTTTTATACATGTTTATTTGCGAATTTACACGAGTACATATTCAAAGGCATAAGGTTCTTGATATTTTCGTGCGTTATATAAAAAAAAGTTATATTTAAATAAAGCGATCGCCACGCTATTTTCGGCATCACTTTTGTTCGGTGTCGTTTTTTAGACGGCTTTCTGGTTACCAATCAGCAATGAGCGGCAACAAAATGCACGTGATTCCTAAAAACGTAATGACATTTTATCATTTACTTAGAAATTCAAAAAACAAACCAGCACTTAATAGCAATTAGTCACTCTCACCACGTAATCATATTTCGTCTACAAACTCCTGAAGTTTTCATCCGAAACGACTGCGGGCTCCAAAGTGTAATAAAGCCAGCCCTTTACTGCATGTTCAGTTCATTCATTCAGCAATAAAACTCAAAAGGAAGTATCGACAAATATCTAGAAGTAGCTGTGATTAGGGATACCAATTTTATGTGAAAAATACAGGATAAAATGTATTGTGCGAACGGTTTGCCATTTAAAAATTAGGCAAGAAAAATCTACCGTTAAGTTATTTTGACATCAAAGTACTTTTTGTCAGTAGTAAAAACATAAAATGATTTATTGATTCATTTCGTGCTTCTTGCTGGCCACTAGATGCGTCTCAGTTGCCAGAAAATAATTTTGGAGCTGACCAAGGCTTCAAAATTAGAATAAAAAATAAAATAAAATAATGTCACGTAATGCCACGTTTATAGGAGGAAATTATGATGGTAATGAAAGCTTGATTTTAGCCACTACGTAA
Source organism: Standfussiana lucernea (assembly GCA_964057025.1). Lineage (NCBI taxonomy): Eukaryota > Metazoa > Arthropoda > Insecta > Lepidoptera > Noctuidae > Standfussiana > Standfussiana lucernea. The sequence goes on from OZ059796.1 coordinate 13,986,829, forward strand.
TTGAATTGCACTTTGAAAATTTTCCGAGTAATCCAAGGCTGTTTCTTTTATTCATTTTCGACTCTTGAACCAATTTATTGTGACACAAACGTTATAAAAATTTCCATCGCCAAATGGAGCTTCTTTTCTATAAGTTTCTCTTTCCACAAAATAAATGGCAGTGGTTCTCCGTCAAAGGATCAAAAGTCGAAGGGAATTGCTTCAACTTTTTATCATACTTCGACGGAAAAACTTTATCTTCCTTTGAATTCACGTTCATCTTTAATCTGGCTTGACTGAGCGATGGATTAAAATAAAGTTCTTAAGCCAAGCTATGCCATGAAAGCTTTGAAAGAATGATATGTCTTAGAATTTCATTTTGCACTAAGACTGAATTATTGATCTGTGGTCGCAAGCGTTGCATTCGATTATCAGATCGAGCAGTGTTGGTTGAGTTTATCATCAGGAATTTTTCAAAAGTAGCCCGGATTATTTCATTCCTTCTATTAAGTATTAGTCAAGCTGTTAAAGAGAAGATGCGGACGCCTTCTTCTTCTACGTTTGTCGATGATTCCTTTAATCCATACAAATATTATAAAGAAGTAAAATTTGTTTGTATGTTGGAGATACTCTTCGAAATTACAGATTCAAAAAAATTACACTGGTTGAAAGCTACATTATTAGTGAGTGCTATAAATTATATTCATATCAAGCTTATTAGCTGAGCTATCACGAGTTTTGCAGAAGAAGTCGCGGCGCTGTGCTAGTGTTAAAAATAAGCTTCGAGCAAAACTCTGCCACGTCGGTAACAGCGTTAATAGTGGCCTCGGACAGGCCTGTCCGTCAAGGTGCAGGTTGAGTTGCACAAGGATCAGGACAGGAGACGTGTCATTTGTTTGCGATGTGGCTCCGCAATCCTATTTCATCGGGGGCCCATAGGACTAAGTTGTACCTACAGCGGCCCATCTGACTTCGTAATCGGTTTAGAGATTTTCAGATTCCATGTCATTGGCCCTGGACTAACACATTATTTCACCAATCTTTCCAAACGAAAGACTGCCTGACTGTTCGGTCTAGTGGTCGCAAGCGCGACTACTGAGCATAGGGTCCTGGTTTCGAATCCCAAGTCGGGCAAAGTGTTATTGAAGTTTTCCATCAGGATTTTTTCAGTAGCAGCCACGGAGTCTGGGTTTGTGTCAAACTCAAACTCAAACTCAAACTCAAAGCATTTATTTCAATTAGACCATTACAGGCACTTTTGAATGTCAAAACACAAAAAAATAAACTAAGCTACAGTCCCAGTCACAGGGCATAATAACTTGTGAAAGTACTGTAGTTGCCCATTCGAAAGCGTAGATCTCTATGGAGAAGAATGGGCAAGAAACTCCATGGACACTCTTTTAAATCATTATGTTGTTACAAAGTCTCGGTTACATCATTCATGTCGAGATTAAACATACATGTGAGAACGATGTAGAAAGACGTGCGAGTAAGAGCGTCCAGAATAAAAAGATAAAATTAACAATTCAAAAATACAATAATCCATGGCACCTGCGAGATGACCAGTCACAACTGACAGCGCCCGTTCACGAACATGACGCATGGATCAGCCATCATTCAACTCAACCATTTTGGAGGGAACTAAACGACCCGACACACGCGCCACCATCAGCGAGACATTTTAGTGAGCATGACATTCTCTCAACCGCCAGGGCAAATTCGAGTCAGTAAAAGATGTAAATGGTAGCTTTATCGTACATAGAACTCACACATGTGCTATGCAATTATATAATACTAAGAGACTGAATCTATACAATGCAAAGATATGTTTACAATCTTCTGCAGCTTCCACAATAACTTCACAAAGTAATCAATTAGTTTGCCCCTATGGTTGTGGAGCAGGACCAGCATTGAGCCAAGCATTTTTATCATCAATGTAATCTCCCAACTTATAGTATGCTTGCCTACATAGTGTGCGTTTTATACAAGATTTAAATTTCGTCTCATTCAGTTGTAGAATGCCGGGAGGAATTTTATTGTAACATTTTAAACAGTACCCCATGAAAGATGAGTCTACTTTAGCTAGCCTGAAACCTGGCTGAACTAGATGGTCCCTGGTTCTAGTATTATAGTGGTGTCTGTCGCCTCTTTTACTAAATAAATGCAGATTTTTCCTAACGTACATGATGTTTTCATAGATGTATTGGCAAGGTACTGTCATGATGTTAATTTCCTTAAACAGTTCTCTTAGAGAATCGCGTCTACATAGATTATATATGGCTCTGATGGCTCTTTTCTGCAGAATAAATATAGACTCGATGTCTGCAGCCCGTCCCCATAGTAAAATACCGTAAGACATAATACTATGAAAATAACTAAAATAGACTAGCCTCGCGGTATCTACATCAGTAAATTGACGGATTTTCCTAACAGCATATGCTGCTGAACTCAGCCGTCCTGCAAGAGATGTTAAATGAGGACCCCATTGTAGCCTTGAGTCGAGCGTGATCCCTAAGAAAACAGTTTCATCGACGAATTCTAGTTTCTCTTGATTCAATACTATGTTACAATCACTAGTTTTGACATTTGGTAGGGCAAATCTTATGCACTTAGTTTTTTTCCCATTTAATACTAAATTATTCGCGGTAAACCAATTATGGACTTGCAGTAGGGCGCTATTTACGTCGTCAAGAATTGTGGCACGTCTGTTTATCTTAAATATCAAAGAAGTATCGTCGGCAAACAACACCATTTGAGGTTGGTTTTTAAATAAATGGGGTAAATCATTAATATAGACTAGAAAGAGGAAAGGACCCAATATAGAGCCTTGTGGTACACCCATCCTTACTTTTAAACCCATTGAATTGACACCATTTATTTGTACTTGCTGATGTCTATCGTTCAAATACGATTTCACTAAACTGAGCGCAAGTTTCCCCAAACCGTAATGCTCAAGTTTAAAGAGTAGGGTTTCGTGGCTTACGCAATCAAATGCTTTCGAGAGGTCACAGAAGATTCCTATGGCATCTTGTGCCTCTTCCCACGCAGTGAATATGTGTTTTAATAATGTGACACCGGCGTCAGTCGTACAACGTCCTTTGGTGAAACCATACTGTTTCTCATGTAAGATCTTATTGGTATTAAAGTGGTTAAGCATCTGATTAAGCATTACCTTTTCAAACACCTTGCTGAAAACCGGCAATACGGATACGGGTCTATAATTATTCGTATCTTTACAGTCCCCGGATTTGAAAAGTGGTATTACCTTGCTGTATTTCATAAGGTCCGGGAAGACGCCTTGGTCCACACACAAATTAAATATTAAAGCCAAGTACGATGCTATAGTCTCAATAATAGCTTGACAAACTTTAATAGACATTCCCCATAGATCTTCCGTTAATTTGATTTTGATTTCCTTAAAGGCTTTAATGACAGCTATGGGGTTTATATGTTTAAATTGAAACTCAACCGGACAGGCTGAAACATTTGCTCTTAATAAATCAATAGAAAGCAAGGGTGAGGAATTTAAGGTTTCAGTAGTTTTAAGTGGGATACTGGTAAAGAAATCTACAAATTCTTGAGCAACTTCATTTTTAGAGCTTAGAAGACCACATGAGGTTTCTAATGTGATATCATTATTGTATTTTTTATTTCTATTAGTTTCACTATTGATAATTTTCCAAACCGTCTTTATTTTATTATCTGCGGATTTAATCTTGTTGCTAATGAATAAGGCTTTAGCAACCTTGCAAGTGTTTTTAAAAATTTTTGAGTATGTTGCAACATATTTATTAAAAGTTTCTGAATTAATGTAAGGCTTGAGGCCGTACAGCTCAAACAATCGCTCCCTACTTTTCCTAATACCCTTACTTGCCCAGTCACTGAACAAAAACTTTGGGTAAATAGATTTAGTTTTCATTTTTATTGTATTATTAAACTCCGTGTAAACTACCGAAAAGAATTCCTCATAAAATTGATTTACATTTTCAATAATATATCCCGGAATGCCTAAATTACTAATTAAGTTATTATTAAAATTATTCAAATTACTGGGTGTTATTTGTCTAGACTTTATCTGGATTTTTTGTAATGGTGTGTTGGACTCGAAAACAACGGTTTGACCACTGTGATCAGAAGGAAGGTAATTTACAATGGATTTATCTAAGTAGTCGCAACAACAAAAAACATTATCAATACATGTAGCAGTATTTTTAGTAATTCGGGTTGGTTCCGAGAACACGTTTAACAAATTAAATGATTTAAAAAGATGTAATAATCTACTGCTATTTGAATTTTTCTCTAAAATATTAACATTAAAGTCACCACAGATAACGAGTGATTTATTACTAGTAGCAAGTTTTGCTAAAGCATCCTCCATTACTGACTCAAATAAAGAGTAGTTCTGATAATTTGGGGGTCTGTAAACGCACACTATTATATGCTTATCTAGCTCAACACAAGACAGTTCAATATTATGCTCAACCGATAGATCAACAATATCATTACGAGACTTAAATTTAATACAATTTTTAACTAAGATTATTGAACCCCCACGCATCTTAGTTTTCCGGTTAAAGCAACTGCCCACACTGTAATTTTCGTAATTAATAAGCATTTCAAAGTCTTTTAACCAATGTTCAGTGAAACAAACTATTTCAAACTTTGTTTTTTCTAAAAACAAAGTGTCCTGGCTTGACCCCTATTACATAGGAATTAAATATAACGTGTGTAATATTAGGAACACCTCTGCTTAACCTGCCTTCGGGAAATACAGACGTGATGTAATGTTATGTTACGATGCCGTAGGACAATTACCAAACACCACGTTTGTGAATAAAACCTCTTTATCAAAGTCTAATACAATAAAAAAATTCTGCAGAAGAATCTATCTCAGGTTATATTATATTCATAAAATTCTGTACTACCGCGGTTTCCTCGAGACAGAAGCGAAGAGAATAAAACTTTGTTTCCCAGGTATCCCTGAGGAGCTACCGATCATAGAGTGCGGGAATGACGTGTAATATCACTTATGTGTGTGTTTTAATATTTACTTTCCAATCATAGAAAATTGATATTTATGGCGTTTTATGAAATGGTACCTATATTTTCATTCAGTTTCGATGGATCCAAATAGATGATATTTATCCTTTTTTCAGTTCTACTGCAAATATACATGTTTCTTTATATCGAACACACACTCGGTCATTGACGAGCATAGTTTGAGATCATCATCTGCCTAGCCTTTTCCCAACTAGGATGGGGTCGGCTTCCAGTCTAACCGGATACAGCTGAATACCAGTATTTTACATGGAGCGACTGCCTATCTGACTTCCACAACCCAGTTAGTACTGGATAAAACGATACCCCTTGGTAAGACTGATTGTCAGTCTTTCAGGTCACTGACTACCTGAAACGACTGTCAAAGATTTTAAATTGACAGCCGGGACCAACGGCTTAACGTGCTTTCCGAGGCACGGAGGAAACTCGGTATGTATGGGTGGTCACCCATCCACGGACTAACCCAGGCAAGCGCGGCTTAACCTGACGATCGACCCGAGCGGCTGTTATTATTTAGCCACGAGCTCCTAAACGAGCATAGTTTGAGATAATCAAATTAAACTACTGATAAGGGTTTAACTTATCTTCCAAAAATATTTATGATCACGTCAACGGTAATAAAAAATCCCCAAAAAATGAAACTGACTGAAAATTTCTAAAATACTAAAATCTGAATTTGTCCTAAAAATCTTGCCCCAATTATCCAAACCAGGACTTACCCCAAAGAAATCGTCACCCTACACCACCACCCTTGAGATAACACTCGGTGCCCTTACATTTCTTGACCTAATTAAGGAGTTACTCTGGACAGTAAAAGGAACACAAGTGAACAGCACTGAGCTAACTTAGTTGGGTGTCATCGTCATGACCACCTTATGAACACTTACCATCCGTTCTGAAACTCACCTTATTTTTATGAAGATAAAGTTGATGTGTCAGACTGCTGCATGGGTCTAGGTTATGTGGTTGAGGTATAGAATAGAGTTCTGTTGGTAAGCTTGTTGGCCAGCATTAAAACTTTTTTGGAGGCTTGCTTGTTATGATACATAGGGACTATGTTATTGATTTTGAATGCGTGATAATTTCTGAGAATTCTTTGAAATTTTGAGGATTTTATGTTTGAAGTAATTTCATAGAATTATTGTTTTTCATGTTTACTTCATAATAATTTTATAGGAAGTCACGTAATACCTAAAGAAATTGGAGATAAATATAATGACCACAAAAAATAAACTTTGTGACCATAACCTATATTACCTAAAATATTTACCAATCAAAGCAAAAAATTAAACCTAAACCAAAAATTACAATGGTTCTAGCTATTTTAGTCATGACTGCACTTTAAATTGTACTATGCAACAAAAATTAATTATATATAAATTTTAATGAGCAAATTATTGCGCTATTTCTAAGTAAATACACGGAACTAAATACACAGAGGATGCAAGAGCGAGCCAAGCGAGCTCGGGACTTGAGGCACCCCGACTCGGAGAGTTTAGGTTAGAAGGCGATGGCGGGGTCTAAAAGACTCCCGCCATCTCTAGCGTTGTCACTTTCCTACTCTCGGAATAGTCCTGGTGGTTAGTTAAAAATAAGCCAACCAGTAGTACGGAAGGTTTTTGGAAGTTTGGTAGGTACTATTATTTATGTGGTGATAATTAGGTTTATCTTAACGCCTTAAGATGACATACTGTCCGTATAGGACACTGTGGTTTTATATACCGAACACAACAGTAGATTATTTGAATCATCCGAGACAAAAGTATATCAAGGTACTATTTTCTTCTGCCTTGATTTTTCTGTTTTTCTAGACAAAGTTAACTAGTCTAGAATAATTTAATTAATATTGGTCTTGATTTAAGTTCTACAGTTCATTGCGCTACTTTGGAACTAATTCGACGTTTTCCTTGTACATAAAGTTCAACCTTTGAGTCTTTGTCTAATCTTTCATGTTAGTTGTTTTGGCAGTTAGCTCCTAGTTTTTGGAATAGGCTGTTTACAGAAGAAGGTTTATATAGGTAATCAGATAGAAAAAATATATAATTTATTTTATTTGTTCCCATATACTTTCTAAGTAAATGATGAAATATTTTTGTGATAAGACGTTTTTGTTATATTTTTTTAATACCTAAGAAAATAGATTGAAACTGATATACAGTTATATTAATTGTTATATCATCTAGTCATTGAGGCTTTAATGGTATTTGCGCTGAGCCTATCCTTACTAATCAATCAATAAATATTAAAATAGATAAAGTATCAAACCGTGTCCGTTTGTCAGTCCGTGATTTTCCTTGGAACTTCTTACTGAAAGTACTTCGATACAATTGTCACGATTAAATAAATTGATTCACGAGGAACATTTCGATATAATGGCTAAGCGTTACCGCGCTATTTCGAAACGAATCATAAATCCTTTCGCGTATATCAGTCTATCACATCGTGAAAATCCTATAAAAATCTTTCAAATAGTATACGGATGAGTGACTTTGTTTTATACTATTTTTGTTATTGAACAGTAACTAACAACTATAACTTAAAATATCGTTTAAACCTATTCAATTAGACAATATCGCTTGTTTTGAGGTTATTGTTGGTTCCACGTTTTAATTTTCGTATTTCTCAATTTTCCCGTTAGACAAGGCTTAGCTAAAATATTAGCTAAGCCACTGTAATTGGTAATAACCAATGTAATCTAGAGATTATAAGGAAGAACGATACGCTACGATAATGATACCATACGATACGGATACGTTTCATAATTATACGCTGCAATTTATGTGGTGGGCCTTTTAACCAAAACAAAAAAAAAATCTCCTTTCTAATAGATATAATCTGGCCAAATGGGGTATCCTCGATTACAAACTGAATGCCAGTGTGGAACCCCATCGATTGTCCTGCCCATCCCGCATAACCACCAGCAACTTTCAGGATTTAATCGAAGCAAATTATAGAGGTGTGAGTGGCTACATACTAGTTTAACCATTTGAGATTCATCGACATGTACAGAATAAGTACAAAATAAGCACCTTATCTGGCTTACTTCCCATTTCATGAAATGAAGAATGAAGGTGTAAACGGGCATGCTCTTCATGCCTGGTGGCTTTATTTATGCTTGAGTATATTTCATATATTATAAATATTCAATATATATGTTACTGTTTTATTTTATTATTGGCGTGTGCTAGCTGACATGTCACAATTATTGAATGCAATTGATTCTTTGTTTATATATTTTACACGCCATTGTATAGAATCTGGTTCTTCTAACCTAACAGACAGATGTGTTGCTGGGGAGTTTGTTCCGCCACTTCTTCTTCCCAGCTAAAATACTAGGAAGTGGCGAAGAGCGGGCGTTTTGGGGGACCGTCTCTTGTAAACTCGACGTTCAAAAAGTGCTGATTATCAGCCTAATTTGAATAAATGACTTTTGATTTTGATTATCTTAACCTTGAAAAGAATGTTTCAAAATATTATTGTTTCAGCTTTCTCTCTAAACTTTATTTACAAAATCGTTAAATAATAACAGAGCATTTCCTTTATAATTTGTTATTGAATAGGTTTTGCGGCGTCCCAAATTGTTTTCCAAATTACTTTGACGGACGTTTATTTTAATAATAGGATGTTTTTGTTATTTAACGTTACAAACTGGTTTAATCAATGAAATATTAGGGTTTTGCTTTATCCATATTGTTAAGTATTTTCTAAGTAGTTTTTTCTAAGCAGTAATAGCTTTGTGGTGCGACCGTTGGACTGCCAAGTCCTAGGTCTCGAGTTCGAACCCAAGACCTCTGATTTTACGGCATCATGTGCGTATTGTATAATTATCACTTGCTTCGGTGACGGAAAACATCATGACGAAACCAGCATGCCTGAGATATATTTCTCAACGGTATGTAAAGCCAAGTCAGAGGCCCATGGGCAACCAGACTGTTCAGAAACACTAACATCATGAAGAGTAGTAGGTTATAAGGGCAAGCCAAGCTTTTAGGTTTATACTGAAGTCCCGCCAATAATTCCTTTTTCGAGTGAATCGGTTTCTTTTAGGCAAGCGTGCTCCACCCTAGGCCGCATAATCGCTTCACAGGCGCGTTGCGGCCAAACGAAAGCCGATTTAGTATTAAAAAAACATTGGCCCAAGGTTAAGAATATTAATTGAATATTATTAGGTTTCTACACACTTTACCACCTCACTGTCTTCTATTAATTTTGCTGCTAAAATTTTGCCCAACAAATGCGATTAGGAGCAAAACCAACCAACCAACCAACTTTACTTTGAGGAAGTATCTTATGCTGTAAGGCAGTAACAATTTGTGTATTTACCTATCTGTAGAAGCTTGTAAATAGCAATTTAGTTATATATTACTCTTATTATAATGTTATTAGCCTGTAAGCTTTCCTAAAATGTAAAAAAAGAAAGAAAGAAATCTTCAACGATACAAAAAACTAAGCAAAAGTAAGTCAAGTCGAATAAAAAAGGTAGGTATTATCTGTGCCGTGCAAGGGAACGCACTCAAGGCGACGCCTTGAAGGTATTAGCAGGGATTATACGCGGAAGAGGCACTATCAGCCGATTCCGTCGTCAGATTTAGGGAAAATCACCATGACAGGGCGCTTATGTCGCAGAACTGAAGGTGCGAGTACACAGGCGAGAATGATGTAGAGCAGAATTGAGTTTGGAACCTGATTTTTAGTTCAGATTAGGAAATTGTATCATTAAAGAACTTTCAACATTATATCAGCGGATAAGCGTATACTGGACATGGCCCTCCCCCAAGCGTCACCACATTAGTTGGAGCGGTGCCAGCGGATTCCTGTGGTGGTAAATTATACACTAATTGCTACTCGACCCTTGAAGGTATTCAGATATAACTTTATATTATGACATGTCTATGATTAGGGAAAGAATATAATAAGCTCAAGAATCTCCAAAACTTCTTAGAGCAATTGAAGATTGCGTACACCGGCGACACATCAATCTATATGTAATTTACTATTATAACATGGCCTTATTTTGTATAGAATCCCCGTTCAATGAGAGGTCCGCATAAACTGGTTTTATATAGGTTGGTTGGTCGCCTTACGTATAACATATGATAACACCTACTTACATTGGGAACTAGTTGTAAAATCTGTGCATATCCAAGTCAGGCAAAAATAAAAGCAGCTAATGCCGTCTGGCAATATACAGCTCCATTTTTACAAAAATCATCATCACATTATTCGTAGATGGCATCAGCTCTTTTCCAATAAATTAATTCCTACGGAGCCTTTTAACACTACTAGCTACAGCAAAATAAACACTCAACCAAAAAGTAGTAGCTACTAACTCACCTATTTTACTGACCTCATTTTCACAGTTCGATACCTTTTCAGTCCGTATGTCACGATTGTTATTGAAGGTCTAAGATTATTTCGCTATTACGTTTTTTGGGAGCCAACCGGCGCTTGAGAAAATTTCACCCTCAAGGTTCCTAAGAGGATTTTTTGTCCAATTTACTACTTGTTAGGCCCTTGTGTTTTGTTTTATCTCGATGAAATTGTAGGCCTAATTGGGTCTTCTTGATTATGGTCAGTGTGTCGTTATGATAAGGGTCTACTGCGACATTTTACCTGCAGCGTAGTTTTAATATTATGAGGCTTTCTTCTCAAGTTATTTTTAGAATAAATTCACATTTTCGCTCAAAGGTAAATTTAATTTTCTTCCAGAAGATAGGCCTATATTTTTTTTAAGGCAAAATGACATTACATTATATCACGCCCGTTATCCCCGAAGGGTTAGGCAGAAGTGTGCCTAATAGTTCACCCACATGTCGCCAGATAATTATGTTTAAGTCCCATGTAATAGGGGGCAAGCCTATTGCCATCAACCGGGCACAAAACCAGACTCCTCCGCTGCTACTGGTAAATTCCTGATGGAAAAGCCCCATTACTCTTTGGTCGAACCCAGGACCTCATGCTCCGCTCAGGAATTTGCTTCTAATATAATTAATTGATTATTTAATTAACATGTCAAATCCCACCAAAAAGATAAAAAAAAATCTTCTTATATTGAAATCAAACAAATGGTACAAACATTAGTTCAACCAAATGTTGTCTGGAAGCGATAAATCCACCATTACACAGTTTTAAGAATATTTTAAAAGAGCTAGCTGTGTTAATATTTTGGTGATCAATGAACTGTGATCTATCCGTCTAATTATTTACTAAAGACGCACCGTGTCCGCGCTCACCAGATTTTCTGAAAATGTCTTCCTCCCCATATTTCAGGTGAATTGACAATGTAGGTAGTAAAAAATGCACTTTCCAAAAAAGTCAATACTCAAATCCTCGCAACACCACATTATGATATATCTGCTGGCATCTACTTTAAAAAAATCATTAAATACAAGAGTAAAGTCAAGATAATGGACTCATCATCTGCTTAGCCTTTTCTCAACTATGTTAGGGTCGGCTTCCAGTCTAATTGGATGCAGCGGAATACCAGTATTTTAGATGGAGCGACTGCCTGTCTGACCTCCACAACCCAGTAAGTACTGGGTAATACGATACCCCTCGGTAAAACTGGTTGTCAAAGACGTCGACTGTCAAAGATCTACAATTAACAGCCGGGACAACGGATTAACTTGTTTTCCTAGGCACGGAGGAAATTCGGTATGTCAAAATCAAAGCATTTATTCCAAGTAGGCCAATTACAGGCACTTTTGAATTGTTGAAACAAAGACAGCAATAAAAAATGAAGCTACAGTCCCAGTCACAAGACATAATAACTGTGAAAGTACTGTAGTTGCCCATTCCAAAACGTAGATCTCTGTGGAGATGAATGGGCAACAAACTCCCTGGACACTCTTTTAAATCATAATGTTTTTACAAAAATCTTGGATACATCATTCTTGTTGAGATTGTACATTATGTGAGAACGATGTAGCAAGACGTGCACGTTAAAAGTGTCCACAGTACAAACAAAAAAAAAGACAATTAAAAAACAAAATAATTAGTTCAAATATGTAATGGGCGGTCACCCATCCTCGGACCACCCTAGGCAAGCGCGGCTTAGCCCGAAGATCGACCCAAGCGGCTGTTATTATTTAGCCACGAGCTCCTATTAGACAGCACACTCTACAGAAATATCAATTTAAAAAAGAAAATATGCTGACTGTTTGCCACTTGACGCTGTAACGCTCGAGCCCTGAATTTTAATGATCTCTTATTTTGCCATAAAGATAGCGCAGCTCGTATAAATTCTTCAGAATGGCCGTGTTAATTATATTTTTAATATATATATATGGCGTTAGAGGCTTTTTAGTCAATTAAAATGTAACTGGATGATATACTAATAATAATACGTCGCGACACGTCAAGTCGTGAGTTCGATCCCAGCGATCCTCCGTAAAAAAAATATTTAAAAATAGTTATTTTACTCTTTTTGACATATTCTAAGTACTAAAGTGTAAAAACAAGTGCAAACTATAAGTGAACATATTGTAAAACCAAAAAAAGTGAAGACATATAACTTTATTATCAATGACAACAAAAGAACAATAAACAAATGACAAATGTAAATAAAGTGAATATCTACAATAAAAACGTTACGAATAAATAATAAACTATTAAAACACCATTAAAAAGTGACAAAACAATACTAAAAACGAACGTTAAGTGTTTTTTTTTGCTATATTCAAGAGAACAAAGAAACAGTGGAAAAAATTCCTTAACATGATTCATATTAACGGTCACTAATTAATTCAAAATCTGCTATTTACATTGAAGTGCACTATTTCGTGAGCATTCACTACGGTGCGAATAGCTCCGTCAGTTAAGCGTCTACACTGTAACGATCGATGTGGCTTGAGTTCGATCCCCACAACAGGAGATTCTTTTTGTAAGTTGTCTGGTGTTATTTCCTAATTATGTCTATGGAAATAAACCACAACGTAACATTGCGACGTAAAAAACTGTTTAGATCTAAGTCAATAGATTCATTGAGTAATGAGTCGTCGTTGGACAACACAAATTCAAGCATAAACACAAGAAGTCTTGATCTATCAACGGGTATAAGCAAAAATGAATTGGAACAAATGAGGATTGAAATACAACGATTAAAGGAACAATTTGATCAAACACAAAATGAATTGGACAAGGTGATATGTGATAATAATGAACTCAAAGAAACAGTATTACGACAGCAAATTTATATTAACACATTGAAAGATCTTGTTACCAGTCCTGCCAAGTCGCAAAGACTAAAATTATTGTCTGCGGGAAAAAAAAATAGACGTTCTATTACAGATAGCCTACGTGCTGAATCCCTAGGCCAAGAACAGTCCTCCAACAATACTAAAAGAGACTGCATTGCGAGCTCAAATACATTGTTAGAGTCATCTAACTCAGAAAAATCACCTAGTACAGTGTCTGTACCAGTATACGAGGATAAGCAAACTCAGACCGAAGCATCTGAATCCACGGAGCACAGCAGTAATATCGAAAACGAAAAAGAAATAGATAAACACAGGAAGATACCACAACATCAACGAGCTACAAAAAAATACAATAGACATCAAAGAAAGCTATGCGTTGTCAGTAACTGCAACCACAATGATACTCTAGAAATATTGGAAGACACTTTTGGTCGACACTTCGAGTTCTGTCATTGTTTGTCACGTAATAGTAGTATAAAAGACATTCTATGTAATATAGCTAATAAGATACAGCATTATAGCTTAGACGACTACTGTATTATTATGATTGGTGAGCAAGATTTTAAAGGCACTGTGGAACCAATTGAAATGGTCAGGTTAATTAGAGATTCTCTTAAAAATGTAACTAATACGAATGTTATTGTATGCTGCCCTACATATGTACAAGGGGCTCTGATACAAAATTACAAAATAGAAATGTTTAATAGATTACTTTACTTGGACATAGAAAACCATAATTATGCTTATTTTTTTGACAGTAATTTTGACCTATCTGATGAAACATTCTCATATAACACGGGCAAACTGAACAAACTCGGTCAAAAACGTATTTATGAAAATATATTTCGTCGCCTTCTTATTGATATTGAGACTTATCCAACTGAGTATGACTGCGACTCTCCAAAAACGGCAAAAAATGCCCAATCTCTTTTTCGTCCCTTTACGTAAAAAAGTTACTGGTAGTAGTAACAGTTTCAAAGCAAAAGAAAAGTTTATACTGTTACATCAAAACATAGCTGGAATCTTAAATAAAATTGACTTTTTTGAAATCACAATTACCAACTTGGCAAATCAGATTGGCAACATAGATTTTATTTGTCTGAGTGAAACTTTTATAAAATCAGGGCATGAAAGTAATCTGGTACTTGCGCACTATAACTTAGCTGCCAGTTACACAAGACGCGGAAAGAAACGCGGTGGGACATGCATTTTAGTAAAAAAAGGTCTAGTCTTTAATCCGTTGCCGATAACCGATGAACTAGCCATCGAATTTTGCTTCGAAAGCTGTGGCATAGAAATATTGAGCCATAATTTGATTATTGTATGCATTTATAGAATTCCAGATTCGGATGTAAATATATTTCTTAAAAATCTTGAATCGTTGTTGCGTAATCTAACCCGCAAAGTTAAAAAAAATATTATTATCTGCGGAGATTGGAACATTGATATATTAAAAGATAACAAATATTCAAAAGAATTGATATCTATACTGAACAATTTTAATATCACATTACACGTTAGGATGCCTACTAGGAAAAATACTAGCATAGATCAAATAGCAAGTAATGTTCCCGCACACGATATGAAATGCAATATACATAATTTAGCTCTCTCCGATCATGATACTGGACAATCGTTAACTTTTTACCTTGATGAGATGGATGATAATAAGTCAAAAACTGTACAGTTCTGGTATGATACGAAAAGAGAATACAATAAGAGCAACATAAAAAAATTTTTAAACTGCTTAACAGCCTTAAGTTTTGGTGAAGTATACGAAGAGACAGACTGTAATATCGCGTTTAATATATTCCACGACATATTTACCCTCTTCTATAAATTGTGTTTTCCCGAAATACTCGTCAAAAAGACCAATAAACCAATAAAAAACCAATGGCTTAGTAGGGGTTTAAAAATATCATGCGTTAAGAAGAGAGCTTTATACTACGCATATCAACATGATGCTATAAGTAAAAGTTACCACAAGAAAAAATACCGCAATTACAGTAACATCTTAAAAAAATGCATATCAAAATCACAACAGATAAACAACAACAATTTTTTAAATAATTCTAAGAATAAATGCAAAGCGACATGGTCAATCATAAAAAATAACTTGAACAACTCTAATAACAAAAACTACATAAATGAATTAATAATCCATGATAAAAAAATTGATAATCCGAATGACATATGTGATCAATTTAATAATTATTTCATTGAGCTGACACAAAACTCTAATAATAATAATCATAACCTAAGCAACATTGACATTGACAATAACATAAATACATTATTTTTGACTCCTGTAAATGAAGGTGATGTCTTTAAATTAATTAATTCATTAAATAACACGAATTCGACCGGATATGACGAAGTAACCACTAAAATTATTAAATTAAGCGCGAAAATTATAGCACCCCCACTTAGCTACCTTATAAACCTCTCATTTGAACAAGGTGTTTTTCCATCTAAACTAAAAGAGTCTATTATTAAACCACTTTTCAAAAAGGGCAACTGTTCTGATATGGGTAATTATAGGCCCATTACGCTGATCCCAATCTTTGCAAAAATTTTTGAAAAAGCAATGCATGACAAAATAAATCAATTTATAACCAAATATAACATCATTGTGGAGAGTCAGTTTGGTTTCAGGAAAAACTGTTCAACAAGTCTAGCCTGTTTTTCCCTAGTAAAACTAATTACCGAAGCTCTTAACAATAAAATGTCTGCTCTGTCTGTTTTTTTGGATATGAGCAAAGCATTTGATTTTGTCTCACATGAACGACTACTGTACAAATTAGAGAGGTACGGCATTAGAGGCAAGGCGCATGATTGGCTTAAAAGCTACCTGTCTGATCGCCAACAGAGAACTGTTATCTCTAAAATAGTAAAAAATAAAAGGACGACATTTTGCTCAGAATTAAAAACTAATAGTTCTGGCGTTCCACAGGGAAGCATACTGGGCCCGCCACTATTCATATTATATATAAATGACCTCAGAAAATGTTTAAAATATGAATGTATACAATTTGCAGACGACACTACTTTGACGATTAAATGCTTCAATAAAACTGACATAGAAAATAATACTAACACTGAATTAATGAATGTAATAAAATGGCTGGAAGACAATAATCTTCATGTTAATATTAATAAAACCAAAATAGTTCAATTTCAAACATGCAACTCGTCATTAACACCAATAACAATTGGACATGATAATACGATTTTGCAACCAGAACCATCTGCTTTATTTTTAGGTATAATAATTGACAGCAAACTGAACTGGAAGGAGCATGTAGAAAGAGTATGCAGCAAGCTTGATAAGTTTGTATATGCTCTTCGCAAGTTAAGATTAGTGTCTAGTAAAAAAACAGTTCTAAATGCTTATCATGGGTATGTTTCATCGGTATTGCGTTACGGTCTAGTGATATGGGGTAATTCAGTGGATATAGACAGGGCATTCAAAGTACAAAAGAAATGTATCAGAGCCATGACCGGAGCAGAATATTTAGATCATTGCAGGCCGTTATTTAAAGAATTAAAAATTCTCCCACTCCCGTGTTTGTATATTTTTGAAGTTTGTTTATTTGTTAAAAAATATCCTCATTTATTCAAATTAAATGAACAAGTCTCAGAAAGATTAAATAAAAAAAATGCCGGGAAATTATTAGTACCTCCTCAGAGATTGCAACTTTATAGCAGAAATGCCAGTTGTATGGCAATTAAAATTTATAATAAATTACCACCTGTCCTGAGAACATTACCTATTATCAAATTCAAATTTAAAATGTTTGCTTGGCTCTTAGACATGTGTTTTTATTCGGTTAATGAATTTTTAAATCATACTTTCTGACGTTATTCTATTAGTATTTTGCAATTATAATTTATATTTTGACATTATAGCTTATATTTTTGACATAACATTATTTTTTGGACATAATGATGTAATTTTTTGTTATTAAAATTCTTGTAGTGACTATTATTTGCATGTACTCAGTTAATTTAATATTTCTACACCAGCTATGGTAGTATATGTGAAACAATGTATAATGTAAGATCTCAATGTACCATATACTTAGAAATAAATATATCTTTATCTTTATCTTTATCTTTATACTTACAGATATAATTAATATTACTTCCTTGTGTCTGTTTACCTCTTCTTCACGGTTCCATAATTTCATGAGGATAGGAAATCTTGAATGCTGAAAGGCTACCAGATTCATTGTAGCGAAAATCTTAACGAACTTGTATGTAGGTTTCTAAGAAAGTGTGTTGCAACATTTCTGTGAAACCAGTAATGTATTTTGTAGTGGAAAGTTTTAATATACCGCAGTACGGCGGCGGGCTGTGCTACTACTAGGCTAATATTGACCGAATGCAGGGCCTCTTCTCGTTGAAAAAATGAAAGAGTATTAACCACCACGCAACACATCGATAGCAGTGATAGTCTAGTGGTGTGACCGTTGGACTGCCAACTCATAGGTCTCGAGTTCGAACCCAAGACCTCAGATTTTTCGGAATTATGTGCGCATTGTACCTAAAATTATCACTTGCTTCGTTGAAGGAAAACATCGTGAGGAAACCAGCATATCTGACAGATATTTCTCGACGGTATGTCAAACCCAAGTCAGAGGCCCTTGGGCGGCATAAAAACTCTGACACCCGATAAGAAGAAGAAGAATACATTGATATAGACATTCTGAGAGATGTCAGACTTAGGTATTAGTTACAGTAGGGTTCGCAAGAAAAGAATTTGACAGAGTCGCAAATATCTGACTCATGTTTCGCTGGATACTAATAACAATAGTGGTTTAGGTATTGTAACAAAGTTTCTCTGAATTTTAATAACTACAACTACTGGTTAAACACTGGTTAACTGGTTACTGGTTATTACAATTAATAATAGTTTTTTTTTATGCAAAACAACGCAATATACAATTTCGATCATCAAAGCCGCAAAATATCAATTCCACTACTACCAACTCAGTAACAAATCAACTTCATAATCTACATACTGAAACAAAACAATTTGCTCCCATCGAAACAGCAGAAACCGATGCCACAGTTCACAACATACTCCAAAAGAAACACAACGCAACCAACAGCGGGGAAGAACAAAAGAAAGAATGAAAAACATTAATGAAGCAATTTGTTTCATGTCCACACTATACGGGACAGGATTAACGGTATCTGGTCTGAAAAGAACGGAGGGGTGTGTGGGATGGGGTGGGGGAAGGGGTCGTTGTGTAAGTTACACCGAAGTTGAGGTAGCTTTACTTCTGGTGTTATTGATAAAATCAAGGTTATATTTTTTTTTATAGGAACAGAAATTATTCTGGCTTTCTGTTGACGAATGAAGAATTATTAAAAAAAGATCCTTAATTGTTGAAATAAGATGGTACATAAAACAACATATAAAAACAATGTTTTAAATAGGATACTAGGTAAAACCACATACAATACCTACCAGGTATGAACGGACTTCACGAAACCGTCAGCCAGTATAGCAAACTTAACTAAGCTTGTTATACAGAATGTAATGGTTCCGTCGCAGAATGTACCTTTCGCAAATGTGTATGTGTAAAATACTCTACACAAAAAATGGTACTGGGAAACGACTTTTTTTTGGGGGTGAAGAATCATGGTTTACGGTAGGACTCTATGTAACGTGCTTAAAATATTGTGCTCGTGGATGCGTTGAATAGCACAGGAGTCATAACTTTAATTTTTTTTTTACTTTTAAAAATGTTCAAACTTTGACCTTGAATATCTCCGCAACTAAGTTCCCAGGTATGTTCCGGAACAAAAAAAATACCGCAATAATTTTACTTATTAAGTTTTCGTTAATAGTCTTTTACACCCACTATATAGATTCATCTGTTTGTTACTTTACGAAATACTTACGTCTTTACACAATAACAT
Source organism: Standfussiana lucernea (assembly GCA_964057025.1). NCBI lineage: Eukaryota > Metazoa > Arthropoda > Insecta > Lepidoptera > Noctuidae > Standfussiana > Standfussiana lucernea. The sequence continues at coordinate 14,005,995 of OZ059796.1, forward strand.
GGAAAGTTTATTTTAGAGAACCAGATTTTTTAGACCTAACCTTCTGTGTCCTCCATTGTCCTCTAGACTTCGGGTAACCAACGTGGTGGGGCGGTGTTTTACTAGATCATAGCACACTAGAAATAGGTGACGCGTAAATTGAGCGCCCATTTTCACACAATAGCCGGGGCCACTGTGACCTAAATGAAATTTCCTGGCCATATTTTTAGAGGAAGTGACGTGGTGGTGAGGGATTATCACTTTTGGATAAGGAAAGTGTTTCAGGTCGATAAGAAAATTGCTTTTTCCTCTTCTTTGTGAGTCTTTGGTAAATGAATTGATAAATTCGGGCCTAGTCGCTAGGTGAACAGGATAGCAGGTGTTTGGACACTTTGGGTAGTCCAACGTCTATACATTCAAATAGATAAAATTGAAGTATCTGTTTGTAATTCCAAAATAACAGCTTTTTAACTGAATGCATACTCAATACTCAAGTCTTTATTGCATTCCATATGTATTACATAGATGGTGTAACAAGATAAAAGTTCAATATGGTCTCTGTCGGGCACAGCACCACTAGGAGAGAGGAAGAGGGCTCAGTAGCATATGAAAGTATATACGGTACTTATAACAAAAAAAAAAAAACATTTAGTTTTAATTTTTGTCTGTCTGTAGAAAAAGAAAAAGGGATCCGTGCAAAAAAATACCCTTGAAATTGTTGACAAAATCCGGTTCAAATAGGGAAGTAATATTTTTATAATATTTTCACGCCGATGATGGTCGCCGGCAACAACTGGTATGGGATATGATTTAATCACGACTTCAAAAACACCTCATTCACACGGCTTATTTATCCTTTCTTTGAAACTATTGAGTCTCTTCATAACATCTTAGACAAGTAGCTTTACTTATATAGAACAGAAAAGTACACCAAGAAGGCACCTATTATTTTCTCCTTAACGATACAATAGCGCATAAGTGCTGCTCTACATAAGTGCATAATAATACTACCAGCCTGTAACTGTCCCACTGCTAGGCAAAGGCCTCTTCTCATACAGAGAAGGCACGAACATTGATCACCACGCTTGCTCAAGACGGATTGGTGATTTCAGACTTGTATTAATTATAAGTCCAGGTTTCCTCACGATGTTTTCCTTCACCGATGTCTGTGATGTCCGAGATAAACTTAAAAAAGTACATTAGTGCATGTTAGAAAAATTTTGTATGACGTCCTCTTCTATAACAAGTTTTATTTGTGTAAATAATTGTATTGGTTAAGATTATAAAGAGGGCAGATTTAACAAGAGTTTCATATATTGCATGTATGTCTAGCATATTTGGGTTGAAAGGTATGAACATGGTGATGAGGAGGGATGAAACGCATGTAACTAAAATAATTATGAATATAAAATATGGATGGCTGGAAGAGGGCAGACTAAAGAAAAGGTGGATGGATTTAGTGAGGTTTTGATATGAAAGGAAAAAAGGAGTAAATGAGAGCGTGACAGTTGATAGAAAAGGATGGAAGAAAAATACGTGTTGCACCTACCCCAAGTAACATGGGACAAAGGCAGAAAAAAGATGATGATTTCTGTTGGCCAAACTTTTAGACCGAAACGGCAATAACATTCATAAGAGATGTTGATTATTGTTTAGTAATTGTAAAAAGTACAATTTTGCATCACCTCTATAAAACTATTTTGTTAAAAGTTCCTTTCTTAGTTAGATAATTATGTAATGAACAGCAGCTAATTCATCTATTTATGTATATGTCCACCCATAATAAACCAACAAGATTCACAAATAAACTACATCCAAGACGTAGTACTGCAATTTGTACCAACACCAATCGATGGAAACGTGATCAATCAACTAAGTAAATAGCCCTCAATTACAATCAATCACCAACGCAATCAATTATGGCGTAAATTAAGTTATTAACCCGCTTATCAAAGTTGCTTTGGCGAATGATTTGAATGAAACAAATGCTTCTTTGGTGAAAGTTTTGAGAGGTTTTATTGCGAATTTGATGAATAGTCACTCACAGTTGGTAGGTATACATTCATAAATTTTTGTTTAGTTCATGTTACACTAATTGTAAGACATAAAAGAGCGGCGCCTCCTGGCACAGGCATCTACTCGTATATGCTTAAAAGGAGACGCCACCAACTGTATAATGTGCAACGTGTAATAATGAAATAAAACATTTTTGATTTTTTGATTTTTGATTCGATACATTACCATCCCAGTGGGACGCAAGCCTTCTCTCCATGAAGGATATGAGCCGTCATCGACTACAAGGAACTATTTCAGGTTGGTACATCTTAATATTATGCGAGAGAATTACATCATCATTCTCCTGCAATTATCCCACTTATTTTGGGTCGGCGCAGCATGTCTTCTTCTTCCATACTATTACTCGTCATCTCAGCAGTCATAATGCAAAAAAATAAATTTGAACAAATTAATTTGGTGTAACAACAGCCTAACCTAAGAATAAAATCATAGCCCAGCCCTGTGTGTCCTATGATGTAGAAAGATACACGTAGGCGGCGAAAATTGGGACTGGTCTTCGGATACAAAACCCCAAAATATTTAAGATTAAGATTTATGAAAAACAATGACCCGTAAGAAATGAAAAGGCGCTCATTCATACTATACCAGAAATGAATACAAAACATTCACACATCGGCACATTTTTTTTTTGCTATTCTAGTCTATCCCACCCCTGCGCAAAGGCCTCCCCTCATACCTTCCACTTCTCGACGTTGCACCTCTTCTCGCCAATTAACAAGAAAGCCAAAAGTCCCGCCATCTTTTTCTTGGTCTGCCGCGACTCCATCTAGCTGTCTCAGGGCTCCAGTTTTGTTAAGTGTAGACCCACAGCTTTGCAGGCATCCGGCGGACATGGCCTGCTTAGTCACAACTTAGCTTGACAGCATTTATAAAATTTAAAGCTGAGCCAATGAAATCACTCACCAAAAGGAACAACGAAATCGAGCAATAGAACGGAAACATGAATGCAATGGTCCAATGAATAGTACTTTACCCAACCGAAGTGCGACAAACAATAACGGATTCAGATTCGGAAATCGGGAATTAATTTCAGTTCATAATTTGTCATTGGAGTGCAGTTACATCGAGAGATAATTACGTAATGTACGACTCGATACTTAATTGTGTGTTGCTGTAATTATGTGGAATCAATAGGCCCATGATTAAGCCTTTGACAGTAGTTACTATGTAGTGTGTTTGATGTACGGCTGTCAATAATGAATGTTAATTTTGCAGTCATATTATAATCATTGGGTTGTTTCTAGAAACTCAGACTTGAATTTATTGTTTTCAATTTACGAATATTAATTCAATTAAACCACTTCAATGTTTAAGAAGTCGGTCATTTATTCAGAAAGTAGAAGCTAATTTGCCCGTTCCAAAACCAAAATATCTATTGGGTAAAAGAAGAAAAAAATTAAATTAAAAGAGTTCATCATCATCATACATAAATAAATAAATCATCCACAGCCCAACTTCTTCTGAAGTAATTTTTCTTCTTCTTTTTCTTGATGGGTATAGGCGAGAGGCCTATACCCATCAAGAAAAAGAAGAAGAAAATAATAAGAAGAATTTGCATGGCCAAACTTCACGTTCTTGTGCCAGACTCATCCAGGATATTCCCGCGATGACAACAAAGTCGTCTGCCCATCTCGCCACCGGGCGACGAACACTTTTCTTTCCAATCCTGGGAAGCAACTCAGTCACAATTTTACTCCACCTGTCATCACCACGCCTTACTGCCTTATCAAGATCAGTGGTAGAAAATTCTGGGCACCTAACTCTTGAGATAACTTTTAGTTACTTCTTGATAACAAAGCGTAAATAGTTTCAGGTCATCCATGTAAAGGAGGTGAAATATAATCTGACCACCTCTCCTCAACCAATAGCCCAGACCTGAATCCTCCAGCATAAAGAGGATTCAAGGCTAAGCAGAACCAAAGTGGATTTAAACTATCGCCCTGGAATATACCTCGCTCTATCCTAATCGGCTCGCTATTCCACTGGATTTGCCGACATCCTGGATAGCGAAGGACTGTCCTCTATTGCCCCATACACGACATTAGGAAGCTGCGCAGAGTTGCATCAACTTTATACAACTCTAGCACCCACATGAGCCATGTATGTGGCACCGAGTCATAGGCCTTCTTATAGTCTATCCAACATGTTGACAGATCCTTTCGGGAACGGCGAACCTGTTGGCTAATGGCCATATCAATGAGGAGCAGTTCCTTGGTGCCATGGGACCCGTTCCTACATCCATTTTGAGAAGCGGACATGATAGAATTGTCATCAATGTTGTAAGAATGGTATACTTTTACTGTCGGAAGACAGGTAATCAGTCTATAATTTTTGGGTTCCGCAGTACTACCCGATTTATGAAGCAGGTGGGTTATACCTGTTGTCCTATACGTTCTCAGCTCATAAATTGTATTAGGGGTTAAAGTATGAAATTGCTTATACTGCAAAATGAAAACTCGTTTTTTTCCAAGATGTTTAATCAAAATATTTACCCTCATTATCTATACATTGCTGCCATCTAATCGAGAGTTCATTTATGCCTTTGCGTTAGAACTCTGGAGATCTAGATTCGACAAACTGTGTGAAAGCATTTTGTACTGCCTCCTGGAAGATTTTTTTTTACCACGTACAAAATTGTACGAATCACGAAAAAATGGTAGTCAGTTGGAGCAAGGTCTGTCAAGTACGGAGGATGACGTATGGTTTCTAACTGCAGCTCTTGTAGAGTTACAATTGTGTCCCGTGCAGTGTGGGGTCTTGCGTTATCATGGAGCAATAATGTTCAAGATCGATTCACGAGTCGGGGCTGTTTCACTGCCAGTTTCGCCATCATTGTTCGAAGTTCGGCACAGTAAACATCTGCTGATATTGCTTGACCAGACCTGAGGAAGCTATAGTGAATAACACCATGAAGAGACCACCAAACAGTTACCATTACCTTTTTATTGGTAAGCTTTAATTTAGGTCACTGTTGCGGCGTTTGACCTGATGTCAACCATTGCATTTTTCGCTTACGGTTATCGTAAAGAATCCACTTTTCGTCACAGTCATATCACAATTCGATCCAATATTCCTTCATTTCTGTACCGATTCAACAAGGCAGCGCAAGTTTCAACACGCGTTTCTTTCGGCAGATCAGTCAAATCATGAGGCATCTATTTTTCACATTTTTAAGGTCAATTCAAAGCATCTATTACTATAAAACGGCAATTTCATACTTTAACCCCTATTATTATAAGTACTTCAATTTGGAAATGCTACTACCTCTTGATCTGAAGATCAAGTCTTATGTGATATAGAGAGCGAGCGAGCCTAATGCCATCAACCAGACACGAATCCAAACTCCAGGCTCCTATTGAGAAATTCTCTGATGGAAAAATCCAATAACAATACGCCACGCCATTCTACCTTTCTTGAAAAGCACAAATATCAGAATAAGATCTAACCTACGATCTCACTATAAAATATGTACGTGAGAATATTTTTCTGAGTAACATGTTATCTTGAAAATTTAATCAACTCCCTAAGTTGACGTGGTGACGGCTCCGGGCGACGTGCACTATTAAAATTTTCACTTACCTCCTTTTCTTTCTCCAGTTTTCTCTTTTGCGATTAAAATTGTTTTTCAAAACCAATTTACAGAATTACATATTATTTATTTATCGCTGTTTGTAGACTTCATCATAAATGATTTCTAATCTACATAACTTTGCGTATTTAACTCTGATTTGGCACTTGGAACCAACTTCTACAAGTTCAATCATAATAACGAAGATATAGTCGGCAAAACTAGGTCGAAGTTAGATTTAATTTAGACTTATGTTACACCATTTTGCATTATAATTTGAACATTGTTTAGAAACATAAACACATGGTTAGAACATAATGGTTAATTGTAAACCATATGAGTTATATTCAGCTGAAAATATAATGTTGTATATGAGAGCAATGGAGACATTTAAAGGAAAAGACGTTTTGCGCCGACTGCCAGAAACGTGAGATGATGGCAGGAAGATGATGATTGGAGAAAAATGACGGTCCATAACATGACAAAAAAATATAGATTGCTCATCCGAAAAACAAATACGATAATAAAAAACAAATATTTCCACATGAGATGAAATAATTTGATAGTAAAACGATTTGAATAGAGACGCAGCAGAGAGAATCAAAACAAGAGTTGAAAGGTATTTGACATTGGGTTTTACACAACTAGTGGGTTGGGTTTCTCAGAGGTGCAGTGCGATGCGCGCTCGAACACGGCCGTGTTTCCACTGTGCACGGAAATAATTTTATTCGCGTGTTGCGCGGCCCTAGCCGCTGCTCGTAAAGTTCCAAACAACTCATAGTCAGCGAATTGCTGGCGTTCCTAGTCCATGCTATTGACTACATGATTGATAACTTTTGTTATTTTTTATCTTGTTCTTCGTTTTTGAAGTGGTGGAGTATTTGAAAGTGCAGACCGATTGGACTCTGCGGGCTGAATGGTTGGAATCGCGCCACAACATCAACTTCAGTCGTTCGTGGTACGAGTTTCAACCCACCAGCTACAGACCTTCTTGAAAGAGGACTTTTGGCCGAAGGGTGTCGTGTATCGACGTTTCCGAGTTTTCCGAGTCGGTTACGCGACACCACGCAGCGAAACCGACGCCGACAACGTTACGTGTATAGTATTTAATAGTTTAAGGTTTTTAAAATGTATTAGTTTATTATTGTATAAGATTATTTTGTGTATTTTTTCTATAGGCCTCAGTAGCCTCATAATAAAATGATTGTTATTATTAGAATAATAAATTGGCAACTATAACTGGAGGTCGACTTACACATAGTTGCAGAAAAGCCAGGCAGCTCCTCAAGAATTTTCCCAACATTTCCTAAAAGGTAAAGTTTTAAATCTAGAGCGTTCGTTCCACAAGTGGTGCTCACGTATTATTCGAGTTTCAAATTGAGTCTCATTCATTCTTCTGCAGTGTAGCGACGAATGAACCGAGTGGTTGTTTTTTGTTTTCTCTAGATATTATTATGGGTTGAGTGAATGAATGAGGGACGGAAAGGAATTATTTAAAAGTGAGTTTATAAAGGGATTGGGTACTGTAAATTCTTGTAGATGTAAGAACTACTACTGAGTATGAGGATGTAGCGGTACTACAGCGATATACTACAAATAGTACCATAACGCCATCTATCACTCAAATGAAGAACTCGCATGAAAGTTCTAAATCGCGCTATTAGAGTTATACGCGACTTAAGATCATTTAGGAAAATCCGACAACAGCTGTCGGGCAGTCTGTAGACACAGCACCCGTCTGATCGGTGGTTCTTCCCTTTTCTATTGGTGTTTGAAGAACCTAAACCCTTTTCTTCATACCCCTATTAGATTTTGATTCTGAGGTCGGAGAAAGTGATATTATTTATTTATTTATGTACACACGAAACACATTACAGGAAAAATACATAAAGACAAAAGAGCACAAAGGTAACGCTAATTTCATTTAGAAATGATATTGTTTTTCCGTGATTTTTTTTCAGTAGCAGCTCGGAATCAGGATTTGGGCCCGGTTGATGGTAATAGGCTCGGCTCCTATTACATAGGACTTAAACATAACTGGTTATAATTTTGTGGGTGTACTAATAGGTAGTAGACCTCTGCTAAACCTTTACCTGAATACAGGCGTTATCTTATGTGTGCTAAAATGTAGTACCTTGGCTTTATTATGTAAAAAAATAATGTTGATTTCAGTAATTTGACTTACAAGCTCTGCCTCATAAAAAATCTAAAATTTCGTACAATCACGAATCCAAGTTATCAATTTAAGATTTTCGTCATAAATAAAACAAGAAATCCTCTTCCAACATTAAAAAAAAAATGATATTATGTACTCGTCTTGTAAGAAAAGTAAAAAGAAAAAACTAAATAAACTCGAAGCACCTACAAATGAACTTAAACTGGGGCAGAAGTCTGGAGGGAATCGTGTCTGTACAGCGAGAACATTTCTTCAAATAAATACTTAAGCTTACTTTTTAGAACAATAACGTAATTAAAACTTCTAACTACCACCTCTTGATGTTTTTTTAGCATAATTTTGCACTGAAGTGTTTATATTTCCCTTAATAACGATTCTTTACGAAGAGTCATTATCACTTTGCGTTGTCAATAAAGACGATTTTGTGATGCTTAAAAGAATGAGTATCTATAGCGATTTACGTTAATCAACACATACTGCGTGTTACTGCCATGCGTGGCCAAAAGATGACAATAATTCCTTATCTTCTTAGCGTGTCGATGGCAAATTTTCATCATATATTTTCCAAAATTCATCAACGCGAACTCCACTCGCTGATGCAGTTGCAGTTATCAGGATATGCAGCGCAAGATGGATGGTGAGCCATTGTCTGTGGAGACACACCACATACACACTTGAGATCTGAGCCGTCCATGACGCCCATCTGTAGAGATTGTCTTTGCTACGGACGACTTGGATTCGCAAACTATTTAGAGAGTTCCAAGTCGGCTACGGCAAAGCATGCCTAGGTGGAAGGCTATCAGATGGCTCGATGAAGCCGTCAGGGAGATTAAGTAGCTCCCACCAAAGATTACATCTTGCTGTGGAGGCGTTGCTGGGTTAGCTGGGCCAACGCACCCAAAAAAGCTTTAACGACTTTCAGCCTATGGGGCACTAAGACGTAACTGTGTATTCGGTGGCGTGAGTCAGCTTATGACCCATAGTCTTTTAGCCATTAAGTTCAGTAAAAGACATCAACTGGAGAGAAAAGCATTTACAATCATAATAAAAATAGGTTTTAGTTCTGCACACAGTTGTGATTTATTTGTATGCGTAGTTGGGAGACTAACAATCAGACAGATAGCCTGTCAATAGCCTTCTGAAATACAAATGGCACTAAATGTGTGTTGCAATCCAAGACTTATTCTCAATCTAGCATCGCGACGTAAGGGGGCCAATTTATAAATAGTCAAAGCAGTCACTTATCCCCGAATGTAAACAAAACCCATCTTTTTGTTTACAAAACAAACAGTAACCGTCCTTATAACTTGAACGGATACATACACAACATTCTTTCCTTATAAGATCAAAAGGAAATGACCTCCTTCGCCTTTAATAAACGATAGTTCTGAAAATACACACAACTGTGCCCTTAACTACATCCTCAAACAGTGAAGGGTCCTTCGAAGGGAACACAAACTGAGGGTCCCAAGTTCTAGGGGATCTTAAAGCTATGGAAATACAAACACTTGTGTAAGGTTGTATCATGTGTTGTGTTTTGATCGTAAGATGTGCGAAAGGACTGAATATGTATGTAGCAATAAAAATAAATTTAACACTGGATTAATCACTATCAGTATCACTACATAGTACAAAACAATGTCGCTTCCCGCTGTCTATCCCTATGTATGCTTAGATCTTTAAAACTACTTTTTTATTACTTAAAGATGCATGCATGCATATCGATCGTATGTGACTCGTTTCAAAACACAATGGAGGTCAAGTAGGGAGAGGTAAATTGAGGGGGGTAATAAGAGCCTAGGTAGACATTGAATCAATAGAGAAAAAACTGTGTATAGTGGTGTTTTAGTTATATAGTGTTTAAGTAGAGTCAGAGCCTGTGCACTCGGTGCGTTTCAGCACCGTCGCTAGTGCTGCATGATTTCGCTGCATTTGGTGGGCACATGGCCGGTGCGGCGTCGAGGCGTTGCTGCGGCGCCGTAGCGGCACTGCGACGCCGGGTTCTGAATACTGTCAGATATTATGCATGTCAGTAACGGAGAATTGGAAGTGACAAACAATTACGTAGCGCACATAAGTCCATAAGACCCCCGACACATCAACCTCACATAAGTACATAAGAAGCCTGTACTTCCCCAAGGGATGGCAGAGATGAAAATATTACACCCACATTTCAACAGTTATGTTTGAGTCCTTTGGGTAATAATAGGAGTCGATCCTGTGGCCATCAACCGGGCACCAGACTCCGTGGCTAGAACAATTAGTATTAAAACAATTTATTAGCAGTAGCAAAAATATTTTTATTTCAAGGTCTACGATTTTTCTCAATTACATCTATGACACAATTCACATTGTAATAATTAATGCATAATTCAGCAGAAAAGATTTCCTCACTAAAATACCATCAACCTAGAATGTTATCATCTCAAGCTAGGTATTACTTTTAAAGATAATACATCACAGAAACCACACGACATTTCCTAGGAAACTACGCCTAGTTGCTGTCGACAGACTTTCTCCACAAATATCCGAACATAGCTCTTAATGTAACGCAAGTAAAACGAACTTTGTCTCAGAAATACTAGAATGATGAATGTGTACAGTCAGAATATGAGGCAGGAAATGGAACCGCAGCGCCATGCTACAAACGTTATTGAATTCCTAAACTAAAATGACGCACGAAAATGTTATTTCATACTTTTTTGCCGATCCTACGGCAGCTTTCTTTAGGGCTGACAGATTTTATTGAAACGCGAAAATGAGCATGAAAATAAATTGAACACGTGTTTAAATCAGAAAAGTATAAAAGGGTAGTATGAGAATCTGATTCTGGGGAAAGAAAAGATTTTTATTGAATGCGTAATCGACTCGGGGGGAAATGCGTCATTGTTCCATTTTCCTGTATGAAAAATTATTATTGGGTAGGTAGGTAAGATTTTTGCCGTAAAATACGTCAGTATTATCAATTTATGTCATACTAGCTTTGGCCTGCGGTTTCGCTCGTGTGGAGGTCAGTAAGTTGTCGCATGGTAACTATTGGGATAAAAAGTATCCTACGTTAGGACATAAACCTTTCAGGGGTAAAAAAACTAATAGACAGGCAGACAGGGATAGTTTCGCATTTAAAATACTATTATGTATGATTTTGATTACATACTACTTAGTAATCCCAGAAGGGTTAGGCAGAAGTGTACCTCACAAGTACACCCATATTTCGCCAGTTATATTTAAGTCCCATGTAACAGGGTGCGACCCTATTGCCTTCAACCGGGCACAAACCCAGACTCCATGGCTGCTACTGAGAAATTCCTGATCGAATAACCCAATAACACTTTGCACGACCCGGGAATCGAACCCAGGACTTCATGCTCAGCAGTCGCGCTTACGACGACTAGACCAACAGGGCAGTCAGTGATTTTGATTAAATAACATAAGTAGTTTATCCTGCTACTTAAACAAAAAATAAAACTTTAATGGGACTCATTTAAAGTTCTCTTTGCACCAAAACGGCAGTCACCAGCCCTAACCTTTTATAGCCCTATTGGGAAATATATATTTTTATGTACTAAGAAGAATTTAATTTATGCTTTTTGCTTATTTATCTTCAAACTCATCCCCCGGGCTGGCAAAGATCCCTATTTGTCACTGTCAAAAATGACATCAATTTAATTTTCGGCCATTCACTGCGGATATTGTTTCAAACTGTCCGAGGATTCCTTTATTTTCTGGACTTGAACATCAGTATTTATTACCACTGATTACAGCTGTGAAATTATGTTATGTGCTGTGTTATGTGATTTGATTTAATTGTTGCGCTCCGAACTCTCAATCTCATTGCCGATGACATGGATATATTCTGTTGCTCTTTGGGTGAATTTACAAGAACAGCTACCTATAGAATATGTTATGGTTAAATAGCAGAACTATGTATTTTTTTAAGTATGCTACAATATCGCATTGGGTCTAGCCTGTAAGGATATTTGTATGTTTAAAGTGAATAAATAAATAAAATAAATGTTACAACATCATTGATTTCAATGACAGTCCGCAAAATCCCATGAGCAGTTTATTTTTCTGAGTCCTTCATGAAAAAAAGTCTAAGGAATTAACATTAAAAAAGTCGCGCAACCCATTAAAACTTTTGACACAAAAGAAGGGAACTGTCAAACTAAACTGTCAAATCATAATTCACCGAATTACTAACGAATTTTTCTTGTCAATGGTATTTAAAAAGAACCGCTAGCTCAGCTATCTTGAAAGGGCACAATAAGGTCAGTGTCCGACCAAACGCTGGAATTTTCTTTTACAGCCTTTTATTCAATCTTTGTATCAATGGTAAATAAAAACGAAGAGATTTGAAGCAAAACAAAAACGTTATGTTGTACGTTGAATATAGGAGGTTATATATCGTATTTACTCATTTTAGTGTAATAAAATTGAATTGATGGAAAATTATACATAATATACAAGTATCATACACATGATTTATGTGTATATTATAAATAAATAAATTATATAAATAAATATCGCTGGACATTACACACAGCGCCATCTAGTGCCACACTAAGCAACGAGGCTTGTGTCGTGGACACCAGATAGTTGATATACTACATAGATACTTTTTGTTTGTAAATACATACTTATTATACATATAAACATCCATGACTCGGTAACCAATGTCCATGCTTATCACATAAACACTTGCTCCTACCGGGATTCGAACCCGGAACCCTATGAACGTAAGGCAGCCTCACTACCGCTGCGCCATTCGGGTCGTCAAATTATGTATTTTCCATGAAAAAATGTGAATATTGAAATCATGTTCTCGAGAACGGCTCTAACGAATTCCATGAAAGTTGCAATACGAGGGCGAAAAATCGATTTAGCTAGGTCTCATGTCTGGGAAAATTCGTTTTCTCTATTTTCACCCGAGCAGAGCTCGGTTGCCTAGATACTAATATTTTATACGAATAAATTAAATCGAAAACCAAATCGTTAAACAACCACTCTGTGCCATGCGTGTTTCAGTTCGCGAAATAAAAATATTACACGACCCTGAAAACGACTTGTATTCTTTAATAAAACTTCTAAAAAAGATTCTTTTTCATCGACCTTTCCTAACGTTTCACGATTATTACCGTGTTTAACAAAAAAAAAGAGTTTTTAAACTTTGTTCTTCACAATTTTTTGAATAAGGCAATCTTGCCAGTAACTGTTTTGAGCCTCCCGTTTTTGTGTTGAGTTCATTAACAAAGAAGTGGTTCATGAATTAATTAAACTGGCCATTGTTTTAATAACATTGACCATGTTTTATCAATGGGGGTTGGTAGAGATGACCATTTTTGTTACTGAATAAGATGATAATTATAACTTTCTAACCCCGAAGAAATTAGAACCAGGACAAGGGGTCTAAAATGGCCGATTTATCTTAAAATGATAATAATAATATGAATTAATATAAATACGTGGCAACACCAACGTCAACAGTACGTGTTTAATTCTGACCTCACAATTTTATCAACTTAAATATACAAAATCAAATCTCAAGCCATTCGAAATTTCATATAATATCCAAATTCAATAAGTTCATCCAGAAAACATCAAGAAAACCAGAAAATGCAATATAATATTTATTTTATAATGAAAATATGCAACCGAATTGGCTTTGACAGCTAATGTCAAGTCATGAAAAATCAAATAAAATAAAATCACAATGAATTAACAATGTTGACGAGGGCAGCAGCACGTCGCGCACGCCTACCGCCTCCGGACCCGTCGCTCAGCTCCGCCTCGCCGCCGCTGGAACCCAGCCTCACCGTGAGTGCTGTGACACCGGCCGTGGCAGTTGCGTCGAGCTCGAGCGACGAGTATTTCTCTCCGCCCACGACGCCACCACCTGCTCGTCGACGGGGAGGACGCCGGCCGCCGGACGGTTTAGGACCTCGAGGCCCACCGGCCTCTGATAGGGTCCCAGCTCCCGGCGGAAGTGTGCAGCGCATGCGATGGACGCAGACCATCAATGAAAACGTCATGCGCTCATACTATGGGGCTACAGAGGGAGGAAACAACCTGACCGCGTACCGTGTTCGGATGCTCTCTCTGTTTCAGGTGCTTGAGCCAGCTGTCAACGTTTCGGCGCAACGACTGTCGGATCAGGTGCGAGTCATCCAGCGTAATCGTATGTTGGATGACACCGTACTTGATCGCCTGCGGACTGAAATGCAGAGTAGCCATGTCATTACTCCGTCGGTGCAGGCTGTGGTACCACCACAGTCTACCACAATACCGGATCGCGCTGACGACTTGAGTGATGACATGACTATTAATGTAAGTACCCAGTGCAGTGAGGAAATGAGGTGTGCTTTGGAGGGTGCGATTCGAGAATATCGGTTCATGTCGCCCGACCTTAGACCGCGCATACCGCGTTTGCCCATGCATAACAAAAATAGGGCGCTGGTGGCTGTTCTGGATTCGCAGTTGTCAAACTATTTTGATAACTGCGAAGACCTCACTGATGCTCACTCAATCCTGTATTGTGCGGCTGTAACGGCATGTCGTGTAGCTCATGTCAAATTTTTTGATGACAGAGCTACACGACCTAAGCTAGCCGTACCAGCATGGCAGTACAGGATTGAGCGACGTATTGATGGGGCCAGAGCACTCATCGGCAAACTAATCTCCTTCAGGGAGAGCAATACGCGCCCTAGAGTGATGCGCTTTGTGAGGCGGGCGTTCTCGGGGACTGATATTAGTCCTCGAGACTACATCTCCCGTGTCACAGAGCGCATCGACTTCCTGAAGCAGAAAGTGTATGCATGGGCGAACCGTATTCGTAGGTATAAGCGACGGGTGGAACGATACACTCAGAATCGCACATTCCAAAGAGATGAAAGGTGGGTTTATAGGACTTGGGAGCGACCGGACCAAGGTGTGGCTGACACGCGCCTGCCGGATGATGACGTCATGACTTCGTTCTGGCGCAGCATCTGGTCGGTGCCTGTCAGCCATAACGAGGGTGAATGGACTCGGGAAGTTGAGCATGCGCGTGATCCAGTACCAGAAATGGGGGCAATCACTATCAGCCCCCAAGACGTAGCTCGTGCAGTCCGTCCGTTACCAAACTGGAAATCCCCAGGGCCGGACGGGCTGCACAACTTTTGGATCAAATGGTTCCAAAGATCGCACGCTCGCCTGGCTTCCCTGTTCCAGTCAGCCTTAGAGTCAGGGTCGCTGCCCGAGTTCCTGACAACAGGTATAACCCACCTGCTCCATAAATCGGGTAATACTGCGGAACCCAAAAATTATAGACCGATTACCTGTCTTCCAACAGTCTATAAAGTTCTTACATCCATCTTGAGAGCTAAAATTAACGAACACGTTAATGAAAATTCGATCATGTCCGCTTCTCAAAATGGATGTAGGAACGGGTCCCGTGGTACTAAGGAGCTACTCCTCATTGATATGGCCATTAGCCAACAGGTTCGCCGTTCCCGAAAGGATCTGTCAACATGTTGGATAGACTATAAGAAGGCCTATGACTCGGTACCACATACATGGCTCATGAGGGTGCTAGAGTTGTATAAAGTTGATGCAACTCTGCGCACCTTCCTGATGTCGTGTATGGGGCAATGGAGGACAGTCCTTCGCTATCCAGGATGTCGGCAAATCCAGAGGAATAGCGAACCGATAAGGATTGAGCGAGGTATATTTCAGGGCGATAGTTTGAGTCCACTTTGGTTCTGCTTAGCCTTGAATCCTCTTAGCACGCTGCTGGAGGATTCAGGTCTAGGTTATCGGTTGAGGAGAGGTGGTCAGGTTATATCTCACCTCCTTTACATGGACGACCTGAAACTCTTTGCCCCCAACGATTTGCAACTGATGGAACTACTGAAGGTAACTGAAACTTTCAGTAGCGCCATCAGGATGGAATTTGGTGTGGACAAATGTGCGGTCATGCATGTAAAGCGAGGGAAGATTGTGGAATCTGTGGGAACCCAACTCTCGGATTCCATAAATCTTAGATCCCTTTCAGCAACCGAAACCTACAAGTATTTGGGTATGTCGGAAGCGCTGGGCATCAATGTAGCTGACATGAAGCAATCGTTGAGGGAGCGCTTCTTTGGCCGCCTGAGAAAAGTATTTAATAGTCTTTTATCAGGCGGGAACAAGGTGCGTGCCTTCAACGGTTGGGTCATGCCGGTTTTAATGTACTCTTTCGGCATACTCAAATGGACACAAACAGAACTAGACGCCCTGGATAGGAAGGTTCGTACATTGTTGACGGCATATCGAATGCATCACCCACGATCTTCGGTTATGAGACTGTATATCCCGCGGAGGTGCGGAGGTCGAGGCTTTTTAAACGCTAAGACTCTCCACAATCGCGAGATATGCAGTCTCAGGGAATTTTTCCTAGAAACCGACGTGGGGATGCATCGGGATGTGGTCGCGGTGGACAAGGGCCTCACCCCGCTCTCCTTGGCTAAAGAGAACTGGCGCAAACCTGTAGTACTTGACACTAACGACCGCAGGGAGGTATGGCAGAGTAAGGAGCTCCACGGACGCTTTTTCCGGGCCCTTCATGGGCCCGATGTAGACCTATCAGCGTCCGTAGCCTGGCTACGTTCCGGCGACCTCTTCGGAGAAACCGAAGGTTTTGTCTGTGCAATTATGGATGAAGTTATGATGACGAATAACTACCGCAGATTTATTGTGAAGGACGGCACGGTTGACATATGTCGGGCATGCCACCGTCCGGGCGAATCAATTCGTCACATTATCTCCGGGTGTTCTCGTCTAGCTAACGGTGAGTACTTGCATAGACACAACCTTGTAGCCAGGATTATCCACCAGCAACTTGCTCTAAAATACAACCTTGTGGAATCGGAGGTGCCGTACTATAGGTATGTGCCCGACCCAGTTCTCGAAAATGGCAATATCACACTGTACTGGGATCAATCCATCATCACTGACAGGACTATTGTGGCCAACAAGCCTGACATAGTGGTGGTGGATCGATCAGAGCGGCGCGCAATGATTGTCGACATAACGGTCCCGCATGACGGGAACCTCGTGAAAGCCGAGAAAGATAAACAAATCAAGTATCTTGACTTGGCTCGCGAGGTTGTCGACATGTGGGAAGTGGACACGGCGATCATTGTGCCGATAGTCTTTTCAGCCCATGGCTTAATTGCCAAGAGCCTCGACCAATACCTGAGGAGGCTCTCGTTAGGCGGCTGGATCAAGGGCTTGATTCAGAAAGCGGTACTCCTGGACACGGCTCGTATTGTTAGGAGGTTCCTCTCTCTGGAGCCCTGACCGCCGGTAGCTTGGACCCTGTTCCCGATACCGGTGGGCTACTATTTTTTATATTTTTAAATGTTTTTTTTTTTATAGGAATATTAAAAAATGTAAATAAGTAAGTAAGAAAAATAAATAAAGGAAATATGAATTACGTCTCAATTTGTAAGATGGTCACAACGTGACAATTCATAATATTAAGTGTGTCTATGACTATTTTAAGATATTTAACGTGATTCATATTCTGATAAAGCAGCCGTTTTAGACCCCCAGGAGTAACTAAAATTGAAAATCTAGTAAGATTCATATTGGATAAACCTGACCGAGAACTGTTTACGAGTATCATAATAAAATACGTATATCATTTCCTGTCAGTGCCAACGGTACCTTCAGGTAACGTTTATTCACCAATAACATTTATATTCAGAATAAATTTTATTGTACTCCATCCTAAAAAGGCGCTCAATTATATTCGACCTAGATTTTGTAACAACATTAGGGCTCTTTCACACGGCTTCCGTCATTGACGGTTCGTCATAAAACACGATACGTCATGACGGATGGACGTTCATATTGCATACGGAATCGTGTTTTATCACGATTCGGCAAAAAACGGATTTAAAAAAAAACCGAATTTTCGGGAGCATCAGCGAATCCGTCATAATAAATTCACGTTTCGTGTTTTTTGACGTACCTGTTTTGAAAAGATGATAGGTGATTTAAGACGTGTCCGTCATTTTTCACGATTCGTGATGCGTGTGAGCACGGGCACTCAAATACATATTATATATAATTATATTTTATAGTCAGTCTTATACAGAGAACAAAGCCTTCAGTAAAAGCTCCGCTAATACAAATCATCTATTTAATTATACCTTCTTAATTTATTGTTGCTAATTTCTTAAACACTATATTCCTCAAAGATTTAAATCAGTCGATGTGCCCTCACCGTACTAAGATCGCGTGAAAAAATATTTACACTGTGACAATGCGGGATGGCTCGCATGAAATGCTAGATACGACCAAAAAGATAATGTAGAAGAAGCAAAAGGAGTATGTAACGGCCGTATCATGTAGCGTTCTATAGTTTCTGTTATATGGGAAAGTATGAGAATACTATAAAATGTTGCAAAACAGAGACGTTATAATTTTTGTTACAGCGTATCTAACGATTTTCACCTTTGATATTTTTGCGATCGTGGCAACTGTGTCTGGCTAAGTTCATTACTTAGGCATTAAGTCCATTACTTAGGCATTAAGTCAGGCTCTAAGTAATTACCAAAATAAATAAATAATCATTTCTTTTTATTTGATTTTACTTAGTCGGCGTCCTACATTAGTACTTCGTGTCTATGTCAGAAACATGTAGCAGACTAAACTAGTTATTTCAGTTGCGTACTTGAGTTAAGTAAATAATTAATTTTAGGTAACTGGATTTAGTTGTAAGGGTTTTTGTCTTTGATAATTGTTTACTTAGAATATGTTTGCGAGAGAAGGTACTTTCTTGGCAGTTTGCACTAAATGAGTAGAGATTGTCGACTTTCTAACGTGTGACAATTCTTAGTTACGTTTATGAACAGGTTTGAGATAATATTAATTTATGAACAGGTTATGATTGACTGAGAAATTAAAAACAATTTGTGAAGTAAATACACTTCACAAATTGTTTTTAATTTCTCAACAGAATTGAGGCGAGGACAGATAAAAACAAAACGAACGGAACGGAACCGGAATTGCAGTCAACTGAGCTCAAATCCAGATTGCGTAGCTGCTGCTGAGAAATATCCGAGCGAAAAACCCAATAACAATTTGCCCGAACCGGGAGTCGAACCCAGGACCTCATGTTCAGCAGTCCAACAAACGAGGCAGTCAAAAAGTGGTCAGTCTTAACGAATAAATACATGAATAAAATCTACAGTTCCGATAATGCGGGCGGGAGAATGATAAGTACAGAACACAAAAAAAACTTACTACACACAAGGTTTAGAGATTTTTTTAACCTTTAGATACCTCATATTTTAGATGTAACAGTTATTACTGATTAAAGAGACAAAGTAAGCCAAACACCCGGTCTCTAAAAATTTAATTTTAATTCAACAGCTTAAACAAAACAAGAACAATCCCACATATCTGCAAGTACATTAAAATTACTCAGTTTCTAAACAAACAGTTTAAATAGTAATATTACAAAGGCAATAAGCCACGGCAGTGTAGCTCCGGGACGTGTTTTCATATGGCGTAGGTGCCTCGAGGTAGGTGATTAAAACTAACATCTATAGGTAGAAGTTTGCAAGGAATACGGAGAGGTAAGGTGTGGAGCTTGGTATTTGTTTTTTTATCAGACTGAAGGTGGCCTACCATGACGTCGCAAAGCATGAATGTTTTAACGTCATTCCAGTGTGGGAAAGAGACAGAGCTATACAGGATATCTAGCGCCATCTCTTTCCCACACAATAAAACTAAAACATTCCTGCTTTAAGACGTCATGGTAGGCTAACGGGACATTATTTACAAGTTACTGCGTCCTGCAGGTTATCATCACCCATACCTTACCGATATTCCACACATTACGAAGCGCTTTACTACATCTATTATTATGCCCCCAGCCAAGAAGTGGAATACCCTGCCTGCGTCGGTGTTCACGAGCTCATATAACCCAAATCTTATAAATCGAGACTTAATAGGCTTCTTTAGGGTTAGCTCTTCCCACCATCGACCTTATCTTTGTCCTCAGGACAAGATTGAGGTCAACAGTATGCCCATTTAATACAAATAGATCTTAAATATTAATAAATATTTGAGCATGTATCAAAATGGGAAAAAATCACAGGGTGTCAAAAAATTCGTCCACATCGCTGTCAATAGGAAAAACCCAAAATGCTAGCAGCATCGCCACGTTGGACGACTGTAAAACTAATTGAAATAAAAAACGGAAAAAAATGAGCAAACTAGCATGTCCTTCAATTCTTGGACCTGCTAGTTCGTGACACACATGTGACATCCAGCAAGGCCAAAGAAAAGATGAATGGATTGTGTGTGCAATGATATGAAAGAGAAAGGAGTTAATGATGCCGCTGACAGGGGAGAATGGAAGAAGAAATCGTGTTGCGCCGACCCCAACTAGAATGGTACAAGAATACTGGGCCACGTTTTTAGACTGGGTATCAGAGTTTCAGGTCTGGGTGTAACAACTTCTCGGTGCCTGTACAAACGTTTTCTAGAACAGCAGGCTCCAGTCCACCAGTCCAGTCCGTTACGGTCTCATTGTACTTCCTTGTTATACAAGCTCACATTTTGGTCGCCCGAAGCCCCATTTAACACTGCTCGGTTACTAATGAAGTATTGCTTTGAATCCAGATTGTTTTAATCCAGAGCTTCATGAATCAGCGAGTTTAATTCTATAACACAGTTTACCTACATAAAACTTGGGTAATTATTTCGGGCTGACTGGCCGTTTGAGCCACTTCAGAAATCTGTGTTTCAGAGCGTGGTTTAGTTTTTGAAGAATAAGCAGATTGGAGCTTATTTAAGTTTTATCAGCGCTGTAGTTTTTGCAGAATTTCCATCCGACGTTGATCTTCGCAGTTATTTTCATTAAAATTCAGCCAGAAGTGTTTTATGTCTTGTCTTAGGTTTTGTTTTCGAACTTCCAAATATACGTTGCTTGACAAAATAAATTGCCGTATGTTGTCACTAAGCAGAGCTGCAATGTCACAGTGTGCACTTACCAACACAGCGAGACCCCCGGCCCCCTCCGTTGTGTTCCAAATTGCCAATAAAAACCAACTGCCCGCCTTTTTTAGAGCTCAACCTTAATTGGACACTATTCCGACTATTCTATATACTTCTAGAAGTTTTGTATTGTTATTAAAATGTTCTATTTACTTGATAGTTTTGTTACCTGTTGACTTTATTATGCAACAATATTATAAACAGGGATACGAGTTCTTCAAGCTATTTCTTATAATACTAAAAATATTGTTATTTTCCTATTCCTACTACACACATCAAAAGTGTCTAGGGATCAAGCATTTTTATGCGGATTTCTTGAGATTGAGATGTGGCTTTGTAATAAATTTATGATTTTATAAATTTATATGGATCCTTTTTGGTGCATTTCATAATTTGAATCAGGAACTCTCAATCAAATTCGAGTAAAAGATGAAAATAAGCTGTCAATATTTTCCCTATAAAAACATACAACGCATTGAAGACATTATTAGTGCTACTGTTTCCCTACTACTGATTAAAACCAACGTTATTATGGAGCGGCGACGTCATTTAAGCAGGGAAGAAATGCTCAGAGCCGTGGGAATGATAGAAGCTGGTTCCCGGCAACGTACTGTGGCTTTAGCTCTGAATACAAGTCAGAGTGTTATCAGTCGACTTTGGACACGTTACCGAAGCACTGGTACCGTGGCTGAGCGCCATGGAGGACGGTATCGCTGCACCACACGGAGACAAGACCGATACATTCAAATCTTAACTCGAAGAGCTCCAACAATAACCGCCATGATGTTAGCCGTGAGGCTTCATCACTCTTCAGGGAACTTAATTAGCGACCAAACAGTCAGAAACCGCTTGCATGAAGTGAACCTTCATTCCCGAAGACCGCTACGGGTACCACCTATAGCAATGCACAATCGTAGGATTCGATATCAATGGGCTCTTGAACACAGAAATTGGGCAGAAGAACAATGGCGTTTCGTGTGCTTTTCTGATGAGTCTCGTTTTGGTATGAGACCGGATACAAGACGTATACGACACTGGAGAACCCCTGGACGCCAACAGCGATTAAAATCCTGCCAGGAAGTCCATCCTTATAGTGGTGGAACCATCATGGTATGGGCGGGTATTTGGATCGGCGGAAGAACTGAGTTGATTTGGATCAGAGGCAACCTCAACGCTCAAATTTATGCTGAGACGATTGTATCAGACGTCATCGTTCCTCTACAAGTGCAAATCGGTCCCTTATTTCAGTTAATGCATGATAATGCACGACCGCACACCGCAAGAGTTGTAAGACAGACTCTCGCCGCAGCTAACATCAATGTCCTGCCCTGGCCTGCTCAGTCGCCAGACTTGAACCCGATTGAGCATGCATGGGATATGCTACAGAGAAGAGCTCTGCCGAATATGGAGGGTATCCAGTCGCAAGAAGACCTTTTTTTGTTGTTGCAACGAACATGGGCGGCCATTCCACAGCGTGATTTGGATGAACTCATTTTGAGTATGCCAAACCGATGTTCTTGTGTGATGTGTTAGTGTTCGCGGTAGAAACACGGATTATTAATTGTTTAAGTTACCCAATAAAATTTTAAAGAAAACTGTTATTTCAGTCTTTTTTTCGAACTTTAATGTTAGTGGTTCAAATGTCAAAAATCCCTTTATTAGGAAAATGGCAAATTTCTTTATTAATGCAAAGGTGACTTGGTTTATCGTTACTGTGACAAACGAAAACACTTTATTTGATGAATCCTTAAAGAAAATTTTAATTAATATCAATCAGGAGAAAAGTTATTGCAAAAATATATGTTGATCCCTAGATACTTTTGATGTGTGTATTTTAAATCTTCCATAATATTTCATCACTAACCACGTTTCTCTAAGTACTCATACGCGCAGACCAGAGCTACATACATAGTTATATGGTACCTATAGCATGTCAATATAAAGAATACATAGGAAGCGTTCTATGCACAAGGATTCCCAGAGACCTGGGTGCCATTACAATTGTGGTTATCCAATCAGGCCCGCTTTGTACATCACTGTACACAGAATTGGTTGAAGTCAAAGATTTAGATCGTTAGATGTGTCTTTAAGCCCGCCATAGACGATAGGTTGTGCATGTGCATGAACGTGTGTAGGAGAAAACTGTACAGTTATCCTTGGAATGGAAGTCGGTTTTGCATGCACTTTTAGAACTGTTACATGGGAATTTAAACATAACTGGCGAAATGTGGGTGTACTAAGCTATTAGTTATACCTCTACCTAACCCTTCGAAGATTACAGACGTTATGTTGGTATGCCATGAGTCGATGCGACGCAACTTGCGAAGCGACAGCGAAAAAGTGTCCAAACTGGGAACAGAGAGTTTACACATCCTACATGGAATGATAGATACTACTGATATTTTTAGCACAAGAGAGGGAGATAACACTATTCAAAAGTCATTGTCAACGAAACATACGTGTTCACTTTTTATGCAATAGAGTAGATCTAACTATCTAAATCACTGGTGGGAGCAATCTAGGATGCGTTATTCGTCTTAAGGTAACAGTACACGTAATTGCTTGAGTGTCAAACATGCATAGTTTATCGTTTTGTACTAACTGAGGGAAAAGCGTTTTGGGTTAAATTTGTTTGGATTAAAGGAGTTTGAATCAAGATTAGTATTAAGCTGGATGTTGTCTGAAATTGGGTAGAACGTGTTACGTTTAATTTTTACTGAAAATCACGTAAGACGAAAAATTGTATTAAAGGCTAGTTCGCTCACCTTTTTTTTTCTAAAATACTGTTTATGAACTAAAAGTAAATTAAGTCATTATTCTTCTTCTTTTTTATCATGTGGTTAGTGCCTAACCCTGTGTCAGAGATTTTGTGTCGCCCAAGGGCCTCTGACTTAGCTTTACATGTCGTCGAGAAATATTTCTCAGGCATGCTGGTTTCCTCACGACGTTTTCCTTCACCGAAGAAAGTGATAACTATAAAATACGCACATGATTTCAAACAATCAGAGGTACGTGTCTACTAGGCTATCACTGCTTAGTCGTAATTAATCCTCTTTAAAAAGACGGAGGTTCGCTATTCGTCTGTGTCGAATTAATGAACACATATTTTAAATATTTAAAAGACGATGATGTATGGATCCACTCTAAAGAAAACAGCCCACTACACCGTATCAATATTAATTATCATTATTCACGGAAACAGTGACACTCGATACAGTATTCAATATCAATACCGAGTACATTTTTCAGAATAACTTCAAGAGACTTTGAATAATTACGGTCGCGGATCATTAATCAAATATTCCATTTCTCTTTTATACGTTCCTGAATAAATACTGAAGATTTAATGCTTTTGTGATGTTTGTATACTTTATATGTTATTTCAAAGTATTGGAAACACGTTAAGTAAATATTCTATTGTAGCTTTGAGCTAAGATAAAATAGCATGCGTAAATTGTACAAATATGATCTCAGTGTCGTTCACACCGCAAAGATTTCGACGCACTGGCGATTACAAGGGCGGTGCGGTGTCGCAACAATGTTACGGCGGCACGTGGCAAGAAGTTTTGGATGGACAGTCTGTTACTAATAAGCGGTGCCTCTCCGGCGTCAGAGGGCACCGTATGGAATACCATAGATTTTTAATATGCAGGTAGCATAACAAGCTTATAACTTTGTGATTTTTCATGATACAGTTTTGAAACTTTGTACATATATTCTTTACATAAAAATACTAGACACGTGTTTCGGGTTTCGCATACTAAAACTAATGTTGTATAGTCTTGTGTGTGTAAACTCTTGAGTAGGTAATACACGGGCAAAACAAAATACACTGTACTTGATGTTAAAATTTTTATACATTTTAAGACATAATTGGTGAAAATGACAAAGACTATCATAGACCAACTACTACAAATCCCGAAATCACATAGACAGTACAAATATAATATACTTATCCGGTAAACACACAATTAAAATAGCAATTTAGTACAAACTTTCAAAGTTGGTAAGAAACATTACTGAGAAAACTTTCCGTAATAAATGTCTAGCTTGTTCCGCTGTAATTAAAAGAACAATCTAAGTACATTTAAACGTTTATTTTCCAAGGAAATACGTTGGTAGTTTCATTGAAGCTTTTATTAAAAAGCCTGTACTTTTTTGTCGCATTAATAAAATTGAAAAAAAAATCATTTGGGAAATTTATATATATGTATACATATAATAAAATTGTAACAGTCCGATGTCTGTACATTAAAGGTATTGAAAAAAAAATATATGGGGGTCTTTATTAGAGCAACAGAAGCCAAAACAACAGTTTTTAGAATTTTTGTCTGTCGGTCTGTCTGTCTTTCTGTTTGTATGTTTGTAAGCGCATCACGTAAAAACTACTGCGTGGATTTGTACGCAGTTTTCACCGCGCTACTGCTAGAAGCCTTACTTAAAATATAGGCTACATTTTACCACAGGAAATGATCTTCTAGATTCTAAGTACCACGCGTATGAAACCGCGAGCAAAAGCTAGTATAATATAAAATGCATTACCTATGTGGTAACGAAAAAAAATATGGAGTCTATCAATGGTATTCCAAGACCTGGATGTCCTCCGCCGTGGGGCTGGCGGAGGGGTCTGTCAGACTCCTACTGGCTAAAACCACACGGTGTTCCTCCTCGTCACTTCTGGCTGGGGTGCGGGTACGCAATGGTATTCTTCACAATCACCCCAGCAGTGACGGTTTGCTTGCGATAAACCCCGTCTCAGGTAAAGGGGAGGAGTGAGCTGGTCCTCGCTCTGTCATTCCATGTGAAAGGCGCGCGGAAACACCACGCAACGCCAACTCGGACCTCTTTGCTTAGACGACGGACTTCCCCAAGTTCATCGCCAGCAGGCCATTTTATGGGGGGCGGAAGAGGGCATTGTCGGCTCTCTTCCTGCGCCCAGATCTTTGGGTGTGTATAGGTAAAATGGAGGACATCACTCTCTCCCTTTCTGCTGTCTTCTTCGTTGCCATTACGTGTTCGGCGAAGGCAGCTACTGCTAGCCACGCGCTCTCGTTTTCAACCATACATTTTAGTACAGCTGGAAGCGAGAGGTCGGCTCCTACTTCCGTTACCAGGGTGTTGCGCTGCTCCACCTAGGCAGGAATGGTATTCCAAGACCTGCCTTAAGTCAACTGGACTCGGTCGTCATGACAACGGTTCAAAACGCCCACCAAATGGTATTTTTAGCCGCAATTGGCGGATCTTCTAAAAATGTATCGTCTCGGTAGGTGTATGTTGTCTCCTAAACAAGCCATCCTTAACAAACCATTAGTTGCAATCTGCTTAAATCAGTGCAAAAGATGTAATATTTCACTTTAATCAAAGTTAAAAGTGTATGTATATTATATAATTTAAGTCCATCGAATGCTTCGATTTTTAATGCAATTTATAAACAAACTGACACTCGGCTGTTCAAATTCATAACCTAGTATCTCAGATTTTTGGGAAATTCGTTTTATTCAATTTTCTGACTTACTAGGTATAGGTCCTTGTGACCAGGTGCTTAAAACAGCCATTTTCATAAGATAAATTTAAAAAATATTGAGCAAGTCAAGCTAATTTGTAATCCATGTCTAGTTTCCCTAAAATAGCAAATTCATTACGTAGTAACTCAGAAAACAATTTCAAAAACCTAGTAAGTCAGTCAGGTTACTAGGTTTTAATTTTGATACTCACTGTTACTTTGTTTTGAAATTGTGCCATTCATTCGTTCGTCGGTCATTCGTTCCAGTAAGTCAGTTTACGCGGGCGCAAAAACTTTTTACAGTGTTCAATATTGTTTAAAATGAGACGTCAACAGTTTTACCGGTCCAAACTCATTTTTAATGCTATGAAAAATGCAGAAGAAACTTACCTAGTTTCTTCTGCAGTAGAGACGCCAATAACATAATCGACGCTTTAGTTGCGTTTCTTCGTAGCGAGAGAAATGTTAACATTTAATACTGTGGTGTGACAACTGTGCGGGCCAAAATAAAAATTGGTTTTTATTCACAGCTCTTGTTACTATAGTAAACTGTCAGTCTATTGATGTTGAAACTATTACATTTAAATATCTTACGAAGGGGCACACCCATGTGTCAGCAGACGGTGTTCATGGTAACATCGAAAGAGACTTCAATCGGCGAAACGGAGTTTACGACTACGAGGACTTTAAAGATGTGATTGCGCATTGCAGAAAAAATATTAATGTGATTGAGGTGCAACAATCATACCAATGGCCAAAGAAAAAGCGCGTTGCTCGTCGGAATGCAAAAGATGATCCTCTGGATAATTTTTTACTAGGTCCATTAGTCGAGGCTAAGTTCACAGCAGGATCACGTAATCTTTTATACAGGACTGATTTTGGGGACCCTTACAAAGAACTCGATTTTCTTATTAATAAATTCGATGTATCAAAGCTTCCACCTTTATCAAATAAAACATTCCACGTGGAATAAAATATTCAAAAAAAGATGGTATAGTTTATAAACTAGTACCACTAATGCCCATTAGTCGAAGAGAGTTTTGGTTACAGTTACCAATTAATGACCAATCTATTGATTTAATATCTGATGGACAAATAACTAATGATGAGTAAATTATTTAGATATTGTAAGAAATTATTACTTGGAAATAATACAGACTATTTCATAAAATATCGAGTTAATTTATTCATCTATTTATATTCGATTTTTCGATCGCATTCCAATTATTTTTTGTCGCAGTTGATCAACGTTATCTAAGTAAAAGTTTTGTGAGGTAGTCAACTGTACTTGTGTGAATAATTAATAAATACATTCACTTATTATTTTGTATTATGTGTTTTAATTTCTGTAGTATAGGAGATACTATCTTTTGAACTTTAAAAGATAATCACGTTTACAAATCAGACGCAATTTTAAAACCTAGTAAGTATACTTACTGTGTTATTATTTGGTTCCTTATTGAATAATTGGTATATTTGATCAAATTATTAAATAGTAAGGAGGTTCTAAGCTGTACTGAACGCCTTCTTGAGTAAAAGACAATTGAAAAGTGTAGCTGATTTTATTACGCACATTTTGGTCTAACATTCATAACCCTAACTCTAATGGTTCAAATAGGGCAGACGATTAAGGATGCAAACATGTTTTTGGCTTTTCCTGGACATTTTTGAAATTATGAGTTACTAGGTTTTGATTCTGAACAGCCGCACTGTCAATGTGACTAATGGGTCTGAGTGTAGGCGTGTTGAGTGTGACTTGAGCTGTGTCAGCCACTAAAAATACTGGTGTGCGATTTGGATGCGATTCCACGTTTAGAAAATATATTCCAAAAGCTTTACTCGCATATTATATAACCATTAATACATAGATTTAGAATATGTTATTCATAAAGCCGAGTAAAGCAGGGGCTGATCGCTAGTTAAATGATAAAATGAAGTTGTCGTGCATTTCCTTTGCGTATACTAATGTTGCTACAATACCTAAACAAATTTATAGCAATTTGTATGTCCAAAAAGTCAAAAGAACAGTTAAACGATAAAGAAAGAGCAATTACCATTAGTAGAAACATTCGAAGTTCCTTATTGTTACTATAATTGAGTTGAAAATGTTGAATATACGACTGCTTTTTTTGTTTCCTTAATGGCTTGGCAAAATGATCTGGTGACACGCACTTGAGTCATTTTTTTAATACTTTTGCTGTATTAAATTGCAGTTTTGTGGTTAGTTTTCGCTGATGTAATCATAGAATGGATGGATCGAATAAACAAAAAAAATGATAAACAGAAATCCGATTAAATGTAGCCGAGTAGAGCGTGCACTCAACAAGGGGCAACTGACTAGCTAAAACTATCAGTATTTAGGTCCTATTATTTCAAATCTCAAACAAAAAGTTCTAAACATATTGTGTATCATAGAATAGTATTTTATTTGAAAAAAAAAATGGCTCGTAAGGTCGGCCCGGTGAAAAAATTTTTTTGGGAGCCATAAAACATTTCAGAATAAAAGTTTTATTTACTGCGTGACAAAAAATACTGTCATAGAAATCTTTACTTTTTTATGGACAGTCACCTGGGTTGCTTACACTAAAAAACATCCCTCTTTATTCAATAACCTCTGATTACCAGCAAATTGTATCAACAACTTTCAACATAACATAGTTTACAGAACTCATAAACAATAATCAAAGCTGTTGACACAATTTGTATTGCCGTCTTAAAAAAATAGCCTTTCAACATTATATCAGAGCCTAAACCAATAAAAAAAAACAAATGCCAAATGAAATACTGGCAATCTAATACAGCGAAAAACTGTTTTTTTTTTCTATTTCCATTGGAGTATTCTCTTGTGTGGAGAGCTCTAGTTTATCGACTATGGAATAGTTGCTAGTGTTTTGTTGGGCACTTAAAAACTGTTTTAATAGCTCTTTGCGACTAACATTTGTACCTTTATGTTTTAGTTTGGTTTTAGTGAGGTGTTTTATAAGCGAGTTAAGAAGTTTTAGTACCTATTTTTTGCTATTCCTAATAGATTCGGCTTTGGCCATCCCCGGCCACTTGAAAATTCACCCTCTATAGGCTTGAAAACCTGAGGTTGGCTAAGGTGGTCTGGCGGCTCGACTACCAATCTATTTAGACATAAATAATATTCAAAATTCTGACTGACTGACTGATATATTAACGCACAGACCAAACCGCTGGTCCTAGAGACATAAAATTTGGAGGGTGTATTCTTTGTGAAGAGTAGGTATCCACTAAGACAGAATTTTTCGAAATTCCACCCCTAAGAGGGTGAAATGGGTTGTTGAATTTTCTGTGAAACTTTTTATTCTATGGGTCGATTGACTTGAAAATTTGTGTATATACTCTTCAGTTAAAATTATGGGAAACGTCTATCACAGTTTTTCCAAAATCACCCTGTGATAATTTTTTCTGCCTGATGTCACAGAATTAGTAAGTACATAATAAATTGTAGTGTACAGTAGAACCACACGCGTGTGAGTGTTTATTATATTTTTTAAGGTCAAAAATGAACCTCTGATTTTAGTACCTCTACAAACTAACACATTGTCTTTGAACTAACGCGCTTGGTCCGTACTTTAGTCCGTTCGTTACTCCTGCAGCAGCTGCTGCTGCTGCTGTAAGCTTTTATCACAGAGGCAAAAGGATTTTAGAAAAAAAAAAAAGGATTTTCTGCCTCCTGATTGGTTTTTGGTTGGAAAAATTGGAGCATCTGGAAATGTTGATGCTCGCTTAAAAAAAAAACGTCATTTGTTTCATGTAGGCCACGCGAGCGTAGCCGCGGGCAGAAGCTAGTAATGAGATAATAGGATAACTTATATAAAAAAAATAAATAAAAACGTTTATTTCAATTACAATAGGCATTTAGATACATGTAATTGGAGATCACCTTTTAAGCAAGGAATTGCTTGTATTAGGAGATTCCGCACTTCCACTTGTCATTTTTATGCAATTGAAATGTAGACAATGTAAACAAAAAATAAAATAAAAGTAAAAAATAAAAGGGTAGCTTAAAAATTATACAAACAGTTCTGGAACTTAATGAGCGTTATGTAGAAAAAGACCAGATCGCGCGTGTACGTGTGGTATGTGTTTCATGAGTGGGTGTGTGAGTGAGTATGGGTATGTGTGTGAAAGTGAGGTTGTGTGGTGTGTGAGATAATAAGCAATGCTTAGTTCACTATTTCCCAAATTGTATCCTGTCTGTTTGATTGTCACGCTTTCATGCTTAGACGAAGCGTATGTACAAAATGGACGTTTTCGTTTGTCGGTTAGCCCTGCGACAATGTCTTGGGATCGAAAGAGACTGTACAAGTCTTCATTCACTAACCTTAGGCACAACAACCCAAACGTAACAATTTGGTTATTGAAAAGTAGATATAATAGACTCCACATCGTCGTAAGTTTTAGTTTTAAGCCAATCGGTTACAGCTTTTTTACAGTCCCGGAGCTTCATGGAATATATTCTTAATTCTTTATTCAACAAGTTGTATATATAAGATGCTCGCCTCGGGTATTGCCTTTTAGCGAAAACAGATCTAACCTTGACCGTTGGAGCGACTAAGTAGCTCCTTCTACTTTTTGGCTTAGAGGGGTCATAAGGGAGGGATGTGTGTTTTTTTAGTGTGAGTTGGAGCAAATAAAGCTTTCTTACAGACAAAAGGTCAGATAATAGGTAGAGGCTGTGGGTGGGGTACCTATAGGGTTTAAAGAACATGACCTTAAGTAAGGTTCTCTGAGCTCTCTCAAGTTCCAAAAATTTTATTTTTGTAGTCCCTCCCCAGCAAGACAGACAGTACATGAGGATAGATTGAGCCAGTGAAATATATAGAATAACATATTTTACGATTACGTGGGCAGGCATGTGTATTTTTACTTACTCACTATTGCTCTCACGAAGTCTTATTCTTAGCGTATTGATAGCAATCAAAATTGGTGTTTATTTTTCGAGTTTTGCACTTTCAATAGCAGTTATCAGCTCCTGTGATATGATAACACCAGGACAGGCAGGACACGTTATTAAGTGTCCCATCATTTGTGGAACAACACGATATTTACACGCTAGAGCCGAGTCATCTATAAATCTGCACCTGACCAGGTTTTCCTTGCTGCGACCAACCTGTTATCAACACACAATACCGCTTTACAACCCAAAACCAAAATACAGCAACATAACACCGCCGTTCATTCAC
Organism: Standfussiana lucernea; assembly: GCA_964057025.1. Classification (NCBI taxonomy): domain Eukaryota; kingdom Metazoa; phylum Arthropoda; class Insecta; order Lepidoptera; family Noctuidae; genus Standfussiana; species Standfussiana lucernea. The sequence goes on from OZ059796.1 coordinate 14,037,539, forward strand.
GTAATAGACGACTATCATTAAAATCACCGCCCAGCTATGAATAACGCGATTGCCGTCATCGTACACTCGGCATTATTAATGAGACCCTACCATCGTAAAATATTCACCACCCGTTATAATGTACCTAGATATCGCAAGTATCGCGATACCTACTCAAAACTTTCCTCTCCGAAGATTTTCTACTGCGGCGCAAGAGGTCCTGGGTTCGATTCGCGGGTCTGGCAAATTGTTATTGGGTATTTTTTTTTATCAGAAATATCTCAGTAGCAGCTCAGATTTGTGCCCGGTTGATGGCAATAGGCTCGCCTCTATTAAATGGGACTTAAACATATCTGGCGAAATGTGGGTGTACTACTTTTGTTACACCTGTGCCTAACCCTTCAAGGATTACTGGCGTGATATTATATTATGAAATAAAGAATAGAGCGAGCACTGGCTCTTGTAAAGCAGGCCTATCACTTAGCACAGGAGTCAGGGACTCACACAATTTTGTGACCACTTTCTTGTGTAATAAAGATTATTAATCAATTATTTTTAGGATAGATTGGGGGAACAATGGTATGAGTATTTTCACCTAGTCACGTAAAGTAGCCCTTTGCGATATCTAGATTTAATTATATCTGTGATTTCACCCTATAAATAATGTTTTATTTAAGTGGAAAAAAAGCCATGGAGTCGTTGATTCTCTTTAATAATGGTGTTTTATTAGGTAAAAGAAAAGTTTGAATTTTTTTTGACGTTTATTCTCAAACATATTTTTACGAATGAACAACATTTAACAACAAATTAATTAAATTAGTAAAGGTCGATAATTTAAAATGTTGGCTTTTGTACTCACGATATAATTGTAACATACAAAAACAGATAGCTTTTTTATCTGCACACATTATAGAGAGCCATTTACACGCATAACTGATTTTTAATCCTACATCTGTTGCATGCGGTTTTAAAACCATAACAGTTACATGTTGCAGACTGGATGAATATTTTAAAATTAATAATTCTAAAATAAATAAACCTGTCAGTTTCATCAATGTAAGAGGGTAGAAGAGGAAGGGTATGGGGGACGCCTTTGCCCAGCTGTGGGACATACAAGGTCATTAAAAAAGAGGTATGTCTGCGCTAACCATGGAAGATGAAGGACAAAGTATTGTGGTGCAGCTTGGGACGGGTCTATATCCATCAGTGGTCTGTGAAAGGCTGAGGTGAATATTTTGACGCGAAAACGCGAACCACATACTCAGTACATCATTCTGAACCCCCTATATAGAAATTTTTCGTCGATTATTAAAAAAAAACAGCTGTTTCTTACAAAAGTGCAATACTTTTTTTTTAATAACCGATGATAATTTTCTATTTGGAGGGGTTCAGAACGATGTACTGAGTATGTGGTTCCCTTTTCGCGTCGGTGTCCCTTCCACCCCGTTTATTAAACACAAAAGTGATTACCGCCAAAACAAATATTACTTCTAAACAACCTTTTCGTTATTTATAATAATTGAAAGAAGCAAAATAAATTCAGTCAAACCACATTTGGGCTTCCACGAGGCAGGTACAGCCTAGCGTGGAGCCAGAATAACAAAAATTGAATACTGTACCGTTATATAAAATTAAAATAAACACTAAACAGACATTCCGAAGGTTATAATTGTATTTTCTATTTAACTGTTGTTGTACACAGTCATATAATATACAAGGTGGAAGGGAAACCAACGCGAAAACGGTTACCACGTATTTAGTACATCAATCTGAACCCCCACATAGAGAGATTTCGTGGGTTATTAAAAAAAACACACCACCCACATAGAGAGATTTCGTGAGTTATTAAAAAAAAATCAGCTGTCCCATACATTTTGACCGTGTAGGTATTGCAGTTTTGTAGGAAACCGCTGTTTTTTTTTAATAACCGACGAAAAATATCAGGGGGGAGGGGTCAGAATGATGTTTTGAATACGCAGTTACCGTTTTAGCGTCGGTATCCCTCCCGCCCTGTATACAAGATGGGAACACTAATATACCTACGTGCAAAGGTGATCAACTCCACATTTTAAGCCGAGATTTTTCTACCATTTTATAAAAATCAGTTTTGTCCTCAAAATTAATATACAAACAACAGCATATACGCAGCATTAAAAAAAATATTCTACCAATCATGCATACACAATTTTTTGCCAATCTCCAGATCCCGAAACGAAATTACTCCGTGTAAGCAATTTTCCTCGTACCTATCTTGGATTGTATATATTTTTTTCCTCAAACGCTGAGCTTCCTTATAAATCTCACGACAGTGTACAGTGACGTTCCGTATCAGCCGAACAGCCTGAAATAAATCATAACTGAGCCTTCTCTTTTTGTGGCTTCAAGTGTACAATGTTGGAAAGGAGACACTTCATATTGCGGGTTCTTTTGGGAATGTTCGAGATGATTTTTAAAGTTGATTTTCGTGAGTGTTCTTGATTCTTAAAGATACATATATTATGTACTATTGAAAGGAAAATATTCATTTTGTACTAAGATGATATTTCTTTGAGAGAAGCATTTTGAAACCAATTTCTTTGAAACTTGGCACTAACTTCTAGGAAGAAATCTTTCAACTTAAGTCTTTTTGAATTCTTTCGTAAAAATGCTGCATACCATAGAAATCAAAGCCTTAGAAATAAACTGTAGAATATAATAACTATTTATTTGTCTAACATAGTCCTGGCGACCGACAAGACAGTCTTGTTAAAAAAAATACTGAATTTAATTGCCAATAACTTTCGCGCATAAGCTACTAATTTTAATCGACTTGTGCTATCACTGTAATAATTCTCCTATATCTTTTTGGAACTTAGCCTTACTTTTGTTTTATATTAGATACATTTTCCGACTTCCTTATCTAAATAACAGCTCGTTATGTGTTCGTGTCAAAGCGATGCTGTGTTTCGTCTCCGTTTTTTCATGTACTGCCTTACGTAATATCTTTTGTGCCGAAAACTGTTCCATATAACTTGTTTTTATTACATGTTTTAGTGACATTCTCTGTACATGCGTTGGTTGGTATTAGTTATATTAATGGTTCTTGGCTTTGTTCTATATTTGATAAAAAGTGGCAGTGATTTTTTGCAATGCATTTGTACGAATACGTAAAACGTAGAGTAATATATTTGATTTTATTTAGACTAAATCAAAGATAATTCCGGCCTTAAACGTTTAAAATAAAGCTTCAACCGTTCGAAAAAGTTGTTTTTTCGAAGTTCCAGTTAAATAAGGCGCCAGCTTAAACTGTTGTTTTTTGTAGCCTCCTGTACAAATCAAAGCCGCCACAATGCCCTTAGATACTTTTACTACTAGAATATTGACTAATTATATTTAATGTAGATGGCTAAGATGTCATCCATAAAATCAATCCGAACTTTATTTACTTAATTCGTTGGAATTAAAACTATTATATATTAAACTAAAATAAATAACCTAACAACAAACTATAAAAGGGCATTAAAAAACTCCTCCTCAACGCTGTCAGCCGGTAATGTGCCCAAGAGGTGTGTTGTTGTGGAGGTTGTGGCGTTACCACGTTGTATAGCAAGACTTAGCCTCTGGCCAAGGTAAAAGCCAGCCCTTGGGTCACGTCATTGGTCCTCAAATAAATTTCAAGATGTTGAGCACTCAATATTTACTTGGAATTAATTAGGTCCCTAGCTATCTCTGTGGGACATATTTCAAGAATTTTCAATCGCAATTTTCTTTTTCTCTCCTTCCAATTACATTATTAAGCTGTGGTATTTGAAGTTTTCATAACAAGCCAAAGCCTCTTTGATTAAATTTTATTCTCTTTACGTTTGACCAAAGATTTTTGTTGTATTTATTTTGCTTTCATATATATAAGTTAAAACAGTATTGTTTTTAATTAACAAGGTTTTTTAAATTTTGCAGAAGCATTAAGTTGGTTTAGGTCGTGACAGGAGCAGTTCGAAGAATTAAAAAAAAGTAAGTACTTTCCTGGTGACTGCCACAGGTAAACGATGTAGCCTGGAGAAATCATGCATGAGATGAATAATATGGATGGCATGGACCGAAGACCCGAAAAAAGGCAGTAGCAATGCTGATTGGTTGTGAAAAACGAAAAACTGGGTATTGTTACGAAATTATTTTGGAAAAGAGCTCACAAGAGAATTAATTGATAGGTACCAAAATAATAAAACAGAAGATAGCTTTTCAATGGTATCAAATATTTGAAATTCCACTTAAGTTAGGTCACTGAATACTTCCATATTAAAGCCCACGCGCGTGTATCTTATGACCCAAAAAATAAAGGTTGACCTTTGCGTTAGCGGTCACCCATTGTTCGTGATGCTCTGCTAATGTCACTCTATACGGGTCATTTACTTTATCGCCAGAGTACTTCCAGAATTCTAGAATATACTAAAACTTTATGAGTCCATTTTAAACGGAAACTGTACATGAAACAGCCATTTTCGGCCAAAAAAATGTCTGTCTCCAGTCTTGAGAAATATGAAGCTCGAAGATTTATTTATCGGACAAAAAAATTCTGAGTCGGGACGTAATGAATACCAAGCCAAATATCTTAACATGGGTCTGAGTAAAGTATGTACTGTTTGGGACACACGGGAGTGGAGTTTTGCGAACGATTTTCTCTTTTCTGTTATATTAGAGACATAGAACTCTCCAATTGTTCACCCTCCATTTGTTCGAATCTTAGTTTGAAACTTCAGGTTTGTTACTAGACTCTGTTTTTCACATAATCCCTTCAACATACATCAACTCCTGCCTTTTTTCCTTGGGTCTCGAAGAAACTACAGAACCCGACCTGGTGCTATCCTTCCTTGCATACTTCTTTCGCTTCATTCGCGTCATCAGGCCTGTAGTTTCCGAAAGGTTAGGCAGAGGTATACTTAAACACAGTACACCCACATTTCGCCAGTTATGCTTGAGCCCCATGTAGGGGGCGGGTCTATTGCCATCGACCGGGCACACAGATGAGACCACAAGATAAAGTTATCAGTCATCTGGTGATCCCTCGAAACCAACAATAACATTAAGAAGACAAAGAGAAGGAAATGAACATGAAACCTCATTTTGCAAAAAAAAATCAGCCAGTCACTTTAAAAAGCCACCGACTTTTGATCCCAAGAAATTGCAAATCTTTTCTAAGATTAAAGATTTTTTGCCAAACAAAAAGGTGGAAAATACACTACGTTACTTTCCAAAGCGAGGAGGCTTTTCGATGGCGTCCACACTATCGTCAGAAAGAAATCTGCCTCTTTGCTTTGCAGAGTGCGGGACAGCTCCAACTCCATCCTGAAGACCGTAGCGGGGAGGTACGATTCTCCTTTGATAGGTGATGTTGTTCAAAGATGCATTTTGAAGAACAGCCTGGTTTCCAAGTAGATATAACTTAAGTTTTACTGACATAGGTATAAGTTATCTTTTTCTTTATTAACCCATATGGATGTTACTTATCCGAATTAAAGATTATTTTATTTTTGTCCCAGCAGTAAGGACATACATCATACTGCAGAATAGCTAGTCTCTTCCTTCCTAAATACATTGTAATCTGAAAATCCTAGTACACCTTTAACTATGTCTTGTTGGTCAATAGCAACGACAATGTATCCCAAAGTTAACATGAGCCATAGAGAAAGAACTACTAACGAAGCGTGTCACGCCAGCCGGCGCCGCGTTTTATCTGGCCATTCTGAGCGGGACGTATCAAACGAACACGTGAATATAATGGCTCTTATACAAGGTGTAGTTTTGCAACCTGGTCAAAATTCAGGAAGTTGTCATAGAAGACGTACATAATCAATACAAATTACGGTACCTGGTCAATAATAATAAACGCTGCTTTTTTTAGTTGTTTTAATTTGACACTGAAGTACCTGCAAGGGACATTGACTTGCAAATTGCAAAAAAAAAAACAGTTTTTTCATACGTAATCAAAACGTATGGAATAGCAGAATTTTAAACGTAATTCTTGTTGACTGTTTGCGCAACCATGTCAGTTACACCCTGTATATTTGCTATTCATTTTCACCCATTATAACCCCAACTCATAAACGCCGTCCACTATAATAATCATTTCTGATGCGTAACTACGTGACTGCGGTCTCATACCGCAATTACCTATCTGGGCTCCAAACGTAGTGATTACGGTTTTATCCCACGATATCACTCGTGCTATCGGTCTCTAGGGCGTCCCGAATTCAGGAGCGAACTGTTACCGAAACCGCTATCGATAAAATATTGTGTAATATCGGATAACCATGACGGGTGTCAGTTTTGGAAAATATCTTCGTAATTTAAACCGATAATTTTACATGAAAATCATTCAAAAGGTCGTAGTAAAATTATTTAATTTTATAAGTTTGGATTTACGGAAAATCAGCTTTCAATCTTGTAATGTTGAAATTTAAATAAATAATTGAGGCCTGAGATGCTTACTTAAAAACTAATAGCTAATTCTAGTTACTATTATAATAACTGAGCGGTCACTTTACTAGGCGTAAGCTTCTTGCTTATATTTATAGCTTCATACTGTTTTTATTTATTTAAACTTCATGTACAAGAGCTGTGCATTGGCGGACTTAATGCCTCAAGTCATTCTCTACCGGCCAACCTTTGGATCAAATAAGACAGCATTGCGATAGGGTACCAAAAATGTATAAGAAAAATACCATTTATCCCCAGTAAACTAAAAGACGTTACGTACGTACATATGTACGTACGCTACGTTTCCAAGCAAAGTCAAATCCATCTTGTATAACAATTTCTAACAAAGGACAATTCCAACTAAATACGTTCACAGGTGCGATTTTTATTTTCCTATAAAAACCTCGTAAAACATAGTTTTTTGTTATGGTATTTTGGCACGGAACAATCGAATCTACGTGTTTAGATCTCGTTTTATTTAAACGACATGTGTTGTTCCGGGTTTCTTATAAATGTTACATGTTTATGATTTGTTTTTTTTTTATACCTTTTGATTGCAAAGTTAAGCCGAGCCTAGGTTGGTCTGTGGATGGGTGACCACCCAATACATACCGAGTTTACTCTGTGCCTTGGAAAGCACGCTAAACCGTTGGTCCCGGCTGTCATTTGACAGTCGTTACAGGTAGTCAGTGGCCCGAAAGTCTGACAACCAGTCTTACCAATGGGTATCGCATTACCCAGTACTAACTGGGTTGTTGAACTCAGATAGGCAGTCGCTCCATGTAAAATACTTGTATTTAGATACATCCGCTTAGACTGGAAGCCCACCCAAACATAGTTGGGAAAAGGCTAGGGCAGATGATGAACTTTAGTTCATTAAAACAATTTGAGATGATTACGAAGTTCACATTTAATCAGCATGCTCTTTTAAAAATCCCTTATGAACAGGTACGCCACACAACATATGAATTAAATAACAGCTCTATAAACATTTACATCCCATCCCGAAATCAAGCATAATTTACAGTGGGTAACTCCACGCGACCTATTGACCGTAATATCGCAGAACAATGAATACCATAAGGCCATTTTGCAGACAATAAATGCATTGTACGAGCTGGTGTTATTGACGGAAACGTAACATGGGTCCAAGTGTGTTCGACATTTTGACATATGACTTATTTTATCGAAGGAAACAATGGTCCGACTGCGTTGTTTCAGGGTGATATGTCAATGGGTGCTGTAGTAATTATGTTTTGGTTTCCTGTATCAATTTGGGATGGGATTGTCGGTTGGCAGATAGATAGGGAAAAAAAATAAGAAGGGATACATGGTATTACGATTGAAATAATATCGTAATGGAACAAGCTTTTGGTAAAAGATGCTTTATTGACTGCCTCGTTAGTCTAGTAGTAGCAAGAGCTTCTGCTAAGTATGAGGTCGCGGGTTCAATTTCTAGGTGAAGTGTTTTTATTTTCTTTTATTAGATAATTCTCAGTAGAAGCCCGAAGTTTCGATTTGTGCCCGTTTGATGGCAACTCCCCCACCCCCTATTTCATGGGACTTGAATATTAACTGACGAATTGATGTTAATGTTTTTTGGTTTTCAACCAAATATCTCTTCCCACCTGTCTTTTTTTGCAGCAATTTTATTTTTATACAATGAGTTTTTCATGTACTTACCTTATTTCAGTGAACAAAAATGTATGTACCCTTACTGAAGGCTGTTCGCCCAGCAACCACCTTTCTAACTGACTAATATTATTCAAAAAAGTGATGATCATGAACTCCCCGAAAAAAAAACAAAAATAAAGATGAAAAAGATGATTCAATTCACTTCCTCCACCTTCATTTACTTGCAATACTAACACTTTCCTCCATCTTAAGCGACAACGTTTCAAATAGGAACTCAATCCGAGAACGAAAACGAAACCGCAACGAAAACGCAAGAGATTCCCCGTTTTCCGGAACACTCGATATCCAGTGACAGAATACAAGTAAAACGTAACAGTAATAACGTATAATCGAGGACAGTGGAGGTCGTCATCAAGTTGTAAGAGCAGTAGAAACTGGGTCTATTGGCATAGTGTAGATTGTGAACAGTAAATCAAGTCATCATCATCTGCTTATCTTTTGTTCAACTATGTAAGACTCGGTTTCCTGGCTCCCCGGATGCGGCTGAATACCAGTATTTACATGGAGCGACTGCCTATCTGACCTCCATAACCCAGTTAAAACTGGGTAATACGATATACCTTGATAAGAATGGTTGCACCTGTAACGACTGTCAAAGATCTACAAATGACTGCCGCACCAACGGCTTAATGTGCTTTTCGAGGCACGGAGGAAACTCGGTATGTAATGGGTGGTCACCCAGACACGGACCAACCTAGGCAAGCGCGGCTTGACCTGAGTATCGAACTGAGCGGCTGTTAGTATTCAGCCACGAGCTCCTCGGACAGTAAACCAAGTGAAGCTAATATAAATAGTAGTGAATTCCGTCCAGCCTGATTCAGCCACTACAACCGCTGGGCGGCAAATTATACATTTGAATTTGCCGCCCGGCCTGTACCCAATCAGAGCGAGCCGAGCATCGTGCGTAGTACCCCTAACATAACAGAATATGTTGACCATTTCCGTACTACCAAACGTTATTATTAACAATGTCTATGGAAACAGTATTCGTAAGTACCTTAAGAAAGAGAGTGAGAGAGAGACTACAGGTCATACCAAGGTCAGGTTTTAGCTAAAACATTTCTGTTAACACATAAAACGGGATATTTACCATGTTATGTTCCCGATATCGGGAACTCAACGTTAATGTATCAATTTCGCAATTTATTTTATTTGGATGACATATTTTTTCCAGCTATTTTGATTTAAAAACCAAACTAAAGAACCGATTTTGATGAAATTTCTATGGAACCAATCTGAAAGTATATCCTTTCAGATAAAAGAAAGATTATTCAAATCGGTTCGTAAACGACGATGATATGCGGTAACAAGCACAAAAAAAATACAACTGAATTGAGAACCTCCTCCTTTTTTTGAAGTCGGTTAAAAAATGGCTTCCATGGGTCATTTTCTTCTAGCTCTTATCCTATATTAGTTGGGGTTGGCAAAACATATTTTTAACCCCCGACCCAAAAATAGGGCTGTTATTGTTTTTATTCTTTCTTTATCGTTTTGGTTTAATACCTTACAATGGCGTAAATACTTGAGAATCTAACGTTTAAATCTAACGTTTTCAAGATTTAAAAAAAAATACCATTTAAATTGGACTACATTTCGATCCTACTTCCAGAAGCTTTTTTTGCCCATACACCATGAAAGTCCAGCAGACTTGATACACTCCATTGGTCGGACATTGGCAGTTGTCAGTCGGATCACGCGCCCGATCGGCGAGCGGGCCATGAGTGCCTCAACGTGACTGCCGACCGATGAATATTTTCAACAAGCTTTTGTTTTTAAAGTGACTGCTATTCCAACATTTGGGGAATTAATGAAAGTTGGAGTTTATATTTCCTAGTTGTGTTATGGTAGGTGTGGTTTGAATAATTTTGAAAACCTCCAATAATTTATATTCAGGGGTTAGTTGGGTTAGTGATTGTTAAAAAATCACTGTCATTTATAATATATTATAATGACTTTTTTAATGGAGAAACACTCTCCCAACTCACAGATGAAAATCTAGTTTGAGAGCCAGGAGGATCTGTGGGACATCTGTGGGATAATGTTGTACTTTAAGATGTCTGTAGCAATGTTGTCACTGTATTGAAATAAAGAATTTATTTATTTATTTTTGTATTTCTATTTTCGGTAGCATAAGTTAATCCATTTTTTTATTTATTTTTTTTATTTTAGACGTCATCGCTGATTGAATGTCACTATGTCAGTTTGTCGAGGCTCTCAGGTCGGAAGCTGATTGAATGAAAAGAGACAATTCAAATGTAAAAAGAAACTCAGAGAGACAAAATATCATTAATTTTCTCTTTGTGGAAAAACAAAACTCCAGGAAAACGTGCATCCCAAACTAGTCGTCTAGAGAGGAAACATACAAACTGAAACGTCAGATTGCCCGTATCAAAATACGTAGACCAAATTTGAAACAAAAGACGATGTAAATATTTATACCAAACGTTGGAACTTAATACACGCACCAAGAGAAACAAATACCCCATCAGTCCGGTAATCGGTAAACGACGATCATATTTCAAAAAGCCCAGACAAGAGCTCCCTCTATTGACATCGTCCCGAACTAATTTTCCGAGGTGTGGACAGACATTATAAAGGCGCATACATAATGCCTGCTAATTTATTCGAGCAAGTTCTTTGTGATCCTATTAATCCAGTTTTGGGTATTTTACATACGACCTACTTGCACGGTATGCTTTTGGTAAATTGTCTACATATTTAGATTTATGTAATTGGCAAAGGCATGTGTTCGGCGGCATGTGACGGGTGACGTGCGTGTTCGATGGATGCGGTGATTAGGTAGGCATAGTGTGCCTAACAGATGTTCTCGTGCGTGAAGCTCTCCTCGGTCTAAACTGATAGGCTTCAAGTATCTTGCAAGGAACGACGTGAAGGAATAGGGTTTCACAGAAATAACAACGCCAAAGTTAACATTTCATAAGGTTTCAGGGAGCACTCTTCCGGACTATTTGCTGAACTATTTTTTATTTAAATTCGGCTACCTGGATATACTAAATTCTACTAAGGAACAACTATATAGCCACCCCTCAATATGCCCACACTTTTCGAGATTATAGAGATGTTATGTAATTACGGTTCGTTTTCACCTAACAGTATTTAACTATCTTAAGCTATTTTTCACTTTTATTGTTCACATTACACTGACTCTTTATTGTTCACAATTAAAACACGATTTATTAATTTAATTTGGCTCCTCAACAATGAGTACAGTATTACATAAAAATAGGATAACATTTCAAACTTAAGTCTAAGTGGCCCATCACTTAAAGAAGAGCACTACATGTTAGTTAAACAGTTAGTGTAACATCGAAAAAAAAAACTAGAATAAGAACAAATTAAAACAGAATGAAAACAACAGAAATATGAAGGTAAGCCAAACAGAATTAAACTTAATTACGTTAGTTATTATGCGATGTATGACTTATGATTTTATTTACAGCAGGCACTGATGTATGAAATAAGTCGAAATCTTCATCGTGATCTTTGTATACAGCATAAATTCTCCACAGTGAGTAGTGTTGCCTTAAATTTGTATTGCTTTTTGGCATGCAAAACAGGGTAGGGTAGGTTTCGTGGAACATGGAAGGACACATTACTGAGCAACTTACATAATTTCATTGATGGCGCTACGTCGCCAACAGTATCATCATCTGCTTAACCTTTTGCAAACTATGTTGGGGTTGGCTTCCAGTCAACCGGATGCAGCTGAATACCAGTATTTTACACAGAGCGACTGCTATCTGACCTTCACAACCCAGTTAGTACTGACTACCTGTAACGACCGTCAATGATCTACAAATGACAGCGGGGACCAACAACGTGCTTTCCAGGGCACGGAGGAAGCTCAGTATAAAATGGGTGATCATCCATCCACGGACCAGCCTAGACAAGCGCGGCTTAACCTAAAGATCGACCCGAGCGAGTGTTATTATTTACCCACGAGCCCCTCACGAACAGTTTGATGATAATTTGAACTCTAGTTAACCAGTTCATCTATGGTCAAATCTTTGCTGTGACTGTAATATCGCCTTTGATAACATTGAACCAACGCTCTCTGAAGGCATCTCTAGTCAAAGCCTATTCCTGTTTAATACCTCACTGGGTTAGCATACATCATAATACTATGTATGCAAGGAGGTAGTGGTATTCATTGCGATTCCTATGATCAAGGCATGGTCAATTTGTATGTTCGTTGTGACATTATGCGTTATGGAGTAGGTATATATTCCAAATAAATTGTAAATTCTGCCGTAAAAGAGACGCATCTGAGGAACAGAAATAAAGAAAAACACGTCTTTCTTAACAAACAAAAACGCATCTAGTAGGTAAGCTTATATTTTTCCGTGTTTGTTTTCCTCAAATATGCCAATTTTGCTTTATATGTCGATGAAGACCATTACACACAAGATGTAACATTATAAACGCAAGACCTCTTGTGTGGTCACTTGGACCATAAAACTGAACAACTTTTGTTCTACGAATTCGAAAAAAAATAGGACTTTCTATAGGAACTGACGCGATCAGCTGATTGATCAACATGACGTATGGTAAAACTAAAAGAAAGTTATGAATTTCCAGAACTCATAGAATATTTTTTTTTCAGTTTCATGGTCTGAGACACCTTACGAGAGGTCATGCGTTTATTATGTTAATCCTGTATTATAAAATGTTTTGCTGGGTAAGTATGTCACTCTTCTTCCCAGGTAAAACAATAGGATGAAAGACAAGCATTTTGGGGAATGACTTATGTAATTAAGACGATCAAAAAGTGTCAAATCTCAGCCTAATGAGTTTTGATTTTTAAAATAGATTTTTGTTAACAAAAAAATTGATTTCTATATATATATTAAAGGCAACTCAATAAAAGTAACAACGAAGAAAACTCATGTTTGATCACTATGTAATGTAAACAGTAGTATTTATATAAACACAGCAAATCCAACATAAATAATTCTCGTATATTTTTAAGCTAAGCAGAAGCATCCGACAGTGAGAGCCAGTATTAACATAATTTTATACCGTGACACGGTTGCAAGACCCGCAACAAGTAAAATATACGAACATTTTCCAATATGTCCGAACGACAAACTCGGGGGATTTGTTTAATATCACGTTGTAGTTCGTGTGTAAGGGCAATGAGCCTTTACACTTAATTTTAAATGTTAATATTTTAAATAATAATATGAATATGTAATTATACATATGTATGTTATATGTATGTGTATATGTTCTAATACGAAATTGCACTAAAATAATGTAATAAGATAGTAATAGAAAATGATACAAAAAGGTTACAAAAATGTTGGATGTTGCGCTAGCGCGATTTAAAACCGAAGACTTCCGTACTTGCGTACGTGACGATGCTACATTTAAAAACCGGTCAAGTGCGAGTTGGACTCGCGCACCGAGGGTTCCGTACAAACCTGTGGGTATATAACTTTTTTTTATATGACGAAACTAAAAATTTACGGTTTTCGTAATTTTTCCTATATCTGTACTATAAGACGTGACTTCGTACAAAATTTCAAGATTCTAAGTTCACGGGAAGTACCCTGTAGGTTTTGATTCCCGTGCGAGTTTCGAAAATTTGCGGAAATTTGCGGCCTAAGTGGCTGTATCTTTTGATTGCGTTGACTTAGAAGGTTGATTTTTCTACAGCTTCCAGGGACAGTAGAACTAAGTATCATATAGAAATTTCAGTTTGATACCTCCACGCGTTCCTGAGAAAAACGGTCTTGACAGACGGACGGACGGACGGACGGACGGACGGACGGACGGACGGACAACAAAGTGATCTTATAAGGGTTCCGTTTTTTTCCTTTTGAGGTACGGAACCCTAATAAATTAACAAAATTTGCAGTATTTTACGCAGCCGAAGTACGTGCGGTTGCTGACCGTACATAGTGGTTTATACCAATCACATTACTGGATGTTTGTTCTAGATCCATTTCGGCAAATTTTCAATGCAAAGTAAATTTCTTATTCTTGTGTTATCAAGATCACATTTAGGGAGTAAGTCGGGTTTTGGAAAGCAAAATCAAGACAAACTAGGTCTGACAAGTGGTGTTAGTGTCTGTATGGGTTAAGAATTTATGTCTATATTTAATCGCAGATGCGATCAATATTTATTAATATTTTAGCTGATTTTGTGGGCCCAATTTTAGAATTTGAAGTAGGTAAAGCTCTTAAATGACAGAAGGAGGTGGCACCTGAATTCGAATAGCTCATCGATATTAAATGAGGCTAACATAATATGATGGCTTATCATCTATCAGTTTAAGCCTTCCAAGACAATGAAGGAAAATGTAATTTTTTTTTTCCTAAGGAATAAAAATAAATGTGCTTGTTAGTTTCCGCTAGCCAATTAGGTCTCCAATTTGCTTTAGTATTCAATTTCTAATCGAGGAACAGAACATCGTGCTTAGCCGAACACAGTTCTTTTTTAACCTGTCTAGATAATTAGCGTTGTAACATTTAAGTGTTTCTGTTAGTGTTCCGATGTGGTACACTTTTACCTCTGCATAGCACTTGACATTTTAACCCGTACAGGGCTCGCATGGTCGATTATGGCCCACCATCTCTCACCAGAAGGGGTGAACCAGCAGTGGGTACTTCATAGACTAGACCTATTTCAAAATAAGTTTGTCTTTTTATCAATTGCATGTTTTTTCACAACTATACATTTTCTTGGTTCAACCCGAAGATAAAATAATATTTCGAAAAAAATATTTTCATGAGCAAAGAGCTCGAATAGTCCAATGTTATCTAATAACAACAGAGCCAGACTTATTAAACGTCTAAAGAAAACTTGAAGCCATAGTCAAAGAGATATCGACCAAACTTGATATCAATGAAAACGCTTGGAAAATAGTAAAGAACAATAAGATTAAAGAGACTTTGCTTTCAAAGGACTACGCGAAATCTTCTTTTGTTTGTCAAAATGTTCGTCACACCGTAGTGTAATGAATATAAGAGTAATGATGTTGAATTTTCACATCTCGAAATTTTCGTTTTTGAAAACAAAAGGAATAGAACACAATAGTATCGATTGTTACTGTTTCTGCAGGTAATAAACAAACGGAATAGAAGTCCTTTGACATGTCAAAGACACACCCTCATATGACAGATATGACTTTATGAATATATTATTAATTTATGAATTAATAATATAATCATAAGATATATGATTATTTTTTCAATTTGATTTATGTCCTTTGACATGTGTGAGTTCCATGGAATTTAAACATAGCTGAGAAGAAAACAAGAAAATTAATTTAAATACTATTTAACAGGAATGAAATGAGAACAAAACGATGTCTGTACAAGAACTATGAATTGTTTAAAGCTAATGTCTCCGAAACTAAAATTCAGAAATTCACACGAAATACAAAAGCAAATCGTGTGTGCGGGAACTTTCCCCTTTGACACCTAATAGAACTTAAGTTATTTGAGATGAAACTAAAGCTGCTCTACCTGCCTATTAAACGACATAAAAAAGACGGTAATCAATTTGACCTATATTCATATTTATTCCTTTTTCTAGGAACAACCTTATAATTACGTATTGAAATTCATGATCACTAGTTGTCGAACGTTTTTCTTTGGCTTGCCATAGCAAAATTGTTACAATATGAATAAGGAGTTACTTTTTAAAAATCTAAGACCTTTGCGCGAAAGAACACCTGATTAATTTAGTGATTTCCAAAATGAAAATCCAACATGGTGCCGACGAAAATTTTCAGTATTTCCGTTTTTTTTTGCAAAAACCGCGTAATTCGACGATATTATTGTAACCAGATTAAGATTTTTTTTTTAAAGTAAAGAGAAAATTTTGTAGATAAGGATTTAAAGGTAAAGATTGGCTCGATAGATTTTGCGATTAGGCCTGTGCTGCCTTAATGGAACGTATACTGAAATACAACTCGGAGTCGAGTTGCGCACGAGATACCTTTTTTCAACGTCTGATTTACACAACAAGAGCGAGTTTTATGAACTTTAAAAAAATACGTAGTTATTAAGCATATAACCAATATTATTTTGTACTAAAATAATTACAATTCATTTATAATTTCCAGAGAAGTATTGAATAAGAAGACATGCTGCGCCGACCCCAAATGAATTGGGATAAGGGCAGCAGAATGATGATGATGTCGCAACTCTTACACCCGTATCTATAGTCAAGTTAAAGAAATGACTTTAGCTTAAGCAATTACTTGTGCAAAATTTTTCATGCAATAGACAAGAATTTAAAAGAAATAAGAACTGCCAAAGAAAGCAAAGCTAAGAATTCTAACTTTTTACAGTTCAAACTTCAACCAATTACTAAAATACATTAAAAAAAAAACTGTATCTAAAAATGACATTTACTCAAGTAAAACACTGACTTGTTTATAGATATGGGGGTGAAACTACAAGTGCAAAACAGTGATCGGAAAATATCTCACCCAAAGCACGTGGTAATTAACGTAACGAATGATGATGCTGATGGCCGATGGTGATGTATTCAAAAAGAAGACATGCTGTACAAAATAAACCATAATCAAAAAATATTAAAGATACGGATGGGAGAAGGTTGTATCTCACATATGAAGTTGAGCCTTCCGAAAACCATTAGGTACAATATTTTTTTTGCTAACCTACATCATGTCCCACTGCTGGGCAAAGGACTGGCCTAAACAATAAATTACCCAAAAATAATAATTATTTATTGATTTAAATCGCCAACTCGTCTTGAGCAAGCGTGGTGATCAATGCTCGTGCCTTCTCTGTTTGAGAAGAGTGCCTTCTTTGCCCAGCCGTGGGACAGTATAGGCTGGTATTATTATTATATTATTGTTTTAAACTTCATGTACAAGAGTGGTACATGGCGGACTTAATGCCACAAGGCATTCTCTACCAGTCAACCTTTGGGTCAAATAGGATAGCATATGAAAAATAATAAATAAGAAAAAATACCATTTTTTTTTCAATCCAATTATAAATAATTAATCTACGCACTTGGTAAACTGATGGTCGAGTTTATTATTTAAAAGTTTTTAATTAATCCCTTGTCTCGACATTCACAAGTTGAAAAGAGCAGATTTTTCTTTTTTAATACATTATAGAGTTTCTGCTATTTTCAGAATAGTGCAAAACAAAGCTGGTATCACTTCATTGCAAAATGTTCCGGATCTGATTAAAAATGTAGATTTCCGTTGTACGATATCGAATTTATTGAAATTTTGAAGCGTTAGATAATAGATATTCTTCTAGGGGTATTTCACCTTTCATTTCTGGTTCATGTAACCAATATCTAAAGATATTTATTTTTCAATTTCAGGTGGTCATTACTATTGCTGTAAAATTCCAGCTTTACTTCATATAAAGAGGTCTGCTATGCCACTGCATTTTTTCACGAGAATCGTATAAACTACGTAATTTCTAATGCTTTCTTTACTCATTATACTGCCGTCTACTGCTCGACGTAGGACTCTTTCAATAACCCTGACAAGTCTGCTCCAGCCACTTCTAGGTCTAAGGTTGCCTGTCCATCTAGCTGGTGGGCGTCCCAATGTACGCTTGTTAACACACTTCACTCCAGGATTAGTTTGGTAAGGAAGCTTTTTGTACAAATAACATAACATCACGGGTGTAATCCCCGAAGGGTTAGGCAGAGGTGTAACTAATAGTACACTCACATTTCGCCAGTTATTTTTAAGTACCATGTAATAGGGGGCGAACCTATTGCCATCAGCCGGGCACAAATCTAGACACCCATGACTGCTACCGAGAAATTTCTAATGGAAAAACCCAATAACACTTTGCCCGATGTGTTAATAAAACCCAGGACCTCCTGCTCAGCTGTCTGTAAATTTTAAACAATATTAATACTCACAAAGTAACTTACTAACATAATGTTTTGTATATGAATGCATTTGCCAACTTCCTAGTACCTAACATAATTACACAACGGTGTCACACACAGCCAAGTTAAATGCAACGGACAAAGTTGAATCCATTTTAAAGTTAGTTCCGGCGGGGCTTTTAGCGCAATAAATGCCTTCCTTCCTCCACTTTCTTAAAAGTTTCCTTTAAAACAAAAAGATTTGTTTCTTATTCTAGAACAAACGGCCGTCTTAAGCATCGCTACTGTCTCGCGAGCGATTTTCTTAGAACTATTCTCGCAATTTGAATCGAAATAAGGTATTTTCCTTTTGGTTTCCGATTTTCTTTTGTTAATCTGTTTCGCCGTTCCTTTTTGCTTTTTTATACTTTTGTCTCTGACTCGGGTAATAAGTGCGATTGTTTTACGAGTAGTATGCGTTTTTGAACGTTGTTGTATTTTTGAATGATAAACCTCACTGTGATCAGCGGGATCAGGTACGATTTTTTTTTTTTGTTTTTTCTGTTTAAAATTAGTTTTTCTGCGTTTTAATTGAAATTAATAATAACTTGTTCCAAGCCTTGATATTAAGAAACTTAGCATTAGGTACTAACATAGATGCAGAATTGTGAGTAGAAAGGGCAGACATGAAATACCGCCTATAAAAAGAGGCAGACACTTACAAAAATACTTTAATAAGAATTTATTTTTACAGAATAGGTACTTGTCCAAGAAAATATCTAATATAACTCCTATGTAATTACATATTTACCACATTATTATATTTTGACGAAGGTCTGAAGAATCGGTAACTTCTATAATATGACAGATAACGCCTCAAAAAAGTATTTTTAATGTGAAAACCTGTCATCTAGAATATTTGCTGTATAAAAAACTTTCAATACAAATTGCCTAAAAGCAGAAATACTTTTATTTTGTAAACTCCGAGTGACTTAACAATTTTATGTATTAAAATACCGATACCAACAGGTAGCTGTACTGAGAAATAATGTGGTCGAACGTTATTTTTTGTTAAAACAACCAACATACATAATCTCACGCCTTTTCCCTCATAGGGGTAAGCAGAACGACACCTACTACTGGCAGTTGAGCTTATATCGTCAACTAAACTATTCGTAAAAAATTCTACATTCAAAATTCTGAATAATATTCACATTGAAATACAACATCAAGTAATTAAGAAATGCAAACTGATACAAACACCTAATCTAATTAAAGAAAGAAAATCAACAGAACGTATTTAAAACTTCCTTAGAGCACGTGACGTTTTAAAACTAAGTAATAGTATTTACTCCCACTTGTCATAAAGTATAATTAAAAATAACAAGTAAAGTACATCGGTGTATTAAAGTGATCACTTGTTGTGGTTCCGTACGGGTTAAATCCGTTATTTATAACTCAAAACGCAACAGTGAATATTTTAATAGTAAGTACTGTAATACCGAATGGTGTTAAGTGTTAAGCTTTGTAGGAAACGGTAGAAACTAACTGTTACTTATTTCAATATTGTCGCAAGCGATATAGAATGTGAAATCAGTTAAATCGTCCTTAAGATAATACAGAAAAAAAAGCCAATGAGTAACTTAAAGTGTTACTCCGAACTTAGATGTTTTTAGACCTTCTTATGACCAAAACCATTATAGAGGAATCACTTCCGAAGAGGATTTGATTTTGAAGTTTGATCCATTTTGGTCCGATGTCCAAACTCCGCCAAATCGGAACACGTGAATCTTGTTTTTAAGGCAGCTGTCGCAAGAGAGTCCAATGAGACTCTCTTCTTGCGAAGTGATTTCGGGGGATCTTGTGCACAGAAAGTATCTTGGATCAACGCAATTTTTTCGACATAGTCTTCGGCAAAGTATTTCAAATACCATTAATTACCATTACGCACAACCAAGGACTGGAATTCCCTGGCTGCATCGCTGTTCCCGAGTTCACATGACCACAATCAATTTAAGTCGTAAGTTAATAGGGTTTTTTTGGGTTAGCTCGTTTCATCATCGACCTCATCACTGTCCTCAAGACAAGATTGAGGTCATGGCCCGTTTAAAATAACTATTAAAAAAATTAAGCTTCTAAAGGTGTTCCGTGAAAAGGGACGTTAAGTCTTGTGTAGATTGAGTTGTGTGTTGTGTGTAGATTTCGAATCGCGAATACCTAAGTTTAGTTTCCGCAGATTGGCAAACAGGAGCACCTCACGGCGCACCAGGGCACCGCGGCCACACTTTGGGAAAACCTAGACTAATTGAAAAAAAAAAAAAAAGTTTATTTCAATTTCAAAAGGCGCACCGATACGTGTCACTGGAGATCGCCTTTCAAGCAAAGAATTGCGTCCACTTATCATTATCTTATGCAATTGAAATGTACATAGACAATGTAAACATGCAAAACTAAAAATAAATGGTTAACTTAAAATTATACAAACAGAACTGTAAATGAATGAGCGTTTTGCGTGAAATAAATTGATGACTTCGACGCTTCAATCGTATCACTTGTACCCCCTACAAAATTGCATGCGGCAAATGTTAGTGCATATCGCGTTTCATTATAAAACCGCTACAACAGGTGCTCGGGTAATACGCGTCCGTTCTACTTATATTCAGATTAAATCGTGGTTAGGTTATTAAATTGCTGTTCTAATACTATTCGAGTTCGGTGGCTGTGATTGGCTGTTGCATGAGTGTAAAATTCAGTGTTAGGTGAAATTCATGGTGGTATAATGGTTCAAATTAAATTAGCTAGTGAAACGCTGCTGACGTGATGAGTATCGATATCGTAACATTATACAACTCGCAGGTACCTCGAGTACCTATACTAATTGCCATGGCTGACACCAAAAAATAAGTAATTAAATTATTCCTATACATAGAACAAAAACCAAGGCGCGGTTAAAAAAACAGGATGTACTACTGTTTTTATGGTTCTTTTGGTGTCTAATTAGCATAGCAATATCAGATGCGATCAAACCAATAATATGACTATGACATTAATTAACAGCCGAAAATATTTCTTTAAGCACCTTTTTCCATTTTTTGGCCTCCGGTCACTTTTTAAACTTGACTCGACTTAGAGAACTTAAGGAGCTATGATTTTAAATTATATATTTTCAATTTTGTTGGATTAACGCCCATGTTTACCAAGAACCTTTAAATAAAGAAACAATGTTTTCAACGAGATTTTAATGATCGCCTTATTTACGTTTGTTAATAACTATTATCAGGCTTTACGTCAGTATAAAACTCATTACAAATACATTCTATTCACTTAAGTGCATCGCTTTAAAAAACCGATGGCATTTCCATTTGAGACTGATAAAACATCCAATCTTCTAATCGAGACCCTTCGCAGATAAACTCTCTCCTCCATTTTTCTATTCTCCCAGATCAAGAAAGATGCAATTTGATTAAAACTCAGTCCGGTACAATTTTTCTTTCACTTCGTTTAAAATCAATTTTCGCGACTTCGTTATCGAAGAAAGATAAATTGAAGGCGACTTGAACGTTTTCATTCGCCATTAATTCTACATTCATGATATCAATCAGTAATTACTGAAGAGGAACGATTTCAATACTAAAGTTTTCTGCGAGAAAAGTTTTGCGAGGTCAATGAACTCTCGAATAGTTTGATTTGTAGGGTGGTCACGTTTTCTTTTAGCGGTAAAGGTTCGAGTGACGGAAACTTGAGTTTCGTGTCAATTTAGTTCATTGGTATAATTTAGTTTGTATTCGTGCCGAATGAAAGTAAAATACAATGTTTTAGCTACGTATTTTACTTAGCTCTTAGAAATATAAATTCTTGGAGTAAGGTAAAAATAAAGAAGGTTTCTGATGTTTTTTATTTTGCAAATAAAATACATAAATTTAATTTACCTTCGATAATTAGATCGAATATGATGATGTAGTTAGTAGTTAAGATATTCAAAACATGAGCTTACATTCATGATAAGCCTATCCAACGTATGAGTAGTTGGTCAGTTTTAAATTCAATTTTCTTAACATTTAATTTCACAAAAACCTACAAAAGAGATCATGAGACGACAGAAACTAACACTAACATTATAGTTTTCTAAGGGTTAGCCGGCTAGAATTTCTGAATATTTTTCTCTCCGAAAATGTTTTCTACTAACTTTTTAGACCTATGTATTCTGCTTTCGGGTATGAAGTTTCATTAAAATCGGTTCAGTCATATCGAAAAATAAGGACATGAAAATTTGTATGAAATGGCGTACATATTATATTGATTCAACAAATTTTCTTGAATTCCGCACCTTTTTGACATTACATAATGATCAAATTCCAATCAACATAAATCCCTTATTACATTATTATCACCATCGCCAATCATACGAGAGCACATTCAATTATTATTTTCAAAATGAGCACAATGTTTGGGTTGTGCCCAATCAAATATGCAAATAGTGTGGTGACGTAGAGTGACGGTATTTACCGAACGATCGGCCGATATTAGGGCTCACGCATACAGGTATTTGGTCAGTCACTAGTTATGCCCACTGTGATATTGAATCGGTTTTGTATTGATACAAACTGTAGAGCTAAGGATTACGTTAGTTACAGTGGAGGGCTTTCCTTTGATAACAGCAACCGAGCAAATATGTCTACTCGTGAGACACTGGAGCTTGGTGCTCAATAAAACGACGAATCCTTCTCGTAAACAATTAATTTAATTTACATTGACAATAAGACAATGTAACATCGTTCTATTACGATTTTAGAAAAAAAATAGTATAATGTGTGTGAACCGATGTTCGTCCTTTTGGAATCTTGTTGAATGATTACTTTAAAAGTGAGGTAGAAGTTTTTTCTTAACAATCTATTTTGTGTGCGAAATACCCTCACTTGTTAGTAATGATTAAATCGTATCCGTGAGCCTGATCAAAACAGTTAGCACCAATTTGACAAACGGCGACTAAAGTTCAGGCATGAGACGCAAACATCTTCCCCGCAGTTAAAAGTCTCCGGCTTTTAACGCTCTCTCGATCTGATGCTCCATTGTTAAGTGTGTGTTGATGCGAGAATTTATGTTTTATAGCCTGAACTGTACTACTCCTGGGCAAATTCCTCCCCCCACTCCTTCCACTTTTTTCAATGTTGCGCCTCTTCTCGCCAATTAACGAGAAAGGCCGTCATCTTCTCGTTTTCAATTATTACTTTAAAAAAAAAACAATTATTGTGTTCAATAGTCAGAACTGGTGGGATGTTAGAAACCAGAAATGCGAAAACCAGTCTTACCGATGGGTATCTCGTTACCCAGTAACTGGGTTGTGGAGGTTAGATAGGCGGTCTCTTCATGCAAAATACGGGAAACGAAAAGAAGATCGTTAGATTATTCATTGATTGATACAAGGCGCATTGTAGGAACAATTACAGGATATTTTTTTTGACATAGATGCTCATGCTAGACTACAATGAGCATCTATCTCAAAAACATTAAAATATTCTACTCTTCTACTCTAATTTCAAATATTCTGTGAAGAGTGACGTCACTCTTCACAGAGTATTTGAAATTAGAGTCACTTTTATTATAAGAACAAGAAGATTTAAAACAGCAACACGCAAAGACAAGTAATTGGTTGACTGAAACTATAAATACAATTTTGGTGTACAATAAAGTAAATTCTGTCTTTCTATATCGAATTGTCTGTACTCACCTTTACAAGCCGATAACCGGTGTTAGGATTATGCGGTAGCAATGGTTTGCACAAGCACCGTGATTAAAATTAGTTGGATGAAACGATGAAACACATGTGATTAATCCCGATCATCCCGAAGGTAGCCAGATATGCCGTTTCGTCGCGATCGAAAATGAAATGGATTTTATAATGCAAATATTGAATGTTAGGCTAAAATTAGATGGGTATGAATTTGTAATGACATGTGTCGGTTGCATGAGAGCAAATAATATTGCGGTTATTATTAATTATTTGTATGTTTGAATGTCATGCTTTTTAGTTATCGTGTCAAATTAAGAATTCATTAACAAATGTTTTGCATGAGGCTTATTTATGATGAACGAAGCATAAACAGCAACAAAACCAATTGAAGATAAAGGAACAAATAAAAATAATAAATAACGACTTTAGGTGCTGGATACAAAAACTTTGTAAGATTAAAAAGGTTTGTAAGATTATTTACATAACTTATTTTCAAGTCCCGAAATATTAGGAATCAATCCGTCTCAAAATATTCTTAGAACTGAAAAAAAAAAATGATAAAGCGTCTGTTTTTCCTTGAAGGGCGACTTAAACTATAGTACACCAGACTGCCTTGTTGGTTCATTGGTCGCAAGTGCGACTGCTAAGAATGAGGTCCTGAATTCGATTCCCAGGTCGGGCTAAGTGTTACTGGGTTTTTCCACTAGATATTTCTAAGAAGCAGCCACGGAGCATGGATCTGTGATCGGTTGATGGCAATAGACTCGCCCCCTATTACATGGGACTTCAATATGACTGACAAAATGTGGGTGTACTATTAAGTACACCTTTGCCTAACCCTTCGGGAATTACATGCGTGATGTTATGTCACCACATTTTGTCAGTCATATTGAAGTCCTATGTAATAGGCTACGGTGACTCCGGGATGCTATTGTAAAAATCTTGATGGTAAAATCCAATAACACTTTGTGCAACCTGGGAACCAAACTAAGTTATTCATGTGCTGCAGTTAGGGTTGCCAGATGGTCGGGATTAGTCTGGTTTTCCCCGACATTTCATATGAGTCCCGACAAAATACAAGATGTCCTGACAAACAGCTTCTTGTAATTTAATTTTAATAATAAAAATAACATTGAGATTGAAAAAGACTAGTTTTTCAAATGTTGTCTAGATATTTTTGTATTTCCATCTGGCAACCCTAGTTGCAGTATGGTTTGCTGCCACTAGCTCAATGAGGCATTCATATTATATACGAAAAGAAAATTCCTCATTACAATAATGAATAGCTGTCAAAAACTGAACAAAAAATCCGTTCATTATGCGAAAGAATTTCAAAAGAATTCAATAAATCTTCTCATACTACACCAATCTTAACAACCAACATTGTACACTCAACGAGAAAAATAACATCGACCTAAAGAATTCCTTTCAAAGCCAGCTATTTCATTATGGTAATGATTCAACCAATCTTTGATATCGCTCCGATTATTGCCATTTAGTAGCTGAATGTACTCGTTCGAGAACAAAAGAGCCCCTTTTTCGCCTTCACTAATATTTTTCTTGGTCATAATGTTTTTATTAAAGCGATAAAATATTATTTGGAAGAAAGCGGTTATGGTTCAGCGTCTAATTGAAAATGGGTAGGCACCTTTTGATGATCGTGTTTTTAAGGAGATTTCGTGTTTGGGGAATAGATCTGTTTAATGTTTGATAGAATTTTACGAAGGCAATTGATGGTATTGCCAAAGCGTTTTTTTATTACTTACCCTTGTTGTTTATGACCACCGTTTAAGTTAATTTTGTATTATACAAAATTAAATTGCAAATTTATTAATATTTCATAAAACTTTGATATTTATTTAAGAAACGGTGGATGTTTATTTTTTCAAAGAAATGATCTACAAGTTGTAAGATAACATGGTCTTGAAAACTAAGTCAATTTTTTTTTTCAAAGCATAAATGGCGTATGATTCTAAAAGTTAATTATAATTTCAGAGTACGATAATAATAAATACATTTGGTTTAATAGCCAAGAGCCTCGACCAACATCTAAAGAGGCTCTCGCTTGGCGGCTGGATCAAGGGCTTGATTCAGAAAGCAGTACTTCTGGACACGGCACGTATTGTTAGGAGGTTCCTCTCTCAAGAGCCCTGACCACCGGTAGCTCGGACCCTGTTCCCGGTGCTGGTGGGCTACTATTTTATATATTTTTAAATGTTTTTTTTTATATTGATTTTGTATAGGGATATTTAAAAATATTAAAATAAGTTAGAAAAATAAATAAAGGATAACTAATACATTTGATGAATTTGATGAGAGTACGACATGGCCCTAAAAAAACGACTAGCAAACATATTTTGATCATTATACGTATTATCATCATTTTAATCTTCTGAATTCCCATGGTAACAATATAAAAACATTTAAGAATCTGTGAGGAACCCACAACAAAAAAATTGAAACATTGTAAATTAAGATTCCTTACATAATATTAAAGAGCTTACAAGCTTTCAACGAAATTAATTAAGTCAATAACGAAATTTTCCTCTCAATTTGTATCTAAATCTGTTTATAACAAATCCCTGGGGTTCGCAGTGGGGATTTACTTTAGAGCGGGCTGTTTATGGGGTGGGTTCAGTTTATCGATAGGTGTGATAGTTTATTAGAAAATGGTACGAACGATTGATTCTTATGACGGGATGGGAGAGGTTTTAGTGTTAGCGATTTTTAAGTTCTACTATTTTATCACTAACCTAAGCAGCATTAAGCAGTGATAGTCTAGTGATGTGACCGTTGGACTGCCAAGTAATAGATCTCGGACACGCATCACAGATTTTTCGGAATCATGTGCGTATTGTATAATTATCACTTGCTTTGATGAAGGAGAACATCGTGAGGAAACCAGCCTGCCTGTGGGATGTTTATCGGCAGCATGTAAAGTCAAGTCCGAAGCCCATGGGCAGCATAACAACACTGACACCAGGTTAGGCACTAACCACACGATAAAGAAGAAGATCTGAACATAGGCCACTTCCAGGCACTCTGTGAGGATCGTCGGTGTTAGGACCCACGTTAAGTTGGCCGATTCATGGCGCCACTCAAAACCACGTCAACTACTATCGTTTTTACGGCTAATACGCCCAATTTACCACCTTAGCTAGATTCTGTCATAAAGAAAGGTATACTAAAGTAAATACTTAAGAAATCGCTCAAATAATCCGTGGACTGACTGTTGCATATCTCGATTTCAAAACTTTGAAATCGTGATATACTTTTTAAAGCTCTATTATTATACAAACAAAGTTGTAAAACCTTTTCTAATTTGTAACCAATTTATTCAACAAGATAACACGACAGAATTAAACTCAAAAAGACACGGTGGAAGCCTTAGAATTATTGTGGCTAAAAGCGAAAACAGAAGTTGTTCCAAACAATTTGCGAGGCACGAAACTAGCTACACTAGCCAAGAGTAAATGTGTAAAAGCAAATAATTTCAGTCTACCTACACGTGTTTTAGTAATTAAAGTTGGATTGAGCTCGTTTGAACTAGTTACCAGTTTTTAAAAAGCATAATTTTTAACTTGAATACCGTAAAGTTAAATGGCGGTAACATGTTATATTTATTTTTGCGTTTAAAATTTTTGTGAAAAAGATTTCGTTGACTAAAAGGGTTTAGCTGTGTATTTGTGATTAGTAGAAAAAAATAAATGCAAAAATGACGTGTAGACGGTGACTTTGGGACGGGGGATATTTTTCGTCAGAAATGTTGATGATGACTTTTATATGTTTTTTTTTTTTGCGTTTGGCAATCTCCATGAATGTCCGCTATCGGATGGACAAAGAAATCTGTCAGACTCTTACTGGATAAAAAGCCACTCGGTCTTTTTCAAACTACGTATGGCCCATCAGCTACGCTTGCATATTTCATTACGGTCTCCGGTCAGTTATTAACCCGAATGACTTTCAGGGATCCCTTCACTGTTATATTATGGAAGTTCCCCGGTGCAACTACAAAGTATGTTACGCATACCTTGTAAGACTCCGTTGTTTAACGTTATTTTAAAATGTCAACTCATCATCTGCCTAGCCTTTTCTCAATTATGTTGGGGTCGGCTTCCAGTCTAAATACCAGTATTTTACATTGAGCGACTGCCTATCTGACCTCCACAACCCAGTTAGTACTGGGTAATACAAGGAGAACCTTGTTAAGACTGGCTGTCAGACTTTCGGGCCACTGACTACCTGTAACGACTATCAAAGATATACAAATGACAGCCGGAAACAACGGCTTAACTTGCTTTCCGAGACACGGAGGAAACTCGGTATGTAATGGGTGGTCAGCCATCCCCAGGCCAATCTAAGCAAGTGCGTCTTAACTTGAAGATTGATCCGAGCGGCTGTTATTATTTAGCCACGAGCTCCTCAATTTTAAAACGTCAACTACAACACCTTTTTACAATCGTCCCGTATCGTCGCCAACACTCACATATACCCTTACCCTATACCTTTTAAGTTTACGAACGCTGTCCCCAACCGATAGGCTTTAAAAGTGGTTGCAATTTAACTGTCGCGATACGGATCCTCAATTAGAGAGGTCCAAGCCCCATTGATCCTTGTTCTGGGACACGTCCCAGGTATTAGAGGAATCAATCGATTTATTGTTTACCGGGTAAGTACGGGCTTAGGTGCTGAAATGTAAGTCTCTTTTGATTTAATGTTACGTTTTGTTGTCATTTAAACGGAGCGAATTGAAGCTGGCAAACAGTTCAGTTACAGATGGACAAAAAAGTGACATTATAAAGAGTTCGTTTTTTCTTTTGCCGTCGGTCGAAATACTTTAAAGATATGGTTTTTTTTTTCAAAGAAAACACGCTTGACTTAACTTCAATGTTTTTTTTTGCTATTTTTGACCTTTAAAGATTAGTGATGAGAATTTAAAGAAAAAACATTGTAAATATGGCAATATTTTGTCGTATCTTGATCTATAATGTTGCCTGGTCGAATTCACCATCGAAAAGGTCAGGGGAGCTTCCGTAGTATTGCTGCATCCGGTTAGACTGGAAACCGACCCCAGTATTGTTCGAAAAAGGCTAGGCAGATGATGAGTGTTCCTACAAAATTCTGTTGGATTCATGCTTCTAGTCCCAGTGGTTTACTCTGTGCATGTATATTTCTGTCAGATAATGAATGACTTACAGATTTTATAAAAGAGCATATTATCCAAACCATAAACACTATCGAGTTCTAAATAAATAATAATGGTCGCTGCAGCCTGCATCGAAACCTACATCACACATTTGGTAACCTTATTCATGCACCAAAATAAGCCAAAAAAAAAAACGAAATCCACCATACTCATCCAGCAAAACCCATCGAAAAGATCCCATTATCCTGAACAGATAAAGTTGATATCGCTTAACGAGTTCCCAGCATACCCCGGTGATACATCACCGTGATTGTTCGGATCAGCAGTCGTCGCGCGTGCACGCCTTCAATGGAGGTACGTGACCGGCAAATAGTAGATCTAATGTGGATATGGAGATGAGACCTCCTGTTCTGGTAGTAGATCTGAAAGGGATAGGCTCTCTGGCTCTAATGTCTAGGTGAGATTACTTTGGAATTGGCAGATTAACCCCGTATCTATAAACTAGTCAAAGTGTTTACTTGAGTAAATGTAATTTTTTAAGATACGATTTTTATTATGTAGTTTAATAATATTGCTTGAAGTTAGAACTGTAAAAAAATATAGAATTCTTACCTTTGCTTTCTTTCACGGTTCTTACTTCGTTTAAATTCTTGTCTATTATAAAAAAATTGCACAAGTAATTATTTAAGCTCAAGTAATTACTTTAACTTGACTATAGATACGGGTGTAAGACTTTGAATTTCTCATGTTTTTTCTTGCTCTGGGTTAGACAATATTATGTTGAGACGACGAAGTTACAATTTATGGTATACAAAATGTGTCATTGTTTTTCCATCACGACTTCTCAGTAGTAAAAACCTGTATTAATACTTAAATGGACGCTACTGATGGCGCCAAACTAGTGGCTCAATTCTTGGCTGACACAATTTCGATTGCTATCGACACGCCAAGAAGGTGAATGCTTAAATGATGGCAATAGGATCGGCCCCTATTACCTTAATAGGACCTCAACATAACGGGTGAAATGTGGTTGTTGTTCTTTATCGTGTGGTTAGTGCCTAACCTGGTGTCAGATTATTTATTCCGTGTATGAGCCTCTGACTTGGCTTTACATGCTGCCCAAAAACATCTCTCAGGCATGCTGGTTTCCTCACGATGATTTCCTTCACCGAAGCAAATGATAATTACACACACACAGTTGACAGTAAGTACCTACCTATCTACCTTAGCTTTCTGGGAAACCAGACGTAATGTTATATTATTATGTTATTTTACATTTTTGCCTTGATATTAAGAGAACAGATTCGATACAAATAACATATCAGACCTAAAAGCTCAAAAAATATACATCCCACACACATACGACCTGAATAAAAACAAAAGAAAGTACCTCCAGCTTATATAACGTGGACATAAAAGCGTTACTATGAAACAGGGCGCCGTCTGAGTGACTAATTATCCCCGTATACCCTCCGGCCGGGTAATTAACATAACAATTAAACATACACAGTTATGGTCTTAAATTAATCCGGCTCCATTGAGACTACGGTCACAATGGAACCTTGGAATCGGGATGTGTTAACTTCAACCGGGTATTTGGAATATCGTCCGGATAATTCAAGTATTGTTCGCAGAGGGTATAGTGTAGATGTTTTAATTGTTACACAAAATAGCCGTTGAGAATTAGGTATTTCGTT
This sequence comes from Standfussiana lucernea, assembly GCA_964057025.1. Lineage (NCBI taxonomy): Eukaryota > Metazoa > Arthropoda > Insecta > Lepidoptera > Noctuidae > Standfussiana > Standfussiana lucernea. The sequence continues at coordinate 14,068,084 of OZ059796.1, forward strand.
TTGAATTAATTGAACGATGTTGGGATGAGTTATGAATAAATATTGGATTTCGGTTCGGGCTGGCCGCTGTTGTTAGTGGAAGCTATAATAAATTGGTACGATGAAACTGGAATATTAATAGTTTCCGTAATTACGGTTTTAGTTTAGTTTTTTTTTTTATCGCGTAATTGGACTGCCGCGTGGATTGAGTGGTCGCAAGCGCGACTGTTGAGCACGAGGTTCTGGGTTCAATTCCCCGGTCAGGCAAATTGTTATTGGGTTTTTCTATCGGGATTTTTTTCAGTAGCAGCCACGGAGTTTGGATTTGTGCCCGGTTGGTAGCAATAAGCTATAATCTGCCTAGCCTTTTCCCCACTGTGTTGGGGTCGGCTTCCAGTCTAATCGGATGCAGCTGAATACCAGTATTTTACATGAAGCGACTGCCTAATCTATCTGACCTCCACAACCCAGTTAGCACTGGGTAATACGATACCCCTTGGTAAGACTGGTTGTCAGACTTTCGGGTCACTGACTACCTGTAACGACTGTCAAAGATTTACAATTGACAGCCGGGACCAACGACTTAACGTGCTTTCCGAGGCACGGAGGAACCTCGGTAAGCATGGGTGGTCACCCATCCACGGACCAACCCAGGCAAGCGCGGCTTAACCTGACGATCGACCCGAGCGGCTGTTATTATTTATCCACGAGCTCGCCCCCCATTACATGGGACTTAGATATAACTCGCGAAATGTGGGTGTACTTGTTAGGTACACCTCAGCCTAACCCCTCGGGGATTAAAGGCGTGATGTTATGAATAATTGGCAAGCTTTTGAACACGATCTTGCCTCTTCTATCGCTTTGTATCAGGCAAGATCGCCGGAACTAGGAACAAGCAATCAAACGAACTTTATTGGTTTCTTTACCAGCAGGCTGAAGTCTTTATGCGTGTCTAGTTGGTGGCAATATACTCACTCCCCTAAATAGGACTTCAGCATAACTGGGAAAAATTTAGACCAGGTGTACAATGGTACACACATCATCGTACATCTTTGTTGGTATGTGGGAAATGAATGATGTTAATGATGCGTTGATTTCACTATTGATAATCTATACTAATATTATAAAGCTGAAAAGTTCGCTTGTTTGGTTGAACGCGCTAATCTCAGGAACAACTAATTCGAATTGAAATTTTTTTTTAGTGTTGGATAGCCCATTTATCGAGGAAGGCTATAAGCTATAAAACATCACGCTTGACCAATAGGAGCGGAGTATTAATCAAAAATGTTACGCAGACGAAGTTGCTCAGGTCAGCTAGATTGGTATAATTAGAATCTACGATAAATCTTCCTTTTTTCATGATTTTCATCCATACATCTTACTAAGACAGTTCCCCATACAATAGCCAAATTACAATCATGGTATCTCAGACTGCTCCTCAACCCTCATGAATCACCAATCAACACCTAGTTTAATGGATTACGCTACGTCACACCGACGTTACAGTGACATAACTTGGAGCCCTGCCCACCTAAGACAAATAGCGCGTCCGTAATAATATTACCTCCATACATCTGAGATGTCAATGATACAAATAGTTGGTACTGGCATATTTAGTGTTATGTGGAGCTGAATGTAGCTTTGATGGCGGATGGACTGGACTGGAGTGACATCTAGTGATTTGGGGTAATATTATTACTTATTTATGACCTGACCCGTACCATTGGTGCAGGGCCTTTAAAAGTAAGCTCTTGAATTTTCCATATTTGTACCGTCACTAGCATTTTAAGAGCTGGTTTTATTTGCAGCAGTTTTAATAAGTTCCAAAGGGATTTTAACAGGATTATAGGCAACAGTGTCTTATGTGCTAATCACAATAATATATCTTTTAACCAATTCTCGAAGGAACATTTATTAAAATTGTGTGTATATATGTATTTATTCTTATATTTTAGTTTTCTGGTTTATTTTCTGTTATTGCACCTACTGTGTATTGTCTCTGCATCACCCTAAGGTAGACTGGTAGAAAATGCCTAAGGCATTAAGTTTGCCTTTGAACAGTTTTTACTTGTGCATAAAGTTTTAATAAATATTGACAGCGCCGGAAAGTTCTGTCTTGATTTGAACTCTTATGCTAGTCACACATGGTATTACAATGTTGAGAAGTGTAGCTAGGGTACGTCTACTTTTATATCACCTTGAGGCCATCGACCATTATCACTGAAAACCAGGAAGACCAAAGGCCCAAGTGAAGTACCGTACTTCCGATCGACAGTCTATAAAGCTTCACTACATAGTATAAAACAAAGTCGCTTCCCGCTGTCTGTCTGTCTCAATCAAATCAAATCAAATCAAAGCATTTATTTCAAGTAGGCCAATTACAGGCACTTTTGAATTGTCGAAACAAAGACAGCAATAAAAAATGAAGCTACAGTCCCAGTCACAAGACATAATAACTGTGAAAGTACTGTAGTTGCCCATTCCAAAGCGTAGATCTCTATGGAGAAGAATGGGCAAGAAACTCCATGGACACTCTTTTAAATCATAATGTTTTTACAAAAAATCTTGGATACATCATTCTTGTAGAGATGGTACATTATGTGAGAACGATGTAGCAAGACGTGCACGTTAAAAGTGTCCACAGTACAAAAAAAGGCAATTAAAAAACAAAATAATTAGTTCAAATAAACCGTGGCAACCAAGAGATGACCAGTCACAACTGACAGCGCCCGTTCACGAACATGACGCATGGATCAGCCATCATTCAACTCAACCATTTTGAAGGGAACTAAATGACCCGACACACACGCCACCATCAGCGAGACATTTGAGTGAGCATGACATACTCTTAACCGCCAGGGCACATTCAAGTCGAGAAAAAGTAAAAAAGTAGGTTTCCTGTGACTGATAGCTTTCTAGTACATAGTACTCACACAATATAGGCTATGCTGCTATATAATACTAAAAAGATTGAATTTATACAATGCAAAGACAGTTGAACAATCTTCAGCAGCCCCAACAATACTATTTAATGCTATCAATTTATGCGCCCCTGTCCTTGTGGAGCAGGACCAGCATTGAGCCAAGCATTATTATATCGCTGATAAACAAAAAATCTTGGATACATCATTCTTGTAGAGATGGTACATTATGTGAGAGCGATGTAGCAAGACGTGCACGTTAAAAGTGTCCACAGTACAAAAAAAAAGGCAATTAAAAAACAAAATAATTAGTTCAAATAAACCGTGGCAACCAAGAGATGACCAGTCACAACTGACAGCGCCCGTTCACGAACATGACGCATGGATCAGCCATCATTCAACTCAACCATTTTGAAGGGAACTAAATGACCCGACACACACGCCACCATCAGCGAGACATTTGAGTGAGCATGACATACTCTTAACCGCCAGGGCACATTCAAGTCGAGAAAAAGTAAAAAAAGTAGGTTTCCTGTGACTGATAGCTTTCTAGTACATAGCACTCACACAATATAGGCTATGCTGCTATATAATACTAAAAAGATTGAATTTATACAATGCAAAGACAGTTGAACAATCTTCAGCAGCCCCAACAATACTATTTAATGCTATCAATTTTTGCGCCCCTGTCCTTGTGGAGCAGGACCAGCATTGAGCCAAGCATTATTATCAGCGATATAATCGCCCAACTTGTAATAAGCTTGCTTACACAGTGTGCGTTTAATGCATGTTTTAAATTTCGTCTCATTAAGTTCAAGAATACTTTGTGGTATTTTATTGTAGCATCTCAAACAGTACCCCATGAAAGATGAGTCTACTTTAGCGAGTCTAAAGCCTGGCTGAACTAATTGGTCCCTATTTCTAGTATTGTAATTGTGTCTGTCACCTCTTTTTTTAAAAAGATGCAGATTTTTTCTAACGTACATTATGTTTTCATAAATGTATTGGCTATGTACCGTCATAATGTTAATGTCTTTAAACAGTTCCCTTAGAGAATCGCGCCTACGGAGGCCGTATATGGCTCTGATGGCTCTTTTTTGCAGAATAAAAATAGACTCGATGTCTGCAGCCCGTCCCCATAACAAAATGCCGTAAGACATTATACTATGGAAGTAACTAAAATAGACCAGTCTTGCGGTATCTACATCAGTGAATTGACGAATTTTTCTAACAGCATATGCTGCCGAACTCAGTCGCCCCGCAAGGGATGTTAAATGAGAACCCCATTGTAGCCTCGAATCCAGCGTAATCCCCAGGAAAACCGTGTTATCGACGAAATCTAGTTTCTCTTTATTCAATACTATCTCACAATCATTACTTTTAACATTCGGTAAAGCAAATCTTATGCATTTAGTCTTTTTTTCATTTAATACTAAATTGTTTGCTGTGAACCAATTATGGACCTGAAGTAGGGCATCATTCACGTCATCTAGATTTTGGGCCCGTCTACTTATCTTAAAAATTAGGGAAGTGTCATCAGCAAATAACACCATATTCTTAGGTTGGTTTTTCAATAAATAGGGTAGATCATTTATATATACTAGAAAGAGGAAAGGACCCAATATTGAGCCTTGCGGAACCCCCATCTTTACTTTTAAACCCTGTGAATTAACTCCATTTATTTGAACTTGCTGTTGCCTGTCACTCAAATAAGATTTTACCAAACCAAGTGCAAGTTTACCTAGTCCGTAATGCTCTAGTTTCAAAAGTAATGTTTCGTGATTAACGCAATCAAATGCTTTGGAGAGGTCACAAAAAATTCCAATTGCGTCTTGGGACTCTTCCCACGCAGCAAAAATGTGCTTTAATAAGGTTACACCGGCGTCAGTCGTACAACGTCCCTTGGTGAAACCATACTGTTGATCGTGTAAAATTTTGTTTGTGTTAAAATGATTGAGCATTTGATTAAGCATTACCTTTTCAAACACCTTGCTAAAAACTGGCAACACGGATACAGGTCTATAATTATTAGTATCTTTACTGTCCCCGGATTTGAAAAGTGGTATGACTTTACTGTATTTCATTAAATCAGGGAAAACTCCTTGGTCCACACATAAATTAAAAATTAAAGCTAAGTATGGTGCTATAGTCTCAACTATGGATGTACAGACTTTGATAGACATTCCCCATAGATCTTCGGTCAGTTTGATTTTAATTTGCCGGAAAGCTTTAATAACTGTCATAGGGTTTATGTGTTTAAATTTAAATTCAGCCGGGCAGCCAGACACGTTCGCCTTTAATAAAGCCATTGAGACTTCAGGTGAGGAATTTAGAGCCTCCGTAGTTTTGAACGGTATATCGGTAAAGAAATTTACAAATTCTTGAGCTACTTCCTGATTTGAGGTTTTAGGACCACATGCTGTATCTAATGTATAGCTTGAGTTACGTATTTTTTTTCTGTTAGTCTCATTATTTATGACTTTCCAAACGGTCTTTATTTTATTTTCTGCTGTTTTGATCTTGTTGCTAATGTGTAAGGCTTTAGCAACCTTACATGTATTTCTAAAAATCTTTGAATAATTAGCAACATACTTGGTAAAAGTTTCAGTGTTTATGTAAGGCTTAAGGCCATACAGCTCAAATAGTTTTTCTCTACTTTTTCTTATACCTCTAGTTGCCCAATCACTAAATATAAATTTAGGGCAGATGGTTTTTATCTTCTTTTCAAAATTTTTATTGAACTCAGTGTAAACTATTGAAAAGAAATGATCGTACAATTGATTTACATTAATATCGTCCATAGGATGGCTCATAACACTTAACTTGTTCAGTAGGGAATTATTATATCTGTTTAATTTGTTAGTTGTTATAGGTCTAAATTTAATCTGAACTTTCTGCAATGGTGTGTTACACCTAAATGTTACCGTTTGGCCGCTATGATCAGACGGCAGACAACTTACTATGGCTTTATCTAAGTAATCACAATCGCAAAAAATATTATCTATACAAGTCGCAGAAGATGGAGTGACTCTAGTAGGTTCTATAAAAATGTTGGATAAATCAAATGACTTAAAAAGATTTAATAACCTACTGCTGTTCGAATTTACTTCTAAAATATTGATATTAAAATCACCACAAATAATTGCAGATTTATTATTGGCTGCAAGTTTTGACAGGACATCTTCCATTATTGATTCAAATAATGTAAAGTTTTGATAGTTTGGGGGTCTGTACACGCACACAATTACATGCTTATCTAGCTCAACACAGGACAGTTCGACGCAATGTTCAACCGAGAGACCTACTATGTCATTACGTTGCTTAAATTTAAAACAATTTTTTATTAATATTAGGGAACCTCCACGCAGCATAGATTTACGGTTAAAACAGCTACCCACCGTATAGTTCTCATAATTAATAAGCATTTGGTAATCCTTCAGCCAATGTTCAGTAAAACAAATAATGTCGAACATAGTTTTTTCCAAAAACAATTCAATTTCAAACAATTTGGAAGAAATACCTTGAATATTTTGATGGAATAATTTCAAGGTATTCTGCTGAGGCCCTTTTTTACAACTAACTAATTGAGTGCAAGAAGATACCTTGCTGTTGGTAGGTTTAACTATATTGTTAATGGTACCTTCTGTTGTCTCACTTCCTAGTTTAAATTATTAATATCCGAAGTGAGCCCTGAGGCTCCCGTTTCCTCACTAGACAAAAAGATCCTATCACTAACATATCCTAATTGAGAATTTTCCATGGTGACGTATGGATCCTCCTCAGTAAAATTATTGTAAACATTTATAGCACTAGTGCTATACTTATTTAAGGTCACCTGTACATTAGTATTTATGCTAATAGTGGCAGTGTTAATTATACAAGAATACTTCGACATACTACTTATGTCCGAGTGAATATTAAAACTTAATAGCCTAGCTATTTGATGTCTAAATCTAATAGGAAGATACACTGTACCTCGCGTCGACCTAAGTTTATCAACTGAATTGTTGATGTCTAGAAACAAAAGTTTGTCACAATAATGACTAACCAAGAAATGAACATGCTGATTTAACATGTGTATATAATTGTTTTTTCTATTACTAAATTTTTCAAAATATGGAAAAGCACACAATATGATTTTACTGCAATTTAACTTTAACAACTCTGACACACAGTCTGTTATGTCTTCCTTATTAATCTTAGAACTGTTACCAACAAATATGGTAATAGTGGTGTTACGATTACAAATAGTTTTTGTGACTGATGCCATAATCTGTTTGTAGTTTGACCCTGGCATACAATAGTTTTGGGTACAATAACTCAGGTTATTACTGATTAATTTACCTAACCCTCTACCTATACTATCAGAGAACATAACTGAATGATAACAATCATGACTAATAGGTGATGTATGCTCAGATCTTTAAAACTACGCGACGGATTTTGATGCGGTTTTTTTAATAGATAGTCTGATTCATGAGGGAGGCTTATATGTATAATCCATATTATTTTAGAGAAAACATTAGTATCTACATTGCACCCGTGCGAAGCCGGGGCGGGTCGCTAGTTACTTAAATAAATCTGACAATCTCGTTCCAATTTAATCATCATCTACCTAGCCTGTTCTCTAAACGGGTGCAGCGAAATACCAGTATTTTACATTGAGTGTCTGACCTCCACAACCCAGTTAGTTATGGGTAATACAATATCCCTCGGTAAGACTGTCAGACTTTCGGGCCACTGACTACCTGCATCGACTGCCAAAGATCTGCAATGACAGCCGGGACCAACGGCTAAACGTGCTTTCCGAGTCACGGAGGTATGTAATGGGTGGTCACCCATCCACGGAACAACCTAGGCAAGCGCGGTTTAGCCTGAAGATCGACCCGAGCGGCTTTTATTATTTAGCCACAAGGTCCTCCAACACAACATCAATTGATATAAAAGCAGACTGACAAAATTTAAGTGACCAAGTAAAGATTGTAAAGCCTTCACTTCTCTAACATATTTCCAATTGAGGCGCGGACGCTGAATGCATAAGAGTATTCTGGGTAATAAATTACTGACACTGAGCTAGATACATACGTTCACACCGTGGATCTAAATGGGCAGTTGTGGAACTTGCTTGCTTAGTGAAATGGGCACTATTTCTAGTACCCAGTTGAGGTTTAAGTTCTTAATGATAATAACTACACTACTTTCTCCGAATATCGCCCTCTCTGCGGTACAATATAAAGAACTGTAAATTCGTAAATAAACCAGACCTGCCTTGGCCTGACGCCTGTATTTTCTCGAATAGGCAGAAGTGTACCGTAGTACACAATAGTACATTTTGATATAAGTAGGGAAAGTTTGTTATTGCAGCCGAGGCGAAATACACACACAAGCCGCAGGCGAGGGTGTTATGGAGCCGAGAACTGCAGTAACAAATGCCTACGTGTATCAAACGACGTTTACAATACACTTTTAGTTTTTTGTTTTAGTTTTTAGTTCAAATTTGTTCCAAGTCCAAATTGATTCAATGAAATAGAAAATAAAAATGACTGTGGGGGCGAGCCGCCTCACCACCTGGCTGTGCAACTTTTATTTCCCCACTATATAGTGCGGGAATATAAGAAGAAAACCACGAGGGTGAAATCCATAGCATGTTGAACCTAATCGTAATGCGATAAGAGCCAGTTTTCGAGGAAGTGTATGGAAATTATTTTATCAATCATGTGTCAGTCCCATGTATAAGGGGGCGAACCTATTTCTAATTAGACATACATCCAAACTTATGCTGGGAATTTCGTGATGGAAAAACCTTATAATACTTTGCGCCACCTGGGAATCGAACCCAGGTCCTCGCTCAGCAGGAAATAATAAGGAAGATGACAATGCTCCGAATCTTATGAAAAACAACAATAATGGTATTTATTCATGTGACACTATTACCTTTAAGTACTTTCCATATTAAAATGGTCCGAGCATTAATCATTGCCACGAATAATAATAAAATAAAAAAGAACGGAATAATAACTGGCCATGAACAAAAAACACTCCATTAAATAACTATGAAAGAATTGTTGGAGCAATAACACAGTGCGAAATACAACAAATTTTATGTACTGAGAGAGCTTAATGAAGGCTGGATGGACAACATTTTGTTGTAATCGCCGTCGATTCTGCCGACAATAGCAGATATAATAAAGGAAAAGTGAATTGCGTCATACTTGAGAAGGGACACACGGGGAAATGATTTGTCATACAAATTAAATATTACAGCTTTAACAGCGGTTTCAGGCGTATTTTGTAGCGCGGATAAGCTTGTACCGGCTCACGCGTGCGTTTAGCGCATCGCTTGACGTGCTAGAAAAATTTTAACGCGCGTACACGCGCCTTTACGCGGTATGCGACGAAAACGAAAAAAAAACGATCTTATACGCGCCGTAAGTATGCTACCGTCAAGAGGACTACCTATAAATTTATATTTCAATAGTTTTGGAAAGTCATCTGTCGACCAAATGATAAAATATCAATTGTAATTAAAGTTTGCCTTTTTTAATCTTAGATTAATAAAACTGTAACGACTGCGACATTGTCAGATTATTGGAGTTTAGACTGCCTTTACCCTTCACCTATTTTCCCACGAAGGCTTGATTATTAAAAATAATCTTGCTATACAAACTATTTAGGCATAAGGAAGCATCGTGCCTGCATTTACCTACTAATGGCTGTTCAGTTTCCACATCTTAGGTTCATCTCCAAAAAGATATATTTTGAACTTGCTTACTGTCAGTAATTGTTTGTGCAATCCAGCAGCCGTGTGTCAATAATATTAATATCCGTTCACAAATAATATCAAGAAGAGAGAGAGCAACAAATAAACGTCAACGCAGACAATAGCCTGTGACCGCTGATGAGAGAGCATTTAATATAGTCATGATTACAGCATCAATCTTTACTATTGTTTGTTTATTTGGCAGTTGATGTTTCGGGCTGTTGAGTTATGGGAGCAAGGGTAGGTGTTCTGAGGAAAAAGTATTAAGAGGGTCTCGTGCTAAATAATAACAGCCGCGCTTGTTGAAATCGGTTTGGGGATGTTGAAGGATGGGTATTACATTCCGAGTTTCCTCAGTGACTCGGACAGCACGATAAACCGTTGGTACCGGCTATCATTTGTAGATTTTTGACAGATGTTATAGATAGTCAGTGGCTCGAAAGTCTGACAACCAGTCTTACCAAGGGGTATCGTACTACCCAGTCCATAACAGGTCACACCGGCAGTCGCTCCATGTAAAATACTGATATTCAGCTCCAGCATAATTGAGGAAAGGCTAGGCATATAAGAAGAGTATCTATTAAGTATTTGTTCGATAGAATTACATAACAGCTGCTAGCTGAGATAGTATAACAAGCCTTCAAAGTTCGATTTGCTTGGACACTGGCCACCTCTTTGCGAGAGAGTGTTGGTCGTATTCGATCACGCGGGCCCATTGGTGTATATTTTGATTGTATGACAAGGAAACCGGCATGTTTCCTCACAATATTATTGAGAGCTGATCAAATACATGACTGAAAATTAATTCATTAACAAGGTTCGAACCCGTGACGAGCCACGACTCCAAAGTAATCTGTACAGTTAAAAACAAAATAAAACATAGGTACTACACTTTTCACCCTTATGAACTAAGTTATAAGGTTGAAAAGTGGTCGACCGGCAGTGGACTCGGTAGTGCCTATAGTGTGTCATAAAAGCCCAAGTACATACAACAAAAATGTTTGTTTTAATTAATTTAAACAAAAAATGCGAGCTGATGCTCGCAAAACGTGCTGATAAATTGACGAGCATTTTTCATGGCGCCCATAATTGACGGAATAAAAAATAACAACGCCGCAATGTTGATTGTAATGTTCAATGCGGGATATTTTACCTTTGAAGTGGACTTATGGGAGATTTTGTTTTGTTTTTAACTTCTTCATCACCTACCGTTTTTATTTAGCTTCAGAAATTGCGAGCAAATTAAATGTAGGGTGAACGCAGTGTTGATGGTTCTAATCTAGATAAGTAGCAATAACCTTGATAGAGTTTCGTATTTCCACAATAACTTTCAAGTATATCCGCCGTATATGCCGTTTAAAATATCTCTCAGGCATGTCTGAGAGATATTTTTGACGGTATGAAAAGCCAAGTCAAAGGCCCATGGGTGGCATAAAAATACTGACACCAAATTTTTTTGCTATCCTGCTCTGTCCTGCTCCAGGTCAAAGATCTCCCCCCACTCCTTCTATTTCTCGCGAACCAGTCCAGTTCGACACGCCACATACAGGGTGTAAAAAGACTTATTACAAAAGCCCACCTAAGCGTTCTGTAGGTCAACTATTTTGGTGTGATGAATAGTTGTGTACGATAGCACGCAATGTAAACATGTAATACATTACGCGTTTGGGTGCTTGCAACAGTGTAGGGGTCATGAGGTTATTAAAATTTAATTAATAACTATGTGTAAAAAATAAAAATACTTATTTTCGTTCAAAAGAAACAAAAAACTTATACTTTCAAAAGCACCGGAACTATAAGATTCCCAAGAGTACTCAGAAAATAACACATGCCTATTCATTTAACGCAGTGGAGTAGAATATTTCTGCCAACAGATAAACCCGATTCTATTATTATTATTATAGCTAGCCCGTACTGTCCCACTGCTGGGCAAAGGCCTCCCTCCATTCCTTCCAACGGACAGGATTCTCTGCTACTTCTTTCCAATTCTCAAGGAATACATCCGATTCGTCCCGCCATCTCGTTCGTGGTCTGCCGCGACCCCGTGTCACTGTTACAGGGCACCAATCCTGAGCTTTACGGGCCCACAGCTCGTTCGGCATGCGACAGACATGTCCTGCCCAGTCCCATTTAAGTTAGGCAGCCTTTTGAGCCACGTCATCGATTTGCGTTTTGGAGCGCAGTGTAGTGTTCCGAACATGATCTGTTAATTTTACACCTAAGATACTGCGCTCCATAGCACGTTGGCAAATATATACAAGCGATTCTATTAATATACAATAAATAACCTACCCTCATTCGTATCTTCCCACGTTTGTACAAGTTATAATTAAGACGGTACATCTGCGTCATTAAAATCCCACCTTATAACCAGATGAAGGAATTTGGTAAAACCCACATTTGGCTAATTATAGAAATACTAGACTAAGGGCATGTCAAAAGAAAGAGTTTTCTTCTTCAATATTTTACCTATATATGAGTTATTTTCGAAACTGTATCACTGAAAGGACAAAAAGTTAATGCACATTATAACATTTTTGCCCTGAGGGACAAACACAAATGTCAAAATAATACTCGTAATTACACAGCAGTAACACTTTCAACAACCTATGAGACAATACCTAAGCGGTAACCTTAAGGTGGAAGCGCAAGGGTAGTAAGCAGAAGTCAAATTTACTTGGGTTTTTTTGCAATCTGCAGGTGTATGTCAGGTTGTATGTTGATTAAAATATGATTCGCGACCGTGACAAATATGGCTTTCATCATCTGCCTAGCCTGTTCCCAACATAGTGCAGCTGTGTAGCAGCTGAATATCAGTATTTCACATGGAGCGACTGCCTATCTGACCTCCACAACCCAGTTAGTACTGGGTAATACGATACCCTTTGGTAAGACGGGTTTTCAGACTTTCGGGCCACTTTGTACCTGTAACGACTGCCAAAGATGTACAAATGACAGCTGGCACCAAACGGCTTAACGTGCTTTCCGAGGCACGGAGGAAACTCGGTAGGTAATGGGTGGTCACCCATCCACGGCCAAATATGGCTTTACTAAGTTATAATCATTGAAATAACCAATACAACCCGTTAAGTTCATTTAATCCCATTGAATTACTATTTAATGAAAAAAATCATTCAATTAATTTCGCGGGCTACCCTGGCGTCTCTACCTTAAAAACTTTTTTTTTAATCTTTATTTATTTAGAGGCTTTTACCTTACAAAGGTACGTCAGCCTCATCATACCTAATCTAATTAATTAATTATTACACTTAATTATAATATTATTAACACAAATATATTATTGCGTAAGCGAGGGAGATAGTGATCCAGCAACCATTTCATATATCAGTTTCGCTTCTTCTGAATTAGGTGAAGATAATATTGTGATGAAAGTTCCAACATCATACATATTAACTTTTAAATCCCGCAACACTGTCTCCCTCTCTCTCCTGTTCTTTTCACATTCCACCAGCAAATGTTGGACATCTTCACCTTAAAAACTTAAACGGTACTAGTAATATTTCTCCTATGTGGCGCAGAAGCGTCATAACTCTCCCCCCCACTTACCCCACCACTTTAACCCGTCACGTCTTCATCACATATCTAAACTTCCACTATATCCGTCAGCTTATCTTGTACTACCCTCCTTGCAAAAATCCCGGTGCTCCATAATATTCCTCCCTAGAATCGAACATTAATAAAGCTGAAGTCGTTACTAGAGCTTGAATAATTTTGCATACATAAGGTTTGCGCGGAAGTTTCAGTTGTGAATTGCTGATTAATAACGTTCTGATTATTCGATTTTTGTTGGGATGTTTATAGCAGTTTATTTCTTGACTCGTTAACTTGGAATTGAATTAAGAAAAGTAACTATGATGTGATTTATTGCTTACAGATCAATGTCATCAAGAATCGTACGTAAGTGGAAGCTTTAGCCAGAAAGTAAATACATTACTAGAATATAGTTTCTGGTTAGTGACTAACATAATGGGTGGTGCCATACACCTCTGTCTTATCGTTAAAAATATCCTTCACGAAGTCGAAAGGTACTTGTCCCCCCGTCATTACTATATTTTTTTGTTATGAACCATACCTGGGGAGCTTTCTAGTTACGGACATATTGGAGGTTTCCATTTTGTTCCAAGTTAAAAAAAAATACAAGTTTTTCAGATCCCTGTTCTATTCAATGCATCAATCAGCACAATCTTTTGAATGCGTTAAATTGAGTTTTACCGTGAACCCAAAAAAATATTTGCGTCTATAGACTTACTAGTAGTAATTTTTGCGCAGAGTTACCGTAGTTTGATACGCAGAATGCGTGGTTAACGGCTTCGTGAAGGGCTTATTAACACCATGTATTTACTGGATATTAAACCAGAGTAGACGCGGGCGTCAGTCAGACACAAAACTGACAAGAAACCAATCCCATTTCTCAGAGAATACTTAACACTAGAGCGCATTCACTTTAATACATCCTACTGTAATGTACCATACATCACCGGACGATATATTTCACTTGCACGTCGACATAACCGGACGCTGTTGGGTAAGGGTTTGCCCACACGACGGTAACGTTGGGAGATTTTCGTAGATTAGTGCTGGAATTAGAAGCTGGTCTGGAAACGTTTGGGTCTCAGTTACTCACCAAGAGGGTTGGCAGCTGAAAAATCAGGAGTAAATCGTAATTATGTTGGGAAACTAGGTTTGGTTCTATGTATTACATAAAGACCCGATGGTAAATAAAGAAAAAGAAAGAAACAACATCGGTTTGTCGCAGGGGCAAAACGTGCGTACGAAATGACGAAAAATAAATAAACATACAACGCATGACAAATATTTATGAGTACAACAGGAATAAAAAAAAATGACAGCTTGTACGTCGTGACTGACTGCGACATGCAGGTTACCACTCAGCATGTTGCTGTGCTATGGGGGGGCCACAGCATAGCGCTGATTTTCAGTGGTCACCCGTATAAAATGTATGGAAGCTAAGACGCATAAATATTTGATTACATAAATAAGAAAATAAAATAAACAGTACTTGAATACGATACGGACACTAAAAAATAACAGCTGCTCAGGCCGATCGTCAGGTTACGCCGCGCTTGCCTGGATTGGTCTGTGGATGGGTGACCACCCATACATACCGAATTTCCTCCGTGCCTCGGAAAGTACGTTAAGCCGTTGGTCCCGGCTGTCAATTGTAGGTCTTTGACAGTCGTTACAGGTAGTCAGTGACCCGAAAGTCTGACAACCAGTCTTAACAAGGGGTATCGGATTACCCAGTACTAACTGGGTTGTGGAGGTCAGATAGGTAGTCGCTCCATGTAAAAGACTGGAAGCCTGGAAGGAAAAGACTAGGCAGATGATGATGATAAATACGGTACGGACACAATACGGATACCTCTATGTAAATACTTGATGTACCTGTCAGTGTTCGCGTCCTCAATTTTTCCGTGTCTGTTTGATCCTTTGCACGGCTCACCTGTAATTTGAGAGTTTCGTAGATTACTGTTGGAATTAGACGCTGGTCGGGAAATGTTTGGTTGCAGTTACTTACCCAGTGAAAAGTGATGTGGGTTGGTCGCTGAAATGTTAACGAGAGAGATTAATTAAGCTGAGAAATGAGAAGGCCCTCATTATAATGCCAAAGACATTTTGTAGACGGTGTAGTTGTCTGTCTATTTGTCTGACAAAAACTAAGTAAGTAAGAAAGACCGTCTTTAAAAACATACGCTATACTATATTCCTGAATATTTTTAGGACTCCGTGTCGACGAGATGCAGAAATAAAATTACTTTCGCCTAACTAAATGGCAGGCTATTTATATTTAAAAATCGAAAGCTATTGATTATATTCCTTGTAGATTTTTCTGTAAAAATATAGTCAAGCACAGCCTGATATTAAATGAAAAGATTCTCTTGGTGACCTTACCTCCACAACTCGGTGACTTGTTAACGATACGCCTCTCAATTACAATCAATTCCGTTTGACGTTCAAAAATGCGTTTTAACGGCCTCTGATTTCGCACCGCCCGTAACGACTACGACCATCAAAGATTCACGAATGACAGCCGGGACCAACGGCTTAACGTGCTTTCCTAGAACCAGTATGTAAAGATGGGCACCAATCTACGAATCGCCCTTGCCAAGCGCAGCTTTTCCTGACTAACAGACCTGCAAAGAATAACATCGTAACTAATATTAAGCAACTTTAGAGCAGAGCGCGTTAAAGATTTAAAAAACCCTTTTATTAATTACAGTTGACTCTCACTTACAATGTTTTGACACTATAAAAATCTTTACGTAAAGGAATTTAGCCGCAGGGATGAGTGCTTTTCTGCATTTTTTGTACTGCAAGAATATGATAGTAACTCAACATTGACTAAAACTGAGTTACGATGTTATTCCTTGCAGGTGTCGAGACGCATGCAGCTGGTACTAGCTGATCACTTCAAATAGTGCCTAATACTTTCAGTAGAATAATGTTCAGAAAATCCAGGCGTAAAGTCTGCGTATAAATTACATTAAAACCAGGCTGGAAACGCGACAACGTGTTCAAATTTCGCGATGAAACTAATACCGTGTGAGCTCAGCTTAACCAAGTGTAGCGATGGCATTTACCAAGAAAATTGTATCATTACTGTAACACAACACCAGAGTGGTTTACAGTTCCCCTGGTATTGCCTCTATATATCAACTGGATGTGTTCAAGAGATATCACTTTATGTTCACAAGTTATCGACGGTGGCGATAGCGATGGTAAAATCATCGTCGGCTGCCAGTCTAACCCGATGCAGCAGAATATCATTATTTTACATGGAGCGACTGCCTATCTGACCTACATAACCCTGTTAGTACTGTTAGTACTGTGTTTTCCGAGACACGGAGGAAACTCGTCATTTGTAAATCTTTGACAGTCGTTACAGGTAGGTAAGGGGCCATAAGGTCTAACAACCAAGTCTTACCTAGGGGTATCGTACTACCCAGTACTGAATGATGTTTCCGCTGATGCACAGGTCCTGCGGCAGAAAGTGTGCCGTTATTTACAACGCGGAACCAATCTAGGTTGTTCTTATCTTGTAAATTAAACCAAATCCCTCGGATCCTTGAAACAATTGAACTATTCCAAATGTCAGACGGCGGTCTGTCACAGACAATATATCTACAAAATATCCGTTTCAATCTCCAGCAGAGATTGCGTCGTCATATGAAATCGTCATATCACGCGTAAATTGTACTTACATATGTAGGTGATTTAAGTACTTATGTAAGTCTTCTTCTTTCGTATACAGTTTTTTTCATAGGAAAATGACTCGGCCACGTGTATACACCTGGTCATAGACGGTGGCACGACTTGTCAAATTACTTAGGTCCAGTAAGTGGCCACGTTTATTGTGGAGTTCAATAGCATTTTTAAGTACTCCTAAGTGCAGCTGTGGGAACACGTTGGCCACACCTTTGGACCAAGACATTTTTTTTTTTTAATATAATTTGTTTGAACGTTTTGGTTCTGTATTCTTGTTAGGAACCGATTTTGCTTTCGCAAATTCACAGCAAGTCCACAAGGACACACAAATCAGCACAACTGTTCCATTGTTTAAAAAAAAATAATGTTGTTGAATTTCTATACACAATTTCAGTTTTGATTTATGTTAACAGCAATATAAATTAAATTAATATGATATGAAAGATTATAATAATTTAAATGAGAGAGCAATAATTGAAACAGAATGCTGCCCTGTATCCAAATTTAATTTAATTTATTGTGATGTAATAATTTAATATAAGAATACATTGTAATAGTCCTATGGGCCTGAAAATAAACGATAATAATGATAATTTCAGGGTGATAGGTTGAATCCATTGAGTTTTTCTAACCTTCACAGCTAACTGCTGGAGGGTTTAGGTCTAAGCTATCGGTTGAGGAGAGGTGGTCAGGTCATATCTCATTACAGATATTAGCTACTCGAAATAAAATTGTAATTTAACTAAGCTATTGTACCAATTGATAACTATTGTGGCATCTTAGTTATGATAAACATAATTCGGTACCTAAATGATGATGATGACTCTTACAAATCTGGTATCTGGGACCAGTATCTGGGACCAGTATCTGGGACCAGTATCTGGGACCAGTATCTGGGACCAGTATCTGGGACCAGTATCTGGGACCAGTATCTGGGACCAGTATCTGGGACCAGTATCTGGGATCAGGAGTTCAGATTAGCAGAAACTCTATGTAAAATACTGGTATTCAGCTATCGATTTAGATTAAATGACGACCCTTACATAGAAGGTGGAAGGGACACCAACGCACAAGCGCTTACCACGTATTCAGCACATCACTCGGAACATAGAAATTTATCATCGATAACTTCAAAAACAAAATCTGCTGTTCCATACATTTTGACCATGTAGATGTATAGGAAACAGCAAGTTATTTTATGTGGTTCAGAATGATGTACTGATTACGTGGTAAGCGTTTGTGCGTCGGTGTCACCACCACCCTGTATTTGTAGTTGGGAAAAGGCTTCACAAATGATCATCACGATGATATCATCTCAGTCATATCTACACACTAGCTGACCGGCGCAACTTCGTCTGCGTAATATTCCTGATTAATGCTCCGCTCCTTTTGGTCGCAACGTGATGTTTTATAGCCTATAGCCTTCCTCGATAAATGGGCTATCCAACACTAAAATTATTTTTCAATTCGCATCAGTAGTTCCTGAGGTTAGCGCGTTCAACCAAACAAACTCTTTAGCTTTATAATATTAGTATAAATGACTGACTGTGTCTAAAACAATATGGTCATTCTATTAACTCTGTTGTTAGGGTTTCTTTTCATGTATTTCTATCCCGCCATGACTGTCCCATACAGGCTCACTGAGTGAGAATAGTTACGGGAAGATTGTAACTGTTCAAATTATTAGTTGTGTTTTGATGTTAAATAGATTATGTAGGTACTTACTAACATAGATCTTAATAAAACTGTTACTAACACTTATAAGGATTCTGTCCGAAATAAATGGAAAATAATAATAATTTTCTGGCTTACGTAGATTTTATATTTTTCATTTGGTTCCAAACACAGAATTTAATTTCATTCGTAAATCTCCTTAGTTTATGAAAACGCGTTTGACCTTTGAGCTTTGTCTATTATTATGCCTTTATTTAAGCCAGACTTAAGACATAAACATTAAATCTATAAGTTATTTCTTTAATAACTGAACATGGACCTAATTTATACCGACATCTGATCTCTAGAACAAAATTATGTTATTTTATTAACTTAGAGGTAATTATAGTTTCGAAAACAAACAGATTATTATTATAAACGCAAAAGTAACTCTGCCAGACTGTCTGGCTGTCTGTTAGCTTTCACATCTAAATATCTGGACGGATTTCAATCTTGTTCTTCATCGTGTGCACCAGGTTAGGCACTAACCGCCTAACCTGGTGCCAAAGTTTTTATGCCGCCCATGAGCCTCTGACTTGACTTTACATGCCATCGAGAAATAACCCTCAGGCATGCTGGTTTCCTCACGATGTTATTAACTGTTTTTTGTAAGTGATAATTATACATACGCACATGATTCCGTAAAATCAGAGGTGCGTGTCTTGGGTTTGAACTCGAGACCTATGACTTGGCAGACGGCACGGATTTCAATGTGGCATACAAATAGAACATAACCTGGACTAGGATATAGAATACATTTTTATTCCGGTAGTACCCACGTCTACAAAAAAGGGTTACAATAGGCTTATTCCCAGGCGCTCCATGATTTTATTCCCGGCGGCTCCAAATTAAAAAAGCAACAACGCCGCTGAGCCGCTGGGAACAAGTATAGTATTTTATTTTTATTCTTATTTTAACTAATAAAATTATGGAGCTCTTGGGAATCAATGTTTGGAGAGAAATAATTGTGAGGAGAACAATAAATTTGGAGCTCCTGGGAATATGTTTTACAATAGTTTGGTTATAAATAAACATTAATTGAACGCCACTACTATGAGACTTACTTAAAAAAAAACACTTTGCCCCACACTGGGAATTTCTCCTGTATTGTGGGTGCGTTTACAAACATTTAAACTAACATACACAAACACCCAGACCCAGAAGAACCATCGGGAGGCCATACAAATATTTGTTCCGTGCGGAAATCTAACCCGCAACACGCAACGCAGCAGTCAATCGCTCAGGCACTGCGCCAACCGTGCCGTTAAATAAAATAAAATCTATTCCGCGATTCGCTATTAATATTTCACACCTAATCTAATAAAATAAACTGCCACACAACCCTGACAAATTCATGTGATTACAAAAACAGACTTCAAAAAGATGGCAAGATATAATAAACACATTGTACACATTTTGCTTGTACACAGTAAAATGTGCGCAAAATTACACGCGAGCTCTGATTTAAAAATTTCCTGACAAAAATTTCTCCCCTATGCCGTATATTTCTCGACAGCCAACATCCTCCGTCTGTGGTATTCAAATATTTACGATATACTTGAAGTTAAAGTGCTACACTGGTTGAAAGGATGTTGAGCGAAATTTTGATTTAAAAACTCAGCAAATATTAAATACAATAAATTACTTTATCAAACACTAGCTTTTACCCGGTTAATAAGTAGCCTGTGTACTTATCATCAGATGAGCCGTTGTCAGCTGGTTTGCCATTTTTCACATAACACACACATCATCTGCCTGCTCTTGTCCCATTCTACTTGGGGTCAGCGCAAAACATTTTCTTCTTCCATTCTCCCCTGTCAGACGTCACAGCATCATTTACTCCTTTCTCTTTCATATCATTTCTCACACAATTCAACCATTTTTTCTTTGGCCTTCCTCTCCCTCTCCATCCATTGACATTTATATCCAACACTCTTTTAGTCACATGGGTTTCACCCCTCCTCATAACATGTCCATACCAAGACAGACGACTTCCTTTAAATTTTTCTGTAACAGGCGCCACTTTCAAACTTCCTCTACTATACTCATTCCTTATTTTTTCCATTCTTGTTACTCCACTCATCCATCTCAACATTCTCATCTCCACTACATGCAATCGTTTTTCATCCATCTTCTTCACAGCCCAGCATTCTGATCCATACAGTACGACAGGCCTAATCACGGACTTGTATATTTTCCCCTTTAACTTGAGGGGCATCCGTGGGTCGCAAGTTGTTCCAGTGACCTGTCGCCATTTCATCCATCCTGAGTTGATCCGGTGCGTTACGTCCCGATCTACTTCACCATCCCCTTGAACAAGCGACCCGAGGTTCACATAACACACATAATACACCGTACAGATAGATACCCACACGCACATAGATACACACTATAAACTTTAACGACAATTAATTAGAGTCACTCTTTGATTATCTTATTATTTTTCTGTGTACTTCGTAATTGGCGTAATGTTTTGTATAATCCTTTTATGTTTATGTACTGTCAGCTGTGAAGCTACCTATCATAAAATAAATAAATAAATAATCAGACTAATATCACCCACTCCTGGACCCAAAGCCACCACCCTCCTTACTTTCACCGTAATTCAACCGTTATCTCGCTTTTTAGGGGTCGGTAATCGACTTTGTCTTCACCTTCATCAAAGTCTTTTCAGTATTCCCCATCTTACTAGCCATATCATCTTTTGCTCACTCAATGCTTACATGAAAAGAAGCAGATCTAAGAACAGGCATGGTGTGTGGAAGCAGTACTGTCGATGATAATATTGCTAAGAAGGAAGTAATTACTAAGAAAGTGACTAATAGAGTTTCACGGAAGAAAAGGGACAACGTACCTAAATATAAATAAATATAAAACTGGTATATGAAAAAGAGACGGAGGAAAAAAAATTTAGTTCAACCAAATTCGAACCAGTTTATTTTTGATACATTGCGACACTTAAATAAAATTTTAAAACGTCTGCCAATTCCTTTAGTCTAAAAAGGAAATATCTAAAATATTGCCAAGTTTTCATGGCACCGTCTTTAATGGGAAGATGAGTTATGGCACTCGGAAATAGAACTTAAGTCGTTTCCCGGAATGGACGCAGAAATGGAGTGTCAAATATAAATGTTGCGAAGCTGGTGTGAAGTATAGTAACTGCTTTGTTCACTCAAAATTGCTGGATAACTAACTAAAATTATGAACCTAACTTTGGCTTCCTCTGTTAAGTAACTTTATGCTGTCACAGCATACCATTGTTCTCAAAACGGTGAACGACTACAGCGTATGGAAATTGAAAAGTTCTAAAGATGAATTCGAAGAAAATAAATGGCACTAGGTCTGCATGGCGATACCACCCTATCCTTTTCATAAAGAAGAGGTGGTAGCTTAGGGAACATTCTAGGGTGATGATGTGTATTCCTGAAAATGTTCATTTTGAAACGATATTGTGTCATTTGCGTACTGCGGGTTATCACCCATACCTTGTCGATGTTCCACACATTTGCACGAAGCCCTTTGCTACATCTTTTATTATGTGAACAGCCAAGGAGTGGAATTCATTCGAGTTATTAGGCTTCTTTTGGGTTAGCTCGTTCCATCGTCGATCTCATCTCTGTCAGCAGGACAAGCTTGAGTTCAAGAGTAGGCCCATTTAATATAAAAAATGTGATTATTTTTACTTATTAAGAAATATATTTTTTTTTTTTTTTTCACCATTACAGGTCGAGAGTTGGTCACAGCTGTTTGCTCCTTCCGGAGTGGCTCCGCCGGCGGCCTCGACGGCCTAAGTCCTCAGCATCTAAAGGACCTTATCTGTTTAGGCGCCGGAGAAGCTGGTGAGCAACTCTTGAAGGAGCTTACAGCTCTGATTAACCTCATGCTCTCCGGCAAGGTGAACGAGGCCGTCCTCGACGTCCTGTACGGGGCCAATTTATGTGCCCTGCGCAAAAGGGATGGCGGCATTCGTCCCATTGCCGTGGGAACTGTCTACCGTCGTATGGCAGCCAAGATTTGCTTTAAATTTTATGGTGAGGCTGTTTCAAAAAAATTTCAGCCCCTGCAGCTAGGTTACGGCTCTAAAGGGGGCTGTGAGGCTGCCGTACACGCTTTATCAACCTACCTAAATTCTGGCAAAAGTGAGGTCATTCTGAAGGTTGACATAAAGAATGCCTTCAACTCAGTGAATAGGGACACCTTGTTAATAGAAACTAAAAAAGAATTACCCCAAATTTATAGCTTTCTTTGGCAATGTTACAGACACCCATCCAAATTACTATATCGGGACAACCTTTTGGAATCTGCTGTTGGCTGTCAACAAGGTGACCCCCTCGGGCCAGTGATTTTTAGCTTAGCTATCCACCCAATTGTTCGACAGCTAAACTCTAAATTTAACGTTTGGTACCTTGATGATGGAACCTTGGGAGGCGATGTAGATACTGTTTTAAATGATCTCAATTTCTTAAGAAATGAACTTCATTCCATTGGCTTTGACCTCAACTTTTCTAAATGCGAAATTTATATAGCAGACACTACGGACAGACAACTGACTCTTTCAAAATTTAACGCAATAGCCCCCAACTTCAAAATTATTGAAAAAAGCTCTCTTCGGCTCCTTGGGTCTCCAATCCATGAAAATTCTTTTCCAGATTTTATCGACGAAAAAATTCAAAATTTTAATGATTTTTCTGAAAGATTGCTCCAAATTAACATGCATTCGGCCATGACCATAATTCGTTACTGCTGTTTCGGCCCTAAATTAACATATTTCCTTCGTGCTTCCCCTTTATGGAAGCACACACATCTTTTGGAAAAAATGGATAAAATTATCAGAGACACTTTATCATCCATTTTAAATGTGGCTTTGGACGACCGAGCTTGGGCACAAGCAAGTCTTCCTATTCGTATGGGAGGACTCGGCGTCCGCAAAATTTCTAGTATTAGTTTACCGGCTTTCATATCCTCGGTCCACGGTACTGAGAAATTAATCAGGAATATCCTGGCTTCCACACTGATTGATTTTGATGTGCCGTGCTTCTCCGAGGCTATCGATGCTTGGAAACTCGCTTGCCCGAATACTGAAGAACCCGACAATCCATTTTCCCAGAGACGGTGGGACGAGCCGCTCTGCAGAGTAGTTCAGCTCAATTTACTCAACACGTCTGCTACTACTGCTGAGCGTGCGCGACTGCTGGCTGTGGGTAAGTGGGAGTCGGGTCTTTGGCTTCACGCACTGCCGTCGTCGAGCATAGGCACTTTGTTCGACGACACGACCTTCCGCCTCGCTGCTTCGTTACGTCTTGGAGCCGCCTGCTGCTCTCCTCATCGCTGTCACTGTGGTGAAGCTGTCAACAGCCTTGGACACCACGGCCTGTCATGCAGCCGAAGTGCGGGCCGTTTTGCGCGGCACGCGAACATAAACGACATCATCCGACGAGCTCTTGTTACCGTCGGCGTTCCAGCTATCTTAGAGCCCAATGGCTTGGCACGCGACGATGGCAAAAGACCGGACGGCATGTCTTTGTTTCCTTGGAAGATGGGTAGGCCTTTAGTGTGGGACGCAACTTGTGTCGATACTCTTGCGCCATCACATCTTCCAAGCTCATCGTGCTGTGCTGGCGCTGCCGCTGCGGCTGCGGAGAACCTCAAGCGGCGTAAATATAGTAACCTATGTGGAAACTATATTTTCGAGCCGTTTGGGGTTGAAACTCTGGGGCCGTGGGGTCCGAGTGCTCACAGCCTTTTTAAGGAAATTTCCAAACGCCTAGTTGACGCTTCCCGTGACCCTAGGGCTGGCTTTTACCTTGGCCAGAGGCTAAGTGTTGCCATACAGCGTGGCAACGCCGCCAGTCTCTTGGGCACATTACCGGCTGACAGCGTTGAGGAGGAGTTTTTTGATGCTCTTTTATAGTTTGTAGTTAGTTAATTTTAGTCTTTTTAATTATTGTAAACATTGAATATGAAATAAAATAAGTTATTAATTAAATAATTAAATACAAGTTCCAATGACAAAACGATTTAATATTTTACACGAACGACAACCGCTTCGTTTTTGACATTATTGGTAATAGTGACCAATCAGATTGCTTATTTTTAGACAGCGTTTCAGTTTTTTTACAGTTTTCGATTCCCCAACAAAATTTAACATT
The DNA here is from genome assembly GCA_964057025.1 of Standfussiana lucernea. Lineage (NCBI taxonomy): Eukaryota > Metazoa > Arthropoda > Insecta > Lepidoptera > Noctuidae > Standfussiana > Standfussiana lucernea. Next base: position 14,092,854 of record OZ059796.1, read on the forward strand.
AAAACAACTGTGTGTCACCTAAAACCAAGAGCACAGATACACACATTAGTTTGGAGCCCGCAATCCGCTGCCGGCATCGAGAATCTGTTAAGGATACGATCACTCGATAGGATGGCGTTTAGGAGACGCCCCTTTCTGATACTCCGCGAAACGGAACGTGTCGTAAATCGAATACGAATTGGAATCGAGATTACGATGGGAGGTACTCGATTTTTTGTGAATCGATTTAAATTTGAAGGCTGGATTTGTATTTACTGGTCTTTACGAGTAATTTTCGGGTAATGACATGATTATTGGTTTGGGAATTGCTTTCCTGAGGCTGATGACGTAGCATTTAATTTTGTTGACATACCTTCTCAATCTTAAGTGCTTACTTACATACCTAAAGGTAATGTGAGACCAGGAAAATTAATTGATACAGGAACTGAAAATCTGCTTCAATTTGCCGCGTTATAAGTAATCAATGTAATTATTACATAATATATAGCATAAGCAGTGATCGCCTAGTGGTATGACCGTTGAACTGCCAGATCATAGGTCTCAAGTTCGAACCCAAGACATGCACCTGTGATTTTTCGGATTAATGTGCGTATTATATAGTTATCACTTGATTCGGTGAAGGAAAAACATGAAGGAGAAACACGAGGAAACCAGCACGCCTGAGAGATATTTTCTGAACGGCATGTAAAGCCAAGTTGGCGGCATAAAAACTCTGACACCAGGTTAGTCACTAACCACACGATAAAGAAGAAGAAGAGCACATATAAATATCAATGAATTACAAATGTGATTCAAATATACGGACTATTTAAATTGACAGTTCATTTGCTTGGAAATTAATTCCCCTGATTTGACAAACACTCGTGAATCCTATTTACTTTAATAAAATACGTAAACATCCAAAACCAGATTTAAAGTCCAATTTAATAAAGACAAATCGACTTCTAAACTAGAAAGTTTATAAAACTCTCCGAAATTCAAACTAATGAATTATTTCAGCAATTTATCTTAAAAATAAAGTTCACAAACAAACTTATATATTGACCATCGTATCTGCACAGAATTCCAAAACAAAGTCTAGCCTCGATTTTTCATCTTTAAATTGAAGTTGAACTGAAATTACTATTCGCATCACTTGTCGATGTCCAGCTAAAAGGTAATCTTGGGAATTATATGATATGGCGGTAGCTGACTCAAATGTTGCACAAGAATTTCTAATATGACTGAAGTGAGCATAGTAAACAGTTTACAGTTTTGAAAATTCATCGAACAGTTTCGAAAACTTAAACAAAAACAAAAAAGTTTGTATGGAGTCCGTCAATTTGCCGATGCCTATAAATGCTCGTAAAATTAATAAGACAACACAAACAAAACTCACGTTAAACTAATACTATCATCAATTCATAACACAAGTTTGGAACTTCAGAACATGTCACATAAACCCACACTGAAGTTTGATACGTTCTAACTTGCTTGACAGTTCTGTACCATCACAGTCCCTTGTCAGCTAAATATAGCAATAATCTAATTTCAGTTTAGATTGTTTGTAATAAAACTGGTGTGGCAATCAGAGATCAATTTTTTTTAACGATTGTATTTTATTTCAAAATATTATTTACATTTACTATACAAGGTGTAGTTTTTTATCCTCGTCAAAATTCAGGAGGTTGTCATAGAAGAGGTAAATAATCAATTTAAATTACGGTACCTGTTCAATAATAATAAACGCTGCTTTTTTTTGTTGTTTTAATTTGATACAATTTCAGAATGAAGCCCTTCTCAAATGAGAATCACCCGTTTATCGAATAAACGTATGCGTTTGTTTGTGTGAAAAAGCGCGGTTATAGGGCTAGTATTAAATGGGCCGCGTTTTAATACGGGTGGTGTACACTTATCGATTTTCGACATAATTGTTGGAATAAGTTTTTACAGTTTTGTTGATTTATTATCAGCAGCTGTCTTGAAAAAGTTAGTCGCGTTATCAATTGTAATCTGAGGTGGATGTGGTGTGACAATATTGGAAAAGTTACGAATGAGTACCCGGTAAAACGGGTTGAATAGAAATGCAGGGTGAATCGAAACAAAACTTTGAAAGGGATTTTAACGTAGAATTCTTCTTATGATATGTTCCCAACAAGGACTTTATTTTATTTGCTTTATTATACTTAATTATATAGAGACCTTGTTGGCAACGTACTGTATTAATTCGACGTTAAAATCCGTTTCAAAATTGTATGTCTATTCACCCTGTTTTACGGTATGTAAGAGGAAGTTTGAAAGTTGCACCAGTTACAGAAAGGTTGAAATGGAATCGACTGTCATGGTATGGCCATGTGATGAAGAGGAACGAATCGCATGTGACCAAAAGAGTGATGAATATAAATGTTGATGGAGAGGGAGAGGAAGACCAAGGCAACGATGGATGGATTGTGTGAGGAATGATATGAAAAAAAAGGAGTGAATGATAGCGTGACGGTTGACAGAGGAGAATGGAAGAAAAAAACGTGTTGCGCCGATTCCAAGTAAAACGGGACAAAGGCAAGAAGATGATGATAACTTAATAATCATCTGATTAGCTTTTTCCCAATTATCTATAACATCCGTACCTATAACCAAGTCAAAGTGTTTACTTGAGTAACTGTCATTTTTTAAGATACGATTTTTATTATGTAGTTTATTTATTTATTTCCTAAAATTAGAACTGTAAAAAGATTGAATTCTTAGCTTTCTTTAACGGTTCTTCGTTTGTATAAATTCTAGTCTATTACATAAAAATATTTGCAGAAGTAATTACGTAAGCTCAAGAAATTACTTTAACTTGACTATAGATACGGGTGTTAGTCTAGTCTAACCGAATGCAGCTAGACTTTGCATGGAGCGACAACCTAACTGATCTCTAGGACCCAGTTACTGGGTAATACGATACCCCCTTAGTATGACTGGCTGTCAGACTACCCGTAACGACTTTGTCAGATCTACAATTGACATCCGGGACCAAACGCTTAGCGTGATTTCCGAAGACAGCCACAAACTGACTTCGACAACTGTAGCCAACCTTCAACTGGCTTTACTACCTGAAGATACCTGTGATTTTGCTAAGGAGACAAAAAAACTGAGTAGTTACAGGATGTTCAAAATAGCGCCACCATTTTTACCGCCATTTGCGTTGCGAAAACGTTAGAAAATTGGACAAGCGGGTTCGACACTAATTGACTCAGTCCCAGTTGAAACTACGGGCACTTAAACATGCTCTTATTTTTAAAACCGAAAGCAGCAAACATAATTCTGAAACAGTCCTAAATCATGATGTAACTTAGATTGATAAAATATACTTCATTGTACAGTCAAACAAGCTAATTGGTATACAGTTAAAAAATGTCATCTTTCTATTACATTTCCAACATCAATTAATTTTACTATTTATTTGCGTAATAACTTTTTAAGCATGTGTTTGTATGCTTCAAAAGTATTACACAATTGTCTTACGCTTGTAGTTTTAACTAACACACACATGAACACAGCCCTCATCTTTGTCACAGAGGCCGTAATCCACCAAGCGGGCCCAAAATAAGAGCCAGCCCTCTGATCACGCGTGTCGACCAATTGGCGAGAGAATTCCTTAAAAGCCATGACCCAAGCGTTTCGACCACACACGGCTCAACACTGTAGCTACCAATAAGGTATTACGTATCTGATATTAGATTCTTTCATAGAAATCAATCACATTGGCATTTGATATTAAATCCCAATTCACTTTATTGCCTTTACTGACATACACTACAATACATAGAATAGTATTTATTGGAAATATTGCTATTCACGAATATGTACCGTTCTGTTCAATAATATCACTATTCTGGGTAAGTACCAAACAGATAGATATCTATTTATAGGTACTCAAGTACTCCAAATGGTTCTTGACTTCAAGTATAGGCCATTGAAGCTTTTTTCTTAGAAGGTATATAAATGTTTTTTAGTAATCCTCTTTGATTGGTTAAGGGAACACACTAAAGCTTCGTTAACAAATTCAAAGTGATAGGACATGCCGTGCAAGATTTAAAGTGGGTTATTGTGCCCTGTCACCTGATGCCTTTGATCACCTTTTGACAACATCGGTGGTTGGAGTTCGCGTAGCTGAACATTGGGCAAAAAATAATTATCAGTACTTTTAGCCATTAAATTCAAAAGCATAACTCGTGTGGCATGTACCGCATGTTCATGTACGCATGGCGACCAATCAAGCTGTACAAGACTATTTTAAGCGGATCTCTGATTGTATTGGAAATCTATACGAAGTGAGGCCTTGTTATGCTAGAAATATATGGCTTTATGTGTCACCGTGTGTACTTACAGCTCCTTTTAACAATTCTCGATCCCAAAAATAACAAAAAACTATCACAATATATTCGCAAAATCGAACACAATATTTCCCAAAACCGAATTCCATGTAAGATCAATAAGGTTCTTAAATCTGACATCACTCAAGATATAAGTCAAGTAAAGAGCAAGAATATTTCAGACTAGCCTCCTTGTGATTTATGCCCAAAATATTCTTCGACGTAATATTGAAAGGAAAACCTCGTTTACAACGCAATTTCCTTTATGTCCTTAAATGTCTCTAAAGCACTTTTTAAAGAGATAGCACATTGAGATAAAAGGCTAATTTATTCATTGGCGGGAAGAAAAGACATAAGCCTGCTTACCCACTTGCCTTCCAATTGAATCTAGAGTCAGTAATTTATTTTTGATGTTAAATTAAAAATGTGTTTACTGGGTATAATAATTTTGGTAAACGGATTAGGCTCGAGTTGAAATGATTATATTTTTGTATTTGCGTTAACGAATTTTTTGGGGTGGAAAATTCTGAGTGAGTTGACAACAAAATAAATTGTTTGTTTGTAGTTGAAACAATATAATCAATTTAAGATTATGTTATAAGATTAATGGTCGCTTTCACTATCATAACATCACGCCTGTAATCCTAGAAGTGTTAGGCAGAGTTGTACCTAAAAGTACACCCACATTTTTAGTTAAGTTTAAGTCCCATGTAATAGGGCGATGCTATTGCCATCAACTGGACACAAATCCAGACTCTGTAGCTGCTACTGAGAATTTCCTGATGGAAAAAACCCAATAACACTTTACACTTCACTATCCCTACTAGTTGGTAAATAGTCATCTACGTAAATACGTCTTTCAAGGATGCGCTTCAGTGTGTTTTTGTAGACTTTTGAGTTTTGATTTTAATGATGAATAACGACTACGACATGACTAATATCACAACATCCAAAGCAGGGATGTAAAGTTTACCAGAAATTATTTTTGCTCTGAACTTTTGAACAATCTTTGAACTGGCTTCTGAACAAAATGCCAAGTCGAAATGAATACGAATAGCATTGCAAACCAAAAGGAAGAGATCTTATAAGTTATCTACTTTGTCTTAGTATTTATTTGTCGAATTACGATAAAACCGGAAATTTAAGTAAGCATTAATAAAAGAAAGAAAACGTAAAATAGCTTGCACGTTAAAATCTGAGTATTAACAAAATATTCTCGTCCGTAATCCGCGAAAGCTTAGGCAGAGCTGTACCTATAGTACACCAACATTACGCGAGCTTATTGCCATCAAACAGTCGCCTGATGGAAAAGCCCAATATGACTTTACTCAACTTGGGAACCCAGTACCTTATGCTCAGCAGTAGCGCTAGCAACCATTAGACTACTAGGCAATCAATTTAAAAAAAAAACCTGACATCAACGTCACTACAATTTAAAACAGCTTAAATCTTTAAGCATGCAGTTTTAACTTCATAAAGATTGTTCGCAGATGATAATAAATTTTATGAGAGAAAAATAGATTACACGTAACTCGGGAGTCTTCCAATATGCATAATAATAGTAATGGATTTTAGACGCAAGATGAAGCCACCATAGCATGTGGTCCCTTCGAGAGATGAGCGAGAAAACTCCGTAGATTCCATTTTGCATAGGACAGTCTAGGAACGATTTTCGATTGGCATGGGATGGATGTCGTAAATTCGGAAAACCAATTCGATTTGAACACTTTGAATTCGGGTGTGAATCGAAGTAATTTCGCAAAAAATCCGGTGCATTTTGGGTACGGGCACGGATGGAAACTTTTTCTTGTAAGTCCGTAACGATTAGCCTATATTTCTAGAATTGCTAATCTGGACAGAAAGCCTATAAATGGCAATTAATTTCAAACAAATTTTGAGAACAGCTACACGCTTAGCTTCTCCTGTATCGTGTGGGTGCGATTACAAACGTATATTGCAGGGATTGAACCCGTGACATGCAGCGCAGCAGCCAGTTGCTCACCCACTGCGCACAGCAGTCCGTGGGTTTCGAGTAGCCTTTGCCTACCCACAACATTTTTGACTTTCCGATCATTGTTATCTCTGATAGAAGCTATTCTATCAATTGTGTACGAATGACATTATGTGTGAGTGCTAACTTTGCCCAAGCCCTCATGATGTGATTCGTACACGATTTTAATATCACAAAAAAACAGGCAAGTGGATAGACGACAAAAAGAAATTAATCCTCATTTCACATGTAGGAGAGGCACCCTGAAAAGAGATCTTATTTAGCTCTGAGCTAAATCGTATATAGGTAGACTATAAGGGTTCCTTGTTGACTATGGAATCATAAAAATGTTAGCTTCCAATTCCCTATTTCGTTTTGCTAAAGACAAGTACAAACGATGACGACACTCCGTCTATAAACTTATCCAATAACGTATTCCACGTTTTGGACAAGATTGAGCTCAGACGCGAAAGCTGGTAACTACCGGAATTAATCACACAAGGCAGAAGCATTTTGTCTTCCATGTTTCTTTAAAAGCTAATAAATGAGTTGCTGTAAGAGATATACTTAATTGTACCTACCGATTTAATGGTACAAATCTTCTTATTTAATTACTGTATTAACTAGTTAAACGCTCTACTAAACTAATCCTCAAAGACACAAATACGACAGACGGTACGATTGGCGCAGTGGCTGAGCGATTGACTGCTGCTCTACCTGTCGCGGGTTCGATTCTCGTACTGAACAAATATTTGTATGGCCTACTAGTAGTTGTTTCGGAGCTAGCTGATATTGTTTGTGAGTTTAAATGTTTTGTAAACGCACCCACGATGCAGGGAACAGTTAATTAAAAAGAAAAGCAAAACAAAATATAATCCGTAGTTGCTACTGAACCAACCAGCAGTTGATAATATTTTTCTAATCTCTTCTATTTCTCTTCACCCAATAATTGTTTTGGTGGTGACTGCGTTACAACTGCGGTGCTTTCAGTGCTAAGGGCGTACTGCGTACGTACTGCGTTTAGGTTCTTCGATGTCATGGCCAGTACAAGAGAGATTTAAGCTTTCGTTTGCCCCGCGCTGCCGATGCATCTGGTATTTTAAGTAATCCTTGCTCATTTCTAGCTCATCTTTACGCTGCAAATGACCTGCCCTCACCTGAAATGGGACCACAGATTGAACGCCAGTGTAAATTTGAATTTTAAAATTCAGTGATCATTATCTATTGAAATAAGTGTAAAAAACGTTCTATTCAGTTGAATCTTTTACAGCTTTTCAAAGTAGTTTTCTGGGTAGACTTTATGAGAGTCCTTTATATGCAATGGAAGTTTAAAATTCCAGTGACTAAAATGTCGCTGTATTTGGTAAGCGAGCGTTTGAAAATGTTTGTTTTTCTTTGAGTAAGTAGTTCTTTTGACGTTCAGATGTAAATATGGATTCGCAACATGATTTTGGAAATATCTAGATTTGTCTTTGATTGAACAAGATCGTAACTAAACTGCAGAAATGTACGTCTTTCACATATTTGAAGGCACAATATTTGATATACGGGTCCGAAGACATTTGTAGAGCATTACTTAGAGATTGCTCCTTATCTACGCTAATATTATAAAGCTAAAGAGTTTGTTTGGTTGAACGCGCCGAGCTCAGGAACTACTGGTACAAATTGAAAAAATCTTAGTGTTGGATAGCCCATTTATCGAGGAAGGCTAAAGGCTATATGACATCACGTTCCGATCAATATGAGCGGAGCGTCAATCAAAAATATTACGCAGACGCAGTTGCGCGGGTCAGCTAGTATTTGATAAACATTAGTTAACCCGAAGTTAGTTAAACCTAGATTCAATACAGATTTTTCTCCATTACTCACATCAATGTACCATTCCTAATTAAAACTTTATTCCGTTTCGTTTTAGCAAAAGAAAATACTTAGTTCAGAATCCCCAACACTCGAATGAAATAATTTCATACTTTTCATTTTTATTACATTCCTATTCTTTGATTGCTTTGACGCATCAAAATTTAATTACTAAATACAAAGAAAAACACGTTTATCCTCGGGTATCTTTGAACTCCATGTTGGTTCGTATCATGAACAAAATCATCAGTGTCTACTGTCTAGTTTTTTTTTTTTGTTTATACTTGTGCTTATTGGCCTTATTGGCGTCTTTCATTAAGTATGACACGTGTTCTTTCTTTATTTTTGTAATAATTTTTCTTTTGTTTTTGAAGTCGCTATTTGTTTTATTCGTCTTTGGATGTTCAAATTTGTTTTGTAATATTATTTATTGGATTATTGTTGAAATATCGAATACGTTACTAACGAGTTTCGTGAATTGAGCTATTTTCCTTATTTTCCGACAAAGCCCTTATACTCAGATATTACTTATTTGATTTTGACAAAAATGTCCTTTGAGGAAAGTGGCGCTAAAATCTTTCGCCTTGGTTGTGTAGCTTACCGTATAAATATATGGCTTAGTAGCTTACTATATAAATATATAACCTCATAATTAAAACGCCCAAGGCATTAAGTCCGCCTTGTTTTTTTACTTATGCATAAAGTTTTAATATTTAAATAATTTTGGTCAATATCCGATCCACAACAAAACAATAAAAAAAGCGAAACAAAATTGCTTCGCTGACATCTGAAACACTTACATGACTGTGAATACACAAAAAACCGTACACATCTCTTAGATCTAGAAACAGCAGTGTTAAAATCACAAGTAGGTACGTGCAATTAGCTATCTTCACAAGACACAAATCTCAACACAACATTGTTTCCACTTAGTGCCAACACAACCCGACATTATACATTAACACAAAATACAATCTGTATCTTGCATTCGACATACAAATTGTATACATGTATACCAAGATAAGTCGTAAGATGTATCGCTTTACACAGCCACAGTAATGGCTGTGCAATATCTAATATCACTCAAGTATGATAATTATTATTCATTTAGCCCGTAACACCGTTTATAACCAGGATTAATACAAAGGGTACTTTTGATTCCGGGGATATGATGACAAAGGGATGTCCCTTAAATTTGGTATACGGATACCGCGACCAACAACAACACACTGTGGACAATGACCTGAGTTAGGACCACCAGACACACGAAACAGCCAGCTCTGTTAATATTTCGGGCAATGATTCGTTCGTATCAAAATATACGGAACATATTATAAAAAAACAGCACATCGCAAGGTTGTTCATGAGCAACGGCGCAAAACTGTTCACTTCACTTTACAATCGAATGAGTTTTCCATTTGATTTGATACAAAACTGGATACCCACTCGCATGTACGTAGTAGTCATGTTTGTTTTGATATCTCATAGCTATCGGTATTGATGCTTGTACAGATGGAATATTAACAAAGCAATGGGAGGAAAATAGAGAGAGGATTTGTTCAAAGTATATTAAATATTACGCACTGAAGAATTGCTCCTGAAATAGGCGTAGGCGCGTCCTCTATTGTAAATGAGACTTTAAACATCTGCCGAAGTGTAGGCAACGAAGCATTCTATGTTTACCCTATTGAAAAATACAGGCATCATGTTTTAATAAATTATGTGACATTCACGGAGCTCATGATAGCGATCTTCTAGGTTAAGCAGTGCTTGCCAGGGTTGATCTATAGATGGGTGACCATTCATTATATCCCGAGTTACGTTTTTGCCTCGGAAAGCACGTTAAGCCGTTGGCCCCGGCTGTCAATTGTAGATCTTTGACAGTCGTTACAGGTAGTCAGGGGCCCGAAAGTCTGACAACCAGTCTAACCAAGGGGTATCGTACTGCCCAGTACTAACTGGGTTATAGCGGTCAACATGTAAAGTACTGGTACTCAGCTACTCACCATAGTTGGGGAAAGGCAGATGATGATTCAATGCTAGTTTTGCCTCCAAAAACAGCTAGAAAACTTTAAATCCAAAACTAAATAAAAGGAACAAAACGAACGGAATCCTCAACTGTGTTCGTTTTCAGGATTCGTTTTTACTCTGCAGTATGTCTAGGTATACAGGGTGCAGAGTTTTGCACAGGGGCCAATTTGGTGGCGCAACTAACAAGGGATTTGGAAAAAGGCGGTGTTTCGTTTAGTTACATCTGTATTTTAAGCGAACCGAACATGCTATGGGATAAACATTTTCAGGAGAGCATGTTGTTGTTGAAAACAATTTTTATTGTGCAAAAAAACAACATAATAACTACTTTTGCTCACCAAACATGACAATATCCATAAACAAAATAACATAATTATTATTAAAAAGTTTATTACTAGGTTACAATAATTTAGATACTCTGACTCCTAAACTAGGTGTGGCTTTAGGAGTCAGTGATTCTCCGAAACAAAGCCATATTTATAACAAAGTAATTTTTAATATGATAAAGATGATGCATTCGTGACAATTATGTGCCGCTTTAGTAGTATTTTTAGGAATAGGTAATTGTCTTTACCTGAATGGACGATAGGGCTAAAAAAATCAGAACCGTCAACATAAACTTCCGAAAACATTTTGAAATAATGCTTTTTTTGCAATAATACCTACAATCACAAAATTCTCATTTTTCTTTTTACAGCTGTATGGTTATTTTTTTTTTTTGTTTCGTGAAAATTCTAATTTTTTACGTGAGGCAATTCTCATGGAGTCTCTCCGTAAAAAACGCACACCCCTTGGTGTTTCTTCAAACATCCCTGAGAGGGGGATTCATTTACTAGCAACTGGCTTTTGTTTTTCTTAAGTACATCTTTGTTGCATAAATTTTTTCACATGACAAGCAAAAACAATTTAAACCTCTAAGTTGTAGAATAATGTTAATTTCTCTTAGCGACCATGATGTATATCTTGTAAAGTTGTCCTATTAAACTAAACACTTCAACAAGACTAAAAGTTCCTTTGGGACTTTAAACAAAATTGTTCTTTCTCATTTTCAGCGGCTTAATTTGGCGCAACTTCTTACCAAGGCTTGTGATTTAAGACCAACTTACTTACTACTAGACTTTTTTAAAGGACAAATATTTTTAACTTTAGGAAAAAATACGGGGTTTTTCGAAGAATGTGTGGGTGGCTAAATGCGCATCATTAAGAATCTATTTAAAGACGGTTGTCTTTGATTTAAAAAAAAATCCAACCGCTATTAGAAAAAAAGAAAAACATGATGACTTCACTTATTTTAGCGTATGTCAAGATATAATTTAACTGCCCTAGATTAATAGAAAAATGATTCCTAAATCGCAACTGACAGTGTAAACAAAAATCAGGTCTTAAAAGTCTTCAACCATAACATACGCCAGTCAATCAGTGCGACACTTGATTACCTTCAAACAACGTGACAGCCTCCACACCCAGATCAAAGTTCCTAACTTAATACCCGTAGGACGAAACTTTAAAATACCTCAAAGATATTCGTCGAGCCTTAACAAAACAAAGGCATTAACGTGCCGAAATACTGTTGAGAAGTTCGTTACGAAGTTGTTTACCAGTTCCATAGAATAAGAATTGGAAATGAGGAGATCGGTAGAACGAGAGTATCCGAAACTGCCCGAAGAATTGGCGAACTTAAGTGGCAGTAGTTAGATGAGCACGTTGTTGGCAGAACTAGTAATGAGTGGCAACGATGTACTGGAATGCACAGCGTAGGGTGGGCCGAAGTTCGTGGAAACCTGCGCGTAGAATATTCTTTGTGGTATTTCTTGGGCTTCTTAAGGCGAAGGACACTGCACTGACGTCTTTGCTTATTATATCCAGTTGAAATGAAAATATAAAATGATTTATTGTTTTAACAAGTAAGCCAAACAACTAGTGGTAGCAGAGCATGAAGATGCATCGGCGGCTGTTGCTTGAGGCGAGCTTGATAAAATTTCATACAAACCAAACGTATCATCGGCCAACCGCTTCCTCGCACTATTACTTAATGACATTTAGAAACTGACGGCTTCGAATGGCGTCCGTTATCGAAGTTGTAAATACCATCTTCGGACTCTTCCAGCGCGCCGGTTCTGTGCACTGTAATAATCTTATTACTGGAAGGAAGGATCTTTGTTAATCAATCACGCCAGAACGACTGAATGGATCTGGATTTTGAATGAAATTTGGCACAGACATATATTATAGTATAGAAAAGCTCATAGGTATTTTATCCTGGAAGTACGATCCCGTGGGCAACTCCCGAACTCCACTTGCGCGATTCCGCGGGCATATGCTTGTTAAATAATAATTATTTTCTTGTTAGTGTAATAAGCGCGTACCACCTGACACCACTAATCCTCACTCTCTTTCTCTCCAGAACGCTTTTGAAGGCCCGATATCGTGATCACTTAAATTGCACTCAAAGTTGTTTCATTTCTATAAATTTTTATTCTTTGGTCGTTCCTATGAAGTTCGTAAGGCAGGGTCAAGAAGCTCAGGCTCGTACGTGATTTTTGTACGAAACAATGTTTTTAAAAAACTTTAAGGGTTTTTAGTTGTTGTGTTAATTTTGTTGGTTGTTTAGTGAAGTGTATTTTCGAGAATGATGAGGAGATTTATGGTTGCCTCCTCACACCTACTTTTCTGTATTATTTTCGTTGTTTATTTGATATTTTTTCTTGCTTACCTGCACGGCGTTATTGCTGTTGATCAATAGAACCTCCGAAAAATTGCTGCTGATCTTTAACTTTTCAAGAATTCATATCAACTGCAACTTGATATTCACAGTTACGTTTTTTTAAACTAGTAGATTATGTTTCCGTCAAACACTCTTGGAGCAGAATATTATAAAGATAATAGTAAAGTTATATTGCCCTATTGACAAAATAATGGCATAGTATCAAAAATCAAAACGTTAAATGAAATAAAACAATAAACAGATAAAACATAAGATGATTAAAAGCCATCTACAGAACCCATTTTCTTACAGCGAAATAATTCTAGAAATTATATAAGAATCAAAACGAAGAAATAAGATGGTATTCTTTGAGTAATGTAGAAAAGAAAACCTACTAACTGTTCCAGCTAAGATAATTCAACTAATGAAATTTCTTCGAGAAATAATCTGGCTTATAGACTTTGTGTAGACAAAACAAATGAAAACGGTATTAAAGAAAACAAAATTGAATTAAACAGTACCCACATAAATTTGAATAAATAAGACAATGTTAAGATATAATATTCTTCTTTCGTCTGTATCGGGTGGTTAGTGCCTATCCTGGTGTCAGAGTTTTTATGCCGTCCATGGGCCTCTGACTTGGCTTAACATCACGAAATATCTAACAGGTAGGCTGGTTTCTTCACGATATTTTCCTGCATCGAAGCAAATGATCATTATACAACACGCACATGAATCCAGAAAATCAGAGGAGTCTACTTACTTTTTGTGTGTTGTTCTTTAATTTTACTCCCCTTATTTATTTATTTGTTTAATACAAAATGGACACACTCATACACATCATTTTAAGCACAAGTAGTACTCATAGTTACACGCTAGGCGTAAAACTACTGAGAACATAACCTTGTAAAAGCCCGTTCACACGACGACGACTCTTTTTTTGACGTATTGTCTTTTTTCACGATCAGTCATTTTTTTTTGACGGCGGTAATGCGCTTTAAATGCCCGTGTTCACACGTATCACGAATCGTAAAAATGATGCATACGTCTTACCACTTATCGTCTTTTAAAAATCGGGTACGTCAAAAAACACAAATCGAGAATTTTTTGTAACGGATTCGCTGATGCGCTCGCTCCCGAAAAATTACGGAACTAATGTGAACACCAATTCGTTTTATTTTTGCCGAATCGTGATAAAAAACGATTCCGTATACAATGTGAACGTCTATCCGTCATGACGTATCGTGTTTTATGACGGATCGTCAATGACGGAAGCCGTGTGAATGAGCTCTTAGGGCGCAGCAAGAACACTTAAAACTAGTAGTATTGTAGTATCTATTTATCTAATATCACGTGGCTTAGAAACATTCACAATAAAAATATTATATAAATTAAACTTACATAAAGCTTTATACATTCCTAGTTCCTTCCAGATTTCATAGTTTTCTGCTCACCAGCAAAATTTACATTAGAAAATGAAAATAATACTTTTCACCTTGACAAAAAAAAAAGTCTAGACCAAAATTAGTGTTAGTGGCTGAGAAAAAATAAAAAGGCAATATTACTCCATACATTTTGGACATTGGCTTTTGTAAAGAAAAAAATATTGGTCCCAAAGACATGACGTGCATGCAAAATGACAAAAAAAAAACAATAAACATATTTTTCAATGTATTATCGACCCCACCTTGTATAAGTACCTTTCAAATACCAATCCAGCATTTAATACAAGTGGCTTAGGATCCCTCAGAATTTCTACTGTATATGGAGAAGCCTACGAGATTACAGCCACCTGTGTGTAGCAATATCGTCATACAAGCGGCATGTTAAGCTCTATGTGGCAATATTCCTCCCAACTGAACAATAATGGAGACTGAGCAACTAATATGTGCTCGACCTGCATGCCTACTCACAGATGTGTGTAATGCAAGTGTATGTCATCGGGGAGGTAATGCCATACCTCTGTTCAATGATTTGCTATCGTATGAGTAGGTGTGGAGGAATAATTACATGGAAACTTAATAGTGAATTAATTAGTGAGTACATTTTAGTTGTTTTTTTTTTAAACCCAAACAAGGTTCCAAGTAATTTGAAAAATTAATTATGAATATTATATAGAATAATATTATTATCGGAAGGAGAGCTGAGCATAAAGGTCTTGAGTTCAATGTCCGGATTGGGCAAAGTGTTATTGGGTTTTTCCATCAGGAATTTCTTTCAGTAGCGGCCACAGAGTCTAGATTTGTGCCCGGCTGATGGTTCACCTCCTATCACAATGAGTGTACTAATAGGTACACCTTGGCCTAACCCTTCTGGAATTACAGGCGTGATATTAAAAATCCCTCACTTTTGAACTGCTTCTTTGTAACTCGTAGCAAATCAAGTCACCAGCAACACCTCAAATCTGAAAGTTAGAAAAGTATTCCATTGAGTAAGTAACAAAAGTATTTTCAATTCATCAATATCAATACGAAACCCAAAAGTCAAATAAAATGGAGTCGACATCAAAGCGAAAAAAATCTTACTCCAGAATCGGTAATATGTTACATTGCGTGTTTTATTCATAACTAGCGCACTCCAGAAGGTCGTGGTTTTCCCTTTTACGGATTACATTACCATAAATCCGTTCTTAGCCTTTATCTATAAATAATACATACTAACACACAAAATGTGGTTAAAGTTGTCATAGTCGTAAAATATTCAAAAAAAAAAAAATTGTAGTAGAAAAATATTTCATTTGCGTAATCTTGCAATACAAGATAAAAATTGACGAGGATAAGTATTTACTTATTATTTACTATAGAACAGAAAAACAGCTCTGGTGCTATGTTATATTGTACTGTAAACATTACATGATCATAAACACTCAGATGGGAAACTTCATCGGGTCTTCTCGTCGCAAATTTCACAGAGTCTAAAGACTAAGGTCTTCACCAGTGTGTCCTGCCTGTTATGACTTACGGGGCCCAAACGTGGACACACACGGTACGGCTGGTCCATAAATGCAAGGTCGCTCAGCGAGCCATGAAACGGGCTATGCTTGGAGTCGTTCTGAGGGATCCCATCCGGAACGAGGTGATCCGACAGAGAACCAGAGTTGTCGACATAGCTCACAGAATAGGTAAGCTTATGTGGCAATGGACTGGCCATATTAGCCGTAGAACCGATGACCGTTGGGGTAGACGTGTTCTTGAGTGGAGACCGCGAATCAACAAGCGTAAGGTGGGACGTCCTCAGGCGCGGTGGAGTGCTGGTCTTCGCAGGGTGGCTGGTAGAAACTGGATGAGAGTTGCCCAAAATCGAGTTGAGTGGCGTGCGATTGAGGAGGCCTATGTCCATCAGTGGACTGCTGCGGGCTGATGATGACGATGATGATGATGAAACACTCAGATAGAATCCATTAAACTCGCGCTGTTTACGTATCATCAGTTCCTGTAACGTTGCTGGTTCCTTTTTCTTCTTTATCATGTCAATGAGTCTTGAAATAGCTTCGACCAGAACTCTTCGACAACATTGATAGTGGCTCGGGCAGGTTCCTCAAAGTGCAGATGTGTGTGAGTCGCACAAAGAGCAGGATAGGACGTGAGCTATCGTTAGTCATGGGGCTTCTTTAACCCGTGATAACCTATTTTCATCGCAAGGATGTATTTTCAAACCTGAAAAATAATATCTGACTGCGCATAAAAACTGCTAAGCATGAGATCCTGAATTCGATTCCCGGGTCGGGCAAAGTGTTATTGGGTTTTCCATCGGGAATTTCTCTGTGGCTGCCACGGAGGCTTGATTTGTGCCCGGTTGATGGCAATAGGCTCGCCTCCTATTACATGGGTCTTAAAAACATAACTGGCGAGATGTGGGTGTACTATTAAGTATACCGCTGCCTAACTCTTTGAGGATTACAGGCAAATGTTATGGTATGTGTAAAAACTTATACAATCTACCTTTTATTATCCCTTAATTCATTATGGGATGATAAAAGTTACAAGATTAATACCAAAAATTCATCATATGCCTAGCCTTTACCCAACTATGTTGGCGTCAGCTTCCAGTCTTACCGGATGCAGCTGAATACCAGTATTTTACATGGAGCGACTGCCTGTCTGACCTCCACAACCCAGTTAGTACTGGGTAATACGATACCCCTTGGTAAGACTGGTTGTCAGACTTTTGGGCCACTGACTACGTGTAACGACTGTCAAAGATCTACAACGACTTAACGTGCTTTCCGAAGCACGGAGGAAACCCGGTATGTAATAGGTTGGTCACCCATCCACGGACCAGCCCAGACAAGCGCGGCTTAACCTGACGATCGACCTGAGCGGCTGTTATTATTTAGCTGCGAGCTCCTCCATTATCACCATTTATTTATCCATTAATACCAAGAATTATCGACTGAAAATTCCTAAGTCGACATTATCTCTATCTAAAAATACAATAAGATTAATGAAAATTTGTTATTGTTTTGTCAAGAGTTAATTAAAGCGAAAACTTCAGGATCGTGCCTAAGCGTAATATTAACTTTGTGACAGTTCTCTAAAACTTCGGGTCGAGATAAAGTTATTTCAACTCGACGTAAGAAGAAATAGATTTTCTGTTGCATGAAATTTATCGTAAAAGTAGAATGGCTATATCATTCCACCTGCTGGTACAATCTTGAAAAGATGTGGTCGTAATCAACCAAACGGACCCAGTGCGGGTTCTTCGGTGTAACATTCAGATGTTTTTAAAATTTTTGGTTCTTGAACTTGCCTGTTTCCTCATGATATTTTCCTTCACCCTTTTCAGAGAAAAGTGTCGATAGAAAGAAGTATACAAAGCTATTCCCGCCTGGGATCAAACCCACGGCTTAGGACTCGTAAGTCAGAGCAGAGCCACCACTAGTCTTTCTAAGTTATTAGTTGATTGGCTCCCAACACGAAAATAATTAGGAGAACAGATTGATGATGATGCCATCTAGCCGACTTCGGCCACAGCGCCTGCATTCCATGACTTTCCAGGGTGGTTTTCGAGAGCTTTGGCGTGCTGCTCTTTCATGTGCTCTCAAGTGGGTAGCATATTATCCAACTGTGGCCGAAAAACTCCGAGCACAAAGCGGAAATGTCCAAACACTATTGTGTAGGGTAGGTGGTATTGCTCAGTTACAATAAAGGTACGGTTACACAATCGTAAGCACTGCACATGATCAGTATCGCCTCAACTCGGCCCGTTCGGGATTCTTCTATGAAACTCTATTATGTACTGTAACGACATCGCCTTGGTTCAGCTAGTGAAAATTTGGTCAGATGACGCTAATCTGTTACGGTTTTTATTAGTATGCCTTTAGCCTACAAATATATTTTTTTTTTCATCTACACTAATATCATATATCAACAGCACCATTAGTAGACATCATTTGTGCTATTTAAGCAATCAGACAAAAAATATTCTGAAAGAGTATCAGTCTTAATGAGGTAACATTTATAGTAATAATGAACCAACTCCCACGCAAGTACCTTCTCGTTCATATCAATTCTATTCAAGAGAATATTAATTTTTATTACAACCCATCCCACTTTTGTAAGGTTTTTATGACTTGAAAAAAGTATGGAGATATCCTACGTATAATTATTTTAGTTCAATATTAATGTAACACAAAAACAATCCTTCTGGAAAAACATCATTTCAATTTTATCATCTCCAGAATCATGAAAAGTGATTTTAAAAATACTACAGGTTATTTACTAGCATAATAGTATTTTGAATTTTTCAAATTTGATCTGATTTTAGAGTAAAAGAAATAAAATGTGGGTGGCGCTAGTTTCGGTGCTGTAGTCGCCATAATCATAAATCATATTTATTCCCGTAAATTGATTTTATGAAACACTTTTAAGAGTGTGTACGCCGTACGGCATTTCATACAAATTATCAAGTCCTTATTTTTCGAAACGACTGAACCGATTTTAATGAAACTTCACACACAAGCAGGATACATAGGTCTAAAAAGTTAGTGAAGAACATTGTCGAAATGTCTTATTTAAAAAAAGATAATTGGAAATTTCTGTTTCTATGGAAAATTTAAAATCGGTCTAATTTAACTGTAACACAATTTTGCGAAAATGTTTTTTACTAACTTTTTATACCTATGTATCATGCTTATGGGTATGAAGTTTCAATAAAATCGGTTCAGTCATATCGAAAAACAAGGACTTGAAAATTTGTATGAAAACCGTACGGCGTACACGCTCCTAAAAATGACATTTCATGTTATCTTTTAAAATTAGATGATGTCGGTGTTTCGTACCCGACTACTCTGAGAAGAAACAGCCAAAACAAACTCAGAGGTCAGTGTCTCTTTTACAGTCCAGACATTGGTCAAGTAATATGACGACCTAGCAGATTAGTGTCTGAGATGATTTTTAGAAGATTCTTTCTTCCACACATATTTGAGTGGGCCTGTCCAGTCAGTGCAAGTATTTGTCAGTTATCGTTTAGCTCGTCTCATAACTCTAGGACCTTAACGATACGACAAAAAATACCAAAGAAAGTTATATTTGTGTAAGCCGCATAAAGTACTCAAACTGCCAGACAGTCATTAACCTAAACTAAATCGAAAAATAATGACCCACGTAGTCCTCAAATTATTCAGTATTCACAGTATTTAAAAATAATGATATCATTCGAGGACGTCTAGTTACATAATTATACCTTTCACATTTATTATTTGGGCATTTTAAAGTTATTCGTTCCACAAAGTAGTCAAAAGACTTTCTAAGAAAGCTCACATATACATAAATTAGAGGACATCAGCAGTGATAGCCTAGTAGTGTTACCGTTGGACTGCCAAGGCATAGGTCTCGAATTTGAATCCAAGACACGCACCTCTATGGACTCTTATATCTCAGAAAACAACACATCACACCTGTAATCCCCAAAGGGTTAGGCAGAGGTGTTAACAAAACTTTTGAATAATAAAATTATCATAGCTTTTTCCAAATCTCTTGATTTCTGAATACTACTTTTTTTGCATGACCGATCAGTCGAAGTTAATCGGTGAGAAAACGGCCATGTCCTAGTAGCGGAAATCTGAAGATCCACCTTCCACTTCACAGTGGAAGGTGGATCGGCTCACGCCGACGTGGTGGATTACAATCTACTCTCTGTCACAAATAAAAGTCCTGTGTCCCAGCAGTACGAATCTTAATAAGCCGATTAACCTTTGATATACCGTGAACATGGATCCGCGAGAACTAATCTAAAACACTTTGTTTTAGATGATGTCGTTTTGTCGTCGATCCGCATTCTGGTAGTCAAATCAAATCATCAAATCATTTATTTCTTTGCAAACATGGGTAATTGGTACATAGATGTTTTCTTATATAATATTTATAATAGTACTCTATATTCTACCGCTTCGCATGGGCATGCAAATAATATTAATTTCCAAAATTAATGAGAAATGTTATAGAATTGTATTGATACCGAATAAATGTAAATGTCAAATCATGAGAATTACAAAAAAAAAACATTAATGACAGTATATTTTTTAACAATAATGTCAAAATGAATGCGAAGTATGTCAATCAAAATAACAGTACGTCAATCAGTACAGCGATTTATCACTAAGGAAGTCGTCAATTGGGTAATAATTTTTTCAATTAATATTTGGCTTAGTGCTCTTTTAAATTTAGGACAACGGGATTCCGTGGATCCATGTTCCCAAGGTTATAGAATATTTGATTCAATTCCAAGATTATTTTTGTTACATTATATTAAACTTCGTTACCATGGTAATAATTAGGTATATACATTTGTATTCCTTCTAGGAATAATTATTTTAAGTCCCGTAGACCTAAAAGAAATGAAAATAAAGCAGTGTATATTTTAAATTCAATTCAGCTATATTTTCAATCATAATTTGCCGAAATTAAACTTGAAGGACACACAAGAATCAACTTTACATACACTCTGTAAATTGCTAGAATTCTAAAGGTCACTCACACCAAAAAGTAATTAATCTTAAACCAAAGTTTTGGGAACGTTTACAAGCTAAGTTTTAGAGTTAATACTTATAGACCGTGAAATTAAGATCATTTGGTTATTGTGTCTAGCTTTGTGAGGTAGAAATTCATCAAGGAATTTTGTTATTACTTTCAAAGCTATATTTTAAGGAAGTCTGAAAGTGGCGCCGGTGACTAAAATGCCGTGTGGTAATTGGTTATCGTGGTATAGACGTGTGATGCGGAGGAATGAGGAAAATGTTGTGAGGAAAATTTTGAACATGAAAAGTAGAGGTCTTCCTCTACATTTCATATTCAAAATTTTTTGCTCTTGCAAAGAAACTGTGGATGGACTGTGTGAAGGATGACATGGCTAAAATTGAGGCTTCGCGAAGAAAATGCGTCAAAATATTTGAACTGGAGGTGACAGTACATACAGTCCCGAGCACCAATATGTAAACACTTAGCAACTTTTAAAAGTGATTTTCTCCTACTGTTCTAATTAAAATTTCATGTTGTTAGGAACATAGCATTTTGGAACTCATATTTTTTTGAAATAGATCCTAGCTCCAAGTTACAATCGTAAATATTCGTGAAAATTGATTTAAAATTTAGGAAAGTGTATACATATTGGTGCTCGTGACTGTGCAAAGCAACAGATTCCGGGGTCGAAAAAGACAAAGTAATCTCCTGTCCGCTGATGCAATGTTTGATTAATTTTTTATCGTTTTTTTTTATTTTCCCGCTCTTCTCCGCTTGAAGGATATGGATTATATGAAATCTTAACCTCGACTATGTAATTTATTAATATGTAACATTACTCTGTTCAATCGTCGCAAGCGTAACTGCTGAGCATGAAGTCCTGGGTTCGATTCCCGGGTCGGGCAAATTGTTATTTATTTATTAAAACTTTATGCACAAGTAAAAAAACAACAACAAAGGCGGACTTAATGCCTTGGGCATTTTCTACCAGTTTACCTTAGGGTGATGCAGAGACAATACACAGTAGGTGCAATTACAAAAAAGAAAATACTAGAAAATATTTATAAAATATATATATAAAAAAAAAAATATATATATATATATATAATAAATACTTATATACATACATAAAACAAAATGTTATTGGTTCTTTCATTAGGTGTCTCAGTAGCAACCACGGAGTCTGGATCAGTGCCCAGTTGATGGCAATAGGCTCGCCTCCTATTACATGGGACTTAAACATAATTGGCGAAATGTGGGTGTACTATTAATTACACCTCTGCCTAACCCTTCGGGGATTACAGGCGTGATGTTATGTTATGTTATTCTGTTCCATTAGACGAACTAATTAAAATGTAGTCATTATAATTTCGGAACATAAAACGGACTATAATTACTCCTGTAATTTTAGATAGTTATAAAGTCGTCTATAAATAATTGTTACAAAGCTCGCATCGAATTTCGGTTTTTAATTACTAGAGTATTTAATGTGTGTATTAATTAGTTATAGTATTGTATCGATATTTTGTTTCTGTGGGCCTAGCATGAATGAGAAGAGTAAACGTTACGTAAATTGAAACGAGCTTAAAATTATATTTAAGTACTCGTTTTGTACATGGGTTTTATGTATTTTCTTTTAGGAATTCATTAATACTACCTACATAAAATAATAGTAAGTATACAACAGCATCCGTTTAGACTGGTAGGTGAATCCAAAATAGTAAGGAAAAGGTTTGGCAGATGATGATACGAGTAATTATTTAATTAATTCTTGTAGCAAATAATTAAACCAAGTTGCTTTATAAAAATCTTCCGAATTAACGTGACGTTTACGTCGCGGGTTCGTGCAAGGGCCTCCGTATTTTGCTTCTCAATGAAGAGTTTAGAAATATATCTTCATTAAATGAAGTTCGAAGGAGTTTTCGATTCATTAATGTTTTTGATTAATCAGGAAGATGATGTAACGTAATATTTTGTTAATTTTCTGACTTGAGTGTGGAAGGTGGTAGAAATCTATAATTTCCATTGCCTCATCCCAATTAACCTCTCATCCCCGGATTATTCTTTATGTACCACTGGACAAGGCTCATCAAGGACAGATCGCTGTTTGCAAACACTATAATCACTAATGTCTAAATGTTGTTGTAGCTTGGTAAAAATTTTTGGCTGAGAAAAAACTTTTTTGGTAACCGTTTACAAATAAAAAACGCGTAACCACTAACAACCATTTAATATCATGTAATCTCCGAGGGGTTAGGCAGAGGTGTAGGTACCTAATAGCACACTCACATTGCGACAGTTATGTTTAAGTCCCATGTAATAGGGAGCCTATTGCCATTAGTGGGGCATAAATCAAGATTCCGTGGCCGCTACTGAGAAACCCGATGAAAGAACCCAATAACAATTTGCCCGACCCGGGAATCGATCCCGGGACCTCATGCTCAGCAGTCGCCATTGCAACTACAAGACCAGCGAAGCTTAACTACTTCAAAATCATCTTTAAATCATGAAACGGTCTGTAACAAAAACCTTTATCTATCGATTCAAAACAAGGATGCCGTCATAGCAATAAATTTAATGAATGTTGCAGGAAGCCGGCATGAAGATATTCTGCGTCAGCTGGCTGTGTTCGCAATCGCAACACATCCTTCTTTGAAACTCACGGAAAGGTATCCTGGCAATCTATTTGTCAGCTATACGATACTAGTATTTCCAGTAAAAAAAAAAAACTAAAACACCCGACCGAAAAAAACGAAGAGCAAAAT
This sequence comes from Standfussiana lucernea, assembly GCA_964057025.1. NCBI lineage: Eukaryota > Metazoa > Arthropoda > Insecta > Lepidoptera > Noctuidae > Standfussiana > Standfussiana lucernea. The sequence continues at coordinate 14,116,496 of OZ059796.1, forward strand.
ACGAGCTCATTTTAAACTAAACAATTGTTGGAAACTGGCGGGACATGTCATCCGCAGTGAGTTAAAAAGGCAGGTTGCATGTTTTTCAGGTTTCCTCGTGGGTAAAATTACCTTGCCGCACATTTATACTTATGACGTTTAAGGGGAAACACAAATAAGCGTGATACTGCCCAATCGTAGGCAAATACTTCGCTTAGGTTTTTTCCTTTTGGTGATTTTTGTAATGAATTTGCGTGGTATTAGCAGAAAACCTTTTACATTGCATTGCTGCAGTTCTTTCGAAATCTCATGATAAACAATCCGAAAACAACTGTGAGTAAAAAAAAACCTAAACCAAACCTCAATAGGCACAAAAAGGCACCTATACTTAGCAGTAGTTGATAATGATAAGTTACTAAAAATCTTTAAAAAGGAGACGGAAACGATTACATATCATGGGCCTAAATGTACCAAGATGAATATGGTGTGAATGAAAACTTCTTATTTCTACGCTTCCAGCTTCAAAATTGAGGTGGTTTTTCATATTCGAAGATAAAAATGTGTCAATTTTTTTAGTTCATATCTCATCTTATTACATTCGGGTCCACCGTTTTTCATCTCCTTTTGTATTAAATGTACAAGAAAATATTTAAAGAAAGTTAGACATCAAATAGTCCCGTATATTTCAGTCAATATGCGGAACACCTTCCATAAAGGCTGACTCGACACAACCTTAGGGTGTCACATGAACTTTCTATACGCCGTAGGTCCCAGGGGTCTCATGAAATTTGTATACGCGGTGATATATCACTTTTAGTTCAGAAATATAGATAAATACATGGTTTAAAGAAAATGGATTGTACTTTTGGGGGAAGATTTCATCATTTTGGTATGGCTGCTAACTTGAAAAGACGAATGTTTGTGTCAAGTCATCGTGTACAACTCTTTCATTAGCAGACGTATAACTAAGAAATTGACAATAACTTCTGGCATGGCTGACTAGTTTTTTCATTTACGTAAAAGGCATTTGCATGATAGTCAGTCACAAATCTTCTTTATCGTGTGGTTAGTACCTAATCTGGTGTCAGAGTTTTTATGCCGCCCAAGGGCCTCTGACTTGACTTTTACATGCCGTCGAGAAATATCTCTCAGGCATGCTGGTTTCCTCACGATGTTTTCCTTCACCGAAGCAAGTGATAATTTTAGGTACAATACGCACATAATTCCGAAAATCAGAGGTGCGTGTCCTGTGTTCGAACTCGAGACCTATGACTTGAGTTACAAATGAACATAAAATTAAAATAACATTTTTTATTATATTCACAAAATTATATTATGACTGCTGTTTTAGATTATTCAAGCTAAGACTTCATTATTCAAAGACTATCTTTCTTAAAAATGCGTTTTGATTTATTTTTATTCAAGAAGTTTGTTACCATTTAATTGTGTTTTTGTATGTTGTGCTATTTCTGTTGTGTGCACAACAAAAATGACAACAACTTCTTATCTCTATATCTATAATCTTAGGAGTAATAATCCAGACTGCGTGTACATTCAGCTTTAAGATCAGTCAACAACTAACTTCTTGGCTTACAAAACAAAGATACACAAACAAACACTACAAACATACCTATCTTAAGTCAACCAATCAAAGGTTCCCATAGCATAATAATCCTTTGTCGTGCGTCCAGGTTGAATCATAAACTATTAATGTTAGTCTACTGTGCGAGCTACTAAATAATGTAGGCTGTGACTTGATAGTTTGACAGCTGTGTATGCAGGGTTATTTATGGAGTAGGCTGTGTCGTTCTGGTAGGTAAAATGGTGGTTTGTTTTGAGTTAGGTAATGTAGATGGTGTTACAATAGATTATAAGTAATTTTCCCTTTGCTTATAGCAAGCTCGTGTATTTGAAATTTTATGGTGTTGTTTAATGCATGTAGATAAAAATTTGTTTAGTCAACATCGTCTGTCTCGTGTTTTCCCAAATAATTATGTTGGGGTCAGCTTGCAGTCTAACCGGATTCAGCATACTGGTATTCAGCTAATACCAGTATTTTACATGGAGCGACTGCGTATCTGACCTCCACATCCCAGTTAGTACTGGGTAATACGATACCCCTTGGCTGTCAGACTTTTGAGTCACTGGCTACCTGTAACTGACCGTCAAAAACCAACAAATGACAGCCGGGACCAAAGGCTCAACGTACTTACCGGGGCACGAAAAAACTCGGTATATAATGGGTAGTCACCCATCCACGGACCGACCTAGCCAAGCGCGGCTTAACCTGAAAATTGACCCGTGCGACTGTTATTCTGAATTCATCGCAGAAAGAAAAAAACTACTTCTTCAAAGAAACTGCAGAGCTCATTTCACAAGCGTTAAAATACAACTAATCTTATCACATAGATTTACCATCGGTTAGTCTAATTTTTGGGAAGACTTTAAGATATTATCTTCCTAGCTAAGTTATCGTTTTAGTCTAGTGGCTTAAGAGCTATATTTAAGTGCCCTAGCTGCAGTGGAGCTGGAGTTAGTAGAACATATTTCAAGTAAGCTGTGAATAACGTCTCATTTTTGATAAGGTTTAAAAATGGCTGCGCTTTTTTAAGCGCGGGATTCTTTCTCTTGCATTTCTTCTTCTTTGTTTATAGACTAAAGCATTGTTTTGTATCATATCTTATTTTTCTGGTAAAATGGAAACTTTACTGTTTAAGCTCGCTTAATTTGTTACTATTATGATTTCAGTGCAGTTACAAAACATCACGCTAGTAATCGCCATAGGCCTCGACAGAAGTATACCTAAAAGTTGACTCACATTTGCCCTGTAAGTGCCGAAAAAGTCTTGATGGAAAAACCGAATAACACTTGCTTCACTTGCCTGACCTGGGAATCGAATCCAAGTCCTCATGCTCAGCAGTAGCGCTTACGACCGCTGAACCAAGGAGGCTACATATGTCTTCAGATGCTAATACGTATAACCATTTCAACCAACCAAGGTAAATATATCTAAATTACCAGGTTGTGCAGTACTTAACTCCACTTTTTACACATCCATAGGAGGAACCACACCAATAACATCATCACACACATTGACAGACAGACACCCACACCGTACAGATACTCACCCACACCGTACAGATACCCACACGCACATAGATACACACTATAAACTTTAACGACAATTAATTAGAGTCACTCTTTGATTATCTTATTATTTTTCTGTGTACTTCGTAATTGGCGTAATGTTTAGTATAATTCTTTTATGTTTATGTACTGTCAGCTGTGAAGCTACCTATCATAAAATAAATAAATAAATAAATAACTGTACCAAGAATTGCCTACGAAACACTAAGCCATAGGAAAAAAGTATTTATGTGTAAGCTTTCAAAGGCGTTTGCAGTCACTTCTCGTAAAAGTCAATCTTAATATTCATAGAGGCTGCTTTAACTAATGATAAATGATGTTTATTTTGCAAATAGGTTTTTACAAACACTTTTACACAGACTCTGAGGTCATAGTCTCTTTCAAGGTCCAGACATAATCTTGATAAACTCACATGAGGACTATGCAGATGAGTGTCTGAGATGGTCTTTTGAAGAAAGAACCACACAGATTTGAGTGGACCTGTCCAGCCAGTGCAAGCATTTGTCAGTTATCGTGTAGCTCGACTCATAACTCAAGGAGCTCAACGAAAGCTAGCTTGCTTTCCAGCTTGCTTTCTAAGAAGCTCTTTTCCGACAAGAGCTGTGACGTCTCATTTTGCTCAATTAACTCTAAAGACTATTTCAGAGTGAGGACGCTTCCTAATTCCTCCAGCAAGAACATACTGTTAATCTCAATTGGGCTCTAAAGCAAAAAAAAAACGTTGTTTTGTATCTGTGTCATCTAAAAAGGTGTACTCCAAGTATCACAATGCCAAACACTATGTTAAACCACGAAGTCGGCAGTCGGCAATAAAAAAAAAATATAAAGACACGAACAATATTTCAAAAACGAAAAAAAGAACATCGATAAACAATACAAAAGAAAAGTCAAGTTAAAAAAAAAATAACACTCAAAAGATCGTTGAAAGAAATTTTTATAAAAATACTTAAGCAAATAAACTTGGAAGCAATTATTGGTTTTTCTCGTTTTGTTCCTCTTATTTCCGTCATTTACATAGCTTTCGTAGTCGCGGACTATAAATTTCAAAATGGCGGCAATAAATTTCTTATTTTACGCTTTCAGTGGATATTTAGCGATATGAACCGGAATAGCGGAATATCTCTTTTATTGTCGTATAGATTATCTTTATTCCTGTCGGTTTATGTTATATGAATGTAATGGCTGCCTTTTATTGTGTTGTAATATTTTGTAGGAGATGCAGCTGTAAAATTTGTGATAAAATTCATCTGATTAGCGCGGTTTTATAGTTCGTCATAAGATTTTTGATGAGCTTATTTTAATGCGTTTCTTATACACGAATGGTTGTTAGTGGCCCGAAAGTCTGACAACCAGTCTTACCAAGGCGTACCGTATTACCCAGTACTAACTGGGTTGTGGAGGTCAGATAGGCAGTCGCTCCATGTAAAATATTGGTATTCAGCTGCATCTGGTAAGACCGGGAGCCGACCCGAATAAATTGGAAAAAGGCTAGGCAGATGACGATAGTTATGCAGAAATGGAAGTCAAACATAGTACGATTCTTTGTCTTTAGTCTGCTTTTGTTTAAAAATAAACTACAGTTTAACTAATATTGATAGTGGATTGAACTCGTATTACATTATTTGATAGGTGTTGGTATTTAATAAAAAAAAACTATATAAGTAGAACAGACAAAAAGTTACTCAGTTGGATATAAAACTACGTACATATTTCTGTACTTTACTTTATATTACAAAAAACTTTTTTGCAAAAAAAAAAACCGACTTCCAAAAAAAAAACACTAAAAAAGTGGAAAATAACTTTACTTTCGGAAGTCGGTGACTATTGTTTGTTTCATTGACTTTTTTGCCACCGACTTCCGAAAGTAAAGTTATTTTCCACTTTTTTAGTGTTTTTTTTTTGGAAGTCGGTTTTTTTTTTTGCAAAAAAATTTTTATTTTACCCTTTTTAGTTATCGTATCACACACAAATCCTTGTCAAGTATCAATTTCGCAATTTCTTTTACTTGGATGACATTTTTTCCAGCTATTTTGATTTCAAAACCAAACTGCTGTACCGATTTTGATGAAATTTCTATGGGACCAATCGGGAAGTAGATCCATTCAGATAAAAGAAGAATTTTTCAAATCGGTTCATAAATGACGGAGATATGAGGAAACAAACACAAAAAAAAAAAAAAAACAAAAAAAAAAAAACATACAACCGAATTGAGAACCTCCTCCTTTTTTAGAAGTCGGTTAAAAAGAGTTTCATACAATAGTGATGAACGATCCTTTTATATTCAGTCTAGCAGCTATATTAGTGGCTGTAATTTCGTGGGTGTGGAAGTTATTCGTCACAGAAACGAACCCTGAAGGTCAAGGTTAAGCCTAGCTATCTAGTAACAAAATAGCTTCAATGTTTCGCAAGCCTACACAAATACGCAAAGGCAAACGGAAACATGAATATTAATAAAATTTGGATTGAAATTTTCATCCGAAACGAAACGAAGCTTTTAACGTTGTGTAAAAATTTGCAAAATCACAAAAGGAGGATTTTCCCTTCCAAATGGTTAAACTTCTAACAGATTGTTAAATTAATTTTCTCCTAAACAAACAAGCTTATAATATCTCCTTAACGTTGAAATGTATATTAGGTAGCTGTTTTCTTTTTACTCAGTTTCCAAGAAAATGGGATAAAATATTTAATCATTATTACGTTAACGTTCTAAAGTGCACTTGTTTTGTAGGTTTTGTTGGAATTCAGGTTCACTAAGTTTTGATGTTTGAGCTAGTCTTATCAACAAAGGCAAAATGTAAACTTGACTCAGGACAATGTTCTTCTTCTTAGCGTGTCAATGCCAATTCAAATTGAGTCATCCCAAAATTTGGCAACGAGTTTGGCACTTACAGCAGCGTCCATCAGCTCCTGTGATGTGCAAACAACAGGATAGGCAGAACATGATAAAACACGTTTTGGGGTGGGGGTGACCATTGAGCACAGCAAAGGACTTTGTTACAATAAAAATAATGTTAATAGCTGATATATTATTAGTTAATCGTGTTAATATTTTGGAATATTGTTTTAAAAAGGCCTCAAGAATTTATTGGTTGCAGCTCGAGCCTAATTTCCTGTCCGTTTGATGATAATAGGCTCGCCCCATATAACACGAGGCTTATATAATTATATCTAACAAGATATGGGTATAGGTACACACCTGCTTAGCCCTTCTAAAAACGGACGTGATGTAATAATGTTTAGTTAAAGTAGCTTCGGAAGCCATTGCCCTTAAATTCTCAACTTACTTGCACCTTTACAAAATAAGCCTGACCCACCCCGTTCACCTCACAAAGTGCATGGCAACATAAATTCTTAGCGCATTGCTCACGTACCAACTTTATACACATCACTCTGACATAGACTTAAAAATTGTACTCCGCCGAGTAAAATAGAAAACGTGTGTTGCTTGCTATATGGGTTTCCATGTTGTTATAGTACGACTTAGCTTAGAAGTTACATTGGTAAAGAAGAGAGTAATCGTTAATTTTAGGGGCACTGTGTTGGTCTTATCGCTTGTAGCAACGTCTACTAGGGCCTTTAAATTTAATATCTTTAATTAATAAACTAACTATACAAGGTGTAGTTTTGCAACCTCGCCAAAATTCAGGAGGTTGTCATAGAAGATGTTAATAATCAATATAAATTACGGTAACTGGTCAATAATAATAAACGCTGCTTTTTTTAGTTGTTTTAATTTGACACTATTTCAGAATGAAGCCCTTTTCAAAAGAGGAGAATCACCCGTTTATCGAATAAACGTCTGCATTTGTTTGTGTGTGTGAAAGCGCGGTTATAGGGCTAGTATTAGACGGGCCGCGTTTTAATACGGGTGGTGTACACTTACTTATCCATTTCCGATATTAGGAAAAAATATAAAAAAACTACCTACCCATTTTATTATTGATTCGGGTCGAGAATCATTAGCATAGTTACCTCCTTGAATTTGACGAGGATGCAAAGCAACGCCTTGTATACACTATAACAATTAAAAACGATGAAATAAACTAAATAAATAAACTAACAACCAACTACAAAAGGGTATTAAAACTCCTCCTTAAAGCTGTCAGCTGGTAATGTGCCCAAGAAGGTCGAGGCGTTGCCATGTCTAATAAATTCAAAAATACAAGTTTAATGCTTTTTCTGTTTTATTAAACAGCTTATGTCGTGAAAATATTTTGTGGTTTGTCATATTTTGACTAATAAGTCGAATTGTCAGTAATTATATTAGATAGGGCCAAATGACATTTTGCAAACCAGACAAAGTCAGGCTGGATCCCATTTTAACCTGTTTGCTTGAAACGATTACGACTTGGACGTTTTCTTGACCGTCCCAAGAGCATTAATTGACTCTGTGAGACTAAAAAAATACCAACTTCCTTTCATTACTTACTAGTTTTGAGATCGAGGTCGACCGCGGAGAAGATGGTGTGACGATCTGATCATGTCCGCGGGGCAGACGTGGCCAGAAATTGCACAAAACAAAAGTTTGGTTGGAAAAAGGAGGCCATTGTCCAGCAGTGGGACACAGTACAGAAAAAAAAGTAGTTTGGATTGTTCGAGTATGTACCTATGTAGTTTACATCGATGCAACATCCAAGTTGTGCACACTGTACATAGTTACGTGAGATGGCGTATCAGTAACTTTGTTATTTAAGTTATACTTTGTTGAATGTTGTAGGTGAGAATTGAAAAGCTCCGTTTCCTACAAATGATTCTCATTGGAACGGTTTCTCTTCATTTATTTCTGAAGCAGGGTTTTCCTCTTGTTTTTTTTAACTGTAATAAATAGTAAGGGCTCATGCACACGGTTTCCGTCATTGACGATTCGTCATAAAGTACAATACGTCATGACGGATGGACATACGGAATCGTGTTTTATCACGATTCGGCAAAAAAAAAACGACTTGGTGTTTACATTAGTTTCGTGATTTTTCGGGAGCAAGCGCATCAGCGAATCCGTCATAAAAAAATCACGATTCATGTTTTTTGACGTACGTGATTTTTATAAGACGATACGTGATTTAAAAGGTGTCCGTCGTTTTTTCACGATTCGTGATACGTGTGAACACGGGCATTTAAAAAGCATTGCCACCGTCAAAAAAATTGACGGATCGTGAAAAAAGACGATCGTCAAAAAAAACGGATCATCGTCGTGTGAACGGGCTGTAAGATAATATCTTGTATAAGTTAGTAATTTTATGTTTTACATGTTTTGATTTCATTCAAAGCCGTGTTCTTCGTAAACAAATAGGATTTTCATGTATATATGTATGTATGTATATGTGTGTGGATTTTTTATCTTCTATAATTTTTACAAAGACATAACGTTAAGACATATTTAACTTTTGGTTGTTCAAAAATTCCTTTCGATCTTCTGAGTAACTAAGGACAAAAGCGGAATTGAAAATAAAAACAGGGTTTCTTGTTGTTTAGCAAAAAAAACTTCCGTAAATCCAAACAACATCTAAATCTCGTAAGATGTATTTAATCGTAAAGACATCCCATTAACAAAGATTCCATCATTCAATACAATTCCCGTCCAATCGTCCGTTCTCAGCCACTCAATTATTTCGACCCTCAATCTCAAACAGTTGACTATCAAAATATCTAAACAATAACTAGTTGGAAAGCTTTCGAACTAATTGCGTGTAAATCTGTCTTTGTGAGAAATTTCGATAATTTGCTTCGGCCAAATTAAATGGGGTTCGCTTGATTGGCTCATCCTTTGAATATAAATGATCGTCAATTTCCCCTAGCCAAGACGATAATACTGAATAGCAAATTATGCTGAATAAAATGTACATAATAATTAGTGTTGGGATTTTAGATGTTGATTTATAAGCTGGTTTGTCTTTATCTGGGATTTTTGATTTAAGAATATTATACGTCTATTAAACGATGGAGTGTGAAGGATAATATAGCAAAAAAGGAGGTGTCTGATGAGATGACCAGTAATAGAGAAGTATGGAAGAAGAAGACATGCCGGACCCCAAATGAAATAGGATAAGGGCAGGAGAATGTATGTACGTATGCGTCTACTATTCTTATTTTGCCAGACGATTAGGCAGGATTTTTTTTCGAATCTAAATAAAAACAGGTCTTGTTGTTGCTAGAAATATGATTGAAAAGGAATTTACGTTCGTTGATCGTGATAAGTAAGGGTCTTAGGAAATATGTAAAAGATGACATGACTAATAAGACAGTGAAAGTTGAGATGGCCGCTAACAAAAAATGTGTACAAGACCATGGTGTAGCGGTGAAAGTAAAAAAAATAAAGAAAGAAAAATTATTTATTTGTCTCGCACAAAACAAAATGATTATTATTAACAAGCAAGAAGATAGTCTAGCTATAATAGCGTTAAATTACTGAGATGATAGCTAACTGATATTTAGGTATTATGAAGAAGACCACTCTCTACCAATTAAATTAAGCTAAGGGTAGTAAGGCTCTAATGGAATTGCCAAACACAATTACAGACAAATCAATGAGAAACGAACAATATTGTCATGCGAGTGAAATTTCCTTTATACATTAATAAATGGAAGTTCCAGTAACTTCTCTGTCTACAAACTAAATTGACATTTTGATAAAGGTCTGTGACAGAAAATGGTACGTCTGAGGCTAAATTATTTACAACTATCTTATTTATGAACACGGCTTCGCCCACGTGGAGTTTGGTAATTAACCCACGGACTCGTAATATTCTATCTAGGTTATAAACTATCCGTGTGCCAAATTTCATCCAAATTCGTTAAATAGTTTTGGCGTGAAAGAGTAACAAACATCCATCAATCAATCGATCTTCACAAACTTTCGCATTTATAATACTAAAGTAAGATAAGATAGTTGTACATATCACGTGTCCTGGATAGATATTATAGTAGTAGCAAAATGTTTACCGATAAGTTACCATATGGCTCCCTCTTTGTAGAAAAATGGACTGGTGAAGGCTGTCAGAATACTACAGATTGGGAAAGACTCCAGCATTTAAAGTCTTTTCGCTGACATGTTGATGATATAAGTTGCTAGTGCCTTTCCACTAACAGCTGACGTAATACTTGCAGACCTTCTGCTTAACCAATACGTGTCTGATGGCACAATTAAACTTGGTTGTTTGCTCGAATCCGATTGCCTCTGGAGTTCGGACAAACGACCAAGTGTAAAAGAACGGGGTCGAATACACCCGCATTCATAATTCATACTCGTAGTGTAATGGCGAAATTACACTTGGATGTTAGCCCGAATTCGGGCACCCGATGCATTCACGAAACCGCACAAGATTGCCCGAAGACGGGCGTACTCGACCCCGTTCTTTGTTACACTTGGTCATTTGTTCGGATACCAGAAGCAATCAAATGCGGGCAAATGACCAATTGGTATTGTGCCATAACACGTACCTGACGTTGCTGCTCAATGCAGAGGAGGTGCAGTCACTCATTTATTTGCCTTCTGACAGACATCAACATACCACCCGCACCACGTAGCTATTTCAGCCACTGTACTAATTAGACGCTAGGCCTGAACCGGTTCACACTGAATATAAATTATTGTTAAACTTTAATAACAGTTATGTTAGTTAGTAGCCATCGTTTACAATACAAAAAGGTCAGAATTTATAGACGCTTACATTTCCAGTAGCTCAGACGACAGGTGACAATGGTAAGTGAAAATGATAAGGATATTCCTTAAGAAAAAATCTGAAAAATTTATAGACGGGTAAAAAGGTAGCAAATACTTGGCCATTGTGAGCTTGCAACAAAAGGGAAGGGCTTTGGTTATCCAGACTAAAAATAGGCCACCTGTCATCCCGTGTCTTCCTTTAGACGTCGTCGTAAGAGTTGACTAAAATGTTCTTTATAGGTAGAAAAACTTTGAAATAGAACAACAATTTTCTATTATCGTTTTTTGTTTAATGTTAGTTATAGTGTATCAGCCGAAAAAGCTATGGAGATTTCTACTGTTAGTCATAAGCCTCCTCAAGCGTCGCCACATCGGTCGGTCATGGGTTTTTCGCTTCCAACGGATTCCCACGACCTCCAAAAGGTTCTCTCTCCACCTTGTGGGAGGCCTTTCTATTGTTTTGCATTGTATGACGGGCTGATGTCTCCAACTCCACATCCAAAGATACATTATCTGCCTAGCCTGTTCCCAAATTTATCGGGGTCCGCTTGTAGTCTTACCGGATGCAGCTGAATACCAGTATTTTACATAGAGCGACTGCCTATCTGACTTCCACAACCCAGTCAGTACTGGGTAATACGGTACTCTTTGGTAAGACTGGTTGTCAGACTTTCGGGCCACTGACTACCTGTAACGACTGTCAAAGATGTATAAATTGACAGCCGGGACCAACGGCTTAACGTGCTTTCCGAGGCACGGAGGAAACTCGGTATGTAATGGGTGGTCACACATCCACGGACCAACCCAGGCAATTTCGGTTTAACCTGGCGATCGAACCGAGCGGCTGTTATTAGGTAGCCACGAGGTCCTCAAAAAGATAAATATTGAATAAAAAGAAGAAAGATCAGTAGAGATTTTTTTTGTTCTCCCTGTCTTACCCTGGCATCAGATGATCCTCATGAAGCCGTATTTCGTATTTCTTTTCGAATGCGAATACGATGCCTTTCTATAAAAAACACGAAAAAAATAAACACTCCTTTCCATTCACTATGAACTAACTAAGCAGTTAAAGAAAATAAATTAGTTTTTCCACGAAAAACTACAATCGTATCGTACATCGTTAGAAAAATCTGAAGTTCCCGGGAACCCGTCGAAGAATATAAAGATGAGAAAATAGAATAGAAATAAAAAACGTGAAAAAAACAGCAAAAAAAAAATGTATTATATTATTATGTATTTCTTGTCTCCCTAGTCAAGAAGACTTACCTGTGAACAAAACCTATTATGTTTTAATTAAACTACTTAAATAAAGAAATTAAAGTAGAATTTGTAGCGAAGAATTTTTTAAATACAGACAAAGGTTAACAATCTGAAGGACTCATGAAGTACGAGTAGGTTTAGTAACAAATAAATAGGCTCTGTTATTGTAATTAAAAGTAATTAGACTCATGACCTCATTATAATTTCATAAAATAATTAGCACAGACTGATGTAATGTTATAAATGGTCTCCAGGGCCAAGCAGCAGCAACTGTTGTTTTTACATAATTACCTAGTAGTAGTTATCACTAGTCATACTCGTCACCTATCTTAACAGCAGCCTTAGTTTCTCATGAGGGTAGGCAGAACAAACAGAACGCCACCTTCTACGATCCTTCTAACATCACATGTTCGGTCATTCACGCACGCCAGTTATATAATAATATAATAATTTAATTTAATAGCCAAGAGGCTCGACCAACATCTGAGGAGGCTCTCGCGTGGCGGCTGGATCAAGGGCTTGATTTGGAAAGCAGTACTTCTGGACACGGCGCGTATTGTTAGGAGGTTCCTCTCTCAAGAGCCCTGACCACCGGTAGACCCTGTTCCCGGTGCCGGAGGGCTACTATTTTTTATATTTTTAAATGTTTTTTTTTTCATATGTTTTTTGTAAGAAATATTTTAAAATGTAAACGATGCAAATGAATAAAGGAATAATAAAATAAAAAGTTTATTTATTTCTCCTTAAAATATGATATGTTGAACAGTATTTAAATGCAATACATAATATAAAGAATAAAATATGAGCAACTGCACCTGAGCTGGGACGAGTCTGTATTCCAGGTCACAGTTCTCTTCCCAGAGTTATGAGTGGTATTAACAATGATTAGACATTTCAGTTAATCGCTTTTATATACAAAAATGAATAAGAATAAATTTCCAAAAAATAAAAATAAATTGGTTTGATGTGTGTTGTGTTTGTGTGTGTTGTATTGTATTGTGAGGTGATTGTGAGTATTGTGTTGTGTTGTGATGTGGGTGTGTGTGTGTGTGTTGAGTGTGTAGTGCTTCTATGGATGGGTGTTGAGTATTGATTAATATATTTTTAAGAAGGTCCCCAGTAGTTTGATAATTACATGTATGCAGAAAATCTAAGACTTTGGTTTTGCATTCTTGTTTGTTTAGTGTGTAGGTGTTGAGTGTGGTATTGAGTTAATTATTAAGAAAAAGACCGCAAAAACAAAACAAAAATTTAAACACATGTTTAAATTGAGTGCAATGTGGGACTACGGCATTGCGACTGAGTTGCAAATACTCTTTCATCACATAACACAACATAACACAAAATATTTCCAACATAAACAGGAATCGAAACAATTCAATCGAGGCACAAAAAATTCAGCAGAAAAAACCAGAAAGTCATCCAAGTACGCCAAAATCGTACTCTTTTCAATAAACCTCCCCATACAACCGCCATGTTCGATTCACTCGCAATAATATTCAAATAAAAAACACGCGGGAACAGTACGTCCCGTTTGGAATGCAATCGTGCGAGAAATTAGGGGCGAGTAAGAAACATGTACACTCTAAATTGAAATCTGTCTCGGGTTGTTGAGGCACGCTGGTGATGTTAAAGTTAGGAGACTTGAGCGGGATTAATTGGATGATCCCGACGATTCTATACCAGGAAACTTTTCGAACAATAAAGCGTCTGATATGCATAATTGCAACACATCACAGATTTACTAAGTAATTATGAAGGAAAATTAAGCGGAGGTATTGCGAAGAATATTTTACAAGTGGTGTCACATAGTAAACATTATTAAAACTATATTAATATTATCATAAACAGAGATTGTTGAATGATTGTTAATGTTTAAATTATAATTCCTGAAGAATTTCGCCTAAGATAACGAAGGTAGGGGACCAGGGTAGCTGCCAAAGATATGTTGAAGAGAAAAGATAGCATACATCAAAATTATGACTGCTGCTACTTTTTAATCACTTTTTTGTTGTTTATTATGCCATTCAATACCAGCAACAGTATTGTTTAGTGAAGTTATAAATGCAAAGAGTTCCTACATTCTACCAAAATAAACGCACGTTACTCCTAACCCTATAACTTGAACCAACCATAATGCTGTCCGTTATTTCGTGAAGTGAGTTTTACGTCGTGAATACGTAATTCATGGCCACCTTTTGAGGTTTCCACTGGATTTTTTCCTGTACCCTTTTTATATATTTCAACGGTAAACCCCTGGTTTGTACAACCCTCATATTGTGCTACTGAATCTTATTGAAATTGTGTAATTGGATTTTCTTTAGCCAACATTCTAATTTCCAATTTAAAGTAAATGAATTTACAAAAAAAAAAAAAAAACAAAAGAAAATTATCAGATTGCATTTTTTAACTTTTAAAAATAAAGCTCAAAATAATATTACAAGAAACGTTCAAAAACAAAACTCAAATCACAAAATAGTCCATACACAACGCATCCAATCATAACTTAATTAATATGTATGGATCAAGATTGAAATACAAGTGTTTGTGAAATTCTTGCTGCTCATGATTTGTGATTATTTTCAACATCATCACCCACAGCCTGAATTCAACCACTGCTGAGTATAGATCTCTCTTGTTTGCACCAATCTCAGTCCTCAAGTATCAGCCTCATCTAGGTTTTACCCTTGATGGCAACAATGAACGAACCTTAGGTAAACAAAAAAACCAATTGTGAAAACAAACCGACATTGATTTGTAATAGATACGCCAGGAGAGACGCTGAGCGTCTTCTATTAAACGTTTAACTGTCTCGGAACCAAGTAACGAATTGAATCGAAAGAAAAACAGAAGGAGTTTCGATGTAATTCGTTTTCCAATTGCGTCTTCGACAAAACAGGAAATCGAAAATAAAAAACAGTTTATTGCGATGGCTATAAGTTTAAGGGATTCAATCAGGGTAATGTTTTCTTGAAATTAAATATCGTACAACATGTAACACCGCTATTTTACGAGATAACTAGCTGAACCGCGCAACTTCGTCTGCGTAACATTTTTGATTGATGTTCCGCTCCTATTGGACGCAGCGTGATGTCATATAGCCTTTAGCCTTCCTCGATAAATGGACTATCCAACACTAAAAAATATTTTTTCAATTCGAACCTGTAGTTCTTGGATTAGCGCGCTCAACCAAACAAACAAAGAAACTCTTCAGCTTTATAATATTAGTATAGATTAATACAATATTTCCCAAACACTATTGAGCATACAAAATTCTCGATTATTTCAAACATTGGACCGGTATGCCATGTATGAGCAGAGCGGTGTGCATAAGGAGTAATATCAAAGAAACGATGGATGGATTGTGTGGAATATAAAGTAATAATAAAAGGGGGGGGGGGGGGCATAACCGCCGTTACAGATGTAGAAGATGACAATGACATGGGACAGGAGGATAATAAAATTGATGGTAATGATGCACTGTCAACATCCCTATATAAATCATTCGTTTCCAATCTATGGTCCGCGGACCACCGTCGGTCCGCAAGAGCTTACAATATGGTTCGCGAAAGGTTAACATTTTTATTCATACTTTTTATTTTGCACAGAAAAATCAATCTTATTAATTGAAAACCTATCAGAGGCGGGGTGCTAAAATGTTCGAGCTTGCTTCGCTCGCTCTTGCAAAATTATTCATAAGCATATCTGAAAAAATCGATCAACTTATTCCTGTTTCAGTATGAATGATTGTCAAAGTTTTCGAGCACTCATAGATCGCTCTTGTATCCTTCACTATCTTAATTCTAAGGGTTTTCATTTTTCCATGTTTTGCATGGTGTGAGGCAAAAATTCACCCGCTATAATCCTGTCATTGTTCATTTTCATCTAGGATCTTATAATCCCTGCTTACAATAAAGACATCAAAGTGGTCCTTAGTCCAAGAAAGGTTTGGAACCATTGCTATAAATGAACAGTTTCATAAATACATAAACTTACACCTTTTCTCCATTGGACCTGCCAAAAACTTCACCACCTGCTACGATCCTACAATACACGTTTTTCTTCATCCACACACATAAACATGGCCATACATGAGCGTCGGTCGCGGGTACTACGTCCCTGACCTGTACGAAGAACTTTATCATGTTCAATGTATGTCAATAATTTCATGTGTGACTGCATTACTAGTCATAACGTATCAGCCTCCCAAAAGAAATCTAGCCCCAAAAGTTTTCCGACAATAAAAAATCAAGGCTATACCAGTTCGTGCAAATTAGCGTTTATGTTGAGTTGTTTAATGTACCCGAGGGTGAACTCTATTGACCTGTATCTGTATGGTAGACAGGTGAACATGGACCCTCAATTGTTTGTTTAGGACCGTTTGCGTGGTGTTTGATAAAGACTTCATATTGTGGATGAAATAATTAAGGTAGACAGGAGGTGTGTTTCGTATAGCTATTGGAAACTGTCGGTGGATTGCTTTCCTATAAAATGAAAGAAGTGTACAAGAGTTGCCAATTCGCCGAGAAATGAAAAAAAAAAAAAATTTTGCTATTGTTTTGGCAGATGCTTATTAGTCAAGTCATCTAATGGTTTAACCTCGGAATGAAACAAAATAAGCTGAACTTTTATATAAAACTTTATTTTGGCATTCTAAATGTTCTCTCAAAAGTCTCATAAGGTCACTTGAGAGTGTCCTTAGATATTCAAGGTCAAAGGTCGCAAAAATCAGTTTTTTGCAAATATCTCACTTCATTTACCCTAAATCGTATTTTTATATATGATGAAAGTTGTAGAGTAAATAAGGTTTAATACGAAAATTCAGCTTATTCCGTTTCATTCCGAGGTTGACCTTTTTTTGGCTTAAGTGACTGAGCTATATTGTCATGTTCTAAGTAGCCTCTACTGGGTCTAGATTCTAGGCTCTAGAATCTTGATGTATTGTAAAAGAGGTCTATAATTAACGATGTTGAGCACCAAGGAAGGATTTTTGGAAAGAAGCAATCCACCCCCGAGGAAGTTATTTATTTATTTAACACTTCAAGTACATTGTACAGAGGCGGGCTTAATGCCATAGACATTTTCTACCAGTTACAGTTACAGTAAGTTACATGGGGGATGAAAGTTTGTATGCAAGTTTCCCAGTTTTACTAATGAAAAATCCCATCAGAAACACGGCGGATAAAAACGGCGGTATTCTTTTCCTATATAATAACAGTGTGACTGCTTCGTTGGTGTAGTCGTCACATGCGCGTTTGCTGAACTGGTTTCGATTCCTGGGTTGGGCAAATTGTTATTGAGTTTTCCCATCAGACATTTCTCAGTAGCAGCCACGGAGTCTGGATTCATTCTGACTCGGTTAATGGCAATAGGCTCGCTACCTATTACATGGGCGAAATGTGGGTGAAGGTACTATTAGGTACGCCTCTGCCTAACCCTGCTGGGATCAAAGGCGTGATGTTATGTAGAATAACAGTATGATATTTCAAAGCAATCGCTAAAAATGTTAGAACAGATTGGTCTGTATTGGTTTTACGCCAACGCGTACTCCCCACAGAGCAATCCGGGCTTAGATAAACATGATTTATTTACTTTATATTATGCGTAATATAATGTCACCCAAAGGACGGGGCCGTCTACAGACTGTTTAATTTGAACATATGGCTATCTGAGAAACCTACTGAAGATTATCTTAAGTTAGTTTCTCATGCCCGTAACACAAGGTAACTGCTACTTAAATGAATGCTGGCTGTTAAACAAAATTTTAGAGAACAAAAAAAAACCGACTTCCAAAAAAAAAACATGAAAAAAGTGGAAAATAACTTTACTTTCGGAAGTCGGTGACTATTGTTTGTTTCATTGATTTTTTTGCCACCGACTTCCGAAAGTAAAGTTATTTCCCACTTTTATAGTGTTTTTTTTGGAAGTCGGTTTTTTTTTGCAAAAAAGTTTTTATTTTACCCTTTTTAGTTATCGCATCACACACAAATCCTTGTCAAGTATCAATTTCGCAATTTCTTTTACTTGGATGACATATTGTTTCCAGTTATTTTGATTTCAAAACCAAACTACTGAACCGATTTCGATGAAATTTCTATGGGACCAATCGGGAAGTAGATTCATTCAGATAAAAGAAAAAAATTTCAAATCGGTTCATAAATGACGAAGATATGAGGTAACAAACACAAAAATTTCCAGCTATTTTGATTTCAAAACCAAACTGCTGAACCGATTTTGATGAAATTTCTATGGGACCAATCGGGAAGTAGATCCATTCAGATAAAAGAAGAATTTTTCAAATCGGTTCATAAATGACGGAGATATGCGGTAACAAACACAAAAAAAAAAAAAAACAACCGAATTGAGAACCTCCTCCTTTTTTTGAAGTCGGTTAAAAATAGGCAATAATTTTAACTGTCATTATAAGTAGTGTGCATCTGTGTTTAGTAGTGTGCCTTTCAGGTCAATAGTATTTATACAAGCAACCTTCGTAGTCTAATAACTAATACCGCAACTTGTTTTTGGCTCACATGGAAACAGTTTGTCATCACGATGAGACTTGTTCGCTCACTTTTCGTTACTTTTATTTTTCTTCTAAAAAAAAAACAGCTGTTCCATACATTTTGACCGTGTAGATTGCAGTTTTGAAGGAAACAGCTGTTTAAAATTTAATAATAGACGAAAAATTTATAAGTGGCCCCGTTCAGAATGACGCACTGAATACGTGGTCACCGCTGAGCTTCGCAGTCTCTTCCACTCTGAACTTATAGAAGTGAGAACGGGCCAGTAATGTCTTATGTCAAGATTTAAAGTTTCATGGTCACCAACATTTCCAATGTCAATGACACCATCACAATCGAATCAAATCGATACCAAACAATATAAAGTGACCTTCACATCGATTATCACAGTTGAACGGAAACAGTTACGTTTAAATCTATTAGGCAAAGTTACGGGTTGACCGCATTTGTTCGTTATATTAATGTAGCTTACGGTTCAAATCCCCTTGGGCACGATCAATTTGTAAAACCTTTCCGGGTGCCTATATGTTTTTAGGGTAGTGTTGGGATCATGATATTTGTAGGAGAAGAGCTTTGATCTGTTTTATTAAATGACTTTTTCAGCGGATCTCTATCTATTGTGTGTTACTCGATGGTAAATGTTGATCATTAAACTATTTTGGATTTAATATCTCATATTTCTAAAACCCATTTTCACATGAACGTAATATACATTCAACTTTGTGGTAAAGCTTTTACAGTAGCAAAGAAATAAGTATATAAATATTGCATATTTTCCCTTGGAAATAAATTAATATTTTCTTCCTTAATCAAATATTGACAATCAAAACTATAATTTTATGAATTAAATAAATGTAGTTACTAAAAGTGCACTTCAACGCAACAATGTAGCCGCTGCGCTGGCTCTATTACATGCGATTTAAACAGAAATGGCGAAATATAGGTATACTGTTAGGTACACCTCTGCCTAAAATTACTGGGATTGCAGGCGTAATGTTATGTTACATACATAACTCAAATAAACTAATAAAACAACCAGAACTGTAAACTTTTCCGACTACATTTTCTAACGACACCGTTAGGAAACGTTTAAGTAAACTGCTGTGCAAAAAAAAGGGTGAAAAATCTAATATTTCATCGAGATATTTGTCGAAAAGCGGCAAGACCTCCTGTTTTGGACGAAGGCGTCCGCTGCTAATTAATTACGATTGCTGTTTAACGAACCGTTGCGCCCAAGGAAATGGCTGCAGATTTTTTTGTCCGCCGGTGTAAAAACGATTGGTTGAAGCCAATTCCGAAGATTTTTTTTTGTATCTCTTCAGGAAAAGCCTGTTCTTTTCGTAGAAATATTTTCGCAATCATTTTAAAGGTGAGTTTTAAGCTGGAGAAAGGTGAAGTGAAATATATGTTTGCTTCAAGTTGCATATAACATTCCGTTTGTTACTGAATAACTTTGGAGATTGGATACTTTTATAATCTTTTTGGCTTTGTTACTTTCATAAAGTAGCGAATTATAGAGTAAAGCAGACTGGCGTTCTAATACCTCGTTATGGCAATAGGCTCACCCTCTATTACTCGTAAATAAGACTTAAACATAAATGGCAAATTCAGATGTATATCTACACCTCTGCCTAACCCGTCGGGGAAATATGTAGGTGTGTAGCACTAGAAAAAATACTACAGCCACAGAACAAAACTTTTTTTGCAAAAAATTAACCGACTTCCAAAAAAAAAAGTGAAAAATAACTTTACTTTCGGATGTCGGTGACTATTGTTTGTTTCATTGACTTTTTTGGCACCGACTTCCGAAAGTAAAGTTATTTTTCACTTTTTTTTGAAATCTGTTATTTTTTTGCAAAAAAAAGTTTTTATTTTACCCTCTTCAGTTATCGTATAACACACAAATCCTTGTCAAGTATCAATTTCGCAATTTCTTTTGCTTGGATGACATATTTTTTCCAGCTATTTTGATTGAAAAACCAAACTACTGAACCGATTTTGATGAAATTTATATGAGACCAATCAGAAAGTATATCCTTTCAAATAAAAGAATAACTTTTCAAATCGGTTCATAAATGACGAAGATATGAGGTAACAAACGCAAAAAAAAATATAACCGAATTGAGAACCTCCTCCTTTTTTTGAAGTCAGTTAAAAAAGTACTCCAGCATCATCTATGACACGAAGAACCTACATCAAAATTCAGAATCGCGCTATTAAAGTTAACCGCGATTTAAGAGCATAATAGAAAAAACCCACAATCACAGCAGCTGTCGGGCAGTAGCCCACAAGACATAGCACCCATCTGGTTGAAGGATCCTCGCTTTTCTATGGGGGATGAAGGACTTTAAACCCTGTTCTGAATACTCCTATAGGTGTGTTGTTATGGGTGGTAGGGAAAAGCAGATAAATCATAGAGGTATTAGTTTTAATTTGTGTTGGCATTAGTTAATTATTATTATTCTATCAGGTAAATTAGAATCTATAAACCAACTTCCTTTGTGGAAGTGTCGTTGAAAACTGCTTTCAGCAAACGTTTAAACGCATTCGCGTAAAATTGTTATGTTCAAACATTAGAATTAATTTAAAGCAATTCAACGACATGGTCTTCACATATGGGGCAAATGTAGAAAGCTATTTTGCCTTTGCATTTGCATTTTGCTTTCATGGACATTATGTTAGTTTAGCATAATACTGGCGTGAAAATACAAAAAAAAAATTGCCATATTTATTTAACTTACCCCGCGACCTAACCTTAGCGATCAGCCGCGAGCATACGCGATCTTATGTCACTCATTTGTTTAGAAAACCGAAAGGGAACCCCTACCACCCTCCTCCAAACTCGAACCCGAACGCGGGTTCGCCAAAGCTCACTTTGGTTAAGGCGCTTTGGTTAGGTCTGTGGAATTCACTGCCGGCTTCTTTGTTCCCTGATCATTATAATCTGGATCTATTCAATGTTCGAGTGAAGCGGTATCTTGTATGCAAGCGTGCTCCACCCTAGGCCGCATCATCGCTTCACATCAGGCAAGTTGCGGTCAAAGGCAAGCTTAATTAGTATTTAAAAAAAAACACCGCCTTCATTCTTCTTACGTTTAATCTCAAGCAATTTAGAGCATTTTCTTTTACTGCTTTCAATCTAGACTTTATACTTAACTTAGATAAACATTTTATATAGCTTTCCCTCATTACAAAGTGATCGTAACATTTTAAATTATCAGAAAGTAAATCACCCAAAGCACTCAACGGAGATTTGGATAATTCCTTCAAAGAGAGATATCTCAGTAAATGTTTATAAGGAAAAGCTTTTTTAGTATCAAAGTAATGAAAATAATTATTTGAGCCTAACAAGGCTCTAGTAATTTACGAATAAGGGAGGAAGTAATTTACTAAAATATCTTCTTGAGGTCTTTTGCGTTAGTTTTGTTATCTGAAGAGGGCTTTGGACTAAGTAGGACACTTATATAATGCAGTTGAAATATTTTGAAAGATAATTCTGCCCGGTCGCTTTGTTTCGTTTTTTGTCTCCAAATGGCTTATGCACTTACGGTCACTGTAAACAAGATCAAAAAATTTAATTATTATTTAAGATTTTTTCGTAGTCACCGAAAAAATGATGGTTGAGTTTGAGTTTAGGAATAAATATTTATATATATAAATATATATTGATACCCCGAGTGGTTCGTTAGTCTATTGGTCGTAAGCGCGTCTGCTGAACATGAGGTCCTGGGTTTTTAAATCAGGGATCTCGCAGGAGCAGCCCCGGAATCTGGATTTGTGCCCTGTTGATAGAAATAAGTTCGCCCCCTATTACATGGGACTTAAACATAACTGGGGAATGTGGGTATATATAACTATTAGGTACACCTCTGTCTAATCCTTCGGGGATTACAGGCGTGATGTTATGTTTTATAGATACCTATCACATCTGTGGTTTTGCTAGCTAGTTTAACTTGACCTGTATATTACGGAATCATTTCTGTCTAGTATCGATAATTTAACGATTTTCAAGTATCTAATTTGTTATGAAACAATTATAAGAATAAAATGAACGAAAACCTTCTGGATACAAAACAAACGATGCTAATTTTAACAGCATTTTTAACATTGTCATTGTAATTTAATATCTCAATTCTGAGCCATAAGGTTCTTAATATCTTTGCATTATCACTCTGAAACAATTATAATTTGGAGAAGTCAGCAATAATAAAAATAAAAGTCATTTATTACCTACTGTCTTTTTATTAACGGGACATTAAATGTTTCATTAATACTTTGGATGGTTTTTTGGCAGAAAAAGTTCACATAATTGAATTAGAACTCATTATCATTTTCATTTAGAACTTTGTTTCCTAGCAAGTGATATTGAGGGAAACCATAACAGCAACTTTCCATTTATTGATATCAAAGTTTGATATTTGATATCAAATTGAGTTTTGATATCAACTTGAGACCAATCTGACACATAAATAATACATTGACTTGTTGAATGAACCATCCGCCTAATTTCTGTCTAAATAAACAGCTTCCTATAGTTTTTACGCGTAGGTACATATTATGTAATTAAACTCACCCTTTTCCGATGGGGTTGACAATGATTTTGGAACGGGTACTTCTATTTAATTTAAATGTGCTTGTTTTTTTCAGTTTTCAGTCGGGATAAGTTACTTTTTATTTTTTTCAGTCGACTGGCTCGGACACCATGGCCTTTCCTGCAGTGAGAGTGCAGGTCGGATTGCGCGACACGCTAGCATTAATGATCTCATCCGTCGTGCTCTTGCCACCGCCGGGGTGCCAGCTGTTATAGAATCCAATAGCTTGGTATGCGTCGATGGGAAGAGGCCAGATGGTATGACCATAATGCCATAGAAGTTGGGTAGGTCTTTGGTGAGTCTCTATATTACTATTAACATGGTTCTTAAGTACTTACTACTAACAGATAAGGACTTGGCTTTTTGAAATAAGCTTATTGAAAATTTGAAATAACTCATACACAATAAAACAATAATAAAAAATAATCATAATTACATTAACAATTTGCATTATAAAGTCAAAGTCAAAGTTATACCTTTTGTATTGTATTTAAAGTTTCATTTTTTCCCTAAACTTCATTTCTTTTGATTTATCAACACCAGTATTTCAGTGGAATCCGTCAAATACATTTTTCACAGAGTTTGCCTGAACATAAAGGTTTTTTATTACGTTGTTCTTTTAGCTTTGTTTAGCAGTTGGACATTGATGGATAGGTTTCATGTGAATGCAGATTTTGGTGTACTGTTCCACTGGTGATGTTAGTTCTAGAATTTTATGGGGTATTTGGATTTAATGGTCCAGTGTGACAAAAACATTTAAAAATACAACCGAATTCAGAACGTCCTCCTTTTTTTTTGAAGATGGTTAAAAACCACGTCAAAAAAAACCTACATAACATTTAGGCCGCCGTCGAGGTAGACCGCGGCGAAGGTGGTGTGACGATCTGATCTTGATTTTGCGGGGCGAACATGGCCAGATATTGCACAGGATAGAGAGGTTTGGAAGGAAAAAGGTGAGGTTTTTGCCCAGCAGTGGGACACTCAATAGGCTAACAAAAATAAAACATTTAGCCCTAATCTTCGACGGGATAGGCAGAAGGTAACCTATAGTACACCCATGTTTCGCCAGTTGTTTAAGTAACATGTAATGAGGAGTGAACCTATGCTATCAGCCGCGCACAAATCTAGACACCGTGGCTGAAAAAAACTGATGAAAAAACCCAATTACCTAAAATATAATTTTTAATTGAAAATTCTCTTCATAAATATGACGATGAAGAATAAAAAGACAATATCATGATTTTCTTATTAATTGGGTTTTTCACATATTAATATAATAATGAAACATAACAAAGAAGGTAATTATCATGAATATGAAGTGTGTCTTCACCGTGACATTGACTGAAAGACAACTCAAAGCAATCGGTTTCCAATAAGCACTATTTTCGGTAAACAAAGTGGCCCAAAACAAACCACCCACAACTACCGCTCAAAAACTTAATAAATCACTAGAACAACAGCTAAAACGTACCAAAACAGACTAATTCAATACTTACATCACTCGTCAAACACCTCAGCATCTCAAAATAATCCATCACACAACAAGGAGATACTATCAACGGTTGTACCCCGCTTCATTTATCTTGGGACCATCGCAGGAACAAATTAAACACTTTAATACATGAGGCGTGACTAAAAAAGAAAGAAAGCGATGAAAAAACTGGCCCTATCGAGTGGCGGTGAAGATGTTTGAAGGCCTGGAAGTGAAATAAACAATTCATTATTCATAGAAAAAAGAACCTACAATTGTTAAAACAATGCAAGGTCTATTACATAACTATATTAACTCCAGAAATAAGATGAAGGTGATGAAAGAGAAGCTCACGGTTAAATAATTACAGCTGCTGGGGTTGATTTAAGAGCGACCCGAGCTGTAATTATTTATTCATCCACAGACCAACCAGTTAAGCCACGCTTACTTAGGTTGGTCCGAGGATGGATGACCGCACATTACATACAGACTTTAAAAGCACGTTAAGCCGTTGGTCCTGACTGTTGTTTGTAGATCTTCGACAGTCGTTTTAAGTAGTCAGTGGCCCGAAAGTATGACAACCAGTCTTACCAAGAGATATCGTACTACCGAGTACTAACTTGGTGGTGGAGGTCAGGTAGGCAGCCGCTCCATGTAAAATATTGGTATTCAGCTGCATCTGGTTAGACTGGAAGCCGACCCCAACATAGTTGAGAAAAGGCCAAGCAGATGAAAGAAGATGAAGTTAAAAACATTCAATTTCCAAAAATTAAACACAAGATTGAAAGTTACTTATTCAAATTATGCGGTTAATCAGTACTTTTTGAACGTAAAAATTACATGAGACAGTCCGCCAAAAAGCCCGGTTTTTGCTAGTGGCTGGGAAGAAGATGGTGAAAATCGAGATTAACGGTAATACAGATAAATAATAAAAAAATAGGAAAGACACCAACCTCTAAAAAATAATGTAAAAGTAGTGAAGATAGGCTTGCAGGATGACAACGATTAATTAACAGTAGAAGAAAACTTGCTCATCATTCGCGAATAAAATAAATCAGCAAGTAATACGGTGGTGTAGTGCGACTGGCATGTTCGCTGAGAACAGAGTTTTTTACGGGCTCTTGAGGAGACTCAAGGCATCTTACCTGACCCGATTATGCGAATGTAATATTCAAATAGTGACTGTCATATTCCGCTGTGTGTACTTGATTAGACGTTAAAATGTAATATTTTTGTTGTTTTGTTTTGTTCTCTAATTTATAATAATGTATTTTAATTTGAATGTAACTTAATTTTGAATTGTAATTTATTGTGATGTAATAATTCAATTTAACAATACACTGTAATATTCCTTTTCTGTTACATTGTAATGTCGTGATGACCCAGAGGTTAAGGCCTCATCTCTCATGCATGAGGTTGTGGGTTCAAATCCAGGCAAGTACCAATGTGACTTTTATTTATTGTAATAGTCCTATGGGTTAATGCCTGAAATAAACGAGAAATAAAAATTAATAAATAAAATAAAATACATAACATCACGCTTTTAATCCCCGAAGGGTTAGCAGAGATGTACCCATTAGTACACCCATATTTCGCCAGTAATATAAGTCCCATGCTATAGGGGGCGAGCAATAAGTAATACTTTTTAGGTAATTTCACTAATTCGCTTCACAAAGATCAAAACTATAAAATCAAGAGCCCAACTCTTCCAGCCAAACTAAATCCACAACAGCCGTCAGCCATCGGTTGCGTTCCCTAACGCCGGCAAAAAACTCAAGTTTCGGTCCCCCCGATATCCGGATTCTAAATCTGTCCAACTACCCACGTTTTGACGTTTACCGAAACGGTACCTTTGATTAGTAATTTTGTATTTCTGAACACGTAAATAGTCGGAATCGACTCGGAATCGAATGGGACGTAAAACGCATTTCGGGGAATTTTATGAGTGCGACCTTTTTGGTAGTTCCTTCAGAATTGTTAAAGTAATGGCAAATGAGATATGGATGGTGGAGCGTAATGGGATGTGAGGTGCAATTAAGTTAAAGGTGAAATATATGAATAAACTTTCCCGTGTGGTTTTGAGTAGACAATCTGCTGAAAGGGAAGTTCATGTTAAGTAAGAAGTTACTTACTATATTAAATGCAAAAGTTTGTGAGGATGAATGGATGGATAGATTTTGGTTACTCTTACACGCAAAGACTGCGGTTTTGTATGAAATTTGTCACACGTGTAGTTGGAATGTGTCTCATGGAATAGTTTTATGCCTGTAGTACGTTACCGTGAGACCGTTATTGAACTCCGCTCGGGCAAAACCGCGGGCAAAAGCTAGTATAGTCATTAATAAGCATGTTAAGACTTGATTTTCAATCAGAAATCTTTGTAAAAAGTTTGAGCTGAATTCTACTTTTGTTTTGTAACGGAGTGAAACTACTATAACATAATTTCTAATATTTAAATTACAGTAATAAGTACTTCTACCACAGAATAAATAATAGTACAAGTACTTCTACTACAAAAAAAAACAACGTTACAAACCTCTTTTTCAATCCATTATGGATCCAAAAGCGTCACCTACGAAAACTAAAGACCAAAGCAAGCGATGGAGCCAAAAATACTTGAACTAATATGCCTGAATCAAGTTCTCCAAAATTAGAACTTCGTCTAGACATCATCTGACTGCACTCTTCAAGAATGTCGCCGAGACGAATCATACAAAAACCTAGTTATATTTACAATGAATGAAGTGTGTGTAATTCGATACTTACTAGTATTTTTTATGTCCTTTGACAGACTCAAACCAAGTCTTTGATGTGATTTTTTCGGTTGTTTAAGCCCAATTATAGGCAAAATTATTGAAAATATAATTTTAGTGCATAGTATAGATTTCAATGTTTTTGCTGTTAGAATATTTGATATTTAGAAAAAAAAAAAAATACTGATATGCACACAACCAAATCTCAACGAATGTTTGTCTAAAAATAACTGCATGATCTCAAGAAACACTGACACCCGTATCTATAAACAAGTCAAAGTGTGTTGAGTAAATGTCATTATTTAAGATACGATTTTTATTATGTAAAATATGAATAAAAGTTAAACCTAGTGATGTGACGCTCCAGCATCACTAGCCTAAACTGCTATTGCACAATTATTTCACGGTAACGTTTTTCCTGAAGCTTCTAAAACCGAGAAAAACTTCCACACTTAATATAAGCCACAATGATTCACATCCCTTTAAGCACGCGCTTCAACTTTTTTAAATCGACACCCATATCGCCAACCCTATCCGTTAGTAATTTACGATCTTACCCGAAGTTTTACGACGTCATTCGGGCTACGTCACAAGCACGATTCCGTTAATGAGAATGGGAACTATCAGTCAGCAACCGGCCGGAATCAACGATATTGGATAGAAAACGGATATCTATTTCTAGATTTTATCTTTCGTTCTATGTGAGTGCACGTGCGGTAAAAGTGTGGGATCTCCTTATTCCCTTTTACGGGCTTTTTGCTTTATTTCTAGAATAAGGATGGGGCTTTTGATTGCGATCATTAGAAGGTTCGATTGCTCATGGATGTAAGGATGTGTGAAAGTGTGTGTGTCGACGGATTTCTCGATTAGCAACATACGGAAGATAGGAAGACAAGTGGGCAAAAATTTAATGTTTTGAATGAAGTGTTGGTAAATTAACTAGGACAAAAGAAAACACAACGTTCGATATTTTAGGATAAAAATATCAAGTAGACTTAAGTCTGTCTGGAAAGCATACCTTACATACTGCAGACATAAATATTTTTTGAAAAAATCACAAAAAATACCGTTTGTTGTGTTTGGCTTATGGATTTCAATAAAATTCACATTTTACGTATTTTGCTAACCCATTATAATACATACAATTGAAATGAGATCAAACGTTTGGAATGGAATGATGATTCATAGAACTTCCACTGGGAACGTATTATTATTTTTGTGTTATACATCAAACGATATATATTTCAAATGGATATGCTTCCTTAAAGATCTGCCATTGCTTTATGAGGACGATTATAATGACGTCTTTTGTTTTTAATTTTATTTGATTTTTACTCCTTTGAGGGTATGCTGTCTATACTGAAACTTTTATATTGTAAATAAAGAATATTATTTGAGCGTTATGCGGCGTTTAAGAGAGGAAATTCGACGAAAAAGGCCAGATTTGTGGTAGTAAAATTCTTGAATTTTGCACCACGATAATGCGCCTTCGCACAAGGCCATCATAGTGAACGAATTTTTGACCAAAAACTCAACAAATACCATCGAGTAACCACTTTATTCACCAGATATGGCTCCAGCCGACTTCTTTCTTTTTCCTAAACTCAAATTACCACTTCGTGGCACCCGTTTTCATTCGGCAGAAGACATAAAGGAGAATTCGCGGCGAGAACTGAACTCAATTCCGGAAAAAGCGTTTAAAAAATGTTTTGATGATTGGATTATTCGTTGGCGTAAGTGTATCGTTTCTGAAGGAGCATACTTTGAAGATGATAAAATAGCTTTGGATGAATAACTAACATTTTGTGTATTGTATTGATCGTTTCCCGGTACTTTCTTGACAGAGTAGTATTTACTGGATTTAATTATTTTTTATGGGGTATGGTCATTGGGTTTTGTAATCGCATCGCTCAAACTCAAACTCAAAGCATTTATTTCAATTAAACCATTACAGGCACTTTTGAATATCAAAACACAAAAAAATAAACTAAGCTACAGTCCCAGTCTGTTGACACTGTATTTAACCGGGTTCGCTGGCGGGATGATTTGCAGGGGCGTTGAAAGCACTGGTGCAATAAAACACTTGTTGTCACTTCACTTGTATTTATTTTCTTAGTTGTTTCTTCTAGTACTGCTGGATCCGGAATGCCTGACCACCAAAAATGCCCTTCTTTTATAGGGTCTTGTGACCAATCAGAGCCCTTCAAATTTGCACACGGCACTACCCTGACCAATCACAATCCTTCAACTTTGCACACGGCACTACCCTGACCAATCAGAACACTTCGCTTTTACAGAGTAGTTTTGTATGGGAAAACTTTAACTTATGATTTTTGGTGGTTAGACCTATCGGATTTACATAAAATTTCTGCATGTCATGGGTGTTATGTTTCTTAAGTCTTATACAAAAAGATTTTTCAAAAACTCTTAATCTAAGCCTTAAAATTAACAAAAAACTGAAACGGTTCTCGTTAAGGTAAAGTTCTCTCATAGTTAAGCTTTGCCACTTGAGCTTAAGTGGTGCCACCAAGCGGGGACACTAAAAACCTTAAATAACACTTTCTTTATTTACAAGTTATTATGTTAATTCTACTTATTTACCCTTATTGATTAGATTTACGATATTACATTATATACTATTGAACATTGTAAACTTTAATCAGTCTTAAAAACTTAGCCTAAACTTATTTAACAGTCTTACTCTATGATTGTGTGTGATTCGTCGCTAACATTCTCCCCCACGGTGCGTAGCACTGCATCTTCTTGTAGCGACGAAGTGGCAGGTACTAACACGATGGTCCGGCGCGTTGGTCGTCGAAGTACTCCTCCCGACGTCCGTACGTCCAGCACTCTTACTCTTCCATCTGGTCCAGGGTATGTCTTCATAACTTCCCCGCGGGGCCAAGAGTTTCGGGGTAGCGTCGAATCCACAATCAACACGATGTCTCCTTCTCTGGGGTCGTTAGTTTTTCTCCCTTTGATATTTCGTGGCATTAGGAGAGGTAGGTATTCTTTGATCCACCTTTCCCAGAAGTGATCTGCAAGCCTTTGTGTAGTTCTCCAGCTTGCTTTCCCAATCAGATCTTTGTCGTCAAATTCCCCTGGCGCCATTGCTCCGCACGATCTCCCCAGTAGAAAATGGTTTGGGGTAAGGCTTTCTTCGTCTTCGGGATCCATACTAACGGGCGTGAGAGGTCTAGAATTTACTATATGCTCAACCTCGGTCAGCAGTGTATGAAGTACTTCTTCGGGTGGGCTTCTTTCGTTGAGCACCACTGCCAGCGTAGGCTTCTTCGCTTGCATCAGTGAACGTGTGCAGCTGACCTTTCTTTGTGTAGGATGAGACGCATCTTGGAATTTTCAGTTTTGTTAACGTCGACACTTCTTCCAAGTACTTTATCCAGGCTTCTCTCTGGTCTTCTTTAATTGTGTCGTCCCAGCCTATTTGTGTTCGCCAGATGTCTTGTATTAGTTTCTTCCCTTGAATTAGAACTGGCGTTGCAAAACCCATGGGGTCGAAGGTGGACATCACTGCACTCATGACTTCTCTTTTTGTTGGCGGTCTTTCACCATCCAGTAGTGCCTTTGACGTATTTCTCAGCCCTATGTTGAAGGCTAGCATGTCTTCTCTTACAAGCCATCGCAGGCCCAGAGTTTTTTCTTCCTTAGTCAGTTGTAGAGAATCTTCCCTTTTGATGTCTTCTACCTCTGATAATACCTTTTCGTCATTGCTGGCCCAACCCTTCAAAAAAAACTTTGCCTTTTCGTGAATTTCTTTCACATCTTTTGATATTTCCCTTGCTTCGTCGGTGGATGAGAAACTTTGTAGGTAGTCATTCATATAGTGGTTTCTTCTTATGGCTTTCACTGCTCTTGGATGGGTTTTCTCGAAGTCTTCTGCATTCTTGTTCATCACGTATATCGCTGTTGCCGGTGAAGATGCTGCCCCAAAGATGATTGAAGACATTCTGTATTCCTTTGGCTTGCCTGATCTCTCGCTGCCGCGCCACAGGAATCTGAGGCTGTCTCGATCTTCTTCTCTTACCTTTATTCGGAGAAACATGTCTTGGATGTCGGCCATCACGGCCACTGGCCCTTCTCTGAAGCGCAGCAAAACGCCGAATAAAGATTGTAATAGGTCTGGACCTGGTAATAAGGCGTCGTTGAGGCTTTTCCCATCGCACTTAGCGGCTGCGTCGAAAACTCCCCTTAGTTTCTTCTTGATTGGATGGACGACGGCGAAGTGTGGTAAATAAAATGTTCTCCCTTTGTTCGCATTTTCCGGGGCCAACTCTGCGTAATCCTTTTCAATTAGATTCTGGATCTGCTTCTCATAGGACTCTTTGACTTCTTTATCTTGACCTATTTTCTTTTCAAGGTTGAATAGGCGTCGGAGAGCGTGCCTGTAGTTGTTGGGTAGGCTCTCATCTTCTTTCTTCCACAGGAGTCCTGCTTCAAATTGACCGCTTGCCAGTCTTTTCGTAGTCTTCTCGAGGGTTTCTAATGCTCTTCTATCGCTGCCATTCGTTGGTGAGCGATCTTTAATCCCAAGCGACTCTAACTGGAAGTGTTCTCGGACAATATCTTCGATGTTTTCTTCATTGCTTGTAAACTCGCTGTGGTGAATAAAATTTACTATGGCATTCGCTGATGATTCGCATCCATGTAGCACCCAACCTAGGTCTGTCAGAGAGGCAACAGGATCAGCTGGTTTGCCTTTCTTAAATTTTCTAGTTATTATGAGTCCCCAATTGTCTTGGCCTATCAAAAGCTTAGGTCTTTCCGCGGCGTAGAGAAGTTGCTCTTCAATTGCTTTCAGGTGTTGACAGTTCTTTATACTGCTCCTGTTTATGCTTTGTTCAGACAGCTTCAGGTCGTCGATGGTTCTTACATTAATGGACCTTTTGTTCCTTTTGTGGGCCCCTTCTATCTTGAGCTTGATCTTCTGTGAGCTGTCTTTCTTTACGACCTTCCCGCCGACTGTTTCAATTGTAAGAGTTTCTCGTTCTCCTACAGCTCCAATCTTCTCGGCTATTGATGCATCTAAGAGCGTAACTGTAGACCCTTCATCAAGCAATGCTAGAACACGAACCTGACCCTTCGGTCCATAAAGGTTCACTGGGATAATTTTCAGGTAAACCTTTTCTTCCTTTGTAGTGTTGTGGACCGAGGCAACTTTCTCTTCCGACGTGTCTTTCTTTTCTCCTTCATTCGTCTTTTTCTCTGACGATATTGGTGGTCTGTCAGAGTGTAGGATTGTGTGATGCCACCTTTTACACTTCTTGCAGACCGGAGCTTTACAATTAATTCTTGAATGCTTGAAACGGAGACACTTGAAACAAATTCTTGCTTTCTTAATAATGTCCCATTTTTCATCGATGTTAGCTTCTTTAAAATTCTCGCATTCTATTGCGAAATGCTCTTCTTCACAAATCGGACACGACTTCTTATATTTTTCCTTTGACACTTCTTGTACCGTATGTACGGGTTTTCTTGTTCCTTTCTTCTGCTCCATTAACACTTCAGGTGGAGCGAAGTCCCCACACATATCGGCTTCTATTTCTAAAAACGCTTCTACGAGTAGCAGCTCTTGGATTTCTTCGTCTCTTCTACTTCTGTGATAGGCGAACCATCGAAACTTCATTGACGATGGCATCTTGTCCACTATGGCCTTCAGGGTTTCCGGAGAACTAAGGTATTGCGGTTTCTTCAATGCCTTGATTGTCTCGACAGCATTTTTCACTCTACTAGCGAAAACACATATATCACTTGGATTTTCACTCACCCTTGACAGGTTCTTCATCTTCTCTAATTCGGCTAGAGCCAATGCTCCAGGTCTTCCAAACCGCGTCTCCAACCCTTTGATTACTTCACGTGGGTCTTCTGCAGTGAACAATAGGCTCTGAACTGCTTCCTTAGCTGTTCCTTGTATCACTCTTCTGAGACGCGCTAGGTTCTGCGCGTTGCTGAAGAAAGTAGCCGTATCATCATATGATCTCTTGAATGCCAGCCATTCTTCACAGGAACCATTGAAGTAAGGGAGATCAAGTTGCTTCGGTGCACTGATCTCACGTGACTGCTGAGATAGCTTTAGAATGACTTGGGCTAACTCATGCATGTCACTCTTCTTGTCTTCTGTGTTTACCGGCCTTTGATCCTTTCTAGGCTTGACTCCAGTTTCGATGAACCACTTTTCCACTTCTTGAGTTTGCTCGAACAGCTCTTCTCCGGCACCATCTTCATCTTCTGACTCAGCCGCTGCGAGTTCTAGCTCGGCTTGAGCCACTCTCGATCTTGCTTCAGCCAATTCCATTTCCCTTAATGCCACTGTTAGCCTCGCTTGCGCTTCTGCTTTTCTCCTATGCGACGAGCGTACAGATATAGTGTCTATATCGCGGGTCGGCTTCTTAGGGTGAGACCGCTGCAGACTCCCTTCTCTTGACGTCGGTGCGCTTTCTTCGTATTGATGCAACTTCACTATAGCACTTCTGTCTGGATTCTGCCTCGTAGAGTGGCTGTCTTCTTGGCGTGCAAGACTCGATTCTTCTACTTGCTCGATGGTGCGGGTAGTGTGGGGGGCGGCGGAGTTATCTTTCCCCGAGGTTGATTCCTTCCCGGCAGTCTGTTCTGTTTGGCATGCGGGAGACGGCTGTGTTTTGGCACTGGGCGGCGGCGTTCTCTTCGTGAGAGTCGATCGACTCGCAACTGACGCACCCGTAGTTGTAGATTCACTAGCCGTTTCACTTGGCGTAGTCATACTCCAGTCCGATGACGATGCCGACGTCGATGCCGATGTACCTTCTTCCAACGTCTTCGAACGCCCTGCTGCCGCTCTTGTAGACGGCATCTTCTGGATAAACCCGATCCGGCTCGAAGGACCAAATGTTGACACTGTATTTAACCGGGTTCGCTGGCGGGATGATTTGCAGGGGCGTTGAAAGCACTGGTGCAATAAAACACTTGTTGTCACTTCACTTGTATTTATTTTCTTAGTTGTTTCTTCTAGTACTGCTGGATCCGGAATGCCTGACCACCAAAAATGCCCTTCTTTTATAGGGTCTTGTGACCAATCAGAGCCCTTCAAATTTGCACACGGCACTACCCTGACCAATCACAATCCTTCAACTTTGCACACGGCACTACCCTGACCAATCAGAACACTTCGCTTTTACAGAGTAGTTTTGTATGGGAAAACTTTAACTTATGATTTTTGGTGGTTAGACCTATCGGATTTACATAAAATTTCTGCATGTCATGGGTGTTATGTTTCTTAAGTCTTATACAAAAAGATTTTTCAAAAACTCTTAATCTAAGCCTTAAAATTAACAAAAAACTGAAACGGTTCTCGTTAAGGTAAAGTTCTCTCATAGTTAAGCTTTGCCACTTGAGCTTAAGTGGTGCCACCAAGCGGGGACACTAAAAACCTTAAATAACACTTTCTTTATTTACAAGTTATTATGTTAATTCTACTTATTTACCCTTATTGATTAGATTTACGATATTACATTATATACTATTGAACATTGTAAACTTTAATCAGTCTTAAAAACTTAGCCTAAACTTATTTAACAGTCTTACTCTATGATTGTGTGTGATTCGTCGCTAACACAGTCACAGGGCATAATAACTTGTGAAAGTACTGTAGTTGCCCATTCGAAAGCGTAGATCTCTATGGAGAAGAATGGGCAACAAACTCCATGGACACTCTTATTAGACTTCCAGTTTTTCTTTTTATTACTATGTATTTGGTGTCTAAACTAAACGTTCTTATAAAACTGCGAGAACGCATGTTTAGAAGGTGGAAAACCTTAGGGCCTAGGTCAATTCTATTAGCGATAGCGATGTTTGAAAAGTTATAAGTGCTTGGCATGATCTACCGAAGACTTTGTCAATCTTATTGAAATTTCTTGTAGAGAAACGAAACGCTTTGAAAGCCATTGCCACTTTCCTAGGCCATCAGGTGTTGTGCCGCAACTTGTGAGAAATGCATATGAAAATAAAATATAAAAATAAAATTAATTAATTAATTATTTTATGTATATAAAATCATCTTACATCATATTATTTATTATTTATTTGGTTAAAAAAAAACACTTTCACACGTATTGTGGTTTTAAAGCTAGATGGGGCCAGTGTTTCGTATCTGACAACTCTGAGAAGAAACAGCCGAAACAAATCAGAGGCCACTGTCTCTTTTAAAGTCCAGACATTGGTCAAATCATATGAGGACCATACAGATTAGTGTCTGAGATGGTCTTTTGATGAAAGAGCCACACAAATTTGAGTGGACCTGTCTAATCAGTGCAAGCATTTGTCAGTGATCGTTTAGCTCGACTCATAACCCAACAACATACGGTACTTATACCTGATACAAAATCTATTATTTTTCTGTCTGTCGGTCTGTCTGATGAATCTCTGAAACGGCTGGACTGACTTTTACTGGCAGATAACTGGTG
This sequence comes from Standfussiana lucernea, assembly GCA_964057025.1. Lineage (NCBI taxonomy): Eukaryota > Metazoa > Arthropoda > Insecta > Lepidoptera > Noctuidae > Standfussiana > Standfussiana lucernea. The sequence continues at coordinate 14,152,335 of OZ059796.1, forward strand.
TTAGAATGAGTAACTTAAGATACTTTTATTTTATAAAAAGGATAAGGGCTCCGAGCAAAAAAAAAATTAAAACCCTGATTTTTTTTAACAAAATCCGATTCAAATAAGGAAGTAATATTTTTATAAGAATTTCACGCGAATGTATGTCGTGGGATAGTTTAACATAGAAGTTAAACAATAGAAGTTGCACGATATTATGAAATGTAAAGGTAATTTTAATAACCCAGAACGCATTCCTAAGTATGACGAAACATTTATAATTAGACTCTCCGTCCGCCATACTCAAAATAAAACCTACAAAACAGACCACGTACGGACATTTTTGTTCAAAACTTTTGCAGGATGCGCCTAAACTTCTGAACTCATCAAGGCTAATAAAGTTTAATTACAGATGTCATATCCTGCTTCATACGGACTGAACGAGACCAAGCCGCGGGCTTAACTTAGTTTAATAACTGGTAGTTGTTAGGTCTGGGTTTTGGACTTAATAATGGTAAAGTTGTTTTGCATTCATTTCTAGATATTTATATTATGTTTAGATGTAGCTAAAAAAAAATTATAGACTAAATAGGCTTGCGTTTAGCCGCAACTCGCCTGATTTGAAGCGATGATGCGGCCTAGGGTGGCGCACGATTGCCTAGAAGAAACCGATTCACTCAAACCTTGAATAGATCCAGATTATATTGATCAGGGAACACCAAAGCTAGTGGATTCCACAGACTGGCGAAGATCACAGGCAGGCCGACATGCTGGTGAAGATGGAATATGTTTTATTCCAAAATTGCTAATTAATATGGCCACAATGACGGTCATATCGCTGATAACGATGTGTTTCAGAAACCATTAGGATGACTTTTGTTAGATACACAAAAGTTTCCTGAAAAAATATTCATTTCTGAGGACAGACGTTATCGTCATTATCACATCGGCCGAAAAATATCCATTTTTTCCACTCGGCGACACATCATGGTATACATGCCCTCGCTTTGTATAGACTAGCCGATAATGAGAGATCAGCTTATACTGGTTATGCATAGCTTGAATGGTCGTCGTGCATACAAGCATCGCCACGTCAACCGGTCCTGTGCTTCTCATACAACTCTAAGTCTCTTCCAACTCTATGCCTTCCGGTGCCTATCTTTCGGCTCCGTTGGTCGCCCGTTTTTTGGCTATAATCAGCCAAATAACGCATCATCACCATTCTCCTCCCTTATTCCAATGTATTAAGGTTGAAGCAGCATGTCTTCTTTTTCCATACTTCTCTATTACTTGTCATCTCAGACACCTCCTTTCTTACCACAATTATCATCGTTCACACAGTCCATCCATCGTTTGTTTTGTCTTCCTCTACTCTACCCATCCATAGTCATACTCCAGACTTTCGTTAAGACATTTTCCTCATTCCTGCGCATCAGATGCCCATACCGAATAGCACACAGCTTTTCAGCCACCAGCTCCGCTTTTAAGCCAAATAATGCATTAAGACACCGACGATATTTCACCAAACTCCTTATTCGTCTTTTACGACAACCACCGTCTGAGAGCAAACGAAGCCAGCTTTACATCAGGAACCACATCGTAAAATCATTTAATTAAATAACTAGACAGTATGACTAAACCTTAGGTCTCCTGTCTTCAAGAGCAAAATTTTCAGGAAATTCCGAAAAACCACATAACATCACGCCTGTAATCCCCGAAGGGTTAGGCAGAGTTGTACCTAATAGCACACCCACATTTCGCCAGTTATGTTCAAGTCCCATGTAATAGGGGGCGAGCCTATAGCCATCAACCGGGCACAATTCCAGACGCCGTGGCTGCTACGGAGCAATTCTTAATGGAAAACCCAAAAACACTTTGCCGGACCCGGGAATCGAACCCAGCACCGCATGCTCAGCAGTCGCACTCGCGATCACTGGACCAAAGAGACGGTCCGTTCCAAAAATAAAAGTAACATATAATTAGGCAGATGAAGCTGGCATACGTCGGTTTCGAATACATTTTCGATTAATGCAAAATAAAATGAATTCATCCGTTGTTTATTAACCAAAATGATGAAAACTTAAATTCATTGCGCCGCTTGCATCGAAAGCAGGGTGACCACTGACCATTTCGACATTT